>CM050163.1:102418850-103741041 GCA_027410445.1 Discoglossus pictus | reverse complement strand
AAAGTAGATTGCTGAAGGCTGCAGTGTCTGTTTCATGTGGGGAAGATTGCTATTGCAGCCTCAATGCAGTGAATCATAGCACTTACAAAGCTTTACAAAGACTCAAAGCTTTTAAATAAGCCCTAGAACAAGGGTAGTGAAATATTTTATATTAAAGTCCAAATCCTTTTGTGCAAATCAAGTCATGTTCTACAAACCATACATGTATACATGTAAATATGTCAATATAATGACATTTCAAAAGCTTCAAAACTGAAGATTACAAAGTGTAATGGACCCAAGAATGAGACACCACAAAGTACTGCTTTAGCGAGGCTCATCCAGGTAAAGGTTATTAAATGTCTTTAAATAAGGAGCTTTTTGGGTCCTATGAGCAATAGAAGGCTTTTTGTTAAGAAGATCCTGAGGGTGGGTGGTATACTTTTCTCCAGCAATTGAAAACAGCCTGATTCTGGAAATAAATGTTTGGTTTTGTTCTTTCAATTCTTTTAACAATACTTTATAATCCTGATAGCATGAATTAAAAAAAAACACAATTCGGAATCAAAGCTTCACTTGGAAATTATTTTGTACCCTAAATCGCATTCAAAATCCCAAATTAAAAGTACTTTCACACAAAATAAAGACACAAATGAATAAACTAAGGACAAAAGGCCATATGGGAGTAATTGTTATCTTAGCCGAAGCTGTTTATATTTATTTGTATACAAAGCTGAGTGTGTTGTAGACTCGGCTGTTATTTTAATTAATTTTACAAACAAAATTATTGCATTGGTTTGTTTATGTGAAATATGATTTAAACAGTCTATTCATTGAATTCAAATCCCTAAAGCTTTTATTAAACTGTTAGAACTTAGGAGAAGAGTATGTTCCAGAATTGTATTCTATTTTGCCCAAAAATGTGAATATTGTGTTACTCTTCTATAACAGTTCTAAATTTAATTTTGTATGACTTCTGAAAAAAACTAGCATGAGATTGATAAATTATTAATTTTAGATTATTAAGAGATATTATGGTCTAGATTTGCAAAGTTCAAGGTGGGATGTGATGTCCCAATAGTATGATGAATTGTACGAGAGAAATGCTTTCCTATACATCCATATTCTGCTGCAATTAACCCTTTATATCTAAAGAACATGAATATTGATTTTGATAAATAATCTTAGAACACCATAATGATATTTTAGTTGGGTCATTCAGGTTAGAGATAGGACACATTTACATAGACAACTGGTAACTGTGGATTTATATGGTCCGAGAGGTGGCAGAGGGTAAACGTATAAATAAAATTCAATGATCATGTTCCAGACCAATCATCATCATCAATCATCATCTAATGTAGGGTCCAGTGCTCTAAAACCTCTTAATGGTGGGCCCTGTAATTGTTCTTACTTTATGTTCACTTTTTTCAAAATAAAAAGCCTCCTGAGCAATCATGTTATTTTCAGTTGCTCCTGAGGTATCCTTTAGTGGTTCAGCGTAGAATATGAACCTTCCATAAAAATGGAGGACGATCAGATAATGTTTTTTATGAAGTAAAGTTTAAAAGAAGTACAAATGCTACCCTCTAATAAAGACTATCTCAACAAGCCCACCAAAAAAGTGTCAGTGAGGTTTTAGAGGAGACCCTGGACTCTCCATAAAACTGAGCTGATCAAGAGGGGAGGGGAGTCTCAATTTTTTCAAATAGATAAGCATATGAAAACCTAACCCATTAGCCTCCATTAATAAAAAAAGCAAACTCATATTACAGATGTCATTTTATAAAATGTAAACATTATCTGTTTGCCACCTTGGGTGACCCAGCTAATAACAAAATAAAAATGATTATATGTTTTACTAGCTACTTGCCCATCAAAAATGACGGGAATAAAATTATAAGCCTCACAATACTGTTTGCCACCCAATGTAAGAACCTTTGGTGCTCATCGTGAGCCCCAAAATAAGCATCTTCGGAACTCATTTCGTGGCTCATTGCGTGGCTCATTGCAAGTCTCTCCCCCTGTCTACTTACTCCCTTGTGTCTCATTTCCCCCTTCCCTGTTTCTCTTTCCCCCCTCACCCCCTGTGCCTCGAAGCCCCCACCTTCCCCTGTGTCTCTTCCCCCCCTAACCTACCCTGTATCTGTTCCCCCCTCGCCTGTGTCATTGCGAGTCTCTACCCTGTCTACTATGATTAGATGAGCTCCTGCTGCTCTCTCCCCTGAAGCTCGTCTTCTGGCTGTGTCCGGCCGGCATATGCTGATGATGTGACGTCACATGCGCATCATTAGCATATGCCGGTCGGACACAGCCAGAAGACGGGCTGCAGGGGACATAGAACCAGGAGCTCATCTGATCACAGTAAGAGAGGGGAAAGAGGATAGGGAGGTCATTGGAGGGAGAGGGGGGGTAATTGGAGAGGGGTAAGGGAGGAGGAGGATAAGGGCAGGAGGAGGGAGGAGACACAGTGGGCCTCGTGGTGATCGCCTACGGCCCTCATTGCAGCTGATGGATGATGTGAGCCCTGGGGGCATCGCGATGAGCGCCTTTGGTGCTCATTGCAGCCCTTGTCGGGGTGAGGAACCTTGCGGAGGAGGATCAACCATGGGGGGTGGGGGAGAAGGGGGCCCTGCAATGAGCAGCAAAGCCGTTCATTGCGCATGCGCAAACAGCGTGACCAACATCCAAGCGTTCCCCACCCTGACAACTATATATGTGATGGTATATAGAAAAAAACATTTGAACCTAAACATGCATATTATCTGTGGACTACGAAGATATTATGATTTTTATGATAGTATACTGTTATTGTGAATTATTTTTTTAGAAAATATAAAGTAATATTATTTTGATGGCAACATTTTAAAAGTGTTCACTTTACCAAATATAAGTGAGTGGTACTAATTCTGAAACAATGCAGTTTGTGAACTGTTCGCATGCTGCTGTGGTTAAAGTTAAGCAGTGAGAAGAATACACTGCTCTTTGGGAATATATATAGAAAAGTGATTGGTGCAACACATCTCAGGACCTCTTATTTTTTTTTATTCTAAAAGAGTATCCTTGTTTCCACCCTCATCAGAACAAAACCTGATCAAAAACTTTCTACTTAGAAATAAAAAAATATCCAAATCCAAGGAAGGAAGACCAAAAACATAAAACCAGAGTCATACAAGAACAACAAAAAAAACCCACATGCAACAGATGAGGCAATCTATAATCTGAGTAATTATTAATTAATGAAAGAAGAAAAGTACTTGCTTTACAAGGGTTTGCCATTTGTGCACTACATTTTTGATGAGTTTAATATCAAAATCTATAAAATCCAAAGGAACCTAAGATTGAGAAAATACATCAAAGATAGAATAGATACTAAGGAAACTATGAGTAAGTTTGATTTACTTTTTGCGAGCCTTTAGAAATACAGCTGACATGCTCACTTTCAAATTGGGTAACGCTGCTATATTAATACAGACATGAAAATAGAAAGGTTCCAGGTAATTCAAATTAGTCATATTTAACATAAATATAATCAGTATAATAAGCGGTAGGCCACGCATTCTCCGGAACCTAGACATTTTAAACAGGGGAAAGCATGATAATCACACGTCTAGTCACAGACTGGAATAAACAAAGCCCAGGGGAGCCATGCCCATCTTGTGGTGGCCCAGGGAAGGGATTCCATGTTGGAAGACTGTAATAGGCTCCATTGGGAAAAAACGAGAAGCAGATAACAAAGTACTTTTTACATGCCTCTCCCCCATCAGGGCTATCTTCACAGGAGCACCTCAATGTGCAGTTGATTATTAGTGTGTAATTTGTACTTGCTTCTATCTTTATAAAGACCTATAATGGGCTGTAAAACGTTTATACTCGGAATAAAAATCAAAAAGCAGTCCTTAAATGTGCTGACCATTTATTTTCAAATATTATGTTGTTTATGTACCCAGACTGTACACCACTGTAACTTTGAGTGCCGTGAGTGGATATTTGTTTATATGTGTGTATATATACATATATATATATATATATATATATATATATATATATATATATATATATATATACAGTACACATATAGCCTGTCTAATCAGTAATGCCCAGGAAACGGCAGATAAGCTAAATAAATAAATAAAAATATATACACAAGGGAGGTACCAGTGTCTGGAACACTGTAAAAAAATGGGCCAACACTACCTTCACAAAATAATTTGATGAAAGCAGGAAAAAATCCAAAAGAGCTTGGAAAACATAAATGTTAATAAAGCACTAGGTCCTAATGGAATATCTCCACAATGGTACTGAGGGAACTTCCTTATGCAATAGCCAGACCATTATATCTAACTTCTCAAGACTCGCTCACCACTCGCTTGGTACCAGATGACTGGTCAAAAGCAATGGGACACCTTTATTTAAGAAGAGTAATAGCAAATCCAGGGAACTATTTACAAGTAATCTTTACTTCTGTAGTGGGGAAGCCTTTGGAAGGTTTAATAAAGGATAGTATAAAACAATATTTTCATTTGGCAAGACAAGAAACAGAAGTCAGCACAGGTTGAGGAGGGATTGATCATGTTAAACAAATCTTATTAGTTTCTATGAGAAGGTTAGTAGGAACTTGGATCAAGGCAACTTGGTAGGTGTAGTCTTTTTGAGGTTTGCAAAAAGCTTTTTAAACCAGTGCCATATGGGAAGCAATTGAACAAAGTAAGGGATACAAGAATTGCAGTAATCATATGTTTGGATTGGAAACTAACTAAATGCAAAGGGTTGTTGTAAATGGAACATACTCAGATTTGACTAATGTGGTAAATGGGGCTCCTCTGGGTTCAGTATTAGATCCTCTCTTTTTTAACATATTTGGTAATGATTTTGAAGTTGGACAAGGAAGTATTGTCTGCATTTTTGCTGTTGACATTAAGTTTTGCAAGGTAGTAAAATCACAAAATTATGTACTTTCCATCTAGGAGGACGTACATAAATTTGAAGAATGAGCAACTAAATGGCAGATGAGATTTAACACAAGTACATGTAAAGTTTGGGAAGGAAAAATAAGTATGCAATTTATAAACTAAATGGAGTACATCTATGGTTGTATGTAACTATGTTACTATATATATCCCCTTCTGTACAGTTCCTTGCAAAAGTATTCACCCTCCTTGGAATTTTTTGTGTTTTATTGCCTCACAACCTGGAATTAACATGGATTGTTTAAGGATTTGCAATTTGCATCATTTAATTTACGGAACATGCCCACAACTTTGAAGATGATTTTTTTTTTATTGTGAAGCAAACAACAAATAGGACAAAATAACAGATAAAGTCAATGTGCATAACTATTTAGCCCCCTAAAGTCAATATTTGTAGAGCCACCTTTTGCGTCATTCACAGCTCCAAGTCGCTTTGGAGAAGTCCCTATCAGCTTGCCACATCTTACCACTGGGATTTTTGCACATTCCTCCTTGCAAAACTGCTCCAGCTCCTTCAAGTTGGATGGTTTGCGCTTGTGAGCAGCAATCTTTAAGTCTGACCACAGATTTTCTATTGGATTGAGGTCCGGGCTTTGACTAGTCCATTCCAACACATTTACATGTATACCCTTAAACCAATCAAGTGTTGCTTTAGCAGTGTGTTTGGGGTCATTGCCCTGCTGGAAGGTGAACCTCCGTCCTAGCCTCAAATCACAGGTTTTGCTCAAGAATATCCCTGTATTTAGCACCATCCATATTTCCCTGAACTCTGCCCAGTTTCCCAGTCCCAGCTGCTGAAAAACATCCCCACAGCATGATGCTGCCACCACCATGTTTCACTGTGGGGATGGTGTTCTTTGGGTGATGTGATTTGTTGGGTTTGAGCCAGACATAGTGTTTTCTTTAATGGCGAAAAAAGTTCAATTTTAGGCTCATCAGACCAGAACACCTTCCTCCATACATTTTGGGAGTCTCCCACATGCCTTTTTGCAATCTCAAAAACGTGCCATTTTTTTTTTGCTGAAAGTAATGGCTTTCTTCTGGCCACTCTGCCATAAAGCCCAACTGTATGGAGCGTACGGCTTATTGTCGTCCTATGTACAGATACTCCCGTCTTTGCTGTGGAACTCTGCAGCTCCTCCAGGGTTACCTTAGGTCTCTGTGCTGCCTCTCTGATTAATGCCCTGCTTGCCCGGTCCATGAGTTTGGGCGTCCGTCTCTTGGCAGGTTTGCTGTTGTGCCATGTTCTTTCCATTTGGTTATGATAGATTTGATGGTGCTCCAGGGGATCATCAAAAATGTGGATTTTTTTTTATACCTAATACTGGCTTGTTCTTCTCAACAACATTATCCCATATTTGTTTGGAGAGTTCCTTGGCCTTCATGGCAGTGTTTGGTTAGTGGTGCCTCTTGCTTAGGGGGCCTTTCAAAAAAGATGTGTATATGTAATGACAGATCATGTGACAATTAGATTGCACATAGGTGGACATTATTTCACTAATTATGTGACTTCTGATGGTAATTGGTTGCACCAGAGCTTTTTATGGACTTCATAACAAAGGGGGTGAATACATACACACATGCCAATTTTCTGTTTTCTATTTCTAAAAAATAGTTTTATGTATACATGTTTCTCATTTCACTTCACCAACTTAGACTATTGTGTTCTGATCCATCACATAGTATTCAGATTAACAAAACATTGAACTTAAGACTGTGATGTAACAAAATAGGTAAAAAGTCAAGGGGGGTGAATACTTTTGCAAGGCACTGTATCTCTACCTGGTCGTGGTGAAGAGACTAGTGTACTTCAATGAAGCTGTTAGCTATACAATGTAGGGTCACCCAAGATCTGCAGGTAATAGCAGAGATATCACGGTCCACTGGGGAAGGAACCCACTACAGAATCTTTGCCAAGAAAACTGGAGTTTTGTGTATAGTAAGACATGATGACTAAACAACAACAACAACTATATATATAGTAGGAAACTGCCCATCAATAATGACGGGAATAAAATTGAATGTGAGGCTTTTGGTCCTCGTTGGTTTTATTTTCAAAGTTCCACATGCCTGGCATTGTTAGTGTAAGTGTTGCTGTTTGCGCCGTTGTGTATTTTCTAAGTTCTGTGTGCCTGGTGTTGGTGAGTCTCGTTTTCATCCTTTTTTCCCTCACTTAGCCGATTTTCGAGCGGCAGAAGATAGCAAATATGTCTCCAATTCGTATGCAACTTCACTCCTAGGTTTCCTTGGTGGTTGTTGAGTGTTTTCTAGTTACGCGTTTGAATGAACTGCATGCATCAACTGCTCGCCACGCTTTGCGAGGCTTGCAGTGCAATGAGCACCATTGGCGCTCATAGAAGCCTGAGTCCCGCATGCCTCAACTGCTCGCCTCACTTCGTGAGGCTCATTGCAGCCTAAGTCTTGCGTACCTCAATTGTTCGCCTCAATTTGCAAGGCTCACAGGCATCCCTCGCTTTGAGAAGCATGACCAGCATGACCAGCATCGCAAACGTTCCCAACACTGACAACTATATATGTGATATTCCTGACACTGTACAAAGCACCTGTATACTGCACATTCAGACAGTGTGAGCTTTGCTATTCCTGAGACTGCACACAGCGCCCACATACTGCACCTACATACACACAATGTGAGCTCTGCTATTTCTCCACTGACACAAATCACAGCATCTGTACACTGCACCTTCATACAGACAGTGTGAACTCTTCTGTTCCTGTTTTGAGACTACACACTGTAGCTTTATACAAGGGCACCTAGACAGATCCCGGAATAAGATTTCATTACATAACACCTTAACTAAATGGAGTGTAATTTAAACTGATATCTATAAATATTGTTTTCAATAAACAAACTGTTCATAATTAATATTATTTCAGGAATTCTGTACTTCTGCTTCCCCAGGAAAGGTAAATATCAGTCGGTGCATTCTACATAATCACTGACTGAAGTTAGCCCCTTAACAAGCACCTGCGGGTGATGTTGTTGTCAGGCCCACATCTCTTTATATCAGTGGGATGTGTTTATCTTGTGTATTATTATCCTCATATGAAGCCTTTTTATATTATCTTTTATAATTCATTTTGCAGGTCTTTTTTCATCAGAAACAACAGTGTATAAGAGAATTGTTTTCACTAATTCCACTTGTAATCTTGCCATATTTACTATTCATTGATTTTCTTAAAAAGAGTAAATACAATGCTACTATCTGCATGGAGCTGTCTATGTTTTGTTAAAGACCTTATAGGACTTTTAAAGGTGTTGGCTTAAATGTGTTTGCATGTATGTTGATGTTTCCTTTGTTTAGGAAAAGTAAAAGGTATTCTACGACTTCAAATAATGTAATAATTCATTGATAAAAACTAGTTGTATCTTTTTTTATATTACTAATAATGGGAATAAACCTAGTTAACTAAAAATCTTTTCATTATAATAATTGAACAAAATCTTCTTGTCTAAAGTCCATTAATTAAAGTTGTATTTCTTTAATTGTTCCACACTTCCTAACTGTAATATCCTTTCATCCAAAAATCTGATTTATATATATATATAAAATTGTGCTTCATATGGTTTGTACATTTAGTGCATTCTCTGTAATACTGGTTCCAAGACCTCTTTTTAAAGCCCACCAGACAGCCAAAGATTTAATTTTCACACTGTATCAATATAAGTGATACTATTAATATTCAGCAGGCTGTGGAACCTGTACTTGTGTCATTTGTATTTACAAAGGGTGAAACCTAACTCATATTGTGTCTCATGAGCCTTCAGGAGCGGTTTTGAATTACTGCTCTACGGTTAACAGCAGGTTTATTTTCTTTTCTATATTTTCTGAGATACAATAAAACATTATTTTATTATTATTATAATTATTATTACTGTTTTTTGTAATGTGCCAACATATTCCGTATCTCTATACAGTGGTAAAGACAAAATAAAAACAATATTAAACACATGGCAAAAAGTAGAGGACCCTGTCTTTGGGTTTAAAATCTTACATATATGTTCCTTTTTTCAAAGCACCTTATATGTGCTATAACTGGTAAATTTACAATCTAAAAGAACAATTAAAACAAAAGGTGAAGTAATTAAAAGGAAGAATCAAGGGCTTGGCAAGTAATTGAAAAGAGAATAGAGGGTTAATTGGTGATTACATGTGTGGTGTATCAGCTGTGAAAAATAGAGGTGATTGTGCTCTATGAATTAACACAAATAATAGGTGGGTGGGTGTTGATACAGTAGTTGGGAGGGGGTGTTACATGAGTTCAGAGGCAGAACAATGGTGGTGTGTGAAGTTCTAGGTCTAGAGGCAAAAGAAAACAAGGTAATCTACTGAGTGGATGGTATGAGGCCCAGCAGCATTGATTGAGGATCTGCAGAAATGACTGCTCAGTCCTGATGGTTGATTCAACTTTTAACTTTTTAATCCTTGGTTATGGGCACAAAAAAAAAGTATTACTAAATTTATGTGGAAGTCAAAAGACAACAAACTGATAACATCAGATTAGTCTGACAAAATGCTCGTCAGGGTATTTTTTAAATTTAAAAGCAATAACGCTTTCCAAGTCTCTCCAACATTGTGTACCGCAACTGAGTATTAGTCTATTCAGTCCTGCTGCAGCACAGTACAACTCAAGACTGCCGTTAGGTAGAAATTAGGTTAACCTGACACGGGCCATTTAAGTGCCTCTAGCTAGCATAGTGAAAGATTCTTCATTGGGGAGCACTGTATTGACTTGTTACCGCAGCTGTATTAAACAGAGAGCTGTGGTCAGGTTGGACCATTAGTGCAACATGATTCAACACTATTGGCATAATAGAGGGTTATCAATTCCCCCTCTATACTCACAAAGAAACTGTGGTATGGGGGAGTTTTATGGTAGAGTCATCACTTAGCACAGCTAACATTTTTTTTAATTACCAATAGTCCAGGATACATTATTTTAAATGATATAAATAAAGGTTACTTTTTAACCACACTAATGTGCTTTTCGATACCTATAATCGGTGTTATGCACCATGGACTACAACTGTAATTGAGTAATCTGATACAGAGGATACATTTTAATGGGTAACACAGTAAGCGAGTAATATGTATCAACTCCATCAAATTGACTTGTTTTGTTCTGTGTTCTAAGACAGAACACTATTATATTTATAAATGTATTTTCATTCAAGTACATTATCACTAGTTTCAAATATCAATGTTTTCATTATTTTGTGTCTCATAAATAAAAAATAATATGTAGTATAATCAGCAATCATGGATGATGTCGTTTTTCAAATTACATGTGAAATACAACAGCATGTACTGCATAATATGTATACACTCTGTTCTTGAGCTGTAGATGGCAATGTGCAGTTTAGAGTACTGTTTATATATGTATATGAACTTGTTGGTACTCACAGGAAGGAAGTTCTTTGTTTTCTTTGCTTGTTTTTTGTCTCGCTTCATTTTTAACTTTCCCCCTGCTGGCTGCTGTTTCGAGTAACTGATATGTTATAAATGTTTGTTGTTTATCCAAACATGTAAAGCCTAATATGTTTTTTAACTATCTACCAGTGTCTCTTTTTGATGCATAACTAACAGGTTATGGACCCAGACACTAAAAAAAACAAAAAAATAAGTGAGAGTTTGTTGCATTTTTGATCCCAGTAAATACTGAGTGAGGAAACAAGTGCTGCATCCAATTTACTGAAAGATGACAAGTGGTTCAGATGTGAAGTTTGCAATACCAACTACAAGCTGTGGAATTTCAAGCTTGAAATACTGACAATCCTGAAGAATGGGACAAAAAGAACAGGCAAGCAAAACAGATATAAGCCTGTTAGTGGACGATGATCAACTCATTCATATAAGAAAAGACAACTCAGATAAAGGTATGTGTACTGCATTACAAAAACTGCATGAGCATTCAAACTTAAACAGTAAACTATATCTGCTGCGCAAACTGTATAAGATAAGGCTGGACAATGGCCAGGACATGGGCGAACATGTGAATGCTATGCTAGAGATTGTGGAACAGCTACGTGCAATAGGTGAAAACATTAAAGGCAATCATTTAGTAGCATTATTACTTTACAGCCTTCCAGAGTCTTACGGTGGCCTTATTAATGCTCTAGAAACTAGACCATAGCAGGAACTAACACTAGAATATGCTAAAGGAAAATTAATTGACGAATACAGCAGAAGAAAGGATCATTAGTAGCTCTAAAGATGCATGAAGGCGCTGGTCACCTGAAAAAGAGCTGCTCAATCTGAAAAGCTGAGCAGCGAAGTAAAAAACCACCCACGAGAGAAAGAGTTAAAATGTCCACAAAGGAAACCGCACATGCATAATGGAGTGGTACCTTTAAAGTAACTCAGAATAGCACATCACATGGATGGTGCATCAACTCGGGGGCAATAAGTCACATGACAAGTGATGCAAAGTTTTTTACATAAATTGATTACAGTACAAAAGACAAAGAGCCCTATTCAATTTGAAGCCCGCATCTCAAGGTATACAGGCCGTTTGTCTGCGGACTTGCAGTGGGCTTGAACTCTTCTACAATTCTGGTGCTATTCAATTGAGCAAGCTGGCAAGTTAATGGCCGAAAGCTGAAACCGTAAACCATGCACTCGTATGTAACATTTCAGGGATGGAACATGATCAATTAAGCAAGGCTGTAACTACCCATTTAGAAACAGCCAATAGAAAATGAGACCATCATCATTACGGCAGTGAAACATGAAGGTTACATGTCAATCAATTAGCGTGTGGGGGTCCGATATGTGATCGGACTTGCAAATCCGCAAAATACAAAATAATAAAAATGAATGCCAATACTGTTCTAGTCCATATAGATGGCCTGATATGTATTAACTCATTGATTCCCAAGATTGATTTAACCCCGAAATGCAACATAAAAAAATAATTTTTGATTGGCGATTTGCGAACTTGAGACAGTTGTGCAATTAATTCTAATGTCTTTCATCGCTTTCCCTGTCATTTACAGTGCAGTATTGATTTTTTATTTGCATTTACAGTGCTAAGGACAGGGGTTAAACCCCCTTGTTAGTCATATCTGGTACTCGTTGGATTTTCTCCTAAAACATTTGCGGGCTTGGGGAATTGTAGAAATTGAATAGCGATTTGCGATTTTAGTGCTTGGAACTCTTGCGGAAGTGAATGTTTAAAGGTTTTGATGGGCTGTAAGTTCCCATTTTAACAGCTGCAAGGATTTCAAGGCCGTAACCTGTAACCCATTTGTAGCCTGCAAAAGGACGCCAATAGCAAAATAACTTACGGTCTCCATTACGTAACTGTAAGTTACAATTGCTCAATTGAATCGGGCTCATGGTCTTCCTAGCAAATGGGAAAATTATCACAGCGGAAGGAAACGGTCAAGGGTTCCTGAATTGCATCACACTGTCAGGGGTTAAGCAAAGCATCCTTGTAAAGAAAGTTCTGCATGTTTCATGCCTAATAGGAAGCCTCCTATCAGTAAAAACCCTTGCGAAAAATAGACACAGTCCAATTCTGAGGATTTTGCAAAAAGAGGTCTATCAGAAGGTATGACAATTTTGCCTTGCCCCATTCTTATGAAATGCACATTCACAGACCAGTCAAAGAACGACCACTCAACCCATGGAACTCATACACAGTGCCGTATGTGGACCAATGAAAACCCCCACACCCAGCGGCAACACATATTTACTGACCTTCATTGACGATTATTCCAGATACACAACGACATATCTACTGAAGCACAAAAGCATGACATCAGACAGACTTCAAGAATTTGTAGCTATGACAAGCAACAAGTTCAGGAATTCAGGAATAATATGCACTGTCAATTGAGGGAGAATATATTGGAATCATACCTAAAGAAACAAGGTATTATACACCAAATAACTGTATCATACACTCCTAAACAAAATTCAGTAGCAGAAAGGAAAACATTACTCTCACAGAAATGCCCAGATGCCTGCTTTCAGATGCCAGCTTATCTAACAAGTACTGGGGAGAAGCTGTAATGACTGCAACACAGAACAGGCTACTAACAAAAAACATTGCAAGTACCCCGTACTAAATGTGTAATAGGTCAAAACCCAGTATAGGACATATCAGAGTGTTCATCTATAAAGTATGTGCCCATTTCCCAATGAAGTAACATTCCAAGCTGGAGAATAAAGCCATAGAATGGATTCTGGTGGGCTAGTGCGAACAAAGTAAAGGGTATAGAATCCTTCATCCAAAGACCAACAAGGTCACAATAAGTCACAGCGTTTATTTTGTTGAAAGCGAAGCATCAGAAAAAACAACCCCGAAAGCTGTGAAGAGAATTGGCCCACTGAACTAGCAACAGACTCTGATCAAAGTGAAGCTGCATAAGAGTCAGAACAAGAAGTGGAACTTACAATGGACAAACCAATAGAACCTACCAAAGAACCATAAATCAGACAATACATTCAGGTGACAAAAGGAATATCACCCTGCAGGTTGTCATACAACGCTAAGACATATGGAATCCAGGAACCAATATCCTGGGAAGACATAGAAAAACTGCCAAAAAGGCAAGCCAGTAAGTGGAGAGAGGCAGCCGAAGAAGAAATAAAATCTCTTCAGGAAAACAAAACCTGATCCCTCACTGAAACCCCCCCCCCCCGCCCCCACAATCGCAAAACTATAAAAAGCAAATGGACTTTCAAAGTGAAATATGATGCAGAAGGAAATATCCTCAGATACAAGGCAAGATTTCCAAAGGATACTCCCAGAAATGTGGAGAATATTATGACGAAACATTTGTTTCAGTAGTAAAGTACACAACCATTGGAGCACTCCTTAGCATTGCAGCCAGAAAGGGGATGCAGGTGAAGCATCTGGATGTCAAAACCGCTTCCCTATATGGAGACACCAAGGAGGATTTCTATATGGAACAGCCAAAAGGGCTTGAAAAGGGACAACATCTCGAGTACTCTCAATAGAAAGATTATCAAGAAGTAAAGCAGATCCATGTCTTTTTTCACAGAATCAAGAAAACAAATGGATATACATTCTAATTTACGTTGATGACTTTATAATTTGTTTTGAACAAGAAGGGGATTATGACCAAATAGTTCACAAATTGAAACAGAACTTTGAGATCAAAGAGCTAGGGGACACTAGCTAGGAATTCAAATAGAGAGGGAAGAGGATGGAAACTATTTTCTTAACCAAAGTCAAAAAAATTATAGAAATATTAGAACAGTTTCACATGCAAGATGCAAAATAAGTGAAAACACCAATGGAACCGGATTATGGGAAAAACAATGGAACAGAAAACTTTACCCAACAATGATAATTACCTCAAGGCCATTTGAAAATTGCTATACATCGCTACCGAAACAAGACCAGACATTGTGACAGCAGTGGATATACTTTGCATAAAAGTTGCAACACCTTGTCAACATGATTGGCATGTAGTAAAGAGGGCAATAAGGCATCCCGACTTCTGAGTAATGTGCGGCAATGCATGCGCATGCACACATGTGCTCCACATAAAAGCACTCCAGTGAAAAAGTGTGCCCTGGCATCTGCGCGCATCTCTCGCATTCCTCCCACTCAGTGCTCGACGTCAATGTGTCAAGGAATATACAGCTCTCCCCAGTATAGACATTTAGAGGAGCCATATACATATATCTATCAGGGCAACAGCTGGCACATGACACAGTCACAGAATATAGGGAGACAGGGGGAGAGCTGTATATACCTTGACACATTGACTGGGAAGGGATGTGAGAGATGCGTGCAAATGCCAGGGAGCGCTTTTTCACAAGATCGCTTTTGCGTTCGCGCAAATTAGTCAGGTGCGATGAAGTTGTGCCACCGGGCGATAATGTACCTAAAGGGAACAACTCAAATAAAGCTGCGACAGCCAGCAATGTCAAACCCCAAATTAAACAGTTATGTAGATGCTGATCGGGCGGGAGACACCAGCAAATCTACAAGTGGTTATGTCTTTCAGCATTGAGAAGGAACTATAAGCTGGTCTAGTCGAAAACAAGTGAATGATGCACTATCTTCAACTGAAGCGGAATATGTGGCAGCAGCACAAGCATGTCAAGAAGCAACTTGGATTCGTCAACTTCTACTAGATAAGGTACTTGACATGTCTAAACCCATACCCATCCTTGCAGACAATCAGGGATGCATAAAATTGGTGCAATCAGAAAGGGTAACTCCCAGAACCAAGCACATTGATGTAAAACATACACACAAGAACAAGGAGTTATTGACATTCAGAAGAGATGACTGCGGACGCACTCACAAAACCGCCGCCAAAGGAGTGTTACTGTTTGTTGTAAAATGGGTGTAATTACGGTAATTAATGACCATATTATTATTCATAATAATATTAATTATGATTATAATAATAATTATTCTAATCTCATCCTCTGAGATTTTTTTGTGTAAATTAATATTTACACTGCTTGCTTTCTGAGGCTAGACAAACCTATGTATTCAAAGAGGCTTACAGATTAAGGTTACAAATGTGTATTTATTAAAAATCTTTATATAATACAAATTCATTAATGATAATAAATGATAATACTATGAAAACAACATATCTTAACTTAGCAGAAAGTAATTCTACAATTACCAAATATAATATACTGTTGGTGGTGCAATTGTTCACGTATGTGTCTATAATATTTACCAAACCAGAACAGAGGAACATGATCATAAAGAGAGAGTGAACCAAGGCCTGGTGTGCTTCTTTTATTACTGTATTTGAATTCCACCCCCATACTCATGTTCTTTACTTCTTACTGCTTAGTTAGATCACATGTCCTGCACAAAGTCACCTTACTGGTCAGCTGTCCACACAAAGGATTCCTTCGGCCACATGGTGAAAACACACACCCATGCATACAAGAATACCTTATATGGTCATTCTGCTCATTCTCTTGATTAGACTGTGCTAATCAAAGCTATCGCCATCATGTGGTCATTCAGCAAATTCATCCACTATTGAGAGCATTCTAATCTCTAAATGAGTGGGGAAAAGAACAAATGTAGATAGCCTTTCAGCTTTATATTTGAGCTGGTAATTATACAAAATTCTGGTGCAAGGCATGTTTAACGTCCCCCCTTTGGCAATGAGACACACGTACATTTTTTATTCCAATAGAAGTTTAAGAAGAGTGACTATATGATTCATTTAAAAAGTTCCTATATCCCGCTATGTGTGTGCGTTTCTCCTATTTTCCTAGAGCTGTTTCCATACGTATACCATAGAACAAATTATATATATACGTGCTATCATGGATTTTAGATAGCAATACATGCATATCTGAACAATAATACATAATATAGACAATATAAAAATAATAATGCATGGATGTAACATCATATTTCCAAAAGCAGGACCCCATGATGAGTGTTTTGAAAATTAATTAACTAATTTCTGCCGCCAGGATGCACTTGACAGATCAGAAAGCGTATGTTCAATTCTCTGGAGTTCTTGCTGTTGATGGTGAAAGTGTATGTGTACTCTTTCGCCAATTTTTGTAGGTGTTTGAGCAGTACCTGATCACCTTTAAGTTGCTTTACCCATTTCTGCCAAGGTGTGTTGTCTGATACAATTGATAGAATCAGAGGAGACCCCAGTGTTTTATTGTAGGTTAACACCTGTGGCACTGTGAGATTAAACTGTTGTGAACTTATTCTCACCTGATAGTCTATGACACAGTAAATTCCCTGAGTAATCTGTTCCCTAGGTATACAATGTTTGAACCATATGTGTATCTTATCCCTTGGTTTCAATGACACAAAACACACCTTTCCCTGTCCTAAGGGGAATATCTTATCTTGGGGTTTAACCTTTTCTAGAAACCCTTGGCAGTATGAATGGTTATGCCAGCATCAACTACTGTTCTGACCTGATTGGGTATACAAAAGGTTTTGGTGGGGAATCTCATACAACCTTTAACATCTACTTGTTCCATGGTGATACCGTTTACTATGAAGTTGGAAACTCTAACTCATGATGTAAAACATGTGATTCTGTTACAGGAGTTCCCAGTAATGTCATATGGTAGATATCCTGGTAGGTTCCCCTGGTTGGTACTAGTGAAGTAGCTCTGCATATATTTCCCTTGCAACCCAGCCAACTGTTCACCCACAACTCGTTGTGGTCAGAAGCAAACCTGTTTCAGTTTGCTGCCAACCTCCCAAAGGGGTCTGGTTATTATCCATAGCTTGCGCCAGGATCTTAAAATCAGTTTGCATGGAAAGACATACAATGGGATTGTCAGAATAGTAATCAGCATAGTAATAGGTCAGAGGAGGGGCTACTGTTGGAGGTACCTTCCCTCATCTATTGTTAATGATACCTTCACTTGTCCACCCCGGTTGGATCCCAATACCTTCCATTTTACACCTTCTTTGATCATGTTCTCAGTGATCACTTTGTTATGCTTTACCCTTGCTAATTCATGAACATAACAGGATTTTGAAAACTAAGGGAAAACCTATTATCTTCACCAATCAGACCTATAGTCCATTTCCCCCAGTTTGTCCATTTGCATTCCCAGTTCCTTTTATTACCCAGATTGTCCCTCTAAAATATACTGATATTTTTTATGATTTTTTGTCCCAACAATGTCCACAATCCCACCCCCCCTTAAAGTCAGTTGATCAAAACATGGTTCTTCCAAATTGTCACTGCTCCATATCTTTATCCATGCCTTGATCGTCTGTGTATGACTTGATCTTCTTTGCCTTGTGGAAGAGGTAGTTTGTACATCAATTTCCTAATTATTACACAATAATATTGTCCATAAAACCCCAATTCAATAAATGCCTTTCCATCTTCCTTGATGACTTCTCGGTGCCAAATCTGAAAAGATCAAACAAGTATCAATTCTTAGCAGAAATATCTACATCTAGGACTTCTGTCCCTTTGTACAATTTACATTGGTCCACATGTATCCATTTGTGACCAGGCTGCCTTCTGGTTTTTCTGGGGTTTGATCTTTTTACCTTAAGCACTGTGGTACCTAATGTATCTAGAATTACATAGGGACCCTCCCAATTTGCATCCAATGGGGAATTTTTATAAAAAAAATTTAATAATGAACATTCCCCCTTTTTTAACAAAGTTTGAATTTTAGATGACACTTTGCAATCAGTTGGGGCCATATTAGAGGCAGCAAAAGGTAGCAGTAATCTTAACTGCTCCTGAATTTGGGAGATATATTGGTCTCTTGGCTTTTGTTAGGGCGTGGATTTATCTGAGCACAAATAAGGCATTCCTGAATACACTGTAGAGCTGATATTGCTAACTCTGGCCAAAAATATTTCTGTAGATATTCTCGGGCACTGTGACCAATGTGTCCCAAAAGAGAGTGAGTTTGCTGTGTAATTTGCCTCTGCAAATTCTTTGGGACTACAAAAAGAAGTTTAAATGGTGGCTCTGTAGGACTAGTATAACAAATGAACCCATCCTAAATAGAGTACCCACTAGGGAGAGTTTGCTGGTTCTGTAACAAAAGTGTAATGTTAGCCTGCTAGTGTAATGTTAGGTGCTAGACCTCCTGGAAAGCACAATTTTAACATAACATATGCCTCTTTAGGAGAGAGCATGTATTGTTTCACAGATGACTCAAAATTAGACATAATTAGACATATTGGACAACACATCTATCTTTGTATCATATTGTGGGAATAGTGATTTAAACGTTATCAATTGTTTCACTTTTTTATCTTGGTGTTGTTGCCTGATTATTGCAGAATTCCTCTCTCTATTTCTCTCACAGGGTGTGGAATGTAATGCATCTGGTCCTTGTCTTAAACTCTGTGGGTGAGATCTTACTATGTGACGGGTAAAGTCTGGTTAACTGTCCCTTACATCATTTATTTCTGTTACTTGTTGCTCTTTATGTACAAGATGTAATCCACCCTCTTCCTCTGATGTGCAAGCTGGCTCATTGCTATCATTTACTGCAATCGGATGTTGCTGATCAGATAAACATTTTCTAAGGGAAGCTACCAATTCTTCCCTAGCCTCATAATTATCATAGTTACATAGTTACATAGTAATTAAGGTTGAAAAAAGACTTTCAGTCCATCAAGTTCAACCTGTTAAGATCTCCTTTGATCTGCAATATGCGGATTAGTTATTAATTATTATTTTTTTTTAATAATTATTAAAAGTATAGTATTGGAGGATGAATAAAGAGTTAGTCCATCAAGTTCAACCTTTTTAGATCTCTATTGATCTTTTTAATGTGGACTATTTATTTTTAATTGTTAATTGATCCAGAGGAAGGCAAACAGAAAAAAAAAAAACATTGAAACTTTGACAATTGTCTCATAAGGGGAAAAAAAGCAAAATTCCTTCCTGACCCCAGAAACTGGCGATCAAATTTCTCCCTGGATCAATATTCCTTCGCTAGTTATCTAGGACAGCCTTGAATGCCCTTTTTATTCAAAAATATAGTTTAACCACCCTAACTGTGAAGAACCCTTTTCTTTGTTTAAGGGTGTCCTCTTGTCAGTAAAAAATCTCTTGCTACAAAAAGTTCACTTGACAAAGCCTTATATTGACCCTGGATGTATTTAAATAAGGTAATCATATCCCCTCGTAGATTTTTTCTAGCGAAAATAAGTTTAGTTTGGTTAGTCTTTCTTCATAACTTAGCCCCTCCATTCCCCTTATTAGTTTTGTAGCCCTTCTCTGTACTTTTTCAAGCTCTAAAATGTCCTTTTTATGAAGTGGTGCCCAAAATTGTACTCCATATTCCAAATGAGGGCGTACTAGGGATTTGTATAGTGGCAGAATTGTATTTACTTCCCTTGCCTCTATACCCTTCCTAATACATGCTAATATTTTACTTGCCTTTGCAGCTGCTGCTTGGCTTTGAGCGCTGTTACCTAGGTGGTTGTCCACTAGTACTCCCAAATCCCTATCAATATCTGATACCCCTAGGTTTGCTCCATTAAGATTATAGATTGCATGGCTATTTTTCCTTCCCAAATGCATAACCTTGCATTTATTTGTATTAAATCTCATCTGCCATTTAGCCGCCCATTTCTCTAATTTATGCAAATCCCTTTGTAGGGAAAGTACATCATTATCTGATTTTATTAACTTGCACAACTTAGTGTCATCAGCAAAAATGGAGACACTACTTTCGAGTCCTACTTCTATGTCATTAATAAATATGTTAAAAAGGAGAGGACCTAATACTGAACCTTGAGGAACCCCACTTATCACATTAGACCAATCAGAGTATGTTCCATTTACAACAACCCTTTGCTTCCTGTCTTTTAGCCAGCTCTCGATCCATGAGCAGATATTTACTGCAATTCCTGTATCCCTTAGTTTGCTCACTAGTCTTCCATGTGGCACTGTATCTTCTAAAGTATTCACATAATCTGCATTTATGCCACATTTTGGACAAATGTCTGCTTCTTGGCTCGTATCTGTAACAGCTGCAACTGGAATACTCCCCATTATAGCCATATTCATCTGGTTCTTAATACACATTAACAATTTCATACAGTTCTGTAACTTATTTCTCTCTTTCGTTAAACACCATTTCTTCTTTTCAATTTGCTTATTTTGCTTCTCACATTGTAACCACAAATCATATATTATGCTAAGCATACTATCATTTTCAACAATTACTGGTTCAAAATCGCTACATTCAACATATTTAGCAATTATCTCCATTACTTACACTTTGATGTGTCTTCAGAACGGTCTCTAATTAAAAAAAAAGTGCGTGCCCCAATTTGATTTCTCCGTCTGGATATCACAGGATCCCCATAAATGAAGTCCGTCTTACTCCAATTGCATCTCACTGTGGTGCCACTGGATCCCAAAAACCAACAAACGCTGTGGCCAATGGCGACTTCTTCGTAGAAAACGCTCGCCCTTATCACCAATTATTACAAGTTCAATCTTTCGTCCGCTAAGTTCACTTGTAACTTCAAAAAGATATCGGATTATGTCCCCCCCAAATGCAAGTGATTACCAAATATAATATACTGTTGGTGGTGCAATTGTTCATGTATGTGTGTATAATATTTACCAAACCAGCACAGAGGAAGATGATCATAAAGAGAGAGTGCCTGGCGTGCTTCTTTTATTCCTGTATTTGAATCCCACCCCCATACTCATGTTCTTTACTTCTTACTGGTCAGTTAGGTCACATGTCCTGCACAAAGTCACTTCAATGGTCAGCTGTCCACACAAAGGATTTCTTCGGCCACATGGGGAACTGGAAAAAGCCGGTTTCCAATGTCACACACACCCATGCGTACAAGAATACCTTATTTGATCATTCTGCTAATTCTCTTGGTTAGACTGTGCTAATCAAAGCTATCGCCATCATGTGGTCATTCAGCAAATTAATCCACTATTCAGAGCATTCTAATTTCAAAATGAGTGGGAAGAAGAACGAATGTAGATAACCTTTCAGCTTTATATTAGAGCTGGTAATTATACCTAATTCTGATGCAAGGCGTGTTTAACATTGTTTACTACGAAACAAGCTAATTATGCACATGCCATTGAGAAGGGGTGTTGGGAAATACAACAGCATGTACTGCATAATATTTATACACTGTAGATGGCACTGTGCAGTTTAGAGTACTGTTTATACATGTTGGTACTCACAGGAAGTTCATTGTTTTTTTCACTTGTTTTTTGTGTCTCTTCCTTTTTACCTTTCCACCTTGCTGTCTGCTGTTTCAAGTAACTGATATGTTATAAATGTTTGCTGTTTATCCAAACATGTAGATCCTAATATTGTTCTTCACTGTCTACCAGTGTCTCTTTTTGATGCATAATAATAATCAGGGATATTACAGATGATGACATTATATATGTCACCTAATGTCATAGATGATGTTATGAATGATGTAACCTTAGGGATACTAAGGTTGTGTGCAACCTTCACTTCCCAGATCCCTGCCTTTTTTCCAGAATTAAGTTACCCCACCCTAATCTGAAACCGTAACTTAACTTTAACATAGTGTTTTGCCAATAAACTCTCTCTCTCTCTCTCTCTCTCTCTCTCTCTCTCTCTCTATATATATATATATATATATATATATATATATATATATATATATATATATATATTGTGATCGTTTGCTCCTTTGAAGTATGACAAGCAAGTGGAGTATGGAGTTCTTGTCAGAAGTGAAGTAGTTAAAACTTCTGAAGAACTCCTAATGGGAGCAACTGCCCTTTAAAAGCCTGAAAGCAGACCTAGAGAGGGGGGTGTGGCCGGCTAGGCTCTGTGCAGGTTGTGGACTGCTGACAGAAGCACGCCACAGAGAGTGAAGACTGTTCCTGTGTGGAAATACAGTGGGCTGTGTGAAGCTTGATTTACTGGGACTGCAAGTACTACAACAGTGAGAAGAGGGTGCTGATTGCAGTCACAGGAAGAACTGAGCTGAAAGAGCGACTATAGATGCCAGAGGTAAAAATACAAGTAAAGCCAAGTAAGTGAAGCGATTATTGATTCCCCTGCAGTTAGGCCCTGTTTGGCCTAGCAGAGAGTAGCCAGTGAGTGAAGGCCTCAGACTGAAGCAAGCCAAAGAAGGACGCGATTGTTGCTATACGACATATAAAGGAACGGAGTACGTTCACACAGTCTGCTGGAAGCAGAAATTGTACCAGAGCCTGAGAGTGAGACTACTATATTCCAGAGTTGGTTCACAGAAAGGACTTCTGTGGTATCAGAGACATTCCACTGAGCAAGGATTATCTCCAGACCCCATCCCTAAGAAGCTGGATGCAACAAGGGATAAACAGGTTGGTGACAGATACATGTTTTCACCATATGAGGATAAGTAGCACAAAGGCCCCAGGGAGAAGTGTGCGTTGAGAGAAAGTAATAGTCCCTCATCCCCAGAGGGTGACAAGGGTCCCTGGGGTGAAGCATAAGGGAGAGAAGGGTGGGCCCTATGCTTCACCCACCATTGACAGAAGCTGTAGAAGATAAGGCATTTTCAACCAAGTAAGAGACTGTGTGTTTCCTAGCCACAAGCTGGCATTTTCAACAAGATAAAAGACTGTTGTTTCCTGGCCACTAGGTGGCACTCTCACCAGTCTCCCCAGCTTAAAAGACTGTTGACAAGCTGGCCACAAGGTGGCAGTCTCCCAAGTAAAATGGAAATATTTGTATCCTGGCCACAAGGTGGCACTATCACAAGTTAAAGGACTGTTGGTATCCTGGCCACAAGGTGGCAGTCTCCCAAGCTAAGGACTGTATATACCTGGCCACAAGGTGGCATTCTCCCACCTCGCTGAGACAAAGTTATTTATGTTTCGTTATTTCAAGCAGAGCTACTGCTTCAACTGTTAATTTCCATTTTGCAAATAAACCAATTTGCTGCATTTGAAGTCGGTGTCAGCCCTTCCTTTAAGAAACCACCGCTATACGCGGCCATCCTGATCACAATATATATATATATATATATATATATATATATATATATATATATATATATATAGCTTTCTGAAATACATTACTGAGTTCAAATAGTTTGCAGTGTTTTTAAAAAGAAAAGTAGGTACTAAATAAATTACAGAGCTCTGGATTCAGGAAAATATTTTCTGTGTTCTAATATACTATTTATTAAATAGATAGGCAATAAATACATAAACTCCAAATAAAATTAATTTACCTATTTATTTTACTTTTCTTAAAAGTTCTCTTTTTAAACATATTATCAATATAATTTAGTTTATTTGTGCAGTGAAGTAATACTACTTTTCTTTTCATTTTTCTGCATTGTAATGCAAATAAATATAATTAGTCTTGTTTAAATATCAAAGCATATTTTTCAGGCAAAATGCACAACAAGAGCAGAACAGTATACTCAATGGGAGGTGTTGAAGCACAAAGGTTTTAATTAGGATGCTGATAAGATTTTAGTCCCAAGTGCAGTTCGGTACTCAAGGAAAATTATCATGATGATTACCAAGAGGGATCTGATATAAGCAAGAGATAGAAAACCATGTTTTCTTTAAACTCCAGTTATATTAATAAAATGCCAATGTAATCATCAGCATTAGCTCTACAATAGCCTGATTTTTTTTAGGAATGTTCTGCAGAACTTTCTAAACATGCCAATAAATGTGGTTAGTTGTTTCCTTATGTTATTGATCTATGGTTACATGTCAGTCTGCAAGTGAGTAGTCATAATCTAATTAAACAAGATGAAGGAGTGAACTTAGGAGCATGCAGGTGAGAGTTTAGAGTATAAATAAAAGTGGTGAGTTAAAAGAAAAGGGATTAAGTCATAGACAGTAATTAGACCCCTATGCAGGAGTTCAGTACAAGTCACCAGTACTTAACAGTAATCAAAAGCATTCCAAAAGAATGGAGGACTGGACTCTGTCTTTGAGCTTAAAATCAAATGTAAATAGTGCTTACACTAAAGCACCAATTAAGATTGAAAACTTTCAGACTTGGGAAGCCAGTGGAGTGACTGACAGAGAGAAGCTGCAGATACTGAGCATTGAGTTGACGACTGAACGACTAAACAACAAAAACAACAACAAATTAAAACACTCTTTATATAAATTATACATTGATTTTGTTTTTACTGTATTTTTGTGTTAATCATGAGTCAGTCCAGTCAATTGCAACACTCTATAATACTGCTACAATACTCATTGAGCATGGTTTAGCTGGGCCTAGCATGAAGTGTGGAGCTGAGGCTAGTGTGGTCGCCAGAAGGTAGCTGGGTTACAGTTAAAAGGGGAAGCAGAGAGAACAGGAGGAGGAGGTCAGTTCTGACTTGGCAAACACCAACAGACTTGCCAGACTGAATGAAACTGTTGGGTATGTTAAATCAGGAAAGGCAATGCCAGTAAGAGCTGTTCCCTCTAACACCCATGAGAACAGTTCTACTGGAGTAGAGGGAGGGGAGATTATGCAGAACAACAGACAAGTTTTGTTGTAGGGTACACTATTATTAGAAAGATAGACAAGGTGATTTATCACCCTGATTTCAGTAAATGAACAGTTTGCTGACTCCCGGGTGCTCGGGTTCGGGTTATTGTAGATCAAATAGATAAATTATTGGGAAGGGTTTGAAATGCTCCCTTGGTTTTGGTACATATTGGTACCAAAGACAAAGTAAGTGGAAGATGTCCTAAAAATGATTTTATGGAATTAGGAACCAAGCTTAGGACAAGGACTTCCAATGTCCTACTGGGGCCACGTGCTAGCCCAGGACAACAGAAGGAGCTTTAGGAAGGTTTATGCATGGTGTGAAGAAGGTCATTCAGAGCACTGAGCTGACTTTTCTCTTGGATACAATCTTTATAGTAGTGATGATTTACACCTTAATGACGAGGTAGCTTGTGTGCTAAGGGAGGGGATGATAGAAATACTGAGGGGGGGGGGGGCTGTTAAATTTGTAGAAGGTTTGGAGGGACCAGATAGAACTAATATGGAAGAAAGTGTAGAGAGGTAAGGGATGCATTTACTACTCATGGGTGAGCAGAAGGGGGAGGATTAGATGATCAATATGAAGGTTATGGTAGGTTAATAAAGAAACATAACTACCTAAAGTGCATGCTTGCTAATGCAAGAATTATGCCAGAATTAACAGTAAAAGAGAAATGGGATGTGATTACTGAAACATACTCAATATACTTTAAAATAAGAATATTACATATATGTTTTCATAAAAGGCTGTTTTTAAACTGCTGTACAAGTGATCGCAGGTATCAGAATACTGAAAGTTTAAATTAGAAACTCATTTTTTAACCAATTAAAAACAGCCATAAAGTGTGTATTTTACATTTACGGAAGTTTCAAATAAATTTGTAAGAAACATGCATTAATTTCTTAAAAGGACCAGAGATTGTTTTTCTCACTGTTGTCACTTTTGGGGGTGGAGCGATTTACACAGCTGGACAGGCAACACTTACAGCATGACAGTGTGGATCATCTCCCTAACGGAAAAGTAACATTTTACTAATCAAATAATGTAAAACATATTACAACATACAAAAAATGATCAATTAATTACTAACTGTACTTACATAATTCAAAAAAAAAAAAAAATATATATATATATATATATATATATATGTACTTTTTATTTATTTGCATACATATACATTATGGAAAAATAGTTAATTAATGTAATTTTTTTGTTTTACAATAATATGTATTATTTTGCTTTCCTGTTAAGGGGAGGAATTACACAAATAGCAAAATATATAGGTTCTCCCCTATCATGTTGTAACTGGAGCTTGCCCACCTGTGTGAATGGATTTCAAGAGTGAAATCATATGTGCATATACTGTTGCAAAGACAGCCTAAACCTAAGCCAGAATGAAGTATATATGTGACAGAGGTTCTGAGAGTCAAAATGACAGCCCCTCTGTTGAACAATATAAAGCAAGTAAGCTTTACATAGTCTACATATTTCACAGGAATGTTTATAAAAGTACAGTGACTTGCAAAAGTATTCACCCCCCTTGGCATTTTTCATGTTTTGTTGCCTCACAACCTGGAATTAACATGTATTGTTTGAGGATTTGCATCATTTAATTTACAGAACATGCCCACAACTTTGAAGATGTTTTTATTTTTTTATTTTTTTTATTGAGAAGCAAACAACAAATAGGACAAAATAACAGAAAAAGTAAATGTGCATAACTATTCACCCCCCTAAAGTCAATACTTTGTAGAGCCACCTTTTGCGGCAATCACAGCTCCAAGTCGCTTAGGATAAGTCTCTATGAGCTTGCCACATCTTACCACTGGGATTTTTGCCCATTCCTCCTTGCAAAACTGCTCCAGCTCCTTCAAGTTGGATGGTTTGCACTTGTGAACAGCAATCTTTAAGGGTTGCTTTAGCAGTGTGTTTGAGGTCATTGTCCTGCTGGAAGGTGAACCTCCGTCCTAGCCTCAAATCACGCAGAGTGGTACCGGTTTTGCTCAAGAATATCCCTGTATTTAGCTCCATCCATCTTTCCCTCAACTCTGACCAGTTCCCAGTCCCGGCTGCAGAAAAACAGCCCCACAGGATGATGCTGCCACCACCATGTTTCACTGTGAGGATGGTGTTCTTTGGGTGATGTGATGTGTTGGGTTTGCGCCAGACATAGCGTTTCTTTGATGGCCGAAAAGTTAGATTTTAGTCTTATCAGACCAGAGCACCTTCCTCCATACATTTTGGGAGTCTCCCACATGCCTTTTCGCAAACTGGCCACTCTGCCATAAAGCCCAACTCTATGGAGCATAGGTTATATTGTCGTCCTATGTACAGATACCCTAGTCTCTGCTGTGGAACTCTGCAGCTCATCGAGGGTTACCTTAGGTCTCTGTGCTGCCTCTCTGATTAATGCCCTCCTTGCCCGGTCCGTGTGTTTTGGTGGGCGGCCGTCTCTTGGCGGATTTGCTGTTGTGCCATGTTCTTTCCATTTGGTTATGATAGATTTGATGGTGCTCCTGGGGATCATCAAAGATTTGGATATTTTTTCATAACCTAACCCTGACTTGTACTTCTCAACAACATTGTCCCTTACTTGTTTGGAGAGTTCCTTGGTCTTCATGGCAGTGTTTGGTTAGTAGTGCCTTTTGCTTAGGTGTTGCAGCATCTGGGGCCTTTCAAAAAGGCGTGTATATGTAATGACAGATCATGTGACATTTAGATTGCACACAGGTAGACATTATTTCGCTAATTATGTGACTTCTGAAGATAATTAGTTGCACCAGAGCATTTTATGGGCTCCATAACAAAGGGGATGAATATATACGCACATGCCAATTTTCTGTTTTCTTTTTCTAAAAAATAATTTTATGTATATATTTTTCTCATTTCATTTCACCAACTCAGACTATTGTGTTCTGATCCATCACATAAAATTCAGATTAACAAAACATTGAACTTAAGGCTGTAATGTAACAAAATAGGTAAAAAGTCAAGGGGGTGAATACTTTTGCAAAGCACTGTATATTAATTTCCATTCAATATATTTTTATTGCATAACCTTTGAAAAGTATTCAAACAAATACTACCTCTATTACAATATTTATTGTAAAAATAGTACAGTTAAGCAAATTGTTCTTTATATATCAAGAATTACTTGTGTATTTGGCTATTTAAAAGTAAGACTTAGGACCTGCTTAAAATATTAGGTTAATTTTACACTTCTAAATATAATTAAACAGCATAGAAGCATAGAAACGAGGCACTTAAAAGTCATGCTCTTCATTAGTGTGAGTGCAACTTCAGAATTAAATAATTAAAAAGTGTTTTGTGTCTGTGTGTGTTTGTGGGGGGGGGGGGGGGTTGGGCAACACAAGTATTCACTAATGGTAAGCATCAAAGAGCTGTATTGCCTTCAGCATTTTAGCTACAATACATGGCGTTGATGGTTATAATTGCATATCATTTTTATTAGTAAAAAAAGAAGCCTTAAGATGTAGCAGATTCAAATAATATTTAGTTGAGACTGTCAACATTGTAATTAAAATTCTAATCAAATAATGAACATCTTGTACAATATGGTCTAATTACAATTAAGATGTTCAATGTAAAATTATATATCAAGAGAATTCATTAAAAGTTTTAAGAATAACTTATAAACAGGCCTTGGAGATTGTGTTTGATGAATTTGTGAAATAATTTAAATTTGAACTGTAAAAATAAATATAAAAATAAACATGGGAAGCATCATAAAATTAAATGAACACAATAAACATCTACAGGGCTTTCACTAAAAGGATATAGTGTTGGGAGGCAATGCTTTTAAATAATGAATACTTGAAAAAGGAAAATAAAATAGGACATAAGATTTTATCTACAAAGAAAACACTACCACTACACTACATGCAATCATGTTGTGCCTAAATCAGGGTTTTGGTTTAGGTACCAGCTCTAAGTGACCACATGTACCAATAGATACCTGCTGGCCATGCAGTGTGCCACTTTAATGATACCAGTTGTAACATGATATAAGTTAATGTATTGGGCGGAGTAAAAGGCCTGGTAAGAATTTTAAGTAAGATTTCAAAACAATATTGTAAATTGAATAGTTTTTTTCTCACTGCAAAATGTTTGAATATTAGTGTGGGCATTTGGAACATGTTTTATTTAAAGGAACTCTGTTATCCCAAAAGCAAGGTTTTTTTTTTTAGGTTATTCTTAAAGAGATTTACAGTTGGCTATATTTTTTTTAAAATGTGAAAAAATTCTAGGACATTCAATGTTATTGTGGCTGCATTTATCTGCAAATGAGTGTCTCGTGCATATTAATTAGCTGCTTTGATGTGCTAATTAGGATTACAACTGGCTTGTCTGTTTCTGTAGTGGCCAAAATAAAGACACATAATGTTATCTGGCAGTTAGACTCTTCTCTCATATTACTAAGCAATTTGAGCCTCACATCAGCATATACTGTAGGAGCCACACAATCAATTATAGATATTCCTGAAATTAGTTGATTAGAGAAAAACTGCTAGTATAAAGTATTAGGTATTTTTAAACAATCTTTGGAATTAAATTCTGGATGATAGAGTCCCTTTAACTGCAATATTACATTTTACCAGCTTGTACACATATGATGGAAAAACAAGCCTTCCTTAATATACAAGGAGCCCCACTGACCATAACTATAAAAGTAAGATTTCCTTTTAAATTGCTTAATCATTAAAGCCGTGCTATAACTGACTGTGTGCCTAGTGGAACAATTATGCATTTCCTGGCAGATTTACACTGTATATTCCCTTGACTATGAAAAGATTTAGTGATTACTTATTTTGCCAGTCCAGACATGTTTTTGTGACATACTGTATATTTTAAACTATTGATCTGCTTGGTTTTTCTTAAAAGCAAAATCTTAATAGGGAATGATTCTTTTCATTAGTATTACAGTAAGTGAGAAAAATGTGTTTTCATTGCAAATCTAGTCTCTTTTAAGCTACTGCTGCTCATATAATTGATTACTTCCACCCAACAAATTAAATTAACACAGAGCTGCTGGATACAGACATATCAGATAGTGTATTTTTCAGGACAATTATCTACCACAGAAAGAAATAATCAGCTTACATATTTATAATAAAATAAGTATAAATTCTTAAAATAAAATATTTATCTCAATATGTGCCTAAATTCAGTGAAACTTAAAAATCATTTTAAAGAACACTGTTGCTTAACCAATTTTTATTCTACACCGATGCTGTATGCTGTGAACTGAATAAAGAGGCTAATATGGTAAGACAAATTACTATCCATTGTAGCAGTTGGAAATAGGTGCTAATTAATAAACTAATTGACACTAACTTTCATTATTAGTATTCGAAATTGCTATAAATCTTTGTCTTCACCGTGCCTTTACTGCATGGTTCAGCATATATTATTAATTATGGAACAGTCAGTAGGCAGGACACAGTAAGTAACATACCTAAAACTTTAGATTTTTTAGGTGTTATTAGCGTAATTAAAAAAATTGGTCACTTTAGCATACAATCTTGTGCTCTTTCCCATCATGAAGAGCACCTACAGTGAGGTAAGTGGCCCTTTAAATGTAATTTGAATAGGGTCATTTGGTGCTAGAGTCATGCATCTACAGCCCTGTGGAACTCTCTCCCCATAGTTTGAAAGTTCCCTTAGTTGTGTAACACAATATCTGTGGAAGTATTGTAAACCTTTTTAAGCCCAACTAGGTGAAAAGTGCTATGTAAGTTATTATTATTATAATTGTATCTTGTCTAAAAATGAGTTATCTTTGGATAAGGATAGTTAAGAAATACCAAGTAAACACAGTGTTTTAGTAAATTTGCCATTACATTGGAGTGATCTATGTAGTATTTTTTTCCATCACAGACCAATAACGTTCAGAAAACTACAGATGGTGGATAACAATATTATAAACATATAGCATAATACTGCTAGTGAAAACCTAAAGTCAAGGTTGTACTCAACTGTATTTTATAGAATAATAGTAGTTATATTTTTACAATCGACTCTTTTGAAGAACTTAACATAATAATGGGCAAAATAGTTTTGGCAAGTAAAAATACTATATTCTTTACATTTTTAATGTTATATATAGTTATATTTTTTTACTCTGGTTTTTCATTGTATTTATTTAACTGCTTATTTGAGCTGTATTTTCATTAGGATATATCCTTGTAGTATAAACTGAGATTTCCATTAATTTACTGAAAGAACGGAATTACCAAATGGATGCTGTGATGACAGTACTGATGAGGGAGAAGCCTATAATAAAGAATTGTGGTACCTGCTTCTCTTTGTTCACCATAGGAGCCTTGTCCATCCTTCCCCAAGGGTCAGCTCAAGATAGACATGACCTCCTTGGGACTTTTTGTTTCCAGTCAGGGGCTTTCCAGTCAGGGGCTACCCTCATCCCCAGTGAATACCTCTTGTGTCTGTGTGTGTTTTGGAAATTGTATGGCTAACCCACTTGTTAATACTGATAACATCCATTTTAAACATGCCTGATATTGGTATATATTTTTATATGAAGTTTTTTAATTCATATACTGTGATCTAATTATTGTTTGAAAGGAAAGGTCTAAGACACCAACTGTTAAAACTAACACAATGTACAACATACCTCTTTGTTCAACTTTGAAGACCATCTGCTGAGTGATTAAGGATAGCTGGCCTTCCTATTTTGATTATTTTACCTTTTGTTATTCTGCACCCCGAATAATTGAGTTACTAGATCTGTTTATTCTGCCATGCATATAAGTCCCTGTGTGTTTCATTAAATGGCATTAACCCCTTTTGTAAAAAACGTTTTAATAACTTTACCCCAGTCCAGAAATCTATAAAATCCTGCATCTACGTTCAAGCATTCGTGCTCTCCTCAGATCCTGAAGCAATCCTCCTACCAGGGGAATCTCTAGTACTGATACACAGAAACCCAGAAACCCACAAAAGAGGACACCTAACCATTATCATGCATTAATTGGCCTGTCCAGCTGTATAGGTTGTATTGTTATTTTTTATTTCCTTTAAAAAAATGTGCCCATTATTAAGTGAAGTTCTACAAAAGAGAATATTTTGCATATTGGACCACAGTGGTTCTAATGAATGATTAACAGCTGCCGTATCATCTGCAGCTTCTGCAGCATGGTCATGCATTTCTGCTTTGTTTTGAAGTTCCAAAAATGAACACAATATAAAGCAACTGCACTGTGAGACAAATTAGTAAACACAAGTTTCAGGTACCACCAGACATGTACCGATAAAGACACATGACATCTAGGGATTAAATGAAGGTTAGATTATAAGGGTATTATATTAATAAAACGTTAAACTGATTTATTATGGTACATATTTAACATATTTGTAACTGTAAACATCTGACAGTTCTATACATGTTAATGTCCACAGGTTGTTGAATGTTAATGTAACTGTTCGTATGCCAGTTGGTAATATTTAAATGTTTGATTTAACCTTTTTTTTCAAAACACAAAAACATTACAGGTATATGTTATCATAAAGAAATGTGTCTGTCTGTTTTGCTGCACACATGTTGAAATGTATTTATGAAATATAGATACTTCTGTCCTCATTAGAATAGCCAACTCTCTTCAACACCCAAAATATTGTATGTTTCCTAGATGGATATCAATTATTATGTTACATGCATTACATATAAAATAATCAAATCTATATTAACATAAACTCTTTAAGAATACAATATATAATACACTATAACAAGAAACATACCTAATAATAAATATGGGCATTAAGAATACAGAACCCATTCACCTGCAATGTTCTTTCTTCCATCATGAGATTCTTTGGTCTCCCCTTCAAAATAACCATCTGGTCCTCCTCTTATGCCATATATTTATCCTCCTTTCCCTACTACTCCTAACTTCTAGCTATGCTGGCCTCCCCTGATATACTGTTTGTCAGACTACCCTCAGAAGTGTAGTCAGAAGATGACTAGTTGCTAATGTGGCCAGTTTCTAAGTAAAATGATTGTGGCCCCTTGTTTTTTGCATATTTCGTTTTTTATGATATGTAACAAATATTTCAAACTCATATATCAAAAATATAAAAAAACTGTTACTTGAGGGAGATACATATGATTTGTCAGTGAGAAACCAGCAATGATCATATCTTCTCTTGTGTATCTAATTTGAATATAACTTTATAATAACCTTTAAGATTTCTTGCTAATTGATTAATACATTTTGCACACGTGTATTGTATTGCATATTAATGTATATGGATACATATGCCTATCTTATTAACATAGAGACTTCTGATTTGGCATTTCTCAAAAGCCCAGGTTATGAAACAGGTACGGCATGTAAGCTGTCATGTAGCCTGCAAGTGGTGTTCATTGCAATATTATTTAAACAGGTGGCAAGGAAGGAACCTAGTGTGTTTAGGATTTGAGTAGCTGGAATCAGCAGTTCAATCTCTGAATACCTTATTATTACTATTATTATTATTATTATACTTTAATTGTACTTGCCAACATATTCTGTAGTGCTATACAGGGGTTAGGTACAAGGCACAAACAATTTTAAAACATTGCAAAAGAATGGAGGGCCCTATCTATGAGCTTATAGTTTAATGTGCATAATGCTTTCTCCAAAGCATCTTACAATATTGAAAGCTTGCAAACTAACAATCTAAAGGGTTTGGGGGTGATACAGATGGGTGAAAGATGTGTAGTGCACATCAAGGCTAAAGGTGATACGCATCTTTAAACAGATGCGTTTTTAGTGAGCTTTTGAAGGTTGTGAGGCAGATAGATAGACTAGTGGAGTGAGACAAGAAGGTCCATAGTGTAGGGGAAGCATGAGAAAAGGTGTGAAGGTGGGAGTGAGAGGAGGTGATAAGAGAGGAAAAAAGAAGAAGGTCATTAGCAGTGCAAAGAGGGCGGTTGAAGGGAGTATTTTTTTAGACAAAAGCATAGATATAATGTGGTGCACTGTTGTTGAGGGCTTTATACGTTTGGGTCATGACTTGATTTATTGTGAAGGCAATGGGATGCCAGTGGAGTGACTGACAGAGAGATACTGCGGACATTGAGTGTTGCGTTTGGCAGGTAAGTCTATTGGCGGCTTCATTATGGAGTGGAGTGAAGACACATGGGAGATGGGGAGGCCAGCAGGGAGCAAGTCGAAGTGGTCGAGATCAGATATGATTAGTGAATTAATGAGTGAATTGAATAATCCATATAAAATCATTTTAGATACTCCAATAAATATTGGAAACATTATAAACAATTATCTATGTTAATAATTACATAATGAAACTTGTTTAAGCAAATTGTATAAAGCAATGTTGTTCAACTACCGTCCTCTAGGGCAGGCATTGCACCATATAAAGACATTTTGTTAATCACAGGTTAGTTGTTAAGAGGCTCAATACGTCTAATTTATTTGCCTGTGTTCAAACAAGAATATAACATAAACACATTATAGTGTTATTGCTGTTCAGTAAAATTACAATGGTGTGTTCAAAATATTGTGCATATTATTTATGACCTAATTGTAGTTATGTATGAAATATTCATTACGTAAATACTGCTACACAGAAAAACAATGATGATTTTAAATATAAGTTTGATTATATATGATCTTATGTATACTGTACAGTATGAGTAATAACGGTAATCAAGTTATTTTATTAAGCTTATGCTCTTATATCTACATCACGTGTTAATAATATCTGTTTTTACAATTTACAACATATGGTTTTGTGATCTGATCTCATATTTATCTTTTTAAAAGCAGTTCAAATACAGGTAACCACTAAAATGTTTATTCGATTTATAGCCTTTCTTTAAATGATGTAGTATATGCTTTATAAGTGACTGATTAACCAAATGGATGTCTGCTTGGTATCCTTGCCAACATTGTTGCAGATAGGCTATTGTGTTTTAGTACAAGGTAAATTATTAATTATTAGATGCCAATATACTCACATTGTTCCATTGACATGCTTACGTTCATTTTATTACTTTGAAAGCATTTTCACCCTTGAATTGTTTAGTAAATAATTTTCACTATTTTGCTTAAAGTAATATTTAAGTCACAAGTTTTGTTATTATTTATTTAGACTGGTAATTTGTTAAAGACCACATCGAAATCTTTTACACAGGCAGTTGCCGTTCATTCACTCAGATTTTCAGAGCAAAAGCACCACTGAATAGCCAAAAAATAAGCAGATTTTGCTAGTTTCTGATGACCTGTCACTTTCAAATGTCCCACCAAGCCATTCAAATTGCATTTAATGGTGATGTACGCAATTGGCATAACATGCGTATAACTTTTTTCTACCCAAATTTATGTGTAGTGCAGACCAACCATTGAGGCAGAAACATTTCTCAATGATTCAAGCATTATATCTGACACTAAAAACACCATAACGCCTTAATTGAGTTAGATATAAGGCTTGATATCTTATATATGCCACATTTGAGGGGTTAATAAGTACACCCAACACCACACATGCTTTGGGATCCCTTATTCCATGCTGAAAAAGGACCCCCCTTGTTTTCCTTCCCTGTTAACCCCCGATGCCCATTAATCTCAATAACCATGATGGTCTATTGAGACCCCCATGTCACCTAGATATTAACCCCATGCCACGGGGTCCTTAAAGGGCCTCTGTACCACCTAAATATTCACCCTAAATATTAACCCCTTCCACCTTTTCCACAAATGTAACCTATATGCCACTGGGGGTTCTTTAAGGACCCGAGTGGCCCTTTAATTCCTTTTTTAAGATCAGCCCAACTTGGTATTGAGGTCCCTTTGAGTGCTGCAAGGGTTAAACAACTGAGTTTTATAGTCTTGAAATGCAAATTTAAAACAAAATCAGAAACTCGGTTTTTAGACATAAGTGGCCCAGCCAAAATTAACTGAATTTATTTTATTTAGATGCAGTTAATATTTAATGTGCATTATAAGCACTATTACCACGTTTTATTGTTATCAGTATAAAACAACGTATCATATAAGTTAATGAATCATTTATATTACATAGTTACAGTATATACTAGTTTTTTTGACAAATACATATGTACTTCAATCTTCGTTTATTATGTACTTGATTTATTAATAAACCAATAGAATTCTGGCTATACAATAAAACTAAAGTGATGCACATTTGACGATCATTCTGAATCCTATGTTTATAGTAGCTATAAAGAAATAAAGTCTAGCAGATGTTTTGAGCAGTAAATGAATAGTACAAGTTTTATCACTTGCATACTGTACCATGCATGTTTTATTGACATATTCTTATAATGCAGCTGCATCTCTTAGAAGCTGACTAAAATATCTTTGAATTGTGCACAAAATGATTATATTTATCTGATAATTGTTATGAGTATATATTTTACCTTCACGTGACACAATATTCAGATTTTAAGTATATATAATATGAAAAAAACACCTGCTAATTTAGATACTGAATTTAGTTTTGTTTTTTTATATAACTAATTGTGTGTTTTATTTTATTGCTGTCTCTGTGTGGAAAGGGCTCATTTTAACTCTCTTGTATGCAAAAACTTGAGAATTTCATTGTACGAATTATAGCAAAGCAGCTGCTGAAAATATGAACAGCAGCATAGGGAGACATTTTTGTTAGGAAACTATGTCCTGGTAGCCATTTATGAGTAATGGAAATAAGAATGGAGATGTTCTTAGCATATAGTTAAAGTAAATAAGTTACTGAGATACAGACCATTTTAACAGTTTGTACAATTATAATGGAAACACCAATGTCTTATACATTCCCATTACAATTTACCATCTGTTTCAAATATGAAAAATAAACAATTGTTTTTTCAAATAATGAAAAGAAATTTGGAATACAAATATCCACAAACAGCCTGTACAAACTATATTTTAGAGTTTCTGTAAGTCCCACTCTGATCTCCTCTCACTCTCATTCCTTATTTTGCTGGCTGCTGGAGATATATCTCCTAGCCATGTCCTTCATCTATTTCCACCTTTTATCAGCTTCACTCAGCCCCCAGGGCAGCAAACTCCCAGAACATCCACTACTTAATACCCATTACCTGTCACAAACATTCCACTTTGCCCTTATCATGTGCCCTCTGGAATGCAAGGCCTATTTGCAATTAACTCACTTACATTCATGACGTTTTTACATTTCCAACTCCCTCAATCTCACGGCCATTCTCTGAAACTTGGCTCACTCTATCACATACTGCCTCACACATGGCTTTCTCATATGGTGGTCTTCACTTCAATCACACATACAGACCTGGGAATAAGCAAGGTGGAGGTGTAGGCATATTACTTTCTTCTTGGTGCACATTTAATTGTATTTCCCCAGTTCCCTCCCTATAATTGCCATCTTTCAAAACTCACACTATCTGCCTCTTCTCACCTATCTCTTTGCTGTGATCTATTGCCCTCCTGGACCACCCTCCCTCCCAATTTCTTGATAATTTTGCCTCCTGGTTCCCTCAATTTCTCTACTCTAACGTCCTTTCATTCGTTCTTGGAGATTTCAACAATGCTATTGACACTCCCAACTTCTTTCACTCACCTCTTCCCTCGGTCTCTCACAATGGACAGATTCCCCAACTCACTGTGATGGACACTCCGTTGACTTTTTTTTAACACCCTCTGCACAACCTCCAACCTTTGACTTGTGCCCACTCCCTCTATCTTTCCACCAACTCCTAACCTGCAACCTCAACACATCCTGTTTTCCTTGCCCTTGTTCAACCCGACAACCATTACCCACAGAAACCTGCAAGCACTTGACCCACAACACCATTCTTCTGTATTATAACCCTTTCTCAGCCCCCTCACTGACCTCACCTGCGCTGACACCTCACAGTACAACACAACTTCCACCCTTGGTACTCTTGCCTCCACTATCACCTGCAGATGACTTTGCTCTCATTCACAACCATGGCACACTACACAAACACAATACAGAGGTGCTCCCGCAGTGCTTAATGATTATGGACGAAATCTTGCACTTCTGCAGACTGCCACTGCTACAAATTTGTTTTGCGCTCCTACTTCTCTGTCCTCAACCTTGCCAAACACTATTTCACATCATTAATATCAACACTGTCCTCCAACCCCAAACAGTTGTTCACCACCTTCAACACATTCCTCCTCCCACCACCACCTCCTGCCCCATCCTGTCTCACGGCTAAAGACTTTGCCAGCTATTCTAAGCATACAATTGAAAACATTTCTTATGAATTCTATCACCATGACTCGCACACTCACTCCTATCAACTAACCGACAACACCTCGCCTTCACCCCTCCCCACTCCCACAGCCACCATGCCCTCATTTGTCCTAGTAACAGAGGACGAAGTCTCCATTCTAATTTCAACTTATTCACCTTACTGCCTGACCTCTGGATCTTATCATAACTGTTCAAGCAGCTCCTCTACAATCGACCTTATCAAATGTATTTCCTCAAACTCCCTTCTTCATATCATGAGCTTCTTATTGCAAAGTTCAGATTTTAACTGAGGAAAAGCATCAGACCAAGCAGATACAAATTAAATACCCCCAGTGAATATGAAGTGAAGGTAAAGAATTAAGTTGAGGGACCAGACATGGTAAATACAATACTTGGACAGAAGTTTGTGACATTGTCTAGAAAACGGCAACACAGAATATCCCCAAATGAAAGAAAATTAAGAAGGCAAATTGCCTGTCTGATAAGGCTTTCAAGGTAGCTCGGGAAAGAAGGAAAGTGAAAGGTATATATATCTGTCAAACTGAAAGCAAAATTCCAGAGTATAGCAAGCATTGACAAGGAGACGTTCTATAATAAGTGATGTAAAGACATAGAAGAAGATAACAGAATAGGAAAGTTTTTCAGGAAATTTGGGGATCTCAAAGGAAGCTTTCATGCCAAAGTAGGCATGATAAAAGACAAAATGGTGGGGAATTAATAAAAGCAGATCAGATAAAGAGGAGCAGTAATACACAAAAGATATATAGAGGAAGTACACAGAAGATACATGCAGGAAGGAACTAAACAGCATTTATAACCTCAATAGTTTGTCCAATGTGAGATGGGCCTAGGAAGACTTGCTGATAACAATCCTGCAGGATTTGATGAAATACCAGCAAAACTATTCAAAATCCTAAAAGATGATGCTGTGAAAGTGTTGCATGCATTATCACAACAAATTTGAAGAGCTCAACAGTGGCCAGTAAACAGGAAAAAACAGTCTACATCCCAAACCCCGCAAAAGGGGAGTGTCAAAGTGTTCCATTTATCGAACAATTACACTTATTTCACATGCCAGCAAGGAAATGCTTAAGATCCTGCTAGCTCTGCTCCCACAATATATCTGAGATCTACCAGATGTGTAAGCTGTGTTTCGCAAAGGTAGAGGCACAAGAGATCAGATTGCCAATGTCTGCTGGACAATAGAGAAAGCAAGAGAGTTCCAGAAAAAAAAAAACTTCTGCTTCATAGACTATTCTAAATCCTTTAACTGTGTGGATCACAACAAGTTCTTAAAGAGATGGGGATACCGGACCATATCATTTGCCTCCTGAGGAATTTGTATGTGTACCAAGAAGCCAATTTTCATAAATGGACATAAAACAACCAAATGGTTCAAAATTGGGAAAGGAGTGCAACAAGATTGTATATTGTCACCTTATTTATTCAACCTATATGCAGAATCTTGGATCCCGAAAATTTGTCGAGAACAATTTACTGACAGCAATTTACTGCCGACTATTCATTGCGATAGAAATTCCCCAAAAATCGATTAACCGATGCTACAGTTTCTCGCGTAAGCAAATCATCGGATCCAGGAAACAATTTACCGAGAACAATTGGCCGAGAACAATTTACCAACAACAATTCTCCTCCCCACACATTACTTTCAGTTTGTGAAGTCATCATGGCAGTGGAAATTTTTTAAATCCAAAAAAGGAAAAGCAAAGCTGTGCTATGATGGCCATTTGTTCTATAAGGATAAGCAAATTGAAAACAAAATATATTGGAAGTGCCCAAATTATACAAAAACAAGATGTGCGGCCAGAGTTACTACAGAGGACAACAACATAGTGAAAACACTCAGGGAGCAAAATCACTGTGCAGATGCAGCACAAGTTGAGGCAGCACATGTTCTGGACACCATGTGAGGTTGTGCAGAAATAACAAATGATACTGAGCACAATGTGTCCAGAACCTGCAGCCAAGCAGCAGCGCCCAAGCTGCCAAGTGTTGCCACGATGAAGCGTACCATCAGGAACATCAGGAGAAGACAGTTTGATGGTCCAGTTCTCTCAGCACACAAGAGGGGCATTGTCTTTACTGATGAGTACAAAAGTACTTGCAATGGAGAAGTGTTTCTTAAGTATGACTCTGGACCTCAGGACAATAGGATGCTAATCTTCTCTACAACTAGGGATCTGCGGCTGCTGGCGCAAAGTGAGCATTGATACGCTGATAGTACTTTAAAAAAAAAAGTTCCATTACTGTTTTTCTAGCTGTACACAATCCATGGATTTAAGGATAACATATCCATGCCATTGGTACATGCCTTGTTGCCAAACAAGACAGAGGACACTAATGTCACTTCTAGAGCAGCTACAAATTTTGAAACCAGCATTGTCCCCACAATCCCTAACAATTGATTTTGAATTGGCCATGATGAATGCGTGCAGGCGATTATTCCCTGATGCTTCTCAACATGGTTGCTTTTTTCATTTCCCACAGTACATATACCATTCAATTCAGAGCAATAGCTTAAAGCAACAGTACGAAACGGATGACAATTTTGCTCTCACTATGAGATTTTTGGCAGCGATAGCATTTGTGCCCACTGCTAATGTCACAAATGGATTTGAAACTCTAGGTGAGCAACATGTTTTTTCCAGCAGAAGCGCAAGAAGTGTACTTTCAAAGACACGTGGACAGGACGACCAAAAAGACGTGAGGTTCGAAGAGCACCTAGGTTTGTGCATACCATCTGGAATGTACATCAACTTGTTCTTCAAGGATTGCCAAGAACAAATAACTCTGTGGAAGGCTGGCACAGAGGCTATGAAGAACAAGTTGCTGCGTGTCATCCAAATATATGGAAGTTCATTACGTGCATCAAAAAAGAGCAGAGTCTGAATGAACTACACATAGAACAGTACTTGAGTGGAGCTGATCAAGCCCAAAGGAAAAAACAAAATACAGAGATTGTGATGAAAGAATAATAAGGCTAGTGACTGCCTACAATGAAGATGCCGACATTGTTGACTGTTTAAGAGGCATTGCACATAACATTGCATACTACTGAACTGGCCCAACCCCGCCACTACACACATGTTAATGCACAGTGCTATGTTTATGACTGTGGTAGTCTGTATTCAATAAACACTGTTTTGTTTAATGTCATGGAGTCCTCTCTATTCTATATATATTATTGTCATATAGTCCTCTCCATTCTATATATATTAATGTCATGGAGTCCCCTCTATTCTATACATATTAATGTCATGGACTCCTCTCTTTTCTATACATATTAATGTCATGGAGTCCTCTCTATTCTATACATATTAATGTCATGGTCTGTACTCCCCGCAGGCAATTTGTATTCCCTGCAGGTAGTTTGATACATTTATTTGTTACTTTTTACGTTGGATAATTTTTAACTGTGCATTACATATCTGTATTACAGTACTATACTTCCATGCAAATGGCTTATTCGATGAATTGCTTGCACGATAAGCTGTAGCAGCGATTCACTGATTTTCGGTGAATTGCTGTTGCGGTAAATTGTCATAGTTGAATTCCTGTTGGTAAATTGTTCTCTGTAAATTTTCCTAGACCCGCAGAATACATAACGCATAAGGCCAGGATGGATTTATCCACAGCAAGAATCAATATTAGTGGGAGAAATATCAACCTCAGATATGCGGATGATACTATTCTGAAGGTAGAAAGTGAGGAGGAACTAAAGGGCCTTTTGATGAGGGTGGAATAAGAGAGTGCAAAAACTGATCTGCTGCTCAACATCAAAAATATCATGGCAAACAGCAATCTCAGTTTTTGGCAAATAGTTGGGAAGAAGTGGAGGCAGTGATAGACTTCATTTTCCTGGGCTCCAAGATCTCCGCAGATGGTGACTGAAGCCATGAAATTAAAAGAAAATTGTGCCAAGTCTAGACAAGATATTAAAAAGTAAATATATTACACCATTACAAGGGTCTGCATAGTTAGAACTATAGCATACACCATAAAGAAAGCTGAGCACCCATAGCATGCCGGTGTAGTGGTTAGAAATACTACATAAAAATCATAGCTTTGAATCTTATTCACTATTTTTGTTTGTGGTCAAGCCAAAATGACAATATAGGGAGACTAAAAAGTGATACTTATTTATGGGCCAAAAATACACTATTGGGAGCTAAAAAGTGCTACTTTTTTGGTAGATATGGGCCAAAAATTACAATAAAGGGCTAGGTGAAAGCTAAAAAGCAGTATCTGGTATGAATTTGATGCAGCAAGCATGGCTCTCTAGCAATGTGAATGCCCTCCCTTACATTAGGAACCGGCTGAAATGGAAGCAGAAAATGTTAGGAGGATCCCTCTCTGGATCGGTAGCTGGTGGTTGGGTGGTGCTACTGTTTGAGGGCTAAAGAGAACCAGAGAAGGGTGCTGGTTAGTGGATATGGTCCTAAAATCTGCAAATGAAGGGATTTATGAAAGCCAAAGCGCAGGGAATGGCTAAGGAGCGACTTCCAAACACAGATTTAAAAGTGAACTGAGGCGTGCCAGGAAGAGGCATTGCCAGAAGTGCTTATGAATGGTAGGAGGAGACCCCTCCCACAAACTCTGGGATACACCTGGACAAATATACAGTATATGTTTTAGGCTATGTCTGGATTTGTGTTTGTCGCTGGAGGCTACAAAACTGACATTAAAGATTATACCAATTTTAGTGAGTTTAGGGTAAAGATTTTGTTGTAGATAAGAACTGGGCCACCTATTCTACCCATTCTACCTTGTAAAATATTTGGCTTAAATAGGCCTCAGGATAGCCTTATGTTCATTCCCAAGCATTGTTAATTTCCTTAATTCTACCACTTAAACAAGGTTGTTCCATATATCTCCATATATGCTCTTTCTTTAAAGAAGTATTTTCTCACATTACCTATAAAATCTTTCACCTTCTAACTTCAAATAACAACCTTTTTGTTCTTGCATGCTTCTTTTTCTGGAAGACACTTCCCTCTTAAACTTTATAAAATCTTTGACATTTTGGAAGGTTTCAATCATAACTCCCCTCTCCCCTCTGTCTTTACTTGTACATTTTCTCTTGCAGAACATGCACCATTATAGCTGTCTTTCATTGAACTGTTTCTAATTTAATATCCTTTTAAAGAACTCAGAAACTGCAGAACTGTAAACAATATTTTAAGTCAGTTCTAACTACGGATCTATAGAGTAGCACCTTACCTCTTTTTCTTTGGTGCTAGTTCCTCTACCAATACTTCAAAACATCCTATTTTCCCAATTGCTTTACGTGATTTCTTGACTAAATTTTAAAGCATGTGATATAATAACTCTAAAGTCTCTTTCCTTATTAGTTGGCATCATCATTTTGATACTAAGTAAATATTCAGCTTCTGGATTGTTGTTGTTGTTTTTTGGCCTAAATGCATAATTTTGCATTTCTTTGTGTTTTAGGTCCAATATATTTGACCATTGCTCTAGTTTTATTTATTTATTTATTTTTTTGTAAAATGTATTGTTTTTAATCATAAATATACAAAATCATCATACAATGTATTATACATAGTTAACAAATATTTTATCTTGCCAAAAAAATAAAATAATGCAACCCCATACTTTTATATCTATTACTATATCACTTTATTTTCTTGTGTTGCCATACATACAACCACAAAAGGTATAGGAGCAAGATGAAGCCTTAGGTACAATTGAGCCAAGAGACATTGTCAGGAAGTTATAAAGTATAACCCTCAAAAAAGAAAAAAAACAAGGAGTAAAAGTAATCTATTCTTTTTAAATCATAAATTTTAAGTATAATTTATTATCCAGGGACTCACCACCTTCAGGCCTATTTATTTTCTTTTTTAATTTTCAATGATTCCCAAATTTTCCATTTATGATTAATTATTTTTAAAAGACCCAATTGAAAATAATATTTTTCTAATTCCCAATTAATGTCTATCTTGTGGAGGACTTCTGGCCATGTAGGTATTATTTCTTGCCATCATCAGACTCTCAATTAACCTTCTTGGCGGTATGATTATTTCAGTATTTAGAATGTTAAAGCGGTACATTCTAAAATACTGACATAATCATACCGCCTTTAGACACCATTACCCCTATCCCCTCTCCTCCTCCCTTTACCCTTCTCCTCCTTCTCCTCCTCCATTTCCCCCTCTCCCCCTTATCCACCTCGCCTTCATTTCTCCCTTATCCTTCTCCTCCTCCCCACTCATCCTCCTCCTCCCCCATTTCATCCTTCTCCCCCCCACTCATCCTCCTCCTCCCCCCACTCATCCTCCTACCCCCAACCATCCTGCTCCCCCCACTCATCCTATTCTTTTTATTTCCTCTGAAGTCCTAATCCCTTCCAATAATGGCTCAAGTATTGGGGGAGACAGGGGACACCCCTGCCTCATCCCATTAGATATACTGAACTCTTTTGAGGAGTATCCTATAAGTCTGACAGAGGCGGATGGGGATCCATATAACGCGCGAATAGCACGTGATCTAAATTTGCCTAGACCAAATCTGGACAAAGGGATGTAGAAATGAATTATTCATGGCTGATTCATCAATATAAATCTTCTAGTCCACATCTGATAAGTTAAAATTTCCCATTACTATTACGTTACTTGCCATTTTCATTTAAATTATTTCTTTCACTAATGATTTGTCTAATGCTTTATTCCTGAGGCCTATAAATTACACCTATCCTACAAACATGGCTCTCTCTTTTTATAGCTCCCCAGATGCTCTTAGTATTTTCTTCAGTATTCTGAACTTTGGTGAATTTAATTCTTCCATTTTCATAAAGGGCAACACCTCCTCCCTATAAGTTACTAATTATGTTTTATTTAAACATAATAAAGGAGAGAAAAAATAATAATCTCAAATACTGATATTTACGCATATGTTTCATACCAACTTATTACCAACTTTATAACATGAATAACCAGGGCTTATGGTATAGCATCTAAAAGAATGGTCAAAATATCAAATCAATAGTCAGAGAAAATAGGGGAGCTGAAAAGTTCTTAAGTTAAGTGTAAGCATATAGGACTCATTTAAAATGAATATTAATTGGTGAGTCAATCACATATAATAGTTGGCAAACTATGAAACGTTGTCAAGCTTTGCGAGCTCGCAAGAACTGCATCCCTCGCAAAGTGAGGGATGCAGTTCGGGCAGCAAATGCAGCCCCTCGCGAAGCGAAGGGTCGCATTTGCGGAAGGTGGAGGCTTTACGGCGCATGAGTTGCAAACGACACAAACCCACACACCTCTAAACTTGCAGCACTTAGAACTACGGCGCCTCAAACTACCCCACACACCTCTAAACTCGCAGCACTTAGTCCTCTCCTTCCCCTCCTCCTCTCCCTCACAGTGTCTTGCAAAACACTGCACTAACCCCCCGAACCGCGCAAACACAAAAACATTAAAAACACACTAATAAACCCAATAAGGACAAAAAAAAAACACTCACCCACAGCACGGGGGGACAGCCAGGACATCTGGAAGTGAGGTTACACACGAATTTGACCCCAAATTCCACCGTTTTGGCACTTGAAAAACAGCTAAGCAAGGACCGCCCAGCCACGTACAACTTACCCTTGAACGGATCCGAGATAAGCTCGGAAACCTGCATTAACCGCACATTAACCCTCGCAGTGGGGGGCCCCGATCGCACGCGGTCGGGGACCCCTGCTGCAAACAAAATTCTAAATTTCCACCTTTACGGGTCCTTAAAGGACCATAAAGGTCCTTAAAGTACCCGTAATAAAAAAATTAACCCTATCACTCAAGGGGCTCTATACAGAGCCCCATAAACCCTTAATTAACCCTGTCACTTATGGTGGTCAATATAGACCCTTATAAGCCCTTCATTAACCCCATCACTCATGCGGGTCAATACAGACCCCCATAAGCACTTAATTAACCCTGTCCCACATGGGGGTCAATACAGACCCCCATAAGCACTTAATTAACCCCATCACTCATGGGTGTCAATAAAGACCCTGATAAACATTTAAATAAACCCTCACTCATGGGGGTCAATACAGACTCAATAAATCCCTAATTAACCCTGTCACGCATGGGGGTCAATACAGATCCCCATAAGCACTTAATAAACCCTGTCACTCATGGGGTCAATACAGACCCCCATAAGCACTTAATTAACCCTGTCATGCATGGGGGTCAATGCAGACCCCCATAAGCACTTAATTAACCCTGTCCCTCATGGTGGTCAATACAGACCCCCATAAGCACTTAATTAACCCTGTCATGCATGGGGGTCAATACAGATCCCCATAAGCACTTAGTTAACCCTGTCACTCATGGGGGTTAATACAGATACCCATAAACCCCTAATTAACTCTGTCCCTCATGGGAGTCAATACAGACCCCTATAAGCACTTAATTAACACTGTCACTCATGGGGGTTGTCATGAACAGAAGGGCCCACTGGACTGTTTGGGGTTCATCACTTATTATATGTGTGGTTAGAAAGTACTAACAACTTGCTTAACAGTCATATCTGGGGTATACAAATGGTTAAATAATTCAAATAATTTTTATGGCCCTGCGATCGGCCACGTGTGAAGGCTCTGGCTTTATTCATGAAGGGCGTAGCTAGTTTTATGGCTTTGTAAGAGGAGAGAACATGTGTAATGAGAAGAAAGCCATGTGGGTGAGGGATGGTAGAAAGCTATTTGCCTAGGAGGATGGGCTAGAACTGGGGGAAAGTCTTTGTTGTTTTGTGTCATTTTTTTGTGTTTTTATATATCTCTGTAACAATAAAGAAGTGGCCAGTCTGACTTTGGACACACTAAAGAAAGATTGTGTCAGAGTCTGCTTGTACTAATCAAAGGTACATGGTGTGTGATTCTTAGATCCTTTGAAAGGGGGTCTGATGGTGCCTGTCTTTACAGTAATGATGCTATCAATACAATACAGACCCCCATAAACCCCTAATTAACCCTGTCACTTATGGGGGTCAATACAGACCCTCATAAGCCTCTATTTAACCCCATCAGTCCCTTAAGGGTATATTATGACCCTTATGGGGCAGTTACAACCCTAACATTAACCACATAAGTGCCATGACAGTCCTCAAGGACCCTCATGACACTAAGTACAAACACTACACTGCACTATACCCCCCAATAAACCATTAAATCTAAACTAAACCCCCTCTACACTAACCTATTAACACCTACACTATCTACCTATACTACCTACCTACCCCTAATAAACCCCCCACCACTCTAATTACAAAAAATTAAAAAATGTACATTACACAAAATAAAAAAACATAAAAAAATAAAAAAGGAACATTACAGAAAATAATAAATACATTACAACCCCCCCCCCCTCCCAACACTACAGAAAAAAACTACACACCTGAAAAGGAAATACATATAGAATACATAAAATACAATACAATACAATAAAATAAAATACCCCCTATCTATCTAACATACAATCAATCCTATCTATCTAAAATACATCCCCCAATCTATCTAATATACAATAGATCTTATCTATCTAAAATACATACCCCTATCTAACATACAATACATACTATATACTATACAATAAATCCTAACTATCTAAATACATACCCCTATCTAACATATGATAAATACTATCTATCTAAAATACATACCCCTATCTAAAATACAATAAATACTATATAATATACAATAAATCCGATCTAAAATACATACCCCTTTCTAACACACAATAAATACTATCTAAAATACAAACCCCTATCTAACATACAATAAATAGATTGTGGGATGTATTTTAGAAAGATAGGATTGATTGTATGTTAGATAGATAGGGGGTATTGTATTTTATTTGTATTGTATTGTATGTATTCTATATGTATTTCCTTTTCAGGTGTGTAATTTTTTTTCTGTAGTGGGGGGTTTGTAATGTAATTTTTTTATTTTCTGTAATGTTCCATTTTTATTTTTTGTGACTTAGGTTTTTTTATTTTCTGTAATGTATAATTTTAATTTTTTGTGAGTTAGTTTTTTTAATTTTTTGTAATTACAGTGGTGGGGGTTTATTAGGGGGTAGGTAGGTAGTGTAGGTAGGTAGTGTGGGTGTTAATAGGTTAGTGTAGAGGGGTGTTAGTTTAGATTTAATGGTTTATTGGGGTGGGTTTAGTGCAGTGTAGTGTTTGTACTTAGTGTCTTGAGGGTACTGGAGAAACCTCATAGCACTTACGGGGTAATGTTAGGCTTCTAACTGTCCCATGAGGGTCTTTAAATACCCTTATGGGACTAATGGGGTTAATAGAGGCTTATGAGGGTCTGTATAGACCCCCATAAGAGACCGGCTTAAAATGGTGTAGTGCTTAAGTACTGGATGACCCTCATGGCCCTTATAGTGTTTTTACATGCGTTCATTAGTGTGTTATAGGGGTCTATATATTTGAGGCACACAGTACACTCACATTGTGTGACAAACAGCATTTCAACACTTTTTTATTGCCCCGTCAACTGTGAGCCTCACAAGCTACACTCACACACAGAACAGGGGTCGAGTCAGGAAGCTTGGGAGCGAGGTTGCAAGCGAATTTGAGCCATATTTGCCGTTTTCACCAATCGAAAATCGGCTAAGCAAGGCAAAAAATGGCGGATGAAAAACGTAAAACATCTGAAACAGGATGAAAACGAGGCTGAAGCCAGGCACGCAGGACTTAGAAAATACGGCAAAGACAGTAACTCTTACACGAACAACGCCAGGCATGCGGGACTTTGACGCAGGACTTAGGCCTCTAAAGAGTGCCGAAGGCGCTCATCTGTGACCCTCGCCAAGTGAGGCGAGCAGTGGAAGCACGCAGGACTTAGGCTGCAATGAGGGCCAAAGGCTCTCATTGCACTGCGAGCCTCGCGAAGCAAGCAGTTAAAGCACCTAGCACGTAACCCGAAAAACCCCAAAACAAGCAAAATAATAAATAAATAAATAAATAAAACACACTCACACACAGCACAGGGGGAGAGCCAGAAAGCCTAGGAGTGAGATTGCAAGTGAATTTGAGCCATATTTGCCGTTTTTCCTCAATCGAAAATCGGCTAAGCGAGGAAAAAATAGGTGTTCAGCGCAGGGCTCGTGATGAGCGCCGAAGGTGCTCAGAGGAGCAAAAGCCTCACATTGTGTGGCAAACAGCATTGCCAGCCTTACAATTTTATTCCCGTAATTTTTGCTACTAATCTTACAGCTACACTTCCTGTAAAGTAGCAATGAGTACAAGTGTTTAGCACTAAACTCTAAATTATATAGGAGTGTTAAGCGGTTCTGTTATATTCTGTTTTATTGGACAGTATTTTAAATTCCCCCATTTATTCGTTTGTAGGAGCATTAAAAATGATAAAATAGCATCTTATGTGTTCGTATTTGTGCTGGTTGGGTATTCTATCTGACCATTTATCCACAAGTGGTTATATCAATATATGCACGTCAAAAATGACAGGATTAAAATGGTAAGACATTGCTGTTTGCCATACAATGTGAGGCTTTTGCTCCTCTGAGCACCTTCGGCGCTCATTGCAAGCCTCTCCCCCCGTGTAGTTCAACTTTCCTGCTTTGTACTGATCACCTTCGGTACTCATTGCAAGCCTCTCACTGCAAGTTTTGTGCTTGGGAATGCCATGTGTGTCTTTCCACCATCTCCCTCCTGTCCCTTTCCTGTGTGTTTGAATGACCTCCAAGCCCGTAACTCGTTAGCTCATAGGACTTCAATGAAATATGGAGGTTGGATTCCAAAGTCATATAGGCTTGGAGGTTGAAGCCCATAAGACTTTAGGACAAAAATTATACATGAAATCAACTATTTATGCCGATTTGAGAGTTGGAGAATGTTGTGCTATTAATTCTAAGGCCTAAAATCACTGTCACTGTTAATACAGGTATAGGATTGCTTTTTTATTTGATTAATAAGTGCTACAATTTGTTAGTAAGCCCTTTGCAACACCTCCTTGGTTCAAGTACCTGTGGTTCGCGTTTAGCGATTTACAAGCTTGACAGAGGTGAATCGGAGCAATTGAATAGCGATTAGGGATTTTTTGCGGCTGCAAGTGTTGCGGCCGTGAAAGATCAAAGGCTTTGAAGAAAGTAACTTGCAATTAGCAGGATCACAATGGAAAGTAGAGCGCAGCACATAAGCCAATCGGAGCACGCAAACGGAAGGCAATTGAATAGCAACGTATCTTGAAATTGGCATTTGTGAGTCCGGATCTCTAAAACGTAGCAATTGAATGAGGCCCATAATGTTTAGAGCTGCCAGGCGTCTATCAGCTTCTAATTAAGTATATATTTTTTATTTTTTTATTTAATGTAAATGGCAGAAACAAGTTTAAAATATTAAATTATTTGCTTAGATAAAACTCAAGCACCCCAATTAAATATGGATTCTAGACTTTATCCATTACTTGTGCACTGCACTACAAAGCTTCCACTCCATGCTCTCATTTCCAAGTTTGGCATTTTACTCAATAAGAGCTGCATTAAGAGAACAAGAGATTATATTCATCCTGACGCACACATTGCTGTTTTCTATTGTTCAACTGTTCAGAAACACAGAAGCAGGTAGGACAAAGAGTGGAGGTTAACTGATTCCCGGCTTGAAGCAATGGAATTGACACACAAAGATATCTCTAGCATAGCATTAAATATTCAGAAATAATTAATAACACATTACTACAAAATCTCAATATAAGGGGATTATAGATCAGAAATTATTCTTTATATTTTATTTCCTTTAAAAATAAACATTAAAATTACTACAGAAAGTTGTTTTTTTTAATGCTTACTGAAAAAGTACTGAAGAATGTTGATCTGTTTTTACTAAAGATATAGATACATTTTGTTAACATCTCAAAGGACAGAGGGATCAGCACCTTATTCTACAGATAATTTTTTTTTTATTTTAACTTCAATATAAAGTATCTCTCCTTTTAGCCAATAACTTCAGGAAAGCAGCTTGCTTATTTTTATGGCTTTTCCTTCTTTATTGTCATTAGAATTTATGAAAGCAGATTTGTTGCTATATTATAGTGTCACCTTTATGTTGTATTATCTACAGAGCATGCTACAGGTATACATCATAATGTCACTTCTCTGAGTGTGCACTAGTGCCTAAAAATTACCCTTCGAAATGTTCTACATCAGCGGCTCACAACCTTTTTGGTCTGGTTCCATACCAATGCAGACTGTAGTTGAAATACAGAATATGATATATGTACCTTATTGCTTTTATATGAATATAGTCAGTGGTGGAGGTAGTGCCCAAGAATTGTGAGGCCAACTTTGCATGAGGTAGGTGCACCAAAAAAAAGCCCCAAAATATATGTAGGTGATCATCGCCTTTCTACAAAAATAATTATCTGACCCTCCCCTATAATAAATTAAGACTGTCCCTTTAATCCAGGCTGCTTCAGGTAGCAGGGGCCACTCACCATCAGTAGCTCTGCCAATCACTAGAGTATATTTTAACGAAAGATAAGTCCATTAATTATCTATAATCAAATTATCTTTAATGATAGTGGCATTTTTAAAGTTTAAGACTCACCTCATCTATCTTTGCTCATGAGGAACAGTAGATAAGGTATTAGAGACTAACATATGTATAAGGACTGGTTGTTGAAAAACAGTGGCAGAGCTACTACTGGTGCAGCAGGTACAGAGCACCAGGACCCACAGGGCCTTTTGGTACTGCCAGCTCCTAGTGTAAAGGGGGAGCCTTAATGTATTAAGGGAGAAGGACAGCTAATTATTTTTTTTAGAAAGGTGATCTATTTACCCTAGTGGGTCTGGGCAACTACATATTTTCTTTATTCAACCTTGCACACACTTAACTTGTATAGAGAAGATGCAAAGGAGGGCCCCCAAATAATTTTGACCTTTATTCCAATGTATGTTTTTACAGTTCCTATATATGTATACTTTTCCACTTATATTCTTTTTTCTACTGATAAAATAGCATTGAATTTTAAATGTGCTTGAACAATAAACTGTATTGTTTAAAAACATGGTCCCACTTTATCTGTTGACAGTCATATGTATTAAAATGTTCTTGCACTTTTGACAAAAAGTATATTTGCCTACCTTTATTAGAATATAATTTTAAATTAAATTAATTGATTTGTATTTTAATATATCATTATAGAAGCACTTTGGAAAGGTGATGATAAATATATATATATATATATATATATATATATATATATATATATATTATATATATATATATATATATATATATATATATATATATATGTAATGTATATATATATATATATATATATATATATATATATATATATATATATATATATATATGAACAGTGGATATAAGAAGTCTACACACCCCTGTTAAAATGTCAGGTTTCTGTGCTGTAAAAAAATGAGACAAAGATAAATAATTTCAGAACTTTTTCCACCTTTAAAAATGACTTATAAACTGTACAACTCAATTGAAAAACAAACTGAAATCTTTTAGGTGGAGGGAAGTAAAAAATAAAAATAAAATAATGTGGTTGCATAAGTCTGCACACCCTCTTATAACTGGGGATGAAGCTGTGTTCAAAATTAAGCAAATCGTGTTAAATAGGAGTCAGCATACACTTGCCATCATTTAAAGTGCCTCTGATTAACCCCAAATAAAGTTCAGCTGCTCTAGTTGGTCTTTCCTGAAATTTACTTAGTCGCATCCCACAGCAAAAGCCATGGTCCACAGAGAGCTTCCAAAGCAGGAGAAGTGTACAAAAGAATTTCCAAGGCATTAGATATACCATGGAATATAGTGGAGAAAATATGACACAACAGTGACATTACCAAGAACTGGAGCTCCCTCCAAAATTGATGAAAAGACGAGAAGAAAACTGGTCTGGGAGGCTACCAAGAGGCCTACAGCAACATTAAAGGAGCTGCAGGAATATCTGGCAAGTACTGGCTGTGTGGTACATGTGACAACAATCTCCCGTATTCTTTATATGTCTGGGCTATGGGGTAGAGTTGCAAGACGAAAGCCTTTTCTTACGAAGAAGAACATCCAAGCCAGGCTACATTTTGCAAAAACACATCTGAAGTCTCCCAAAAGCATGTGGGAAAAGGTGTTATGGTCTGATGAAACCAAGGTTGAACTTTTTGGCCATGATTCCAAAAGATATGTTGGGCGCAAAAACAACACTGCACATCACCAAAAGAACCCCATACTCACAGTGAAGCATGGTGGTGACAGCATCATGCTTTGGGGCTGTTTTTCTTCAGCTAGAACTGGGGCCTTAGTTAAGGTAGAGGGAATTATGAACAGTTCCAAATACCAGTCAATATTGGCACAAAACCTTCAGGCTTCTGCTAGAAAGCTAAACATGAAGAGGAACTTCATCTTTCAGCATGACAACAACCCAAAGCATACATCCAAATCAACAAAGGAATGGCTTCACCAGAAGAAGATTAAAGTTTTGGAATGGCCCAGCCAGAGCCCAGACCTGAACCCGATTGAAAATCTGTGGGGTGATCTGAAGAGGGCTGTGCACAGGAGATGCCCTCGCAATCTGACAGATTTTGAGTGTTTTTGCAAAGAAGAGTGGGCAAATCTTGCCAAGTCAAAATGTGCCATGCTGATAGACACATACCCAAAAAGACTGAGTGATGTAATAAAATCAAAAGGTGCTTCAACAAAGTATTAGTTTAAGGGTGTGCATACTTATGCAACCATATTATTTTATTTTTATATTTTTTCTTCCCTCTACTTAAAAGATTTCAGTTTGTTTTTCAATTGAGTTGTACAGTTTATAGGTCACATTAAAGGTGGAAAAAGTTCTGAAATGATTTATCTTTGTCTCATTTTTTTACAGCACAGAAACCTGACATTTTAACAGGGGTGTGTAGACTTTTTATATCCACTGTGTATATATATATATATATATATATATATATATATATATATGTATGTTTATAAATAAATAAATAAATATATATATATATATATATATATATATATATATATATATATATATATGTATATTTAATTATTATCACCTTTCCAAAGTGCAGCCAAATATATGTTTTTGTCAAAAGTTCAAGAACATTTTATATATATATATATATACTATACACTATGGCCCTCATTCAATTGCAACTTGGCCAATTGAATAGGGGTCTAAATAAGCACATAACATATATTTTTTAAAGAAGTTTTTAGTTAGTAAATATCTATCCAAAAGCAAGATTTTCACTAACTAAAAACTTATTTTAAAAAAATATGCTATGTGCTTTTTTATAGCCCTATTCAATTGACCAAATCGCAATTGAATGAGGCCCTATATATATATATATATATATATATATATATATATATATATATATATATATATATATTGTGTGTTTTGAAACACCTGCAGTGCTGCAGAGACTTTTACATTTTAACATTCACAATATCAACAACTCTTTTTCAGTTTTCCACCAGGTGGTGCTCATGTTGTAATTTTAAATTTATCATTTTTGTGGAAGATGGTACTATACCAATATACCAAGCAACATTTGAAAATAGTGTGGTGAGACAGATGTTCCTGTCTTTGATGTTATATCAAAAATTTGGGTGGGAAAAATGAGGTCAGAAAAGGGTAATACATTTATTATGTGGTGGAAAACTTATTTCTCCTGGCCCAAGAAACTGAAAAGCTATTATTTGTATAGCATAATACTAGTTTTCCTTTACCCATTGTGACATAAAACTCTCTTAATCCTTCACATAACTTGTTTTTTTTGTTATGCGTTGTGCTATCATTGCCTTTAGTAATGTGCAGATAAATGTACAGGCCAAAAACAAGATTATTGAACGGAATTGGATGCTAAGGAATAGAATAAACATACATAGCTCTTTTTTAAAAGGTGTATTGGCTACTGATACACTGATTGTCCCAGTGAGAATTCAAATGCAGTAATGTACATAGGCAGATTATGTGAAAGAGTGGCAACAGCAGCAACAAATACAGACACTTTGGAGAAAGTGTTTTCTCACACAGATCAAATTGATCATATTCTGCTGCTCTGCTTGCCAAATAACTGTCTCTTTTTCTCACTTCTTCCTACTCATTGTGTTTGCTTTTGCAGAAAAGAGAATTATGGAAAAGTTGTTTTTTTATCCAAAATGACACTGTGGAGGCTTTTTATGATATACATAACAAAAATACTGCAGCTTTGTATGTGCCAGTATATTCTAACCTAATATTGAACAGTTTAAATTTTTTAAATGTTCTTGCACGTTTGACAAAAAATACATTTGTTTACCTATATTATCCTGATAAGATGAATAAATACTGATTATTTGTATTTTTATACATCATTATAGAAGCACTTTGGAAATGGGATAATGCCTTTTAAAAAATGAATATATAGCAACATCGACATTATAGGCAGTAAATTGTGTTTAGCAGAGTAGTGCACATTATTTATGTAAGCTATAATAGTATAGTATCCCATCATTATTTGCGTATTGATGAGTGCATTTTTAAATAACTAAATAAAGGGGAAACTTGACTATAAAAATAATGTAAAATTATGTAGAGTAAAATGTTTTCTTTTCACTTCTCGAAAATTGGAAATTTGTGGGTAAACAGTTTTTCCTTATTGATTGCTTGCATAAAGTGTGAAAAGGCTCAGAACCTAATGTTTGAAAGTACATTTTATTTTGCATATTGTTTTTAGAGACCATAGAGTATGAATTGTGGTAATGATCAATAGCTAATTAAATATATAGCTACTGTTAGGCTTTTTAAGCCAACATCTTCTGTGCTAGTACCTAATGTTTGATCAAGAACCAGAGAAATTTACAGCACATACATGGAGGTGGAAAAGAAACAAACAAGAAAAACAGAACTTGCCAAACAAGTAAAATTTGGCAAAAAGCTATTACCTATTAAACATGAAGAGAAGGTGGAAAGATTGTACTGTGTAGTGTCCCAAGATTCTTGCTAAAAAGTACTAGTCTCTTTTAGCAATGTCAGAAATCAGATGGGTTAATAAACTTACAATTATGCAGTCCATTGGAGCACTAGGGCATGCTACACTACAATCAAACTCACTATGATTGAGACACCATCCTCATGTCTACTCCAGGCTCTGCACAGTTTCTGAATTCCCTAATTATCTTTTACTCTGAATACCATTTCCTAACCTACAGTCTATCCATAACCAATGCTTTCATATTTAGCTCTCCATTATCCAACATAATTCTCAGCACAGACCAAGAGCAACACTACAGCCTCATATAACCATCTACCTTTTCAAAATGTACTACTGGATGGTCATGTAACACCTACAAATCAATTTGTTCAATTGAGCAATAGTAAGTTACTGGAGCCCGCAAGTGAGGCCAAAAGTTAATTTGCTATTCAATTAGCGTCTTTTTGCGGGCTCCAAACGGTTTACAGGTTACGGCCTTGAAAACATTGTAGTTGTCAAACCCGGAACTTACAGCCTCCCGAAGCCTTATATCTAGAGGTACGATTGCTAAAATCGCAAATCGCTATTCAATTGCTACAATTCCTCAAGGCCGCAAATGTGTTCACACCAGGAAAATGCAAATGTAGGAGAAAATTCTACGAGTCCTAGAGAGGAGCGGCAAGGGGGTTTAACCCCTGTTCCGTAGCACTGTAAATGCAAATAAAAAAATCAATACTGCACTGTAAATAATGGGGAAAGCGATGAAAGACATTAGAACTAATTGCACAACAGTCTCAAGCTCGCAAATCAGCAATAAAAATATTTTTCTTATGTGTCATTTTGTGGTTGTATCGATCTCAGGAATCAATGAGTTGATACATATCAGACCACCCACATGGACTAGAACAGTATTGGCATTCATTTTTATTATTTTGTTTTTTGCGGTTTTGCAAAGTCCATTGCATATTGGACCCCCAAACCTAATTGATTGACATTTGACCTCCATGTTTCACTGCCGTAATGATGTTTCGAAATGCGTGGTTACGGCCTTGCTCAATGGATCACATTTTCTCCCTGAACTGCTACGCACGAGTGCATGGTTTGCGGCTTTGATGTTCGCCCTGTAACTTGCTGGCTTGTTCAGTTGAATAGCACCAGAATTGTAGCAGAGTTCAAGCCCGCAGCAAGCTCTCAGACATACGGCCTGTATACCGCTAGATGCTTGTAATTGAATCGGGCTCTGAGTTTTTAAAATTGCTGCCCTCTACCATATTCTTAGAACCTGATATTGCTCTTATCAATGACCATTACTCTAGTACATTTACATCTCAGGTTTACTTTTTTGAAGTTACACTTTATCCGACTCTCTTCTTCAAATTTTGCCAATCATACCTCACACAAGACAGGACAAAAATCCTTATTCACTCACGTATTATGTCATTCTTTGATTATTGCAATTCCTTCCCAATAAGCTACATACAATTAAATATGAATTTGAAAGTGAAGAGAAAACTTGCACCTTAGTGAATATAGCGCATTGTTCCAAATCATTTTAGCCTCTATATAGTTTTATTAAACTTTTCCCACCATTTGTAATTGGGCAAATCAAGTGTCCTGAATATATCTAATGCATTATTTGTTGACTTCACATTAAGTGCATGATATCAGAGAGTACACCAACACCAATCTGTGTTTCCCGTTCTTTCTGTTTCATTACTGGTGTCATTATATCTTCAGCATTAACAACTTAGCTAAGTGCCAATTTGAGTTGGTAGGACATGACTCACAAGCATAAGCATTTTTAATTAACAACTAATTGGCATTGATACATTGATATTGTACATATCTGGCAGTAAATTAGATCATCAAAAATTAATTGATAGAGATCACAATGCATTAGAAGTGTCATGTAAAGTACAAAATGTGCTTTGGGTTGCGAAAGGTTGTTGGAAAAATGTTGTAATAAACCTTAAAGGACCACTGTGGCCACATTTCTTTCTTTATGCTCTTTTGAATAACTAAACTTGATAATGGGTAAAATGTTGTCAAAAAGAAAAATAAATAAACATCTTGTCTTTTACATTCAATTATTGATTGCAGCAGGCATCCCTTTCTGATCCTACCTATTACTTTTCTGAACTTTGGAATTTCCTAAGTATTCATAGCAAGTTAATCACTAGAAAATAAACGAGTAGATACCACAGCAGTACAATTACAATTTTGCATATTTTTATATACAGTGCTTTAGAATAATATCAACTTTTTCACGTCCAATAACTTATTGAAAAGCCTGTATGCTCCTTGAAAGGCCTATGTGTGTATCAACAACAAAGGCAGTGAGAAATATGTTGTAATGTATAAGATTTAACAACATAAACAGAGGGCTACTAATTCTATTCCTTGTTATTCCTCTTGTAGAGCTATGCCCAGTTCTGGAGAGCATATATCCAAAAATATATTAATACTAGCGACTTGCCCGTCAAAAATGACGGGGCAATAAAATTTGAAGCCATGTCAATGCTGTTTGCCACACAACGTAAAGTTTTTTCTACTGTGAGTACCTCATTGTGAGCCTCTCCTCTTGTGTACTTTTTGTCCTCTGAGCACTTTCGGCGCTGATCACAAAGACAGATATATATATCTATATTCTTTTAAATAATAATTAATAAATTAGTTACTTAATAAATTAATATACTTTACATTTTTCGAATTAATTTATCCAGCAATCAATAGCCTGAAGAGCTAACAATCTCTTTTTATTTTTCTGCAGCATACAATGTACAGGTGGACTGTTGCTGCCCTGAGGAGAAAGTGTCATGAATGTCCCAAGTGTGCATTTGAAATACAGTGCCTTGCAAAAGTATTAACCCCCCTTGGCATTTCTCCTGTATTGTTGCCTCACAACCTGGAATTAACCTGGATTGTTGGAGGATTTGCATCATTTAATTTACAGAACATGACCACAACTTTTTTTTGAAGCAATCCCACTGGGATTTTTGGCCATTCCTCCTTGCAAAACTGCTCCAGCTCCTTCAAGTTGGATGGTTTGCCCTTGTCTTTAAGTCTGACCACAGATTTTTCATTGGATTGAGGTCTGGGCTTTGACATTCCAACACATTTAGATGTTTCCCCTTATACCACTCAAGTGTTGCTTTAGCAGTGTGTTTGGGGTCATTGTCCTGCTGGAAGGTGAACCTCCGTCTTAGCCTCAAATCATGCACAGAGTGGTACAGGTTTTGCTCAAGAATATCCCTGTATTTAGCACAATCCATCTTTCCCTCAACTCTGACCAGTTTTCCAGTCCCGGCTGCTGAAAAACATGCCCACAGCATGATGCTGCCACAACCATGTTTCACTGTGGGGATGGTGTTCTTTGGGTGATGTGATGTGTTGGGTTTGCGCCAGACATAGCGTTTTCTCTGATGGACGAAAAGTTCAATTTTAGTCTTATCAGACCAGACCCCCTTCCATACATTTTGGAAATCTCCCACCTGCCTTTTTGCAAACTCAAAAAGGGCCAATTAGTTTTTTTTCTGAAAGTAATGGTTTTCTTCTGACCGCTGCCATAAACCTCAACTTTATGGAGCGTACGGCTTATTGTCGTCCTATGTACAGATACTCCAGTCTCTGCTGTGGAACTCTGCAGCTCCTCCAGGGTTACCTTAGGTCTCTGTGCTGCCTCTTTGATTAATGCCCTCCTTGCCTGGTCCGTGAGTTTCAGGGGATGGCCATCTTTTGGAAGGTTTCTGTTGTGCCATGTTCTTTCCATTTCATTCCATAGATTTGATGGTGCTCCTGGGGTTCATCAAAGATTTGGATATTTTTTTATAACCTAATACTGACTTGTACTTCTCAACAACATTGTCCCATACTTGTTTGGAAGGTTCCTTGGTCTTCATGGCAGTGTTTGGTTAGTGGTGCCTCTTGCTCAGGGGTTGCAGCCTCTGGGGCCTTTCAAAAAAGGTGTGTATATGTAATGACAGATCATGTGACACTTAGATTGCACACAGGTGGACATCATTTCACTAATTATGTGACTTCTGGAGGTAAGTGGCTGCACCAGAGCTTTTTATGGACTTCATAACAAAGGGGGTGAATACATAACCAGATGCACATGTTCTGTTTTCTATTTCTAAAAATAGTTTTATGTTTATTTTTTTCTCATTTCCCTTCACCAACATAGACTATTGTGTTCTGATCCATCACATACAATTCAGATTAACAAAACATTGAACTTAAGGCTGTAATGTAACAAAATAGGTAAAAAGTCAAGGGGGTGAATACTTTTGCAAGGCACTGTAGGCTGCGTGCGCAAGGGCAAACCATTGGTTTAGTTGTGTAAAGCGCCATTTTAGATTCGTAATGTTATTAGTTGCAAGTTACTGTTGTAAAATGGCATTGTTTGTCTATGTTTTACCCACCTCACGATCATTTTCCGTGCTTTCTAAGTGTGTATTTTTGCACCTCATACATCCCTGGCAAAGTCGTACATCACTGGCTGTGTTTTCTGCGGTTCGGTTCCATTTTTTTTCTCAATTAGCTGATTTTAAAGTTCCGAAACTCCTTAAATTCGACTTTAATTTGCATGCATCCTCACTTGCAGATGTCATGTCTGTCCACCCATGCTGTGTGTGTTTTTTTTTTGGTGTTTTTTTAATTGATTTTGTTGTTTTTGGATGTACGCGTTTCGTCTGTTAACTTCGTATTTTTGCAACCTCGTATTTTGTTAGTATAAGTTCCGCGAGTCGTAATTAAAACTCATATGTCCTTGTCGTGTTTTCTGCTCTTCAGGGCCGTGTAGCCTCTTTTTAATTTTTTTCGTCCGCCATTTTTTTTCTCGATTAGACGATTTTCAAGTGGTAAAACTCCTTAAATTCAACTTTAATTCGCGTGTAACCTCATTGGCAGATGTTGTGGCTGGAGTGGTATTTTGGAGTGTTTTTTATTGTTTGTTGATGTACGCGCTTCTCCTGTTAACTTCGAATTTTTGAGACATCCTAATTTTGCATTTTTGTACCTCGAAAGTCCCTGTAAAAAGTTGTACGTGCCTGGCTGTTATTTGAGCACTTTGTTTCGTGTAGCCTCATTTTCATTTTTTTGGCTGCCATTTTTTTTTTCGTTCAGCCATTTTCAACTTCCCAAACTGCTGAAATTCGACTTTAATTCAGGGGCAACCTCACTGGCAGATGTCGTGGCTGTCCTCCCATGCTGTGTGTGTTGTTTTTTTTTGTATTTTGAAGTGTTTTTGTTGTTTGTGGATGTCCGCGTTTTGGCCGTTAATTTTGTATTTTTGTTAATCTCGCGAACCATAATTGTTTGTCTAAGTCCGTATTACCTAATTGCGTGTTATTGTCTTTTTTTTCTAAGTCCTGCGTTGTGGTTGTTTTTTTTTCAAAGTCCAGCTTTTTTGGGTTGTTTTTAACTACGAGTGAGGCGCCGTAGAGCTTCCACCTCCGCATATGCGGCCTTTTGCTTTGCGAGGGACGCAGTTCTTGCGAGCTCGCAAAACGTGACGACGACTCACAGTTTGACAACTATTATATGTGATATTATAAACATTTCAAAAGCTAAACAGCATAAGGTATATATTTGTGTGTGTGTGTGTGTGATTAACCTGTAGGACAACCAAAAACCATGAAAAAAGCATGTTACCTGCTGAACTCGTGGAAGCAGCCTGGTTCTTACTACTATCTGTATAGTGCAGGGATTGGGTTCTCATTTTGTTCCAAATGTGTGCCTGGGTGAAACTTAATTATGTGTGATCTGTTAATGAGACAATGAGAGCAGGCAAGGTTAACCAAGAATAAGCAAGAATAAGCAGCTCCCGGTATGGAATGCATGCATAGAGATTGAATTAAATATGAAGCAGAAAAAGAAAGATAGTGTGTGAAATGATGGTTCCTTCATAGAGTTGAGCATTTAGGAGCTTCTTACCTGTGAGTAAACCTAAAATATTTTGGAATACAAAAGCTTGGCTACACTTTTGGACCTGACCAGGTTTGAAATCTAAGCTGATTTTTCTTCTTTAGTAATCCAACTGCTGTATATATGTGCATACATGTTCTCCAAATCTCTAGCTCTTTAATATTTGCACTTTTTATGTATATTTTTTATCATTCTATGTCACACTGTTTGGGATAATATAATATAAGCTCACAGTAGGGACCTCAACTCCATATGTATCAACATGTTATACATTATTTTATTCACTGTATAAAGCATATCTGCCCTGTATATAGCTTAAAAATGCTGGTGCTTTATAATATATATATATATATTATTGATTATATTATTGTTACTTATATAGAGCTAAACATGCAAATTGCTTGTCTAAAGGGCTCTTAAAGAGGATAGAGCAAAGGCTGTCTTTTTCCCCCCACAAACTACTTACCTTCTATTATTTTTTATATCAGGGATAGAGCTCCTCATATTTTTTTTAAATTGTGCCAAGAAGTGCAGCATATCTCTTCAGACTCAGCCAATAAAGCTGTGCAGTAAATAGACAGCTGCATTGAGGTCTATTGAAGGCTTTGCCATAGTGTAAATCCAGTGGAAGGTGCTCCAGTCCAATAATCACAATAAACTGAAAAAAGATTTATACTGATCTTTACTACTTAAATGTTCTGAAAAGTCATTTCTAAATGTTACAGTTAGTTTGAAATCCAGGTAATGTAAAATTTCCTATTATATAAAGACCTATTATCAAACATTATGAGCCTAATTTAATTGAGCCCTTTGGAAGATCCGGGCTCGGAAATGGAGACCGTAATTTAATTTGCTATACAATTGGCAACTTCTTGAGGGTGTTGTTTATAAGTTTTATTATACACAATATTATAACTATGCAATTTAGATTTTCACATGTTATTACGCCAAGCCAACATTTTTCTGGATGCTCCATGAAAATATAAGAAAATCAGCTGCATGGAGATCTTATTCTATTGATATAACTATAAATGGATATAAGGATTTGATATGCGTGTTTTATTATTGTATGAGCTTAATATATTGAGTACTTCATTTATTTTATTCCAAAATATATAAAGTAAACCAAGGACCAGTGTTAGGAAATCTCGACTTTTGTCCATATTACATATATAGTTGTGGTAATTGCGAATGTTGGTCACGCAATGTCAAAAGTTACGGGCTTGCGTAGGCGCTCATTGCAAGGCTCACACGACTTTGTTGCAATGAACGCTGAAGGCGCTCATTGCAGCCCTCGCTATGAGCAGCGCAGGCGCTCATCACTAGGCACGCAAGCAATTGTGGCCTTTCAGGGTCCCTCTAAGGGTCCTCTGTCCCGTCATAGCTCTAATTTGTCTGAGGACCCTTCACTGATGGAGGATGGAAAGAGATTGTAGCCACACATGGCCGCGATCTGTGACAAAGGCAGTTCGACTTTAGATCTGATAGCGAGGCATGTAACATTTTGAAAAAATTACGAATTTAACAGCTGACATTTTCTCAAGCATGTAACTTGAAAGACCGCCAAAAAAAGAAAAATAATAAAAAAAATGAATTAAGCTTTTAGCTTAGGGGAGAGCCAGGGAGTCTGTGAGTGAGGTTGCAAGCTCATTTAAGCCCTAGATCGACAATCAGCTAAGCGAGGAAAAAATGACAGGCCCAAAAATGTAAATGCTTTCCAAAAGAATCAAAAGGAGGCTGAAGCACGTAACACTTAGCCAAACAACGACAGGCACGCAGTACTTGAAAAATACAAACAACGTTGCTCATGAAAAACTTAAGACTTGCAAAATAAAACCAACAGCGCTCAGCGCAAGGCACGCAAGACTAAAAAAGGATACATAAAGAGACACAGGGGTGAGAGAGGGGGCAAAAGAGATATGTTGAAAGGGAAATAAGGGAGGAAAAAAACAGAGCAGGGAGGGGGGAGAGGGCGAAACAGACACTTGGAAGGGAGAGGGGGAAAACAGACACAGGGGTCAGAGAGTGGGGAGAGGTTCACAATGAGCGCCAAATGCGTTCATCGCTGGGCTCACGATGAGCACCAAACGCGCTCAGCGCGAGGTATGAGAGTGGCGGATTTGATGATGTCTACAACGAGCACTCATTGCAGGGCTCGTGATGAGCGCCGAAGGTGCTCATTGCAAGACATGCAAATGACGGGTAAAGTAGAGAAGAAGCGAGGCTCGCCATCAGCGGCTAAGCCGCTCATTGCAGGGCTTGTGATGAGTGCCAAAGGCGCTCAGCGTGAGACACATAAATTAGACGGTAGGAGAGACTGGCAATGGGCGCCTTTGGCTCTGATCGCGAGGCCCGCAAGTTAGAGGGGGAAGGGCCTTGCATTGTGTGGCAAACAGCATTGCCAGCCTTCAAATTTTATTGCCGTAATTTTTGATGGGCAAGTCGCTAGTTTTATATAAGCTAGTAAAAGTTGGCTTTTTGAGATTATGCATTCTTAGTTTATTGCACAGTAAAAGCAGCACATTATAACAAAACTTCTAAAAATATTTAAAAAAAAGCAAAGAAAGTCACCCTCTTGTAAGTTTTGAGGGAAGTTTTTTTTTTCTTCCTTTTTTAAAGAAAATGATAAACAGCAGTTTTTTTACTTCTTGGCAAATGGTCTACAACATACATTATATTATTGCATGTTTTGTAATTACTGATTACTATAAAAGCAACTACAATAATAAAAAAAAAATCTTCATGTAATTTAAATAATCCAAGGATTAAAAACCTCTTTTCACTTTATAGTTACCATCATATGTAATTGACAGTTACACTCATGATGCGATTTGATACTAACAAACTGATCGTTTACTCAGCAGGATAGAAAATCCTAAACTTCATTACCTGTCAAAAGCTTAATAAAAAACTTCTGAATCCAAGTACATACAGCATTGATAAAGATATAAATAGTAATAAAAACCCCTAGTTCATAGCTGTTTAGATATTACAAAACAATATATGTTACATAATACATTTTAACTCATAAAACAGTTTCTTTGTACACATAATTATTTTACTTTAAATGTGTTAACAGGATGTGAGAATTAAATTATAGTTGCTTTCAACAGGGATTTTTTTTTTCTTTGAAAGAAAAAATATAACAGTGTTTTTATAATTGTAATTTTATTTTGTATGCATACTATTTAAATTTGTCTATTATGAATTTCAGTTAATCGTAAAACTTTACACTTCAGGTGATTTAAAATAAACACAGAGTTGGTCTCATAATATTGTTCTCTGCTTTGAGGGTAACAAGCATTTCAGTGGACAGATTGTAGTGTTGTGGCATACATAAGGAGGACAGTGAAAGAAGATGCCGTAATCAGGGAGTAGTGGGCTAAATGATTAAAGGGCCATTTATCTCACTAGAAGTGCTCTTTATAGTATGAAAGAGCACAAGAGTCTATGTTAAAGTGATCTGTTGCTTTTTTTTAATTACACACATAAAAATCTGCAGTCATAGGTCTGTTTACAAACACACTGCTGACTATTTATGATTAAATGCATCTGCCAACAACTGCCATTGCAAGCTCCCGTAAACACAATAATTATGGCTTCTATCTGCTTTCAGGAATGTCATCAGCCATCAGTTAACCCACAAGTAACATATTTAGCAGCTTCCAGCAATCATTTCACTGCACAGATGAATTTTGGAATGGTTAGCCAACTTACTGTGTCTGCTCTCTGCACACAGCTCTTGCTGTGAGTCTGTTTGGAGGCATGCCTAATTCCCATGTAAACAGATATTTATTTTATGATTTTTTTCAGTGAAAAGGGCACCTATTTAAAAAATTCAAGACATATTTCAACGTGTTTTGAGGAGTATTTTACAGTGGTGTGCGCCACGTTGTAGTGAATTCACTGGCCCTTTAAAGATGAGGAAGAGGTGCCAATAAAATAAAGATAAAGGAAAAATTAAGAGATACAGAGAGAGTTGTGAAATAGCTGAGATACAAAAAGATTTTGAGAAAGTGAAGGTCCAAAAAGAACTAAAGATGAACAATTGCAATTAAAGTGGAACTGAAAAGGGCATAAGTCTAAAATGTGTTAAAGGGCTTGTTATAGAGTGATATGGAGAAAATGTCATAGTTTAAAGGGATCAAATTCCTTTAAACTATTACATTTTTACCGAGTGCACTTGGATTTGAAGATGAGTTGGAGAGAGGTGATGAGTAGGATATAGAAATAGGAGGGCAGAGAGAGTTGATGCATAAAAATGCGTCCGTGAAAAAAACAAGAGAGGATTATTACTGGTGAAAAGTGTGAGGCCAAAGGGAGGAGTAGAGAGTGATGGGTAGAGAGAGGGTGTAGATAGTGTAGTGATATGCATGCAGCACAGAGAAATTAAAAAGGAGCAAAAGTAAAGTAAGAAACTGAAATGGGGGAAAATAAAAACAAAACTAAAGAGCAATGCTTTAGATTTTTGTGGTTGATTATGTAAGTGTTGACAGTTTCAGTTTGATGATATAGTGCTTATCTAAAGAAATATGAAAGTTATATAAAGGCTAAAAGTTTGAATTTACAGTATGTTTTATCTTTTTCTGCTCTTGTCTAAGTTGGACATTTTAATAAAAAAAATTGTTAACTAATACTTAATAATTCAATTCAAATCAGTCTTCAGCCTTCAGTTTGAACACAATCCACATGTATTCTGTATTAATTGACAACCACTTAGTTACATTCTTTAATAACCTTTATTCTGTGTATTATAGTATTGCTACCAATTGATTGATTGCTTGATTAATGAGACTGCTGAAACTGGTAATTTGTTCAATATTTGCACAGTAAATATTACATTGTGACATCGTACTCCAATATCATGAGCCACATTCAATTGACCGAATTTGAGATCCGGGAGGCCGTAAGTGTGGTCGCAGGCAAATTTGCTATTCAATTGGCGTCTTTTTGCGGGCTCCAATCAGGTTACAGGTTACAGGCTTGAAAATAATGCGTTTGTCAAACTCAGAACTTACAGCCTTCAGAAGCCTTTGATCTTTCACTTTCACAAGGCTAAAATCACAAATCGCTATTCAATTGCTCAATTTCCCCAAGCTTGCAAACGTATCAACACTTGTAAACCTCAAATGGAGGAGGAAATCCTACATGTGCTAGGTAGGACCCGCAAAGGGGTTAAACACCTATTCATAACACTGTTAATAAAAATAAAAGATCAATCCTGCACTGCAAATAACGGGGAAAGCGATGAAAGACATTAGAAAAAGTTGCACAATAGTCTCAAGCTGGCAAATCGACAAGAAATAATTTTATGTGTCATTTCGGGGTTTTTTCATGTTTTGCGAGTCTGATAGCATATCGGACCCCCAAATCGAATTGAATGACAGGTAACCTCCATGTTTTTCTGCCATAATTCGGAACAATCTCATTTCCTATTGGCTGATTTGAAATTGGAGGTTACGAACTTGCTTAATTTATCATGTTCCCGCCTTCATCTGCTCTGAAACAGTGCATGGTTTACGAATTTCGCTTCAAGCTGGCAACTTGCGAGCTTGAGCATCTGAATTGCCTCGCAAATGGAGACCAACGGGAGCCTGCAACTCACTCTCAGGCATTCGGCTGTCTGCGATCGAGTTACGGGCTTGGAACTGAATGTGGCTGCATGTCTGTATTTTCTTCCAAAACTGCTTTTATGTTTTATAAATATGATACAAAAATAATTTAAAATGTAGTTCTGTTAATGGTGTATTAATTATTTCCTGTGCATTAGATGTTTTTACAGATTATTAATCTGTATAGATTATTTTAACATGGTTCTTTTCACCAGTTTTGTCTTTATATGTTGATCCAAGTCCAACATCATTGATTGTTTGAACTCATAATCATTATTTTATTAAAAATACAAAACAGATGGTGTCAATGATAGTACTACATTCAACATTTCTCAATTCTTGAGTGACATACGTATGGACCTAATTAATACAGCTTGCAACCACTTCATAATTCAAAAGTATTCAAATGCATGTGATCATTCAGCTAGAAGAACATTTGACAGAAACTCGAGAGTTATGAAGGGAAAAAAAATCAAAATCAGCAAATAAGATACGAAAACTGTCATATTTAAAGTGCCGATGAATATATAATGTCAAGGTCAAACAAAGCATAATTTATTCTGAAAATATCCTGTTCATAAATATAAAACGTCACTAAAAAATATACATCATGTTGTGTAAACATGTAGAATTTCTCAGTGCTTTTATGTCATATTTGTAATATATTGTTACAAAGCAATATATCTCAAAGCAATATAAATATTGAGTGAAACAATATGATAATTGTTTTGGGTTTGTAATCATTTACCTTATATTTAAATTAAGTTTGACTATGGCTTTGCAAAATTATATGGTTTGCCATATTTGAAAAACCGTGAAGTACTGGGTTTGAAATTTTGGTACACATGACCTTGGCTATAATTCTGGATTGTATGGTCATAGAGGTAGGTGAATGAATAACATATAGGTCAGACAAGATATATACACTAAGGTGAAATCTCACTAACTACTGAAACCTTTTTAGTTCCTATGCTATTCTTTCAAGTTATCCTTCAATTTGGATAGATCTTTACAAGAAACCTAGATTGCATGAGCTTAATAATAAAAATTAATACAGCAGTTATTATATCCAAAAATGTTACACTGGGAGCAATCATTTTATTTTGCTGATCTATTTTAACAGGTAGGAGGAGATCTTGAATGCAAAAGTTTATAAGGATACATAGTGCTCATACAGTCAGCTCAGTGAATGCAATTTAGGTTCACACTCCAGCAACATTTCACAAAATTGGTAATGAAGGAAAATTTTATTTATTTATTCATTCAAATGACTTTCTAAAACCGCTTTACATATTACTATATTTAGTTCTTCAAAGAAGAACATTTCAATATTGGGGGACTATAGTGGTCCTTTAATGCTCGTTATGCATGGTTTGTCCTGGAAAATCCTAGTAAATACACTTTTGGTTGTGAGAACTAAAATATAAAATTCAGTAGAGACTTATTAGATTGGGCGCTTAAAAAAAAAAGAAGAAAACATATTTATTTATGATCTGTTTTACTCTATATTTTGTTTTTACATTAGTTTTTTCTTTATAGTGCTTTCTATATAGAATAATCCGATGATTATCAGTATATCCTGACTTTTTCAGGTATATCAGTTTATTCTGATATATGAGGATTTAATACTTCATTCATCTATTATTTTTGAATACATTAACCCTTTATTTAGGGTACCTCTCATTACCAGATCTCTATATTGGTGATGATACTGATCTATCCTCATTCTTATATCATATAGTATTTATCTATTCTATATTGTGCACCAATTTCTATAACTTTTAAGCAGCACTTTTTCCGGATTAAAATATCCCATTAAAGTTATTTATATTGTTTAGATAATAGCGGTGTCAAGCACCAAGGGTATAATAAGATACAGATCATATCTTTTTCTTCTATTTAAAAAACATATTTATAATGGATGCAAATGGTAATCTTAAGTTTTAGCACCATGAATAAATGAATGAAAATATTTACAAAAATATTTTCCAAGGCTATTTGCAGAGAATTATGGCATATTGAACTCAAATCAGAAAATTAATAAATAAGTGGATTTTTGGGATACAACATGAGGAATGTGCTCATTGCACCACTGTTGGAATCATTTAACTAACCATTGGTTAGAGATTATTGAAAGTCTGGTAAACCTATCAGCAAATATATAATATGTGGAAACCTTGATAGAAAAATAAGCATAATGTAGTTTATTATTTAACAAGATTTTATTAAGATGCTTGACTTTGTTCTGCATAGGCTTATTAACAAATTACAAAGTTTGGAAATTAACTCAACAGTAAATGAACTGCTAACAATAGGTGGTGCTGTATTGTAGTTATAGGATTACTATAGTGGTAAAACAAGATATGGTCCATTAAAAGTATTCATTATATCTAGCTAAAAAAGCCCCATAAACCAACTTATATAGGTTTATGAAAAAATACGTTTTTGAAAATGTACCTCTACTTGTCTGAAGGTTATTGCTGTCTTCTCACTGTGTGAGGGGATGTGTAGCAAGATGTGAAATCATATTGCAGTTTATAGTGCAGTTACACACACAGCTATACCTGCCAACCACATTTAAAAAAAAAGGTCTTCAAAACCGTGCCATATATAAAGTGCTATATTTAGACAGTTAATCAATTTATCCTGGTTGTCCAAAAATCTCACTGACTTTAGTATGAATTTTCAATAATTAACTTATTACATTATAAGTTGCTGAAATACGCCTTCACAATGTAACGTTTAAGTAATTATCACAATGGCATATTGTAGAAAATGCTATTATAAGTAATCAGAAAGTAAAAATAGATGCATTATTTAGCAAGTATCAGCAAGCAGAGGGAGAGAAGTAGAAGAAAATTAAATGTTTATTGTATTGAGTTTGACAACTTCAGATGTTTTTACTGCAAATAGGCACTATAAATATAGGTCATTCATTACCATCTGTGGAAACTGAAGAGAGAAGAAATAGCTCTCTATCAACGTAGAACATGGAGTTATAGTAATTATGTTGATCATGATAACATTGGTTGAAGCATTTGTGTCTGTTACATTAGACATTAAAGCATTGCAGGATATACAGTGCATCTAATGGGAGTTTACTGAACTTTTTGTCTATCACTAAAAAATCATTATGTAATTATATACAGAATTTGGAGGACCATTTAAAAATTGCTGTTTGTCTTGTTAAACTACTTGAATATTTTTCAGGCTCTTGGTAGACCACTTGATGTTTCTGGATTTAGAGAGGAAGATTATGTTTACACTTTCCATTAAAAAAAAAACAAGTTGGTCAAATATTAAGAGTTTTCAGCAAAGGAGACGAAAATACATACATTAGCGAGCACTTTCTTTTATATATATATCCCCTGGGCAAGATTAAAACTTAACTTTTAATAATCTTGTTTTAAATCTTGTTTTTAATCTATATGATCTCTACTAAGTTGTAGCTCACTGGCAGAGAACAAAAACAAATCCCAAATTAGTGTAATTCCAAGTTGAATAGGAAGTTTAAGTGATGCATCCCATACCATTTTAAATAATGGACATAATCTAAACAGTGTTATTAGTATACTATGTTATATACAGCATCATATTAGTAAATACACCTTGTAAGTAGAGAATACATTGTAATATAGCCATTCCAAACTTGATAGCCCTCCTAGAATTCCATAATTCTGATGAAAGAATCACATAACTTGAGTATTAGAGCACTGACCTTGTGCATTAGATTTCCTCTTTACCCCAGCAAATCAATGAGCTCATGGATAAAATTAAAACTTAGATTAAAAATTGGGTGAATAACATAGTTCTACCTGCCATTGGTAGATCTAACGTTCCACATTATCAGCCTCATTCAATTCTGAGCCGTAACATGATCGCAAGTAGCCAATTTCCTGAGATCAAGTTGCAGGCTCCAGTAGGTCTACTTTTACTCTGCTCTTCAATCGGCTAGCTAGCAAGTTTGGTGCCAGTTGCGAGAGTCAGAAACCATGCACTCGAAAGTAGCATTTGTGGACTTGAACATGATCGTGGATGCAAGCCCGTAACTCGTGGTTCAAGCCTGAAAAATCGGAGCACTTTAAAAGCAAATATAAAATCAATCCAGCACTGTAAATGATGGGGAACATAATGGGTGACATTAGAATTAAAAGCACAACATTCACAGGCTCACACATCGCCAAAATATAATAATTTATTTCCTGTTCAATTTCTGTCCAAAGACCTACGGGCTTGAATGACCTCCAAGCAAGCAACTCATTTTTCAAGCCCATAGGACTTTGAAAAAAATGGAGGTTGGATTCCAAAGTCCTACGGGCTTGGAGATTGAAGCCTGTAGGACTTTGGACGGAAAATAAACATATTTTATTTTGACAATGTGCAAGCTTGAGAATGTTGTGCTTTTAATTCTAATGGTCCCTACGATGAGGATAGCTAAAGTAGAGAGAAAGTAATTGTTTGGTAGATTTTTTTTTAAAACATGATATATACAATGAATTGATACTCCATTATTATTTATAATAATGAGTAAAAGTTTTCAATATTTTTATATGTAGTCATTCTGTACTGCAGGCTTCCATTTTCTTTAGTGAGTCTGTTGGACAACCTGGGAGTCTTTAGATGTAACTGTAACTGAAATGTCCCCTCAGAAATTTACAGCTAGATGACAATTTATGAGAGGTGATGAGAAGAGCCATTAGATTAACATCTTTTCCTTCCAATGTCTCTTTTCTTAAATTATTGCACACACAATGAGAAGGCAATATTGTTGTAGGAGCCAGCTTGACAAGGTTAACTTGGTGAGATGAGATAGAAGGGGTGGGTGGGGTAGGAGGGGAATTTTTCTATTTTACTTAATCGTCTATCAATATCTGCCAAAAGTTTAAATATTTGATTAATGGTTCGGATGTATGCTGAGACATAGATGGAAGAAAACAATTGTCTGTGGCAGCAAAATCAATTCCTTCAGTGGTTAATTCCGCTATTAACTTAGAAATTTTCCATGAGTGATACGTTAGAGGACTGGTTACGACTACACTCTTGTCCTTTTGGGATATTATAGATGGCGTGCCTTCTGAGTCTGAGCCATCATGGTTTGACATCTCCGAAAGTATGTAATTTAGAATAACAGATTCATAATCTAGACTCAGTGCGAAAATAGGGAATGGGGTTTGATTTATAATACTTCTCTTGTGAAGGGCTGTAAAATATATGTTGTGAATAAATTCCTTGAGGAATTTCTTGTATTTGTGGAGAGATTAAGGGCACCTCTGACACAATGTGACACTGATAAACATCCTATCCAAGGTTTCATTATGAGCGCCACGGATTTGAGGTGAGACTATGAGTGCCCCTGATTTGAGACAAGACTGTGAGTGCCCTGATAAGGGTGAAACTTTAAGTAATTTTGAATGAAAACAAGATGATGTCTATAAACAAGTAAATTCAGCACAACAAACATAAAATCCTTCCTAGTGAAGTAAATTAAAATTACCTCTGTGATGTTGCATATTTTTAACCCAAAGTGAAGTGAAAATACTACAATTGAAAGTTTGGAAAGTTTAGACAGAAGGAGAAACAGGGAGGGAAGTGAGAGGATTTTATTAATGAACGATTAATTAAAATGCATCCCTTTTGGATCTCTGCCATCTTATGGTGAAGGGGCTTGTGTACTTCAATGAAGCTGTGATCTATATAATGCAAAGTCACCCAAGATGGCTAGGTCATAGCAGAGAGGTCAGACAAATCATAGTCCACTGGAGAAGGAACTGACAAACCCACTCCAGTATCTTTGCTAAGGAAACTGAATGGATAGGCACAACCAGAGACATAATGATATGGCTCTGGAAGATGAGCCTCTCCGGTCAGAAGGTGCCTATCACATTACTGGAGTAGAGCAGAGTGAAACATGAATAGTACCAGATCTAATGAAGTGGTTGGGTCAAAGTCAATAGGACACCCAGCTGCGGATGTGTCTGGCGAAAAAGGAAAGTCTGCTGCTGCCAAGAACAATTCAGCATAGGAACCTGGAATGTTAAACATTGATATCATGAGAATTATAAACTCAAAGGGACTGGAAAAGGACATTTAATATCAAACAACTATCAGATCTTCTACCGTGGTAAGGTATCCAGCAGAAGAAATGGAGCAACCAATCCTAATCAATAAAATGGTGGCAAAAGCAGTGCTCAGTTAAAACCCAATAAATGACAGAATGATTTCAATTCAAGGCAAGCTACTTATCATCACAGTGATCCATGACTATTTTCCAACCATGGATGCTGAGTAGCCTGAAATTGTCTAATTCTACTATGACATTCAACACCTAATTGATATAACACCAAGAAAATATGTTACCCATCATAGGAGACTGGAATGTAAAAGAAGGGAACCAAAATAAGGAACAAAAGATACCTGGAGTAACTGGCAAGTTTGGCTTGGAAGTACAAAATTAAGCAGGTCAGAGATTAGTAGAATTCTGTCAAGATAATTCATAGTTCATAGTGAACACAGTATTCCTACAGCTTCAGTGATGACTGAAATTATAGAAATCAGATTGACTATATACTTTGTAGCCAAATATGGAGGAGCTCAATACAGTCAACAAAATAAGACCTGGAGCTTACTGTGGCTCATGTCATGAGCTTCTTCTTGCAAAGTTCAGAAATAAATGGAAGAAAGGAGAGAGAGCTGATGCACAATAATATCACCAGTGAATATGCATTAGAAGTAAAGAACATATTTAAGGACATGGAAGATAGAATGCCTTAAGAACTTTGAACAGAAATTTGTGACATTGTCTAGAAAACAGAAACAAAGAATATCACAAAGAGAAAGAAAACTAAAAAGGCTTTGAAGGTAACCCGGGAAAGAAAAAAGTGAAAGGTAGTGTAGACAGAAAATAATTCTAGAGGATAGCAAGAAGAGACAAGGAAACATTTTATAATGAGCAATGTAAAGAGACAGAAGACAATGGCAGAATGGGAAAGTCAAGAGATCTCTTCAGGAAAATTGGGAATCTCAAAGGAACTTTTCATGCCAAAGTGGGTGTGATAAAAGACAAAAATGATAGGGTTTTAACAGAAGCAGATCAGATAAAAAAGTGGCAGGGATACACAGAAGATAGCACTGATACCCTCAACAGTTTGTCCAATGAGTTGGAGCCAAACACCTTGGAGAGTGAAGTGAGATGGGCCCAAGGAAACCTTGCTGATAACAAGGCTGCAGGAGTTGATGGAATCCCAGCAGAACTGTTCACAATCCTAGAAGATGATGCTGTGAAAGTGTTACTTGTACTTTGAAAGCAAATTTGGAAAACTCAACAATGGCCAGTAGACTGGAAACGATCAATTTATTTCCAATCCCAAAAAAGTCAGTGCCAAAGAGTGTTCCATTTATCAAACAATTGCACTCATTTCACATGCCAGCGAGGTAATGCTTTAGATCCTGCAAGCTCGGCTCCAGCAATATATGGACCAGGAACTACCAGATGTGCAAGCCTGGTTCCGCAGAGGAAAAGGCCAAATAGATGAAATTGCCAATATTTTCTGGATAATAGAGAAAGAAAGAGAGTTGCAGAAACACATTTACCTTTGCTTCATATATTATTCTAAAGCCTTTGACTGTGTGGATCACAACAAGAATTGGTAAGTTCTTAAAGAGATGAAGGTACTATCATACGCCTCCTGGGGAATCTGTATGTGGACCAATAAACCATGGTCAGTACTGAATGGTTTAAGGTCAGGAAAGAAGGGAGACAAGGTTGTATTTTGTCACCTTATTTATTCCATTTATGTGCAGAGAACATCATGCGCAGGGTCGAACTGGAAGAATACACAGCCAGAATCAATACTGCTGGGAGAAATATCAAGAAGCTCAGATGCGCAGATGATACTGTTCTCATGACTGAAAACGATGAGGAACTAAAGCCCTTATTGATGAGGGTGAAGGAAGAGGATGCAAAAGATGGCCGGCTGCTCAACATTAAAAAGTTGAATATCATGGCAAACAGCAATCTCAGCTCCTATTAAATAGATGGGGAAGAAGTGGAGGCAGTGACAGGTTTTATTTTCTTGAGCTCCAAGATCTCTGCATATGGTGACTGCAGCCAGAAAATTAAAATAGGTTTTCTTCTGGGGAAAACAGCTATGGATAGTCTAGACAAGCTAATAAAATCTAAAGATATATCACTATCAACAAAGGTCTTCATAGTTAGAACTATGGTATTCCCAGTCGTAACATACAGATTCGAGAGCTGGGCCGAACTGTGGTGTTGGAGGAAACTGCTTAGAGTTCCTTGAACTGCAAGAACACCCAATCAATCCATACTAGAGGAAATCAAGGCAAACTTTTCACTGGAAGGTATGATCATGTGGTTAAAGCTCAAATATTTTGGCCATATCATGAGAAGATAGGATTTCTTAAAAAAGACTCTGATGCTGGGAAAATTGAAGGCACACAAAAAATAAGACGGCAGCGGCGGAGATTGATAGATGAAGTAATTGAAGTAATGAACATGAGCTTGATAGATCTCAGAGGGGCAGTAGTTGACAGGTGTGCCTGGCGTGCAGCAATCCATAGGGTCACTAAGAGTCGAACATGGCTGAATGACTAAACAATTAAAACGGAAAATGTGATACATGAAAAATATATATATTTTTTTTTATTTTTTTTTAAATAATCATTAATAAAAGAGAGAAGAGAATTACAAAAAGAATACCCTTAAATTATACTTGCAATATTTAAATGTGGGGTGTAATGGAAAATTTTGCTGAAATAAATAAAAGCAGGGAATAAAAATGTAAATGAATAATGAAAACATGTAACGATCTAATTAATGGCACTAATTAATGAAATAAATTTCTGGGTAAAATGTAAAGCAAATGTTTGATAAGCGACATAAATGAAGAATGAGAAAACATGTTAAATTACATGGTATAAATGATGATGCATGAGAAGAATGTTTACAAAATTTACATTTAGATGAAAGAAAAGATGCTTGGAGATAAAATGATAGTAGTGTGGTCTGGTGGTTCCACGGCTAGAAAATGAATTTCATGAATAACTTGCTGAGGAGAGGAGAGGAAGGACTTTTTAAACTCTTAGCCCCTCCCACAAATACTAGCCAAAATGGCTTTCTACACACACATGCTCACACATACATATAAATAGATACATACACTCTTATATTTCTGCTTATCCATAAAATACTATCTCTATTAAATTTGGTTCTTATTTAGAATCCAATCTTGCCATATACACATTATTTTCTGCCTTTTCCTTCGCTATATGCCTTCAATCTTTACCAGCAATAGAAGCTTCTTTAGGGGATCCTATTGTATCATGGTATGGCAAAAATACTTGAGCTTCAGCCCCATGATCAAAAATTTCAGTGAACAGTTTGGTTTGATTTCCTCTGGTATTGATTTATTGGATCATCTTGCAGTTTTCTCCAAGACCTCAATTGGAAGGCATCTATTCTTTGGTGCTCAGCCTTCTTTATGGTTTAGCTTTCACATCTGTGTGTCACTACTGGGAATACCATATTTCTAACTGATGCTTTTTAAAAGACTTGTCATATCTTTCCTCCCCAGAAGCAAATGTATTTTAATGTCATGGCTGCAGGCACAGTCTGCCGAGTTCTTGAAGCCCAGGAAAATACAATCTGTAACTGCCTCTACTTCTTCCCCATCTATTTGCCAGGAATTGAGATTGCTGTTTGCCATCATTTTTGTCTATTTAATGCTGAGTAGGAGAGCAGCTTTTACACTTTCTTCTTTCACACTCATTAAAAGGCCCTTTAGTTTCTCCTCACTTTCAGCCATCAGAGTAGTATCATCCGCATATTGGAGGTTGATGATATATCTCTTACTGCTTTGGATTTATCCATCCTGACCTTATGCATGATGTATGTATGACTAAATAAGCTGACAATATACAATCTTGTCACACCCCTTACCCAATCTTGAACCATTCGATTGTTCAATATTTGGTTCTTTGTTGATTTACAGATTTCTAAAGATTTTAGAATACGCTATGAAGCAGAGGTAAACTTTTTTCTGGAACTCTCTTGCTTTCACGGTAATCCAGCAGATTTTGGCAATTTGATCTCTTGCAACTCTGCCAGTCCACGTTCCTAAGGTTGATAGGGTACTCCAGACGTGGACCACTTGCTCACTGTGTCTTAGTAAGTTCAGCTATACATAATGTACCTAAAGAGCATTAATATGTAACCCAGGTCTCATTCTTCTTATTTTTCTTTGGTCCTGTGAATGAGGATCAAAGTCATTCATGAAAGAGGAGGCTAGGAGGTAAAAAATGAGAAGTGAGGGCTTCCGGCAATATTTATCGAGATTTGGTATGCCGTCTTACAAGGGCTATAGATTGAGAACAATCTGTAATTTGACAGTGCTGGAGCTATGGAGGGCAATGTATTATTTAACCAATGTCTGGTCTATTTACGTGGATCCATGCTGTTTGTTTTTTTTGCTAAGGCAAAAACTATTAATAGAGCTTGTGCACCTATATCACACCTTGGATTTGGGAAAAAAACAGGAGGAACCAGAGAAAGTATGAAATGCTCGGGTCTGGAAAAAAGGGATTTGTCCTTAAAAGTCAGACTTTCCTTCAAAAGAGAGAGCATAAGATGGACAAGGGGCATATGGCTTGAAAAATGTGACTCCAATAGGTACAGCTGGGAAATATGCATATAAAAACACAAGATGTTAACATCATCATGCATATGAGAGCCAATGGTTCTTGAATGTATTGCAGAAAACATAAATATCTATATGTTCAGTCAGATGTTCTCTATGTGGTTCCCAAGAGTTAAAGAAAAGTAGAGTCATAAAATATGGTCATAATATATGGAGTTATTCTGCCATACACAGGAGGGTGCTGTTGTTAAGCATTTACTGGTTTGTGGACAAACCCTGGACTAATGTATGACAGAATTCAGTTTTCTTTCATTTTGTGTTTTTCCCATAGCGTAGTGTGGTCTAGCTGCGTATGTGCTTTCCAATATGAACTCCAGAGAAAAGTCAAATGGGAGCTGAAACAACTGCTCTTTGTGCACTCTCCATTTCTAATCTTTCCCCATGAACTTAATTGCTCACATGTACAAAATAAAACATGGGATATTCAGATTAAATAAGCCTTTACATATATGAACAGTGTAAAGCATTTCCATTGTGACTTTCTAAAATTGAAATAAATGTAGGTTCTGATTGAGAAGAAAGTTGCTTCTCAGCAATATGAGCTGATTCTGTTATCCATTGGATAAATGAGGAAAGCTATTTGCTGCACACTCAAAAAATATCACTGTTGATGTTTTGGTGGTGTGTTGTCTGAAAAAAAATATTTTGTAGCTGACCCTGGTTCCCAGTTTTCTCTCAGTATTATGTAATTATCTTGAACAATTCACTGAAATACTATTCTAATATATACTTTTATTGGTTACCTATGTGAGAGCAAGTAGTGGAGTTACCAGTAACTTTAAAAGCTACAATTACAGATACATCTGTTAGTACCATTGTGATACTCCTTATTTTAGTACCAATGTAAACATTTATACATTGTTTTGATTCCTGCTAAAATGTTAAAAAAACAAACACTAAAACTAAAAATGTATGTGTATTACATGACACTGAATAAATCAAAACAATATTGCTTAATCAATGTAAGGGATCTACATTTTAGAGGCATTAAGATGGCCAGAATCACAAGATACAAAGATCTATATCAATAAAATGATATCATTCCTTTTTATACTTTACAAGAAAGAACTCACCTTAACCATTATTACTTTTTCAGATACAATCAAATTAAAAACTTTGCTATTCAAACCAACATAAAAAAGCAAGACTTACCCTATTAACTTCCTTCCAGAAAATATGGGCCATAATAATCTATAAAAACAGCTAATGCAAATGAAATAATAAATACACCATTCACAGACCTACATCTTAACCTATTTTTGTATCATAGTTATAAAACATATAAAAGCAGTTTTGGAACCAAATACAGACATTGGGGCCACATTCAATTCCAAGCCTGTAACTCGATTGCAGACAGCTGCATGTCTTCAAGTGAGTTGCGGGCTCCCGTTGTTCTCCATTTGTGAGGCTATGCAATTGCTCAAGTTGCAGGCTTGAAGTGACAATCTTAAACCATGCACTGTTTCGGAGCAGATGAGGGCGAGAACATGATCAATTAAGTAAGCCTGTAACCTCCCATTTCAAAACAGCCAATAGGAAATGAGACTGTCAGAATAACAGCAGTAAAACATGGAGGTTACCTGTCATTCAATTAGATTTGAGGGTCCGATATGCGATCAGACTCGCAAAACATCATATGATATGTATTAACTTATTGATACCCAAGATCGTTTTAACACCCGAAATGACACATACAATTAAAATGTATTTCCTGACGATTTACGGGCTTGAGACTGTTGTGCAGTTAATTCTAATGTCTATCATCTCTTTCCCCGTTATTTGCAGTGCAGGATTGATCTTTTATTTGTACAGTGCTACGAATTTGTGTTTAACCCTTTTGCGGGTCCTCTCTAGTACATGTAGGATTTCCTCCATTTGCGGTTTCCGAATGTGAATATGTTTGCGAGTTTGGGGAAATTGAGCAATTGAATAGCGATTTGCGATTTTAGCCTTGTGAAAGTGACAGATCAAAGGCTTCTGTATGTTACGAGTTTGACGGACGCAATATTTTCAAGCCTGTAAATCGCAACCTGATAAGAGCCCACAAAAGGACGCCAATTGAATAGCAGGTTTGCCTGCGACCACACTTATGGGCTTCTGAATTTCAAATTCTGTTCATTGAATGTGGCCCTATGTCTTTTAAAGGGCTACTATAATAGTCCAGCTTTCATAATTTAAGTAATAAATATCAGTATAAACCGCTCTTCAGTGTTCCTCTTATCTTTAAACTGCACCTTCCACATTAATTTACAAATTGCTGAGCTATGTTGATAAAGGCCAATTTAGTTTTACAGCACTGTAATGCACAGAGAAGAGGTAGCTTCAGGAAAGCATTTGTGAAGGAAGGGAGAAATTGAGCCTAAAAATATAGGTAAAAGCAGCCATTTTCAGTGTACATTTTTTTTTCACAAAGTATCATTTTTTATTTTTTTTCACACATATGTTGCTTAAAATGCAATTAATGGAGTTGATCCATTCAAAGTTTTCACAAAGTTAATAAAATAAGACACACATCTTAAGGAGGAATATCCAAAAGAGAAAATGTAATATAATTAAACAATGTTTAACAGACATATTTTAATTAAGCATTGCATATAAATTAATATCAAAAGTATAACATAAACAACCACTATCTAAGTTAAATGGATAAATGCTAAGTGGACAGATCTGTCCCTCAGATGTTAATTGGTCACCTACCATGAAGTATCTCCATAATATACAAAGATGTATATTGCTTTATTATTTGTTCTTCGGCAGCTTTTAGCAAGATATTTACATATGTATCCTATGCAAGTAAATATTTATCACTCAAATTATTTTAGCAATAAACAGTAATATGTAATCTGCAAAAGCAGCAGTAGTAATTGATTATTTACCTTATAATCTCAATATCTTTGATAATTTGGTGATTCTCTAGATAGTTTATTAATGGGTCCACTGCATTATAAAAAGTAATGGAAATAGTGGACATTCTTGTTGTGTCCCTCTTTCTATTTGCAAGCATTCTAAATTTAAGTTATTTATTTCAGAAAAGATGTGGGATTGTTATATATTGCTAAGAAAAATTAAAAGTGTAGGCCTTATCTACATTAAGACTTACAATGTTTTTTTGTTTTTTTTTAAGCAAATTATTTACATATGTTATGCATTGAAAATATGTCAAATAAAAAGCCTGCCTAATTTACTGAGATAATAGGTTGGCTGCATTCTGGTGGCCATTATAGAGGTAAAAAAGTACTGATTTAGGAATGAGGTTTGTCTATATGATATTGTCAAGGTCAAATCTTTATCTGGTTTAGGTAAAACTATGATTCTTGCATTATTAAAATCGTGAGATTTTAGAGTTACTTTCTAGAATATTGTTGTAAAGATTAGTTATGGAGGGTTATATATATGGAACTAATATCTTATAATATCATAAATTAAACCTGTTTTCTACTTCCTAAAACAAAACTTCTTGCTCTGTAACAGGGGCTCTTAGTACTAAAGACAATCAATAATTAATGCAATGTTATCTAACCAAGCATAGTATTTGCAAATGTTTCTTGAATTAAAATAATATCTGATGTGATTCTGTAATATGAAACCCTGATGATATACATACTTTTCAATATTTTGTACCTTTTCTTTGAGTCATGAGTAAGATTAGTTATTCAAAACATCTAATTGGTTTTTAGTTTCTGCAAAAAAATATATTTTGTAATCAAAATAAATGTAAAATACCTGCCAATAGTGATAACTGTTATAGACATTATTTGATATTAATAATAATTTGAACTAATAGATAATAGACACTCACTGTCTGTATCATTTATTTGTATTTGTACTTGTAGGTAAATTAGAATCTACCATATAGAAATGGTATATGTCAGTGAAGTGAGCCTGGAATTGTCTCAGGTTCATGATTAAAAAGGGATTTAACTTTTAATTGTTTAAATCATATGTCAATATTTTATTGTTCCAATCAAGAACAGAACCCAGAACTTTTATTAACCACTGTCCTTTCCCTTTCTGATAATGTGTGCACACATGCTAGGATGTGCTCTTGATTAGAGCAAAAGAGATTACAATTTTGTACATTATCGAAGGCTAGTCAACTTGTCAATCTAATATGTGATTCACTAAAAGACGGCTGTGACATTCTTCTTCTTGTCAAAAGGCATAACTTGAAACTCATATCATGAAAGTCATGAAAACAGCTCATGCAATTGTGGGGTCATAAGGATCTGTGAATTTCCCCTACTGACAAATATAATAGTTAGTTACTGGGCACCGGACAACTGCTCAAGCAATTCATCTTTTTGAGATAAAATAAAAATATGGGAAGCCCCAGAGCTATGGAACATCCTAATCACCCCAAATGCTATTATCTCCTCTAGATCTTTGGTATATCGGCTTTTACTTCCAGAGATCTTTAGTGGGCTGTCTGTTGGGTTTGTTGTGTTCTTCATTGGAAAGTGTGGCAGCTTCTGTGTACTGAGTGGAATAATCGACCTCATCACATCTTCCCAGAACAAAGGGTTGTTGTAAATGGAACATACTCAGATTGGACTAATGTGGTAAGTGGGGTTCCTCAGGGTTCAGTATTAGGTCCTCCCTTTTTTAACATATTTATTAATTACTTAGATGTAGGATTGGAGTGTGGTGTCTCCATTTTCGCTGATGACACGAAGTTGTGCAAGGTAATTAAATCAGATAATGATGTGCTTTCCCTCCAAAGGGATTTACATAAAATTGAGGAATGGGCATCTAAATGGCAGATGAGATTTAATACGAATAAAGTTATGCATCTGGGAAAGAAAAATAGCCATGCAATTTATAATCTTAATGGAGCAAATCTAGGTGTATCAAATATTGAAAGGGATTTGGGAGTGCTTGTGGACAACCACCAAAGTAACAATGCTCAAAGCCAAGCAGCAGCTGCAAAGGCAAATAAAATATCATCATGTATTAAGAAGGGTATAGAAGCCAGGGAAGCAAATATAATTCTGCCAATATACAAATCCCTAGTACGCCCTCATTTGGAATATAGAGAACAATTTTTGGCACCACTTCATAAAAAGGACATTTTAGAGCTGGAAAAGGTACAGAGAAGGGCAACAAAGCTAGTAAGGGGAATGGAGGGGCTAAGTTATGAAGAAAGACTAACCAAATTAAACTTATTTTCTCTAGAAAAAAGGCATCTAAGAGGAAATATGATTACCTTATATAAATACATCCAGGGTCAGTATAAAGATTTGTCAAGGGAGCTTTTTGTGCCAAGAGGTTTTCAACTGACAAGAGGACACCCCTTGAAGTTAGAAGTAAAAAGATTCCACCTTAAAAGAAAGAAAAGGGTTCTTCACAGTAAGGGTGGTTAATCTGTGGAATTCTCTACCAGAGGAGGTGGTGACAGTGGATTCGATAGATAACTTTAAAAGGGGGCTAGATTTATTTCTAATTAAAAAGGGAATTCAGGGTTATCATGGATAATTAGAGAGACAGTATTGATCCAGGGAGAAATCCAGTCGCCTGTGTCTGGAATCAGGAAGGAATTGATTTTTTTTTTATTTCCCTTTGAGGCGATTGGCTAAGTCTCGCTTCGGTTTTTCTTCTGTTTGCCTTTCTCTGGATTAATTAATAATTAAAAAATAAATAAATAAATTATTGATTAATAATGAATTAATAGTTAATCCGCATATTGCAGATCAGAGGAGATCTTAAAAGGTTGAACTTCATGGACTGAAAGTCTTTTTTCAACTTTAAATACTATGTTACTATGTAACTAATAGGGATAGTTAAGGTGCCTACAACATCTCAAAATGATACCTCACTATGAACAGAAGAAACCCAGTTCATGTTCCCTGCTCAGAGTAACAGTTACTGGCTATATCAATATTAATACTAGACCAGTAAATGTTAAGGGACAACCATGTTTTGTTGCTCTGCAGCCCTAAGTGCCTACCAAGCAAACTGCATGAACTGCTTATGACAATGTTTCTCTAAACTCCCTGTGTATTACTAGTTATCTTACCTCTAGTCTAGGGATGCATAGGTTCGCTCCTGGAGTGCCACCCATATGCCTGGATTTGAAGATATCATTTCAGTGCAATCAATCAGGATGACTGAAGAAGTGATTGTCTCACCTGTGCGCAGCAGAATTATCTTCAAATCCAGGCTTGTGTGTGGCCCCCCAGGACCGAACTTGTGTACCCCTGCTCTAGTCTGTGTTTCTGTCTTATTAAGAGAATAGTTTTTCTGTTAAATGTCCCTTTTATCAGTAGTTCTGCAACTGTGGAAACTGCTGAGCATAGCTGGGCTTTAGACTCTGCCTATCTCTGTCAAGCACGGATATATGTTTTGGGATAATGTCATTATCCTCATTCAGTAGCAAAGTTTACTCAGAGCACTTTTATGGAACAGCAGTGAGTTCCCCTTTTCCCCTCCCTGGATCCCAGTTCGAGTAAGTCCCTATGCCTTAGTCTGAGTTATCTGTCTCCCCATTTTGCCAATACACCCTGCATTCTGGTACCCTGCTGGCCCTAGCACAGACAGGCATGCATCCTCTCTCTCAGACAGTAAGTATGGATCATTGTTTCTATAAAGCCCAGTAGGATAAGGGTTACATCTCAAGGAACATTCTCGGAAAGAAGCTTACCAAGTTCAGTGCCCAACAATACATTTGTCGGAGTAACCTCAGATAACCAAATTAAAATGCACACATGCCATGGACACTGCATGGTTAATCCCACTTAAAAGGTCCAGACAAAGTGACAGAAGTGCAGTTTTCATTGCTGACTCCTCTGATATAAAACAGAACAACTGCATTCGATCACTGGGAACATTACTCTCCTGCTGATGTTTCCTTTTCTGGGGAGAGGTAGATCTCAGATGTCCCACTTGGTTGCAAACAAAAGATCTGCAGTTATCCCCAGGACCTAACTTGAATGAAACCCTTACAATGTAGTAAGCAGTAGGAGTACTGGCAGGCTTGGAAGCCATGTCAGATGCTATATCCCCTTTAAAATGGAGGTTACCTTTGCAAAAACGTATTTCTTTTCCTTTGACTCACTGTTCGTGGCAGAGAAATCAGTTAGTTCATCAGCTTCCCTGTCCTTTTTCAGTTTGTGATTGACTACCCATCTTTTGACATAAAGTGGTTGAAGATGTAGAAATTAATTGTTCTTGGCCATAATACTAATATTGTAATGCTTTTGCAGTTTTCATGGCTACATAATCATAAGGTGGCAGTATATAAAAGCTTCCAATAACAGAGCCTTTAAAGACCAGTGATTAAATACCACGCCTTTTCCTTTTCAGTTGGTAGGTGTACTCTACAAGTCCCATGCATGTGGTCCCAACATTAATACCTCAGTCACTGCCGCAAGTAGATCACATACTTTCTATCTGTGTAGTTGTCAGCTCAAGCTAAAATTCACACTCTACCTGTTCTTGTGACTCTTTTTGGTCTCTGATGTTCACACTCTGCTGCTTCTCTCTGTACCTGGAAACAGACCATGGCCCTCATTCAATTGCAATCCGGCCAATTGAATAGGACTCTAAATAAGCACATAACATATTTTTTTTAAATACGTTTTTAGTTAGTAAACATCTATCCAAAAGCAAGATTTTCACTAACTAAAAACTTCTTTAAAAAATATATGTTATGCGCTTATTTAGACCCCTATTCAATTGGCAAAATTGCAATTGAATGAGGGCCCTTGTGTTTTTCTGCCAGGTGCTTCAGAATTAATTTTATTCTCTGTTTTGATGCAGTTTACAAAAATGATTCCTATGTACGCTTGGTTCTTCTGTAATTCCATGATAACATATCCGTGTTTCAGCACTCCTGCACCAACATGCAGCTCAAACTGGTATTCTCTGTCATCTTCATGGAGTGCTTTTTTTAGGTCATCTTTGCGTCTGCCCTTAATATAGATAGCTTGGTTCTGGCAAATTAAAAATGTCCTTTCTCTGATTTTGATGTGGTACACATGGTGCTTTATCATAAATACAATTATAGCATAGATAAACAAGAATAAAATTGTGGAATCAGCTGTATTTTGTATATCTAGAATATATAGCGTTACACACTCACATAGTAACTGATGTTGTAAAAAGACTTTTAGTCCATCAAGTTTAACCTTTTCAGATCTCCTCTGATCCTTGTATTATGCAGATTCATTGTTAGTGAAAAAAAAACATTGACACATTGGCAATTGTCTCATAAGTGAAAAAAAAATCCTTCCTGACCTCAGGTACGGGCAATCAGATTACGCCCAAGAGTCAATACTACTCCTCTAGTTATCTAGGATAACCCTGAATGCCATTTTTATTCAAAAATATATCCACCTCTTTTTAAGTTTATCTATCGAAGCTGTCACAGCCTCCTTTGGTAAAGAATTCCATTCTTATTATGAACAGCCCTTTTCTATCTTTAAGGTAGATTTTTTTTTCTTCTTACCTTAAGAGTTGTCAGTTCAAAGCCTCTTGGCATAAAAAGTTAACTTGAAAAAGCCTTGTATTGATCCTGGATATGTTTATATAAGGTAATCATATCCCCTCTTAGGCAGTTCTTTGCTAGAGAAAATAAGTTTAATTTGGCTAGTTTTCATAGCTTGGTCTGTCCATTCCCCTTATTAGTTTCTTTTACATTCTCTGTACTTTTTCCAGCTCTAAAATGTCCTTTTTATCGAGTGGTCCCCAAAGCACTGCTACATAAGTGGTGTTCCACAAACACTCTTAAATCCCTTTCTATCTCTGAAATCCCTAGCTTTGCTCCATTATGTTTATAAACTGCATGTTTTTTTTTCCTTCTCAAAATGCATATTGTAAATCCCTTTGGAGGGAAAGCACACCATACTTAGTTTCATCAGCAAAAATGGAGACAATACTTTCCAGTACTACTTCTAAGTCATTAATACATATGTTAGAAAGACGAGAGCCTAATACTTAACCCTGAGGAACTCCACCTACCACATTAGTCCAATCTGTTCCATTTAAAACAACCCTTTGCATCCTCTTGGCCAATTCTAAATGCAAGAGCATGTATTTACTGCAATTTCCATATCCCTTAGTTGGCACAATGGCCTTGACTCAGACACATATATATAATATATACACACACATATATATATATATATATATATATATATATATATATATATATATATATATATATATATTGCAATATCATAGCATATCTAGCCATTCATTGGCCAGTTCATATTTTCAATAATACAACTTATGTGTTGTTTTCATTACCAGAGATGGTTTTAAGGGGCAATCAATGTTTTGTAATTAATGTAATGGGTGCCACTGTGTAATGTGGATACCCAGCTCTGTTGCCACCCTAGAGCACTACCCACAGAGTCCTGGAAATGGAATTGTGGGAGTTGTTGTTATTATTGTTCTTTTGTTTATAACGGATGTCATTAATATTAACACATATTCCATCTCCTAGTATGTTATGTAAAATCAGAGGGAAAGTGCTTTAATGAATTGCAAAATTCATCTAATCAAGGAGGATTTGTTTTATTCCCATCCCCAAGGAACGTCATTTCCTGGAAGAAGCACTGTGTAAAACAAAATGTCTGTTCTAAGTCTAATACATGTCCAGTGCAAAAACATGATACCCCTTGTAGGCAATCAGCCCCAAGTACCTGTCTGCCCATGATCTTATTGCTGAACACTTGTAAAGAATATCCTATATTCAATATACAGTACATATTATTTATTGTGAATATTCTTGATTTTTCTAGCATTTCACAATATGCCTTGGTGAAACAGTTCAATTTGATTTGCTCCTAATTTTGCTATTACATTTGAAATGTGTATGTATTATTTTTAATTAGGGATCTTTATTAATGTGCAAAGTGTGGAAAGCTGTGCTGAAAATATTATATTTAGAATAGGCTTCTGTGGAAATAATCGAAAACCCAATTTTTACTAAACAATTTGTCAAATTGATATTTTTGTATAGTCGAACTGAACCTTTGTGTAGAGAATAGATGATTTTTTATAGGTTGGTATTGATTGAGACCATGGAGGTTCTGTTCTGATATAATGTGATGCAATAGGGGTTCAGTATCACTGATTTTACAGAGGTATTTAGATATTTAGTTATAGACTTCATGTTTTAAATAACACCCTCACATTGCTCGTGTATTTAAATCCGACACTATTAATACTAGAACGTTTTATGTTACATGATGGCCATATATACATATTTTTACCTTACTTTAATGTACATTTAAATTTATATATGTTTATAATGTAAACCATTTATATATTTTTTTTATTTTTAGTCCACGGGTGTCCACACATTTTTAGAAAATGAATAGGTGTCACATGCATAAGTCAGGTTGTCAAAAAGCATAGAAAAAAAAACTACTGGCATAAAGTCTTGATTTTATGTTGTTATGGCATTCACATTTCATATAAGAGAATACTTATTCCATTGTGCTAATTTGTGTCTTGTGTTAGTCTATTAATATCAAAAATGCCAGTTTAAAATTGAAATTGTTCCTGTACAGTTTTCCATCTGAACAAAGCAATTAGTTTCCAAAATTCATTCCTAAATAGATGAAAATACAATTATTGAGAATCATTTTGGCCTTAATGCTAATCAAACTTTGCTGAACACCGGCACTCAGAACCTTTAAATAGCCCAGGAATGTCAGCATTGGAAGAGTGTATTACAGAATGTAGTAGAGATAGGGGTGGAATGAGCCATTGCTGATAGATTTCATATTACTTCAATTCACAAAAGAATTTACAGAAATATGTCATTTGGATTTTGTTTTTTAAAAAGGAAAACTATGGTGATTTTTCTATTTTTCTTTGCAATGTCTTTTTAATAACTAAACTTGACATTGGACAAACTACTTTTAGAATTAAATATAAACACAACCTTTACATTTTTAGCATTTATATTCAATTTTTTTTAGTGTGTAGATCCACTTTGCAGATTTAGCTGTCACATTCCTGCTGTGTAGATTAAAACTTCCTCTTACACCTTAGCAGGCTGGTTAGCCGAAACACAAATAGTGGTTCCACTGTGGTGTAATTTGTGTTTGCATCTTTCACTTGTGTCCGAGACCTAATTAAATGAAACACACCATGCTGATCCACTTGGTATTCATGGCAGAGATACTGGAGTGGGTTTCCAGCTCCTTCTCCAGTGGGCCACAGCATACAGCTCCTGGTATTCCTAGGTAGTTTCCCATCCAAGTACTGACCAGGCCCAACACTGCATGTCTTCAGGGTGGTGTGACCTCTTGGTTCCGTGACTGGAATCAGTCGCAGAGGTGAAAGCACCAAATCCTAACCAGTGGACCACCATGAAACTCACATAATTGCATATATATTGTATTAAATAAGATCATTCTTTTATTTTTGCATTCTAAAAGCATGCATATTTTCAAGTGTATTTCTTCTAACAGTTCTATATTAATATAGGACTACAGTGGTCATTTACATTATTTAGGTTCATTAGTCAGGTGGCATCAGTGAATATTTTAGCCACAAGAATTGGAAATGTTGCATTACTTTACTGAAGAATTATCATTGCTAATATTCATCCAACTTTTTATATATTTTGCAGGTTTAAGAGTAAGTGTAGTGATCCAAAAATTATTTGGGGATCCCCACCACACAGCATGTTTTCCTTTACTACAACAATTTTCTTAAAGCAAAAAAAAAACTTAGTATACTGAAGAAAGCAATTAAATATAAATCAAGGAATTAAACAGCTTAGCAGCCATTAATGCACAATAGAAAACACTTGCACATATGTTCTACCTTCAGGGTAGAATTCCATTTTACAGCAATGGGCTAAGTACTACATTTAATTGTTAGCTGCACCTTTATATTTTAAATGCACTTAAAACTTCCTAAAGATGTTAAAGAGACACAACTGTTTTCTTCAAGCATTTAAAAGAGCATATTTTAAACATTACAAAAGTAGTTTTTTTGTATGAAAAAATATATTAAGTAGAACCTGTTCAAATTTCATGGACGCTAACAAGAAATGCAGAGAACATACACAGCCTTATTAAATTGCGATTCAGTAAATTTAAAAGGGCTCTATTTAAGCACACAGCATATTTTTTTACAGAATTTTTTAATTAGTGAAGACCTTGCTTTTGGATAGAAGATCACTAACTAAAAACTTCTGTAAAAAAAATATGCTGTGTGCTTAAATAGAGCCCTTTTAAATTTACCGAATCACAATTTAATAAGGCTGACAGTATTTTAGTAGAACTCATAGGCAGGCAGAGGGCAAGTGCCTAAGAAGTTTGTATTCTGAGATCTTTATTTGAAAAAAAAAGAAAAGAAATTGTGACACGTTATGAAAACCCCTCTTTCTGATGCAACAAAGAAAAAAATATTTGTATGACCCTTTAACTTAGCCAAATTTAGGAAATCTGCTAACTAATTGGTGAAAATAAATAGTGCCAGATTTACCCTTGTTTTGAAATGTAATAAAGACATTATTGTCGGATACCAGTACATTCCATACAGGAATTCTGGAGAATCAATGCTTCAATCCCATACAGCCGCAAAAAAACTAAAAAGATAAAAAAATAAGTGAGAGCAAATGGACCACAATGGTATAGTATGAACAAATATTTATTGCCACAAAATAACAAAATGTTTTTACAATAAAATAATCCAGCTCTTTCCGTCTATAAAATCAGACTTCCCCAAGTTTAAACATATAATACTTATCAACTCATATTTATAAGATGAGCTGGCCTTGGTCTGGGCAATAGGTGACCAATCATATTCTGTCTTGCTAGGATATGACATCTCTTAACCCTTGTATGCCAAGTCAGTAATACAATTATATAAAGATACATTTTTACATCAAACAGGGAATCAATATGGTTTACCAAATATATATATATGTGATACATTAATCTATCTTTATATTAATATTACACATCCATATATAATGGACACCATTTGGATTTTTTTAAAATATGATATTGCAAAAAAATCAATAGTTAACAAAAAAGAGAACCATACCTCTCTTATCTGTTCCAGTATTAGGTGGGTAATGCCATCTGGGGTACAATATAAAAAAATGCAAAACAATATGGCTTCTAACCGGAAGGGACATTACATCACTTCTAGTTGTGACAATTGCACACAAAAAAACTACAAAATAATATTGGGCAGGAAGCAGCATTGCATCAATTTCACCTTTATTTCATCACTTCTGATTGTAGCCACTGCAAATAAAAAACTACTAAACAATATGGCATACAACAGGAAGTGGTATTACATCACCTGTCATTAAATATAAAATAACTACAGAAATCTATTTTACACAAAGTAAAAATAAAAACAAAATTGCAACAACAATACCAATACAAGAATAAATAAATAAAATATAAAATACATTTAAATAGGGTGATATTAAAATAAAAATATTAAACATTAAAATGTTTCAAGAACCTGCTTCATATTGAAACTAAAATAGCTCATATTTAAATCATCTCCTATTATCCATCAAACTAAAATAGCTCATATTAAAATCATCTCCTATTACACAGGCCAACAAAAAAATGTCTTGGTGTCTTGGTTTCTAGGCCTGTTCTTTGGGTTATTTGGGGTGCTGATTCAGAAAAGTGCATTGGATAGACTGCATCAACTCTGGTTTCTTAGATATAGAAATGGGATAGTAGAGCCAAACATGAACAAAGGACAAAAAAAAGATTGACCTTTAAGGGAATGCGTGTTGGTTAGAGGACAAAATGTAATCAATGAACCTTTGGTAGCATGAGATAGGTGAAATTGATGCAATGCTGCTTCCTGCCCAATATTATTTTGTAGTTTTTTTGTGTGCAATTGAGATAGAATCATACTACCACCACTACATATAAAGCTAGGCCTGATGAAACAATTTGTAAAGATTGAAAAGATGGCTCATACACCGAAGGCAGGAATTTAAAGAAATAAAAACAATGGAAGCCAGATACCAAGGAAGATGTGATGCACACATGATGGCAGACTATTGTTGGGACCTTATGCGGGATTGTCCTGGCAGTTCCCACTCTCTGAAGTCTTACAAAAGGAACTTCATGTGTGTCGAATGACTGGAAAGTTTGTATCATAAACCATAAAGTGGTATCTGGCATATGTTCTGTATCTAAAAAACTAGAGCAGATAGGGAAAACTATCATGTGACAACCGATTCCAGAAGGTAAATAACAAATGCTTTTTGGCAATTAATAAACTTTGTAATATGACGTGTCTGGTTACTATTTAAATAACCAAACGTTTTGCTCCTATGTTATATATGTCTACAACGCAATTTTTCTTGATACATGTAAAAATAACGATTATTTAGAAACATTTTTTGTTAATTTGGCTGTTCTAATTAGTAGATTTTACATTTCGATATAATGATTTTAATAAAACATTCTATTTATCCATCGTTAAATCAGGGAGAATATTACATATATTCAGCTGAAGTCTGTGAAAATGTAGTATAAATGTGGCTGAAAAAAACTGTATTTAAGCACTCACTGAATATTTTTTAAGCAGTTCTATTATTTATTTATTTGTTTTTTTATCTATTTATTTTTTATTTTTATTTTTTTTAATTTGTTTTGGTGACATCAAAATGTGTGAACTAAAACATAATTTCCACAGATAGATGCTTTTGCACTGCAATAACAACTTTAGTAAAGGTTCAGAGAAGGTTTGTCCTTCCTGCAAACTATTATTGTATAATTCGTAGGATCCTGATATCTCTACAGGGAATAACTTGCACTGTTATACCCCAGTAGCCACCCTCTTTGATTATATGTTTCTTACATTATTTAGCAAGTGGTGGTAAGGAAAAAATGAAATGTCTCTCAAGGAGATTGACACCTCAAGTGTGCTTTTTCTCATCCACCACATTTTATACTGATGTCAGAGGGAGATAACTGGATTGCAGATAAATGCAATAAATTAGGAGCTTTCTTCAGGGATGAACTATAATCAAAGAGCTGTGTTCAAACACGAGAAGAAGTAGCTCTAATTATTAATTTGTATTTGTTTTTATGTCTCTACAAAATTTTGCCCAAGATCATACAATATTTATAGTACAAAGCAGAACAATAATTAGGGTAGGGTATGGTACTGTATATTTCCCACCAACTTTATTTTATAAATATAAACAATATATTGTACTAAAATAACAATAGCCTATATATGTATTTTGTATTACATAAGGAATGTTTTTAAATTATATATTTTATGTTAAGTCAGTGAAGTCCTACACTCAATTAATAATAACATTAATTTTCAGTTTGATGGATGATATAAAAAAAAAAGTTATTAAAATTTAAATACTTACAGCCTTATTAAATTGCGATTTGGCCAATTGAATAGGGCTCTATATAAGCACATAGCACATTTTACAGAAGTTTTTAGTTAGTGAAGACCTTGCTTGTGGATAGAAGTTCACTAACTAAAAACTTCTGTAAAAAACTATGCTCTGTGCTTATATAGAGCCCTATTCAATTGGCCGAATCACAATTTAATAAGGCTGTCAATATACAAGATCAAACTTGGCTGCTTGCTCTTATTCTCCAACTATAAGGTCAATGGGAGGAGGTGGCTTTGTTTAGCATGTAGTGATATGTTTTTAGGGACAATGTTCACAAATAAAGGTCACATTTTTTGTGAAATTTAATGTGAGTTCACTTTTTCTTTTGGCAACAGGGTCCAGGTGCCTGAGTAGTGGAGGAAGCAACAAGCTAATATTATTCACAACAGCCTCAGGTTAGAATATATATACATATTTAATTATAGCTATTTATTTCAACAAATGTGTCATGCATTTTCATTGCTTAAAGCTGACAGCTGTCTATTTTGTTTCCTTCAGACTGAAACCCATTTACTCTATCATTTTATGAATCTATACATCCAAATTGGTAAATTACAATGCGAGGAATATAATTTGCCCACAACAAATGACATACTCACTTAAAGTAAAAATTAAAAAAGAGATTTATAGTGACAAGACAAAAGTCAGTAGCATGTTGCCAAATTTCTGGAAAATATTAATGCAGCCAAAACATTGAATAAAGAGCAACATATAGCGCTGGAGATAAATTATCAGCAAAGTAACTTTCTAAGAAATCATTTGACAAATTAGTTTCCAACTTTGTAATGTCTTCTTTGCAGCCACTTTCAATTGTGCAGAATAAAGAATTTGTGACTTTACTTACAACAGTTCAAATTCACCACGTTATTAGCTTGAAACAAATACAAGTGTTGATCAGTCCTTTACTGTCATGATTGACAAATGTACAGGGGCAAAAGGCAATGCTGAGTATATTTGCACCATAGCATATTTTTGGTTAGGAGCCAACACAGTTGCAGATGTATGTAAGATTCAGGTACTTATGATAAACTAGCTTATGAACTGCATGGAATCCATATCAAATACAGAATAGAAAACAAAGTAATTGCTACAACCACTGGTAATGCCTCAAACTTTGGAAAGGCTTTCAGTGTTTATAAAAAGGATGATGTCATTGATGAAAGCAATGATCAGCAAGCAGGATGATGGTGATGTCATGATCTCCACAACCATCAAGTACTTCTTAAATGAAGATTCTGAGCTGGAAAGCGAGATAGGTTTTTTTATCCGTGGTTCCTTGGGGTTTATTGGATACTGATAATCTCCAAATTACAAAGTAACCCTTTCATTAACATATTCAACACAGTTTCTAAAGTTTAGGAGTTAATCTTACACCCAAACAAGTTTCAACCATTGCAATGAAATCACTAATTCGGTTGTCGTACTGCAAGTTTTTGTGTAATGCTCGCAAAGTTTGCGGGTTGCACATGCACAAAGTGCATGTTGAGGCTCGCAATGAGCACTGAAGGCACTCATTGCGAGGCCTGCAATGGGTGCAGAAAGTTGGAAGTTGCGTATCCGAAGGCATTCATTGTGAGACTCCTAAGGGAGAGCAAAGGAGAGAGAAGGAGGGAAGAGAAGGAGGGAAGGAGGTAGGGAGGACACAGAAGGGGGAGAGAGAGAGATTTCATGCTTGGTGGGGCAAAGAGACACAGGGGAGGGAGATGGGGATAGAGACACAGGGGAGGGTGGGGCAAAGAGACACAAGGGAGGGAGGGGGGATGGGGTGAAGAGTCAAAGGGGGGGAGAGGGGAATAGAGACACCAGGGAGGGAGAGGGGGAGAAGAGACACATGGGAGGGGGAAGAGACACAGGGGAGGGGAGGTGGGGGAAAGAGACACAGGGGAGGGAGAGTGGGTGGAGAGACACAGGGAGGGGTTGGGAGAGGAAAATCATATATATCATGTCACTTGTGATGGGCAGTTGACCAGTAATCATATATTCACATATTCTAATCATATGTTAGATTTTGTGCGTTCTGTTTGATAAAATATTATACAGTCATATTTGATTTTAAAGTACATTTGTAAAATTTGTGTGGACGATGGAAATTTTAAGATAAAAAAATGAAATTTAAAAAAATATGTTTTTAACACTACCACTTTTTCAATCATTGCAATGTCTTATGGAAGTTTTAATATCAATTATATATATTTTTTAAAGGACAAACATTTTTATTATGGAAGGTTTTGCTTCATTTATATGCTTTATAATCCTAATTGGAAGAATTGTATGGACTACAGTTTTAAGATTTGCAGATTGAAAAAAACACACTTACTAGAAATATTTTCAGTTTTTATTTGCCTGCTGTTCTGGACATCTGGTGCATAATTATAATGAAACAACTGTATTTTCCTGTGACTAATGTATACATAAACATTGGTACATTAAAAAGCAATCTTGATTGTTTTTAAAGATAAAGTTGCTTGGATTTACACGAAAACTATGAGTAGACTAAGAGTTGTAAAATTATGAACAAAAATGAAATCATACTTACGAGCTTTATTAGTAACACGATGACTTTCCTTTTTCTGACACTGATCTTCTCACACAATAACTGAATAAATAAATAATAATAATTCACCTAACAACACTCCCCTGCTCAGAGATAAACAAATCACACAATAAAAATCAGTAGCAATATTTACAGTATTTACAGTTATTACTATTAATTTATCATTCATTTATATATAAGGAATTTGTTTTTTAATTTACAATAATTCAGCATGTCTTTTCTGTGGGGAAAGGCTATTAAGAATTGTTTGGCCTCTTATCTAGTCAGATTTTGTTTAAATGTGATAGATCTGTATCTCTGTCAAACTGCCCTTCCCCTTGATGACCTTATCAAGAATTTAGGTCAAACTGGTAGCTGAAACTCTAACCTTTAAAAATTAATTAATTAAACCATTTAATATTCAGTGTTAACAAATGAAATCATTAATTATGAATTATTTTATTAATAATCAATACATAATTGTCTAAGCTTGTTAGAGCTTAGAGTAGTCATTTAAGTATTGTATGTATGTTTTTTGATAGTGAATGTTCAGGGCAATAGTTAGGGGTTATAACCAGTACCTATATATGGGGCTCTCTTACAATGTATAATTGTAGCAAAAAGGACATGTTGCTTTCCTCAGCATAGTCAGTCTACATTACCTTCCCTGTCTGTGATCCTCCCATGAAGACTGTGGTCTACCAATCACTATAGGAGAGAGATAATGAGCCCACCAGGGGTGCTACCAATTGTGGCGCCTGCCTTTGCAGAATCCTGTGAGTTTCAGTTCTTCCTATAAATATCATTTCAATGTACATAGTTTATAATTCATTAAGTGCTTGCATATATTTATCAATTTAATTCAATATAAATTCATATTTTCTATATATCTCAAATTTGTTTTCGATTTAAACTCATATCTTCTGTATATTTCATCTTATGCATAAAATCCCATTTATATTAAACGTGTTTTTTTATATAGAATGTACTACTGCTGTTGCTCTCTAATAGGTGGAGGTAGAATATTCTAAAGAATGGGGATTAATCATGTGAAGACCTGTAGGCAAGCCTATAGACAAGTCTTTGACAGCAGGGAGGTTTATTTGGGGTGTATCTGGAGACAAACATTGAGATGTAAGGACGTTGAGTGTTGTTGAGGGCTTTGTGAACCTTAGGATTTTGAATATTTTGCTTGAGAAAATAGAAAATTAGCACAGGGACTGATAGAGCGAGCAGTTGATGAACACTGGATGAGTCTGTGAAAAATGTTAAGGAGAAGATTAGAGTGAGGATAGTGGTTTAGTGGAAAACCAGTTAGGATGGAGTTGCAATAACTTGACATGATGAAAGCATGGATGAGTGTTTTAGTAGTGTCTTGGGAGAGGAAGGGACAGATTTTGGACATGTTGTAGAAGTGGAGATAACAGGATTTGATGAGTGATAGAACGTGCTATGGTGGCTTGCTTAATGTGGGGTGGATGGAAACTGTAATGTAAAAGTAGCTACATATGTCTGTAGCTTTCCTATAAACAGTTGAGTGTGCCATTGATGATGGTTAGGGTAGTATTCAGAAAGTTCACCTGTTTACCAGCAGGCAAAGGTGCTGAAGTTTTTATGAACAATCAGGACTACAGAAAATAAGAAAAAAGAAAACTGACACACAGTACCTACAACAATAAAAAATAATCCAAGATCCTACAGAGGAATACCCCAGCTAGGGAAAATTATTCAAATGTTTACTAAGGACGTGTAGCAAGAACTGCAGTAGTTCCTACCCACCCATTTTTGTAGGATCTTTGATACAATTCAGACTTTATACATATTGTTAAAGATTCATAAACCATCTAACCCACAGAGACCAACTGTTACAGGTATGAGTAAAATAACTGAATACATATCTGGCCTTGTTTAAAACATTGTAAAGCCACTAGTTACAAACACCAGCAGCTATGTACAAGATACCACCGAATTTATCAACAAACTCAGTCAGATTAAATGCCTACATGCTAACAATCTACTTGTCACCCTGGAGGGCCAAACATGTGTGCAGCAGGAATGTGCGAAGCAGGGCTACCAGATGTACAAGACAGGTTTCTCAGAGGCACAGTCGATCAATCTACCAGTATCTGCTGGATAATAAAGAAAGCATTACATAGACTATTCTAAAGCATTTGACTGTGTGTATCATAACAAAATGTGGCATGTCCTTAAAGAGACGGGTGTACCAGAATATTTCATCAGTCTCCTGAGAAATCTTTATGTGGATCAAGAACCAAACATGGAACAACCAAATGGTTTAAGATAGGGAAAGGAACACAACAAGGTTATATATTATTACCTTCTTTGTATATGCAGAATACATCATGCATGAAGCCGAACTGGAATAATCCAAAGCCAGAATTAAAATGCTGGGAAAATATCAACAATCTCAGATACACGGATGGTACAACTCTGATGGCTGATAAAGAGCTTATTGATGAGGCTAAAAACAACATTCTTAGTTCCTGGCAAATAGATAGGGAAGAAGTGGAGTCAGTGACAGATTTTATTTTCCTTGGCCCCAAGATCTCTTCAGATGGTGACAGTAGCTATGAAATTAATAGATTTGCTTCTAGGGAGGATAGCTATGGCAAGACTGGATAAGCTACTGAAAAGTAAAGAGAGATCACTATGAACAAAGGACCACATTGTTAAAACTATGATATTCCCAGTAGTGATATTCGGATGTGAGAGCTGGAATTCTGTAGAATTGATTCTTTAGAATTGACGTGTTAAAACACTGCTTTGAGTCCCTTGGACTGCAATAATATCTAATACATCAGTACTACAGAAAATCAAGCCAAACTTTCACTGGAAGGTTTAATCATAAGGCTAAAGCTCAGTTATTTTGGCCATATCATGAAAAGACAGGATTCCCTAAAGAAGACTCTGATGCTGGGAAAGATTGAAGGCACAAGAAGAAGGGCATGGCAGAGGCGGAGATAGATAGATGAGGTTAATGAAGTAATGAACATGAGCTTAAGGGAGCTCAGAGCAGCAGTGGAGGACAGAGGTGTCTGGTGTGCTTCAGTCCATAGGGTCACAGAGCCCCATGGTATATCATAGTATGGATCCCCATGACTCCTAAATGAACTAATATAAAAGCCAATACGTTTTATTGGATCCTTTTTTGCAGGAGCCAGGGAACAGCTAAGCCAATTTGCTCTTTAAAACTCCTGTAGTTACAAGTCTGCCTTATGAGAGTTCTTATGGGAGCCAAATTAGCTTATTGTGACACTAAATAACATAGCATGTAACATTTAGTACATTTGGTAAAATTATTAATAGTCATTGTTGAGTAATCTTTGAAAATATCAACTTTTTATAGATTGGCACGTTCATTTTAAGATTAACTTAAAAATTTTTACATTTTATGTTTGTGAAAGGACCTCTGTGGTCAATATTTTTCCATATGGTTCTTTAAACAAATCAAACTGATAATGGGCAAAACTTTTTTTAGAAATCATAAAAATAAATAAACACAATCTTTACCTTTATATCTTTTATTCCCAATTAGTCATCACTGCAGGGATCAATTTTTTATTAGCTGATTGTGTCTATTACTTTCTCGAGAGAATGAGAGCATCACATTAGTCATAATGAACGCACTGGCAGTTAGATATCACATTCCCATTGTGCAAAAAAAGAACTTACAAAAATTCTCCTCCACCACAGGAAATTTGTCAGAAGAAACCAAAATAGCAAATCTTACAGCAACATAAATACATATAAAAAGTAATATGTTAAAGGCTGTTTTGTTTTATTTTGCATTCTGAAAAAAACTTAGCATATTTTTAGTTAGCATATTTTAAATACATGACCACTGTTAGGTTTGCATACATTCATGTAAATTAGTCCAGAGAAACGTCTATATAATTAAAGCAGTTGTCAATCTCTGAACTTTGTTTAGCTTTTTCAATAAAATTTCCCTCTTTCTAGTGAATAAGGCCATTTGTATTAATACATGTATAAGACTCTTGAAATGGAAGATTTAACCTTTCAGTGCAGAAGCTGTTTGTAATTGCCACCGCTGGAGGGATTTGTACAATCAGTATTTTGGAAGCTATCAGTGTTCACGTTACAACTGTCATTTTGCTAGAAGGAATTGAGACAAATTACATATTGATTGTGTCAACAGTTCCTCTAAATTGTATTGGTGCCCTTGATTTCTGTTTATCTGGTCACATATTGTGTAAATGTTTCTCAGAATAATTCAGAATGATAAAATGCAATTTCTTTGCAAATACAATCGAGTTGTTCTTATTTTCAATTATTTTCTTCTTTGTGGAGTCCTTGCAAGCTAAGCATGGTTCTCAGTCCACACACAAAGCTTTAAAAAAATATGATGGTGATGGGAGGGGGTGTTATTTATCTGGACCTTCTAACTGGAAAAAAGAGTGATCCAATAATCAGCACTATAGGTGCTGGTTAAATTTTGGTATTTGTGCTAGAATGTTTCATCAAAAATATTACAAATACGTGTGTAGCTTATCTGACACTACTGAAGTGTATAATGAGAAAAAACAGAAGTTAAAAGAAAATAGCAGTCAATTTTCTTTGTATGGTTTGTTCTCTGAACTTTCATATGTTCAAGCAAAGATATTGAGTTGATAAATGTATTACTTGTGTAATTATAATATATCTAGCACAGCCAATTTACTAATTGGATGTATTTTATATTTGTTACTAACAGAATTTATTATACCTTACATAGCTCTTTTTCAGGAAATTTGGACGTAATATAAAAAGATATCAATTACTACAGTTTGCGATTTTTCAGAATAAGTATAATAATCAGCAATTTAAATTTGGACATAAGTGAATTAAAGTGACACTGCAGTCTAATATCTTTTAAGGAACAAGTGTTGATTATGGACAACTTTTTAGTAAGCTAAAAAAACATCCTTTGAATTTATTGCAATCACATACTGTCCTGGAAATGTCCATTGCTGTCTTCAAATACCTCCACTGTCTGTCAGTATGTGTTTCTTTCCAAGGGCCTCATTCAATTGCGATTTGGCCAACTGAATAGGGCTCTATATGAGCACAGAGCATATTTTTTTACAGAAGTTTTTTAGTTAGTGAAGACCTTGCTTTTGGATAGAAGTTCACTAAATAAAAACTTGTGTAAAACATATGCTCTTTGCTTATATAGAGCCCTATTCAATTGGCCAAATCGCAATAGAATGAGACCCCAAGTAAGCAGGTAGAAAGCCTGGAGGCTATGATTAACTAGTTTCCATAGAAGAAGGGGAAATTACTTAGCATCTGAAATGGTTGAGGACTCTGACCTCAATATCCCCTATAAGAAACATTGCATAGTAAATCAATGGATGCACATGTTAGCTATGTGAGATGATTAGTAAATGTCCCCAATATATGCCGGTCAACACTTTTATTACACAAACTAGACTTGGAAAATGAGACATAACAGCTAGTAGAAGATAATGGGGGGCATTTACTGACAGGACATATGATGAGCCATTATCTACTGCTGCTCATGGAACCTTAGCACTACTCAGATATCCTTTCAATTTACTAAATAACTGTTATTATAATTAGTTCCATGATGAGCCATGATAATATCTAATGCAGCACTGTGAATCCACCCCCTGTTCACGGCTTTACACATCACTGTCGGAGTAGAGCATATCAGGCATGTGCAATGCTGCCCATCGTTCCAGGGCCATATTCGTTGGCAAACCTGCAACTGTTGACAATATGTCAATAAGGACATATAATGACAACAAACCTGGTGTAATAATGCAGGGTCATTTGAACTGCATATTAATAAATAATCTATCTAATGTTAACCACTATATTAGCCCAGGTTTATGTACCATGGGATCCATAGGCACCCCCATTCTGTCCATAGTAGGTCTAAAAAAATGTTTTATCCGCTATTCTTATAATGAGCATTGTGGGTTTTAAACCAAGTAGTGCAGAATATTTTATATTTACCGTAATTAAAATAATCTAAATAATATTCACCTATTTATATACATCATATACTGCCATATATAACATCTAGTATCCTATGTTCAATATTAATGTATGAATATTATTTAGATTATTTTATTTAAATATTTTGATACAGGATAAAAATGTGTGATGGTGAATACCATTAATGCGGGTAGAATAAAGTAGATTGAGGTTTTAGTGAATTTATAGTAGTTACATTGTAGTTACATAGCACCCTGTTCACAATAACTTGCAATGAGACGCTAAAATATGGGAGAAGATGCTTTGGTAAATTGCACAATGGTTAATTTGGTCTATCATGGGCACCAGCAAAACTTTAGTAAATTACCACCAATGTTTGTTAAGGGTGCATATAACTGTATATGATAGATCATAAATAGAAATATTTTTTTTGCTTGAAAAAAATAAAACTATTATTAATTATATTTCATTATGATCCAATGGTAATCTAGTACTGTGTATTATAATATTTGGGTTTGTATAGGCATTTATTCAGTGAAAATTCAATAGCTAAATACTGTACAAAGTGTTAGCATTGCTTTTCCACAATGTCAATAAATTCTAGAAAAATGGACCCATACTTTTCAGCAATAGACGTACTAAAACATGTAACAGAAAATGTAATAGTCTACAACAGAATATGACATAGCCAATGATACACAGGCAGCATCATTGCATTAGAATCAAAAATATTACAGCGTAAATTGACTGGTTAACATAAGCTTTTAGGATACAACAACAGAAAAATATTGTAGTGTTATTTGCTTGCCCTAAACTTACTTTTACAGTTCGTTTTATAAACGTCCATTTTCTTTACTTTTACATTTTTCTAAGCAGGGCTGCTTCCATAATACATTACATTTACACAGTAAATTAGAATAAGGTTTATTACAGAATATGAATGCAATTTAAGCTACCTCGTTACATATCACAGATGATATGTTCTCTGGAAAATCTGAAACACTCAACCATGCAATTCAGGGGAAAGTATATCAAAATGGTAAAGTTCACAAAGGAGTTTCTTCTTAAAACTAATTAAAGAAATAAAAACTGCCTTAAAGAATGTCAAAGACACTACCGTTCAAGCTTTCCACTATGAGCGGTCTTCTGAGAATTGCAAATGAGATGACTACACGGCACAAAAACAATGGATTCATCTTTAGTAGTACACTAGTAATGAAAATGAAGCTTAATGGTACATAAATAAGAATAATTAAATTGAAGATAGTAGTTGCAATGAACTACCTGATTTAAATACACAAGATTAAAAGTCCAATAATGCAGAAACAACTGATAAATTAAAATACTACTTGAAACAAAGAATATTACATTAATTTACTATTTTGCTACTTAGTTACACATTTTTTGGTACAAGTAATGAAGCAAAAGACAACGTACAGATGTAATTGGTATTGCATTATTCCACATGCTAACTTTATAATTCATTTTCGTAAATCAATAATGCATACTGCCTTAATATAACTTATTTTTTTTTCAATAGTTTTTATTTTTTATTTTAGTTTTACTATTTTAATTGTAATAAGGCAAAGCAATTGCATATCAAAGGATAATCTCTCTCTATGTTTGTATATATATATATATATATATATATATATATATATACAGTGCCTTGCAAAATAATTCACCCCCTTTGACTTTTTACCTATTTTGTATTTTTTAGAAATAAAATTGGCACGTGTGTATGTATTTAACCCCTGTTATGAAGCCCATAAAAAGCTCTGGTGCAACCAATTACCTTCAGAAGTCACAGAATTAGTGAAATGATGTCCACCTGTGTGCAATCTAAGTGTCACATGATCTGTCATTAAATATACACCTTTTTTGAAAGGCCTCAGAGACTGCAACACCTAAGCAAGAGCCACCATTAACCAAACACTGCTATGAAGACCAAGGAACTCTCCAAACAAGTAAGGGACAGTGTTGTTCAAAAGTACAAGTCAGGGTTAGGTTATAAAAAAATATCCAAATCGTTGATGATCCCCATGAGCGCCATCAAATCTATCATAACCAAATGGAGAGAACATGGCACAACAGCAAACCTGCCAAGAGGCGGCCGCCCACTAAACTCACGGACTGGGCAACGAGGACATTAATCAGAGAGGTAACCCTGAAGAAGCTGCAGTGTTCCCCAGCAGAGACTGGAGTATCTGTACAGAGGATGACAATAAGCCATACGCTCCATAGAGTTGGGCTTTATGGCCAGAAGAAAGCCATTACTTTCAGCAAAAAACAAAATGGCACGTTTTGAGTTTGAGAAAAGGCATGTGGGAGACTCCCAAAATGTATGGAGGAAGGTGCTCTGGTCTGATGAGACTACAATTTAACATCAAAGAAAACTTTACGTCTGGCACAAACCCAACACATCACATCAGCCAAAGAACACCATCCAACCAGTGAAACATGGTGGTGGCAGCATCATGATGTGGGATGTTTTTCAGCAGCCGGGACTGGGAAACTGGTCAGAGTTGATAGAAAGATGGATGGTGCTAAATACAGGGATATTCTTGAGCAAAACCTGTACCATTCTGTGCGTGATTTGAGGGTTGGACGGAGGGTCACCTTCCAGCGGGACAACCTCACTGCTAAAGCAACACTTGAGTGATTTAAGGGGAAACATGTAAATGTGTTGGAATGGCCTAGTCAAAGCCCAGACCTCAATCCAATAGAATATCTGTGGTCAGACTTAAAGATTGCTGTTCACAAGCGCAAACCATCTAACTTGAAGTAGCTGGAGCAGTTTTGCAAGAAAGAATGGACCAAAATCCCAGTGGTAAGATGTGGCAAGCTCATAGAGACTTATCCAAAGCGACTTGGAGCTGTGATTGCCGCAAAAGGTGGCTTTACAAAGTATTGACTTTAGGGGGGTGAATAGTTATGCACAATTACTTTTACTGTTATTTCACTTTTTTCGTTATTTTCGCTTTTGCTTCACAATAAATAAAAAAGCATCTTCAAAGTTGTGAGCATGTTCTGTAAATTAAATTATGCAAATCCTCAAACAATCCATGTTAATTCCAGGTTGTGAGGCAACAAAACATGAAAAATGCCAAGGGGGGTGAATACTTTTGCAAGGCGCTATATATATATATATATATATATATATATATATATATATATATACAGGGAGTGCAGAATTATTAGGCAAGTTGTATTTTTGAGGATTAATTTTATTATTGAACAACAACCATGTTCTCAATGAACCCAAAAAACTCATTAATATCAAAGCTGAATATTTTTGGAAGTAGTTTTTAGTTTGTTTTTAGTTTTAGCTATTTTAGGGGGATATCTGTGTGTGCAGGTGACTATTACTGTGCATAATTATTAGGCAACTTAACAAAAAAACAAATATATACCCATTTCAATTATTTATTTTTACCAGTGAAACCAATATAACATCTCAACATTCACAAATATACATTTCTGACATTCAAAAACAAAACAAAAACAAATCAGTGACCAATATAGCCACCTTTCTTTGCAAGGACACTCAAAAGCCTGCCATCCATGGATTCTGTCAGTGTTTTGATCTGTTCACCATCAACATTGCGTGCAGCAGCAACCACAGCCTCCCAGACACTGTTCAGAGAGGTGTACTGTTTTCCCTCCTTGTAAATCTCACATTTGATGATGGACCACAGGTTCTCAATGGGGTTCAGATCAGGTGAACAAGGAGGCCATGTCACTAGATTTTCTTCTTTTATACCCTTTCTTGCCAGCCACGCTGTGGAGTACTTGGACGCGTGGGATGGAGCATTGTCCTGCACGAAAATCATGTTTTTCTTGAAGGATGCAGACTTCTTCCTGTACCACTGCTTGAAGAAGGTGTCTTCCAGGAACTGGCAGTAGGACTGGGAGTTGAGCTTGACTCCATCCTCAACCCGAAAAGGCCCCACAAGCTCATCTTTGATGATACCAGCCCAAACCAGTACTCCACCTCCACCTTGCTGGCGTCTGAGTCGGACTGGAGCTCTCTGCCCTTTACCAATCCAGCCACGGGCCCATCCATCTGGCCCATCAAGACTCACTCTCATTTCATCAGTCCATAAAACCTTAGAAAAATCAGTCTTGAGATATTTCTTGGCCCAGTCTTGACGTTTCAGCTTGTGTGTCTTGTTCAGTGGTGGTCGTCTTTCAGCCTTTCTTACCTTGGCCATGTCTCTGAGTATTGCACACCTTGTGCTTTTGGGCACTCCAGTGATGTTGCAGCTCTGAAATATGGCCAAACTGGTGGCAAGTGGCATCGTGGCAGCTGCACGCTTGACTTTTCTCAGTTCATGGGCAGTTATTTTGCGCCTTGGTTTTTCCACACGCTTCTTGCGACCCTGTTGACTATTTTGAATGAAACGCTTGATTGTTCGAGGATCACGCTTCAGAAGCTTTGCAATTTTAAGAGTGCTGCAACCTTCTGCAAGATATCTCACTATTTTTGACTTTTCTGAGGCTGTCAAGTCCTTCTTTTGACCCATTTTGCCAAAGGAAAGGAAGTTGCCTAATAATTATGCACACCTGATATAGGGTGTTGATGTCATTAGACCACACCCCTTCTCATTACAGAGATGTACATCACCTAATATGCTTAATTGGTAGTAGGCTTTCGAGCCTATACAGCTTGGAGTAAGACAACATGCATAAAGAGGATGATGTGGTCAAAATACTCATTTGCCTAATAATTCTGCACTCCCTGTATATACATATATAATAGTACATCTGTATTCATATTTGAATGTCTAAGAAAAGTTAAAAACCTTCTTCTAGCTCAGAGTTCCAAGAAAAACAGTTATTACACTGCATTCTGGGAAGCTGAGCAGGGACATGCAAATGTGTCCAAGTTTTCCACTCTTGGTTAGTTCTGAAATGTCCTCTGAGTATTTGGATTTTCAAGTTTTAGATGGAGTGGTTATTCTGGGTGTAATGGTGTCCCACTGGGGTTTAGTGACCATTTTCATTGTGATTTTTAAAGGAAAGTCTGTGTAGATTCATCCTCAGGTGTAATTTTTGATTAATTTCCCCAGTGTAAAAAGCCCTTTCACGTGCAGTACATTTTAATATGTAAACTACATTGGATGATGTACATGAATATGACCCCCTGATGGTATAGCTATTGGTATTATGTGTGGCTGTGTACTCTTTACAGATATGTTGACATAATTTGCAGTGATTTTTATTGCAAGGTTTGGTGCCATTTTCTCTTTTATGCTATTCATTGTATAACCTTCTGTTCGCCAATATCTGTCTCAGATTTTGGGGCTGTCTGAATGCAAAAATGGGAGATTTGGGGAATATATGTTTTAATTCTACATCCTCTGTTAGTAATGGCTGTAAACATCTTACATATTTCTTCTAGATCCAGGTGGTATGTGGTAACCAATGATGTACATTAAGTTGTTTCTTTAGTTTTGTATTGTAACAGGATACCCAAAATCGATTTACGCCCGAAATGAAACATACAAATAAATGTAATTTCCTGCCGATTTGCTAGCTTGAGACTATTTACAGTGCTGTGTTGATTTTTTATTTGCATTTACACTGCTACGAATAGGTGTTTAACCCCCTTGCGGGTCCTGTCTAGCACTCGTAGGATTTTCTCCTACATTTGCCATTTACGGGTGTGAAAACATTTGCAGGCTTGGGGAAATTAAGCCATTGAATAGCGATTTGCGATTTTAGCCATTGTTACTCTTGCGAAAGTGAAAGCTCAAAGGCTTTGGTAGGCTGTAAGTTACGGGTTTAACCATCACCATTTTTTCAGAGCTGTAACTTTTAATCTGTTTGGAGACCGCAAAAACATGCCAATTGAATAGCAAATTAACTTGCGACATCACTTACAGTCTACCGGATCACCTGAAACCTCAATTGAATGGGGGCCAGTGTTTTTAAGTGTTTAGCACACTTATCAGTATTAGAACATATGAGATGATATCTGATGGTTTGATTATGAATAAACTCATGTTTGTATGGGAGGGTTGGAAACTAGCTTTGTGGAGGTAGCTGTAGGTGTCCTATAAACAGATGAGCAGAGTTTGCCATTAGTGATGGAAATGGTAGTGTCCAGAAAGTTCACCTGTTCTGCAGAGTAATCCATTTTAAGTTTAATTAATAGGTGGAAGGTATTGAAAGAATTGTGGAAGCTTTATTCTTCTTCTGTCCATATGATGAATATATCATCTGTGTAACGTTAGTATCTGTAAGGTTTGTGAACATTTGTGGACAGGAATCTCTGTTCAAGGTCGGCCATAAATAGATTAGCATATTGTGGTGCCATTTTGGTTGGGCAATAGTATGAGCCTGATATTTCTGTTTCTGAGTGTGTGTTGAGATAAACTTAAAAAAATAGATGATCAGTCAACTATTTTTTTCCTGGCTCATAGTGATGTCACGAACATAAATTTTTGTTTCGCGAACCGCGGGCGCGAATTTCAATCAAATATTCCCGAACGGGCGAACGGCCATAGACTTCAATGGGCAGGCGAATTTCAAAACCCACAGGGACTCTTTCTGGCCACAATAGTGATGGGAAAGTTGTTTCAAGGGGACTAACACCTGGACTGTGGCATGCCGGAGGGGGATCCATGGCAAAACTCCCACGGAAAATTACATAGTTGATGCAGAGTATGGTTTTAAGCCATAAAGGGCATAAATCACCTAACATTTCTAAATTGTTTGGAATAACATGCTTTAAAATATCAGGTTGTATCGATCAGGTAGTGTAAGGGTTACACCCGCTTCACAGTAACAGACCAATCTCCCCGTTTAATGCACCGCAAACAACCGCAAACAGTCCCTTTGCACAACCGCAAACTCCCCATTTGCACAAGGTTGGATACCAAGCTAGCCATGTCCCGTTCCTTGTCCTCACTGATGTCATTAAAGGTCTCTTCCTCCACCCAGCCACCAAGGGTCCCCGAAAGGTGACAACAAGCCCCCTAGGACGCCTGCTGTGTTTGGTCTTCCACCTGCTCAAAGCCACCTCAAAGCACGGCACATGTGTCAACTTGCCCAAATTCAATGCCGCCAACAAATTTCTTCCGTTGTCACAAACCACTTTGCCGATCTCCAGTTGGTGCGGAGTCAGCCACTGATCCACCTGTGCGTTCAGGACGGACAGGAGTGCTGGTCCGGTGTGACTCTCTGCTTTCAGGGAAGTCAACCCCAAGACGGCGTGACACTGCCGTATCCGGGATGTGGAATAGTAACTGTGGAGCTGGGGGGGGGGGGGGTGCCGTTGATGTGGAGCAAGAGATAGCAGCAGCAGAAGAGGACTCAGCCGAGGAGGTTATGGAAGAGGATGGAGTAGGAGGAGTAGAGGAGGTGGCAGCAGGCCTGCCTGCAAGTCGTGGCGGTGTCACCAACTCCTCTGCAGAGCCACGTATTCCATGCTTGGCAGCAGTCACCAGGTTTACCCAATGCGCAGTGTAGGTGATATACCTGCCCTGACCATGCTTTGCAGACCAGGTATCAGTGGTCAGATGGACCCTTGCCCCAACACTGTGTGCCAGAGATGCCATTACTTCCTTTTGCACAATCGAGTACAGGTTGGGGATTGCCTTTTGTGCAAAGAAATTTTGGCCAGGTACCTTCCACTGCGGCGTCCCAATAGCTACAAATTTTTTGAACGCCTCAGACTCCACCAGCTTGTATGGTAAAAGCTGGCGGGATAAAAGTTCAGACAAGCCAGCTGTCAGTTGCCGGGCAAGGGGGTGACTTTGTGACATTGGCTTCTTACGCTCAAACATGTCCTTGACAGACACCTGACTGTGGGCAGATGAGCAGGGACGGCTCAGGGCAAGACACGGAGTGGCGGATGGTTGAGAGCGGGCAAGCAGGGCTGCAGTGGTTGACGTGGCTGAAGATGCTGGACCAGGAGGAGGATGGCGGCTTTGACTTTGTGTGCTGCTTGTACTCATGTGTTGATCCCATAGGCATTTGTGATGTGACATCATGTGCCTTCGCAAAGAAGTTGTACCTAGGTGGGTGTTGGACTTCCCACGTTTCTTTTCTCACAGATTGCAAATGGCATCTCTGTTGTCACAGGCAGACACACGAAAAAATTGCCACACTGCTGAGCTCTGCAATGACGGCATTCTGGTGGTGGCAACAGCATGTGTTGACTGGTGTGCTGTCTGGCTGACCCCGGGTGCCGTTGCATGCTGTCTGACTGTGCCACTAGCTACTTGCGACGACCTCCCCCTGCTTCCAACTCGTCTCCTCCTCCTCTCTGTCTCCCCATCTGAACTTTCCTCCTGTTCTTCTTCTCTTATAGCGGGCACCCACGTGACATCCACGGACGCATCGTCATCATCAACCGCTTCACTTGTATCTGACAACTCAACAAAGGAAGTAGCACCGGGTAAAACATCATCATCATCAGACCGTACGTCCATGTGTGTAATGCTGCCTGACTGGGACATATCCCTGTTATCTACATCCTCTGGCACTAATGTTTGCGCATCACTCATTTCTTCCAACGGATGTGTAAATAACTCTGCTGACGGATCAAGTGAAGCGGCTGTGGTGCTAGTGTTCGTGGTGGCGGCAGGCGGGTAAGTGGTAACTGGAGAGGTGCCCGAAGCTAAGCTGGAGGAGGATGGTGCGTCTAGGTTCCAAGCGGAAGCTGTAGAAGATTGGGTGTCCTGTGTTAGCCAGTCAACCATGTCCTCAGAACTTTTCAAGTTCAGGGTACGTTGCCTCTGAAAACTGGGCATTATTCTAGGGCCGAAGGGAATCACAGCACCACAACCACGACAGTCCCTGCGGGGTGACCTGCCTCTGCCTGTCATTTTTTTTCCGATTAGTGGTACTATGCGTGCAAGCTACTGTGACACCAGATATGAGCGTCACTGTGCACTGGCAAAAGTTGGAAGAGTAGGCGCTGTAGGTCTCACACACACGCCTGTAGGCAGGCAACTGATATTCGATCGATTACAGTCAAAAAAGTGTTGTTTTATGTCACTGTACACTACGGTTGCACCAGATATGACGTATCACTGTGCACTGGCAAAAGTTGGCAGAGTAGATGCAATAGGCTTCACACATATGCCTGTAGGCAGGCAATTGCTATTCAATCTATTACATTCAAAAAAGTGTTGTTTTATTTCACTGAGCACAATATAAGCTGTGAGCCTGACACAGGCAGGCAACTGAAATTAGATTAAAGGAAAAAAGGGTTTGTTTTTTTTGTTTTCAATGTATGGTACACCAACTATGACTGGTGAAACAGAGCAGAATATTAGCTGTGAGCCTGACACAGGCAGGCAACTGAAATTAGATTACAGGAAAAAAATGGTTGTTTTCAATTTATGGTACACCACCAGGTATGAGTAGTGAAAAAAAGCACAATATAAGCTGTTAGGTGTTAGCCTGTCACACACACGCTGGCAGGCAGGCATATGCAATTAGATTACACAGAAAAAAATTATAAAATAAAATAAATGATGTTCTAGCCCTATAAAGGGCTTTTTTGTGTTGCTGTCCTTGCAGCAGATATCAGATGAGTCCTTCAGGTCTGTAGTGGAAGCTAAATACACAGCCTGGCTACCTATTTCCCTATTAAATCTCCAGCAGCTACACTATCTGTCCTCTCACAATGAATGCAGCTTCAGAATGATTCTAAAATGTATGCTGTCCTTCAGATGGAAGGCTCTGGAAGGGAGTGTTTGCTGCTTATTGGCTGGAATGTGTCTGCTGACTGTGAGGTGCAGGGTCAAAGTTTCCTCAATGATAAAGAATAGGGGGTGGACCGAAAAGCGCATGTGTCCGCCGTCCGATGCGAGCGTGAAAGAGCCAAAATCGCCGCGAATAGTCCGCGGGCGAACTGTCCGTGACATCTCTACTGGCTCATTCTTTTGTAAAGCTCCTACACACTGTTCCCATTCTCCCTTAAATGCATTACCTTTACTTAAAATGGTGGGTTACGAGCAGAGTTGAGATGTACTTAAATCAGAGTAGTCAAACCGTAGTTTAACTTGCATTATCAAGTTTTTCTTGAATGAGGAGACAGATATGTCAGAGCTATTTTGAAACGAGACAGGGCACCATGATGTCATGACTTAGGTGGAAGCCGGGCTTAGCTCTCTGCAAAATGTGTAAGATATTATTAGAAAAAAAGAGAGAGGTAGTAGATATTTACAGACAAATTATGAGTATATCTGGAAATTAAAGAGGAGTTCTAGAGGAAAATTTGAACTGGAGAGCAAAAAAGTTCCATTTTTACACAGATGAAGGAAAATGCATGCTAGGTGATCTTTCGCTTTCACATCACAGCAGTGCTTTAGTCCATCACACCAGTCACAGTGACATTGCTGTAAGCTATATTGAGATATGGTAGACTGTGTATATATGTAATGGAAATGTAAGCTTGGGAAGAAATTCTGAATGGAGGTTTACTATGTCCTTTGTGTAACAATTTGGTTGCAATTTGAAATGGACCAATTCTTTTCCTTGTTTGAATATATCAATATGAGAATAATAATGCTTTTTAATGCTATGCACAACCATACTTTCTAACTAAACTGTTATGGTCACTCAACCTTACTTTCATGGGTCTATAGATTTGACCAACATAACAAAGACTCCAATTACATTTCATCAAATGTTATATTAATTGATTATTGACCGTTAAACTCTGTTTTGCATACAATGCAGCATAAACCACCTGTATGAGTTTCTTTATTTTCCAGTAAGAGAGGGGAATCTATTACAGAGTTGTTACAGCAAGAATAAGAGAAAAGTAGAAAGAAAACAGAATATGGTAACAAAGGAGACACTTTTCCTTGCCTAGGTTGTCAGCATTGTAAGAGTAATATTAAAGGTGGTAAATGTAAAATATGTGTGAGTATTATGTATGTCACAGTTTATAGAAACTGAATGTATGATAACAGTGATGTGGTAGCTTGTAAATTGTTTATCATAAGTCCCCAATATCCTTTGTGGGAGTTGCTTGATGTTTGGTGCTTCCCGGTGAGTTTTATAGGGATAGCAAATTATGCTGTTAATTCATACACTTGAAACAGGGGCAAGTTCCTCTGATACAGTGTGTGGATTTCTTTATATTTGTGTCAATCTTTAAGAGATAAAAGTGGGTGAGGGGCCCTTGCTTATTATTGAAAGTGTGGTGGTGGACTTTCTTGTATCACTAGTATAGTTGTCGTACTACTAGTTGTCGTCTTGTTGCGGGGGTGGAGGCCCGGAGTTGCAAGGGTGGAGGCCCGCAGGACTTAGCTGCAATGAGCGCCATAGGCACTCATCGCAAGGCCTGCAGGACTCGCATTACCCCCGTATCTGGTTCCTGCCAGTAGCGCGGGGTCCACGTACCTGGATGCAGCAGCGCCGCACTCACGTCTTCTCCTCTGCGGCTTTCGTCCTCAGGAACTACTTTCTGGATCAAGCCACGCATCGCGCAGGCGGGATGCGCATATGCAATACCCATATTCTATCATAAAGTTGTTCCTGGCCGGAGGACGGGAGCCGCAGAGGACGTGAGTGCAGTGCTGCTGTCATGGTTGCATCCAGGTGTGAAACACAGGGGAAGGAGATGGGGGAAAGGAGACAAGGAAGAGAGAGAGGGGGGAGGAGACACAGTGGAGGGAGAGGGGTAACAGAGACACAAGGGGGGAAGGGAGAGGGGTAAAGGAGGAACAGGAGAGGGAGAGACGGGAGAAAGGAGACACAGGGGTGGGAGATGGGGGAAAGGAGACACATGGGAGGGAGATGGGGGAAAGGAGACACAGGGGAAGGGAGATGGGGAAAGGAGACACAGCGGAGGGAGAGGGGGGAAAGGAGTTACATGATAGGTGCTGGAGAGGGAGGAGAAGGAAGACACAATGGAGGGAGGAGAAAGGAAGAAAACACATGAGAGGGGGAAGATATGGGGGGGAGAGGACGGGGAAGAGACACAGGGGAAGAGAGGAGGGGGAAGAGACACAGGGGGGAGAGGAGGGGGAAGAGACACAGAGGAGGGAAAGGGGGAAGAGATACAGTGGAGCGAGTGGTAGAAGAGACACAGGGGAGGTAGAGGGGGAAGAGACACAGGGGAGTGAGAGGAGGAAAGAGAGACAGGGGAAGGAGAGAGGGGAAAAGACAGACAGTGGAGGGATAGGGGGGCAAAGAGACACAGGGAAGGGAGTGGGGGGGAAATCTATTTTAAAACAATCCATCATGCCATAATTGTTTGACGGGCAAGTCTCTAGTTTTATTTATATATATATATATATATATATATATATATATATATGAAAAATAGGTTAGGTGAACAACAATAATAGGGGTCTCCTTATGTAAATTAGGAATGGCTAATATATAGCTTCAATATCCATACATTTATAAACACAAGGAATAACTAATGTGATCAGCAGTGTATAATATAACAGAGATAAATATAATGAGAAAATAACAGACACCTTTAAGTTCCAATCACAAGTTATAAACCCCTCCAGCCATGAAAATTGGCATATATATGATCACATTGAAAAAAGGTGGATGGAATTGATATATTAAAATATAACTTTTATTTACAAACAATAAAAATTGTATATACAATATAAATAGAAAATGATCCAATTAATTATATAATGGCATCTATCAATAAGTAAATTACTCAATCAATAGTCATATAAATTGCTGACAGATATTACCAAATATATATAATTCATTGAGGGTGCCAAATATATCACTAAGGTAACCAAAAAATGTCTATACATATATACAGAGATGATCCAATTAATTATATAATGGCATCTATCAATAAGTAAATTACTGAATCAATAGTCTTATAAATTGCTGACAGATATTGCCAAATATATACAATTTATTGCGGGTGCCAAATATATCACTAAGATAGCCAAAAAATGTCTATACATATATACAGAGAGGACTGAAGTGGAGACAGAGGGGACAAAAATGGATTACTGTGGCCCTATCTAACACTTATAGTGGAAGGCCCTAATGAGAAATTTATGGGGACCCACTATTTATCCCCTATCCCTCAAAGAAATCTAAGTCCTACACTATGAATAGCTAGAACTAGTCCCCTCTGCTCCACTTACCTTATAGTCCTAGTAACAGGCTCGCACAACACGGCACAATCGAAAATGGCTCAGAGACAGCGTGCACACGCTGTTAGTGACGTCATCAACAGGCGTCCCGCAATGCAGCTGATCGACGCGCTCGTTTCGCGTACTTCCGCTTTCTCCAGGATCAGTGTCATTAGAATAATAATCTGGGTCTTTTATAGCTCCCAGACAGGTTCGTGTGCAAAAATGGAAACTCATGGCGAATGAAGTAGGTCCTGTAAGGACAATAGAACATTAAAACAGTATATTCATAAAAATTACAGATTACTTGCTTTGATATGAAAAATGCAAAGAACAAATGTATAAATAATATAATCTACACAGTGATAAACTGTCTGTGTAATTTGACAGTTACCAATGCCATATAAATGAAAAACAATACTAAATTATTGTATATTTATAATACATTATCATGGTTTCTGGAACATACTCAAGTACTTATATAATACCAGGTCTGATCTACGCATTTTATTTCATATCAAACATTTGCATAGTATGAATATATAACTTATGTCTCTAAAACATAGATATGATTACTGAGACCCCTAGTTACTCTATATTCAAATTGGGAATGGAAGGTTAGATCCTTAAAAATAAAATTACAGAGATCCAAACAAATACATATATCACTAAGACCTCATAGGGTCAGATATTAGGGTCAACGTAGTAGAGTTATATCCAAATAGTCTTCTGTAACAGAAAGTTATAAATTATGTGTCAGTATGATCTGACTCTAGATATATACTCCAAAATTATTATATTCATTAAGACCATTAGGTGAAACTGTATCAAGTATCGAAATCCATTTTGTTTCAGCTTTTAAAAGCTCTTGTTCAAGATCTCTGTAACGGTACCCTCCAGACATATAAGGGGGCGCCCAGGCCGTTTTAGCCGATCCGCCCGTCCAGTGATATAGGGACAGCTACTACAAGACACCCAATCCCCCAAGAACTGGATCCAAGGGGAATATACTCCAAGCCTGCAACTGGAACCTCACGAATAGCCGCTAGCAGCTGAACAGGAAAAGCACCCCCCAAGATGCCCACACTCCTGGCAGTCAGTCTGTAACAGCATCCCATGAATTCCCCCAAGCATGAGACATAAGCTCTGTGGTTGAGGGTCAAGCAGTGAACTCACTTCTTTATTAAAACAAAGACATATATAAAAAAACATTTCCACATACACCGTAGGGGCAGTGACTACCTTTGGTCAACCCCTAATTACCTATGGCCAATCAGACAGGGTCCCTACGTGGGAACCATGAGACTCCTCCCATGGGCCACCCCCAGGCATGGCTACTATGCTCATTCTCACCCAGACTGTCCCTGTGGACACTTCCTGTTTCCTCCTGGACTATGCCCCTGGGGAAACCCCATACTGGCCCTTTGTTCAAGTCCTGGCGACACCCTGTGTTTACCTAATGGGGGGATGGTCAGAATCTGTAACACATTTCTACACATTTTTCATAACTTTAAAAGTATGCATCACATTCACATAAAACATACATTTTCAGAATCAGCATACTCCAAATACAAACATGTGTCAAAATGATACAAATTGGTCCAGTGGTTCAAAAGTTAGATCACAGTCCTCTCTGACCAAATGAAGCATGGCTTCCATGTCTTTGTAGGGGGAAAGTCAACATGGGCCGTAGTCAAACGGCAGAATGTGGGCAACCAAGCTTCTCCAATTCACAGTGACGAGACTGATCTCGTCACAATCTCCTCTCCTAATACCTAAGGATATTTTTTGGAGCACCCAGCATCGTAGTTTGGGTTTGGACATATGTACTTCATGGAAATGCCTGGCCACTGATGTTAATTTTTTTCCATTGGTGATGTCCCTAAAGCTATTACAGATGTTGCAAATATGTTCGCCCACTCTTTTTTTAAGAGTGCGTGACGTGATCCCAATATATCTCAAAGGGCAAGGGCATTCAAGACAATAAATTACGCCTTGTGATCCACAATTAAACAGCCCTTTTAAGGGTATACTTCTACCGGTTCTATCAGTCACATTATTGATTTTAGTCATATAGGGGCAGAACATACAACGACCGCATCCAAAAGTTCCATTAGGTAAATGTGTGGATCCTTTCTTCTTTTTAACAAAATGGCTTCTTACAACCGTATCTTTGATGTTTTTAGATCTCCTCCATCCCATTTGAATTTGGTCACCTATAAATTTATTAATGACTGTATCAGTCTGTAAGATATTAATATGTTTATTCAATATTTTAGTGATGTCACTTGAATCCTCGCTGTATGTCCCAATGAATCTTACGGGACCATCTTGTTTAATTCTAGGTTTTGGACACAGAAAATTATCTCTTGTTGTATGAAGTGCTCTTTGATATGCCTTTTTCAGCGACATGTTACTATAACCTCTATCCTTTAATCTGTCCTTAAGTTTCAGGGCTCTTTTCTTAAAGATTTGAGTGTCAAAGCAATTTCTTCTCAGACGAAGGAATTCGCCTACCGGTATGGCTTTTAAAGTGGGAGGGAAATGTGAACTTTCAAAGTGCAGAGTGCTATTAGTGGCAGTTGGTTTCCTGTATAGGTCCGTGGTCACATAACCCATATCATTCTTGATTATGGTAATATCCATAAAATCAGTCCTATTAGGATCAATCGTGTGTGTCAATTTGAGATTGAGAGTATTATTATTCAAAGTTGAGATAAATTGTTCAAGATTGTGGACTGTATCATTCCATATAATAAATATGTCATCGATATATCTTATCCATAGTAATATATGTTCTGTGAACATTATATTACTATCATTGAAGACTATCTCACTTTCCAACCATCCGAGATAAAGGTTGGCATAGGTGGGTGCCACTGCAGACCCCATGGCAGTGCCACGTTTTTGTAGATAGAATTTGTCATTGAAAACAAAATAGTTATGATAGAGAATAAACTTGAGCATCCTAATTAAAAAGACATTCCTGCTTTGATTGATAATCGTATCCATATCAAGAAAATGCTTGATAGCATCACATCCTGCTCTGTGATCTATTGAAGTGTAGAGACTCTCTACATCACATGTTACAAACAATGAGGATGCGGACAATAGGATGCCATCAAGTTTATTCAGGACATCCATTGTGTCCCTGACATAACTTGGTAAGTTTAAGACAAATGATCTTAGTTTTGAATCCAAAAATTGACTAGCTCTCTCTCTCAGACTTCCGTTTCCCGAAATTATCGGTCTGCCTGGAGGTTTGCTCTGATTTTTATGCACTTTTGGCAACATATAAAATGTTGCTATTCTGGGGTTACTCATTGTTAAAAATGCAGATTCTTTCGCACTTATGACATTGTCATTTTTACCCTCTTTGATCATATTATCATATATCTGGACAAAATCATCAGTTGGATCGCCAAATAAGCGTTCATAACATTGCTTATTGTTTAATTGCCTTTCTGCCTCTTCTATATACATGGTAACGGGCCAGATAACAGTATTGCCACCTTTATCTGAGGGTTTGAGTAACACATCATCCCAATCTTTTATTTCCCTAAGAGCCTTTTTTCATTAGATGTTATTACTAGAAATAAGTTTCTCAAAATCTTTAGTCACAGATTTTACAAAAATATCCACTGCAGGACAACTTGACAGTATAGGATTGAATTTGGATTTCACCTTCAATTTGTCTGTCAGTATTGTTTGTTCTTCCCTGGTTATAGTTGTCTCATCAATTTCCAAATCCGATATAGGGACTTTAGGGACATCATCGTTCCTGTAAAATAATTTTTTTATCAGGATTTTTCGAGCATACAGATGTAAATCCTTGAAAATACCAAAAAAATCAAATTTATCACTTGGCGAAAAAGTAAGTTCTCTATGTAAAAGAGATATCTGTGATGATGTGAGAATTTTGTCTGATAAATTAATAATCTGTAAATTATCATCCTTTTTTACCTCTGCCTTCTTGACCATTGTATTGTCAGAATTTGTGAGTCCCTCCCCCTCGGTTCCCATCTTTGGTAATCTCTTAGGTTTTCTCCTCTCTGAGGATCTAGCCGTTCCTCTAAGGGATACGTCGGATGTTTTGCTGACCTCAATCAGGGAGACTTCTACTGAAGTCTCCCTGATTTTTCTTCCTTTTATCCTCATCGTCAGTAGCAGATGTATCAAACTCTGATGAGGAAAGATGAGAGAACCTTGGGGTGTCTCTTTTATTTCTTGTTCTCCTCCTTTGGTTGGATTTGTGCGTCCAATCAAAAATGTTGACCACCTCAAAATCATGTTGATCTCTATTATACTTCTGTCTCTTTAGATTAATAATATCAACTTCCCTTTTGTCAAGATCAGATTGTATTTTACGTTAATATTTCTTGAAATCTTCCAAAGTTTCAAACTGTTTTAAATTTTTATTTAATTCATGGATTTCTTTGTCTAATCCTATTTGTATCTCTGTCTCATAGTCAGAAAGTATGGCTAAAAGTGTTTCTGAACAGGTCATAAGTGCCTGTTCCCATCTCTCTTTATAGGTGTTCAAATGAAAGGTAAAGGAAGCAAAAACTTTGATTCTAAGTCCTCTGGGAATTAGATGTTTGGCTAAGTATTTGTCATGGCATGTCTTATTCCAAAAGGAATGCAATTGTTTTCTCAAAAGAGTGTCCAAGTTTCTTAGGCCAATTTGCCAGTCTCCATTTAAATCATCTATTTTGCATTGGTCAAAAGCTCGTTCAATTCCTTCACTTTTTTTATTGGTCCTTGACCGGTAATCTGAATCTAAATCTATGGTCGCCATTGGACACAATGTTATGGCTAAAAATCGTTGATAATCACCAAGAATGCTATCATAAATAGCCTTAAATTCAATGAAAAAATGGGTTAGGTGAACAACAATAATAGGGGTCTCCTTATGTAAATTAGGAATGGCTAATATATAGCTTCAATATCCATACATTTATAAACACAAGGAATAACTAATGTGATCAGCAGTGTATAATATAACAGAGATAAATATATAGAGAAAAGAACAGACACCTTTAAGTTCCAATCACAAGTTATAAACCCCTCCAGCCATGAAAATTGGCATATATATGATCATATTGAAAAAAGGAGGATGGAATTGATATATTAAAATATAACTTTTATTTACAAACAATAAAAATTGTATATACAATATAAATAGAAAATGATCCAATTAATGATATAATGGCATCTATCAAGTAAATTACTGAATCAATAGCCTAATAAATTGCTGACAGATATTGCCAAATATATACAATTATTTGAGGGTGCCAAATATATCACTAAGATAGCCAAAAAATGTCTATACATATATACAGAGAGGACTGAATTGGAGACAGAGGGGCCAAAAATGGATTACTGTGGCCCTATCTAACACTTATAGTGGAAGGCCCTAATGAGAAATCTATGGGGACCCACTATTTATCCCCTATCCCTCAAAGAAATCTAAGTCCAACACTATGAATAGCTAGAACTAGTCCCCTCTGCTCCACTTACCTTATAGTCCTAGTAACAGATTTGCACAACACGGCACAATCGAAAATGGCTCAGAGACAGCGTGCACACGAGATATATATATACAGTATATTACCTATAAACATGTCTACTATGTTCTCTTAATGAATAGATATATTCCCTTGAAGCAACAGAGTAGTAACTTCAGCTAATGTCAAACACTACCAGATGTCTTGACAACACAAATTACTAACACTCCTGTCTCTTCCCCCTCCATAAGCAAAATACATTACCAGACCCCTCTATCTAGTCTAAGAGGGGTCATAAAAGTGAATCAGCCCCCTAACAATTTCCCTCCCCAAGCCTCAGACAGCTGATGTGAGTAAAAATATGTCAGCCAGGAAAAAATCTACAAAACAAAACAAAACACTGGTCTATGAAAGGAGGGATGGGTCTGATAGGAGTTAGCCTGTGGGTGGGGAAAGTGTGGAAAAAGATACTGGATCTGAAATAATAAATGGAGTCTGCTTGAACTACACAAGGATATGGATGTTCTTTTTGTGTCCTAAACCAAGAATTGTAAGAGAGACAGATTAAACATACATCAGCATTGTGTATGATTTAATCTGGAAAGATAACAGAACTATGGCAATGGATCCTATCTGATACTTTGCTCCTACACACTGGGAGAACTCTGCTGACTTGGATTCCTGCCAGTCCTGGGTACTGTTATGCTGTGTTGAATTCATTGCTGCTTAAAGGGATTTGCAAAATAACCCTTGGACCTACAGTGGTAGAGTAGGATCATAACAGTTGGTCGGCAGTGTTGGGATCCCTGTAAATATAACAAGCAGGATGTCCAGATATGATAGCATGTCATCTGGTGACCTCAGGGACCTGTTCAAGGAGAGAGGGCTCCACAGCACAAAGGCTACTACCAGGGCAGATATGAACCAAGAGCTCTTTTTAGTGGATCAGCTCCATCAGGTAGAGGAAAGTATGGTAACACGAGAGGATTTCACAGAACCTGACCAGAGCCATTTCCAGACATGGGGCTTACTGTAGAGGAGGAGGATGAGGTATTCCGGAGATTCCAGAGGTGGAGGTCGGTCATTTCAGAGGCACAAGTGATGGCTCTCCAGACCCAACTAAGTCGTGAGGTACGGCTACAAAACAGAAAAGAGACTGTCCATTCCTCTCTAGAATCCAAGGAGGTGAAGGATATAGGGACAGCAAGATTAAAAATTGCATACAGCAGTGTCAAGCTATTGTGTGATGAGAAAGGGGAGATTGATGGTTTCCTACAGGACTATGAACAACAGTGTGACTTGCATCAAGTGCCAGAAAAGGAGTGGATTACACTGTTGGCTAGCAGACTAAGTGGGAGAGCCATTGAGGCATTCAGGGCAATTCCCAAGGAGCAGAAGACCTATGCTGAGGTGCGAAGAGTGTTTCTAAAGAGGTATGCTGTTACCCCTAAGACCTGCACAAATTCCGCACGTACACCTACTCTGAAGTGATGTGTCGGATGAGGCATGCCTGCCTCAGTTAGTGGAAAGGGAAATGGGCAACCACATTTGAGGAAATTCGGGATTTGGTCCACCTTGAACAATTGTATTTTATTTGTCCTGACGGACTGAGAGCATGGGTACAAGATCGAAACCCTCACTACAGGGGAGATGGCTGCCCACATAGCTGATCATTTTGTGGCTTCCAGAGGTGAGGAATAGGGGCTCCAACAACACTACCAAAGGGGGCCCCCAGTCCCAGCACCAGTCCCTGGCCACCCTGTAACCAACCACTCTAACCCTGCTACTTTCCAAGATGGCAGCCAACCTCAGGTGACCACTGGAGTGGCCCCTCATCCCACAGTACTTACCAGCTCGCATCCTGTCACCTTGAACACAAGGGGTGGAGAGTGTTATGGTTATTACCAACCAGGTCATATGAAAAGAGAATACCCCAATGTGCCGCGCAGGGAAAACAGACACCCCACTAAGCCTGTCTACTATCTGGGGGAATGTGGACCTTGAGTAGTCTGGAGTGATCCAGACCAGACCCAGAGAGGGGGATTTCTATCACCCCATCCATGCTGTGCAAACCAGTTCAGATGGCAACGGGAACCAGCATTTCCAAAAGGTTTTGGTCCAGGGAAAGAAGGCAAGGGGATTTCAAGATAAAGGAGCTGCAGTGACTGTGGTCCATCCGGAAATAGTATCATGCACAGCCATGCTCCCTATGACCATGGAGGTTATGGTGGCTGGAGGCCAATAATTTTCCATCCCAGTCGCCCGCTTGCAGTTGGATTGGGGCACTGAAAAAGGCTGAGGTTTTGTTGGGCAATGATTTGGGCCATCTAGAGAGCTGGTATGTCACTGTTGCGAACAGATCGCTGCCAAGGTCACCAGGGATGGTCTAAGCGACGAGGATGAGGATGCGCACCTGAAAACTGGGGTTAGTCCATTACCTGCTAGGAAAGTGGGTCTGGGTTGGGCTACTGCTGGGGGAGTGAAGGTCGCCTTATGGGAGGATGGAACCTTGGCTGGGGCTAGGCAAAGGGCCGACAAGAGAGATAAGGGTCCCGAGGAAGATGAGTATGTGTGGAAAGAAGGTTTACTGTATAGGATTACCTCTGAACATGGGGGAGATGGGATGAGAGAGGTTAAGAAGCAGCTGGTTGTTCCCCAAAAGTTTAGAGCAAGATTGCTAGTGGCAGCTTACAAGGTCTCCTTAGCTGGACACATGGGGGTGAAGAAGACCCGGGATCGCCTTACCAGGGTGTTCTACTGGCCGGGGGTGAACAGGGATGTTACTACTTACTGTAGTTCCTGTGATGCCTGCCAGCGATATGGCCGCCCAGGAAGGGGTACCAGCGTCCCTCTTCAAGCATTACCAGTAATAGATACCCCGTTTCAGAGCGTGGCTATTGACTTGATAGGACCCCTGGCTAGGAGCAGCAGGACTGGGAAGCAGTTCATTCTGACCATAGTAGACTATGCCACCCGATATACTGAAGCTGTTCTCTTGTCTAAGATTTCAGCTACCAAGGTAGCAGAGGCTTTATTGGAGGTTTTTTCCCAAATGGGGTTCCCTAAAAAGATCCTGTCTGACCGCAGTACCCAGTTTATGGCTACAGTAACCCAACAGTTATGGAAGTTATGTGGTATCAAACACCCGAGTTCCTCTCCATACCATTCCCAGACCAATGGCCTTTGTGGGAGGTGCAATGGTACCCTTAAGAAAATGCTCTGTACTTTCACAGAGCAAGAGAAGGATTGGGAGCGTCTACTTTCTCTTTGCCTACAGGGAAGTACCACAGGAGTCCACGGGGTTCTCTCCCTTTGAACTGCTTTATGGTAGACAGATAAGGGGACCTTTGAACATGATCAGAGAAGCATGGGAAGGTGACTATGGGTAACACCAGGTTTCGGTAGCCTCATACGTCCTAGCTTTCAGGGAGAAACTAGCCATGTTTACTGGTTTGGTTAGGGACCACATGCAAGAGGCTCAGGCCAAAGCCAAGAAATACTATTATAGGGGAACCAAGGAAAGGGAACTGGAGGTAGGACAAGAGATGTTAGTCCCTCATCCCCATGATAAGCTCAAGGCAATCAGGGAAAGGCCCTACCCAATTACTAACAAATTGAACCCCCATACATATGTGGTAATGGTAGACCCGAGAGAAAGGTCACAAGGGTGGCCCACATAAAAGGAACTGAAAGAATACCAGAGGCGACCCCAACATTTGCTATCTATTTGTCTTCCTACCAGCAGTGACCCAGAGGAAAGAGTCCTACCTGACCTGTTAGCCCTGAGCTGGGCTCAGCAATCAGATGGAGGTGGTAGGGCAGCCCTTTAATTTAAGTGCAGCCCACCACAGGCAGCTGGTGGAAACCATGGCCCCCCACCAAGCCCTAATCTCTATTAGCCCTGGGTGTACCCCTTTAGCAGTGCATGAGGTACTAACCGAAGGTTGCCCCCCATTAAAACAGCCCTTCTACCGGGTACCAGAGGCAGTGCGGGCCAATATCTCTGATGAGCTGTGGAAAATGCTAAGATTAGGAATGAACACTTCAGTAGCCCGTGGGCTTCCCCAGTAGTTCTGGTGCCTAAAAAAGATGGGACCACTCGTTTCTCCATGGACTATTGTAAGCTAAACGACAGGACCAAGACTGATGCTTACCCTATTCTACGCATGGACGAGTTGTTGGACCGTCTAGGTACTGCCAAGTATCTCACCAAGGGGTACTGGCAAATCTGGATCTCTCCAAGGGGAACTGGCAAATTCCCCTTGCTGAGACAGCTAGAGAGAACTTGGCCTCCATCACCCCCCTTGGACTTGGACTACCAATTCAAGGTGATGCCATTCGCAATGAAGAATGCCCCTTCAACTTTTCAGAGGTTAGTAGATCAATTATTACAGGGGCACCAAGGGTATGCTCAGGCTTACTTGGATGACATTGCCATATTTAGTAATACGTGGGAGGATCACCTCCAGCATGTCAAAAGTATACTGGATATTATCAAGGGGGCCAGATTGACTATTTGCCCGGACAAATGTCAGTGGGCCAGGGCTGAAGTACAGTATTTAGGTCATTGGGTGGGCAGTGGGCAGATTAGGCCAGAACCAGCCAAGGTAGAGGGGGTAGCTGCATGGCCTACCCCTCAAACTAAGAGACAGGTAATGGCTGCCCAGGATGGTGGACTGGACCCCTGCTTGGGAGGTTGCCTTCCAGGCTTTGAAGGATGCTCTAACATGCTCACCTGTATGAGCTGCTCCCGACTATCAACGGCCCTTTGTTGTACAAACAGATGCTTCCATGTATGGACTGGGGGCTGTGTTGAGTCAAAAGGATGAGCAGGGATGTGAGCAACATATTGCATACCTCAGCCGAAAGCTGATACCCAGGGAGGTGGCATATGCAGCAGTTGAAAAGGAGTGGCTGGCTGTGGTATGGGCCCTTAAGAAGCTACAACAATACTTGTATGGGGGATAATTTACAGTGGTTACTGACCATAATCCCCTGTGTTGGTTATCCAGGGTGGCTGGGGATAATGGTGGAGCTTGGCCTTACAGACTTATAATTTTGCCATTCAACACAGACGATGAAAGGTCCATCAGCATGCGGATGGACTTTCCAGACAGGAGGACAAGTAAAAGCAGTGTAGCTAGAGAATTATCCATCAGGATGATCCTCTATGCAACACTAATAAGAAAGGGGGAGAAGCTGTCATAACTAGATGGACAGCTGGACATGGTGCACCTAAAGTGCTGTCATGTGTTCTGGATTAACATGTATGTGTTGTTATTGATGTATTGTGATCAACCATTTTGTCTAGCTGGGGCCATTTTGTCTGGTTCTTCATCCCAAATTACATAAACCACCCAGATGTCTTGACAACAATAATTACTAACACTCCTGTCTCTTCCCCCTCCACGGCCTGAGGTATAAACACAGGCTCTTGCAACAGATCAAAGCATAATACATTTCCAGACCCCTCTATCTGATCTAAGCTGGTCACATAGTATAAACACAGGATCTTGCAACAGATCAAAGCATAATACATTACCAGACCCCTCTATCTGGTCTAAGAGGGGTCATAAAAGTGAATCAGCCCCCTAACAATTATCCTCCCCAAGCCTGAGACAGCTGGTGTGAGTAAAGATATGTCAGCCATGAAAAAAATCTACAACAAAAAAACACTGGTCTAAGAAAGGAGGGATGGGTCTGATAGGTGTTAGCCGGTGGGTGGAGAAAGTGTGGAAAAAGATACTGGATCTGAAATAATAAATGGAGTCTGCTTGAACTACACAAAAATATGGATGTTCTTTTTGTGTCCTAAACCAAGGGATGTAAGAGAGACAGATTAAACATACATCAGCATTGTGTATGATTTAATCTGGAAAGATAACAGAACTATGGCAATGGATCCTATCTGATACTTTGCTCCTACACACTGGGAGAACTCTGCTGACTTGAATTCCTGATGCTCACAATCCTTCATTGCTGCTTTAAGTGATTTGCAAAAGAACCCTTGGTCCTACAGTGTTAGAGTAGGATCATAACAGTGACAATCACTGAAGAAAACACGTAACACACGTTTTTTTGGCAACTACAAACTATGACATGTACTAATAAAATGTTTTGATATTTACAATAATATTCCTATAAAGATTCCATTGACTGCATTGAATGAATATGCAGTATTATGAGAATGTCTACATTTAATAGAATTGACTTAACTGCTGGACAAGTATTTAAATATTACAATAGCTACTGAAATAATTATACCAAATGCATTTTGTCAAGATGAGAGAGCACTTATAGAAAGTGAGTTTACCATGTTAATGTATTGTACTTTGATTCAGATGCAGAATTCAAGTGTTGAGCCTACAATAGAAAAATGCATTTTAAGTACTATCACAGTGGTATGTAATTGTATAGCACTCACATTCTCAGCAGCATTGCTAGTGTACTCGTTTTATGCAGTCTGGAGCTCAAATTAATACTTTTTTAAATTTTTTAAGATTTGTAATTATAGGAATAAAAAAATGTCACCACAAATATATGTGCATCATAGTACAAGTTTTGTTAGGGCCCTATGCTAATCCCTGAAAAAGCAATTACGAGTGCCCTAATTGAAGAGCAAACCATACCTAGCTATGTTAATCACCCACCCCTAAAACAATACGTGCAAACTGCTACATGTCATTGCTACCAGTGTACGTCATGACACAGACGAAAATAAAAGAATATATTTACATTGAGTTTTGCACTGTCAATAAATTATGAGTTACTGCCTTATACTCTGACACCCAAACCCTATGCTAATAAGATTTTACAGATCACTTGCAAATCAGGGCAGTGCCGGAACTGCAAAAAGCAGAACAAAGATAATTACATCTTTATTTATTGTACCTATAAATACAATTGGCACATCTTTTAATATCAAAATATTTAAATAAATAAAGAACAATATATATATACTAGCGACTTGCTCGTCAAAAAATTACGGCAATAAAATCGGCCTCTATCTCCGACTACTTTACAGGCCCTGGTGAGCCCTGCAATGAGCGGCTTTGGCGCTTATTGCTGTTTCTGGTAATCCGCACCTTTCCTGCTTTGCAATGATCCCCTTCAGCGCTCATTGCAACCCCCACGATGAGAGCCTTCGGCCTGTGTACTTTATAGGCCTGTGTAGTTTAGGGGCCTACTGTCTTGGGTTAGTGTTAGTGACTTGTATTACATGTTACTGGTTTGCGTTAAGTCTTAGTGCTTAGGGCTCGTATTTACGTCCTTCGTCCTCATTTTACGTCCGTCAATTGCATTACTTCAGCCTCGTTTTCATCTTGTATAATTTTTTTCGCCCGCCATTTTTTTTTTCCTTTGTTGTTTTTCAATCGTGACAAAATGCAAAATATGACTCAAATTAACTTTAAACCTCACTCTCAGGCTCCCTGGCTCTCCCCCTGTACTGTGTGTGAGTGTGTAAGTTAATTTGAGTCATATCTGTGATTTTTTTTTCTGGTACTTCCAATCATACACACAAGGAATTATTGGTTCTTCTTTATGCCATCCATGCCCGTGTCAATTCCTCTCCATGAGACATGGATGTGAGGCCTGGTCAGAGGACCAAGATGTGGAAGAAGCTAGCTTAGGAGGTCAGTGTCATGGGAGTTTATGTGAGGGATGTGAGGTCAGTTAAGCATCAATATAACTTCTGCCTTTGTAATAGATGATGGTCTTCCAGCGACCTCCCACTTCAATGAGTAGGATAGAATGCTGAGGGATGACCCCAGCAACGGTGCTTGAACTTCCTGGCATGGTAGACACTCAACAGGCAGGCACCATGCCAGGTTAATACCATATAAACTATCATCCAGTAATATTTTCAAACATGTACACCACACACATAGATAACACACATCCAATATAAATGCTGCCCACCAATTAAAGGAATATGTAAGCTTCGATTTGACAGGATATACAAGGTCAAGTCACATTATTATGACCATCGCCTACTTTTGTCGTCTGCAGAGCGTAGCCAATGAAATATGGTATGTGTTGTGATCTGGCTTTGTGGGCATATAAGGTGACATGTAGGCATTCTGCAAACATATCAACCATCGCACTCATGGGTAAAACATGGATTTATTCGACTTTGAAAAGGGGATGGCCATTGGCTTTTTGGCTAAGGGTGGAAGAATTTCTGAAGCCGCGCAGTTTGTGAACTGTACGTGTGCTGCTGTGGTTAAATTGTACCATGACTGGATAAATGGCACCATTTCGAATAAAAGGTGTGAAAAATGCACCACGTGCCAGTGATGTCAGAGGTGAACGTTGGCTGTGAGGGTGTATGAGGGCTAACCAACATGCTTCAGTTGAGCAACTCACCATCCTGATGAACCAGGGGGCTACCAGACGTGTGTCTAAAATGACAATACAGCCAACCCTGTTACGTATGGGGCTCCGAAGCAAACAGCTGGTCACTGCACCCATGCTGATGAGGGTTCATTGTCAAAAATGGCTTCAATTTGCACAACAGTACCAATATTGGACCGCTTCTGATTAGCTAAGGGTTGCCTTCTTTGATGAATCACGTTTTTCTGCTCCATCGACGGGACGGACGTGGCATGAAACCTCCTAGAACAAACACTTTGCAAACATTGTACGAAGAACACAAGCTTGTGGTGGCAGAATTATGGTCTGGGGAATATTTTCTTGGCATTGTCTGGGTCCACTCGTACCTCTGAAAGACACTCACAACCAATTGGATTATCTTTCCATCCTTGCAGATCAGGTAGACCCAAAAATGTTGACTGTCTTTCTTGGAGCAGATGGGATCTTCTAACAGGACAATGCAACATGTCATATGGCCAGAATTGTCCATCGGTGGTGGAAGAGCATTACAAAGTACTTCCCTGGCCTTCAAATTCCCTGGACTTGACCCCATCGAGCACATGTGGGACCACCTTGCTGACTATGCAGATACAGACTCTGTAGCACTGGATGTGCAGTATAGTATCCTAGTCAATCAGGGGCCATGTCTCAGCAGCATGTTGCTAACTCTTTCTGAGAGATGATCACAGATTGGTTATTTTGACACAGAACAGCAAGTACAGCAGAATCTGTGTCTTCAAGAGCTGCAGAGATCAGTCCCATGAGTGGGTATAAACAAAGCTGTTACTACACATCAATGACAAATCATAAGCATTATATATACATCACAATGGTAATTATCTAATTTAATCTTTCTCAAATACAGTCCTTAGTGAAAATCTATTGGTCAAAATGTTAACTTAGTCTCAGATTAGATAATCTTCTTCCACAGATTAGGTAATCGTGGCCTATGTAATGGGGATTTAATTGTGTGTAACCATGTTGATACCCACATTACATAGTCCATAATAATCTGTTGACATTTTTGGTCAGGGTTAACATTTCAGGAGGGACCAGGGTGGTATGGGCAGGAGGGAAATTTATAGTCACCAATTGATGGTCAATGATGAATGCCGTTGAGAGAAGATAATGTAGCTGCTATTTTTGTTTCTTTTATTGCTAAATAACTTGTATTTTTTTTTTCAATTCAGGCACATTTCACACCCATTAAGGCAGTTTGTTCATCTGCAAGCAGTGCTACCAATAATATAAGTAAACTATATACATTGGCTTTAACCTTGCCATTCCATTAATGGCATCACCCAGCAGACTGATATCACGCACAATAAATAAACACATATCTAATCTTTTAATCTCCATGATTGATGTAACGTTTAATATGTACTAATGCACAAATGGTTGTAGAATTACAAAAACCTACAATACTGTGCTAATAAAACCCAGCAGTACATGTGTGAGTTAAGCCTGGCCTAGTGCCGCACCTTTCCCTTCTGTCCATACCACCCTGGTCATTCCTGCCCCCTCCCCCACTCCCTTGCACTCACCAGCTTTGGTGTTTCTTTTGCTCCCCTGTCCGCCTGCATCTTCTGGTCAGGGCAGAGAATCCCATGCAGGGAAACACATGCTTGACGTCACTCGTGTTTCCTTGCACTGGCAACAAGATGCAGGTATCGGGCAAAAGAAACGCTGGAGCTGGTAAGAGCATGGGAGTGGGCAGGAGGGAAAGGTGGGAGGCCCCAAAAAAACATGTATATGCCATCCCCTTCCCCCAGTGAGGAGGGCACAAGTTAAGCATGTCATCCTCTTAACAATTTGAGATCAGGTACTTTTTCTGATCAAATTATCAGACATTAAGGCTGATGACCTTTGCTTTTCCAACAAGAATCACATGTACATGTTTAAACTTCATGATATTGTAACAAACTCAGGTTATCATCTAATAACACCTGTATACCTTTACCATGCCCGATACAGCATGGTTTGCCCTGCGTGTAGTTGAACCTGAGGTAAGTTGGTTTATTGTTACAGCAACAGCATTCATTACTATACTGTACTTACATATCTTGCTAGATTTTTCTCCTCCTCGTTTACTAGAATATGACCTGTGGAACATACATCCAAAAACCAACATTCTACTCCAAAACCCAGTCAAGATATAAAAACACAGATTTCTCTTATTATTTTCAATTTATTTGAGCATGCATGGGACAACAACAGAATAGCATACACAATGTCTGCTGCTGGCAATGAATGCATAAACAACATGTCTTTTTATAACATTTCTACATACAGGAAATGGTATGTTCTCTCACCTTCTAAGCCAGTAAATGATTATTTACATTAGTTACATAGTTACATAGTTGCATAGTTACATAGTATTTAAGGTTGAAAAAAGACTTTCAGTCCATCAAGTTCAACCTTTTAAGATCTCCTCTGATCTGCAATATACGGATTAACTATTAATTAATTAGTTGTATATAAAAAAATAAAAAAAATAATCAATTCCCTCCTGATCCCAGACACCGGAGACCGGACTTCACCCTGGATCAATACTGCCTCTCTAATTATCCATGATAACCCTGAATTCCCTTTTTAATTAGAAATAAATCCAGTCCCCTTTTAAAGTTATCTATCGATTCCGCTGTCACCACCTCCTCTGGTAGAGAATTCCATAAATTACCAACCTTATTGTGAAGAACCCTTTTCTTTCTTTACGGTGGAATCTTTTTACTTCTAACCTCAAGGGATGTCCTCTTGTCAGTTGAAAACCTCTTGGCACAAAAAGCTCCCTTGACAAATCTTTATACTGACCCTGGATGTATTTATATAAGGTAATCATATCTCCTCTTAGACGCCTTTTTTCTAGAGAAAATAAGTTTAATTTGGTTAGTCTTTCTTCATAACTTAGCCCCTCCATTCCCCTTATTAGTTTTGTTGCCCTCCTCTGTCCCTTTTCCAACTCTAAAATGTCCTTTTTATGAAGTGGTGCCCAAAATTCTACTCCATATTCCAAATGAGGGCGTACTAGAGATTTGTATAGTGGCAGAATTATATTTGCTTCCCTGGCTTCTATACCCTTCTTAATACATGTATTTGCCTTTGCAGCTGCTGCTTGGCTTTGAGCACTGTTACCTAGGTCGTTGTCCAGAAGCACTCCCAAATCCCTCTCAATATCCGATACACCTAAATTTGCTCCATCAAGATTATAAATTGCATGGCTATTTTTACTTCCCAGATGCACATTTTACATTTATTCGTATTAAATCTCATCTGCCATTTAGATGCCTATTCCTCAATTTTATGTAAATCCCTTGTGAGGGAAAGCACATCATTATCTGATTTAATTACCTTGCACAACTTTGTGTCATCAGTGAAAATGGAGACACCACACTCCAATTCTACCTCTAAGTCATTAATAAATATGTTAAAAAGGAGAGGACCTAATACTGAACCCTGAGGAACCCCACTTACCACATTAGTCCAATCGGAGTATGTTCCATTTACAACAACCCTTTGCTTCCTGTCTTTTAGCCAGCTCTCAATCCATGAGCAGATATTTACTGCAACTCCTGTATCTCTTAGTTTGCACAATAGTCTCCCATGTGGCACTGTATCAAAAGCCTTTGCAAAATCCAAAAAGACTACATCCACTGAGTTGCCTTGATCCAGGTTCCTACTAAGCTCCTCATAGAAACTAATTAGATTTGTTTGACATGACCTATCCCTCATAAATCCATGTTGACTCCTACTTATAATCCTGTTCAAATAGACATATTCTTGTATATTATCCCTTATTAACCCTTCTAAAAGCTTCCCCACTGCAGAAGTGAGGCTCACTGGTCTATAATTTCCCGGATTTGCTCTTGCTCCCTTTTTAAATATAGGTATCACATCAGCTTTTCTCCAGTCATCTGGTAGAAACCCTGTGTTGAGTGAATCTGGAAAAATTCAATATAATGGTTTGGCTATTACAGAACCCAGTTCCCTTAGTACCCTTGGATGTATTCCATCAGGACCCGGGGCTTCATTAACAATTATTTTTTCCAACCTCTTTTGGATTACTTCCTGTGTTAACCAATTATTTGGCAAAGGTAGTGTAGCCCCATTATGTTGCCGTGTCCCAACCACTGGTACCTCCCTTGTGTATACCGAAGAAAAGAACCTATTTAGCTCATCTACCTTTTCTTGGTCACTAATTATCAGACGGCATGTGTCACATTGTAATGTTCCTATAGCTTCCTTCCTTGCCTTCTTCCCATTAATATACTTAAAAATTATTGTAGAGTTAGTCTTACTCTCTTTTGCAATTAATTTTTCATTTTCTATTTTAGTAAGTCTAATCGCCCTTTAGCAAACTTTGTTGCTTTCCTTGTATTCCTGTAAAGCAGTCTCGGTCCCCTCTTGTTTGTATATTTTAAATGCCTGTTTTTTACTCAGTATCTTGATCTTTAAATCATTGTTTAGCCACATTGGATGGGATTTACTCCTTTTACTTTTATTCCCACATGGTATATGCCGATGTGTATGTATATCTAGTAAGGATTTAAATGTTGTCCACTTGTGGTCAGTGTTTTTACCTGCCAGTTCTCTGTCCCAGTCTATACTTTGTATTGCTGCCCTTAGACCGTTAAAATCTGCCCTTTTAAAATTAAGAGTTTTTGTTGGCCCGTTAAAATTTAGTTTTTTTAATTTAAATCTCAAACAAGACTGTGTTGTGATCACTGTTTCCCAAAGGTTGCCATATTCCAACATTAGATACTATATCAATATTGTTTGTGATGAGTAAATCTAAGATAGCTTCATTTCTAGTAGGCTCTTGTACAACCTGGGCCAGATAATGATCCCTGAGTGTACTCAAGAACCTGCTCCCCTTAAATGAACTGCTGGTCTCATTTATACAGTTTATTTCAGGGTAATTAAAATCTCTGATTATTAGAACTTGACCATGCCTAGCTGCATTTTCAATCTGTAACAATAATTGTATTTCCTTACTTTCAGCTATATTTGGGAGTTTATAGCATACTCCTACTAATATTCTTTTGGAATTTGCTGCTCCGCTATTTAACTCTACCCACAAACATTCAGCTTTATCAGTAGATCCACCATAAATATCTAGTAAGCCAATTAAGAATCAAACACGTACCTAGCATGCATTGAACATGTATGCAACCTTAAACCATTTTGCAGATCACCTTTCTACAATTAATACGCAATCAACACATTGTTTTTTAGCCTTCACTTGGCATTCCCTTGACTCAGACACAGAACATTTTGTTATGATGTAAGAAATATTATTTGTATTTGTCCCCAACAGACCATACAGTAATATGAGAGGTGTGCCAGACTTTTTCATTTTTTCTAATTACACTATATGTGTGTACTTGATTTGGATTACATAATCCAAGAGTTATTGCATCTGCTTAAATGAGCAGATGAAGAAACTATGTTAGTGCTATGTAAGTGCTATGTGCATTACTGTTATTTCTATTATATGAAAAGATAAATTATGATATTTATATTCATCTAATTAGCATTACTGTGGTGTAATGACCAAACATGAGTCAAGTAGATGCTATGCATCACTATTATTATAAATATTAATTAAAAATAATCTGGTCCTCCTGAGTATCACTTGTATCACACCAATGATATTAATGCATTGTCAGCTACATTTAAGACTGTGCTCTATGGATAAATTAAACGTATATTCTTATTATACCCTAATTCATGTATTTGTATGTTTTTTTAATGATAAGTGACTTGGGACATTAATAGACATTACATTTAGTTAATGATGTGCTATGTGTATCCATATCATATTTCATTATACCCATGCTGTGTTAAGGTATAATGGATGTGTAAAATCATATTTCCAGAAATCATCTGTATGAAGAGATTAATAATATATGGATAACAGCATTGTTGTTGTTTAGTCATTCAGTCATTGTAAGGAATTGACTCTGCTGGGTTTGAACCCTGGTCCCCAGGCTGCTGGGCTTCTTCCCTACCACTGCGCCAGCCTGCCTTTGTGAATTTTATTGAGATCTGATAACCTTGACTCTGCTAGCAATAGTATCAGTACCTAAGTCTCTTCAGCTGTGTCTGGTGTCTGGTCCTTGGCCTATATAGGGCACTTCCTGTCAATGTACCTTGCCAGATTATTGTGGTTCCTGTTCCCTTCAATAAAGCTTGTTCCTGTTTCACCTACAAGTTGCTGAATTGGATCATTGCTGACCTAGGCTGCTGGTCTCCAAAACCTTGTGATTCCTATATCATTACAGTCATGTTCGACTCTCTGTCAGCTACTGCACCTCTGCACCTCTGAGACCCATCAAGCTAGTATTTATTGCTTCAATGACAGCATAATGATATTTAAATATCAATAATGGTTTATGGTAATAGTTGCCTGGATATGTCTATGTCTTCATGCATTTGATTACTGGAATCTTATGCTGGGTTACTAAAGTTGCTAATTTGGGGTGCTATGTGCACCATAACTCCTTCAGGAAAAGATTTCAATGGGGCCATATTATATTTTAGGTGTAATGTTGGTATCTACTTGGTTGATTAACTGTTAACCTTTTCAGAATGACATTACATTTTCAAACAAATCTAAAAAAATATTATGTTTTTTAAAATGATAAGTCTAAGAGCATTGAACCAATCTAGCTGAAATATTAAACAGAGGTATTCATGTAAGAGTCAAAATCTAATACACATTGTTTGGAAAAAAAAATAGTTGTTGCCAAATACATCTTATTTTGTTACTTAAATGTCAGAAAACCTATTTGCCTGGATGAATTGCGCCTTGGACATCACCTAAAGGTTTATAACAACAAATGTTAATTACTATATTTTGAGTGCTTTCTTTCATATTCTGAATTTAATAAAATGAATGTAACAGAAAACCACTCATCTACACATCCACATTCTGTATTATCATATAATAAATTAAAAGAAAATTGTGAGCATTTAAATTTCACATATTTTTGTTTTGGTAAGTGTATTTCTGCTTATGATCAGCATAAGAAACATCTGGGATCATATTTACCTACAATAGTTTCCAAACACAACCTTCTTTTTTACAACTTTGAATATTTACTTTTTGATTATTTAAAAGGTAAAAACAATGTATAAGCCATATTGTGTGTTATAATTCTTTCAATGTATTATCTGTTCATTCACATTTCACATAATTTTGTGATTTGGTATTTATAGTACTACTTTTGATGAGCAAAATATGAGCTTGATTATGTCTTTGAATATTTACTTTTTTATTATTGAAAAGGTAATAATATATTAGCCATATCAGGTGTTCATATGATTCTTCTAATGATCACACATGCAGCTTGCAACTATAATACGCTAGTCCAATACTGGAGAAATTTAAGGATTGCTTCTCATACATGTAATCTTCACCAAAACATTCTGGATATTTCTTGTGACCAGCAGAGGTATCAAAAGTGGAAGATGTTCTTCCAAATTATGCTCTGAGACTTACATGTTCCAACATTTTTTTTCAACATATAGAGCCTCCTTAAATATTTTCCCTCACAGCATAGAACTTTAAAATAACATATTTCATTTTAATAACATCTCATAGGTAAGTTTGTTGAAACATATCTGATATTGTAGTTATGGTTATATGAAGCACAATGCTTCTTTTTTTAAAGTCCCAACAGTTTAATGAGATCTAATACATTTTTTCTGATTTATATTGGTTAGTGTTGTTATTATTTTAAGAAAGAGCTACAGTGTATTTGAAGCTGTTTAACCTGGTATATGTATCAGGTGAGTCAATAATATTAATAGAATCAAGACTATTCACATATCCCTTATGACTTTGAAACCATCTGGTATCCTTAATTATAATTCCATTAAAACAAAACAAGTTCATTATGATTAATGTGATCACAAGAAATAACAAAGGAATTATTTAAGGGACACTACGATCAGTATTAATCATAATCTATATCAGTGGGGAATAATTCAAAATGTATGGGTTGCCATTCAAAAAATGAACCTTTGTTAGCAGTTTTCATAATAATTACTTTTATTTCTCTTTAATTTTGTCCCATGCTTTATCTACAGAGGACAACTGTTCTCCTCTATTTGTTACACTTATTTTATTGCCATTATGACAGGGTATTAAAATGTTATGTAATGAAACCAACATAAATGGTGCCTTTCCAAACCAATTACCATTCTGACCCCACAGTTTTACAACCAATTTACAACCATTTTGTGGTACAGTGGGCAAAGCACTAGCTAGCCACAATATATCAGACTATTAGTGCAAAGTGTTCATTGCAATCCCATTTTCGGCGAGCATTGTTTATAATATTTAACATATAATACATGTTGTTTCTTGTGAATTAGAATTCTTATTTAGTATAATATTTATTAATAGGGTATCAGAATTATTGATATCTTTTAGCACACTGTCATTTGTTACACATCTATATTTTTCCAAATTACTTATAGGGCCACTGTTGCAAATAGGCAGTAACCTAGAAACAGCTTGCTTATGCATAATCCATCCTGGTCTTTGTTTGAAGCTGTGTAATGCAGCAGGCATATGCTTATAGGAAGCCATGTTTAAAATGGTATTGAATTACAAGAGTGAAGCCTTTGTGGGCACATTTGCATGTCCCTGTCCAGTTTCCCAGAATGCAGTGCAATACCTGTATTTTAGACATTTGAATGTGAACACAAATGTGCAATTTATTTACTGCAATACTGTATAGTGGAGGGATTCTATCACTCATTTGCCCACCATAAATTAAATTATATATATATATCTATATATATATATATATCTATATATATATATATATATATATATATACATACATGCAACTTTTGAAGAAAATATCAAGGACATTTAGTTAAGCTAACTGCCATATCAGGAGAAGAAATCCCTAATATTTTCAGTAATCCTTAATATCATAAGTATTTTTGCGAGTGCTCAGTAAAGTTAAAATTGAATAGCAACTTAGGACCCTAATTAAAATAAAGGGTCAGGACAGAAGTAACAAATCACACAATCCCAAAGAAAACAAAATGACAGAAAAGGTACACATGATAATATATTAATACTAGCAACTTGCCCGTCACAAAATGTATGTTTGGAAAGTTGTTTAGTTATTAATATACGTATTTGACACTTGTAAGATTTTAGTTATGATGAAATAAGTAGTATTGTGATATAAAACATGTTTATTTTTGTAAAATGTTCTCTTGGTGAACAGTAACTGTTAAAGCATTTTGTATTAAAAGTATTAACATTTGAATGTAAGAACAGTTGAACTTTAAATTAATCAGTATTGTAAACTTGAGGTAATGTTTTTTTATCTCAAGAATTGTTAACTTAAATATACATTGAATCCAGAGGAAGGCAAACAGTAAAAACCCTCCTTGAAACATACTCAATTATATTAATTCCTTCCTGACCCCATGCACTGGCGATAAGATTACTCCCTGGATTAATGTTTAACATAACAGACAATATTTACATTGTGACTTAAAACATGGTTGAGCTCTTAACATGAACTTTGTAATATGTTGAAGTAAAGAACTTGAAAGTATATTTTTTTGAAACTTGAACTTTTGTATCTGTCTAAGTAATGAACTTGAAAATATTGTTTTTAAACTTGTAACATTAGAAACAGTAACATAGTTAATTAACATTTTAACATAATTTGTAAAAATAATGCAAGGCAAGTGTTTTGTGAGGCTAATCATCCATAAACAGTACTTCCATTAATTATGAATGAATTGTTTATTGTTTTGTATTTTTCAATGCTTTTAAATTTGTTTTGTACTTCATAGTAGACAATGTTTTTAGTAAAAATACGTCCATCTTCTAATAAATCACCTTGACTTTCCTTCTTTTTAATGTAAACTTTAATAGCCTGTGGATTTTTGCACCGTGATAATGCAACATACAATTAGCCATGTGCAAATACTGGTTCTTGTAAGAAAATACCCACAGATTTGAACGTTTGTCCTTGTAATTTATTAATGGTCATGGCAAATGCCATAATGATGGTAAATTGTCTTCTTTGAAGTATAAAAGGGAGACTACTTTCACTTGGTGCTAAATCTATTCTTGGTATGAATACTCTCTCCTTTATGGGTACCAGTTAAAATTTCAGCATCTATAAAATGGTCCTTTAATTGTTGAACAATTAATCTTGTCCCATTGCATAGTCCTTTTTTGGGGTTCGTATTTTGCAGTAACATGACAATTGCACCTTTCTTTAGCTGCAAAATATGTGGTGGCATTCCAGAAGGAGTTAGTGAGTTTATGAATTCAGTGGAAAAGTTAGCCTGACTTTTATTGTCATCAGCAAGTACAGAATCAGCACTGTGATAATTTCTTTGTGGTGCATAATTTTTTTTAAAGATTTCATTATTGAGGATTAATGCATCCTTATTTTTACACGTTAGTATGACTTGGTTGGTAAGCTATATTCCTGGTTATTTATGCTACCTTCAAATATAGCCGATATAATATCTTGGTGACAAATCCTATGAGGTGGGATCTGCACAATGTTGTCAGGTAAATGTGGTATTTTTTCTGTTCTGCCTTCTCCAATTTTAATAAGCCAATCATTGAAATCAGTTTGGCCTTCTGATCTCATGTTTTGTTGCAGTTGAAGATGGGTAAAATGTTTCCATAGTGTGCTTGACTTTATACAGGTTTTGATAATGTCAGTTCGATTTCCATGTACAACGACAGGTAATGTTTGTCTAAAATCGCCACCTAACAACATTACCTTTCCACCAAATGGAAAAGTATTATCCATGACTTCACAAAGCAAACGGTCAATACATTGGAGGGCATAGCATGTATCATTGTGGCCTCATCTATTCTAATTAATTTACTTTTTTTCTATTTTTTTGCTGGTAATGATGTCATCTGACACAGAAGTTTCTAAAATAGGCACTGGCAGTTTAAAGCCACTATGTACAGTTCTTCCTCCTTCTAACAAAAGTGCAGCAATTCCAGTAGTGGCAAATGGCAGTGCTATTTGTGCTCGTACAGAACTCATTAATAAATTATATAGGTACGTTTTTCCTCATCCACCAAGTCCATCAAGATAGATATAACGCTCTGTCACCATTTCATCATCTATTGCATTTTTAATGGCATTAAATGCTTGCAATTGTAACGTTTTTAAAGTTGCAAGTATTTCTTCTGTTCTTTCTACTTGTAATTGAATGTCATAGTCTTCAAAGTTTATGTCATCTATAAGACCTGAATCAGGCAAATTAAAACTTGCACAACTTAATCCATGAGTTAAAAATACTTCTTGGATTTCAATTAACGCTTTTAAGTGTGCAATCGGTTCATTGTATCGTCGCATAAAGTCTTCAGCCATATTACTTTTAAATGTCTCCCACAAAGCTAATGCATTTGGAGCATTTGAGAAGATACAAATAAATGCAAATTGTTCTCTCATCTGCCGTGGCATTTGACATTGTGCTGCTTCTTCTAAACATCTTTCCCATTCTGTATCATCAGCTAGTAAGTTTCTATGTCTTGCAGCTAAATGGAAGGATTCATATACTATGTCATTAACAGTTCTTAAGTGTTCAAAACTTTGTGCTCCAGGAACATTTAAAAGTAATGTCCGTAAGCAAAAATGTTCAACATATCTTGGACTGACTGTGTAAATTCTTGGGATTATTTTATTTCCTCTGCTTTTTCTATGTCTCCATAATCCATTCACAAAAACATAGTGATATGGAATTTCAATATATAAGAATTGTGTTGCTTCTGAATCTGTGGAATTTAATTCAAACCATGCAGTTAGTGTAGTGTGACGAAGTTCACTTTGGGCCAATGCATTACTTTTATTACCAGCATGGAAATACACTAAATGTCTTTGTGGCAAATGTACTGCTAATCTATATACTGCATGTGATCTATCATGCATTTAAAATTTTAAAAGCAGCCACATAGCTTCTGGCGTACTGACATAGCGAGCATCTACATGAGATGCAATTTCATCATGTAGTAACTAACTACTTTCAGGGTTGTCTGCACTTTTGACGACTACAGTTGCTGCATCATAGCCTTTGTAAATATATTTGTACACATATTTAATGGATTTGATTGAAGTGCAGGCTTCTACATTAATGTGGGCGTTATACTTCATGAGTAAATGGGGATTGTAGGGTGCTACATATATATTGTCAACTTTTTTGCCACAAATAATGGCACTATCTCCTTCTCTTCTTTTATAAAGTGGATAGCCATCACAATTGGCATAGGTTTTGTCTCTATAATCTTTTGGAAAATCTTTGGAACATTTATTATTTTTCATACATGGTGATTGTGGATTAAGCTCACCACAGGGTCCATGAATCATGCGATGAGTAACAATCTCATATAGTCTACCATATAGTTCTGGATCTGGTAGTTCAGCAACAATGACTGCATCCACTTTGTCAGAAGTATCTAATTTATCTTTTTCTTGAAGTATTATGAGAAGATGTGCATGTGGAAGGCCTCTTTTTTGAAATTCAATGGTATATACATAAGCAAGACATTTGCCAAATAAGTGACTTATAGTGATATCACGTATTAATTCATTTAATTTAATCTAAAAAACTCTGGCTACTAAATCTGGTCTATCGGAAGCACTTTGGCCAAGAAGTAAATTTTGTGTAATTTCTGGCCATTTGGGATTACATGTAAATGTAAGAAATAAATCAGGTTTGCCAAATTTGGTGACAATAGCTATAGCATCATTGTATCTTTCTCTCATATTTCGAGGAGATCCTTGAAAGGAAGATGGTAAAATTATGGCTTTGCCAGCTGTTATGTCTCTGCTTGTAGCCACCTCAGCAACATAGTCCATTAGTCCAGAATATTGTTCTACACGTAGTTTATCTTGTTGATATTTTATAAAGTTTAAATTATTGGCTTCAACTTGCAAATAGGAATCAATAATCCATTGTTGTGTTAGTTTTCCCCCACATAAAATTGGATTAAATGTATTTCGAAAGGCAATTTGAGCTGCTTTAAATTCAAGCATAGAAACATTATTTCAGATTCTGGCTTTAGCATTTGGGTAACTGGGAAGTGTTAATTTTGGTTGCCAATCTGCCTCTCCGTGTGGGAAAAAAATGGGATATGTCATTGGATCTAAATTTGGACTTAAGATACTCATATTAATGAATGGTTGCTCCTCATTTCTGGGATATATTCTAATGTCTCTTTGAAATGGTGGTTCTTCTTCATCATTTTGAAAAACCATTGCAACCTCATTTGATGTTGGCAAGTTATAACAGCGTTTATCAGTATGTCTGTCTCTTTTAAGCTTCATACTGACCTTTGGCATTGGTAATTGATGTATTTGTGCATGAAGTTGTTGTTCATTTTCTACTTCTGCCAATCTTTTATAAGCTTTAGTGTAGGGGTTATTGTCCATAATGTTATTTTGCTCTTTAAAAACACTGGGTAAGCATTTTTTATTTTCTTCCAGCTGCATACGTTGGTCATCAGCTTCTATTGTATCTAGGACATATACTGTAGTTGAGCTAATTTTCTTTGCTCTCCTTCCTCTGAATTGGCCTTGGACTTTAAAACAGTAAGGTCCATGTCCTGGTACATTAGCAGCTAATGTTGCCCCCATAGATGCAAAGGATATGGCACTATTGTAGGAACTTATGTTTGTCTTAAAATGTTTGTAGTGTGGAAAAGTAGGTTCAGTCATAATGTTTTGTAAATAGATTGGAAATTCTTTTCTTTCTGGAAGTTTGAACTTGCCTTTTTGAAAGCAACTAATAAATTGTCCATCTCTGGGTCTCTCCTGTTTAAAATAATAAGCCTCACAAAACTGACATTGAGTATTCATGTCCCCACAATTATGAACCTCTACTGCTAAAGACTTGAGTAAAGGACAATTTGCAAAGCATATATCAGTTTGACTTTCAAATTCATCAGGTGAAATGTCATGTGATGTTTCAAGAACAGGTTCTAAATGCTTTGTTTTATTCATGGCTTTTCTTGGTATATCTTTTATTGGTTTAGGTAAAATGTCATGTAATGTTTCAGGAACAGGTTCTAAATGCTTTATTTTTTGGTGGCTTTTTTTGGTGTATCTTTAATTTTTGCAGCTGATAGTCTTTTGCTTGCAATTCTTTTGTGTTCTTTTTCTCGTTGAATTTCCTTCTCCTCTGGTGTCTGCTGGTTCGCCCATCTCTCTTGTCTTTCTCTAGTTTGACGTCTTTTCTTTTCTTGTTTGCTCTCGTTAGTAGCCATGTTAATCTGTAAAAGAAAATAATGTGTAATTAGTTTAGTTTGAGATGTTAAGTTTGTTTTTTACATTATTTTATTATCAACAGTTTGTTTATATGTGCTTGTAGTTCATTGTAGCGGTACTTTCTTTGTATTGTTAAATAAGTGTTTTTTTATTTTTTTGGTCTTACTTTCTGTCGTACGTTGTACTTTTTGCCTTACATGAATAGCACACTCAAGGAACTGACACTATACCTTCTTCTACATGTAGTAGGTGTCTAGTGTTAATTCAAAATGATATTTTAGCTGTTTTGGCAATTTATTTTTTTGTTATACTTTTAACTTACAGGCATAGTAGAGGGCAAAAATTATTCTTTGTAATTTTTACTACAGGGGATTGTCATAATAGTATTTTGATATTTTATTTAAAGGCTTATATGTTCGGGCAATGATTTTTTTTTATTATTTCTTGGGATGTTAGTACTATTTGTTGTAGTATTCTATTTTATGTGTGTGTTTTAGGTTTTTTGCTTAATATTGTACATTACGACTAGTAATTTAGAATGACAAATTTTATTTAGTCTGTGTTTTGAGACTTTTGTGGACTATGCTGTTTTCTTTTTTTTTTGGCTAGATTGAAGTTTCGATTTACTGTTAAACATTATTGTCCATAAAAGACAAATAAGAGGTAAATAAGAAATGTGTCAGTTATATTTTGGTAAAAGTTATAGGCCCTCATTCAATTGTGATTTGGCCAATTGAATAGTGCTCTAAATAAGCACATAACATATTTTTTTTAAATAAGTTTTTAGTTAGTGAAAACCTTGCTTTTGGATAGATGTTTACTAACTAAAAACTTCTTAAAAAAATATGTTATGTGCTTATTTAGACCCCTATTCAATTGGCCAAATTGCAATTGAATGAGGGCCATAGTTAATGGTTGTTATTCTTTTTGTTTTTTTCTGTTGACATGGATGCAGAGCAAACATGTTTATTTAGTTTTCTCCTTTTTTTACTTGTTATACTGTACCTTGGTTGAAGTGTGATTTCAAGCAGAATCATTGTTGGTCCTTTGTTGAAAGTCTTCGTCCGATGGTATTTGTAATGAATAACAGATTTCATTATTTTGGTCTATTGTATCTGTTATGGTGAATTTTTCTGCTATGCTGTTTTTTGTGCAACCTTTTTTAAAAATACTTTAATTGTATTTGTATATTCCAATTATCCTTTTTTTTTTTTTTTTAAAATATTTTTTTATTAAGAGTATCAAGGTAATACAATAATACACATGTTTCAACGATAAAACAAGAATGATATAGACAATGTCCTTGAAAAATATAAACATACAAATAAATAACCTTTTAACTTCAATTATTAACTTTTTGCTTTCTCTCTCTCTCTTTTTTTATTTTTTTGTTATATGAATTCAGATTACTTACATATAAAAATACAGGTTATCAAACTTGTAACCTAAAAACAAAGGAAAAAAAACACACCTAGGGTAAAGGGAAGGGGGGGAAGGAAGAACAGGAGAAGAGAGGGACATGGAAAATCAGGATCCACACCCTGATTGTCCTAAGAATTAGAGAACTCTGTAACTTTACCATCCGATCTTAAGGATCCAGGTGTCCCAGCATGAAGCCCATTTCTTGTATGATTGATTCAGGTCAGCTAAGATAACGCTTATATCATATATTAACTTAATTTTACGTAAAACTTCACTATATGTGGGTATTCCCGATTTCCAGGGTTTAGCTAGCGTAACTCGAGTTGCCAAAAACACTTGGTGTGACAAAAGTTGAGCCTGGTTACTAAGGCCCTCTATGGGTAGACCTAAAAGAGCTTATTCCGGTTTTTGGGGAATCCTGCAATCCCAGAGTTTCTCCAAGATATCATATGTCCCCAGCCAGATGTGGGCAATCCTAGGGCAATCCCAAAGGACATGTTTAAGAGTACCTAAATCAGTACACCCCCTAAAACAATTACCTTCCAAAGAAGGATTGGAAAGCTTCAACCTAGCCGGTGTTAGGTACCACCTCAATATAGTCTTATGTGAATTTTCCCTCAATATTACGTTCAATCAGGAGCCTGCCGCCTGTTTATGTATTTTATTCCATTGAGCCTCGTTTAAGTCAATGGCAGGTTCCGACTCCCAAGATTGTTGATGTAATTTAGGTGGTGTGGTCTGGTCTGTAAGGTAGTTATAAATAATAGAGATATTCCGTCTGCCAGTCGGATTCTCAAGGCAACATTTCTCAAATGGAGTAGTCCTGGCAGCGGCATTACATTTGATTACTTTGGAGATATTGACATGTATCTGGGACAAATTAAGCCATTTCCTTAATGGTAAATGGTGTTCTTCCCTAAATGCTGTAATAGACCACTGTCTATTACCCCTCAACAGATCAGCCACCACCATAAATTTATTGTCTATCCACCACTTAAATTGCGAGAGTCTATCAATTAGTGCCGTTCTTTGGTATACCCACAATGGGGCTATCCATGAGCTTGTTTCAACCAGTGGGATTCTCTTGTTTGTCTGAGTCAGAACTGCCAGAGACTGGACCATGCAGTTAGTAAAGGAGGCATTCCCCAACTTAGAATGTAAGCTAAGCCAAATAACCTGTTTAATGTGGAGGCCACTTTGTTCAAAGATATTTGTTTCTATTTCTACCCATATTGGCACTTGTTCTGTACAAAACCATTTAGTGATTTGGGCTAATCTAGTGGCTTTACAATATTTCAATAGGTCTGAGAGGGCCAGCCCTCCTCTGGCCTTTGCAGCCTTCCCAAATGAATAGCCAAGATATCCTTGGAACGTACAGCCGTTGGAATGGTACGGAAGAGATACAGGAGCTTGGGCAAAATATTCATTTTGATAGCGTGAATCCTCCCTAACCACAAAATTTTGTATGAGGACCACGTATTTAAATCCGTAATTAATTTTTTAATGAGCACCGGGAAGTTTGCTGAGTACGTTAGGCCAGATTGTCTGGGGATAAAAACCCCTAGATATTTAATGTGGTTTTGGACCCACTTAAAGGAGAAGTTTCCTGATAATTGGGCTTTCAACTGCTCTGGTAAGGAGACATTTAGCGTTTCACTCTTACTCGAATTAATTTTAAAGCCAGAGATCCTACCAAAAAGTTCAAGAGCATGGAACAGGTTAGTGAGACTGACTAATGGTTCGGAGATAGTAAGCATGACATCATCCGCGAAGAGGCTTAATTTATGTTCCGTCTCTCCCACTCTAACTCCCCTTATATTCATATCCTCTCTGATGGTTACCGCCAGAGGTTCAATACACAAAGCAAAAAGGAGAGGAGATAGAGGGCACCCCTGCCACTTCCCTCTCGTGATTTTAAATTATCGAGATTTAAACCCCTGGTATGCAACATATGCTGTCGGGGCCGAATATAATGCCAAAATACCCTTCACTAACTTCTCGCTTAGGCCAAATTTTTGTAGTGTCTCAGCCATATACACCCAATCGATCCTATCAAAGGCCTTTTCCGCGTCAAGGGATAACAGCATTAAAGGCGTATTCTGGAATGATGCTACATCAAGCAAGTTTATGATCCGTCTGGTGTTGTCTGGCGCTTCACGACCCTGGATAAACCCAACCTGGTCTGGATGTATTAGGCTCGGCAGCACCTGAGATAGCCTGTTCGCTAAGATTTTAGAGTAGAGTTTAACATCACAGTTGATCAAGGAGATAGGTCTATAACTTTTACATTGAGATGGGTCTTTTATTAGGTATTACTATCACTTTGGCTTCCAGGAATTCTGCCCTCATAGGCTTACCAGACAAAAAATCGTTAAAAAGCCGCTGAAGATGGGGTGCTAACGTATCTATAAATTGCTTATAATAAAAATTTGTAAACCCATCCAGGCCAGGTGCTTTATGAGCCTTGGTCTCTTTTATAGCTCTCTTAACTTCAGTTAGATCTATGGGTCCATCCAGCAGATCTGAATGTCCGGCATCCAGTTTTGGGAGTTTAATGGAAGACAAAAAAGTGTCTATTTGGGTCATATGATCAATCGAGCCCGACCTAGCAGGTGCAGAATACAGATTGGCGTAACATTTTTCAAATGCCTCCGTAATGTCACGTGGCTTATAGATAATTTTATCATTCTCCATCTTTAGTTTTGGAATAAAAGAGTTTGCTCGTTGCTGGTTGAGCTTTCTGGCTAGCATTTTATCTGGCTTATTCGAGAGTGTGAAATACTGAGATTGGGTTCTTTGCAGTAGTGTTACCGCTTTTTTACGTAAAATCTGCTGCAACTGTTGTTTGAGTTTAAATATTTCCGCCTGGGTCTCAGGTGATCTCCTAGAGAGGGGGATTGCTTGAAGGGTCGAAATTTTTTTGTTTAGTATATTTATTTGGGCTAACTCTGTTCTTTTAGAGCATGCTCCAATCTGAATGCATTTACCCCTTATCACTGCTTTGTGTGCAGCCCAAACTCCATCTCTCTCTACCTCACCCTCACCATTTAGATCAAAATAGTCTGTTATGGCGCTAAGTATTTTATCTTTCGTGACTACGTCATTAAGTAGAGCTGGATTAAGTGCCCACGACAGTTATCCTTTTTTTATACTGTAATTATTAATGTTTTTCTTATTTTGTATATGATCGCAATGTTTTTAGCATTATCCTGTTTTGTGTCCACCACTTTTGCTATGCTAATTTAGACTTCTTTGTTCTTAAACAGTAAATAAGAATATTAATTTACTTTGCTATGTGTTTGTGTGATTTTTGGTACAATCCTATTTTGTGTCTACCATATGTTGCATACTTTATTTGCTTAATTAGTCTTTTTTATGAAGGGTAAATGTTTTTGTACAGTGAAAATGAATGATTTTGCTATTTTGGATATGATGGCAATGTTTTTAGCATTATCCTATTTTGTGTCCACCAATTTTGGTATGCTTATTTAGGCTTATTTGTAAGGCTTATGGGATCTTAAACATCAAAGAAGAATATTCATTTCCTTTTCTATGTGTTTGTGTGATTTTTTTGGTACAATCCTGTTTTGTGTCCACCATATTTTGCATACTTTATTTGCTTAATGAGTCTTTTTTATGAGGATTAAATGTTGTTGTACATTGAAAATGAATGTTTTTCCTATTTTGGATATGATGGCTATGTTTTTAGCATTATCCTATTTTGTGTTCACCACTTTTGGTATGCTTATTTAGGCTTTTTTGTAAGGCTTATAGGTTCTTAAACATTAAAGAAGAATATTAATTTACTTTGCTATGTGTTTGTGTGATTTTTGGTACAATCCTATTTGTGTCTACCACTTTTGGTATGCTTATTTAGGCTTCTTTCTAAGGCTTATAGGTTCTTAAACATTAAAGAAGAACCTTAATTTACTTTGCTATGTGTTTGTGTGATTTTTGGTACAATCCTATTTTGTGTCTACCACTTTTGGTATGCTTATTTCGGCTTCTTTGTAAGGCTTATAGGTTCTTAAACATTAAAAAAGAATATTAATTTACTTTGCTATGTGTTTGTGTGATTTTTGGTACAATCCTGTATCTGTCTACCACTTTTGGTATGCTTATTTAGGCTTCTTTGTAAGGCTTATAGGTTCTTAAACATTAAAGAAGAACCTTAATTTACTTTTCTATGTGTTTGTGTGATTTTTGGTACAATCCTTTTTTTTGTCCACCACTTTTGGTATGCTTATTTAGGCTTCTTTCTAAGGCTTATAGGTTCTTAAACATTAAAGAAGAACCTTAATTTACTTTTCTATGTGTTTGTGTGATTTTTGGTACAATCCTTTTTTTTGTCCACCATATGTTGCATACTTTATTTGCTTAATTAGTCTTTTTTATGAGGATTAAATGTTGTTGTACATTTAAAATGAATTTTTTTCCTATTTTGGATATGATGGCAATGTTTTTAGCATTATCCTTTTTTGTGTTCACCACTTTTTGGTTGCTGCATTTGGCTTGTGGGTGATGGTTGGAGGTTATTTTACAGTAAAGAGGAGGAATAGTTTTGTTTTATTAATGTTGCTAATGTTTCAGATGCTATCCTTTTTTGTGGCCACCTCTTTTTTTTTTGTTTGTTTTATGTGAAACTGTCTATCTTCCTAAATTGTATAGGTCTTTGTGAAGTTTGTTGAACTGTGTTTTGTTCCTTATTCAATTTATATGTTTTTTTTATTTTATTTGAAATTGTTATATTGGCGGCCATTAAACATATATATTTCCTTTATTTTTTCTACTTGTTATACTTTACCTTTTTTTTTTTTTTTTTTTCTTATTAAACCTTTTTATTTTCTTCCAAAACATACATACATCACAATATAAAAAAATAGAACAACATGAAAACATTTTCCCAGCAGATACAAGACACACAGGTACATCTCAACAATCCATGATCAAGTGAGACAAATCCTATTTACAAAAGACCAATATTTAATGTTACTAAAATCTCTGGACCAATTTTCAATATTAAAAGATGAACAAAAAAGAGAAAAATACTAATAATTATCAATATCCATATACTGCAGTTTTTACTTTTTCCGTGTGCCCCATTAAAATTTTTCCATATACTGATCCCATATAGTCCAATTGATAGTATTTATTTTGTTGGGTTTTTCGTTAAAATTTCCTTTCATCAAATCTTTATTATAATTAATTTTATTGATGATCTCTTTCCACTTAGGGATTTCCAATTTATTCCAATATTTAACTACCATTGCTTTAATAATCAGTAATATATGGGATATCAGTAGTTTATTACTGGGGAAGAATTTTTCTATCCCTATATGGAACAATATTAATTCCGGGGAACACGGACATTTTGTCCCAGCAATTTTCGTCAGGTGTTCACAACATTCTTCCCATAATTTTTTTATTTTATCACATTCCCACCAAATATGGTGCACATTGCCTTCTTTGCCACAGCCTTTCCAGCAAAGTGAGGAATTTTGGGAATCAAACTTATTCATAATTACGGGAACCATATACCACTTTTGCAGCAGTTTAAAGTAGACTTCTCTGTACATGGTGTTAATAGAGGATTTCTTTATTACCTTAAAAGCCCTTAACCATTCTTGCTCATTATAATCTATATTAAGGTTGTCTTCCCAATCTTTTATACTCTTTGTTTTTTCAAATTTCATATGTTTAATCCTACTTTTACTAATTTTAGATACCAAATGGTTCACCTGACCTTTAATCAGAATAGCTTCTAAATCATACAGTTTTTCTATTTTATCGGATAAGAATCCCTTTTGTTTCATTTTTTCCAACATTATTCTATATTTTATCCATGAGAAAGATTTTAGTATCCCTTTCTCCTGAAGTTCCCTTTGCTTTACTAAACTACCTTCTGGGTATAGATCAACTATATACGAGATTGACGCTTTTTCCAATAAGTTCACTTCTATATTGAATGATTTATCTCTTAAAATATCTATGGGTATAGATGCTGAGGGTATATGGAATAACTCTGGTCTAATATTGCTTTTCCCCCAGAATTTTATGATCGATCTAATACCTTCTGGTAATTTCTCCCATATTGTATCTTTCTCATTAAATTTCCCCAACAATGTTCTTATTGGGACAATACCCACGAGATCTTCCTCGATATTTTTCCATCCAATTGTCCTATGTTTTAGATTCATATTAATTATATGAGATATTGCTATATTTTCACTAATCGTTTTCATATCTGGAGATCCCATACCACCCAGTTCAAACTTTCTATTTGTTATGTTTTTTTTAACTCTCGCTTTTTTCCCGGCATATATAAATTTATCTAATATTTGCTGAATTATTTTAATGATGTATTCTGGAACTTTTTCTGGGACACATCTAAATAAATATGTTATTTTAGGGACAATACACATATTAACTATGGCTATCCTGGCCGACCATGAGAATCTTATTGTATTCCAGTCGTACAGTAATATTCTGATCTGTTTTAAAATTTCTGTTATATTATTAACTATATTTTTATTGTTTTGAAACGTAAATTTTATACCTAAATGAGTAACATACTTTGTATTCCAATTGAATGCATATAATTTTTTTAATTTATTTAGTGAATCTTGCTCAATAAAATTATGAATAATGTCTGATTTAAAAGGGTTTATTTTAAAATACGAAACTCTACCAAAATCAATTAACAAAGATTGTAAATTGGCGCAGGAATCTATTGGGTCTGTTAATGTTAACATGATATCGTCAGCAAATAGCATTATTTTATATTCATTATTACCTATTTTTATGCCTTTAATATTTTCAGTCTTCCTTATTAGTGAGGCCAATGGTTCCATAAACAGCAAAAAAAGCAATGGGGAAAGGGGGCATCCCTGTCGTGTACCATTACTAATCGCAAACCTCTCTGTTTCGAAATTTGTTCCTGCAATGTAAGCTGTTGTATCCTTGTAAATAGCTTTTATTGTCTTGGAAGCGAAATTGACAAACCCAAACTTCTGTAGTACTGCATCCAAGAATTCCCAACTAACCCTGTCGAATGCTTTTTCTGCATCCAATGACAGGATTAGTGAGGGAGTCCTTCCCTTCCTAATAGAAAACATTAAGTCAATTAAACGTCTGGTGTTATCTGTTGCCTGACGACCTTGAACAAATCCCGATTGATCATAGTGTATCAATTTTGGGATAATTTTATTTAATCTGTTAGCCATAATTTTTGTAAAAATTTTTAGATCTATATTAATGAGGGAAATAGGGCGGTAACTGGTTACTTCTTCTGGATTTTTCCCGGGTTTTAAGATATTGATTATTTTAGCTTCTGATAATTCTTTTTTACACTGAGTTTTATTGTCACCGCATATAATAATTATTTCACAGTCTGGATCTAGGCACGCAGGCCTATCCATTTCACATATGTCCATAGCATCCAGTAAACAAGCATTTACATACATCAGAGTACAGTGAGTTTTGGACCCACCCTGTAAGATAAGTCCAGATGCTGGTTAGCCTGTTATAGGTCAAGCCGAGTATTGCTAGAGTATGCATGGCGACTATCACTTTTTTAATTTTATTTATAACATTAACCTTTTAGAAACAAAAAACAAAACCTAACACTTGAACAGCTTGCTGGCCGGTCCCTTTTCCCACGTATGGGCTCCCTAAATACAGGATTTTTTTTTTTTTTTTTTTTTTTTTTTTTTAAGTAGGATTGTCCCCCAGCCCCATCATTAACCCCCTCCCCGGACTCCCGGGTCTACTTCACTGAGGAAATGGGCTAAGCTTACAACCCGCCACTAGTTCTAGCACCCTAATGCTAGGCCTATGTATACTGTCCATGGGTCCCAAATTTTCCTGTACTTATCCAAAGAGTCATCTAATAGATGGGTGATTCTTTCATTGATGGCAATATAATTAATCTTTTTTTTAATCATCTGGAAGTTTAGGTTACTGGATTTCCAGGCTTTAGCAATATGACTCTTAGCTGCCAATGCTATGTATTGCAGCAGTCTGTTTTGGGAGGGAGTCAGAGCACTATTGGGGATCCCCAGTAGCATGCTATCTATAGACCTTTCTACCGGGGTAAGGAATAAGTCAGAGGCTAGTACTGAGACTAAGTCCCAAATCTTTACTACCTTGGGGCAGAACCACCAGATATGGGAGAATGTCCCCGTTGCCTGACACCCCCTAAAGCATAGTTGGCTTTCTGATTTTTTCCATTTTGCGAGCTTCTCCGGGGTTATGTATACCCTGTGGAGCACCTTGATGGCGGTTTCTAGGATGCTATAGTTAAGGGAGCCCCTATAGATGTTAGACCAAGCTGCCCTCCATTTACTTAGGTCCCAGCTCGTATTCATGTCAGTTTCCCAATCGGCCATGTGTTTGGGCTTAAGTCCGGCAGGCCTGGCATTGAATGTTTTGTATAGCATCCCTAGGGTGCCCTTCGTTAGAGGAGCCGCTTGACAGATTTTAGTCAGCCAGTTCGTTTCTGGGACTGTGTGCTTTTCCAATAAGGAGATTGCTAGGTGTTTTAATCTACAAAAATTGTAGTGTTCAGACAGGGGCATATCATGTTTATCCCTTATTTTTTCGAATGAGATAATTCGCCCCTTTTCCATCCACTCTCCCAGCCTATCCAGATTTTTATTCTTCCACCAGTGTTGGGAGGATAAATTTAGGTTAACTGGCATCTGGGGATGATTAAGAAGTGAGATCATGCAGGATGGTTTTGGGAATAAATTTGTGTGTTCACGGGCCCATTTCCAGCATGTCAGAGTATGTTTTATCATGGGATTGGATAAGTCTTTAATTTTTGGGGGAGTTTCTGACAACCACATAATAGAATCCCAGGTCAACGGTTTCATTGATTGGTTTTCTATGTAAATCCACGCCGGCTGATGTGTCGTTGAGTGTGCAATTGGTAGAAAGGATAGTTGGGCGGCCTTGTAATACAATTTAAAGTTAGGGCAGGATAGACCTCCATCTAACTTGTGTAGATACATGATTTTTTTTGCGATTCGTGATGGGCCTTGGTTCCAGATGAACCTAAAGATGTGCCTTTGGAATTTAGATAACTCTTTATGTTTAACCTGAATTGGGAGGGTTCTAAAAAGGTAAAGAAGTCTGGGCAAAATGTTCATTTTAATTGTGTTAATTCTCCCTACCCAGGACAGGCGGAATTTCGTCCATCGACCTAAATCGGCCATCATGGTTTTTAGTAGTTTAGAATAATTCTCATTATATAGGTCGCTTAGATTCGCCGTTAGCCTTATCCCCAAATAATTTATATATTTAATGTCCCAGTTGAATTTATACCTGTCATGTAAACTGTTTTTTTCTGCTGCCGGGACGTCGATGGCTAGGGTTTCAGTTTTTTCTAAGTTTAGTTTTAGTCCCGAGATTTGGCCAAACCTTTCTAGAGTTTTAATGAGTACCGGGACTGATTTACTCGGATTGGACACCACGCAAAGAAGATCATCTGCGAACAGGCAGATTTTGAAGTGATGATGTCCCACCTCTATCCCTGAAATCCCTGAGTTTGCCCTGATCTCTCCGGCCAGCGGCTCCATTGCCAATGCGAAAAGCAAAGGGGATAGCGGGCATCCCTGCCTAGTACCCCGCCCTATTCTTATATTTGGAGTTGCAGGCCCCGGGAGCTTCAATTTGGCCGAAGGGGAGCTATAGAAAGACTTCAGCAAGTTGATGAACTGGCCATTGATACCAAATTTACTAAGGGTCGCGAATAGATAAGGCCATTCTAGAGAATCAAAGGCCTTCTCTATATCGAAGGCCATAAGGCACGTTGGTGTTTTAGTGGTTTTGGCTTTGTGTATGAGGTTAAGGACTTTCCTAATATTATCTCCTGCCTGTCTGTGGGCCACGAAGCCTACTTGATCATTGTGAATTAATCTTGGCAAGAAAGATGCCAATCTGTCTGCCATAATTTTGGAGAGAATTTTCATATCACAGTTTAGAAGTGAAATTGGCCTGTAGTTTTTCATTTCCAGTGGGTCCCTACCTTCCTTGGGAAATAGAATAATTTCAGCAGCGTTAAGTTCAGCAGGTATTTTTTCTCCGGCTAGAATGTTGTTAAAGAGTGTGACTAGATGTGGGCCAAGGGTATCTATAAATGCTTTGTAATAGTTATTGGAGAATCCGTCTGGCCCCGGAGATTTCGCTACTTTAAGTTTGTGAACCGTTTTGCGGACCTCGTCTAGCGTTATTGGGGCGTTAAGGGCCCCCAGCTCTGCCCCCGTGGCGATGGGGAGATCTTTTGAATTTAGAAATGAATTTATTTCATTACCAATAAGAGCTGTGGAGCCTTCATAAAGGGAGTTAAAGTATTTGGTAAAAGTAGATTTAATTTTACTTGGATTGGCTGTTAGCTCACCTTCCCGCGTTCTTATTTGCTGGATTTTATTCTGCGTGTTTTTTGATTGTAGTTTTTTGGCTAGGAGTGGGCCTGGTTTGTTAGCTTTATCGAAAAAATTTTGCTGAGTCCACCTTAGGGCTTTCTCAGTTTGGTCCGAGAGGAGAGCATCTAGGTCTGTCCTAACCTTGTCAATCAGCTGTCTATTTTTGATATCCGGCTTGGATTGGTTTAATTTCTCAAGCTTTGTCAGTTCTGTTTGTAGTTCAATTTCTCTGGCTTTTTTTCGTTTTTTGTATTGGGATGCTATTTTGATAAGGGTTCCCCTAATGTAGGCCTTGTGTGTGGCCCATATAATACTTGATCTTATCTCTGGGGAGAGATTAACTTGAAAGAACAAATCCAGATCTTGAGAAATTTGTTTCTTTACATCTGGGTTAGCTAGAAGTCTTTCATTCAGCCTCCACGAGAATGTAGGCTTCCCCCCTGAGGCCCATTCCAAATTTAGCTTTACCGCGGCGTGGTCTGACCATGTGCATGGGACAATTTCGGATTTCTTTACCTGGTCTAAGAGGGAGAGATCTACAAGAATGTAGTCTATCCTGGAATAGGTGTTATGTACCTGGGAGAAAAAGGAGTATTCCTTAGCCTTGGGGTTAGTTTCCCTCCACACATCTGTCAGGTTTAGCTTAAAAAGAAGGCTCTTAATTGTCTGCAGTTTCCTGGAAAACCTCTCTTGTCCCCCTTCCCTAGACCTATCTCGAGTTGGGTCCATCACCAAGTTCAGGTCCCCCCCAATTATTATTTTTCCCAATCCCGGTTTATCTAGAGTTTTTAGCACCTTTATGACAGTCTGATGAGGGTTTGTTGTAGGGGCATAGATAGAGACCAGGGTTGTCTTAATACCCTGGATTAGTCCAGTTAACATTACGAAACTGCCTGCCGGGTCTATCTGTTTGTTTTCTAATGTAAAGGGGAAGTTCCTGTGTAGGAGTATGGCCGCACCTCCTTTTTTAGTTCTTTGGTTGGCTAGGAATACTGTAGGGTAATTCTTATGTAGGAAGTTTGGATGGTTATTGTGTACAAAGTGAGTCTCCTGCATGAATATGACAGAGGGGTTGCTATCCCTGTAGGAGAGAAAGGCTTTGCGACGTTTAAAAGGGGAGTTAAAACCCTTGACATTGTGTGTCAGGAATACTATGTCTAGATTGTTCTGATTTACCGCCATGTTTGTGGTGAGGTGAGGTGTTGTCCTGACTTACCCCAATCCCACGAAGAAATCTTGATAGTTTTGTGGGCTGGTGTGAATGACTGGGAGAGTGGATAGTTCCATAGCCCTGTGGGCCTACCATCTGAGCAAGTAATGGCTGAATGAGGGTTGCCTTCTAACCTGATGGAGGTACCTCTGGGGAGTCTTACGATCCTGAAGGAAGAGAATGAGACCGCCAGCAAGCTAACAAAACAGTAAGAAAGTACTAAAACATAACAGTTAAAACGATGGCAATAACCAAAAAACATTTCAAGAGCATTGATCCTCATTGTAATTTACCAATAGCACCTAAGTGCCTAGGGTGGATAGGGAGTAAAAGAAGAAACTCCTCCTCCTGACCCTAGTATGAGGAAAAAGAATACAACTGAATAGTACTTGACTAGAACATTAACACATTTACACTACAGAACACCAACCCTGGAGAAGGCCCGTCCCTGGAGAAACGTATAGACTATGAGAATAAAACATATCCAGGTCTATAGTCTCTTTGAAGAATTGTTCACTTTTCTCTGGTGTTAGAACTAGTACTGTATACTCCAACTTACAGAATGTAAAAACCTTAATTTACAGCCCCTGGTTTCCTAACAAGTGTTAGACCTTTTATGCATTATTTTAAAATGACTCTAGGTCCTGAGGTTTGTAAAAGTTCACCCTTCCTGCACCGGTACAGAGGGGGTGCCTTGGGTGGACTTGCCGGAGGTCCCCTGCTCAGATTGTGGCGAGTCTACAGCGTCTCTGTGCTTTTTTTGTTTTTTGTGGATCGGTACATCCGTCCACTGCCTGGAGGGCCTGTCCTTTGGCCTCGCTGCTTGTTGTTCACGAAACTCTTCCCTGGTTGCAAGATTGAGATGAATCAAGTGTTTCTGACAGTCCTCCAGAGAGAAAGCGGAGTAGGTGGAACCTCCAGCTTGGAAGAGCAAGCGAAACGGGAATCCCCATTTATAAGGGATCTTGTTTTTTATAAGAACATTTAAAGCCGGTTTCATTTCTCTGCGTCTGTTCAGGGTGGTTGGGGCAATATCAGCAAAAACCTGCAGGTGAGATCCATCTGGACCAACAACTTGTGGAACATTTCTGGCGGCCGAGAGGATGTTATCCCTTGTTTTTTGTCGGAGGAAGCGGACTATTGTGTCTTTGGGTAGGCTTTGATTTAAGGATGCACCTAGGGCCCTATGTGCCCTTTCAATTTCGATCACATCAGCTTCTTCTCCCGGCAGCAAGGATCTGGCCACCTCTTTGATGTAGGGTTCTAGATTTGTTACCCTTTTGTCAATCCCTCTGAAACGAATGTTGTTTCTGCGAGAGCGATTTTCAGCATCCTCTAGCTTGTCTTCCAGAAGGGAGATTCTGGCAGAGTTTGCCGAGATGTCTTTTCTGTCTTGCTCTTGGGATGAGGCCAGTTGATCCGTGAGGTTTTCTAGTTGGTGAGTTCTCTGTCCCAGCTCTTGGATTTCTTTCTTAAAGTCCTGCACGGCTTGGGAGAGTTGGGTCTTCAGTAAGGTTTCAAATCTGGTCATAATTTTGTCGATCATCTCCGGGTCTTGTAGTGTGCCTCTCTGATCCCCTTCCATATCCGAATTGTCAGATAGGTCTGCAGCGGGGCTCTGGGGAGTGGGTTGTGATTTAGGGAGCGATTGAAAGTGTTCTTGAATACCTTTAGCTGCCATGCTCTTGCGTGTTTTACCCTTCATCTTCCCCTCCTTATCTCATTTGTGGTTTACTGAGGCCTTGTATTTGATCCGGCTTTTGAAATATGAAGATTATTTGTTTATAGCTGGGTTTCCCGTTTTCTTGTCTCTGCTTGTTAAATTAGTATGTTGACATATTGCAGAGCTGTAAGATGCAGACCTAGTTAAGGCCCTCTCTTCTTTAAAAGTTTGACATGGCTAGGGAGACTTGTGAAGACAGTCCTGTATATGTGCCATGTGGTGTTTGATTAGCCGGCATTTATCCAGCCCATAGGTTAGATCAAAGGGCACTGTATTTGCTTACCCAAAGCTTTGCCAGGGAGGTTATGCATAGCTCAATCCAGGGCTTACATGTTCAGCAATGCAAATGCGTCAAGGTCACTGGTCAGATTTCATTTCCAGGATGAATAGTGCTGTTCCACTACCACTGCATTGAAGCTCACACTGGTCGTCCCCTCCTGTTTGGGTCTAGATGGGAGGTTATGTCCTGGGCCCCCTTCTTGATCCAGTACTGTGGCCTGCCCGTGGTAGCTATGGGTTCATAGAAAAGAGTAGGGGTGTGAAGAGGTTGAGGCTTCTTCGCTAGGCCTAGATTTTAAAATGGCCGCCACCCGTTTCGCGGGCTTTTTCCCGCGGCCTGAAACTCTCTGTGCTGCAGCACCAGCTGGCCTTAGCCCTTAGGCACCCCTCCGGCCGGCACCAGCCACCCCCGGAAGGCTCTGGGTGGCCTTTATAGCTCCCTCGGGGTATCCCCGTTACCTGGGCTTGTATCGGAGCTCCCTGCTCCGGAGTGGGCAAGATGGCCGCCGCCCGATGTCCCCAGGCTCCTGCCGAACTTCCCGTCGACGGAGGACTTTGGCCAGGCCTCTCCGTTCTGCCCGACTGGGACCCCCAAGCGCCGAACCGCCAAGGCTCTGCACAGCCTTCTTCTCCCGGCGGTTCTCAGCAGGGACGCGGGTATGAGCGCCTGTGCTGCAGGTGTCCCTCTGGCTCCGTGCCTGGGTCTCTGTGCCCCAAAATTAAACCCCCGAATTGCTGCTGGGGACTGGTTTAATGCCCTCCTGCTCCCCCAGCCTCCTCGAAGGGGGATATTGAAGCTTTTAGGGTGATTAATGGGCTAAAATGCCCCTTTCAAAGCAGGAGCTCTGCCTAGGCGCCTCCGACACCATCAGACTCCGGCTCCGCCCCCAGCTTCTGATAATTCTGACGGCATTTTCCCATGATTTTTAATCTCATTAAACATATTTTGCAAATGTTCTCCAATTTCTTTTTGAAAACATTTATAGTATAGATGGTCGAAACCGTCTGGACCTGGGGCTTTATTCGCTTTTGCTTTGTTAATTACTTCCTCTATTTCTTCCACGGAAATATCTTGATCCAATAATCTTTGATCTTCTTCTTCTAATTTTGGTAAAGTCACTTGACTCAAAAATATATTTATCTCTTCTATATTAGGTTTTTTGAATGTGGGGTTATTATTTAAATTGTATAATGAACTATAGAACGTCTTCATGATTTCGCTTATTTTATCGGGGTGAAAATTCAGAGTATTATCAAGTCCTCTTAGACTATACATTTTATTTTGCATTTTTTGTCTTTTTAATTTATTGGCCAGGTATTTACCTGTCTTATTCCCCATTAGAAAATTGTCTTGTTGAAATTTCCAAATCAGAGAGTCAGCCTGGTTTTGTAAGATTTTATTTATTTGGGCTTTCTTTTTTGCAATCGACTCTGAACTTTCCACCAATGGGTTCGCTCTATTTTCTCTTATTTGATTCTCCAAATCTATATGGAGTTGTCTCAGGGCTTTCCCCCCTTCCCCATGCATCGCCGCCATTCGTGATATCATTTGACCTCTTATAACTGATTTATATGCGTACCACAGCATAGATGGTGAATCTACGGTATTTCTATTAATTTTAAAAAATTCATTAGTTTCCTTTTTTAGGAATTCCAAAGTATGTTCGTTCTTAAATAAGATCGGATTTAGCTTCCATTTTTTTTTTTTACTTATCTTTTCTTCTTTTAAATTAATACCTAGCAATGAGTGATCTGACCATGTAACGGTATATATTTTTGTATCCTTTATCTGTCTTATTGTATGTATATCTGTTAAGAGATAATCTAATCTTAAGTAAGAATTAAAACGGTTTGAAAAAAATGTATAGTCCCTCTCATATGGATGTAATAATCTCCATGCATCGAAGAGTTCTTCGTTTAATATTATTTTTTCAAAATCATTAGAAGTTTTCTTAATCTGATTTTCTGAATTTTTTTTGATTGTACCTGTTCTATCTTTTTTCAGGTCCAGCACCATATTAAAATCCCCTCCAATTATTAATTGTCCTTTCCTAATTTTTTTAATTTCTTTCAATATCTTTTTAAAATATCTAATTTGTTTTGTATTTGGTAGATATATATTGGCTATTGTCATATTTACTCGATTTATTGTACCAGACCATATTATGTATCTTCCCAGGGGGTCTATAATCTTACCTTCCTCATGTACTTCTAAGTTGTTACTAAAGAGGATTGATACCCCTCTGGATCTTTTATTATATGTTGAATCTATTTTGAGGTTGTAGTTTCTATTATTTACGTATCTTAAGGTATCTTTACCCCAATGAGTCTCTTGTAATAGAAGAATATCTACTTTATTTTTTATATAATAATTATAGGCTATTTTCCTTTTCGATGGGGAGTTTAGTCCATTGACATTATGTGATATTATTTTGACCATTTTTTCCAATTAATTCTTATAACTTTATCTTTATATTTTAAATGGTCTCTTTTAGTATATCTAGTGCTGTCTCGACTCTTACTATTGATTTCACCTGTATAAACTGTATCCCTGGGAAGTTCATTCATTCGTTCATTCTTACAGACCTTGGGCTTTATTTCCTTGGAACTTAAAATAAGTCCAATTTTACTTGTTTTCATATTTTTGCCCCTCATTCTAAACAATTAATAAGGGCTGTTATGCCAATTTTAGGAAATGCTAGGAATTATAATAAACTTACTAGTTCATTAGTTGGGAGGTCATATGATCTTATTTCCCTGATTTACGCCCTTCTTAAATATTGTCATTATTTATTTTAATTTAATTTTTCTTCTTACTCTCCTTGTCCCTCTATTCTTTCTTAATCTTTTATCCAACTACTACTATTTAGGGGAATATAAGTGATAAAAAAAATAATATATATCCTTGTCCACCGTAACCAAAATATTCCCCTATAATGTATTTAAATGGTGTCATCCTACTCTTTTTCAATCTACTGAACCCTTCCCTCCTGGCAGCCTCCTCCCATCTCATCACTTCATATTTCTCCCGAAACAGATCATTATAATACATATTCTATAATCAATTTCTATCATGATTTAACACTCATTTATTAATCTGAATATTTATACATTACTCTCTTAACCTGTTGCACTAAAAAATCGAAATATCTATACATCCCCCTATATACCTTTAATCGAGAGGGAATCCATACCATTTTCTCTAGTCCTTATACCACCCATACTTAAAGATTGAAATATATCGAAAGAACTAGTATTAGTATTTACATATATCCCTTTACCTCTTTAATATATCTTTTCTCACTTTTCTTTTACCTTCTTCCCTCACTTTACCCTTCCTTACTCTCTTGTCCTCCTTTTCTCTCATAGAACAAGTATGGATTCTCCTCGGTACATATACCAAAATATTCTAAAATGTTATTGCTTTATAGTTTTTAAAGTGAATAATAATTTATTAAACAATTCTATAAGTCTATAAAGTGCATATCAATAAAGTGCTTAATTTCCCCCCCATGAGATATTTCCTCAGTGTTCTCTCAACGAAATAAAAGTGAAATTTTCCTCCTTTTTTCCTTTCCTCTTCTTTTCCCTTCCCTCCACTTTCCTTCCTAACTAACTTTGTGCTAAAAAAAAAAAAAAAAAAAAAATCTCTAATATAGTGGGTATTTTTTAATTCCTTCTATATTTTCCCAGTTCGTAATATAATTCTTTGTAAAACCTTTTATATATTATCCATACAACTATCCAAACTCCCATTCCTTTATCTAAATACAGTGTTTCCAATGCCATTTTAAATTTCTATACCTCTATAAAGTGCATGAGTAAAGTGCTTATATTTACAAACATAATGTAGGATTTCCAATCCTCTATATAATTAATTAAAGTGCTTTGTATCCTATAATAAACTATAAAATTCTATAAAGTGCATTCATAGTAAGGTGCTCAATATTCACTACCATAATATTGGTGGTCTCTTGGTGAGTATCTATATTCTTACTGCTATATACTATAAACCCCTTCTACATATCCACTAAAATAAGTGGACCGACCCTAAAAATGAAGAAGAGAAAAAAAAAAAAAAGGAAAAAAAAAAAAGAAAGAAAAAAAAAAAAGAAAGAAAAAAAAAAAAACAACAGAGAAAAAAAATTAATAAATAAACAGTCCATAATAGTGCATTTTCTTCTAGGGACTTTTCCTCTCCTCCTTAACCTCTATTATTTCAAGGCCCATTCCGGATTCTTTAAATTTAATTGGATGTTGTCTTTGGGATTAATTGAGAGATCTACTTCTATATTCCATTTTTGTAACAGCATAAGTCCTTCTTTAACAGAGTCTATTTTATTCCAGGAGTCTCCTTCCATTATATATAATCCCGTTGGATACTTCCATCTGTATTTAATTTCTGCATTCCTTAAACTTTGTGTTATTGCCGTATATTCTCTTCTTTTATCCAAAGTATATTTAGACAGATCCGGAAATATTTTGATTTTGTCATATGGTGCCTCCATTGGCCTTTTTATGTAATTAGCTTTGATTATTGTATCTCTATAGTTAATGGATTGAAGATTGACTATAACGTCTCTTGGTATATTTTTATCTAGTCCTCTAGGGAGGGAAATCCTTTGTATATTTTCTATTTTTATTTCATCTTTGGAAGTTTAGGGTGATAAGTTAGTAAATAGATCTTTGATATATCCCCGTAAATCTTTTTCGGATATGTTTTCATTTATTCCCCTTATTCTAATATTTTTTTTCCTTGATCTATCTTCCATGATATTAATCTTCATATTTAGTTCTTCAATCTTATATTCCAATTTATTTGTATATTTCAATAATGCATTATTATCCATGATTAGTTTATCACATTTGGTTTCCAATTCATTTATTCTTTTATTAGTTTCTTTTACTGAGTTTGTATTTTCCCTCAACTGTTTTGTTATTTCCAACATGATCTTTTCTTGGGAATCTTGTAGAAGGTCTTTCATTTTTAAATAGGTTAATGGTTCCTCTTGTTGTATTTCAGTATTATCATGGGGAGAGTGTGTTATTTTCTTCGGGGAGGAAGTTATGGATTGTTCCAATAGGGATGATTCTGATTGCGTTGTTTCTAATATACTACTTTTTTGTTTTGGGGAAAAGAATTGATTTGATTCTGGGGCACCTGTTTTCTTCTCCTTGCTTTTTATTTTTATTGTATTTGAGGGTTTCTTATTTGCCATCTTATTGTTTTTTTGGGAGGTATTCCTGAGATTTTGTAGTTTTTAGTTTTCTCCACTACTCTTTATCTCTTTCTTTTACTTTCACTTCTTTCTTCTCTCCCTTTCTCTTCCTTCCCTTCTTCCTATCCTCCTTCTCCTTTCTTGTTTCCCTCTTTTATTCCTCCTTTCTTTATGTAGAGTCCTTTAATTTTGTTTATCTTTTATAATTTAAATTAGTGGATGACCTTTAGTAATGTCTTAGAAGGGTTCTTTCTATATCTTCATCTTCGCGCCCTTAGCCTCTTATCTCTATCATATTTTTATACAGCTTATTATTGTTTATCGTTTATACCCTTTCTCCTCAACTCCCTCTACCTCCTCTGCCTCAGTGTATTACTATTGTCCTTTATCTTTGTATTCCCCAATATAGCTCCCTTGCAAGTTGTAGCGGGTTCTAATATTTCTGGGGCTTTTATACTTATGGCATAATATGCCTCTTTCTGTTGTTCACCATTGTTTTTTTTTAGGACTTTTGTATATTTCATTGTTCACTTACTTAGTCCCCTTTAGGTCTCCCGAGCTCTCTCGCGGGGAAACTCTCTCCTTCGCGCCCTTTTGCGCGGTTTGCTCGTATTCTCGCGAGATCTTCACGGGGATCGTCTCCGTCCTCCGACTTTTACCATACTCTGCGAAGTTTGACTTTTTGGCTTAAATCCGCCTTATATCAGTGCTAGTAGCTTTGGGGAATTATCATTTTTTGTTTATATCGACCTTTGAGGCATATTGGGAGGGGGGATGGGAAGTATATAGGGTAATTGCACAAGCTGATAAATTATACTTTATAAATTTTTTAATAATCTTTACTTAGCTGCATAGTAATAGAATGGTCCTTCTTGAGGCTTTCCAGGCGTCTATTTAATCGTTATAACCTTGGATCCAGGATCCGATGTGGGCTCAGGATTACCGCTGTCTGCAGGACATGACCTCCCAGCTCTCCTACCACCAGCTCATCTGCGAGCCGGTGTATGTTCCACTTCCGGTACCGCCCTCATGATGCAAGGGACAATGTTGTTCCTTGTTATACTTTACCTTGATTGAAGTGTTGTTCTTGTCCGAATGACAGAGGGTCCCCTCCTGCCAATCTTAATCCGCCGGTCTTCTTGTAGTGTCTGTTTGAAAAAGAAAGTGAAATGGTTAATTGTATATTTCTTCTTTTTGATTTAGCAAAGCATGGTCTTTTTCAGTATGTAATGTATTTTTCTATCTTACCTCTTCTTCTTTCTTGGTGTTCTTTAAAAGGGATTCTGGTTCACAGTGCACGGTGCAAATTCTTGAGTGACGCTGTTGATGCAGAGTCTGAATAGTAAGAAAAGGGGAAAGATTCAGCTTTAGGTTACATATGTATTAGTGTCATATAATTTTTTGCTATGAGTTGCAGTAAATTAATGTCATTTAAATATACTGGTTAAATTAGTTTCAATTAACATTAGTTTGTTTTAGGGCCTACACACATAAATGTGCGTGTCACATGTCACTATACATGATACACATATACAGTCAGGTCCATAAATATTGGGACATCGACATAATTCTAATCTTTTTGGTTCTATACACCACCACAATGGATTTGAAATGAAACGAACAAGATGTGCTTTAACTGCAGACTTTCAGCTTTAAATTGAGGGTATTTACATCCAAATCAGGTGAACGGTGTAGGAATTACAACAGTTTGTATATGTGCCTCCCACTTTTTAAGGGACCCAAAGTAATGGGACAGATTAACAGTCATAAAACAAACTTTCACTTTTTAATACTTGGTTGCAAATCCTTTGCAGTCAATTACAGCCTGAAGTCTGGAACGCATAGACATCACCAGACGCTGGGTTTCATCCCTGGTGATGCTCTGCCAGACCTCTATTGCAACTGTCTTCAGTTCCTGCTTGTTCTTGGGGCATTTTCCCTTCAGTTTTGTCTTCAGCAAGTGAAATGCATGCTCAATCGGATTCAGATCAGGTGATTGACTTGGCCATTGTCAGCAGTCACATCATCAATAAATACAAGAAAACCAGTTCCATTGGCAGCCATACATGCCCACGCCATGACATTACCACTGCTTCACTGATGAGGTGGTATGCTTTGGATCATGAGCAGTTCCTTTCCGTCTCCATACTCTTCTCTTCCCATCACTCTGGTACAAGTTGATCTTAGTCTCATCTGTCCATAGGATGTTGTTCCAGAACTGTGAAGGCTTTTTTAGGTGTTGTTTGGAAAACTCTAATCTGGCCTTCCTGTTTTTGAGGCTCACCAATGGTTTACATCTTGTGGTGAACCCTCTGTATTTAATCTGGTGAAGTCTTCTCTTGATTGTTGACTTTGACACACATACACCTACCTCCTGGAGAGTGTTCTTGATCTGGCCAACTGTTGTGAAGGGTGTTTTCTTCACCAGGGAAATAATTATTCAGTCATCCACCACAGTTGTTTTCCATGGTCTTCCGGGTCTTTTGGTGTTGCTGAGCTCACAGGTGCGTTCTTTCTTTTTAAGGATGTTCCAAACAGTTGATTTGGCCACACCTAATGTTTTTGCTATCTCTCTGATGGGTTTGTTTTGTTTTTTCTGCCTAATGATGGCTTGCTTCACTGATAGTGACAGCTCTTTGGATCTCATATTGAGAGTTAACAGCAACAAATGCAAAAAGCACACTTGAAATGAACACTGGAGCTTGTATCTTCTCTTTGTAAATGGGATAATGAGGGAATAACACACACCTGGCCATGGAACAGCTGAGCAGCCAATTGTCCCATTACTTTTGGTCCCTTAAAAAGTGGGAGGCACATATACAAACTGTTGTAATTCCTACACCGTTCACCTGATTTGGATGTAAATACCCTCAAATTAAAGCTGAAAGTCTGCAGTTAAAGCACATCTTGCTTCAGTTTCATCTAGTTTCATTTCAAATCCATTGTGGTGGTGTATAGAGCCAAAAAGTTTAGAATTGTGTCGATGTCCCAATATTTCACTATACATGAATCACATTTTTATAGTTAAAGTTGTTTTTTTTTAATGTCATTTAAATATACTTGTTTAATTAGTTTGGGTTAAGATTAGTTTGTTGTAGGGGCTATACACATAAATGTACGTGTCACATGTCAGTATACATGAATCACATTTTCATAGTTAAAGTTGTTTTTTTTTTGTCCTGTCTTGATAATAAAATGTAATATATTATAGCTTACCTCTTGTAATTTGCACAATGTAAAGTAGGAAATTAGGAAACAATTCTCTTCTCAAGTAACAGCAGCAGTTAACTATCCAGTCACTCCGTTCATCACCTGAGTAGAAATGTAGAATTTTCTGGAAAGTAGGCAGTATTTATAAACTTTCAAGTGCCTCAGACCGTTAGAACGCAATACGCATGCGCTATTTGCGTTCCAGCTTACAATTTGCGTTCCATCCGCCATTTTATGCGTAGTAGTTTTCAAAATGGTGGTTAATATCAGTGTGGTACTTGCCGCATAGTATGTGTTTCAGTTTTGCGAGTCACTGTAGTATAGTTACGTCTGTAGCCTCGTTTTCGTTTTGTTCGGCGGACATTTTTTCTCTCGCTTAGGTGATTTTCGGCAGTTTAAACTCGTTTTTTTGGACTTAAATGGACGTGTAAATTAACTTTTCGAGGTGCCGTATGCCCCCCCTTGCTGTAAGTAAGCTTTTTATGTGTTCGTTGTGTTTATTTCTTGTGTTTCTGATGTTTTCATGCGTGTCGTTTTCGGCCGGTTTTGCGTGTTGGGAATGGGTCGTTTCGCGGCAGAATTTTTTTGCGAGGGACGCAGTTGTTTTTTTCTAAGTCGTGCGTGTACGACGCAGTTGATTTTTTTCTAAGTTGTGCATGGCTTCAGGGTGGCTCCCTGACTGGAATAGAACCCAGGTTGCAGAGGTGAAAGCAAATCCTAGCCACTGGGCCACCAGAGAACTCTTTTAATGTGGTACCCTTGTGCATCATCAAATTTCATAAATGCCTACATATTCACTCTCATTAAGCTTCTCTTGTATAAATAAGGAAACATAACAGTTACATATTTACACAGGGAATTCAATTATTTTGTTGGTAAGAAAAATGATAAGGCTAACTAAAAAATGTTTTTATTTTTATGCAGAGACCAAAAAAATTGAATACAAACAAAACCACAAGGATAGGACTTGGCATCTTTAAATGCATTTGACAATGTGTATCCATATGTGCAGACTCATGATCTGTAAAATATATAGAAATGTAAAGTTCATATATACCACCAAGTAATTCATATATGCATTATTTTACCTAAATAATATTTGTATGTCAGCCCTATCACATCTTGAATATTGCCATTTTTGCTCTTAGTAAACATCCCTCTCTGACACCAGGTGTTATTACCATGAGCTTTAAATAAATCTGCAATAAAATGTACATGTATTTGGTTTCTCAATGGAACTCATTATATGTTTTCTAATATGGGAAAATGAATTCATTCATATCCCGAAATGGCAATCATACTTCTCAATTAACTTCATGTAAATTAATTAGTATAGCTTAGACTTGACTGTTGTTCAGGACTCATTGGCCTTTGTGTGCTGATGATGAACCCTTCATCTAATTTTTAATTATGCCACAATTAAACTAAGCAATTCAACTGAAAATTATTTTTATTTAACTTTCAACAATTTTTTGTAAATAAATAGTACATTTTGTATTCACATTTGAACGTCTAAAACAAGTAAAAAAAACGTGTTTCCTGCTCAGAATTCTGAGAAATACAGTTATTACACTGCATTCTGGGAACCTGGCTAGGGACATGCAAATGTTCCCACAAAGGCTTAGCTCTTTAATCCAAATACCTTTTCAAACAAGAGCCTTTGTGGGCACATTTGAATGTCCCTCACCATGTTCCCATAATGCAGTGTAATAACTGTATTTCTTGGAATTCTGAGCAGTAAAAACGTTTTTTAACTTGTTTTAGACGTTCAAATGTGAGCACACATACTATTTATTTACTGTACTACTTTATGGTGGATGACTTCTATCGCTCTTTTGCCTGCCATAAAGTAAATGATTGTTGTGGTAAAGTACCTCCCCATAAAACCTACAACACAAGCTAGAAACTGGACCCACACTGATGAGAGACAGATACTTTGAAACAGCTGTCCATAGTAGGTTTCCTGGATTGTGCATAATCTATCCTGGGCTTTGCTTAAAGCTGTATAATACAGAAGGCATATGATTAAAAGAAGCCAATGTTTGAAATGGCATTTGGACTAAAGAGTGAAGCCTTTCTGGGCACATTTGCGTGTCCCTGCCCAGGTTTCCGGAATGCAGTGTAATAATACTTCAAATATTCCCTAAAATAAAGTTTAGGAGAGATTTAAAAAACAAAAACAAAGCAAGACTATGTAATAATGGATCAGACAATCCATTATTACACAAAAATAGTTTAATGTAGGTGATACAGTAGCAGGACTTAGAGGCCATAGCCCTTTGTCCTGCTCAGTCTTCCCTTAAAATGTATCATCCCCATTAAAAAATGTGTGTTGTTGTATAGCTAACATATTACGACACCTTACCTACTCCATTATTACACAAGAATTACAATTATACATTTATGGAAGTTTATTTTACCTCACAACCTCCAAAATCCTGTTCTACTTTCAACGATAAAGGTTAACATTTTATTTCAAGGCATATCTGCTAAAAAGGTAATCTTTTTATGATTAAATTGACATATATTTGGTGGAAATTGGCCTATAGCATTCTTAAGATGTTATTAAAATATGTGGAAATCCTTTTTGAATTTTTAAAATTTAACTTTTTTAGCAGAGTTAACTTATTTTGAAGATTTAATGTTTACATCGATTCCAGTCATCTTTTTTGTTACTTCATTGCTAATGGGTCTGGCTCTTTATCCAATCAGATTCGAGATGTTTTCTGCTGCCTGTCTATTCTGTTCAAAGGACCTCAAAAGTCCCCATGTGTGCTCTACACCAGTCAATAGAGCATGAAAAAGTGTGGCTAAAATGTATTAACTTTTTAGTAATGATGTTGAATTCATGGCGTTATGATAAATAGAAGTCAGGCCATTTCAGTGTGTTGCCTCTGCCTAAATAAGTAATGAGCTTTGCACTACATGGTATGTAATGTATATTAATTTGAATCAGGTGTAGACTTCAAGGGCTTTGAATCCTTGAATACTTGATTATATTCTAGCAGCCAATGTAGCAATAGATTAGATAGCACAGTAGTGGCCTCATTCAAATGTGATTTGGCCAATTGAATAGGGCTCTATATAAGCACATAGCATATTTTTTTACAGAAGTTTTTAGTTAGTGAACATCTATCCAAAAGTAAGGTCTTTACTAAACCTTCTGTAAAAAATATGCAATTTTTGACCCCCTAACTGAGGGTCACAACAGCTTGTCAGGCACAAAAGTTAAATAATTCGGCCTCCTCCAATCAGTCTCTTGGAAATGAGAGGCTAGGGCAACCTCCACCAGTGGCATTACCACTGCTTTGAACATGCTGGGAGCTAACTGAGGGCCTCATTCAATTGCAATTTGACCAATTGAATAGGGCTCTATATAAGCACAGAGCATATTTATTTTACAGAAGTTTTTAGTTAGTGAAGACCTTGCTTTTAGATACAAGTTAACTAACTAAACACTTCTGTAAAAAAAATGCTCTCTGCTTATATAGAACCCTATTCAAATGGTCAAATCATAATTGAATGAGGCCCACAGTAAACCTATTTGCTACAGCAGCTGCACAGTCCTCCTCATTACTAATTGAAAACACTAAAGGGTGGCAATAAGGAGCACCGGAACAGACAGATAAAGGTAAAAAATAATTAATGAATTAAATTTTTACTTTATTTTACTGCTCAATTTGTATCTGATAAGCGGTTTGGATTGACTTCAGTGGCCCTTTAAGAAAGCATTTAAAAAAGTACAATGCTTAAGTGAATTGGTGTAGTTCACCACAAAATAGAATGCATGTTATTAATTATACCTTTCTTGAAGATTGTCGGCATTATTGTGAGAAATATATTTAATTTTCACATATACATTTTATCTGGTTTGTTACTTTTCTCGTAAAGTCAATATTCATCATGTGTTTAATTGTGTTACTGAGGCATATCATTGTAAGATTTCCTTTATCAAACTGTTGCACACTGATCTTTTTTCAGCATTGTCAGAGTGAGAAAAAACATATTCCATATGTGCAATACCCAAAAGTATTCGCAAACCATCAGTGATTCTAGAGATCACTTTTGGATAAAACTATTTATAAGCAGTTTATCTGTATGTAAACAGAGCTGCTAAGCAGAATCTCTTACAGCATATTTCTGTAAATAATTCTGTATTAGTGTATATAAACGTTATCAGCCTTATTAAATTGCGATTCGGCCAATTGAATAGGGCTCTATATAAGCACATAGCATAGCATTTTTTTGCAGAAGTTATTAGTTAGTGAACTTCTATCCAAAAGCAAGGTCTTCACTAACTAAAAATCTCTGTAAACAAAAAATGCTCTGTGCTTATATAGAGCCCTATTCAATTGGCCAAATCGCAATTTAATAAGGCTGATAGTTAATTTCACAAGTAAAACTACAGTTTTTATATACACATTGTGTAGATTATTACACATTCCTCTAAATGTGTTATCATCTTAGCATCAAATACAAAAGCTGTCCTTAGATAATTTTAGAGCTGTTGATGATTAACATAATTTTATTTTATTATGTTTGTGAACCACTTAGCTTGTAATATAAGGCAGAATTTGTGAAGCAACCCTGTTGCCTTATGATACCAGGCAATATATTTTGAAATTCTCTATTTTTATACAGAGCTTAAATATTTTTTTATTATATAATAATATTTAAATACTTTTATATTGTCCTAAACTCATATACAACTCCTGTAATATTAATAGGATGTAAACAATTAAGAAAACTATTGTTTGGCTGTCCCTAAGTTGATGGTCCTCTTCTGCATCTCTACCTTGTTATGTAAAGGGGCTTGTGTACTTCAATGTAAATGTGAGCTATACCATGTAGGGTCACTCAAGATGGGCAAGTCAAAGCAGAGAGTTCAGACAAATCGTGGTCCACTGAGAAAGAACTGGCAACCCACACCAATATCTTTGCCAAAGATAACCTTATGGATAAGCATGACCAGAGACATAACCATATATGTTCCTGGTGTGCTGTGGTCCATAGGGTCATGGATGGTCAAACACAACTGAACAACTTAACCACAACAATAACATTTGATGTTACTATGTATAGACTTTTATCTTGCAGAAAGCAATTTGTAAGACTTTAAAACGCATAATGATGTACGTAATGCAATCAGGAGGATGTGTGAGTTAAACATTAAAACTATGCCAATATCACTAGATTAAATTGGAAAAAGCAAGTGGAAGCCACCGTATGTACAACTCGCATTAGTATATGTGTCTGTAATTGTATTACCTTATTTTTACTGGGATTGTTCTATTGTTCTATTCAGAAAAAAACAAAATATGGTTCTGAATCATTGGCTTGGATCTGTAAACATAAATATCTGAATTGATCACTAATAATCAATCACCTCTTCAATCAGTTACAAACTTATTTGGACTTCATATGCATTGATGAAAGAAAAAGCTCTCAGTAGCACATAGCAACACTCAGCAGTACAATGTAGAACAGCATTATACATTTGTATGGGAAGATCTCGGTCTGTCAGGACGTTTCTTCTAGATGAAGGTAGATGTTCTCGGCAATCTATTCCTGCTAACACATCTAATGAGCTGCAGCTAAGCAGGTCTTCGAGGTTCAGCTAAACAAAGTTAGAGGTTTTTATAATAATCCAACCACAAAACAGCAGTTTGATTTTGAGGTTTACCCACAAATGTGATAAGAAATTGTAGCATTTCCATAAAAATGTACAATATGAGCCCTATGCTAATCCCCAAAAAAGCAATAGTGAGTGTCCTAACTACAGAGTAAACCCTACATAGCTATGTTAATCACCCATCCCTAAAACATTGAGAGCAAACTGCTACGGGTAGCTGCTAGTAGTGAAACAACACAGATGAAAAGCAAGGCATAAATCTCCATTGAGTTTTGCACTGACCATAAATTACAAGTTACTCTGTGACACTTTGACACCCAAACCCTATGCTAATAAGATTTTATGGATCACTTGCAAATCAGGGCACTGCCATAACTGCAAAAAGCAGAAGAAAGATTTACGTGTACCAAAGATCACGCGCAAATGCTTTGAAAACCCTAGCTGAGTCTCTCATACTTATTTGAAGTGACAGCCCAAAAATACACTACAGTTTCCTTTCAACTTTATTTGACACTAAACAATCCGATATCAACATATGTGTAATAAAAAATATAACATGTATCAGGCCCGTTTTTAATTCAGGGTAACAAAAAACCCAGTACTCAAGGAGCTAATACACATCACAAACCACATTGCCTAGAAACAAATACTCTAATGCATTGTCTATAAATATTTTAACACAAAATAAACACATCTTTTATTTATTGTGCCTATAGATGCAATTGTCACATCTTTTTAATATCAAAATATATTAATGCATAAAAAAACAATAACTTTATATACATCCCTGTAGCTAGTTATGGGCAGTTGTTCCTGCACTTCCCACTCATTATAAGATTTATGATGTTCCCATTTCATATCGGCTCCTAGGGCCGTATCATTAGTAAAGCTTGGTTTGGCTGCTCCCTACACAGATATCTGTTGTGGCAACAGAGCAGGATTTACAGATCTGACCTGACTGCTATAATCTGGGGGAGTGAAGGATTTGAATTAGTGTAGAATTTAAGAAAAAAAAAAGCTCCAGCAGACTTTTTACTGCATTCCTCCTAGTTAGAGCACCAGATTAGCATAGGGCTCTATGTTTGTCAGTGTAGTCATGTGCAGTTTTAGGAAGTCTGTTCCATTAGCTTTCAAGCAAAGCAGTAGGTTTCCACTTGTTTGTGCCTTAAAGTAAGTTACACTAACAATCACTTTATCACACACCATACATGTTCCTAGCATATTACATCATTATGCCCTTGGTCAGTAATGACACAAAATGCAGGTGCATAGTGGCTTAGTTTGGAACAGTTCCCTTCAACTATACATGCACAATGCACTTTTTAGTGAATAAGAAGGTAAGGAGACATCAGGTATCTCATAATTTGGGATTCTTGAATGTACATAGGTTGCTACTTTAAGTTCTGACCCAAATCTTTATTTAAATGTGCCCTATCAGTTCTAAACACACAAACTCATGCCAGTAGACTAGTCAATATTATAGCTGTTTTACTTATCAGCTATACACATACAACACATACAACTGCTGAAAGATGTGATAGTAATCATAACAGAGAGATTATTGTATTCACTTAATCTGGCAGGAGAAAGATAAGTCATGCAAAAGTGTTCTGTTTGATGGAACCCTCATCAAGATGCTGTTTTAAATATAATTTAATATAAACTACAAACGTGTATAAACATATTGGAAATCTATATGGTTTTGTGTGCAAGTAGGTTTTATATACTATTTGACTAGTGCTTTCAGAAACCTTTAACAGAACACTTGTCAGAATGAAATTATTTGTTTTTATTAATTCTACAGAAAATATATTATACAATGTTGGAAGTGTTATGGCTTGCACTGTTGTTTTAAATATGTGTTTTCTGAGTGACAAAGAATACAGCACAGAGGAGCTACACATTATCCTCATTATTTTTTTCAAATAATGTAAAGCTTTGACTACGACAGATGCCATTCTCTATTATAAAACACTTGGACAACTTGTTTGGACTAACAATACAAACCATAGGAATTTCCAGTATTTTATATCTAATATGAAGCCCCCATAGCTTCTGTTGCTTTGTTCTGTTACTCATAAGTCTGTCTTTCACTTCAGTCACAGTGGTGTGATCAAATCAGCCTGTATTGCTTAGTAAATCTGACTTTTCGGCTTCTGAGTTGCTAGCATGTTTGTTAGGAATTATTGGCAAGGGAAAGTAATTCATTTATAATCATACACTTAGCTCAATTGGTGTGTTATTAGTGCTTTTATATAGCTCTGCATCTAAGCAGGTTATCGTTTATGTCAATACTATTACCTAAATAGATTTTTGGCTAGTTTTCTGATAACATTTATAATATCAATTCATCTCAGTTGAGTAATTGGCAAATCAAGTCACTTAGTTGTCATAACAATAACGATTATTTGAAAAAAAAATGCAATACAGTTAAAGCAATACAGTTTTTTTCTAATTCACTTTGCTTAAGATCAGTACTGCACATTAGTTGTCATTTTAAAATGTAATGTAATGGCCTAACAGGAGCTAGATATTTAAATGGGATATTCATCTTTAATAAAATCAATATTCAGTTTTTCATATTAGTAATATTCATTATTAATACCAAACATCAAATTTATACATCCAGTTTACCTGCTTTTCATCACGTTGTAAATGGTTATGGAGGGATGTGACTGTGAGACAGATACAAATGGCCAGAAACAAGCCTATGTCTGTGGCAAAGTAAAACAGTTCAGCATACCTCCAGCTAATGAATATCATCTGCTCCTGTCTAGACGTAAATGTCTGTGTCAGAGTTGCTCCCATCCCTTGATGACCTTTTAAGGAAACAAGCAGCTCAACTGTAGGTTTGCAAGTTGATGTTTGAAAGTAAATGTAATACTCAACACTGCTTTCCTAAATCACTTAATATGAATTTATTATCGATCAATGCCTAACTAAGATATAGATCCAGTTGTGTAGATAATCAATGCTGTTCAGATACCTTTTTTTGTGATTGTTTCAACAATAGGAAACATGGCAAAAAACAGTACAAATTATTTTTCTTTATTTACAAAACAGTTTTACTTTTAGACTTGGTTATAAACTTACCTGCAACCAGAGGCTATAAAGGAAACACATTAAGATGAAATGTGTCAAAATTCTGCTTTGAAGTGTGGCATTGAACACCAAAGGCAGCTGAGAGCCTATAACAGCATGGATATTAGATAGCTGCAGTAGTAATTCTCTATGACAAAAAAATCTTATACAATTTTTGAAACATTAACTTGTCCAGTTGTCGTTAATGTTAAACGAGTGCACAGTTGGTTAATGAGGCATGAGAACTGGAACATAATTATCCAAAGTTCCATAACTAGCAGAAGTGAACTAATGCCATTCTAGTAAGATTGATCAGTTTCTACATTCTATTTTCATTTTATTATTCTATTTTCATTTTATTATGACATGTACAATTAGTTTGAAAAAAGTAATCATGCCTGAATTGTACAAATATGCTTGTTCATGTTTATAGCTAAACAGGATACATTTAGAAAAACTAAATAAAAAGAGAAGCAAAGTAATAACCCACTAAATAAAGCCATCATCACTCCCACCTCTCAGGTGGTTGGTTATACTGGATCCCATCCTCTCTTTTATTCCTCACATTCGATCAATAAAAAACTCTTTGCAGTTTCACCTCAAAAACATCTCCAAAATTCGCCACTATTTTACAGAAGACACAGTTGAAATTCTAAAACACTTTCTCATCATATCTCCACTCGACTACTGCAATTCACTCCTTGCTGGCCTCCCCATTTCTCGCCTGTCTCACTCCAATCCATAATGAACGCCTCCGCTAGACTCATCTTCCATGCCAAACGCTCAGTGTCTGCAGCTCCTCTCTGTCAATTATTTCACTGGCTTCCCTTAGCCTCCAGAATCAAATTTTAAATCATGACCCTAACTTACAAAGCCCTCAATAATAATGCTCCCTCTTATATCTCTGCTCTTGTTTCAAAATACTCTCCCAACCACCCCTTCGTTCTGCTAATGACCTTCTTCTTTCCTCCTCTCTTATCACCTCCTCTCACTTCAGTAGGCATTTCTAGGTTGTTTATAATCTTAATAAAATACAAGATATGCTCTTAAGCTATGTCTCCAGCTCTACATTTCATTCCAACTATACTTCCTATATACCTCCTCCAAGGTTAAACAAGTAGAAGTGTAGAGGTAGGCTTGGAGACTAATATACAGTGCCTTGCAAAAGTATTCACCCCCTTGAATTTTTACCTGTTGTGTTACATTACAGCCTTTAGTTCAATGTTTTGTTAATCTGAATTATATGTGATGGATCAGAACACAATAGTCTAAGTTGGTGAATTGAAATGAGAACAATATATACATAAAACTATTTTTTAGAAATAGAAAATTTGGCATGTGTGTATGTATTTACCCCCTTTGTTATGAAGCCCATAAAAAGCTCTGGTGCAACCAATAAAACTTCAGAAGTCACATCATTAGTGAAATGATGCCCACCTGTGTGCAATCTAAGTGTCACAGTATCTGTCATTACATATACACACCTTTTTTGAAAGACCCCAGAGGCTGCAACATCTAAGCAAGAGGCACCACTAACCAAACACTGCCATGAAGACCAATGAACTCTCCAAACAAGTAAGGGACAATGTTGTTGAGAAGTACAAGTCAGGGTTAGGTTATAAAAAAATATCCAGATCTTTGATGATCCCCAGGAGCACCATCAAATCTATCATAACCAAATGGAAAGAACATGGCACAACAGCAAGTGATTAAAAATAAAAAAAATAAAATAGAAACAACTGCAAATAAAATATTATACATAATTTGAGATGTTCTCAGGAGCTGCAGTAACAGAACGCACAATTTGCTGTATACACTAATCTAGGGCTGATTCTCGTATATAATCCTAACTACAGGGCACAGATAACCCCCAGTATGGTATAGTGGAGTTCCCTATCTAATAAGAGCTAATCTTGAAGGGCCCACCATTTACCCTCTGAATAATATTTGGAAAATGAGAACTACCTCCCTATACTGTGTGCCTTGTTATAAAATGGGTAGCAAGGTAGAAATCCCGTCATGAGTAAACATAATATGTGTCATAAAATGGACAAAAGAAGAAAACAATATCCTATTGCAAAGGGATACACTTACTATATATCAGTATAAGTGAGGAACATAGAATGATTCCTCTACACTGCGCTAATTGAAGGGAACATAGAGAATCCATGTAAATATAACAGAATTCCCTAAGCACAATAGGCTAGCCTCAAAGGTTCCCGCTGTTAGCCCTTTAACTAGTCCAAGTTAAGAAGGGAAGGGTGCAGACTGCCTTTCTATATGTAATACTGTTTTAAGCTCTGTGTATAACATATATCCCTCTATGTTTGACACAACAAACAGCAGATCATCTAAATCGGGGTAGCAATCTCTAGTTTCACAGTGCAAATAACATGCCTTAAGTCATATACAGAAACACACAAAACACAGCACCCTAGAACCAGATGCATCTCATATTGTCCGCAAGTAACATACTTTCAATGCATGTATAGCCCATAAGAAACAATGCGTCTCTTATGTGTAGGGAGTAAAAATGTATGTGACTGGATGCTGTGGTGTAGCTCCTCACTGCAGTTCCGGCATCACACCTTCAAACTGCCAGACAGCCTGACGCATGTGTTTCGCAAGATACAGCTGCTACAGAGGCTGATGAAGGACAAAAAGGCAACTCAGCCTTTTAGGCATTTAAAACTGGGAGGATCAACACATGGATTTGCCTTGTAAGAAATGTTTCAGGGCAGATACAATTGACAGATGTATCACTATTGGTTCCTAAAATAACATTCCACTAGATTACAATGTATATAATACATGTAATAGATAGATTCCTTTCCATATATACCCTCATACAGGTTTCACCTTGCTTAGGTATTGGTGTTACGTCACGGTTTGTCATCTCCACACTTTGAGGCGCTATAGTATTTACTAGGTTTCCTTATTTAGGGAACTCTAGGTCCTTTTTTCTAATAGATAGAACAGCTGGAAATTAGGTGCAGTTTCAACACAGCCAGGGAAGACATAAATGTGGATGAAAAAAAGGGCGTTGTCAATTGATATAATATGGATCACTGCCTGCTACGCTGCATTTAAATGAAGTAACTTTGAAGTTACAAGAAAGAATGTATCTCCTACCAGGCTTGGAAAACATAATTAGAGATATAAAATCCTTATAGAATCCAAATTCCAGTATCCCTAAAAGGAAGGAGGCACACTTAGTCACAGAGAAAAAAATAGGCTAGCATAAAAGCTGCACAAATTTGCTCATACTGTTGTAGTCAAACAATTATTATAACATGAATAATTTGGATCTTTGGATATATCTATATCCCACTAAATGAACAAGTTAGTATAGCCAAATATCTCAGAGTGAGTTTGATAAATGCATCTATAGATTTTAATTACTTATTTTAAGAACATAGTAAAATTAACGTGTTCATTCAATCCTCCTGGAATAGTGGTGTTCAGAAATGTTATCCATTTGCTTTCCACCTTCTACAGTTCCTGTTCAATGTCCCCTTTCCTTATTCCTAAGCTTATTCTCTGTAACAGAAAGCATTTGACAACAAGGTGTGAATTATTCTTTAAGGAAAAATGCAGTGCAACCGTAGATCTCTTTCAGCATTCTTAATATTGCACAAATGTTCACCTAATTGTTTTCTTATTTCCCTAGAGGTCATACCCACATATTTCAAATTGCAAGGGGGAAACTAGACAATAAATGACTGATTTTGTGCTACAACTATAGAAATCTCTATTTTCATGTATCTTGCCAACCCTAGCAATTATATGGTCACCTCTAATCATGCAGGGACAGTGTTTACAGTGACCACACTTATAGGGTCCCCTTTGGTAAGATTCTAGATTGTTTACGTTTACCAAAATGGCTTTGGACCAAAATGTCCATCAGGTTTTGTGATCTATGCCAAGTCATGTGAATATGATCACCAATAACACTTTTTGATTGTTGGTCTGCTCTCAATACATGGGCATGTTTATTTAAAATATGGCTGATCTGCCTCTATTGCTGGTTGAAGGTACCAATGAACCTTTCTGTCTCATTAGATGTAGGTTTTACCTTAGGTGTTAACAAATATTATCTATCTGTATGTAGTGCTTGATAGAGAGCCTTTTTTGTGGATGCATGGCTGTAGTAACGAATATGCAATCTCTCCTTTAGTTCTGATGCTCATTGTTTAAATACCTCAATGTCTGAATAATTCCTGCATAATCTCAGGAATTTTCAGGTAGGTAGTGCCTTCTTCTTAGAGGAATGGAGAGAACTTGCAAAGTGTAGAGTGTTATTTGTGGCACTGGCTTTACAGAACAAATCAGTTTGGATTTCACCATTCACATTTTTTTGAATGGTTAGATCTAAGAAATCCACTGATACCGGATCAACGCAATGAGTTTGAGGTTTAAATTGTTGTCATTTAAGATCTGTATGAACTCTAAAAGTTCATTCTTCTCCCAGTCCCATAGGTTTAGAAGGTCATGTATCTGATCCACAAGGAGATCATATCAGTATACTTAGGGCTTTATTCAATTGTGATTTGGCCAATTGAATAGGGCTCTAAATAAGCACATGGCATATTTTTTTACAGAAGTTTTTAATTAGTGAACATCTATCCGAAAGCATGGTCTTCACTAACTAAAAACTTCTGTAAAAAAAAATGCTATGTGCTTATATAGAGTCCTATTCAATTGGCCAAATCTCAATTGAATGAGGCCCTTAGTATGGGCTTCACAAAATACTTTCTCTCTCTCCCACCAACCTAAATAAAGGTTGGCATATGTAGGAGCACAGGAAGCCCATGGAAGTTCCTCTCTTTTGAAAAAAGTATTTACCTTCAAATGTAGAATAATTCTGACTAAGAATGAATTTAAGTACCTGCACTAAAATAATATTTTTATCTGAATTCAATTGGGTTTCCATATTGAGGAATTATGAAATCTCTTCACAGCCTCTAGTGTGATCAATGGACATTTAAAGAGACTCTACATCTAGAGTAACCAATAATGTTGATGAATTGATGAATATGCTATTGATTCTTCCCAACGCGTCCATTGTATCACATACATATGAAGGCAAACCAGGCACGATACTCCTTAAGCGGAATTCAAGGTACTTACAGGCTTTCTCGCATAGGCTGCCATTGTCTGATATGATGGGTCTACCGGGGGGTTTATTCAGGCTCTTGTGCACCTTAGGCAGCATGTAGAACGTGGCTACTTTGGGTTTTTCCATATTCAGATATTGATATTCTTTATTTGATATTAGATTTACACTTCTAGCGTTATCGATGATCGTCTTGTATTTGGAAAGAAAGTCATCTGTAGGGTCTCCTAATAACCTTTTGTAGCAGTTGGTATCTTTCAGCTGCCTAGTGGCTTCCTCAGTATACAAGTCCTTAAATGTATCAAAATTGTTTAAACAGGCCAATGGTGAGAAAGAGAGGCCCCGTTCTAAAACACTAATTTGTGGTTTAGACAACACTCTTTTGGATAAATTGATAATTTGTGTATTGTTTGCCTCTACCATTTCTTGATTCTTGGCCAAACTTGCTTTTGTATGCATGATCTCCCACTCTGTAACTCCACCTGTGTCTGTCTCTCAGATGCTGCGTGTATGCCGGGTCTCTGGCACTTTATTGATGAAAGGGTATCCCCCAATCGTAGACATGTCCCTAAAAAATTGTTAAGTGCATTCTGTAGAATTTTTTCCACTGTCCTCATCAGTAATATACGATTCTAAATCAGTGGATGAAACGTATGAATGCTAGGCTTGGGTCTATACCCTCGCCTTCTGTTGTTCTTATGGTACCAATCAAATACCTTTGCAATTTCAAAATCTCTGATGTTTCTATAAAATGTATCTCTCTTAATCTGAATTATGTCACATTCTTTTTTGTCAAGTTCTAATTTGATTCTATTTTACGTTCTTTGAAAATTCTCAAGGGACTCAAATTGTTTCAATTCATTGTTAAGGTCCACTATTTCTTTATCAAGTTCACTAATTATATCTGCCTCATAGTCAGTGAGTATTGCCAGCAGAGTCTCTGAACATGTTGTAAGAGTCTGTTCTCACCTCTCCCTATAATGATCCAAGTGAATGGTAAAGGAAGGGAACAGCTTCACACGTAGAACATGCAGAATCAGATGCTTGGCTAAATATCGGTCATATGTTGTTTTGTTCCAGAATGCGGAAATATGTTTCTTAAGAAGGGACTCCAATTGCTTAAGACCTTCATTTCAATCTCCACTAGAGGATTGAAACCCACAATCATTGAATGCTTTTTCTATCTCCTCCATACATCTATTTTGTCTTAGCCTACAGTCATGATCCAAATCAATCCCTGCCATAATATGGAGAAGAAAGAACATATATTCTAACAATACCAAATTAAATTACCACACTGTATAGCAATTGCTGAAGGGCAGCCCTTATAGAAAGCTACAGTGCATAGCCAATATACATCAATACAATACAAATTGGAAACAACATATGCCCTTCAGGTTCTTTATAACCTGTAGATTACAGGATAAAAATCTCCTGATTTAGAGCAACCTATCCATGAAATATAGCAGCCTATCCTTGAATACATAAAGCAGTTAACCCACAACTGACCATTTTAGGTGGTTCCATCATGCCAAGCTCTGCAGAGATGTATTAGTTAATGATTAATTTATTTATTTTGCTCACTACAGTGAGCTGTAGATTGGGTCTAGCAGTGGCTCATATCCAGATAAAATTAATGTATTTGATTTCTTAGTGAAAAATGTACATATTTCAAAAATTATAATTGTATTTCAACATGCTTTTGAGAGATATTTACTGTTATGTAGTCCAAATTGTACTGAATTAAATGCCCTTTAAGCAAGAGACCGCAATAGTATTGTCTACACTGATTCTTACTCATGACCCTAAAAAAATAGCTTGAAAGAGACCTCTCAACTCTGAGATGTTGGATGACAGGTTACCTGAATTTATGTACCTTCTTCCTTGTCATTACCCCAACTAGAACCATCCTATCAGCAAATATCCACATTTTTTATGGAATTCCACCACTGAAGAGCTTTACTGATACTGATACTAATGAAAACAAGGATTGTGTGTTCCTAATAGTTGTGTTGTGTTTTCAAGAGATCCAAGAACTGATACATAAATAACCCAAATATTGTATGGCAAACAGACCAGAAATCTCCTAAATCTGTGAGATTTTGTGATAGGAAGATACAAGGGAAATTGACATGCCTTTCGGATCAAAGATGCTATTGTGAATGAAAATTCATCTAGGATCTTGTTAATTAACTCTGGTCTATCACTGGTCAACAGTCACCTGAAGATTTCCTGACCATGACAAGATTAGAATGTTTCCTAAACAATATTCCACTTGAGGAACTGGAGGTTTTAAGGACATAGCATGTAAAAAGCAGTGTCTATGAAGGTTTATTTTCTGGACGGGATTGAGATCTGAAAGGTATTAAATTTTCTCTGTATTTCAATCCTTTAACCAAATAATAAACCAAGAGTATGAAACAGATTCCATTCAGATCTCTTGGAAACTCTGGAGATTTGTTTATATTATACCTGGAGTCTGAATTAAGACATCTTGAGAAAGAACTATCAAAGGTTTGGGATATAGAGAAACTATATAACATTCCAAGGACCTTTAATAGAGAAACCTAACCTTCCAGGCACACTTTTAAGTATCAGAACCTGGAGTCTTGGTTATATATAATTGCCATGATCTATCCCAATTTTTTCCTGTAGAAAAACCTTCTTTGGTCACTAAGGTCATGCTTGATTATATCAATCTCTTTCTCAAACAGGTTGTAGCTATCAAAAGTGTATATTACCATAGATAACATATTCCCCATTAGTCAGTCAGAATCTGTGGAAGGAAATGGTTAAAAAGCCTTGATTAGAAAATATTCTGCCTCAATACCATGAGTTCAGTAGGAACAATCACTTAAAAAAAACATATAAGCTATAATATTAAGGCTTAGTACATGAACATCCCTACCTGTACCCAGGACACTAAGAGAGGGGTTTTAAGGGTTAGACAAGGATGGTATTTTAAATAAAACAGAGACCAACTGGATTCCCTTGGACAAAACTCTTGATATTCAATTAAAGATACATGTAGATGTTGTGGTGCTTTCAGCCATGTTCATCTATGTAAGCCATGAGTATAAAAGTGATACTACTGATGCTTGTAGCTGAGGGGAAAAGGTTAACTTACTGGCACTAAATCCTATATTCAGTCCTGTTGAACACAGATCCTACCTGAATCCAAGGTCCTTTCCATTTATCCAACTTTTTAAAATGGAGGGACCTGACATACCTGTGTAGGGTTATAGTCAAAAAAGTAATCAGACCAAGTCCAAAAAATATAGCTTATCCATAGCAAGAAGATAGCAAAAGAATGACATTACATTACTTTACAGAAGTTTAATATTTTCAACCTGTCCTAAATAATTTGCTGATTAATTATTCTGTGAATATGCAGGAACTATTTAACGGTAAAGGAACTTAAATCTGTGGTCAGTGCACAATGCAGAATACATCTGAGAAGAAGATCATCACCCTCTTAGCTCTAATCACTACATGAGCTCTTTTTATTTTGCTAAATTAACATTTATTTTTTAAAGCATTTATTAAAACATGTTTATCAAATAACCATTTTATGAAACATTCACTGTTTTATTGTCTTTCAGCACACTTAAAATGGTTGAAACATACTTTGCCACTGCAAAGCAACTGATTGAAATGTAATGATGGTTATGATATTACATTTATAAGTGCATTCTATTATCAATAGTGGTAACACACAACTGATAGCACACATATTACAGCAAATCCATGCTCATTTACTGTCTATATTCAACTTGAGACAGGATGCTATCAGTCCAGTGAGCTACTAATTGTGCCACTGGAACATATTTTGTACTGCTATCTTTAGCTCCTGAACTCTGGGCTGCTGATCAGGGAATGTACTCAAGTACAGATGAACCTTGGGCTACCCAAAATAAATAATTTTGCCCTGAGTCATTCTGCTGTATCCAGCTACCTGGTGTTTCACAAGGAAGGACTAGCTAGGCTAGTCAATGAATAGATCCCACAGGTTATCTCCTCTGTGAATTCCTGTATATCAGTGCATTCAGCTGGAAGAAGGCTGTGGAGAACAGGAATTCAGATCTGGAAGGAAGTACAGGATTCCTGGCCAGCAAGACTGGAGCAAATTGATTAAAAAAACTCGTTCCCACCCCTAAGAAATACAGCACTTTTTTAAAACACACAGGTACTTATATACATGGAAGAAGAAAAAGTTCACTGTAATTCAATTAGTCTGTGTGCAATCTAACAAAAAGAAGACAGCTAACCTAAACACTCAGCAGGAGGTTAGTTTCACAATGGGCCTCTTAGATGTATCCTTGCAAACAATATTTTTTTCACAATAATATGAATTAGAAAATTACATAAAAAATATATATCAATATAAGACATGTTTAACATGTAAGTGATTCACCACAAAATGTTCAGAACACACAAGCACAAGGTGTATTTACTGGGAATGAGGGTCTCCAGACCCTAGGCAGTTTAAATAGGAGAAAACATGATTATCACAGGGGTAATCCTGGGCCAGAAACAACAAAGCCAAGGGGAAGACTGGACTAGGACCCTTTTTGGGAAGAAGGTAGAAGATAGCACAGTACTTTATTACAGACGTTTCCCCTATCATTGGGTGTAGTCACGCTGTATATGACCCCTGGCTTGGCAGATTTTTTCTCTCTGTTTCCTGTCCCCTTCTGACTCATTAGGGATTTATTGTTCTCTCCTCTATTTGAACTAAGCTTGGATCATCACTTATGCTTCTGTCTCTGGCCCTTCTGCTTAGCTTCAGAAATCAATGCTGCTGGCCTCCAGTCCAGACCTGCCTGGTGAGCTACATTATTACATTTACTATGTAACAGCTGCATTTTAAAAATACAGATGCTCAGTGCCACTATTAGTACTATAGAACAAAGAGACATTGTAGTCTTAAATATCTATTGCATATTTTTAAAAGCATGTCTTAAGAAAACTGAGGAAATGTTGTTGTTTTGTATTTAAACTGAATAGTCTCATGTGTAAAAAATTTACATTAAAGGAAATCTGGGGGACTGCTTCACAGCATACCTATAACCATAAAAGAAACTTTGGACTAGCTCTGCAATATATATCTGTTAATTTTCCTACCTTATCTCATCAGCAGTATGCCTATAGTGTGCTACACTTTTTTATTTATTCTGTACTTTGTAATTTTCCACTCTGAGTAACTGTATTTTTTTAAATGTTGTACATCTTTTGTAATCTTGCGTATTTTCACCTTAATTGAAGTTTACAGACATTTCAGTTGTGCAAAGTGCTTTCTACTATGGCCTCAGTTACTTTTCGTTCGCTAAATTGTTATATGTGGAAATCACACATAAAAATTAACATTGATATTATATGCTGAATGAAAAAACCTTATCCCTAAGCCAACAAATTACATTCATTATACTGAACCATGTGGGCAGAAGCAGCAAGAAAATAAATAGACAAGCAAACAAATATTAACATCCTCCTAGGATAGATGGTCCAATTTTAACTAAAACTACAGACTTAGTGAATCAGTTTCAAAGCTTTGATGAAAATTATGCAGTATACAATAAACATGCAGCCTCTAATCCCATATATCACAGTTTACACCATGTTTAAGAGCAAAGAGCAACACATTATTCACTATAGACACCATAATAACTAATATTTTACCTATATTTGTTGAGAAATCCAATTTTGTTGTTTCTTGTAAGTTTTATTTAGGCCATCAGCAGATAAAATGGAAATTGTACCTTGTTACCCACAGCGCAGTTCACAAGGGAAATGCAGAGTTGATAAGTATACATCCAGTGCAATAACATTAAGTGATAATTAAAACTAGGGTAGGAGATGCATAGAAATAACCAAGGAATGTATTTTTCAATCTACAATTCTCAACTAAATTTACTAAAACAGCAGTTTACAGTGAGACAGTAGTATTGGCAGGCCAACCTCTGCCCTCCTGGGTTCAATTTAGAAATGAATGAAAGAAACAGAGAAGAAAATCATTTGTGTCAGTAAGAGAGTTTGCATAAGAGCCTCTATCTACTTGCCAATTAAAGATCCTGGCTCAAGTTTTCTTTTTACAGTGATGAAAAAGTAAAATCTCTAGCTGCAATATTAACAATAAATAGATTAAAAAGGTTTAATGGACACTAGCAGCAGGATTTATTTGCACTATGAGTTACATTTGCTTCTCCAAATATTACATATACTCTAGGAACACATTGTCATATTTTAGCAAAATTAATTATCAGTGGTCTCCAAGCTATGTTATACCACTTTTCTTTGTGCAAAGCTTTAATTGAGTAGTATTTATAGGATTATGTGTTGCTGTTCCCGTTGGTGCAGTCCACAATACGGTTTGAAAATCACTCTGGACAGAGAAAGAAGTGCCTGGATCAGCACTGTGCTAAGCCCAACTAGTTTTGCCTGCTCAGCTTCCTCAGGAACTAAACAGAAAGGGTTATCGGCTATCTATGTCGGGCCTTTTTAAAGGCAATACCTGATGCTGATTGGTTGGAAAATAGTCACGTGATTTGCTCAATTGTTTCAGTGTATTTTTTGTAGTGATTCTGAACAGGCAACAGTAGTTAATTGTTTCATTGGGTATTATCTTTGTTAATTGATGTTGCCATTCGTTTGCAGTACTATTGGTGTACTTAGTAATGTCTTACTTTGTGTATCCTCCAATTTGTGATAGAGGGATCACATATATAGTTGTGAGCATACGAGTTGTTGCTAACGCCGCGGGCTCGGTATGCGAGTCGCGGCCCTCGCGAAGCGAGGGCACTGCCCAAGGGTCTCAGTTGCTGCAAGGAGCGCCGAAGGCGCTCCATGCCAGCACCTGAGGACTTCGCAAAGCTGCCAGCAACTGCGACCCTCGCAAACTTCACGTCGCAACCCAAACAGTACGACACACACATTACGACACTCGCAAACAACATACGACACACGTTCACACACATTACGGACTCGCAACACACGGACGCAACTCGCGAACATTACAAAATGTAAAAAACACAATACATACACACACCACATACATAAAAAACTTACCTACACCAAGAGGGAGCACCCAGCACCTCAAAAATACAACTTACACCTCGATTTTACTCGAAATAAAACAGTTTAGAGACTAAAAAAAATCAAAGCGAGAGAAAAAATGGCCGCCGAACAAAACGAAAACGAGGCTACAGCACTCTAAACTCGCAAAACACCACAAGAAACTCGCAAAACACCACAAAACACCTACGGATATTCCGATACAAACGTATACCACACATTACTCGCCATTTTACGCCAATGCGGAAGTACACGACAACGGTTTGGGCTCGCGCACGCACAGTGTTACACTGCACACATTCAGCATGCTTACACAGCAGATCCACACCACTAATGCTGCAGCAACATCAAAACACATTCACAGCTCTTCCACACAATGCTTTAAAATAGGTAAAGTATATTCATTTATTAATGTATTATATATTTCATTATTACACACTAAACAGCATTAGCTACCTTACAATTTCATTGCCGTCATTTTTTGACGGGCAATTCGCTAGTATTGTATAATGGGTTTATTTTGCAATATGTTAGCTGTTCAGTTAATTAGTCTATTTAAATAGATGTACTTGAGATTATATCTTTATGAGCTAGTTCAACACACGCTAAAATACAGCAGTGTACTTCATTCTTATATAAAAGTATGTTTATGCTCCATACTTGTTAATTACATTATGGCTGAAGGTAGTTGATCAACTTATGGATTTTGTGTGAACAATGTTTTATTTGTTGTGATTTGACATATTCTTCTTTTGTATGACTTGCTGAGTGGTTTTTCAAAATATTAACTTCACTGGTATATCATATTTTAATATGGGAAATTATTTGTTAGCTGAAGGGCGTGAATGCAAAGCCTTCATTTACCCTCTGGGTTTTTAGACTTAAGTAAATTGATTAATTTACTCTTGCAATGCAGCAGTTGTTTATTATTATCACCTTCTCTTGGGGACATTGTCATATGGTCTATCACATGGAAATTCATAGCTCTCTCATTATTTTTATGAAATAGCTTATTATGTGTCTTGCTACTGGTATGTCTAGCTCATGGCGAATAGAGGAGGCATGCTACAGAATACGTCTTCTCAGCTCTTGTTCGGTTTTACCAACATAGATTTTGTTACATTCACAAAGCATGATGTAAACAACATATGACCAGGTGCAGTTGTAGAATTTCTTAAGAAGGTATTTCTTCAGTGTAGTAGGATGCGTAAATGAGGTTTTGGGCTTCACAAACTGACATGCTTTACATTTGCCACATCTATGTAGGCCTTTTAAGTCACTGAGCCAGTTTATTTTGTTTTTTCCACAACAAAGTGGCTATGAGTAAATTTATGACCAATATTTTTCCCCCTCCGGTATGTAACCAATGCTTTACTTAGAAGATAGCTCTTAAGGATTGGATCTTTGGCTAGAAGATACCAGTGCTTTTTCAACACCCTTTTGACCTTGTTACTATTGTCTCCAAATGTCATGATACATCTTATTTCTTTATCATTTTTTTCTATGTTAGGTTTATATAGCAGATCCGTTCTATTTATTGCCAATGCTTTTTTATAGCCTTATTTGAGGACCCTATTTGGGTAACCTCTTTCTTTGAAATGTTTCCTTACGATATCTGCTTGTGTTTTCAATTCTTCTTGGTCACTGCAGTTTCTTTTAATTCTTAGGTATTGACTGATCGGTAAGAGGTATAGGGTGCTGACTTGACCAGTCTAATAATGTGTTAGTGGCTGCTGCTTTTCTGAATACTGTTGTACTGATGTTGCCACTTGCATTTTTTTCAATCCTTAGATCTAGAAATTCTAACTTTGTTTAGTTAATTTCGAAAGTTATTTTAAGGCCAATGTTATTGTGGTTTAACTTGTTCACTAAGTCTTTAAATTCCAATTTTGTACCTGCCCACAGTATTAATTTGTCATCAATATAGCGATGCCAAATGTGGATTTTACTTGTGTGGTTAGTTATAATTTCTGTAAAGACAATGGTTTCCTCCCAATGGCCTAGAAAGAGATTTGCATAACTTGGCACACATAAGGTGCGCATAGCGGTTCGTTTAGCTTGCCTATACCAGCTTTTGTCAAAGGTAAAATAATTCCTAGTAAGAATGAATTCAAGTAGTTGTAATATGAATTTGTTAAAGTTTCTTGGTCAACACCTTTGGTGCCTAAGAAGTATTTAACAGCCTGTAACCCTAGATTGTGCGGGATGTTACTGTAAAATTGTTTTACATCTGTAGACGCTAATAGCATTTCTGATAGAACACTTAACCCATCCAATTATTTCAATACATCTGTGGTGTCCTTTAGGTATGTTGGTAAAGTTTGTACTATTTCCTTTAGATTATCATCTACAAATCTACTTATCTTATCTGTAAGATTGTTTCTTCCTGACACTATTGGGCGGCCTGATATTGTCTTTACCTTCTAGGTTGCTATGGTAGGGTAATCGGGTAACAGGAATTTAAGTTTTAAGTTTAATATTGATCTTAATTAATTGCTATATTCATAAGTAGGGTTTTTTGGTAGTATCTCATATGTAGATTTATTGTTTAGGATTGTCAGACACATTTCTAAAGAGTCCCTTTTCTCCATCAGGACTACATTGCCTCCCTTATCTGTAGGTTCAATCTCTATCTCTTTATGCAGTATGTTCAGCTTGCGTTAGATGATACTGTTTTTGAAGTGTTTTTTTTTTCTGTGTTATTCCAGGTCCTGGGTTACTAGTGTTATGAAGACTTCCAAATAACTATAACTCTTGATATCTGGTGTGAAGATAATTTTTGGCTTAAATCTAGTTTTTATTAAGTTCTATAATATCACTATTCTCATCATTTCTTTTGAGAAGTGAAATCAGGCTCTTAAGTGTATCTGAGTCCTGTAGTCTTAGCCCTAGATTTTCCATTTTACGCTTTTCTTTTTCTTGATAGTATTTTTGAGGGCCATCTTTCTCACAAACAGATTTATATCTTTGGTGTCATTGAACAAGTATGTACTTGCACAGGGAACAAGGGACAAACATTTGGTCAGTACTTGTAAATGTGCTGGTTCTAGGACAAGATTAGACAGATTAATAACTATTGAGGGTTGTTCAGTGTTTGGTAGTGTATTATGTTTAGCTGCACTTGTACTTGTAATTATGTTATTTGCAGTCACTCTTGGTTGATTATTAAATAACTAGCGACTTGCCTGTCAAAAATGACAAGGTAATAACATTTGAAGCCATGGCAATGCTGTTTGCCACACAATGTAAAGTTTTTGCTCCTTTTGAGGACCTTCAGTGCTCATTACAAGCCTCTCCTCTTGTGTACTTTTGCTCGTCTGAGCACCTTCGGCACTCATTGCGAGCCTCTCCTCTCGTTTCCTTCAAGTTTTGTGCTTTGCAATGATCATCTTTCGCACTCATCGCAAAGACAGATATATAAATATAGTGTTAAATATACAATTTTCTTAGTGCAGTGTAAATTTGAAATCATTTTCAGGTTCAGAGCATAATAAAGTGGCAGCCAATGAGCAGTAATCCAGATATATAAGTGCAGTGTAAAATGTAAATTTTTTTTAGTGCAGTGGAAAGTACCGTATTTATCGGCATATAACACGCACCGGCGTATAACACGCACCTCATTTTAAGAAGGGAATTTCAGAAAAAAAAAAATTCAAATAAAGAACTTTGAAGCAAAATCCTCAACCTCAACCTCCCTCCTCATCCTCTACCCCCTCCTCAACCACCCTCCTCATCCTCCCTCCTCAACCCCCCTCCTCAACCTCAATCCCCCTCCTCAACCTCCCTCCTCATCCTGAACCCCCCTCCTCAACCTCCCTCCTCATCCTCAACCCCCCCTCATCCTCCCTCAACCCCCCTCCTCATCCTCAACCCCCTCCTCAACCTCACTCCTCATCCTCCCTCCTCAACACCCCCATACTCAACCCCCTCCTCAACCCCCATCCTCAAATCCCCTCAACCCCCCTCCTCAACCCCCCAATCCTCATCCTACTTCCTCAACCCCCCTATCCTCAACCCCCCTCCTCAAGCTCAACCCCCACCTTATCCTCAACCCCCCTCCTCATCCTCAACCTCCCTCCTCATCCTCAACCCCCTCCTCAACCTCAACCCCCTCCTCAACCTCCCTCCTCATCCTCTCTCCTCAACCCCCCATCCTCAACCCCCTCCTCAAACCCCCATCCTCAAATCCCCTCAACCCCCCTCCTCAACCCCCCAATCCTCATCCTCCTTCCTCAACCCCCCTATCCTCAACCACCTGGTATATGCTAATGACGTGACGCGCTGGGGCACATGTGACGTCACCGGGTCAAGGAGCGGAGCGGAGGCCGGAGCTGAAGCAGGTAAGTGAGGGGGAGGTATTCAGGGGGTTTAGGTTGAGAAGGGCGGTTTAGGTTGAGGAGGAGGGGGGTTTAGGTTGAGGAGGGGGGGGGTTTAGAATGCGGAGGGGGTTTAGAGTGAGGAGGGAGGTTGAGGATGAGGAGGGGGGAGGGAATATCGGCGTGTGTTATACGCAGATAAATACGGCATACATTTTCCATTACTAATTAGTAATTATTAAATTAATGTACGTGAATAATTAATTAGGAATGAATAAATGTATTAGGAAGTGTGAAGCATTAATCTATTCACAAAGTAATGTCAGTGTAATGTATGCTATTTAGAGTTTTTTTATTTTTGATATATATATATTTTTAAAAATAATTAATAAATTCATAAATTAATATACTTTACCTATTTCTAATTACTATATCCAGCAATCAATATCCTGAAGAGCTAACAATCTCTTTTGATTTTCCTGCAGCATACAATGTACAGTTGAACTGTTGCTGCCCTGAGGAGAAAGTGTCAGCAATGTGCCAAGTGTGAAGTATAAATAGGCTGTGTGCGCAAGACCAAACCATTTGTTTAGTCGGGTAAAGCACCATTTTAGATTCGTAATGTTATTAGTTGTAAGTCAGTGTTGTACAATGGCGCTGATTGTCTATGTGTTATGTGGCTTGCAAGCATTTTACGTCCTTTCTAATAGTGTATTTAGTACCTTGTATGTTCCTGGTTCAATGTCGTACATGCCTGGCGGTCTTTTGCGCGGTTCGGGGTCGTGTAGCCCCATTTTCATTTTTTTCAGATGACATTTTTTTCTCGCTTAGCCAATTTTCGAGTGCCAAAACTTGTCAAATTCAGCTTAAATTTGCATGCAACCTCACTCCCTGGCTGTCCCCCTGTTCTGTGTATGATGTTTTTTTTTCTTTTTTGTGTTTTTCTCTTTATTCAATTTGCGCCAGTTCGGCCGTTAACTTCGTATTTTTCTGACCTCGGAATTATTTTTTCTAGGTCCAGCACCTCGCTATTTTTTTTTTCCAAGTCCCGTGTTCCTCAACTGCTTGCAACATAAGGCAATCCCGCGTTTCCTAACTGGTTGGAGGCTAAGTACCGCGTACTTCAATGCCTGAACTGCTCGCCTCCCATTACTGCCTCACAGGCGATGAGCGCCTTTGGTGCTCATCGCCTTAGTGCTCCAAGTTTCCATGCCTCAACGGCTCTCCTCGCTATGCGAGACTCGCAGCCAATGAGAGCCTTTGTCGCTCATCGGCTAATTGCTCCGACCTCGGAAGACTTCTGTGCTTCAAGGGCCAGCATGACGACGAATGGTAGTTTAACAACTATTATATGTAATTCTACATTTGTGATAGTTGGTTCAACTGCAGCATTTATTGAAAATGGTGGTTTCTCTTTGTCCTGGGTCTCCCTCTGTCTGACCTGTATGTTCTTGGGCCTTGCCCCCTGTCATCTAGGTATGTCTGGTTAAGCCTTGATCTTGTGGTTAGTCTTTTCCTGTGTCCTCCATTTACTGTGGTTTGTGATAATAGTTGTGTAAGAGTTCCCTGATCTGATAGGTCTGAAGAGCTTATATCAGTAATGTCTATCTTTTTGTCTAATTTGTTTAGTTGAAGGGCTCTTTCTAATTGAAAATTAGTGTTATCTCTATATAACTTAGCTTGTTTCCTATGAGATAGTTATTTTTTGTATTTGTTTCATTGATCATTAATTTTTTTAAGTAGTCAAAGAGTCACATTAAATTCCAAGCTTGTATGTGCAACGTGAGACCCACAACGGCTGCGGGCTGGAAATTTTGCGGATTTAAGGAACTATTAAATTAGAACATGCTGTGAGTTACAGGCTTGATAGGCAAACCCGTGCGGCCGTGAAAGGGATCAATTAGTCAAACATGTAGTTACAGGTTTAGATGGAGCCAATAGAAACAGATATCATCGCAATCACGTCACTTAAAAATGGAGGTGGGATTTCATAGTCTTACGGCATTCAATCACGAGTTACGATCAGACCCACATTCCAGATATAATTCAATATTGATAAAGCTGTAAATATGATATTCTATTACATGCAAGTTCCATAATAAGTATTAACACATTGATTGCCGGGTTCAATATAACATGGAAATGAAACATGAATTCAAGTATTTTTTCAGGCCGATTTGCGAGCTTGAGAATGTTGTACTATTAATTCTAAGACCCAACATCACTTTCCTTGGTAATAAATGTACAGTAGTGTGTGTATATGTGCATTTAAAGTGCTACTGATTGGACTTTACCTCCCTTGTGGGTCTAGCACTCGTTGACTTCTTGGCTCCATTTGCGAGTTACGGGGTTGAATGCCAGTGATTTTGATGCAATTTAATAGCGCTTTTGGAATGTAACAGTTACAGGTTTGAAAGAACAAAGGATTTGCGGGCTCACAAGTCGAATTCTCACATCCACTAGAGTTTTCTCACTCCTAGTTTTCTCGGCTGCTTAGTTTTCTCGGCAGACTGGTTTAAGAGGCCAATTTAATAGTCGTAAGTCTTGCGGGCTACATTTTGAGCTACAGTTTGACATGTTAGGGGAATTTAATAGGGCTAATAGCCTGCTGTTTCCTTTAGTTTGGACATTTCTGTTTGACAAGACTCCTCTTGTCTCTGTTTTTTTTCTTTTCAGACTCTAGGATAAGAAGTGTCATCAAATCTAGTGAACATTTGTTTACTATTCCAACCCAACTTGTAATAAAATTGGTTTCTAGAAGGTATGATGAGGGTGCTAGTTGTATTCTCAACCCTTGTCGTACAATCTTTTTTTAATATAGTTGTTCAGGCTAGTAATCTCTCATATTGTTGTCATTTTTTTGTTAGGCTCTTTAATGAATCCTTTAAGACTGAAAAGTAGGAATTTGGTAAGGCTGATTTACTTGTTAGTGATTCATTACTATAGACTAATTCTGCTTCTTTTTGAAGCTTCTCAAAGTCCCAAATGTCAGGATTATAAGTGGCCATTTTCTGTCATGTGAGGGTGTTACTGATTAGGTGAGTTTCAAGTGACTAGATACCCTACTTGGACTATATATAAGATTCTGTGTGTATTAAAACACCAGTAAAGTATAAAGTAAAAAATATGGAATTTTATTACTAACCAATAAAATAGGTCAAAAACGCTGATAAATAAATGTATAGGCGTTTTTTAACCTATTTTATTGGTTAGTAATAAATTCCATATTTTTTACTTTAACCTTTAAGTGAGCCAAGGATTTGGGGTCTATAAATTATTACAAAGTATTGCTACCACCACTAATTGTAAAGTTAATAGCTATTCAATTGATTATAGTTGGGTTATTTGAAGAAGTGATGTCTGGTAATGGCACACTGCCATTAGTAAACACTTTCACGGAATCTCCAGTTTTTCTAGTAGATTTTTCTTAGCAATTCTCTAATATGTTATTATTATAAAATAGAATACTAATACCTAGTACTCACATTTGGAAATGCTAGGGACTACTACTCTTTAAGTCTTAGCCTGCTTGCCATTGATACTCTGGCGCATTTATTTTTCCAGCTCAAGATAATCAGTGATTGTTCATGAAGTTTGAGTGTATTGGGAAAAATAAACCAATCTGGTCAGAATGTCCCTTTTTAGATTAGTGATATGCCTGAATCATTACATTAGAAAAGACCATCATGTTTTTAACAGTTTTAACAGTTGTGAAAAGTTATGTCTGTACAAGTTTGCATATTGTTGAGTCATATAAATACCTAGCTACTTGCCCCTCAAAAAAAGCTTTTTCTACTCTGAGGGCCTTTGGCGTTCATTGTGAGATTCTCCTCTCGTATACTGTACTTTTGCTCCTCTGATCACCTTCTGCGCTCATCACAAAGACAGATATATATATATCTATATTTTTTAAAATAATAATTAATAAATTAGTTACTTAATAAATTAATATACTTTACCTATTTCTAATTAATATATCCAGCAATCAATAGCCTGAAGTGCTAGCAATCTCTTTTTATTTTCATGCAGCATACAATGTACAGTTGTCCTGTTATTGGCGGAGAAGAGAAAGTGTCATCAATGTCCCAACTGTGAATTAGAAATAGGCTGCGTGCGCGAAGGCAAACCTTTGGTTTAGTTGTGTAAAGCGCCCTTTTAGATTCATAATGTTATTATTTGCAAGCTAGTGTTTTAAAATGGCGGCTTTTGTCTATGTATGTATGACGTAGCTAACGAGCATGTTCCGTCCCTTGTAATAGTGTATTTTGTACCTCGGACGATTCTGTTGGCAGTGTTTTGCGCAGTCTGGGGTCATGTAGCCTCGTTTAATTTTTTTTTGGCGGCCATTTTTTTTCTCACTTAGGCGAGTTTTGAGTGCCAAAACTCGTCCAAACACGCTTAAATTCGCGTTCCACCTCAATCCCAGACCTCCTGGCTGTTCCCCCGTACTGTGTGTGATGTTTTTTTTTTTTTGTGTATTTTTTTGTGTTGTTTGTGTTTTTTGGTTTGCTCAGTTTAGGCGTTAAGTTTGTATTTTTCCTATATCGTATTTTTTTTTTCTAAGTCCTGCAGTTTCTTTTTTTCTAAGTCCTGCGTCGGTCAACTGCTTGCAGTGTGAGGCGATCCCGCGTTTACTAAGTGTTTGGTGGCTAAGTCCTGCGTGTTTCAATGTGTGACCGGTGCTCCTTTGTGGGTAAGTCCCGTGTGTTTCATTGCCTTCACTGCTCGAGGCTCGCAGGCAATGAGCGCCTTCGCCGCATATTGCCTTTGTGTCGCGAGTTTTAATGCCTTAACAGCTCGCTATGCGAGGCTTGCAGGCAATGAGTGCTGAGTTAACGGCTCGCATTTGGCGCTCATCGCCTAAGTCATACGCACCACTCAAAGAGTGTACGACATCTCGTAGTTTGACAACTATTAGATGTGATCATTTTTGTATTATATTGTGGGGGGAAATTTCAAGAAAGAATTGTAAAAAAAAGTTTATGATCGGCACTGAAGCAATGCCCACCCCCCGAGTAGTCCCCATGCGTTAGGTCCGCACCTGCTTCCTATTCTGGTAGTAGAGTTGCATAATCCCCTTCAAATATTTTTGGCCTCCTACATCCATGATCAGTAAAGTGCTAATTTGTCCTAAGAAGACCCAAGTTCAATTCTCGAGATATCAGGGTATATTCTGATGCTGACTCATCTTGCAAGGTTTCTGATAGCCCTATGAAGAATTGGTGTTTCAAGATTGGCTCATTCCATTGAGCATCTGCAGCCTCATTCATTTGAGCATCTGAATTGATCTGCAGTACATAATCTTCTGATGGACTTCTCTCTTGGTGTAGTGTCCACAAAGATGTTCTAGCTATGGATACCTTGTGAGAGATATCATATGATCAGGAAAATGGATCCCATAATCTGGACAGAAAGTTCAAGATATATGTTTATTACTTTAACAATTGATAAGTCCATATCATTGGTTCCCGTTGAAGCAATGGAATGATGGTAAGGAAAAAATCTTCAAAATGAAATGATTCCAACTTAACATGGAGTTTTCTGGGTAATTTACATTTACATTGAGACTTATTGTGAATAAGGCAAAAGGACAAAAGTCAGTTTTAGACCTTGTGCTAAGAGAATGGTAGTTTCTAAAGTTTATAGTACAAGGTAAATTTAAAAAATAATTTTTATGAGATTATGTGTCCAGGGAGGGAAAGTATCAAGCATTCTGAGAACATTTACATGTATCAAACAGGTCATATCATTTGTCATTGCTGCTAAGGATCCTGGGTTTACAAATACGGCTCAAAATGTATTGTGCACATTGTGAAGAACATATTCCTCCAACTGAGGGTACATCCTTCAATCTCCTATTGGATAGGAGACTGTAAGCCAATTTAAGAAGGTCAACATGGTAGCCTGTACAATTTTCTACTCAGCTATTGCACCTTCCTGTGTCTATAACTATTAAAGTCTGGCTTTTTATCATTTTAAAGGGATTTTTGAGCACAATGTATCAGACGCTTCAATACAGTTACAGAATAAAGATTTATCCTCTATCAAAAATAAGATGATTTAATCCAAAATGTCAGCTTCACCTTTGGATAAAAAAATACACTAGCAGGTTTTCTCTCCACAGCAACTACTCAAGCAATCATCAGTTCCACATTTTCACAGGTTTCTGTCGTGTGGTCCAAAAGTAATCTGCATAATGGTTTCAAGATCTATAGACCTATAATATTTGAATGGCTTCTTATTCAAAGATTCCATCAGTCTAAAATGTGCTTATTACCATTTTCCTGTTTTCCTCCATCAAACAATATATGAGGTTCATATGAGGTGTTTTCTACTTTGCTGCATCCTTTTGGTTGGGCTTCGGCTCTAAGGGAATTCTTAATGAAAGAAGTGTCCTTTATAAAAAATAAAAAAAAAGATCTTCTTTTTGCACTAACTGGATAACATTCTGCTTCATGGACGTAAATTCTCTCCTGAGATATCCATTTTAGTCATCTTTATTCTCCCTGCACGTTGCAGAAATGATATGAGAATAAGTAAAAGAGCATTCCTAACAGGTAGTAAATATTGATATTGTTACTCATATTCCTATTAATTATTTTCCAGCAACAACCAATCTTCTTTTAGAAAAGATTATCATCCTTCATCAAGTAACAGTATAGAGAAGAGTAACTCTTAGGTAAGTGAAACAGTATATGACATTTATAGAACTGCTTTCCTCCTACATACATCTAGTAAGATAGGCAAGGTGGTTATGGAAAAAAGTGCTTACCTAATGAGTAGTATTCTAAGGTTCTGCACTCTTCTACCATGTGTGAAGGATTATCCTCTAGATGCATTCTCCATGCCCTACAACTTCAGGCTCAAATTTCTGTTTCCCTGAACCCATTAACTCACAAAATATTAATAAAAACATGAAGGAAAAATCAGAGATCATTGCAATAATAATATTTTGCTCCAGAGATCTCTTCTTCATTAGATGACCCATGGGAAATTCAAATAATTTCTTTCATATATTCTCACAATGCACAAAAGTGTTCTCTACAGTTATCAGCAGATGCATAATCTCAGCCATTCCAAATATTACCATATTAATGTCAAGCTCCCTTCTGAGGACTACTCTGCATAGACCTGTCGCTCTTCTCTCTGAAAGTGTTCATGATCCTATAGGTTTGCACACTGCAATAAGACACTTAAATAGGTTAATTGAGATACTTGAGATTTGATAATGTTTCTGAAAAATAATACTATTTTCTAAATTCCCATGTCTAAACAGAATGCAGCTCTGTTTTTCATGTATAACAAATTGAATATCTGTGGTATGTTAGATTATCGAATTGCAACCATATTTTTCAGATTTAGAAATATTCAGAGAATTATTGCTTACCTTAGTGGTTACTGTAGTGTGAACAAGCAAGTGTGTTTCATCTAACTTCCTTTTTGTATGAATTTTAAAATGATACTGGCTTAGTGAGAGCAGATGTTCAAGTTACTGTTTTAATATTTATTTACTTGTTTTTGATGTGAACTTTACAAAGAATTCTGCACTTTTGTCTTTAGTTTTTTCTGATCTACATACATATTGCAAATAAGTTCTACAGAGAATATCTGTAATATTTATTCACCCTTTTCAACCATCCTACTGTTTTTATATTGTTGACCTTTCCTTTATTTCTCATACTAAAGCTTTTCAACATTCATAACAAAGCTCTGTCCTGATCTTCCTTTTACTTATCCCATCATTCGTATTTGCCTTCAAAATATGTAGACTACCTGCTGGTTTACCCTAAGGCTCTATCTTGGGTCCTTTTCTTTCTCATTCTACATACTTTCACTGGGATATGTAATTAACTTTTGACATTGCTTCATATGAATAACACTTAAAAGGAAAACATATATGCAGTGTAATTGGTTTTCGTATATAGATTAAATTGCAAATAAAGTACAGTGCATACATATTTTGCTTTCATTTTCCATAAAATAAACATGATTTATTAAGGTCATCCACACATCATGTTTATTTTATATACTGCTCTGTAGATTTTTGTGCATGACTGGTAACTTTAAGTTTAGCATTGAGGAAAAAAAACTATAAAGGGTCTTGAATTCATGTTTTAATATAACACATTTAAGACACAGGTACTAGCTGTCTTTAAAAGGCTGTATTTTGCAGTACATTTTGCCAATCTAATATCAACCTTTGTAGTTACTCTAAGCTTATTTTCTAAATCTTAAATATGAAAGAGAATTACTACATTGTATGACCTCAATATGTTCAATCCAGCTTTGTCATCTACATACTCAGCTAAAGTAAAACACTTCATGTATCTTTTAATTAAAGAACTGCTGTGTTAGGTGGAAGGAGACTTTAAATGGATAGGAAGTTTCTTTATACACACTGTCAAACTGGCAGCCCAAACACTGCTTTAATAGGAGTAATGGAAAGTTCATTACCTTTCAAAAACACCCTCCTGAAAAAATAGGGGAAAGAATTAGATCAAAATATAAAGTTAAACCACAAAGTATAGAATTGTATAAGGAACATAAAAGGAAACATTTTTTTTTTGCTCTGTAAACATTTTCTGAAAGACCTTTTAAAAAAGGCATGACAATTTTTCTTTTATGGTGCATATGCCTGTGTTACTACAGTATTTGCATAAAACAGCATCTAAACAGCATAATGCATGCCAAATTAATGTTTTACTGGGTAGTCTTAGCAAAGTATGCCCTCCTTCTTCTACTCATTAGGAAATAATTTGTAAATTATAATTTTATAATTATATAATCTTTCTTGGTCGGTGCCCTGGCGAGCGGGAATGCGGCCCCCCCACCGACGGCGCTATCCCACTACTGATCAGCACAGGGGTTTTGACCTGCTCAGTTTTTAACCTGGGCCGGTTCACCGCTCCCTGGTGAACTTAAGCTCCCTCAGGTTCCCCATATTGATACCAAACTTAGTGTGGACACCCGATCAACATAGAACAGTGCAGCCCAGAACCTCTGGACTCAGAGCATCCCACTGTCTCAGCCTCCCAGTAGCTTGGATTGGAGGCGCACGCCAGTGCGCCCAGCAAAACTAGGCACAGTATTTTAGGTGAGATCTGACACCAATGTTTTCACCTTACTTCTTCTGATCTCTTGGTCCAACCTGTGATAACCATGGTAATGATCTTGCTTCTAGACATATTTCATCAATAAAACCAAACCTAATTTTATGCTTTGTCTATTATGTTTGTTCAGCATAATCTATACATTTATACTTCATATATTTGATTTGGAGTTCTTTAGCATGTTGTCAATTTTTTTTTCTTGTAAACAATGGCGTGTACAGTTTTAATTGTGGCTAAATATTTTTCATATACACGAACTCTGTTAAAAGTACTTATACGTATTGTACCTATGTTAGTTTAAAAAGGAGAGAGCTCATAACACACAGAATGCACCCAAGTTTATTCACCAATAAAAATAATATAGATGGCACTCACAAAGGTTGATGGTCAAATTTACATGCAGCCTGTGATCAGACAAATCAAGAGTTTGATCATGGGATGATTGTTTTATGTCTGGTCAGAGTTTTTAGATCCAACACCTCAGGGTACATGACATTGAAAAGTACAGATTACCTGGTGAGGCAACTCACTAAGAGAGCTGCAACCATTTCTTAAAATATTTGGGATTTCTGAAAAATAAGACCTATGCATCTCAAGGATATGTATCCACTTATGATCTCAGGGTCTGGTGTCGAAATTCAGAAACTGACAAAGAGCAGCCCTAATCTTAAATGCTTTGGGTATCTGAAAAAACTGGATTTTAGCAACTAAATATCCCTTAATTGGCTCTTTACTTTTGCGCTAGCTTCAAATTATTTTGTCTTAAACAACTACTGTTTATGTCTATGAAAGCCATAGACATAAAACATGTTGGTACCATTTGTGTTTGTTTTATCACATCCAAGGAGTGTTTTTTACTTATAGGTGGAGGGATGGGTGAGAGAGTATGGAACAGGCAATGCAAGCCTCACTATGCATGGCTTCCCTCTCTCCTTCTCTCCTGTGTCCTCTCCCTGCCCCTTCTCTCCTTCTCTCTGCGAGCCTCGCAATGAGCGCCCTTGGTGCCTCTTATGGGTCTCTGTTCACAAATTACGGCATAATATTTGACTTTACTCTCCCCCTGTGTCTCTTCCCCCACTCACTCCCCTGTGTCTCTTCCCTCCCTCTCCCTCCCCTGTGTCTCTTTCCCCCTCCCCTCTGTCTCTTCTCTCCCTCTCCCTCCCCTGTGTCTCTTCCCCCCTTCCCTCTCCTGTGTCTCTTTGCCCCGCTCTCCCTCCCTTGTGTCTCTTCCCCCTTTCTCTGACCCCTGTGCCCCCCTTCCTTCCGTGTCTCTTTGCCCCCCTCTCCTCTTTGCCTATTGCAACCCGCAACTTTGTGGGCCTCTTCCTCCTCCTGTGTCCATTGCCTTCGGCACTCATTGTGGGCATCTCCCCCTCTACCTTGTGGGCCCATTGACGGTCTGGCAAAGAGCACCTTTGGCGCTCATCACGGGCCTTGCAATGATTGGCTTTGCTGCTCATTGTAGGCCTCCGAATGTGGTATGCGCATGAGCAAACCCACAACTTTGCAAGCGTTACACGCAAACTTGCAGTACGACAACTATATGTATGATAATTAAAAACTATCTGTGCAACCTTTTTTTCTGCTAAAAGATGTTCTTAGACAATCTTAAAGGTTTCAAACATATTTTTTTCATTGTGCAGTGGTCCTTTAATGTAGTGGAAAATCTGTGCTCAAAATATTGAATTTGATGACCGAGAATAACAATCATAGGCAACAATATCAGTTCAGAAATTTTAATACAGAGTGCTCTACCTGCTAATGTTGATTTAACAGCAATGTCAGTTTTTTCTTCTTCACCAAGGTTATTTTAAGTGGAATAATGTATAGTATGCATTTACATTTTTGAATCGACTTATGAAAATTTTTAGGTACCATCTTAAAGCACTAATTGGGTGCCATTTGTTAATTCTATATGTTTCAATATGCTAATGGTTAACCTTGAAGGAATTTAAATATGTATGTGTCAAGTTCAATTTACTGTGAGTAAAGATTTTCTACTAAAAGTTACAAAACAAAACTCCCTTTGAATATATGTCAGATTCTTTTCATGAAAATTCATGGGCCATGTGTGTTGCTGACTGTCTCCTGTTCAATAACCAAGAATGATTTATCTTGTGTATTTTTATAGCATCATTATAGCACTTGTTGAAACAGCAGTCTCTTTTGTAATGAGTCAGCACTGTTTGAGATAAGCTGTTATTAGTGACAAAACATCATGGCTTTGCTTCATGGTACAGAATACTGATGATAAAATGAAACTCTCAATATGAGTTTTAAAATATTTATAATCTGCTTCAACTACAAAAATGCTTAAGGTCACTTCATATGATCTGTTTTGTGATACAAAATGGATGACTTTTGGTATAAATCAAATTCACAAATGTTTTTTGAAAATAGTCCATAATCTGAAAATGAAAGCTCTGCAATATTTGCCGATAAAAGTGAGATTGGTTTCTATGGATTGAACAAAAACTTGTATGTCTCCAAATACAAAAAGCTTTCCTTTAAGTAACATCCACAATCCAAGTAACAATTATTTTATTTGCAGCCTCTTTATAAAAGAATATTTATACCTTTATCACAACTGCATAGCCCAAAAAATATTTGCTGACATGTTTCATGTGTTAGGATGGCAGTTGATCACAGGATAAATAACTACCTCAAACACAACTACACATACATATGGATAATATTTAAAAACAATTAACAATAATTAATCAACAGCAACTAATTGGTTAACAGATGCAGGTTATGGCTAACCTCTATAAATACAATTTTTATCCTTTAAAATGTATAATCAACTACAGATTAATTACAGAATAATCATAATTATATCAAAAATCATTGAAGAAGCTAAATAAATAAATAATAAGGGAAAAAGGCTCTACATTTGGAACAGATAATATGTATAATGTGTGAAAAGTGATATCCTTCCTTTAATATATTATCAATATTTCCAATGTTGTCAAAGGGAGAATCATCATAATCTATCTATCTATCTATCTATCTATCTATCTATATATATATATATATATATATATATATATATATCAACCAAATGAAAGATCCAAGAAGTCTCCCTTTTACGGAGTAATTGGAACATATTACATTGTTTTATTGGAGTTACAACCTGGTCAATACCTTCAGCTTAAAAGTTCTTAAAACAAGAATCATGTTCATTTATAACGTGTTTAGTAAAAAGTGAATGCTCTTTTTATTTTATAATAATATACATATATTTTCTTAAAGTGAATTTTCAAATTATGTGACCTGCATAATGCATAAAACATTTAGTACAGCAAATGAAGTGTCACAAAATATGCTGAAGAATTGTATAACTAATACCTGTAACATAGCGCTAAAAATATTTTTCAATACTTGAAATTATGCATCGAATGTAATCATAAACAAAGTGTTCAAATATTCAGACTTTCCTCAAAAATCTCTTATGGCTATGGCTTACACAGCTGTTAATACAGTGGTCAGTCATTCAAGGACTATGATAAGGTAATATTTATTATTGTAAAAAATAGTCAGCATGTTAAAAGTCTTATTTTTTAATTGAGTTGGAAATATTAAATAAACAAATAAAATATTTTAAGTAATAGTTATATTGCCTTTCAGTCATTATCAGAGAGCAAACATTAGTTGCTTGCCTTTAACATAATAGAGTTATACTAGATATATATACGGTATTGCGTAATACCATTATATGATAAAAGTAAATTATTTAAAAACAATAAAAAATAAATTCAGTTTAATTCTTCCCTTTTATATGAAAAAAAAACACATATGGTATAACATGTTAATTCAGGAACCTGGGAACATACATTCCAAAGTTTTAAATAGTAATTATATTTAAAAGTAAATTCATCAAGACTGATTTACTGTAATAGATAGATATGTGTGAGAGCATGTGTGTGTTTCATTGATGCTTTGATACAAAAATGTTTTTTCTCAGGTAGATTGGCTTTGCAAAATACATGGGGCCCTATTAAATTCACCTATTTGTTGTTCCAGAAGCCTGTAAAGGAGCCCGCAAAGGTTTCGGCTATTAAATTGGCCTCTTTTAGCTACCCGCAAACAACCTGCGGGTTACAGGCTGATAAAACCACAGCAGTTGTCAAAATCGGAACTCCAGCTAAGTCTTTGATCTTTCAAGCCCGTAATGTTACAATCGCAAATCGCTATTAAATTGCTACAATTCCCCAAGGACGCACTTGCGTTCAAACCCGCAAATGTAACCAAAAATCCTACGGGTACTAGAGAGGACCCGCAAGGGGGGTTGCACTCCTGTCCATAACACTTTAAAAGCAAACAAAAACACACTACTGTATTTTAAATTACAGGGAAAGTGATGAAAGTTATTAAAATTAATACCATATTAGTCTCTCTTCTGTGTACCTAAGGAGTGGGGGTTGTCGTGATTTGTCAGCCTTTGGCTAGAAAACTGTATAAATGTATAAATGTCTTGTTGGACTTACATAATCAAGGTGTAAGTGTCATTCTGTGAATTAATCCTAATATTCTTTTTTATTATTATTTCAATATCTTTATTAAGGACATATAAATATAAATTCACAACAATTAATGTAAAAATTAACAGCCTTATTAAATTGCGATTCGCCAAATTTAAAAGGGCTCTATTTAAGCACATAGCATATTTTTTTACAGAAGTTATTAGTTAGTGAAGACCTTGCTTTTGGATAGAAGTTCACTAACTAAAAACTTCTGTAAAAAAAATATGCTGTGTGCGTAAATAGAGCCCTATTAAATTTGACGAATCACAATTTAATAAGGCTGAATATGATTGAGATATCATATTTTATAGTATAGTTTAGTTATTTGGTTAACATTTTTGAAATATTTAAGTTGTAATGGTTTTAAATTAAGGGTGTTTTGGAGTATCTAAAGAAAATGTATTTTAATAAGATAATACATTTCTCTATTCATTGATTAACATAAGTTTAAAGAAATATATTGATCAACTTTTATTTGTTCAAATCTGATGACTTAAAGAAGCAACCAGATCAGGGGATCTAAAGAAAAACGAAAAACGATAATATAAGATAAATAGATCACATATAATAGTTGTCAAACTGCGATTCGTCGTCACGCTTACAACAAATCTCAGTTTAACAACTACGATTGCCGCAATGGGCCACGCATGCACATTGCACGGCATAAGCCGTGCATGCGCATTGCGGCGCGACAAGACAGAGGAGGAGAGAGAGAGGAGAAGGAGGGGAGACACACAGGGAAGGAGGGGGAAGACACAGAGGAGAGGGGAGAGACACAGAGGAGGGGTCGAGACAAAGGGGGGGGAGACACAGGGGAATGAGAGGAGGGGGGAGAGACACAGGGGAGTAAGAGGAGAGGGGAGAGACAGAAGGGAGTGAGAGGAGGAGGAAGAGACACAGGTGGAGGGAGAGGAGATGGGAAGAGACACAGGGGAGGGGGTAGACAGGCAGGGGAGGGAGAGGAGGGGGTGGAAGAGACACAGGGGATGGAGAGGGGGTGGAAGAGACACAGGAGAGAGAAATGGGGGGAAGAGACACAAGGGAGCGGGAGACACAGGGGGGAAAAGAGACACAGGGGAGAGAGAGGGGGGAAAGAGACACAAAGGAGGGAGAGGGGGACCGAGACACAGGGGAGGGAGAGGGGGCAAGAGACACAAGGGAGGGAGAGGTAGGGCAAGAGACACAGGGGAGGGAGATGGGGCAAAGAGACACAGGAGAGAGAGGGTGAATGAGACTGGGGGTAAAGACACAGGGGAGGGAGAGGGGGTAAAACACAGGGGGGAAATGAGACACAAGGGAGGGCGAGGAGAAAGGAGACACAAGGGAGGGAGAGGACGGGGTAATGAGACACAAGGTAAGAAGTAGACAGTGAGAGAGACTCGCAATGAGCGACAAAGGCGCTCATCACGAGGCCAGTAAAGTAGAGGGGGAGAGGTTCCTTTTTTGTGGCAAACAGCATTGCCAGGTTTCACATTTTATTGCCGTCATTTTTGACGGCCAAGTTGCTAGTGTTTAACTAATAAACAAAATTGGGGGGGTTTGGGGTAAAGGGGGGAAGTTCCATAGTTGTTAATTCTCATTCCTACATCATCATTCAGTTGGTCTCTTATATGGAGAAATAAGTTGATGTTTGTCCAAAAATCTTGGTTTTATTTCAATATCATTTATTTCAGTTTTCTTTCAACCTCATTCTCTTTTATAATTTTGTACAAAGCTTCAAAAGGTTTATTAATTTTAATGTCTTTCAGAAACACATTCTGGGAAGATATCCAAGGTTCCCAAATATTTATAAAAGTGGGGTATTTATCTAATAATATGTGTGTTATTCTCTCATTTATAAATATGTAGTTCATTGTATTTATTATATCTTGGAATCTAAAAAAACAATTTTTCCAGAATCTAGTTATAATGTTTTTAGTTGCTAAAAAAATTAATTGGGCTAATTTATTACTGTGTATTGTTAAATTAGTATAGTGTATCCCTAACAAGCAGTTATCTATGGTGGGTTTTTAATGTGGTTTTGAGTACTTTTGTTATTAGTTTAGTAGTTTTAGACCATATTTCTTGGATTATGGGACATTGCCACCATGCATGTATAAAATCACCTTGTTTTTGACATCCTCTATAGCATTTGTCATTGCCCTTTGAATACATTTTATATATTTTCAAAGGGTTTAAATACGCCCTATGTAAGATTTTTATGGAAGTATCAAGTAAGCTATAGCTAAATGAGACTTTGGAAAGGTTTAAATAAGCTTAATTCCATTTATTATTATCCCATGTTTGGTTTAGGTCCAATTGCCATTTCAAAACGATGGAAGGCTTTTGTTAGATGAGCTATTAAAAATGTAATATAGGGAACCTATAATTCCTTTAGATAAGGGTAGGGTTTTTGCAGATTGTAGATAGCCATGAAGCTTTGGGTGCTCCATATTTATTATAAACTCAAATATTGCCCGTCAAAAAATGACGGGAATCAAATTGTAAGTGAGCTAATGCTGTTTGGTGTATGGTAATGAACTAAATAATACATTAAAAAAAGAATATACTTTACCTATTTTGAAGTAATAAATGCAGGAAGCATTATGCTGAAGAGCTGACAATCTGTTTTCATGTTGCTGCAGCATACAATGTGTGTTTTGAGTGCTGTTGAGCTGCTGTGTAAGTGTGAGCAATGTGTGCAGTGTGTAGTGTAATAATGTGCGTGCACGAGCCAAATCCGTTAGGGTAGCTGTGTACTTCCGCATTCTGTAAGTTACTGTTGTAAAATAGCGCGGTGTGTGGTAAGCGGCTGTGGCTGATTTTGCGTCCTTGTTCTTCGATCTCGTCCGTCTTTTTCTGAAAATCCATATGTGTTTGGTGGTGTTTTGCGTGTTTAGGATCCTGTAGTCTTGTTTTCGTTTTTTTCGGTGGCCATTTTTTCTCTCGCTTAGGTGATTTTCTGGTGTCTAAACTCTTCAATTTGGACTTAAATGGAGGTGTAACTTCACTTGCAGAGGTCCTGGGTGCTCCCTCTTGCTGTGGGTAAGCTTTTTATGTGTTTGTTGTGTGTATTTATTGTGTTTTGAATGTTTTGAGGTTCGCGCGGGTCGGACGTTAAAGTCGTAATTTAGCGAGGTCGTGATGTTTTTTTCTTTGTAAGTCCCACGTCTCGTATTTCTGTGTCGTAAGTCCATAAAAGGTTGCGAGGTCCGCAGTTGCTGGCATGGAGTGCCTTCGGCGCTCCATGCCAGCAACTGCGGCCCTCGCTTTGCGAGTGCCTTAGTTGCTGGCAAGGAGTGCCTTCGGCAACTGCGGCCCTCGCATCTTTGGATAACCCGCAGTTATGACAACTATATATGTGATTGTATATATCCGATGTCTGAATTTAGTTCAATAGTTTTTTTTTTGAATATTAAAATGTTGTCTAAATTGTTCAGAAGGAATAATGTTGTCATTCAAAAACCATGTTCCCACCTTATCTAGTTTAAGTGAAGTCCAGAAAGTTTTTGATTCTATTGAGAAAGTAAATAGTTTGGTAGAGGATGAAAAAAGTGAAGTGAGGGGAGAAAAAGGTAGAGCTAATTGATATTTATATTTGGCCCATTTCCATGTTTTTAGAGTAAGATTAATCATGGGGTTTAGGGAATTGGATTTGAGTGGAATACGATAAGGGGACCATAAAATGGCAATTCTCTTTAAATATCCAGTTAGGTTGGTGTTGAGTGGAGTGAGCTAGGGGAATGAATGCTAGTGGTGCTGCTTTAAAATAATTATAAAAATTGGGGCATGTTAAACCTCCTTTTGATTTATGTTTAAACATGATCTTTGTTGCTATTCTGGTAGGTCTATTTCTCCAGATAAATGGCCAGGTACTAAATAATTAAGCAATCTCTGTAAACTATTAATTTTAATAGAGGTTGTATGTCCTATCCAAGAAATATTAGATTTTGTCCATGTGTCTAAGTCTAAGTTTAAAATTTTGTATAGGGGAGGGTAGTTTCCTTTATAAAGCTCAGATATTGTGCTAGTTAAATTAATACCTACATATTTTATATGTGTAGTAGGCCATATGACGTTATATTTTTGTTTTATGTGATTTAGAGTGTTTGTGGAAAGATCTAAGCTGAGAGCTTCTGTTTTGTCATGATTCAGTCATAGTCTAGATAGGACGCTATATTGTTCTATTAATATCTAAATTGTAGATATGAATGCCTCAATTGAAGACTCAGGATTTGCTAAAGTACATAAAAGGTCATCAGCAAATAGAGAACATTTGATGTGTTGATGTCCTATATTAAAGCCTTTAATCGTTGCTTGTTGTGCTAGTGGTTCAATTGCTAAGGCAAAAAGTAAAGGGGATAAAGGGCAACCTTGTCTGGTGTTTCTTTGTATGTTGATGAAGGCTCTTTGGGATACAGTGAGTTTTACATTTGCTTTAGGGGAATTATAATATGTATGGAGCATGTTTATAAATCAAAATGCAGTCAAGGTGGCAAATAAGTAAGGCCATCCAAGTGTATCAAATGCTTTTTCTATATCTAATGCAAGAAGGCATATAGGGGTATTAGATGATTTTAAAAGATGTATAATATTTAGAGTTCCTCTAATATTCTCTCCTGTTTGTCTATACTGAATAAAAACAGATTGGTCTTTATGTAAAAAACCTGGTAAGAAGTTCGAAATTCTTTTAGCAAAGATTTTAGATAGTAATTTGATATCTCCATTTAGAAGCGAAACTGACCGATAGTTTTTGGTCTCCAGATGATCTCTCCCATCTTTGAGAAAGAGTGTCAGATCTGTATAATTTAATTCTGGAGGTATTGTCTCACCTTTAAGAATCAAGTTAAATAAATTACATAAAAAAGAAATGAGAATATCTGAGAATTCTTTATAGTATAAATTAGTAAGTCCAGCGGGACCAGGTGATTTTCCAGATTTCAATTCCCTAATTACGTCTTGAATTTCTTCGTAAGAAATGTCTTTATTTAAATTTTGTAGGTCAGTATGAGAAATTGAGGTAAGGTCTAATGAATGTAGGTATGATGTTATTATATTATCCAATCTGGTTTTATCAATTTGGCGTCTTAAGGAGGGAGAGGATGAAAGCTGTTTTTTTTTTCTCTAATAAGTTTAGATATTTCATTAACTCCTGTTCTTTCTGATTATATTCTTTTTTATGTTGAGAAGCTATTTTTATGCAGGTGCCTCGTATGAATGCTTTATGGGTTACTCATAGCCAGCCTGCTGATGTTTCTTTTTTTAAATTAGTATAAAAAAATAATTTTAAGTCAGAGGAGATCTGATTTTGGTATGAGGAGATAGATACAAGATATTCATTAAGTTCCCTAGACCAGGGTAAATTAAATTGTGTTATCTTGTGGATGATGTCCTCTTCAAGCATCTACAAGGTTAAGTGAATGCAAACGTTTTTTAATGTGTTTAAGTTTATTAGAAAAGCGGTTATCTGTTGGGGTTTTAGATCTATCTATCTCAGGCTGTAGGGCTGAGTTAAGGTCACTTCCTATAATTAATTTTCCCCAATCCCCATCTTTGAGAGTTTTGAGAAATTTGATTAAAGCAGTATGTGGTGCAATAGTAGGGGCAAAAAAAGAGACTAGTGAGGTACGAACTCCCATTATAGTGCCTTTTAGAATTAGGAATGAACCTTCCTCATCTATTATTTTGTATTCTAATTGGAATTGGAGATTATATGCTATAAATATTATATTATACTAACGACTTGCCCGTCAAAAAATGACGGTCAATAAAATTTGAAGCCACGGCAATGCTGTTTGGCACACAATGTTAAGCTTTTTATACTCTAAGGACCTTCGGCGCTCATTGCCATCCTCTCCTCGCGTGTCCTTTGGCTCTTCTCTATATTTTTTTAAATACTAATTATTTAATTAATTGAATAATAAATTAATATAGTTTACCTTTTTCTAATTAATATATTTAACAATCAATAGCCTGAAGAGGTAACAATCTCTTTTTATTGTCCTGCAGCATATAATGTCCAGTTGGACTTTTGCTGGCCTGAAGAGATAGTGTTATGAATGTCCCAACTGTGCATTAAAAATAGGCTGCGTGCGCGATGGCAAACTCTTGGTTTATTTGTGTAAAGCACTACTTTAGATGCGTAATGTTGTTAGTTGCAAGTTAGTGTTGTAAAATTGCGTTGTTTGTCTATGTGCTACGCGGTTAGAGAGCATTTGCGGTCTTTTTTTAATAGTGTATGTTGTACCTTGTACATTCCTGGGTGAAAGTGGAATGAGGTTCGCGGTGTTTTGAGCGGTCCAAGGTCGTGTAGCCACGTTTTCATTTTGTTTGGCCGCCATTATTTTTCTCCCTAAGCAGATTTTCAAGTGCCGAAACTCTGCAAAATTGACTTAAATTCGCATTCCACCTCACTCCCAGACGTCCTTGCTGTTCCCCCGTGCTGTGTGTGATGTTTTTGTTCTATTTTTTGTTTTGTATTTTGTGCGGTTCGGCTGTTAACTTCATAACTTACCTATCTCCTATTTTTTTTTCTAAGTCCCGCGTCTCAAATTATTTTTTTATGTCCCACGTTCGTCAAGTGCCTAAGGCGATCCAGTGTTTCCTAAGTGTTTGGAGGCTAAGTCCTGCATGTTTCAATGTTTGATCGAGGCTCGCAGGAGCTCCTTTGACGCTCCTTTCTGGCTAAGTTCTGCGAGTTTCATTGCCTCCACTGCTCGCCTCGCTTCGCGAAGCTTGCAGGCAATGTGGGCCTTCGTTGCTCATCACCCAAGTGCCTTAACAGCTCACCTCGCTACGTGAGTCTCGCTCATCGCCTAAGTCCTACGTACCACGCAAAGCGTGATGACGTCTTATAGTTCGACAATTGTAATATGTGATATATTATATACAAAGGCCTTAAAAAACCTACAGAGACTATAAAACAAATTTTAAAAAAAAACATAAGAACATTAGAAACAACACAAAAATCTAAAGAAACTGTTAAAATGAAGAAGAAAAAAAAAGGCACAAAAACATTAGACACCATCTTGAGATACCCAAAAATAGACCTAAAGCCTATACCAATATTGACTCCCAAAAAAAACCTTTACAATCAAAAATGTTTTCTTAAACCTTCAAGTACTATAACTTCTCTTAGAACATAATAAATAAAAACAAACTAAGCCTATATAAAACAGGCATACTGTTACAACAATAAATCATATAGAAGTACATTACAAGGCATCACTAGGAGAATTTTTCTACGTTGATTTCAACTGATTTAATAAACCAATATTATTAAATAATCTTACAAATCAGATAACCACCAAGATATTCTTTCTTGAACTATATACAACACCACCACCTTATAACATGTTACATTTACTACAACAAAAATACATTTATCTCCTCTTACAATGTAATCCTCTATCAACTAAAACTTCCAACTGACGAGGATAAATATATAAAGCTATAATTTTTTACAGCAAACATGATCCTGAAATACATTTAAATATCTAATATCTAAAATCTTGGGAGAAAAATAAAAAACTTGTGAACAACATAAATAACAATAATTAAATACGAGTAATAAGGGGAAATCTCAACTGAACTTTTACAAAACTATCTCGAAGAAGGAGAAAAAAAAATCAGTAGAAATTAAAAAGATAGAAGATTCTGAAAATCATACCTCCTCTATACAAAGCTCTAATCCAGACCAATCAAAATTGTTTAACACTAAACTGGATATGGCCACCTCGCAACCAAACGTAAACCTGAATGAACTATCATTAGTCAAAATAGAAGCTCTCCCCGAAACTCATATTTCACGAGCGGTCTCAGCACTCCAAAAAGAAATTCAAGACATAGGACAAAGGACCAATCTATTAGAGGAAACCTCGGATCATCTAGTCGAAGCTCAGAAAAAATATAGAATTTTTTTTACTGATAATTCTTCTCGTATCAACACCATAGAGGACAAACTAGAAGACCTTGAGAATCGCTCGAGGAGATTCAATATTAGAACCAGAGGAGTTCCAACAGCAGTAGTAGACTTACCATGATACCTAAAAGCTACTTTTGAGAATATCCTCTCGGGACATCAAGACCACGTTTGGAAAAAATAACTTGGGCGTAAGTAAAAATCTAGACCTGTCGAAAGACATAATAGTCAGACTTTTGCGCCAACACTCAAGAGATTTAATCTTAGCAACAACACGCAAAATGTCAACAATCAAAGGCCCTGATAGATCCCCTCTACAATTTTACCTCTCTCCTTCCACACTTCTTAAACACAACCAAATGAAGCCAGAACTAACAATTCTCATTAATAACAACATCAAATACAGATGGGGCTTACCCTTTGCTCTTTCCTTTTACTTTAATGGCGCACAATACACCACCCGGTCCACAGAGGAATGCATAACCCTTCTGAGATGACTAAATCTCACCTCAGAGGATTCAAGTACTGAATTAACAGTTCCTAAAATCAATGCACTACCTCAAAAACAATGGACCGATACGCCAATACATAAAAAATCTGAAAGAAAAGCTTCTACCACTAACTCCTATACCAATAATTTCACCATCTAAAAAATGTACCTACTACCTGACCAAAACTTTAGTTTATATACAGTAGCTGAACAACTAATCTAGATAAATCTCCCAATTTTTTCTTTTTTTATATATCATATATATTTACTAATTTAAAAATGTGTTCTTGCATGCTGGTAATCTCTTGGTTATTTAAATTTACCAAATTTAAGAATTCTCAAAAAGACGAGCAATTATAATACTTTCTATGACCACTCTGTTTTTCATCTATTAAAAAAAAAGCAATATAATTTTATGGCTGTTGACATATATTTGTTCTATTATATTCTTTATTCTGTCCTTTCCCCGTGGTGACTTCTCTTCCCGATACTACATCTACTGGACTTAACTTAGAACCAATCTCTTTTTAAGACGATTACTTATTATTATTATTATTATCTTAATTTATATCGCGCCAACATATTCCGTAGTGCTGTACAGGGGTTGAGTACATAGCAGAAAACAAATTAAACACCTTGTAAAGAATGGAGGGCCCTGTTTTTGAGCATAAAATCAAATGTACATAGAGCTTGTTTCCAAGGCACTGACACAAGATTGAAAACTCGCAAACTTACAATCTAAGGGCCTCATTCAATTGCGATTTGGCCAATTGAATAGGGCTCTAAATAAGCACATAACATATATTTTTTAAAGAAGTTTTTAGTTAGTAAACATCTATTCAAAAGCAAGGTTTTCACTAACTGAACATTTCTTTAAAAAAAATATGCTATGTGCTTATTTAGAACCCTATTCAATTGGCCAAATCGCAATTGAATGAGGGCCTAAGGGTTTATGTGTGATACAAGAGGGTGACAAATGCAATTGAAAGCAATTGGTTCAGTAAAGTGGAGGGGTGAGGGTGTTGTACTGTAGATTGTGGGTGGGAGTGTTATTAAGCTGTGGAATGTTCAGTTGTACATGTTAAGTCTGAAGGTGATAAGATTTTTTAAACAGGTGTGTTTTTAATAATTTCTTAAAGGTTTTGCCTTATGCCTCTCTCTCCTCCTTTTTCTTTCAAAGGTAACTTGGGATTTATATTCTCTAGGCTCATATTATTTGATCAATAGTAATGACTGATTTAACCGTAGTTACTCATAATTTAAAAAGGTTCAACTCCCCTTTCAAACGAAAAAAGGCTTTTCTATATTATAAAAATTACACACCCTTTATCATCTTTCTTCAGGAAACACACTTCTGTAAAAATAAATCCCCCCCATATTTCAAGAATAAGACTATCCACAATTTTACAATACCACCCAAACTTAAAAAAAAACAAGGAGTAGCTACATTATTACATAATCCTAATATTCTAAGGAATTGTATGGTGTATCCAATGGTGGAAAATAGTCACAGTCAGTGGCTATTGTGTTCCTGATATCCTGGCGTGGTACTTGGGTTTGGCCCATCTTCTGCTATTAGAGGTGTAAAAGGACCGCATGATTCTGCTGGATAGGTTTGAACCAGGTTCTTACCAAGTCCAGTTGAAGTAGTAGATCGTGACATAGGGGTTTGAATAATTTATCATGTTCACACCGGGTAATGCCACAGTGCCTTGCAAAAGTATTCACCCGCTTGGCATTTTTCGTGTTTTGTTGCCTCACAACCTGGAGTTAACATAGAATGTTTGAGGATTTATGGGTTGAGGAACTTTGAAGAAGTTTTTTTTTATTTTATTTTGAAGCAAACAATAAATAGGACAAAATAGCAGAAAAAGTAAATGTGCATAACTATTCGACCCCCTAAAGTCAATACTTTGTAGAGCCACCTTTTGCGGCAATCACAGCTTCAAGTCACTTTGGATAAGTCTCTTTGAGCTTGCCACATATTACCACTGGGATTTTGCCCATTCTTTCTTGCAAAACTGCTCCAGCTCCTTCAAGTTGGATGGTTTGCGCTTGTGAACCGCAATCTTTAAGTCTGACCACATATTTTCTATTGGATTGAGGTCTGGGCTTTGGCTTGGCCATTCCAACACATTTACATGTTTCCCCTTAAACCACTCAAGTGTTGCTTTAGCAATGTGTTTGGGGTCATTGTGAACCTCCGTCCTAGCCTCAAATCACGTGCAGAGTGGTACAGGTTTTAGTCAAGAATATCCCTGTATTTAGCACCATTCATCTTTCCCTCAACTCTGACCAGTTTCCCCACAGCATGATGCTGCCACCACCACTGTGGGATGGTGTTCTTTGGGTGATGTAATGTGTTGGGTTTGCGCCAGACATAGCGTTTTCTTTCATGGCCGAAAAGTTCAGTTTTAGTCCCATCAGACCAGAGCACCTTCCTCCATACATTTTGGGAGTCTCCCACATGCCTTTTCGCAAACTCAAAATGTGGCATTTTGTTTTTTGCTGAAAGTAATGGCTTTCTTCTGGCCACTCTGTCATAATGCCCAACTCTATGGAGCGTACGGCTTATTGTCATCCTATGTACAGATACTCCAGTCTCTGCTGTGGAAATCTCAGCTCCTCCAGGGTTACCTTAGGTCTCTGTGCTGCCTCTCTGATTAATGCCCTCCTTGCCCGGTCCGTGAGTCTTGGTGGGCGGCTGTCTCTTTGCAGGTTTGCTGTTGTGCCATGTACTTTCCATTTTGTTATGATAGATTTGATAGTGCTCCTGGGGATCATCAAAGATTTGGATATATTTTTATAACCTAACCCTGACTTTTCAACAACATTGTCCCTTACTTGTTAGTGGTGCCTCTTGCTTAGGTGTTGCAGCCTCTGGGGCCTTTCAAAAAAGGTCTGTATATGTAATGGCATATCATGTGACACTTAGATTGCACACAAGTGGACATCATTTCACTAATGATGTGATTTCTGAAGGTAATCGGTTGCACCAGAGCTTTTTATGGGCTTCATAACAAGGGGGGTGAATACATACGCACATGGCAATTTTCTGTTTTCTATTTCTAAAAAATAGTTTTAATTATATATTTTTCTCATTTCACTGTACCAACTTAGACTATTGTGTTCTGATCCATCACATAAAATTCAGATTAACAAAACATTGAACTTAAAGCTGTAATGTAACAAAATAGGTAAAAAGTCAAGGGGGGTGATTACTTTTGCAAGGCACTGTACGTGCCGAAGCATGGTTTACGGGTTTGGATTCCGGCCATGTCGTTGCAGCCTTTTCTTTAATTTAATAACTCTATAACTCCTGCAAATTTGGAATTTAATATGGCCATGGTGTTAATTTTGTATCTAGCTGTACAAATGACAGATGTGAAAATAATTGCTCTTTACTCTATTAGATGGAGCAGTTTCTGTAGTTATACATATTACTGTTATTGAGAAAAGATTCCTGTAAACGAAACCAGCTCTTTTAGGAAAATCCCCTAGCATTAGAGACATATAAAACAACATACATGTTGCACATTCTTATTCGTGTGCATAGTGCAAATAAATTGTCCTGACACACTGATCATAGAAAGACTATATTATCATATACCACAGTCATCAAGCTGGAGTAGAGTAATCAGCCCCTCACTAACAGAACAACTCACACTTTGTTCACTTGAAATACACTTCTGAAGCCATTATTGTACCCATAGCCTAGGGACCAAATTATATCAGAGGCATTGGCTTGCTGTTTTTGTATGCATACCTTATGAATAAAAGGTATGTCAGAACTCACTAAAGAAAACCAGTCTTGCACCCAGAGGAATGAATCTGACATATATTTCAGTCATACTTTTATAAAGCTAAATTTACCTAGGGCCAGGGAAAATTATCATTCCTGTTATTATATGCATATATTTAAGTATGCCATCCCATAAAATACTCTGCTGATGCATATGCATAGTATTTTTAACCATGAGCCCACACAGATCTAGAGTCAGGATACAAATCTGATTTGTGTACTCCCAATGCATAGTATTCTCTAACGTCTGATGTAATCCCTGTGTCATATGTATAATGTGTAATTTGGTGGTATTACTGAGGTTGGGGGTGGGTGCGGTGCTGTGAACGTTTTCTTTTTAATTTTCTTTTTTTCTTATTAAAATAGCACTGAACCCATCCACCACCACGCCTACTCCCCTTGGCCCACACCTCCCATGTACCCCGCAGCCACCTCTGCCTCACCAGATTCTCACTGCTCCGCTTGCTACTGTGTCTTCTGTCAGGGGCAGGGAATCCGAATAATGTCACAAACGCACACAACATCGTTTGAGATTTCCTGCACCGCAGATAGAAGACATAGTGACAGGCAGAGACGTGAGAAGCTGGTGAGGCAGAAGGGGCTGGGGGGCATGAGAGGTGTGGGCCAGGGGAGGCAGGGGTGGTGTATTCAAGAAGGAGCAGGGATAATGATGGGTCCCCAGAGCTAAATAAATAGGGAAAATAAAAAAAATGTATGTATACAATATATATAGCATAGATATATATTATGTAAATGTATAATAGATAGATATTGTATATTATAACTGTGGGGATGGCGATGGGGGGACAAATCCCTTCTTCCAGATTATATGAATAGGGCACACACAAAATATTGAAACAAAATAAAATTGTGCATTACTGGAGTTTGCCACTAGAGAGCACCAGCGCTATGGAGCAGTTTGTCTCTCCCAGGAAAGCTTTGACCCAGGAAAGTTTTTGACTCCCACAACTCTGGGAAAATGCAATGGGCAGCCAGAACTCAGGCTACCTGGCACGAGCAGCAGAAATAGTATTTGCAGGCATGTATTTTTGCATCACAACACCTGACTTTTGTATTTATTTCTTTACTATTGCAATATATTCAATAGATTCATATCTTTCCAACTCACTTCTAATCTTTGTTATTCATTTTTCTCAGTCTTCACTTTCCCCATCTCACTTTTTGCCTCCTCTCTCTGCCTTCTGCTTTTTGCTCTTCATTAATTCCCTTTTCCTTCCTCTTCTTTTCCCTCATCACCAATATCCCACCTACTATTACACACACTATTTTCCCCTAGTAAAGTACCATGTAGCAATAAAAATTGTGATTAGGAATAAATAACCAAGGACAATTTAAAATAACTTACCTCACCATATATTTTTATGTTTTTTTTTTCTTTTTTGCCCACTTGTCCAAGTTTTTTTTCATTACTCTGCAGGGAGGTGTCTCAAAACCTTCAGGATAGCAGCTCATCTTTCAGCCATATTGACCTTGCACTGATGCTATTAGAATTGAGGTTTAATCTGTATTGACTCAGATCTTCTGTTAGTGATGGATAAAAAATGTTTTTGGGAACCCACGCCCATGCTTGTTGCCAGTGAGTTTGTACTCTGTCTATAATACTCTGATGAATAAAGGACAGTAGAAGCCAATATAATATAGAGTATTTTTCATCCATACCGGTTTCCCTCTCCAGTCTTAGCTTCAGGTATCAACAATGTCTATGAAGCAGATACACTGATTTCAGGGAATATAAGGTAGCTAGTACTTACTATCAAATATGTTTCCAAGAAGTCATTTTTGTTAGTGGTTACAGAAGGGCAGGAATGTGTCATTGTAGGGCATTTGAGGATTTGTGAGTATGCCACATTATGTAAATTAAGAGTGTCAGGAGTAGAAATGATTACCGTATACATTGTATACAAAAATGTAAAAAAATTATTTCATATTTTTTCAAACGTATCACATTTCTTTTTCATACATACTCCACAGATATCAATACAAACTGCATTTATGCAGAATATACCTCCCTTATGTTTTTAGAAAACTGCTCACTGGAGGCATGCTTAAACAGATTAGAAAATATATCTTTCATGTGGGATGGAAAATCATATTTTAATCACAATGAACTGAAGAGTCTACTTTGTTACAGATTAGTTTGTATATCTCAAAATAGTATACAGCAGCTACATGTAATAATTGTGATTAGGAATGCATATGTAATTTCTATATTAAAAATAGAGTAATTGTGATAATTTTGCATGTTGTTGGCTCCCTAATTATAAAAAAAATAAAAACAGGAACTTTATTATAAACTGATTAAAAATATAATGTACTCCAGTAAGGTGCTCAATGCATGCGGGTTAGTTCGACCAGTACTTCAATATACTCAATGTACACACAATCATCCAAAAAGAGTCTATCCAAAAAAGCCCTTACATCTCTTTTCAGAAACCTCCTGACTGAAGGGCTATGGTCTGCTTCACAAACTGGCTAAATGCACTATAATAAAGTTGATCAATGTCCAAGAATGCATAGACTAATCAAATATATATAACCAAACCCAAAACATGCAATGGTAAATTTTAAACAAAATACTCATTCACACAGCTAAAAACTTTAGCCTTATATATTCCTCATTGGGACAAAAATGAAGAAATCTACCAGTGAGGTGTGGGTATTAAACTAACACCCATAGTATATCTCCCAAATAGAGTAACGAGTATAGCTGAAGAATAATCTCATAACCTGTAGCATATGATAGCAGCTATTTCAGATCTACCATACCATCAACAATTCTGACTACAGAAGCAAATTGAAGCTCTTAGTTTAGTTATAGTTAACAGTTTGCTGATCTAAGAGATAAATAGTTCAAATATTTTCACAAAGTCAATATGAAAAGGAGGATCAAAGGAATAACTTGAAATATTATTGACCAATTCTGCCAGAAAATAGAAGAGTTCACTGCTGTGGTATTGGGACTGTGTAAACATAAAAATACAGTGAAAATGCAATGGCAGCACTAACAAGGTAACACTTGCAATTGAACTGAAATGTGTATTCATTGATCCTCCATTGAGCATTATAAATAGAGATGAAAGAGTAGTTGGAGACAATTAATCTTTGACTGCTAGGGATTTTCTGTGGAATAGAACTACAGTTCTCATATTATCTTTTGATCTGCATTGATTTTTATAACAACTCCACTACTCAATAAAAGGATAAATAACCAAGGACTATTTAAAAACAGTTGATACTATACTTATTTGTCTCACCAGAGGGAAATAACCGATAATAAGATTTATATCCTTAAAATGGATTAGTACATTTTTGGGAATAATCTCAGAAAGGATTTTCCTAATCTATAGTTCAGTGCTATAAAATTATTTAATAATACATATAAATAAATCATGTTGGCAGTTATGATTAAAGAGATATTTTCTTATGTTATTTAAATGTTTAAACTACATTTAATCAATGCTATCCAACAATTATAATTTACTTACTTCTAAGAAGCTCACAGAGTAACAGTTTCTCAACTTCTGGTATTATTTTCTTAACTAAGAATCACAGCTACGTATTATCACATATATAGTTGTGAGCAGCAGAAAATGTTGCTAACGCTGACATCATAAAGGGGGCGTGGCTATGATGTAAGTGGGGGTGGGCCTAACAACTGATTTTAATAGAAGCGTGGCGGCCATTTGCATTTCAGAGAAAGACAGCAAAGTGAGAGAGGGAGACAGGTACAGAGAGAGAGGGAGACAGCTACAGAGAGAGAAGAAGACAGGTACAGAGAGAGAAGGAGACAGGTACAGAGAGAGAAGGAGACAGGTACAGAGAGAGAGGGAGACAGGTACAGAGAGAGAGGGAGACAGGTACAGAGAGAGAGGGAGACAGCTACAGAGAGAGAAGGAGACAGGTACAGAGAGAGAGGGAGACAGGTACAGAGAGAGAGGGAGACAGGTACAGAGATGGAGACAGGTACAGAGATGGAGACAGACAGGTACAGAGATGGAGACAGACAGGTACAGAGAGAGAGGGAGACAGGTACAGAGAGAGAGGGAGACAGGTACAGAGAGAGAGGGAGACAGGTACAGAGAGAGAGGGAGTCAGGTACAGAGAGAGAGGGAGACATAAAGAGAATTACAGAGCAAGAGCACACACAGACAGTGAGGGAGCACAAAGACAGCGCAGAGAGAGTTCACAGATAGAGCGCACAGAGAGTGCAGAGAGATTGACAAAGAGAGTGAGGGGTACAGAGACAGAGATTGCACACAGACAGCAGTGCACATAGGGTGCAGATAGAGAAAGCGTACACGCAGAGAGCATGCCCAGCCGGTACATCTACACATTGTATAGTAATAATAATAATAATAATGCACAAGAGCATGCCCAGCCGGTACATCTACACATTATATAGTAATAATAATAATAATGCACAAGAGCATGCCCAGCCGGTACATCTACACATTATATAGTAATCACATATATAGTTGTGAGCGTACGAGTTGTTGCTAACGCTGCGGGCTCGCGTAGCGAGCCAAGGCCCTCGCAAAGCGAGGGCCGCGGGCTCGCTTCCACGAGTCGCGGCCCTTGCGTAGCGAGGGCCGCGGGCTCGCTACGCGAGTCACGGCCCTCGCATAGCGAGGGCCTTGGCTCGCACAGCGAGCCAAGGCCCTCGCAAAGCGAGGGCACTGGGCGAAGGTCTCAGTTGCTGGCATGGTGCACCGAAGGTGCTCCTTGCCAGCAACTGTGGACCCTCGCAAAGCGAGGGCCTCAGTTGCTGGCATGGAGTGCCGTAGGCGCTCCATGCCAGCACCTGAGGACCTCGCAAAGCGAGGGCCGCAGTTGCTGGCATGGAGCACCGAAGGCGCTCCATGCCAGCAACTGCGACCCTCGCAAAGTTCACGTCGCAACCCAAAGAGCACGACACACACATTACGGCCTCGCAACACAGAGAGAGAGGGAGACAGGTACAGAGATGGAGACAGGTACAGAGAGGGAGAGAGACAGGTACAGAGAGGGAGGGAGACAGGTACAGAGAGAGAGGGAGACAGGTACAGAGAGAGAGGGAGACAGGTACAGAGAGAGAGGGAGTCAGGTACAGAGAGAGAGGGAGACATAAAGAGAATTACAGAGCAAGAGCACACACAGACAGTGAGGGAGCACAAAGACAGCGCAGAGAGAGTTCACAGATAGAGCGCACAGAGAGTGCAGAGAGATTGACAAAGAGAGTGAGGGGTACAGAGACAGAGATTGCACACAGACAGCAGTGCACATAGGGTGCAGATAGAGAAAGCGTACACGCAGAGAGCATGCCCAGCCGGTACATCTACACATTGTATAGTAATAATAATAATAATAATGCACAAGAGCATGCCCAGCCGGTACATCTACACATTATATAGTAATAATAATAATAATGCACAAGAGCATGCCCAGCCGGTACATCTACACATTATATAGTAATCACATATATAGTTGTGAGCGTACGAGTTGTTGCTAACGCTGCGGGCTCGCGTAGCGAGCCAAGGCCCTCGCAAAGCGAGGGCCGCGGGCTCGCTACGCGAGTCGCGGCCCTTGCGTAGCGAGGGCCGCGGGCTCGCTACGCGAGTCACGGCCCTCGCATAGCGAGGGCCTTGGCTCGCACAGCGAGCCAAGGCCCTCGCAAAGCGAGGGCACTGGGCGAAGGTCTCAGTTGCTGGCATGGTGCACCGAAGGTGCTCCTTGCCAGCAACTGAGGACCCTCGCAAAGCGAGGGCCTCAGTTGCTGGCATGGAGTGCCGTAGGCGCTCCATGCCAGCACCTGAGGACCTCGCAAAGCGAGGGCCGCAGTTGCTGGCATGGAGCACCGAAGGCGCTCCATGCCAGCAACTGCGACCCTCGCAAAGTTCACGTCGCAACCCAAAGAGCACGACACACACATTACGGCCTCGCAACACTCGGACGCAACTCGCGAACATTACAAAATGTAAAACCCAATACATACACACAGCACATACATAAAAACCTTACCTACACCAAGAGGGAGCACCCAGGACCTCAAAAATGCCACTTAGACCTTCATTTTACTCGAAATAAAAGAGTTTAGAGACTAAAAAAAACTGTAAGCGAGAGAAAAAATGGCCGCCGAACAAAACGAAAACGAGGCTACAGCACTCTAAACTCGCAAAACAACACAAGAAACTCGCAAAACGCCACAAACGACCTACAGATATTCATACCACACAGTGCACACATTCAGCATGCTTACACAGCAGCTCCACAGCACTAATGCTCCAGCAACATCAAAACAGATTGCCAGCTCTTCAACACAATGCTTCAAAATAGGTAAAGTATATTCATTTAGTAATCTATTACATATTTCAGTATTATACACCAAACAGCATTAGCTACCTTACAATTTCATTGCCGTCATTTTTTGACGGGCAATATTCTAGTTCTTAATAGTTTTAATCTTATAAACTTTATAAAATAAACGACCACTGCAGTTCAAGAAAAGAAGACACTTGTTTGTCAAGTATGCACCACATTTATAATATTAGTGCCAGATTTCGGGAAACCAAGCTAACCCCAATTCTCTCTCTAGGCCGTGACTTGATGTTCAGATCTCAGCAACCAGCCAAAACACCTTCTTGGGAGTACTCAGGATATCAGAAGTTGCTAACTTGCCCAAGAAGGAAAACACAGGCAGACATTCCTTTGGTTTTAGATTGGTACACTTAGACTGAGACAACATTACTTAGGCCCTCATTCTATTATCAGCCGTAAATCGACCGCAAAGCTGCGATTCCTTGCGGGGCTCCCGTTACCTTGCAATTCAATTAGACGGCGCCGCAAGGCTATCCCCTTACGGCCGGCCGTATATCTTGCAATCGGCCGTAAGATCAGAAATCTTTAAATCCAAAAATAAATTCAAGACAGCACTGTAAAGCTCTGTAAATGCTAGGGATCATTATGGGGGACATGAGAATTAATAGCAACCCCCTCTCAAGCTTGCACATCAGCCCAAATCCGAGATTACATTTATTTTTTTTCCGGCCGCAGCGTGGGTAGGTCTGAGGTGCTCCAAGCCCTCTGGACTTTTTACATGGATATGTGACATAAATTAAAAAAATATATATTTACGGATTTGAGTGTAGGGGAATGTTGTGCTATGAATGCTAACACCTACAATCACTTTATAGTCTTATAAGAGTGCAGGATGGCTTTATTATGGCTTTGTTATGTGCTTAATTGTGTGCCTGCGGGACCTTTTTTCTGCAAGTAAGCTGCGGCTCGGTTTTAGCCTTGCAGAGAGGGTTCCCGGAGCAATTGAATAGCAACCGGGATTTTCTTACGGCCGAAACTCTTGCGGCCGTTTAAGATCAAAGGCTTTCCTCCGGCGCGTGCAGCCGCAAGGGATAGCAAGGCGCCGTCCGCAAGCCTGCCGGAATCCCCGGCCGGAAGGGAATAGAATAGGCGAATAGCTTGCGGACGGTCCTTGCGGCCCCGCATCTCCTTCGGCCGATAATAGAATGAGGCCCTTAGTGTCCAAAACAGATTGCCACTTTTTTATTGTTGCAGTTAAAGATATTTGCCACACAGCCCACAGAGATCCACCTCCCCATGCCTTCCTCTCCTGTCATTCCTTCCTCTGAAATATATCTAGTCTGATATGTTTCTGTTGTCATTAAGTGAGGGGGGTCTTATTTCTCTTGGTCTCCAGATTTGGTGTTACAATCCTAGAGCAATAAACTATCTTCTACTTTTATTACGGAGCCAGAGACAATGCATCTGCCTGAATTAGTGTGAGGTGGGGGCACTCCTATTGCTAAATTACTCTATATGGTTTTAAAGGTATTATTTGTGTATATGTGCTATTGGGGAATATATTTCACAGACATATTTCAAAAAACAAGATAAATGCACAAATACATAAGCAAGATGCCATGACAGTAACTTTATACTCACATTACAGACATGACACAGAATATTAGGCAAGTCACTAGCACAAAGCACATCCTAAACACACATATAATAACTGATTAACCCCAAAAGTCCAGTGGGGGCCCTTCTGGGTATGACAATTAGAAAATGTGTAAAGCATTTTGTGGAAAAATCAGAATTTTTGAAGATTCTGAGCCTCATTCAATTGACCTTTTGCTGTTACAGTAGCCCGTAGGTGAGGTTGTACGTTTATTTGTTATTCAATTGGCGTCTTTTTGAGGGCTGCAAACTGGTTATGAGTTACGGCCTTCAAAAAATGTTGATGGTTAAACCCATAACTTACTGCGTCTCGAAGCCTTTGATCTTTCAAAGTCACAAGACTTCTGAACGCGAAAATCGCAAATCGCTATTCAATTGCAAAAATCGCTTAACAGACCAAAGATTATGGATTTCAAATAGGACCCGCTAAGGGTTTACAGACTATTATGTAACACTGGAAATGACAATATATAGACATGAATGCACTTTAAAACGTGGGGAAAGCAATGGAAGGCATTACAATTACATGCACAACAACTCCCAAATATCAAATCTAGGAAGAAATAACATTTTATTTTCCTCATAGGTTGTAATAGTAATGCATAGGCCAATATGAAAAGCCATGCTGCAACATGCTGAAAGCTATTAAAGACACACTACCTCATTAATTTGCAACATAAATGCATGCAAATGTCTGACATATTAATCCTTTCTCACTTACAGAGACTCTAATGTGGGTCCTAAAAATACAAACATCATCTCATATGCATTTCACTCATCACATCTACATTGGGACAACAAATAGTGGACAAATTACACCACCACATGGCATATATCAAGTACCAGGGGAACATTTCACATATGGTTGTTCAATCCCTCACTTTTGTCTGACTCTCTGTGACCCTATGGACTGCAGCACACCTAATAATGTCTCTGTTTGTGCGTATCCACAAGGCTTGCATGCCAAAGATACTGTAGTGGGTTGCCACCATGTTTCACTGTGGGGATGGTGTTCTTTGGGTGATGTGATGGGTTTGCGCCAGACATAGCGTTTTCTTTGATGGGTGAAAAGTAAAATTTTAGTCTCATCAGACCAGAGCACCCATACATTTTGGGAGTCTCCCACATGCTTTTTCGCAAACTCACAACGTGCCATTTTGTTTTTTGCTGAAAGTAATGGCTTTCTTCTGGCCACTCTGCCATAAAGCCCAACTCTATGGAGCTTATTGTTGTCCTATGTACAGATACTCAAGTCTCTGCTGTGGAACTCTCAGGGTTACCTTAGGTCTCTGTGCTGCCTCTCTGATTAATGCCCTCCTTGCCCAGTCCGTGAGTCTTGGTGGGTGGCTGTCTCTTGGCAGGTTTGCTGTTGCAGGTTTGCTTTTTTAGAAACATGTAAGGACAGTAATATGATCCATATGATTTTAAGCTGCAGTTATGATATGTGCACCATTTTTTTTGTTAATTACGATTAAATATAAGGGGTCACTATAAAACCTGAATTGTTTTATAGGCAAAAAAATAAGATATTCTTTAATTCATAAACATAAAAATACAAGAGTGTTTTTAACATACTCATTAAAAGCCTCCCAATGGGCAGATATAACTTACATCCACAATGAAAATCAGTTATGGAGATTCATTTTGCATCCACAATGAAAACACATGAAATCAAATGTATATATTTTTCTCATTTCACTTCAACAACTTAGACTATTGTGTTCTGATCCATCACATAAAATTCAGATTAACAAAACATTGAACTTAAGTCTTTAATGTAACAACATAGGTAAAAAGTCAAGCGGTGAATACTTTTGCAAGGCACTGTATTCCAGGGTGGTGACTGCAGACACTAGGCTACGCGCTCTGTTCCCCAGCCCCACCTCACCCACTTCAGAGGCATCCCCTGGCCACCTCCAGGCCAGCCCCTCCTCTCCTCCCACCATGCCTCCACCACTGCAGGTACTGCTGCCTCCCGGAGGATGCCTCACCCTGCCCCCCAAAAACCACCAGGGAGATGGCGGCCAGCCACGTGGGATTGGGGCTCTGTGTCTAGGCGGAAGAGGACCTAGAGGCTGCGCAGATGTTTGTGCCTTCTTAGCAGCACTCCTCAGTGACAATCTTTTGGTCACAATGTTAACCGAATCTAGCCTGGCTATAGAGTCTTGGGTCTGATGTAAGTAACATTGAATCTGGTTGCTGACCTTTGTGCCTTCTCCGTATTAATGGGTATTTTCCCCTATTGCTGATATCATGAGTATCCTTTAACACGTGCTAACAACTTTATAGCTGATGGATGTGATGTCAATGTTGATGAACAATATCATATGACGCTGGTCACAGCTAAGCATTTATTGTCAGATGACACATCCATCCGGTAATCCCCGCTATACCCATCCTGGAAAATCCCACGCCATTGCTAGTGGCCATTGCTAGTGGTCATGCTGTGGAGGATTTTTCAGCAGCCGGGAATGGGAAACTGTCCAGAGTAGAGGAAAAGATGGTTGGTGCTAAATAGAGGGATATTCTTGAGCAAAGCTTGTACCACTCTGTGCGTGATTTGAGGCTAGAATGTAGGTTCACCTTCCAGCAGGACAATGACCCCAAACACAATGCTAAAGCAACACTTCAGTGGTTTAAGGGGAAACATGTAAATGTGTTGGAATGGCCTAGTCAATGCCCAGACCTCAATCCAATAGAAAATCTGTGGTCAAACTTAGAAAATTGCTGTTCACAAGTGTCACAATCTGCTTTTTCTAGGGGGCTTGATATGAACCTAGTTCAAACCTACCCCAGCAGAATCATGTAGTTCCTGTTCTCTGTGGCACAAAAGATGGCTTCTGAAGAGGGCAAGGCCCAAAAGGTACAGGCAGAGAATACTGGATCCAGCTTACTTAGTGGCCCATGGCAAGACCACAAGGTCTCACACCTTGTTTATGTGAAAACTATCTCTCAAAACTTTATTGAATGATCAAAACAACATATTTATACTCTCCAATACCACACCCTTGTGTACATTTGTGTATGTGTGATGTCAGTCCATCTGGCTTGCAACCTTGGGCTATCAAAGCTCTTGAGATCAAATTCACCAGATATCTATAGCTGGCTAGTGAAAACACCTTTATGTTAAACTCAAGTGTTTTCTCAGGATTACTTGAAGTACTTGCATCTGCAAGGTCTGTATGTGTGAGTGTGCAATGATCTGCAGCTAACTTCTATGCAGAGCATTTCCACCAATTCCACATATGTTCTATATAACTTTTTCCCTCTTACAATATATTATAACTAGGATACATAATAACCATATACAGGCAACATATAACCACACAATAACACATAATCCCAATGTAACAATGTCATGCTCCCTTGGACATATTCATAAATTGCTGACAATATTAGTCCTTAAACAATTAAATCATGACAACTTCTCCCCCTTCCTTTCTAGTATAGCATAGAGGATCATCCTGATGGATAATTCTCTAGCTATACTGCTTTTACTTGTCCTCCTGTCTGGAAAGTCCATTCATGTGATAGCCTCAGTGGCTCTCTGATTCATGACAACAAGCGCAAACCATCCAACTTGAAGGAGCTGGATCAGTTTTGCAAGGAGGAATGGGCAAAAATCCCTGTGGTAAGATGTGGCAAGCTCATAGAGACTTATCCAAAGCGACTTGGAGCAGTGATTGCCACAAAAGGTGGCTCTACAAAGTTAGTTATGCACACTGACTTTTTGTGTTATTTTCTCCTATTTGTTGTTTGCTTCACAATAAAAAAAAAAAAAAAAACATCTCCAAAGTTGTGCGCATGTTCTGTAAATTAAAGGATGCAAATCCTCAAACAATCCATGTTAATTCCAGGTTGTGAGGCAACAAAACACAAAAAATGCCAAGGGGGGTGAATACTTTTGCAAAGCACTGTAGGATTCTTTCATAAGGTGGTGCCTCCTCTCCTCCCTATTGCTCCTGGCTAGGCTGCACATTACCTCTGCATGATTGGCGGAGATGCTGGCCTGGATCCCCCGGAGACACTCCATTTTCTGCCGCATGAGGGCAGCATCTACACCTGCGCAGCCTGGCCTGATTTTGGGGAGGAGGCCCCTCGGGTGTTGTCTGGTGAGCAGGTGGCAGTGGTAGTGTCCAAGTAGGGAGGGTCTGTGGCTCGGCTGGAGCCTGCAGCATTAAGAGCGGTGGTGTTGGTGGGCCCGGTGGTGGTGGTGGCGGCCAGTTCAACGCACTGCTGGGGGGGGGGGGGGGGGCTGTTGCTGACGTTCCCTTCAGTGGTAGGGCCCTTTCAATATGCTCAGTCTCTAGAGGAGGGGAATAGTAGGGTCAAATCCTGAGGGTGTGGCTGGTGGTGCTGATGGTGACCCCACTAGCCATATTTCCTCCACTTCCAAATCAGGGCCCATGGCTCCTCTTCTCTCCTCCTTCCATGCACCAGTTCTTGCTGGGTTTGGGGCTTGATCCTCCATTTCCTGCCCTCAATGAGCCACAGCCCCCGCCTCTGGCTCACCACTGGACCCAGACCTCCTTGATGCTGAAAGAGATAAAAGAAAGGTATATGTTATTGGTATGATGAATAAAACATTGTTTTGTGTGCACTCCTAACTATCATACATCTACTCTTGTACCTGGATGATTCTCCTAATTGCAACTCAGATTAGCTATTATTTGCTAGATATGATCTAATCTTTGGTTCTTGGTCTTGATCGTTCTTGGCTCCTAACCCTATCTTGATTCTGGCTGAAGTCTGTAACTGGCACACCAACACATGGACTCTCTTTTGGTTGATTACTCTTGTTCTGCCCAGGAATGACAGTGATTTGTCAGCTTCATGGATTTAATGACGCATCTATCTATCCCTTGTTAATTCCATGGAGATGACATGTGAGTGTCCTTGTTGGTCATCATGTACATGTGTTGTGTGTGTGATGTATATGTGGTGGCATGTTGGTGTATGTGATATTCACTCCAGCAGCGGGCACCTGGCTCCGAAGGTCCTTGGCGACCCTCTACCACCCATTACATTGCACAGTCACGTTCTTCTCCTCATTGGCCATCATCCTCCTCACCTTGTCCCTGATGTCATCAAAACTGTGCTTAACAGACCTCACATCCCTTGGCGCTGTGCCCACTGCTGTAACCTCAGCCGCTACCTCCAAAGAAATGAACAAAAATGCAAATTGTTGCTATCAAAAAACTCCTACTCTCTCTCTCTCTCACTGAAAAACCTTCAACTCTGGGACCTGCGTGCTACTTCGTCAGAAAAACGCATGGGCGGGTGGAATGCAACTTTATGTGCCTTGACCACTTTCTATTGGATGATAGACCTGTGTCGCACTACATTATACCGCAATTGGATCGTAACAGCCGATCGCATCTCGGCCAGCCCCTTAACAGTTTGCGGCCACGGGAGGAATTCACGGGCCTGACGCTTTGGGCCGTAACACACCCGCAGGCATATGGCCTACAATGACCGATTGCAATTGAATTGGGCCCTCTGTTTATAAGTACAGGAATCAATTTTCAGATTTTTACATCACACCCTGAGAGCTGCATTGTGAGAATGTGTGTTTCAGTGTAGAAATGGGATGGGGTCAGAGAACTATAGGGAAGATAATTGGATAAGATTGAAATAGATACAATATTCCTTCCCTATCACTGGCTCAGAAGCATCATTCACTACAACAATCGACCCTCTCACACACACAACTTGCACCAGTGTAACACGGTTCTCTCCAGAGTCCAGCAGAGGCATTTTTTTTTTCTTTTTATCAAAGAAATAGATATAAAAGTTTATTTCTACTTACTCTAGCTCAGTCTTAAAATGTTCTAACAAATGTTTGTCATTGAGTGGTGGTCCTTTAAATCTCCCTGAATCATGTGTATGAATGTAAGTTATAGAGAAGCATTTGTTAAGTATTTGCATTAACATTTTCTTTAATTTATTAAATTATAGGGTTATTTGTACCAACAAGAAAAGGTAAGCTGTATTTGTGTGCAAATGTAAAAGTATAAAGTATTTCAATGTACAGTATAGGGATAGGCTGCACAATTGTACATGTATATCAATGCCAAGTACAGAAAAGACGTATTTTAATAAACCATTTTTAAATTGGGCCTCAAAAATCTTAATCAAATATTTTGTGTACTTTTGATTGATGAGTTCTTACATATTAAATACAAACTGTGTATCTGTAGCCTTTTATTTTTTAGAAAATTATACCCTATACAGTTCTGTATGTTATGTTGCTTTTCTTTATATATATATAAATGCATAAAAATGCTGATTGCTGAAATGTTAATAGCATTGTCAGAATAATTTACAATGGGCCCTATTCCAATCAGACAAGTAACTGTGAGAAATATCTCTCTTATTATTGTGGGAGGTTTTATGGCCCTCTGTACGTAGTCATTCAAATAGCAGTTATGCATTGAATATGTAGGATTCCTGTATCTCGCAAACCTTTGTTTTGTTAATTATAAAAAGAGCTTGAGGGACCACGTAGGGTTATGTGCCATTTTGGGACATGTAGCCAAACTGCATGTTCTATACACTTTGGTGGTGCTCTTTAGTCCTTAAAAACATAATACAGCAAAACATCATGTTAACTGACATTTACAGTCTATAAAAGAGCCTGTTTCCTGCCCAAATCCTGACTGTGTTGTACTTATCCAAGTAAACACAGACGTCTACGTGTTTTTTGTGTAGGAGAGAGGAGGGAAAGTGTAGATAGGATTGATTTAACTCATATTTATACATATAAATAACTGATACATACATTTTATATACATACACATAGTTACATATTACACACATCTTACATATATTTACTAGGGCTCAACACTACATTAACCCTATACCCCCCACACTATACTTCACCCGCAATATCCTCATCCTATACCTTCATCCTTACACCATGCAGCCTAAGATCACATATGAATAAACATATAGAACACTCATTTACAGGGTCGAGTCACATTATTGTGACCACTTTTGATGTCAGCAGTGACCAAGCCAATGAAATTTGGCACATGTCATGAACTGGGTTGCTGGGTATATAAGATGATATTTTGGCATTCTGGAAACATTTCAACAATCACTGTCATGAGTAAAATGTGGGATATATCCAACTTTGAAGGGGGATGGTCATTTGCTTTCGGGCCAAGGGTAGCAGTATTTCTGAAACATTGTAGTGCTGCTGTGTTTAATGTGTACCATGACTGGACAAATGGCATAAATGTGTATAAACGGTCTGGAAACTGCAGAGCACCATGTGAGGAAACTGCAGAGCACCACATGTAAGAGGTGAACTTCATGCTGTGAAGGTGTATGAAGGCCAACTGACACGCTACAGTTTATCAATTCACCATCCAAACAAACAATGAGGCTAGCTGCTGTCTAGCTGCTGTCCATGCTGCACACAGTGGTTATTCGGGATATTCGACTGTATATATTTAAACAAAATAAACATATTGCATTTAAATTTTTATTTCACCAAATTTTTGTTAAAGAGGATGGATGGAGAAGGGGAGAGGAGGGGAGGAGGAGAGAGGATGTTCTGGCGAGATCAGGAGGGAGAAAAGCTGCTAGTGGAGCAAAGAGTGGTGGAGGTCGAGGAGTGGAGAGAGATAGAGGAGTAGGGAACTGGAAAAGGCTGAAAGAGGGAGAGGAGCTGAGAGAGGGAGAGGTGCTAGGTAAGGAGAAAAGAAGAAGAGTAAATAGTGAATAGAACTTGGAGGGAGGGTGCTTCAATATCAGGGACATTTGTGGGACCGAATAGCACCTGTCATATAGAGAACACACATCCAATGCATTTTCTGAGCATCACTTAAGGAGATATATGTGTGTTCCTATTATCTTCCAATACATTGTACTATCACACACCATCCTCGATAGATAAGTTATTAAGAGATGGATTATTGCTTGTGCTGCTCTGATATTCTCATTTGTGCCTCATATTATTTGACTAGGGGATGGCACAGAGTGTAAATGCAAGATGACATAAGGGCTCCTATGTAGGACATTGCATAGAGGAATAAGTCACATGTAATGCTGATTACCACATCAAAGCATCCAATTAATCATTGTGAGGTTCAGATCAGTGTATACATGCAGCAGCAGCCGCACTGAATTTAACATCAAGTAATCAATGTAGAATAAGATGGATAACACAACATATAGCTCATGAGCAGTGAAAAGCAACTATGAGCACCACTGATGTGAGGCTATAAAGTTATATTAAATATCACATGATAGTCTCATAAAAATTCACAAGTTCATCAGAATATGTATGGGTCAGTCAAACAACCTAAAACCTAAAACCATAATGTCACACATCTCTAATGTTAAACATATCAATCTCTATGATTATATATAATCATTTAATAAACAGACAAAAGACATAGATCAAACAGCAGATTGCAAATCAATCAGATGAGCGTAGGTTGGGCAAGGGATGTACTAAATAATTATAAATAGTGATCAATCAAATAACCTGCTTTTACATATGGAAAAACACCATGCGGATATGATTAGAACTTACAGAGTAGATCCGAGATATTGCACAGATATTGTGTGAATCAAAGTACAGGTATATCAATCACTGTCACATGAACAGCTATCACATATATAGTTGTGGTAATTGCGAGTCTATGTGTAACGCTTGCAAATTGCCAAGGCCCGCAATGTGCCCCGTAGGCCATAGGCCATAGGCCCGAAGGAGACAAGATGGAGATATGAGAGGAGGCATGATTGCGAGGTTCATAGAAGGAGAGTCTTGGTAGGGCACGGCGAGGCTCGCAAGGCCTGCAAAGTTCCAATTAGCCACAAATTTCGAACCTCTCCATCATGAGTCTCGCAAATTGCATCTAAGCCGCAAACGGTTTCGTTGCGCGACTGCAGCATTGCGCATGTGTGAGATAGATATTTTATATACTGGACACTTTCTACACAGTTGATGATCCATGCTGAAAAAAGACTATTGTTTTGGGTGTTGCTGAGCTTTTTAAAGCAATGCATTATACCACATCTTGTAGTCAATGTGGCTTTCATGATTTCTATTAACCTCTCAAGCACTGGAGTCGGTGTTACCTTTGCAGTTGATATTGGTTATGTTTCATGTAACATCCAGCATGTTTTTTCCGTTGCACTTCTTTTTTATCTTGTTTGGAATCACTACGTAATGATTTACTTCTTAACTTGACTTGTAAATCAGCTTGGATAAAGATTGGAATTGGGCCCGCTGACAATTTCTTATACTAGCCATTTGATTTCATGTATTTTCATTGTGGATGCAAAAGGAATCTCCATAATTGATTTTCATTGTGGATGTAAGTTATATCTGCTCATTGGGAGGCTTTTAATGAGTATGTTAAAAACACTCTTGTATTTTTATGTTTATGAATTAAAGAATATCTTATTTTTTTGCCTATAAAACAATTCAGATTTCAAAGTGACCCCTTATAATTTGGTCGTAATTCACTAATAAAATGGTGCACATATCATAACTGCAGCTTAAAATCATATCTAAAAAAAAGCATCAGTAGAGACAACAATACAAAATGGTAAAATACCAGGCCTTGCAAAAGTATTCACCCCCTTGACTTTTTATTTATTTTGTTACATTACAGCCTTAAGTTCAATGTTTTGTTAATCTGAATTTTATGTGATAATCAGAACACAATAGTCTAAGTTGGTGAAATGAAATGAGAAAAATATATATATACAATTATTTTTTAGAAATAGAATACAGAAAATTGGCATTTGCTAATTCACCCTCTTTGTTATGAAGCCCATAAAAAGCTCTGGTGCAACCAATTACCTTCAGAAGTCAGATAATTAGTGATATGATGTCCATCTGTGTGTAATCTAAGTGTCACATGATATATCTTTACATATACACACCTTTTTTGAAAGATCCTAGAGGCCGCAACACCTAAGCAAGAGGCACCACTAACCAAACACTGCCATGAACACCAAGGAACTCTGCAAACAAGTAAGGGACAATGTTGTTGGGTAGTACAAGTCAGGGTTAGGTTATAAAAAAAAAATCCAAATCTTTGATTATCCCCAGGAGCACCATCAAATCTATCATAACCAAATGGAAAGAATATGGCACAACAGTAAACCTGCCAAGAGACGGCCGCCCACCAAAACTCATGGACCGGGCAAGGAGGGCATTAATCAGAGAGGCATCCAAGAGACCTAAGGTATCCCTGAGGGAGCTGCTGAGTTCCACAGCAGAGAGTGGAGTATCTGTACATAGGATGACAAAAAGCTGTATGTTCCATAGAGTTGGGCTTTATGGCAGAGTGGCCAGAAGAAAGCCATTACTTTCAGCAAAAAACAAAATGGCACATTTTGAGTTTACAAAAAAGCATGTGTGAGACTCCCAAAATGTATGGAGTAAGGTGCTCTGGTCTGATGAGACAAAAATTTTACTTTTTGGCCATCAAAGAAAATGCTATGTCTGGTGCAAACCCAACACATCACCCAAAGAACGCCATCCCCACAGTGAAACATGGTGGTGGCAGCATCAGGCTGTGGGGATGTTTTTCAGCAGCCGGGACTGGGAAACTGGTCCTAGTTGAGGGAAAGACGGATGGTGATAAATACAGGGATATTCTTGAGCAAAACCTGAACCACTCTGTGTGTGATTTGAGGCTAGGACGGAGGTTCACCTTCCAGCATTACAATGACCCCAAACACAATGCTAAAGCAACACTTCAGTGGTTTAAGGGGAAACATGTCAATGTGTTGGAATGGCCTAGTCAAAGCTCAGACCTCAAACCAATAAAAAATCTGTGGTCAGACTTAAAGATTGTTGTTCACAAGCGCAAACCATCCAACTTGAAGGAGCTGGATCAGTTTTGCAAAGAGGAATGGGGAAACATTCCAGTGGTAAGATGTGGCAAGCTCATAGAGACTTATCCAAAGCGACTTGGAGCTGTGATTGCCCCAAAAGGTGGCTCTACAAAGTATTGACTTTAGGGGGTGAATAATTATGCACATTGACTTTTTCTGTTATTTTGTCCTATTTGTTGTTTGCTTCACAATATAAAAAAAATGTCTTTAAAGTTGTGTTAATTCCAGGTTGTGAGGCAACAAAACCCCAAAAAGACAAGGGTATTGAATAATTTTGCAAGGCACTGTAGTCTACCAGTTCATGTTAGTAATATTAATCAGAGACTCCATATCAAGGGCTAATAATACTGTAAAGCACACAAATCAGTATAAATGCTAAATAGGTTAGTGTTGTTGATTTTAAATCCAAAATAAGACATTATTTTGTACATTCCTAACTATTGTTCATTTAATAAACACATGTTTAATTGTATTATGTTACTTCTGCTATTTAAATTTTTCTTAGAAAGAAATAAAAAGATATTACATTTATTTAAAAGAACTGCTCTGAACACAGATACAAATTTGTATCCCCCACAGGGATTTAGATCAAAACCCTCTCAGGTTTTTGCCATGACTCTTGAAGTTTTATCATAGACTAGATTTTCTAGCTGTTCTATTATTACACTGGAGAGATTTTTGCAACAGTAAAAGAAATAGCTTCAAAGGTTTTGTAAAGACAATCTATGTCTTGAAGCCATATGAGAAATAGTTGAAAATGTTTCAGCAAAAAGGAATAACTGCGCAACTCTTTACAAATGTATACTCTTAATTTTCAGTTCCACTGTTTTTGATATTTGGAGCTTTATAGAAAACTATTTATATGCCACAATTGAAGACATTAGAAGTTAATTTTAACAGCATAACTTTTTTAAATTCTTATAATTTTTTTTGTAGAATTGTGCAAAGCCTCCACCTTGAGGCATTTCTGAGTGATTTGTCTTATGCCCACGTGCTGGGGTGTCATTGTTTGAACTTCGGCAGCACTCTGTGTGGAATCAATGTGGCATGTTGTGCTGACAAAGCAGGTTACACAATCCCAAAGTAATGTAAGCATGGGCACCCACAAATTTAAAAGGCTGCATCATATGTATTGCATATCCATAAATTTTCCGCCTGTTGAAGGTCTCAGTCTGTGGGTGTATTTTCCCTAGGAAATCATTGATTTTTTACCTCTACTACCCATATTACTTTTCTTGATTGTCTTCAACCTCTGACTACTTGTGATTGAAGTTTGTTGTTTGCTGACAGTCCCTGACCTTTGCTTGTTTGAGCCAGCCCTGAACTTTGGACCATCCTCACAATATTCTCTACCTTTGTTCTATGCGGCCACATTCTGTTTGCAACTACAACATTATATTCTAAAAATGGAAATATAATATAACATACATCTGCTGTGTGTGATCAGTGAAGCAATAAAGACAATGTGAATATTTAAATTTTAATGAACATTCAATGTAATTTTTAGGCAAAAAAACATGGAAGGAATTGTTTATAAGATAATTGCTAAGCCATTGGAGCAGGTAAAATTGGTACCTGTGAACCATGACGTGTCTCATGGGGCTTCTCCTAGTACTACGGTTGTTATTGTATTTTTGTACATGATGACTAAGTTCAATTACGAAAGCTGTTTGTAATCATTGTAAAATTAATTCCATGATGAAATATTTTGATACATTTTTAATTACTTACAAACTGTAAATCCCTAAAGAGAGGGATATATACATTTTGACAATGCTGACAATGCTATTTTGAGTTATTAATTTTAACAGTTAGTGTGTATACAATGTATCTACAATATGATATTATATGTACTAGACAAATATTTTTAGATTTTTGGGCATATGCCAGGATTTTATAACTGCAGTCTTTGAATACAGATGTTTTATTCCTCTGTGAGCACTGGTAAATAAATAAAAATAAATAAAAATAATTGACCCTAGATTTACCAACCTGTACACAAACAATATATCTTTAAAATTCATTGACATTGACATGGATGTTTGACTATTGGATTTATACAACCTCGGTCTATATTGATATATATGGATCTAGGTTGACATACCTTACTACCTTTTCAGCTTCTTCATTTAAAAACTTCCTATTTTACATTATACTAAAAGGGCCACTATAATACCAAAACACAAGGACCTTTTGTTTTACTTACACATTGATCATCACAATTCATAGTCAGGTACATAAAAAATAAATTTCCAATATTAAATGTATGTCCAAGGATTACATAATTTGACTCCAGTGGTCCTGTTAATATGTACAGTTATAAGGTCATTGGAGGGAGAATCTGGCTAGAAGATGGGTTTAAAGGGCTTCAAGAGCAATCTGATTAGACAGAGGCTAACTTGATTTTTAACCATGTACAGGCTGGATAATTGTGCCTTCCAACTTAGCACTTCCTCTTCTTTGTAAACTCCCCCAAATTCTCCCCATGTATTTATTTTTTGTCTCAGTGTATTTGGACAGTAAGGTAAGGTATCTCCTTGTCTGCCTGCTCCAGGAAGAAGTGCTTCTCTGGTGAGGCTCCCATGCTTATTGAGATCTTGTTTTTGGCAAAGGTGCACCATCATATTTCGTCAGAGTTCAAATCTACCATGGTCACTTGAAAGTGAAAGATGTTCAATCCCTATGGGCTTTTGTTGGGGATGAAAATCTTTTTAAGAGCTAATCTTTCTTTGGTTACTTTATGTTTTCATGTTATAATCCATGATTTTGGTAAGCATATGGGCTTTCACTGGCAAAGAAGACAGTTATGATTCACATTACTCTACATTTATTTTCCAAATAAATGTAAATAGAAATATCATATTGCTTTACTGATATAGAAGAAGCAGAATGGAAATACAATATCTAAAAAGCAGCTAAAACTCAGTGACCAATTTCAATACTCATAAGTTGAATTTATTAACATGAGAAATTTACTGCGGCCTCACAATGAATTTTCAGTTACTTTATAGGAGAGCTTTGTAATGTTAATATTTAGAGCCAACTGCAACTCATAACTGTAACACATTTAACAAACAACCGATAAGAAAAGGCAGGTTTAGTCTCAGTAGCAATGCTTTGCAGGCCAATGAAGTTCCCTGATGACAATAATATCTACAGTATATGTCTACAGTCATTAATAAACTAGAGCTTTGAGCTCTGGATGAATATTGATGTTTATTGACAAGCCCTTTTTCTCTAGTGATATGAACCTACTTGCAACTAGCCATGTTCAGTTCCTGTGAGGAAACTAAACGGTAGATTTACAAATCAGAGAAATATACTAGATATATATGTGTTTAGTGATATGCGTAACTTCTATGTAAACATGTTCATTACTTTCTACTTATTTTCTTAGTTAAACCACCACTTATCTGCATTTCACTTGCAACTTGTTTGCTATATTCTAGAGCATATTGTACAAATATTATCTTCTCAAATGATCTTTTGAAGTTGTATTCATCTTACAACTGTCACTATAGCTATCACTTCTCATACATCATAAAGTCCATAATAGTAGAAGAAAGTCTGAGAGGTTAGAAATCTTAGAAAATTGTGACAGAGTTGATAGATGATATGAAATGACTATATTCTCTATTCTAAAGATGTTATAGAAAAGGGGAATGTGTTGCTTTTAAGATAAGCATATTTTTCTTTTCTCTGCATGGGTCTCGGCATTAAGAACTGGTGAATGTATTCAAAATATTGATGTTGTAGGATTTTAAAAGATGTATTGAGATTATTTAGAAAGGGAACAAATAGTTGCAATAGTCATGTCAGATATGTCAGTTTATTAACAATTCAGTTTGAAATACCTTTTAATCTAAAAACCTATATATCTTATAGACCTTCTAAAAAAAAATCATAACATAGATACAAATATATATTTGAGGAGTCACAAGAATCTTCTTTAGGTTTAGATAAAATTGTAATGGTGTCAAAATCAGCATTAAAATATCTAAACACTTTAGGATATGTATATTATTATTATAAAACTGATGTTAGTCCTATTCATGTTATCTAATTCTGATGTAATACTACTTTGATATTAAGTAAAGGATCATATCATCCTCCATATGTCTGTGTCCTCCACCTATTCTTTCACTCCCCTGGTTTATTCTTTCTCCATACAGTGTAGTCTTACTTTTAATATTCCTTTTATCATAACAGAGATGTCCTCTATCTACAGGAGCTCTTTAATCTAATGTATGGTGTGTTTTCTCTCTCTCTTGTTTGATCGTGCCTCCTCCTCTCTGCCTCTTCCTTTTTTTCTCACCTGTGCTGCTCCCTCCCTTTTACATCCGTTTTATACCTCTTCTCTATCCATAACGAGCAATCTTTTCATCTCTTTCCACTCTCGCAAAAGTGAGCACTCTCGCTATTACGTACTTCCTTATGTTGGTGCAAGGAATATATTGTATTCTCTATACATTCCTGTTCTGTATTGTTTTCAATTACGCTACACACATCCTTAGTACAATGAGGCTTTTCTCAAAATATTCTATCTGCACTGCTCTATATTTAAGTTATATCTGCATTATTTGTACACTCTTCTAAAAAAAATTCATTCTTTTAGATACCTAGGACCATTTTCCTGAAGCTTTCCCTTATACAGCTTTAAAAACACTGTAGTCCTTCACTGACAGATTGCTATTTAGAAGAATTTTATTGAAATTGTGCACAATATTTTATTAAGTGGAATACATTATTATAGCATGCAGCCTGAAGCAGGCCCACAGACTATTGTCTACAGGCCTAGATATTGGAGAAGTTTATTTTGCATTTGTTTTGGCAGTGAGAAATCTGCAGCTACTGTTTAGTCAGCGCTTCAAGGAAGCTAGTTTTTTTCTTTTTTTCTGTGTTTATTTCTGTTGTATGCTGACACCTATCCAGTAAAATCCTTAAAAGCTTTAACAGCCTCCTGAGTACTCCATTATAGCGCTGGAAACTAAGGCACTGAATCCCTAACGTCGCAAGGGATCTGTCACAGTGGTCGTGTGGGAACCTGCTGGACCCTATGCAACTCTTGTTGAATTTGACCACATGGGTCCACTCCTCCTAAGATTGACTCACCACCTAGGCCCTCCTCTTGGACAGAACCACGGGCATGGCAGAGAGCTCCTCCCACCACCTGGACACATATTACTCCACACCCTCAACCAGGGCTACCAGCAGTACCATGTGCACTTCAGCACCTCCCCACTGCACCACCACCACCTCCGCATGCTGTGTTGACACAACCATCAGTCTCCAGTTTAACACCTTCACTGCCAGCATTAGAAGCTAGGAGGAGATGCTGGCATGTCAACAGAGGCAGGAGGATATGATAGTAAACCTTCTGCACTGTGTCTCCTCCCAGCAAACATTGGTGGTCCACACAAATAGAAGGATATATAAGTAGATGAGTAGGGACATTGTACAGATGGAGAGATTCATGGCCAGGCTGTTACAGGCAGTAGAGAAGCAGAGCAAGCTCATCCAGGTCAACATGGACATCACCCTGTGCGTTCTGGCAAGCGTCACTGGAACAATCAGCAGGACATCCCCAGCCTGACTCCTATTTGTCTCCCTCCATGCCTCCTCCTCCAGCTACTTTGCTTTCTCATCCATCCGCAATGCCGCCCCCTACAATTCCCCCCAGGTGGAAGAGAGGGCATGGTGGCACTGGGGGTAGGGATGCTGTGCTTAGACAGAGGAGGAAATATGGGCTGCATCTCATTCTTACCTTCACAAAAACAATCCTCAGGGAAAATCTATTAGTCAAAATGTATAATTATATGTTTTTTTAATTTTACTTTATGCAAATTAAACTATGCGCAAAGTGGCTTTCATATAGCCTTTCCATCAGCAGAATGATCTCATAAGCCATTAATAAACATGTATAACATGTTCTTAGTCACATGACTGATATTACATTTAATTTGTACCAATGCACAAATAGCTGTGGAATTGCACAGTCCTAAAATACTATGTTAATCAAACGCTGCAGTTATACATGCACAAGTTAAGCATGTCATTCTTTTAATAGTATGGGACCAGATTCTTTTTTTCTGATCTAATTAACAGACATTAAGGCTGATGACCTTTGTTTTCTATCAATAATCCTGTCGACATGTTTTGACGTCATGATGTCATAACAATCAGTTATCATCTCATAACACCTATATTCCTATTAAATGAGATATCCAACAATATCAACTAGAGATGGTGTTAGTACTCACAAATTATGGTCACAGCTAAGCGTTCCTTGTGAGCTCTAACATATTGCTAAATGTCTGGTATTCGTCATGGCAACTGATTTCTCATGACAGATACAACATGGTTTGCACTGCTTGTAGATGAATATCAGGCAAGTTGGTTTATTGTTACAGCAATAGTATAAAGCACTGAACTGTACATGCAGATATTTCTAGATTTTCTCCTCCTCTTTTTATAGAATACTAGCTACTTACCCGTCATACAATTATGGGAATAAAATTTGAAGGCTGGGAATATGTACCTTCGGTGCTCATCGCGAGTCCGGCAATGAGTGCCTTTGGTTTAGCTCTCATTGTGAGCCTCTCCCTTCATCTACTCTACGGGCCTAGTGATGAGCCTCTCCTCCCATCTACTTTACTGGCATCGCAATGAGCGCCTTCGGCGCTCATTGCAACCTAAGTCCCTCGCGATGAGCACCTGTGGTGCTCACTGTGAGGCCTGCAATGAGTGTCTTCAGTGCTCATTGCAGACCAGCAACTGCAGGCCTTGCTTCGCGAGGGCCGCAATTATTTAACATTGCGTGACCAACCTCGGAAACATGACCACCACTGACAACTACAGTATATATATGATGACCATACACTAATCATTTTTTCATTTTTTTCTAATCAATCTGTATGTGTGTAATTGATTTGAATTACATAATTCAGGACTTAATGCATCTGTTTAAATAAGAAGATGAAGACACAGTGCAAGTGCTATGCGCATTATGCGAATTAACCCTTCAGATTTTCCCATTTAAAAATGCACAACACAAACAATATTAATAGGTCAGCTACATTCAAGAATGTAATTTGTGTACAGTATATAATAAATGATTTTATTATTGCATTGTCCATGTGTTTCTGATTTGAGACATGAGCATATATTACATTTAGTTAATGATCTGATTTGTGTATTCAGGTCATCTTTCAGTATACCTATCCTGTGTAGAGGTATTGTGGATGTGCATAAATAATATTTTCAAAAATCATCTACATGAAGAGATTAATAACATATGGATAACAGCATAATCTATTTATATATCTATAATGATTGTTGGTAATATATGTCTTGCCACCCATGTCATGCATTTACATGTAACTATTGGTATGTTAATTAGTAATTAATGTTGTTATGGCCGACACTTCCAATGTTGCATCTGATGTTAGTATGATCATAATTGTTTTTTTAATCATTAATCTTTGTTTTTTCACAGTCATATGTCATAACATTTTTCATGCTTGTAAATTTAAGCATACATGTCATATACTGCATTTAATAAAGTCTTTGTAAAAACATGTCGTTGGTGTAGTTCTTTTGTTTAACTGTGACCTTCCTCCAATTTTTTCCTATTTTTCTTTTCTTTTTTTCGATTCAGTAAAACATATTAACTAAATGAGCCTAAAACAGATTAAATTAAACTGAACTAATCCTGAGTGAGTCATAGTTGATTTAATTTCTTTGAACTCCAGATTACAATTTTGCCAATAAAGATGTCATTGAATCCATATCTGTTCAGCTTCCATTTTCCATTTTTCAGCCAGTTTTAATATATTTTTTTAGTGTCTGTTTTGTGATATTTGTAATTTTTATATGATTGTGATCGAGTATGGGGAGTTGCTAAATACATCCCATATTTCTGTAAATATTGGATATATATTGGATATGACATTAGTCATTGTTTCATTAACCATAATAAAATTTAGTTTATGTATTATTTCTTGGAGGTGAAGTTGTGGCGTCTTCCATTTTTTTGCAATGTGGCTTTTCATGGCCATAAGCCGGAATTGTAGTGATTTATTATGTCACTTTTATAGTAGGGGAGAATAGTCTCCCAATAGGCAAATGTCTATCGAAGGGTGTATTGTTGTCTTCAAAATGGTAGATGCCAATTCCCTGACTTTGGTCCAAATGTTCTGAACTATCAGGCATTCCCACCAAGGGTTAGATAAATGAACCTGTAGTTTGACATAGTCTATAGCAACTTGAAGATGTTTGTGTGTTAATTTTTTCAGTTAGCCCTTTTCCAGTTAGTTATCGAAAGCTTTATCATAGGGTTGGTTTATTTCAGCATATGTGGAGGGATTAATGGATTCCATATAATGGATTCCCATGTTTGGGGTTTCATTTGGTAATTTTCCAGAAATACCCAGGCTGGTTGTTGTTTACTGGAGTGTGCTTGGGGTATGAATGTGATCTGGGCCACGTTATGATATAATTTTAAGTTAGGGCACGACAGCCCTCCTGTTTTTTTTATTTCTGAATATGTGTGTATGGGCTATCTTCACTCTTTTATTATTCCATATAAATCTAGTTATATATTTTTTTTAATTCTCTAACTCTTTGGGAATAATTGGTATAGGTAAGGATTTGAATAGAAATAATATTCTTGGTAATATATTCATCTTAATGGCGGTTATATGCCATTTCCATGATAATGGATATTTGCTCCATTTGTTAATATCAGTTCTAAGGGACTTTAAAAATGGCATATACAGTAGTTTGCAATGGGCAGTTCAGACAGGTTAGGGATTATGTTTAATCCAAGGTATTTTATGTGGTGTTTATGCCAAGAGAATGGATATTGTCTTTTAAGATGGTCTAGGTCTTATTGGGGGACCAATGATCCTATCGCTTCCGTTTTATCTACATTTACCCTGAGTCCTGAGATCGCTCCAAAGGTAGCTAAGATGTCCATCAGGGCTGGTATGGAGTTTTCCGGATCTACCAATGTGCACAACATATCATCAGCAAACATGCAGCACTTAAATTGTTGGAGTTGAACCGTGACTTCATGGACCTAATAGCTTGGTCTAGGGGCTCAATTGCTAAAGCAAATAAAAGTGGGGAGAGAGGGCACCCCTGTCTAGTCCCTCTTTGTATTGAGATATGGTCTCTATTTAAACCTTGTTTTAGGTGTGCTATTGGATTTCTATAATAAGTTTAAAGTAGATTAATACAATTACCCTTAATGCTCATCTTGGCCAATACCTCATGTAAATATGACCATTCCAGTGAATCAAAGGCCTCCTCTAAGTCTAAGGCTATGGGGCATATCAGGATATTCTTAGATTTGGCTATATGATATATGTTGAGAATCCAAACATTGTGCCCCGTCTGTCTGAATGGCACAAATTCTACCTGGTCTATGTGAACCATTTTAGGTAAGTACCTGTAGAATCTAGTTGCCATCAACTTTGCTATTATTTGAATATCTTTATTAAGCAATGAGATTGGACGGAAATTTTTGATTTCCAATGGGTCTCGTCCAGGTTTAGGGAAGAACCCCTTGTCAGCCTGCTTGAATTTGAGGGGAATTTCCCCCCCTCCTAGGATTTTGTTATATAATCTATTTAGGTATGGAGCAAGTTTATTGGCGTGAGTTGTTTTAATAAACGTTGGAGAAGCTATCTGGCCCAGGGGATTTGCTTAGTTTTAAAGATTTTATGGTGTCTAATATGTATTCTACAGTTGTTTTAACATGTAGATTTCCCAGGTCTTGATTTGAGATGGATGGGATATTGTATTTGTTTTTAATTAAGATGAATATTTTTTGATAATAATTAAGAAATATTTATTTTATTTTTGTTTGGCTATCTGTCCTCCCGGGGTAAATTTGATTTTGATTTTGCTTGGACCTTAGTTTTCTTGCTAGCATAGGGGAAAAAAACAGAAAAATCCATCAGAAAAACACAGCATACATCTGTTTTTTTTCAGTTATCCAGCTCTAGCCTGATTTTTTTAATGTTTTGCCTACGCGAGATTGAGAAGCTATTTTGATTTTGTCTCTCTAGTGTGTGTAATCTTTTAAGAGTTTAATCTCTTTGAGGCAATTATTTTTTTTATATGTAGATGCTATTCTCAGTAGAGTCCCTCTTATATACGCTTTGTGAGTCAGCCAGTGCCACCCTATTTTTGTTTCATTTAATCTCCAGCTATATTGATGTTTGAGGTTCAGACCTACATATGTGTTTATGAGCATTGCTGCGTGATCAGAACACGGACAGGGCAAAATGTGCACATTACTTGAGCGGTCAAACAGTCCTGAGTCAAATAGTATTGCATATACTCTGGAGTTTGAGTTGTGGTTGTGTGAAAAATACATATATTCTCTTTCTGTGAGGTGATGTCCTCTGCATGCCTCCACCAAAATATTTTTCTCTAGTAGATTATTTATTATTAGATTTTTGGGGGGAATATCTGTTTCTTAAGGTGTCCTTGGATCTATCCAATCAAGCATGTGAAGAGTACGTCCCATAACAGTGACATAAATATGTTTTCCAGATGCCTTCTGAATTAATATGGCCAAAGTGTGTTCAAGCACTATTTTATATGTTATTATCAAATATTTCTATATTGTGTGTGAACAACAGTAAGACTGATTTTTGACTATTGTTTGGGGTATGGAAAGCCCTCTAATAGTCAATGCACTACTTCACCTGTTGTAGGCCATGTGTATTTCCTGATTTGTATTAGCTGGGGTCTATGTTACCATTGTAATTGATATGTGGAGGTGTATTATTACCAATAGTTGATGTTCCCAGATTTATACTGACTCATTCATATTGATTAAAAATAATATTTTGAAACTCAAAATATGTGTCTATGAGAATGTTAACTATTTATTTTTTAAGGTACGTAAATGGTTTTCCTTGTTTTTTTTAGTACTGTCCTGTCTCTTTAAATTATTTTCACAGGTCTCAGCAAGACTTTTAAAAGCACTTACAGGTACTATTCCGTGTATGTAACATTTTTACAGTAAGGCTTTATGCAGCTTCAGTAAGTTGCGTGAGCACTGTAAAATTCAATGTTAATTTCATTTGAATGGAAAAGCAGGCCGTGTCTTAGTAAGACTGGCCGTTCTAGACCATTTTGTGGCACTTTTGCGCAACCCTGAAACTAAAAGTGTTCTTCATTTTATATTACTAAGCATAGACCGTAATTCATAAAATATATATATATATATACATAGCTCATATATATGTACATATTTTTGTAAGTACACATAATGTAAAGAAAAAACAATGGGTTACTTGGTGTCTCCCTGAAAAAGCTTAAAATCTACTCATATATGACACAACAGAACTAGGATCTCTCTAGAAGCTAATAGGAGAATCAAAGAAAGCTAAGAGATGTGATGATGGTATTCATGCATGTTTTATTATTTTAAGTTTGGGTTGAACCGGATAAGAAGTCTAAAAATAGAATGATTTATAATGATAGATCAGAGGAGATGAGAAGAGAGATGAATAAATTGACATGGAGTGAACAGCAGGGATCTAGGTGTGTACAGACACAAACACTTTACAGATACCAGTACAAAGCAGAACCAAGTTGCTGCAAGCATGCATGCATGCAAGTTTAATGTTCCAGTTGGCTCCAGTTGGTTTGTACTCTATGTCATTACAACCGCTTATTAGTTTTCAGATGATGTTGCTATTATGTTGATTGTAGATAATCAAGTCCAGTGAAAACGACTACACTTAAACTATGCACAATAGCTTATCATGAGACCAGATGTAGCCAAGGATATATACAGTCACACCTAGCACACAAAGCAAGGTAGGCTCTATCAACATATAACTGAATGCATCTGATGTAATTATTTACTGTAAGATAAGGATACAACCAAGTCCAAGTAGCAGTATTTATGAAAACGTGGCAGGTACATTGGTGAAAAAGGTGAGACAGAGAAAAGATATATATCTATTCTTGATGTACAGTGGTTCCTTAAGATGTTCTAGTCTACTGGAAGATTAAGCATCTACCATATATCAAGAAAAGCTGCAGATTTGTGAGTATGTATCAGGAGTAGTGATGTCGCGAATATCAAATTTTCAGTTCGCGAACCGCGGACACAAATTCCATCAAATGTTTGCGAAAGGACGAACATCAGCGAACCGCCATAGACTGGGCAGGCGAATTTCAGAACCCACAGGGACTCTTTCTGGCCACAATAGTGATGGGAAAGTTGTTTCAAGGGGACTAACACCTGGACAGCATGCCGGAGGGGGATCCATGGCAAAACTCCCACGGAAAATTACATAGTTGATGCAGAGTCTGGTTTTAAGCCATAAATGGCATAAATCACCTAACATTCCTAAATTGTTTGGAATAACATGCTTTAAAACATCAGGTATGATGTTGTATTGATCAGGTAGTGTAAGGGTTACACCCGCTTCACAGTAACAGACCAATCTCCCCGTTTAATGCACCGCAAACAACCGCGAACAGTCCCTTTGCACAACCGCAAACTCCCCATTTGCACAAGGTTGGAAACCTAGCTAGCCATGTCCCGTTCCTTGTCCTCACTGATGTCATTGAAGGTCACTTCCTCCACGCAGCCACCAAGGGTCCCCGAAAGGGGACAACAAGCGCCCTGGGACGCCTGCTGTGTTTGGTCTTCCACCTTCTCAAAGCCACCTTCCTCCTCTGACTCCTCTTCTTCAGACTCCCAGAATCTGGGGGCTTCCACTGCCCAGCATGGAAGATTATACACAGGTCAGAGTCTGGGGGCTTCCACTGCCCAGCATGGAAGATTATACACAGGTCAGAGTCTGGGGGCTTCCACTGCCCAGCATGGAATATTATACACAGGTCAGAGTCTGGGGGCTTCCACTGCCCAGCATGGAAGATTATACACAGGTCAGAGTCTGGGGGCTTCCACTGCACAGCATGGAATTTTATACACAGGTCAGAGTCTGGGGGCTTCCACTGTCCAGCATGTAATATTATACACAGGTCAGAGTCTGGGGGCTTCCACTGCCCAGCATGGAATATTATACACAGGTCAGAGTCTTGGGGCTTACACTGTACAGCATGGAAGATTATACGCGTTGCCTCTGTCTGCGTTAATATAAGGTGTGTACTGTTAAGTAGTACTATTCCTATCGGTTTAATCCCTGTTACGACCACTATTAGGGGACGTGTATATGGCATGGATTTTTGGAACAGGGAGATGGAAAAAGATGCTGGGTCGGATCTCCTACTTCGAATTTGGGGCACTGCACGTGCAATCTAAGGTGCCACCAGATAGGAGAGGTGTATTAAGTTGTACTACTCATTCCTATCAGTTTAATACCTGTTACGTTACCTATCAGGGGACGTGTATATGGCATGGATTTTTGGAACAGGGAGATGGAAAAAGATGCTTGGTCGGACCTCCTACTTCGAATTTGGGGCACTGCACGTGCAATCTAAGGTGACACCAGATAGGACTGGTGTATTAAGTTGTACTATTCATTCCTATCAGTTTAATACCTGTTCCGTCACCTATCTTTCCTCCCAATAGCACATTCTATATGTCATCAACCGGCCTGTGTGTATTTAGAGAACCACACTTTAAGGCCCTTAAATGCCTCAGAGCCTTAAAAACGCGCCAAACCCCCTAATCAGACACTCACTATCATACTGGAAATGGGCCAAGAAACACACAGGTTTGTTCCCTGGATCCACCCAAATGACCCCAATTCTTCACCACCCTCAGGCCCCAAAACACATGAGCAGAACATCACAACACTGGTGGAGGTCAAGGAAACTAGATAGACTGGGAGACTGGTTAGTAAAGGGCCAGATGCTCACCTATGAGGAACTGAGGGACAAGCATGAGCTACCGCTGTCAGAACATTACAATTACTGTAGGCTGAGGCATTTCACACACTCCCTGACCCAGAAACAGGGGACACCGGTCTTAAATTGGTTCTCCAAAATTTATAAAGATAAACCTCTATCAAGGGGTATCATTGGGTCGCTTTACAAATATAAAACATTTGTTACTGGTTGAAGCGACACTGGGGGAAGGACCGGAGTGGGGGAGCCCTGGAGATCCTTCAGAAGCAACCGGCGGCAAAATCATCACAGGAAAGGAGAGGTTGCTTACTGAAGCCTGCCCTAGGGTAACCCAAGGGTGATTGCCCAGGTTAGATATTGTAAATAATAAGCTAATACTGCTGGAGGGATGATAGCTAATAGGACTTTGGTGTTTCATGCTGATATACTCTTTACTATTGTCTGTTTTACCATGTTTTAGGTATCTCTTAAATTGCAATCACAGTAAAAAATAAGAAAAATTATTAACCAAAAACAAGCTCTGCATGTCCTCCACCAACAACACGTCTGTAAAGCGTCCTCCCCTTGCCGGCGTGGTCGTGGGAGGACGAGGATTATGTTCACCTCTTCCGCTGTTTGATTGCCTTTGTTCTGTGACATCACCCTTAAATGCTGTGTAAAGCATACTTTTTAATTTATTTTGGTTGTGCTGCATCCTTTCCGACTTGTGGTAATTCGGTAACATTTCAGGCACTTTCTGCTTATACCGGGGATCTAGTAGCGTGGACACCCACTACAGGTCGTTCACCTTCATCCTTTTTATACGAGGGTCCCTCAACAGGCACGACAGCATGAAAGACCCCATTTGCACAAGGTTGCATGCCAAGCTAGTCATGTCCCGTTCCTCGTCCTCAGTGATCTCACTGAAGGTATGTTCTTCCCCCCAGCCACGTCCAACACCACGGGTACCAGATAGGTGACAATGAGCACCCTGGGATGCCTGTTGTGGTTGGTCTTCCTCCTCCTCCTCAAAGCCACATTCCTCCTCTGACTCCTCTTCCTTACAATCCTCCTCCAGCGTTGCCGCAGGTCCAGCAAGCGATTCTGATAAGGCTGTTTCTGGCGGTGATGGTGACCACAACTCTTCCTCTTCAAGCTCATCTACGGCCTGATCCAGCACTCTTCGCAGGGCACGCTCCATGAAGAAAACAAATGGTATGATGTCGCTGATGGTGCCCTGGGTGCGACTGACCAGGTTTGTCACCTCCTCAAAAGGACGCATAAGCCTACAGGCATTGCGCATGAGCGTTCAGTAACGTGGCAAAAAAACACCCAGCTCCGCAGAGGCTGTCCTAGCACCGCGGTCATACAACTACTCGTTAACGTCCTTTTCTTGTTGGAGCAGGCGGTCGAACATTAGGAGTGTTGAATTCCAACGTGTCAGGCTGTCTAAAATCAAGCGCCTGGCTAGCATGTTGTTTCACCCCTGGATATCTGTAAAGTGCACCATGGCCGTGTAGGAACGCCTGAAATGGGCACACACCTTCCTACCCTGCTTCAGAACGTCCTGTAAGCCTGGGTGCTTATGCACAAAGCGTTGTACAATAAGATTACACACATGTGCCATGCACGGCACATGGGTAAACTTGCCCAAATTCAATGCCGACAACAAATTTCTTCCGTTGTCACAAACCACTTTGCCGATCTCCAGTTGGTGCGGAGTCAGCCACTGATCCACCTGTGCATTCAGGGCGGACATGAGTGCTGGTCCTTTGTGACTCTCTGCTTTCAGGGAAGTCAACCCCAAGACGGCGTGACACTGCCGTATCCAGGATGTGGAATAGTACCTGTGGAGCTGGGGCGGTGCCGTTGATGTGGAGCAAGACATAGCAGCAGCAGAAGAGGACTCAGCCGAGGAGGTTATGGAAGAGGATGGAGTAGGAGGAGTAGAGGAGGTGGCAGCAGGACTGCCTGCATGTCGTGGCGGTGTCACCAACCCCTCTGCAGAGCCACGTATTCCATGCTTGGCAGCCGTCACCAGGTTTACCCAATGCGCAGTGTAGGTGATATACCTACCCTGACCATGCTTTGCAGACCAGGTATCCTTGGTCAGATGGACCCTTGCCCCAACACTGTGTGCCAGAGATGACATTACTTCTTTTTGCACAATCGAGTACAAGTTGGGGATTGCCTTTTGTGCAAAGAAATTTCGTCCGGGTACCTTCCACTGCAGTGTCCCAATAGCTACAAATTTATGGAACACCTCAGACTCCACCAGCTTGTATGATAAAAGCTGGCGGGCTAAGAGTTCAGATAAGCCAGCTGTCAGTTGCCGGGCAAGGGGGTGACTTTGTGACATTGGCTTCTTACGCTCAAACATGTCCTTGACAGACACCTGACTGTGGGCAGATGAGCAGGGACTGCTATGGGCGAGACACGGAGTGGCGGATGGTTGAGAGGGGGCAAGCAGGGCAGCAGTGGTTGACATGGCTGAAGATGCTGGACCAAGAGGAGGATGGCAGCTTTGACTTTGATTGCTGCTTGTACTGATGTGTTGATCCCGTAGGCGTTTGTGATGTGACATCATGTGCCTTCGCAAAGAAGTTGTACCTAGGTGGGTGTTGGACTTCCCACGACTCGGATCTGTAAATAACTCTGCTGAAGGATCAAGTGAAGCGGCTGTGGTGCTAGTGTTGGTGGTGGCGGCAGGCGGGTGAGTGGTAACTGGAGACGTGCCCGAAGCTAAGCTGGAGGAGGATGGTGCGTCTAGGTTCCGAGCGGAAGCTGTAGAAGATTGGGTGTGCTGTGTTAGCCAGTCAACCATGTCCTCAGAACTGTTCAAGTTCAGGGTACGTTGCCTCTGAAAACTGGGCATTATTCTAGGGCCAAAAGGAATCACAGCACCGCGACGGCCCCTGCGGGGTGGCCTGCCTCTGCCTGTCATTTTTTTTAGGATTTGTGGTACTATGCGTGCAAGCTACTGTGACACCAGATATGATACTAGGCCTCACACACACGCCTTTAGGCAGGCTACTGATATTCAATCGATTACAGCAAAAAAAGGGTTGTTTTATTTCACTGCACACTATGGTTGCACTAGATATGAGTGTCACTGTGCACTGCCAAAAGTTGGCAGACTAGATGCAATAGGCCTCACACACACGCCTGTAGGCAGGCTACTGATATTCAATTGATTACAGTAAAAAGAGGGTTGTTTTATTTCACTGCACACTACAGTGACACCAGATATGAGTGTCACTGTGCACTGGCAAAAGTTTGCAGACTAGATGCAATAGGCCTCACACACACGCTAGCAGGCAGGCATATGCAATTAGATTACACAGAAAAAAATAATAAAATAAAATAAAAATGGCTTTTTGAGTTGCTGTCCTTGCAGCAGATATCAAAGTCCTTCAGGTGTGTAGTTAAAGCTAAATACACAGCCTGGCTATCTATTTCCCTATTAAATCAGCAGAAAAAATAATAAAATAAAATAAATGATGTTCTAGCCCTAAAAAGGGCTTTTTGGGCGGCTATCCTTACAGCAGATATCAAAAGGAGTCCTTTAGGTGTGTAGTTAAAGCTAAATACACAGCCTGGCTATCTATTTCCCTATTAAATCAGCAGAAAAAAATAATAAAATAAAATAAATGATGTTCTAGCCCTAAAAAGGGCTTTTTGGGTTGCTGTCCTTGCAGCAGATATCAAAGGAGTCCTTCAGGTGTGTAGTTAAAGCTAAATACACAGCCTGGCTACCTATTTCCCTATTAAATCAACAGCAGGTAGAATATATATCCTCTCTCAACGAATGCAGCTACAGAATGATTCTAAAATGGAGGCTGTCATACAGATGGAAGGCTCTGGAAGGGAGTGTATGCTGCTGATTGGCAGGAATGTGTCTGCTGACTGTAAGGTGCAGGGTCAAAGTTTCCTCAATGATAAAGAATAGGGGGCGGACCGAAAAGCGCATATGTTCGCCGTTCGTTGCGAACGTGAACATGCGAAAATCACCGCAAATAGTTCTCCGGCGAACTGTTCGGGACATCACTAATCAGGAGTAGTATAGGGTAGAACATATTATTTTTAGAGGAAATCCAATTTTTTGAAGTCTGATTTAGTGATACCTAGAATGTACAGGTGCATAAGAGTGAGTCTGCCTTGTGAGCAGAAGATGCATGCACAAGCTAAGTAGTTGTGATCATCTTTGAAAATAACATTAAATAAGTAAAACAAAACATACAAAGATTTTAGGGCCCTGTTCCAATCCAATAAGTACCTATAGCCGGTCCAATCGTAGTTATGTATTGGATGCTCAGGACCCATATTAATTTCGAAACAAAGCCTTACACGTAGCTGTCAGGTTACGTAACATATAAAGAAATAAGCCAATCTGCATCACTTGCAGATTTCATGCAGATCATTAGCCCTAAGAATAATAAGGAAAGGTCAAATTAACTGTTTATACAAGAGATGTTTCCTTCCCAAACACTAGCTGTCTTAGCTATTACTACGCAACACACAGACCTAGGCATTGGTTCATGTGATATTTGTATGAGAGGTGTTCAGTTAGGTAGGAAGGAGTTAGCTTAATTTTTGTTAACTTAATTTACTGTTCTACTTAGATTAAACATATTTCACATAATATACAAACACATAAACTAATACAACTACATATAGCTACATAAAAAGCCTCAACACATTAATTCCATACCCTCATTCGATAACCTCACCCTTACACGATAAATATACACCTAGTACATACATTTTTTCTTTATTACACTTACATTTCCATTACACATTATATTACTTTTTTATTTTCAATTTGTGAGATTTCAACGGGAAAAGTAACTCTCTTTATTTTAAAAGAATATTTTTTTAGTAAATTTAGATCACAACGATGGTTAAAATCTAATGATAAAAAATCCAGGATCAAAATTAAAGATTAAAAAAAATGGCTGGATGTAAAGAGAATTGTTGCCACAGTGATATTTAGCAAAGAATATCTACAACCCACTTTAGAGGGGCAACACAATCTCTTACCATATGAGTGTGTGTGTATATTTGATCAAACAGCTATTATTGTAATGTGTATTAGGTGTCCCATTAAATGAATTCTTGATATGATCCATCCAATCAATATCATGTTTTATAGAATCATACCTGTCCTTGATTATATCTCTATATGAAGCTGCGCTTGTTTGTTATATAAGATGTGTTTTAATTAATCACAATGTTATTTTTGTTTAGGACCCTTGCTTCTAAAGGAACTATTCTGACATCATATCAGTATCCCATGGGGTACACATTCATTACCTTTAGTAAGTATTTATCACTAAGGCTCATTTTCTGGGTAGCTTCTTACAGTATATCAATCCACATTCACTGTGATATACTTATGCAAGACACATCTATGCTTGCTGTGGTATATTTCATGCAGGGTAAATCACTATGACATAGTCATACAAAGTATAACCATGCTTACTTCAGTATCTTGGTACAGGGTAAATCCAAACTCCCTGCAGGATACTGATGCAGAGCAAATCTATCCTCACCGCAATATTTGATACTGGCTAAGCGGTCTCATTAGTACTTTATTCTACACCATATGGATCCCATGGATGTTGTTTCGATTTGCTATACATTCATTGCAGCTTTCATGAATTTTGGATAAGGACAGGTAAGGGACACATACAAGCGCACACACACAACCCACTGGTATTCAGACGCCTCCGTGCTCCCACCACTTGGACGCATGTAGTGTCATCAATGCCTGCGCTTTTCAACGTAATGACGTCTTTCTCAAAGGACTAGACTGGTAGGCCGTCGGAACCGCCTTCTTAAGCATTCCCATTTTCCCGTTACCATGGTGATATGGTCACATGGCGAAACAGGGTGTGAACTATAACATCAGTTGTTGTTATGCTCCTGAGTCTTAGTATGTTACTGTATTTCTTTAAAGGGCATAATACCCAGCCAAGTTATTATAACAATGGCTATTGTGGCTTAATATCAGTGTATTTATCATTAATCTTATCCACATGCAAAATTGTTTGGCTACTATTGGAAATATATATATATATATATATATATATATATATATATATATATATATATACACTATCAATAATCTTGTCCACATACTTGACTGTTGTTGAAAATATTTATATTAATATGTGTATGTGGGTTCATTATCCGATATAAATGATAAACCCATAGGCCCTCATTCAATTGCAATTTGGCCAATTGAATAGCGGTCAAAATAAGCACATAACATTTTTTTTTTAAAGAAATGTTTAGTTAGTAAACATCTATCTAAAAGCAAGGTTTTCCCTAACTAAAAACTTCTTTAAAATAAATATGTTATGTACTTATTTAGAGCCCTATTCAATTGGCCAAATCGCAATTGAATGAGGGCCATAGACTCTTACAGCATATCCATAATTTCATACTACTGCCCAATACGGTTATGATAAAAAAATATTACATTATAAATCCATAACCTTTGTGCATAAAATGTAATGTGATTTATTCTGTGATATGCATGATTATTAAGATAACCTAAGAAGAAAATCGTAATATTCTATACGATCATCACTGTTGAAGGGATAAAGAAAAAATAGAAAAAATAAAAAATGTAGTGAAGTGAAATAATAGTAAACTTAAAAATTACTGCTTAATTTGATATGTGTTTACGCATTAAGTGATAACTCTGGTTTAAATGTGATACGATATGTGGTGATATTATCAACTCTCAGGTCCTCATATATATTTATGGGATTTAAAAGTGTGCATTAAAAATTATTTTGATCATTAATTATGACCTAAAGTATTGGGTACTGGAAATGATGTATTTGAAAGGGTATATGTATACCTTGAATAGCTAATTTCAAAATTATGGACACCAATTACTAATGACCTAAAGGGTAGTGCTCACTTATAGGGGTGCACTAAAGGGTAGTACTCACTTTTAGAGGATCACTAATGTTGTGGGAAAGGAGTGGACTTGGAAAAACATAAATATCCAATAACCACTTGGATAAGTTCGGGGGACTATTCCTAAATGCCAGCTTATATCCCCTCTACTTAATAGTTTGATATAGAGGGAAATTAGGACAGACAAATATTAGTTCATATGAAAGGGGTATAAGTGAAGCCCTCATTTAACCCATTGGTAGATAAGGATCCAAGTTTGTATATCCATTGTGCTTCATGTTGAAGAAGCTTTTTCTCTATATCTCCAAGTCTTGGGCCCAAATGTACTTTTTCCAATATTGTAAATGATAGAACTTCACTAACTCCCCTGTGGTAAAGTCCTACATGACGAGCGATTGTGGTATCTAAAGCATTTTTGATGGAATATATGTGTTCCCCTATTAGTCTACGTAGTTGGCGCCTAGTTTTCCCTACGTAGATTTTATTACAAATGCAGGTAGCCACATAAATGACATATATTGAGCAACAACTGGTAAATTCTTTTAATGCAAATTTCTCTCCACTTTTTGGATGATAGTATATCTTTGTGGGTTTTATGTATTTGCAAAACTTGCACTTCTCACATCTAAAGCATCATATAGTTGGTTTTAACCAAGTGTTACTAGTAGTTTCTTCCTTGAATTTGTGCAAGGGTTGCCATCCTATGTAAAAGATACAAACGATATCCTTAAACAACAGGAGGATTTGACAGTGCCTAAGGATTCCTGGTTAGCATCAATTGATGTATATGCACTTTAAAGTAGCCTCCCACATGCTTATGGAATGGAGGCAGTCAGATGCTTCTTAAGTACCACAGGCATCAATCATAATACATTTAACAGCTTCCTTTTACACCTATTGGAATATATCCTGAAACAATATTTTTTTCTGTATAATGGAAAATGGTTCCACCAAATAAAGGGAATGGCCATGGGCACATCTTGTGCCCCAGGGTATGCAAACCTTCTACTGGGATGGTGGGAGGAGAAAATTGTCTTTAAAGAAACCATGGAATCTCTGATGGAGCACACCATATTATGGCGTAGATACATAGATGATATTCTAGTTATCTGGACAGGTACTTGAATAGAATTTATAGAAAAGACTTACTAAACAGTAACAAAATAGGACTGAAATTTACATATGACATAAATTTCGAGCAAATTACCTTTTTAGATCTAATCATCAAAAAGGATTCCCAAGGAAATTTGCATTAAAAGAATTTACCAATTGCTGCTCAATAAATGTCATTTATGTGGCTACCTGCATTTGTAATAAAATCAACATAGGGAAAACTAGGCGAAAAATATGTAGACGAATAGGGGAACACATATATTCCATCAAAAATGCTTTAGATACCCCAATCGCTCGTCATGTAGGACTTTACCACAGGGGAGTTAGTGAAGTTCTATTATTTACAATATTGGAAAAAGTACATTTGGGCCCAAGACTTGGAGATATAGAGAAAAAGCTTCTTCAACATGAAGCACAATGGATATACAAACTTGAATCCTTATCTCCCAATGGGTTAAATGAGGGCTTCACTTATACCCCTTTCATATGAACTATTATTTGTCTGTCCTAATTTCCCTCTATATCAAACTATTAAGTAGAGGGAATATAAGCTGGCATTTAGGAATAGTCCCCCGAACTTACCCAAGTGGTTATTGGATATTTATGTTTTTCCAAGTCCACTCCTTTCCCACAACATTAGTGATCCTTTAAAAGTGAGTACTACCCTTTAGTGCACCCCTATAAGTGAGCACTACCCTTTAGGTCATTAGTAATTGGTGTCCAACATTTTGAAATTAGCTATTAAGGGTATACATATACCCTTTAATATATATAATTTACAGTACCCAATACTTTGGGTCATAATTAATGATCAAAAGTATTATTAATGCACACTTTTAAATGACATAAATATATATGAGGATCTGCGAGTTGATGATATCCCCACATATCGTATCACATTTAAACCAGAGTTATCACTTTATGCGTAAACACATATCTAATTAAGCAGTAATTTTTAAGTTTACTATTATTTCACTTCACTAGATTTTTTTATTTTTTTTATTTATCCCTTCACTAGTGATGATCGTATAGAATATTATGATTTTCTTCTTAGGTTATCTTAATAATCATGCATATCACAGAATAAATCACAGTTCACAAGTATAATACATTTTTTGCACAAAGGTCATGGATTTATAATGTAATATTTTTTATCATAACAGTATTGGGCAGTAGTATGAAATTATGGATATGCTGTAAGAGTCTATGGGTTTATCCTTTATATTGGATAATGAACCCGCATACACATATTAATATATATATTTTCAACAACAGTCAAGTATGTGGACAAGATTATTGATAGTGTATCTACATACACATATCATATATATATATATATATATATATATATGTATATATATATATATATATATATATATATATATATTTCCAATAGTAGCCAAACTATTTTGCATGTGGATAAGATTAATGATAAATACACTGATATTAAGCCACAATAGCCATTGTTATAATAACTTGGCTGGGTATTATGCCCTTTAAAGAAATACAGTAACATACTAAGACTCAGGAGCATAACAACAACTGATGTTATAGTTCACACCCTGTTTCACCATGTGACCATATCACCATGGTAACGGGAATGCTTAAGAAGGCTGATCCGACGGCCTACCAGTCTAGTCCTTTGAGAAAGACGTCATTACGTCGAAACGCGTCAGGCATTGATGACGCTACGTGCGTCCATGTGGTGGGAGCACGGAGGCGTCTGAATACCAGAGGGTTGTGTGCGTGTGCATGTATGTGTCACTTACCTGTCCTTATCCAAAATTCATGAAAGCTGCAATGAATGTATAGCAAATCAAAACAATATCCATGGGATCCATATGATGTAGAATAAAGCACTAATGAGACCGCTTAGCCAGTATCAAATATTGCAGTGAGCATAGATTTGATCTGCATCAGTATCCTGCAGGGAGTTTGGATTTACCCTGTACCAAGATACTAAAGTGAGCATGGTTATACTTTGTATGACTATGTCATAGTGATTTACCCTGCATGAAATATACCACAGCAAGCATAGATGTGTCTTGCATAAGTATATCACAGTGAATGTGGATTGATATACTGTAAGAATCATGGATTTATCTTACAATAATATACTGTAGCAAGCATGGATTTACCCTGCAAAAAGAATATAGAACTCTTAAGAAACGATTTCCTATATATTTGAATACTGGCACAAAGAAAGGTATACCCAGAAAATGAGCCTTAGTGATAAATACTTACTAAAGGTAATGAATGTGTACCCCATGGGATACTGATATGATGTCAGAATAGTTCCTTTATAAGCAAGGGTCCTAAACAAAGATAAAATTGTGATTAATTAAAACACATCTTATATAACAAACAAGCGCAGCTTCATATAGAGATATAATCAAGGACAGGTATGATTCTATAAAACTTGATATTAATTGGATAGATCATATCAAGAATTCATTTAATGGGACACCTAATACACATTACAATAATAGCTGTTTGATCAAATATACACTCACACTCATATGGTAAGAGATTGTGTTGCCCTTCTAAAGTGGGTTGTAGATATTCTTTGCTAAATATAACAGTGGCAACAATTCTCTTTACATTCAGCCATTTTTTTAATCTTTAATTATGATCCTGGATTTTTTTTCATTAGATTTTAACCGTTGTTGTGATCTAGATTTAATAAAAATTATTCTTTTAAAATGAAGTTAAAAAAAATAAAGTTAAAAAAATAAAAAAAGTTATTCCCATTGAAATATCACAAATATAAATATTGATTGGAAAACACCCTGGGAACTAGCAATCTTGATAACATTAATTATTTTTTTATTTTCAATCATTTTTGATGGAGAGAGAATGGAAGGAGGAGGAGAGGAGAGAGGGGAGGGAAGAGAGGTAGAGGAGTGAAGAGAGGGAGATGAGTGGAAATAGGAAGAGGAGCTAAGAGGTAAAGGTGCCAGTAGAGGTAAGGAGAGGAGTAGAAGTGCCAGTTGTGAAGGAGAGATGGGGTGAGGGAGGGATGCCCCAGTTGTAGGCACACAGACAGCAGAGATAGAGACGGAGGGGCCTGAACCCAATGGTGGGTCGAGGGCTGTGGAGGGCCAGGACCCAGGGGCAGATGAGGGAGATCATCCACCCCAAGTGCAGTCAGAAATACAGGATGCTGTTACCACACTCAAACACACACATTGAAAAATCTGGAGGGGATTTGTCCTCCCTGTACACCCCATTATCTACACCCATGCTGCCAATGACTAGTGTTTGTGGTGTGGCTACCCTTTGTTTTTTAGGAAATGCAATGCACCACCTGTTGTATGCAATATGGCTTTCTCCTTAACCCAAGGGTGTCCAAACTCAGTCCTGGAGGGTCGCACACAGGCCTGAATTTGTGGATATCCTTGCTGCAAGCAGGTGAGACTATTGCTTCTTCAGTCATCCCGACTGATTCAGCTGTGCACAGAAAGGAAATCCTCAAATCCAGGCCTGGCTGCGGCCGTCCAAGACAGAGTTTGGACACCCCATGTCTTGTTTACTGGAATCAGTGTTACCATTGTTGTTGAAATATGTGATTGTAACGTGTATTATTGAAAATAGTTGATGTTCACATATGTATGCAGTCTCACACATCATACTAACCTATTATGTGATTTAGTTATTCTGCACTTACATCATTTGTAGAATAGTTTTTACAATACTGTTTCTTTCAGTGACATTCAAGGCTCTCAAGACTTTTTTTCAGCTTTTATGAGTGGTCTGAAGTCGATGTAGGATTGTATAGGAAAATCAGCTCACGTAAGGCCTTACGTACAGTCCCTAACTTGCATGAAAACCTTTTATCTCTGATTGGAATAGGCTTAATCAAAATTTCAATGGCACAGCTACACAAAACTTGCCAATGTATGTGTTTTTACACCGTTCTGTACTTTTTTTGTTGATTGCAATTGCTAATCTGTGATTTACTTGTCAATTTGACACGTAAATCAGCTGCAAAAAAAATTGGGATGGGGCCCTTATTTGTAAAGAGAGAAAGGCAAATGTTTATTTGGTCATGTTTTAACATAGGTATCTTTTTAAACAATCTACATATATTTAGAAGCCTTTTACTGAAATGTGAGCTTTAGTTCATGTTTAGCAAAATGTATTTTGACCTACTGGTTCTTAGCAAATATGATTCATTCACACACCTCTAAATATTAACCAGAGTTATGGTGTTGCATTTTAGGGCTTGTTTGTCATATGCTCACTTTAAAATGCTTTGCTTTCATTATGTAAGAAATATCATATTTCTGTAGGTTCATATTCCATCACACATGCTATATATTGATAATTTTTTATTGTTGCTATTTAAGCCATTTTCAGCCTGCGTTATGCAGCATTATGGTACAATGAATCTTTTTAACAACCTTGTAAGATGAATCAGCCGTAGGTATTTCCAGATGCTATTTATTTGTTCTACTATAAAAGTTTCAGTCTCAGTTCACCGTTCTTTGTTCACAATGCTAGACATAACAAATGCGTTTTTACTGTAATCATTTTTCTTATTTTGTTCACTGTAATGCTTAAATGTCATTAGAAATAGGATAAGACATTGTAGTGGGATGATTATGCCAAATATTACAATTTACAAATTGTGATATGTATTATTTACTAATTATGTGTAATATTGCACCCTGTCAAAAGGAGACAATACCATGCACTCACTGACTAATTGCGTTTTTGCAAGGTCCAAAACAACTAAGTCAGAGGTGCTCAACAGAGAACGAACCAACCTTAATAGGTTAGTTCTATGGCTATGATAACCCACTCTGAGAGCAACCTCTTTTAGCTCACTTGTGCCCTTCACAGGGAGAAATATCCTGTAGTATATCAGTCTGGTCCCACTCAATAGAGTGACCCAGCCCCGAAATACCAGGCAATTCTACCCTGAACAGGAGAAACAGCAAACCCCAGACGCGTTTCAGCCTTTATGGGCCTCGTCAGTTTTTGCAAGGTACACAGAAAAACATATCCTGTTAGAACATAAATATTATTAAAGCCAATTAAATGTAACCTTCTATTAGCTTTAATAAAGGTTAGGTTTAAATGGACATGTTTAGTTAGTATTTTTGCAAAAATAGGAGAAAGTGTATGATTAATAAACCCTTTTCTCTCCTTTTGTACAAAGTGAAATCAGGATACAATAGATTTTGCACAATTCGATTAGTAAGTAGCAAAGAGATTGTCCAATCGCTGCACATGGTTTTAAACATGAGGCAGAGTTGAGATCATAATCGGAAAGCAAACTGGATCCATGGACAGGTAACAAGACTGACTGGCTGCAAAATGGAACAATATAGGATTTAGCAAGCTACAATGTGACAGGAGAATGATAGAAGAAAGATGGGCACGAATCCAGGGAGAACTCACTGTAACAAAGCTGAGTCCAGGAAAAGTAAACAGGCCTGGCTTAAAGCAAACTTGAAGGATTCAGGTTTTGAAAGACAGGACACGTTTGGAGGCAGACATATGGAGTACACAGACAGCAACAAATGGAACTATACAGCTCATTAGCAGACCCACTATTATGCACTTGCACAATACTTGTCTCAGTTTATCAATACAGCCAATCAAAAAATGAATATATGGCGGCACAATTCTAGCAAATGGTGGGACAAACAGTGCAGGACCATTGGGATATATTTTTGCCAATGAATCTACAACTCATGCTGCATGTGTGATCACTTTCTAGAAGTACTGCGGCTGTGAATTTTAACTGTAGCGTCTCTCACAATGATGATATGCCTTATCAGGCTATTTCATACCATGACATAATATCTTTCAAGTGGAATTGTTACTCTATGGAACCTTTTATATAAGGGGAAACATCTATTCAGTCTAGTAAACTTGTTTCATAGAAAAGCGAAGGAATTGGAGGGTTCACAGGTCACTTGTTATATTAGTCCAAAATTATATATACCTAAGCAATCTCTTTTAATACACCAGTGCCACAAGTTAATAGTAAATACATGGGGAAGAGGAAAGGTGGTTAAAGTGCCTGGTTACAGGGCAAAGGGGTTTGAGTGGTTAGATGTTGTTAGAGTAACTAATCATATATATTGTTGCGGTAGTTACAAATTGTCAGTCACGCCATGTAAAAAAATTACGGACTTGCGCATGCGCAATGTGCAAAACTTTGACCGCAAAATTTGAAAAAGGCTGTCAATGAGCACCGTATACACACAATCAGCACGAGGCACGCAACACTTTGAAAAAAATACGACTTTAACAGTCTCCATTTGTTTCAAGAACGTAACTTGGAAGCCGTCGGAAGATCGTCAAAAGACGCCAATTAATTCAAAAATGTACTTACAACCTCACACACAGCACAGGGGGGGAGGCAGGGAGCCTGTGAGTGAGGTTGCAAGCTAATCTGAAGTTAAATTGGCATTTTTAGGAGATCAAAAATCAGCTAATCGAAGGTTACTGAGACTCCTGGAAGTGCTGATTCCTGATGAAGAGACCCTGACTGATACAGAAGCCAGATATCAGGGTGCTGGTGCCGATATTTCCAAGAAACCAATGGTCCTTGTGGGTAGTTAACCTATAGTCTATAGCAGGTGGCCCTGGGCAGAAATAGCAAAATACTTGGGTTCTAACCGTTCCAATTTCTCTGTACAAGGTAAATGCCTGTAGGGGTCATTAAACAGCTGAAAATATATGTAGGTGATCCGATTACCTCTAGATCATCCTCTCCTTTAATACATTAAGAGACCTCTTTTACTTCAGACCTCTTACTGCTGGTAGCAGAGGTCCCCTACCCAGTTGCAGGTACCTGGTGCTTTTCACCTACTGTACCAGCAGTGGTTCCGCCACTGCTCAGAGTTGAATCATGAGGTTGTGTGTTTTAGTTATCAGGAAAGAGAGAGGGATAAGGAAGGAGGCAACAGATAGATAATTGAAGATTGAAAATGACATCACTCTCCTTCCCCTCTGTGGCCCAGAAGCAGACCCCTTTGATTCAAGAAATGCAACAATATTTCTCCTGAAATATAAACATCTTGTCACTCACAACTTCCCCTTATGTAACATGGATTCCCCAGGGCACACCAGAAGCATTCAAATGTATTTCTTTCTAATTAAAAAAATAGCTGTATTACTTCCCCCCCCCCCTTGCTTATGCTTTTAGTTAGACTCAACATTTCAAAATGTTTTTCATTGGTCAGTGATTATTTAAGAAATGATCAGCATGTTTGGACTGAGCCACGAACTCCCAATGACCAGATTGGAACCATGGGTTTAAAATTATTTTTCTTATGTTCATCAGTGAGATGTGCATGGTATTTGACAGGCTAGGTGGCCCAACTTCACCTTCTTGGTGTAGAAACCTCAGCCTGATGTGAAAAATCTGTCTTCACTGATATGGTGACATTTTTATCTGTTGAAATAAGACAAAATGGAGTGAGAGGATAGCAAGCTAATTCAGAAAATCATTTAGTGTAAGGTTCTTCAGTCTACGGTTCTTGAACCAAATGTATCTTAGTACACAGCATAATATGGGTGTTTGAAATGGAGGGGCATTGCTAGCAATCAATGCAAAATGAAACATGGAACATCCAATAGTCAAATAGAATATAGCTTTAGATTTAATTATGTTTGTTACATTGGTTAGTGGTCATCATTTTACAAAGTATATGTTCAGTTATAAAAAAATGTCATATACTGGCATTCTTTCTTGTCTCTCTCTCTCTCTCTCTGATGCTGGCACCACACACACTGCCTGCAAGCTTTTTGCTGAAGCTTCCATTAAACTTCTGGGCCCTTTCTCTGATGCTGGAACCACACACACTGCCTGCAAGATCCATTGTAAATATAACCAGACAACGTGCATCTCTGTCTCAGCAGCATGTTTCAGTTGGTAAAAACAGCTTTTATGTACTTCTTAAAAAAATAGCGTTTAAATGTGGTTTAAAAAAATTAAAATATGGTTTAAATATGGAAAAATAGGTAGTTTATTTTAATATTCTAAACAGGGAACTTTAAAGAAATGTTAAAGAATTATATGAGAAATACCAAATGAGTAAACACTGAGCACATACAAATTTGGGTGAAAATATATCACAATAAGGATTTTAACATACTTTATATATCAGATCAACAACTTATATTTCTGTCAGTCAAATCTGTGACATAGATTTTCTGCAACAACAGTTTGAACCAGCCATAATGGATTTCATACACTATATCAGATATAGCTTTCAATATCTAGGATTCAAGATCACTCTGTTATAATGTTTATCTTTTTGGGGGATATTGTAATGTACACAGATACATGTATGGGATACTAGAATATAAAATATTCTATCATCAAGAGCTTGTTTTACATGTTACAATTAATACATTTGACACTATAAAATCGTAGTGAAGAAATAGACAAAAATGTGTATGTTCTATATCTGTCTTAGGGCTCAGTATAAAATCCCTAAAAATGATCTGGTGTCATTTAACCTCACCTTCACAATAGTTAATTTGCCTCTAACACAGACATTTTCTAGAAATTAATGAAACCACAATAAATTATCAAAGCTAACTGACCAAGTAAAATGCTCGGTACAACTCATTAAAGAGCTATCTTACATTTAAACACCTAAACACACCATCTAATTGTTTATTCATATCTATATTAATAATCCACTACCATCCATTTTTATTGGTGCCAGTATCATAACTTCAGTTAGGAGGAATGCCTTAAGAATCCCTCAACCCAATTTGGGAGCATGTGGAATAAAATATTGGATTTAAATGTAAAAATGTTGTATTGGATCAGAGACCAGCACACCATTTTCAAATCCAACCCCACTTAACCCACCTCTTTGCTGTGGGTGGGCTTATAAATAAAAGGAATGAGTGACCCTAAAGACTTTGGCCCTCATTCAATTGCAATTTGGCCAATTGAATAGCGCTCTAAATAAGCACATAACATATTTTTTTAAAGAAGTTTTTAGTTAGTAAACATCTATCCAAAAGCAAGGTTTTCATCAACTAAAAACTTCTTTAAAAAAAAAAAATGCTATTTAGAGCCTTATTCAATTGGCCAAATCACAATTGAATGAGGCCCTTTGTGTCTCTTGAAACCAATGTGGAGAAGCATCCAAGCCAGGGGCTACATGCAGTCCTCCAATGTATCCAGTGCATTATCTTCTCTACTTTTGGTAAGAAGGTTCATATTTCACAGCACTCAATCCATATTCTCCCAGTAAAACTTGCATTATCTTGCACCACAGTATCCTTAATTCTCTTTTCTTTCTTCCATCGCAAATTTTATGATGTTTACTTCTTAACTAACAAAAGCGTTATACATACTCTATGGCAGTTTAAAGGACTCAAGGCTACCTTGCAACATTTTGATAAAAAAAAAGGTTGCCCATCAGTGCTTTAGTCAGTGCTTTAATCTATTGAAGGAATTGTGCACCTATCTCTTGGCAAAGCAGGCCATGAATAATATTTTAAGAACAACTAAACAGTCTCACTGAACAATTCCTATCAAAATACAATTGCCTGCCAAAGAGGGAGAAATCTTACTAATATAATTAAGGGCCATAAATGCAGGCAGTGATGCTTAAAACACTAAAGCACTTTAATTAAGGATACTATGTTATTTATACTTCATATGACATAACAAAAGACTTAAAAAGTTTTAGAAATTTTAGAGCAGAAGACATTAATAGAATTTATTTACATATAATGAGACCACAATCATAGTAATAATACTAAAATAATGTATTTCAGTCTTACTCTGAAAAATTGTAAAATCTTGTCTTTTTCTTGCCGTGGTTTTCTTGTTTGTGAGTAAAAATGTGCTTCTGCATGGACCTATCAACAATGTGGAAGAATTTCTCTAGGCTGACCAACCAGAATTACTTTACCTAATTTTGAAGCTAAAGTAATTTGTTTGCTGACATGGACAATCTCCACATACCTGTATTTGCAAAACTGGACTTCCCCAGAAGGAATGAGATGCAAGCCAGGTTAGCTTAAGGGTCTTCTGAAGTAACATTTACATAAGTCTTCATAATGGGCAAAACATTTTTTTTGAGAAAGAAAAAATGCAGCCTTGAATTTAAAAACTATTATATAGAGACAAAGGAAAGGGAGAGAAAAGGAACCACAATAGTGTACTATAATAAGCCATTTAATATATCAAATCCTAAAATATACTTACAATAAAACAATTAGATGTTTTTTGTTTCTAACAAAGTCTGTTATTTGGAAGAAATGTATTGGATTTATTGTGAGTATATTTTATATTTAGAATTATTAAATGGCTTATTATATTACACTTTTTGGGTTCATTTACTCTCCCTTTTTCTGTGGTTTTCAGTACATGCTAATATCTGGGATTGAAACCCTTCTTTCTTACATCTATATCCTATTTAGAGACAAGATCCAAGAAGAGACCATATTTTAATCTATTTATTTATTATTTATTTATTTATCCACTTCTGGGACATTTATATTGTTTGGTGATTCCTGCTATATTTACTCTATTGAGTGCTTGAATAACTATTATATACAGTTTCCATGAAGGACTACTGTAGCTCATATGTTCATTTGCTAGGTATAGGCTATTAAAATAACTATGCTTCTTAAAATAAAGTTAACCATTTTTTTTTCTTCTCCTATGTCTATTAGGAGGTGTTGACAGCTCTCTCTGTGGGCTGAACTATCGAAGCGCTTGGAAGCAGTCTGGGCTGATGTCACTGGCCAGCCCCATGACATAATTAACCTCACCCCCGCTGCCTATACAGAGACAATAGCTCTATTGTAACATTTTTGCAGCTGCGGCATAGACCCCACCCCCTTTACTGAGCATAGTCAGTCTGAAGCAGAACCTATACTAGCCAAACTTTATTTTTAGTCCAGCACACAGAAAATGTTGGAAACACCCCTGATAGACACAGGCAGAAAGAGACAGGCAGCTCTGATTCAGGAGAAAGCAGGCAGTTTTAACAGCTAAGATTTGTTTTAACTTTTATTTATTTTAAACTGCCTACTGTTTTTAATAACTGTTGCACAGCAAACAAACATATGAACTTTACATATAAATGCACTATAGTGGTTCATTAATGGGGTTTGCCATCAGATCTGTCCTCAGAGGTAGAGCTGGATTTAGATAAGGCTCATGCAATTCTATTAAAATGTCTTGTGGTGTAAGCTTTCATAAGAAACCTCAGAAATTGTGTCCATGCCACAGTTCCATTCCTGGCTACTAAAGCATTTTATTAAAAACTACAATGGAAGCTCCACTTTAAATGCAAACAAAAACTAATAAACTGAAGCATGAAGGCTGGAATTATTCTATTTTTTTTAACATATTAAAAATATGTTGTTCACTAACAAATCTATTTCTTGAGTGCATACTATAAATGTGAAGCTTCCATGGTCAGAATGGTCAACTGTTTTTAAGAACCTAGCTTCTTTGTAAATAGTAATGAGTCTTTCAACATGTTATCATCTTTTTTTATTGTAGCTAAACCTTGAAGGAAAACCAAAGATCCATCAATACAGCACAAACTTAACCAACTGTTCTCAACTGAGCCCCAGAATAGTGTTAAGAATAAAATAAGAATAAAATAAGCTAATGCACTCAATTACACAGCATTATTTTTGTCTTTTCAAAGGTTTTATCTTCTTCTTATTCTATCTATACTATTGTGCCATCTGCATAGACAATAAGTTGGTAAAAACATTAGACTTTCTGATACATTCATGTGAACAGTAGTCATTTAATTTTTCATAATACTTGAAGGTAATAGTGATGCCAATTTAAGTAGTCAGTCCTGTAATGAAATAAGCTTACATAGCAATTGGCTTTACCTGAGACCTGATTACAAAATAAATAAATAGGTAGGATAGTACATTATAAGCAACACTAAGTCTAACTTAGTAATTATATAACATAAATAAACCGGCAAATACAAAATAGTATGCATTTTTGACCAATCATTTTGTGTTGAGTCCAGTTGTGCTTATTTTTTGGTCAATCGCACAAGCTAAAATAATGAAATTATACAAATTTTGGTTATACAAAAATATACCATATTTTTCCTTATGCCTTGGCTTAACATAATAATGATAAATGAAAAGTAAATGTTGTAAATTATTTATTGGGCTGCTGTCATATCAAACATTTAAGAATTACACTAATATGTTACACTTTAAGACTAGTATGGCACTTGTTATAGTTTTTGTTGACAACAAACCATACCAGTCTTAAAGTGAAGTTGGAGTGTTTTAGAAAACAAGTCATTGGCTCCTTTGTGCCCAGCAAGCAGAAGTCTGCAAACCTTGCTGTCTCTGGCAGGACTGATTAGCCTCCATGTGTTTCACTACAGGGAGCCTCAATCAATTCAGACAGCTTACTGGGCTACTCTCCCAACACAATCAGTTAGCTTCTGAGCATACAGATGCTCCCCCAAAGATGAAGCATTCCTATATGTATTAAAAACACTTTGTCTACACTGTGAAGCTGTGCATTTTGTGTGACAATTTCTCTTTAATGACCACGGATAATAGATGTGTGATTATCAGCATGATTATGAAATAAGGATAGATGAATATTCAGAAAATTTCATCAACATTATACCCATCTGAAAGATCTCATTAAGGTTATCACTACTAGATATGTCACATATAAGTGAATTGAGTCTCATGCAAAAATATATTTAAAAAAAATAATACAAATAATATAATAATAACTTTGGGAAGGTCTCAGATAGTTTTATAGGTCTTCTTACCCTAGTGATTCTAACTCAGTATGTTTTACAATAATTATTCTTACTGTTGCATCTTGTCTGTCTTGGAAACTGGATTAGAATCACTAAACAAGATGCTTGTCTTCATTCTCACTTCTGGTCCAAACACACACGCACAGATTACCCACTCACAGCAATGTAGATTTTTTTATTCGCTCTGCCTCTCTGCTATCAGTATTATATTTAACAATTCCACACTTCTATAAATTAGCTTTTCTGTGAAAACTGCAAAATCGTTTAAGAGACCATGGTGGTCATATTCTTAAAATCTTAAAGAATTATACTTGAAAATATGGAACACATCTAATTTATTGCCTTTTGTATGCATTAATGCAGCTATGGAATCTGCCATATTGATTTTAATAGATCACTTCCTGTGGTGGGAGGAGACTTTGAATGCACAGGAAGTTTGTGTCTGCACAGTGGGAATATGTCAGTAAGAACTGACAGGAATCTCAACAGGAGTAATGGGAATCGCTCTGGTTTATAAAGACACACTTCAGTAGCAGACTCCAGCAGGCAAAAACACAATATGAATGCATGCAGCAAAGAAAAATTGCATAAAAAGGAGGAAAAATATAAAAGTTGTATTTTGTTTTTTTATATATAGTATTACTTTGACTATTATCGTGTTTAGTGAAACAAAAAAGACCAAATGGAAAAAAAATGACCACAGTGGTTCTTTAATCTAGCCTGTTGTCTCTCATGCAAGAGTATGCATGTCTATTCTTAGATACTGAGACTGACCAAGAACCATGCTGCTACAGAATCGCACATACCTTTTAAGATGTAAGTGCTGGAGAGCATTTTTTCAAGTATTGGAACATATTATGTTAATTCACTTGTAGCCTTGTCTCTTTTAATATCTTTTTATCAGACATTTATGTTAGCAGGGAAGAAGTTCTGTAAGGATTGTACAAGCACTATCACTTGCTGATCTTAAGAGGAAAAAACCGTAGGGTGAAAGCGGAAAAAAAGCTTTTGTGGAAAAACTAATATTCCTCATCATTGTTAACATGAAAGCACTTTAAGAAAATATGTGTAAGCATGATTTACTAACCTTTACTAACCTTTTAAGAGGGCAATTTCTTAATATTGTATTTAATATATGTACTTTTTCATAAGTATAATTGTTTTCACAGAAATGCACCTTCAGATCAGCATGTTTTATGAAACATTTTCTTCTTAGCCTTCATTAATACAAAATGACATTTTTCATAAATGTAAATGTTTCTTATAATAGATATTAACCTTTAAAAAATAGATAATATTCTGCATATAAATAAATATATGTAATGGTTCATTATGTTACTTTTGCATGTATGTTTCAATAGTACATCAGTATCCTTTTCACAGCATATGCTAGGATTAAAAAAAACACACTGTAATCGGCCAGCTTTAATACATTTTAAGGGGTTCCCTGGTGGTCCAATGCAGGAGTTGAACTACCGCCAGTGCAATGCACCCTGGCCCTGCTCTGGGAGGAGGACTCACTACTCGGCCCCTGCTGCTTTTTTTTAATTAACCACCCTGTCCCCACCACTCTAGTCTCTCTGGGCCCCCACAAGCCCTCCACCCTGGCCACCACCATCCCTCCATCCTAGTCACCACCATCCCTCCACCCTGGCCCACACCATCTTTCACCCTGGCCCCTACCACCACTCCACCCTGCCTCACACCACCCAGCCCCTATTGTGCTCACCAGCTCCTAATCATACCATCCCCTGCCAGCGCGTCGGGTCTTCACAGCAGGAGGCTGGTGCCAGTATGGAGGGGTGTTAGGGCCAGAGCAGAGAGGTCATGGGGGCGAGGGTGGAAGGATGATGGGAGCCAGGGCGGAGGGATGGTGGGGACAGGAGTGGTGGGGGCTGGGGTCGGAGTGCCAACACACGGGGGGGCCCAAATTTTATTGCTGCAATCTGGGTTTAAATCCAGTGACGGAGTCAAGAGGTCACACCACCCTGAAGTCAAGTAGGGTTGGGCCTGGTCAGTACTTGGATGAGACACCATCTTGGAATACCAGGAGCTGTATACTGTACCCCACTGTGAAGGAACTGACAACCCACTCCATTATCTCTGCCATGAAAACCAAATAGATCAGCATGGACATAACAATGTGCCCGGTGTGTTGTGGCCCATGAGGTTACAGAGAGTCGGACATGACTAAATTACGCAACAACAATAACATTTAAATAGTAAAAATGATTATTGTGATTAAAAAAGTTTTCACTAAAATTGGCTTATTTCTACTGTCTTTAGACTTGAACTCATTTCATCATTTTCAAAATATTCATAGCCTGTAGCTGCCTGTTTACTGCATCGTCTAGGAAAAAGTGCTTCAGTTCTGTTACAGCATAAAACATCTTGAAAGATCTCAGCCTAAAGTTCCTAAGCATTATGTAAAAAAATTACAGGTTTGAGGCTGTTTTCTTTTAAAAGATCAACTTGTTTAATCACTACCACATAATAGTCATGAAAGCAGGACCATTACCTTAGCCTTTTAATATTCACATCTCAACAAATATTGAACAACTAAGTGGGTTTGCTCACACGACTGACGATCCTCATAACCCTTTGTTTGACATTCCATGTACAGCAAACATGGTTTTGGTTTGGATTTCCATTTATTGTACAGGGGGATTTAAATCATCAAAATCATATGTTTGTCCATGTGTGTTTGTCCATGTGCACGAACTTTGACGTAACCAAGCAATAGTGTGGAAAAAGGAACAGGACTTGAAAGCATCTGAGGATGTTTATGTCACATCACATTTAAATTCAGTCCTGTCCTAACATAATTATTCAAATATCTATTAGTCTGCAGCACAATAGATAATTTAATGAAAGAGATAATTAATTATCAATTAATATAGGATAGCCAAATTAACAGCCTTATTAAATTGCGATTTGGCTATTTGAAAAGCACTCTACGAGCCGCATTCAATTCCGATTTGGCCAATTGAATAAGGCTCTATATAACATATTGCATATTTTTTTTTACAAAGGTTTTTAGCCAGTGAACTTCTATCCAAAAGCAAGGTCCTCACTAACTAAAAACTTCTGTAAAATAATATGCTATGTGCTTATATAGAGCCCTATTCAATTTGCCAAATAGTAATTGAATAGGGCTCTATATGAGCAAATAGCATATTTTTTACAGAAGTTTTTAGTTAGTGAACTTCTATCCAAAAGCAAGATCTTCACTATCTAAAAACTTCTGTAAAATAATATGCTATGTGCTTATATAGAGCCCTATTCAACTGGCCAAAGTGCAATTTAATAAGGCTGTAAGCCTTTACTCAAAGTTACAATTAATATATCATATGTTTTGATTAGTAATTTATTTATAGCAGAATTCTACAGAAATCTGACATGTCTTGGTTTAGTATTTTCAGATTTTATGTATTCTATTTGCTACAGATGAGCAAAAACTGTTAGCCCCATACTGCTGTATGAATATAAATAATAATATCTCAAAACACCTTCAAAATTGTGAACAGCAAAAAAATGGACATGAATTAAACAGCTCACATACTAAATTGTCAATAAAACACAAATTCAAATTACAGTGCTTTTATCTGCAATAGGGTATACAGAAATAAATATGAGAGTGCTGTGCAAGAGTAACCCTTCCAGCTTTTTTCATGTTTTATTACTTCACAGGTTTTTGGAGTAGCTTCAGTAATTAAGTCTTATGACATTCAAAAAAAAGTGTAAATCCTGCTGTGATGTTTCAGTTTGGTGCATCCTCTTGATGTACAATCAAACATAAAAAAAGACACTTATCCTGTATCTTAACAAGCTGTTTTGCTCTTACCTTTGAAAGTCAATTGAATGGTAAAGTAATTTGGCCTATGCAAACTGCTTTAGTTTCATTGTTAACTAGGACCTAGATTTGAAATCTATTTCCTGCAATTGTATTTTTAAGGGTTTTAATTATGTGTTGTAAAGAATAAAGACGCTCTAGGCTCCATTTGTTTATCATGGAAGGCCTTAAAAATGAGGACAGAGCTTCCTTCTTAGCTCATGCAGGGGATGCCGAGAGAGGGAGATGATTTTTAATTCGACAAGTTCAGAGAGATTTCTTAGTTTGACGCGCACGGTAGGGGGTCTTTGAGCACTTGGCAGTATTTCAGCTTTCTGAGCTTTGAAAATCTTTCCCTGCAGCAGAAATTGTATCAAAAGCCAATGATAATATTCCCTGCAAGGTAAAGCACCCTATTGAAGATTTCTGGAGCTGCTTATTTATTCATCACAGTTTTTTTTTTCTTTTTAGGATATATTGTGCATCTAGGTAATAATTCACATAGATGACGAAAAATGTAAAAAAAAAACATTAATCTTTCACCTTTTCCTTTCCGTATATAAATCATGCATAGCTATGCTAAACTGTATCCAGTTGCCCCAGATATATCTGTTCACTTTCAGTCCCAGACTACCCTTTTCATCGCATTTCTCAAAGCTTTATTTCTGCCTACTTTTTTACCACCAGCTGGGCAAATAAGATGTTTACGGCCATTTCTTTCCACTAAATCCTCAAAGTGATTAATTAATTTTACAGTGGGATATCCAATTTCTTAGGGGCCTTTTAAGTTTTAAATCATTTTATACCGAGTACTACTGATCTATTCTCACAATTGCAAAATAAAATTGATATTTTGTTTGCTGAAAGTTTTAAGTATATTTCCTTCTGTTTGTAAGAAGTATATTTTTGTCTCTTTATTTTGCAGAGCTGAAATGATGTTGTACTATCAAACAGTCTAATAATGTCCACTACCAAACCAACAATTTCTTATGGTGAATGAAGTTCATGGTCACAATAAATTCAATCTTACCAGTGGTGAGTAACCCTCCTTAAAATATTTCTGCAATATGACATTTGGATGGACCAATATACAAAAAATGTGCTGTTGCAAAAATGTAAATTAGCAAAATGCACACAAGTTAAACCAAAATACTTTGATTCTTTGTATGTGGGGATGGAAAGTTGCACACATAACTGCAGATAAAAACAAATGAAGTAAATGAATATTACCAGTACTCGGACATAGCTCTTAGGATATTTACCCTTTAACTCTTGTCACCTCTTTCTGCATGTACAACTCTTTCTGCTGAAAGTATGAGATCAAATGCAAAAAAATGTAAGATAATGTTGTTTTTATAGTCCTGATTATGCTCCATAGACATGGGACTGTGTTGGTGGTTTAACATTTGAAAACATGTTTTTTAGTAATATATTATGATCAAGATTCACTAAAGGTTGAGGGGCTGTGGGATTTACCATTAATTTCCCTCATGCTTCACTTCATATAAGCCGGGATTTACTAATATTTCCTAATTACAATAACTAGACTCTGGCCATTGTCAACATCTCTTCTTCACTTACTGCTGTAAACAATAAATGTTACAACATTAATAATTATTTCTTAAGTTGATATCAACTTTGGAATTGTGGTTTTCATATATAACTGTATATAACACATATCAAGTTATAATATTTATATATATATGACTGTAATAATTTTATAATTGGGATAAAGTAAAGTTAAAGGAGGAGGAGTAACTGGGGCCTGGTGGAGCACATTTCTGAATGGGCCTAGGGAAGCATAAAGCCTATATATGCCCCTTATTAATGTATCATGTGAATATGAGTTCCATCATTTGTTGAATTTCAGGCCTTTAAATGAAGGAGATTATGTCTATTTCTATGGCTCAGCTCAACTTTCTCTGTATTTATTTCTATGTTATTGACGCCTCCCACTGTGCTATTACTTTTCTACGCATTGCTTTGATTATTTATCATGGTATGTTGGTATGTAAAATCATACCAACAAAGCCCCTTACTGTATTCACTAAGAAGTGACAGTGAAATGCATATGTTACATTGTTTCTGTGTTGTCCCCTGTAACAAGTTCTGTTAATGCCAATGATAAGCAGTCAGCTTAAAATACTAGTGTCATTGCGCACAATGAATTACCTGTATGTTGGTTCTGTTTTATATTCTTTCTATACATGAATTCCAACATTTGAGTAAGCCTTTCATTTCAAAATGTAAGGTTATTGTTTCGTCACCTCTTTTTATAATTACAATTCATTAATAATTTTAATATTTTTGTTTTTGCCAATCTTTCAAGTTAATTTTTCCAGCACATTTCTCTCTCATTTGCTTTTGCCACTTGGAGCTTACAGTCTAATATTTGATGCCTGAGGCCTAAGGGTAAAAAGTGACTTGCCTTAGGTCAAATAAGCATACATAGAAATCGAACCACTTTTCCCTGCTTCAGGCACAGAATAGTAAATAAGCAACTGTTAAACATAGTATTTTTTTTTACATTAAACCTTAAAGCAGTGTTTATATAGCAATAATTGTATTTGCTATTGCTGTAATTTTAAAATGTAACTTGGGAATATGTTTATTATGTCCCTCATATGTATACTGTGCTTTATTAATGACCATTATAGCTTCATTGAAAATGACAGTATGTGCTGAATATTTTGTAGGGAGAAGTTCTTGTAATAGTAACTTTTCTTTGGCAGATTATTTCAATATATTGCAACTTTAACACAAAATATTTATAGCATTCAATCCCACACATTTCACAATAAACGATTACATTCCACACAAAAAAATAGTATTGCATTTTGTTCAAGGCTGATGTTTACATTTTTAACACGATACCCAATTTTTCAATTGTGAAATAATAATCTAATTCTTGGATTGGCAAATTGAGGTTATATTAATAATCGTTTTGATATGTTTTACTATACATGGTACTCTAAATTAAATTAGGCCTTTTATCAATGATTACTTAAACCATCAACACTATGGCCCTCATTCAATTGCAACTTAGCCAATTGAATAGGGGTCTAAATAAGCACATAACATATATTTTTTAAAGATGTTTTTAGTTAGTAAATATCTATCCAAAAGCAAGATTTTCACTAACTAAAAACGTATTTAAAAAATATATGTTATGTGCTTATTTAGAGCCCTATTCAATTGGCCAAATCGCAATTGAATGAGGCCATATCTTATTTACCAAGGCCCTCATTCAATTGCGATTTGGCCAATTGAATAGGGGTCTAAATAAGCACATAACATATTTTTTTTAAATAAGTTTTTAGTTAGTGAAAACCTTGCTTTTGGATAGATGCTTACGAACTAAAAAATTATTTAAAAAAAATATGTTATGTGCTTATTTAGACCCCTATTCAATTGGCCAAATCGCAATTGAATGAGGGCCCAAGAGAGCATGACATCACAGCAGATAGACTGGAGGAGACTGTACATGAGAAATGTTGCAAGGAAAATGTCATATTTTAAGTGTCAAGGTGAATACAATTTGAATTCACAAAAGGTAAAATAATGTAATATGAAGGTGAAAAGAAAAATCTAGAGAAAACAGGAAAAGTGTTGACAAACCCAGCTGTCTCACCTAGAAGAAACAATATCTCCTATACTGGACTAAAATGATCCTTTAAACCCCCATGCACTCTACTCTTTTTAGTGTCTAGTACTATTTTATGATGTATTATCACTTATGCGTATTGTATGACTTGTACTTATCACGTATACCTATGCTGGTGTGACCAAAAGCTTATGAATGTGAATAAGGAAGTTTAATAAGTAGCACAGTAGACTTGGCAGTGATTGATACCGACATGGCACTTCAGAAGTCAATTTGTAGTGCTTAGATAGAATTTTATATTTTATTATCACATTTTTAGGAATTTTACAAGTCATATATTTATTGCTCTTATGCACTCTATCTACAAAAAAAAATTAAGTTACAGCACTAAAAAACTCAAATCAAGTAACTTTTGCATTTGAAAGCAAAATAACTAAATCAACAAAGCTGAACAAGAGTTATAATGACATTTAAACACACAATCTCAGCAATTTACTACAAACACTACACAGTTGCATAATTAATGTCTAACTGTACAAAGTAAAGAACAAAATTTCACTTTTCTTTAAAAACATTTTTTGTAATGTTTTAGATATATGTTTGTGGCATAATTTACAATGGATAAAATGCAGACCACAGTGTTATATATTTATTTACAGTTAAGAATACATTTTTCTTAAACATTTGAGAATTTTGAACATTTACAGAATGGCATACCTAATAATATTTCAAAGAGGAACAGATATTCTCGTAAACAATATTCACTGTTAGATAGGGTTACTATCATAATGTACGAAGTAAACAACATTTTAGAGATATATACCCTTAAGCCTGGGAAATTCTTTCAAAAGAAAGCCTAAGAGGTATTGGGATTACTCTTGGAAAGAGGGGTTTTTCTTCCAATAGAGGGACAGTTAGGAGGTATGCTATGGTAATTTAATGGTGTTCTTTTGTTTGTTACCGTCATGATACTTAAGACGAGTAGCATATTGCTTCCTGGGCTGGCAAATACCAGCCAAAGAAGCATGTTTCCTGGGATTAGTAGTGTCCCTCAAGTTACCGTCTGTGTTTGCTTATAAGCAAAATGTATTCCTGTAGGTACATTTCTGTTTGTACCTATATCTCACCTACTGTGTATGTATATACAGTATCTCACAAAAGTGAGTACACCCCTCACATTTTTATAAATATTTTATTATATCTTTTCATGTGACAATTTGTGCCCAATTTGGACATTTCCACTTCGGGGTGTACTAACTTTTGTTGCCAACGGTTTAGACATTAATGGCTGTGTGTTGAGTTATTTTGAGGGGACAGCAAATTTACACTGTTATACAGGCTGTACACTTACTACTTTACATTGTAGCAGAGTGTCATTTCTTCAGTGTTGTCACATGAAAAGATATAATAAAATATTTACAAAAATGTGAGGAGTGTACTCACTTTTGTGAGATACCATATCTTTACATATCTATCTACCTACAAACTCACATACATTGATGTTTGTATATATATTTGTGGTAATCTTTGATTGCTGACATAGCAAGGGTAATCATCCGTGTCAGATGATACTAGATTATTTCAGAGATAGATTCCTATTCAAATGTCCTTTCTATTGAGATATCTATTATCTTCAGTGTTTATTGTTTTTGATGTGTATTTACATGCTTAATGTGTAAATTAGATTTCTCAGTTATCAATACTGATGAGGCACTTTAGAAGTCAATTTGTATTGCTTAGATTGAAATTCATATTTTATTATCACATTGTTAGATATTTTACAAATCATGTATTTATTGCTCGCATAACTATAATAACCACAATATGTTTATGTTATGTATAATATCATAATCGCATTATCACATTTAAACACATAAAAACGCGTAATAGTTTTGCCATGAGTGTGTATTTTTTCTTAGTTACTCTTTATAAAGCGCTTGGATTAAAACTGTAAGGCTGGCAATGCTGTTTGCCACACAATGTGAGGCTTTTGCTCCTCTGTGACCTTCGGCGAGCCCCTTTGGCGCTCATCACATGGCACGCAATGAGCGCCTTTGGAGCTCATTGGTAGCCTCTCCCCCCATGTACTTAAATTTCCTGCTTTGCACTGATCACCTTTGATGCTCATCACAAGCCCCACGCTGAGCGCCTTTGGTGCTCATCATGGGGCTTTGAATGAGCGCCTTCAGTGCTCATTGCAAGCCTTTCCTCCTGCCTACTGTACGGTCCGCGGCATGTTTTGTGCTTGAGAATGCCATGTGTGTCTTTCCACCTTCTCCACCCTGTCCCTTCCCTGTGTCTTTCTCCCTGTGTCTTTCTCCTCTCGCTGAATGTTTGCGTTGCATGCGCTGACTGCTGTTGGTATTTAGTTTCAAAGTCCTGTGTGCCTGGCGTTGTTGGTGTAAGTGTTAGTATCTTTGCCGTTGTGTATTTTCGAAGTCCCACGTGCCTGGCTTTTCTCAGCCTCGTTTTCATCCAGTTTCAGAGTTTTTATGTTTTTTGTCTGACATTTTTTCACTTGCTTAACCGATTTTGGATTGTAAAAACAAAAAAAACAAACATGGGTCAAATTCACTTGCAACCTCACTTCCGGGCTTCCTGGCTCCCCCCCCGTGCTGTCTGTGTTATTATTTTTGTTAAATTAAATTTTTTTTGTGTGTGTTTTTAGAGTTATGAGCTTCGGTCCCAGTTGCGACCTTCACAGTTGCATGCCTTAACTGCTCGCCTCGTGAAGCGAGGCGAGCAGTGGTGTGAAACTGCTCGCCGCCTAGGTCCTGCATGCCTCAACTGCTCGCCTCGCTTAGCGGATGGAGCAGTGCAATAAGCGCCTTTGGGGCTCATTGCAGCCTATGTCCCGAATGCCTCAACTGCTCGCCTCACTTTGCGAGGTGATCAGGGCAATGAGCACCCTTGTTGATCATTGCAGCCTAAGTCCTGTGTGGTTGACGTCTTGCCTCGCTTCAAGAGGCTCTCAAAGTGTGGCCAACATCGTAAGCATTCCCAACACTGACAAGTAGGAGCTCATTGCAAGCTCTCCCCCTGTGTACTTTATAGGCCTCGCAATTGAGCACCCTAGGAGCTCATTGCAAGCCTCTCCCCCTGTGTTACTACCTTGGGTTAAGTGTCATTGGCTTTGATTAAGTGTTACTGGCTTGAGTTAAATGTTACTACCTTGTATTAAGTGTTGGTGTTTAGCGTTAAGTCTTAGTGCTTAGGGCTGGTATGTACGTCCTTTGGCTGCCTTTCCGTCCTTCAGCCTCGTTTTTGGTTTGTTAAATTTTTTTCGGCTGCCATTTTTTTTCTCGCTTTGGCGATATTCGATAAAAATAAAGCCAAAATATTCCTCAAATTTACTTGCAACCTGCAAGCCCTGCGTGTCTCAGGATGAGCGGCTGTGGAGCTCATCGCCGCCAGCGCAATGAGTGCCTTCAGCGGTCATTGCCTAAGTCCTGCGGATCGCAGGGATGAGCGCCTGCTGTGCTCATCTCCACCAGTGCAATAAGCGCCTTCGGCACTCATTGTCTAAGTCCCGCTGGTTGCAGGGATGAGCACCTGCTGCGCTCATCTCCACCAGCTCAATGAGCGCCTTTGTGGCGCTCACAGACTAAATGCTGCGGGTCATAGGGATGTGCGCCTATGGAGCTCATCTCCACCAGTAAAATGAGCTCCATCGGCGCTCATTGCCTGGCCGCAAGCGCGGCCATTGCTTTGCGAGACCCACCGTTGCGGCCCACAATTTTGACATGGTGTTACCAACAACTTTTGGCAAGCATGCACTGCTCCTCTATGTCAATATGACAATACATTATAGTGTATCATCAATGCTACTATATATCTTTGATGCTTCTTTTGCTGCAAACCTTGAGTATGCTGCCTTGTGCTACCTACTACACAAGTTAATTTTTACTGTTTACCAGGATTACTTGCAGACTTCAAATATTAGCTGGATACTCATCATAGTCATCGCTGAATACATTAACGAAATATAAATTGTAACCTTAGCTTGAAATGTTTAAAAGATGTTGCCAAGGTCTTACAAACCTTTCATGGGTGACTTTTCATCCATTTCAATAAAATTCTATATATTTAGAGAAATGTAAGTAAAAATATAAATAATTCTTGATTTGAACTGAAACTGTTTGAGCACTAAGCCAAATAAACTCATAAAATCACATATTTGGGCCATGACTGATGGTAATGTAATGAGTCTCCCTAAGATTTTTTAACATGCAAGTTTGTGAACCACAGTAGTCAAAACACCCCAGTCACTTGATCTGTAATGAGATTCATTTAATGAAAGTAATTTGTACATGTGTAGTCAAAATTTGCATTTTTACTTTGTATGTTTGTTGGTCATTTTATTATTTATGTATATCTGAAACTTTAAATGTTAAAAAATATTCTAAAATTAAATGTATGCAGTATGGGCAGCCCAGCTAATTTAATTCTGAGAGAAATAATGTATACTAACAACAACAAAGGTGACTAGTGCCAAGAGAAAATAATAGGGATTTTTCTATATTGCAGCTCAGAGCTTCTCTGTGTGTTTGTGAGAATATAAAAATAAAATGGCATATAGTGCCCAAATGTAACACTTTCCAATATAAGTCTATTGAGGACAAACATCTTATTACAAGCCCTTACTATACAGCCAAAGCTTTATTCTGTTTAGTTTCTTTAGTTTCTTCCTTTTTTAATTAATGAGAATAAAGATATATTTTGAAGCATGAAGTTAACTTAGTCTCTATATAAATATTGTTACTATATTCCTATTTAGGTGTTATGCACCACAGGAGCTTTAGCCTATGGCTCCAACCTTTTTTTTTTCTCTTTACTATTGAGGACAAACAGACATACATGTGAAATATATTTGTATTTTTTAAATGTTTAATAACTTGCTTTAGCAGACTGGATTCTGAGTTCAGTCAATTTGATTTACCATTTAAAATACCTTATCATCTTATAAGTCAATGTATTTAAAATGTGTGATTACTAATGTGAAGATACCACCTGGACACTTTATTTTCCCTCCCCATGCAACAAACATATGGTCACATGCCACATATGACTCACGGACTCAAGACTCTGTGGTTATCCAGGCTTGGGGCACTATACTACACTAGGGAAGCTGTGTTACGGCCCAGAGTTGAGGGGCACACACACCTCAATTTTCTCCTTCTAGGTTGTGCATTTATGTTTAATCTCAGCACCTAGCAATTCAATTCAGATCAGGACATCATTCCTGAAGCGGCAGTCACCATCAGATCCCTTTTGTCAGGATATAAGAAGAATGCATGCACCGTTGCTTAATGCAAAACAAACTGAAACTTTATTCTTACATGAATAGAAAAAAATCACAAAATAAACCATCCCCCAGTATTATAGCCACCCCACCCCCCATATTGCTCATTGTAAGGAATGGTAGGGGTTCTCTATCTGGTGGCCAGAGAGAGTGTATGCCTGGCTGCTCTGAGGGGTCGTATATCCATAAAAATTATTGTAGAAACGTAACCATTCGCTTTCCCACTAACAATCATGGTAGAAACGATATCTCTGCTAGTTACAGGTACGATAACATTATTACAGTGCATATAACATGATATGGTAACCCCACCATTAATAATTGTAGCCCACACTTCAATACACACACACAAAGTCAAGAAGTTCTCCTTTAACCTTAGATCTGTGTGCCTTTCCCTTGATATTAGATAATTCACTTAACGTCTTTTTGAGGGCATGAAAAAATCTTCATAAGTCAGTGAAGTTTTCAGTACATGTCTGCACACACTAACAATAGGAAGGGGTTTAAGGACAAAAATGTAATTCTATCAGAGCTTAATATGTAGCCGTCTAAAATAACCCACCGCTTCCCTGGCTACTCCCTCATTATGAAAAGTCAAAATGTTCAGAGAATTGGAGAAAATAATTGTAAGGTACTGAACACTAGTATCTGTAATACTTGAGTTAATATTATTGATCTTTTTGCAGCCTAAATTGGGGCTGCAGAATATATTGGCGCATTATAAATACAGGATAATAATAATAATAAGAAGAATATAATTTTTCGTTCCACGAATGAACATGAATGTAGGATATGTTATAATTTGATACTCCTGGACCATGGGGCATATTTAGGTTTTATGGACCATGCGGCGTAAACACATGCCCTACATCGCAGTTATTACACCTCCTATCCATTTGGAATTTTCAAGATCACAGGTTTAGTATTTATGTATATCAGAAAGTTATAGATAGACTTACAGACAGAAACGTCACTACAAAAAGACATTTCTGTGTCTATCCAACCAGTATTCTATGTTATGGAGATGTGCTGCTGCGGACCCATTTTGCTTTACAGGATGCCATACTTAAACAGTCATTGGTTTGCTGCATATTCTTGCTCAGTTTTTTTTTTCTATTTGTGCAAGTTTGATGTGTATTATAAATATTTGCATTACAAATATAATATTTTAAAAACAGGGATTTTGCACCATCATCTCCACACTGCACAGGAACACCAGCTTGAGCTAAAACAATACAAAAAATGCACCTTGAACTGAAGATTATTGGCATGTTCATTCAGAAATGTCTTAAAGTAGTAAATAAGTTAACAGTGGATATTAACCAAGTGGAAATAAGCCAAGTAGTTATTTTCTCTTTTTTTCATTCAAGAGCAAAAATCTCTGCCCTCATTTGGAATGTGTTGATATAAGAATTCATGGTATTATTCAAGGAACACTTCTTTTATTATATTCTTTATTTTGTATTAAGTACATCTTTTGTTAATCCCCAATTTAAGATATTTTGTGATTTAGAATAAATGTCACGAAATCTCACACTCAAAGCACACTCTTGCAGCATGCGTATAAACAGTATTTACTAGTTTAGAACAATTTAATTAAAGATGGTTAATGTTAAGTGTAATTAAATATATTTAAGAGCTGCAGACAATGTTTTCTGATCCTCTCATGCTATACCTCTGAGGATTCAAAATCCTCATGTAAATTAAGGCATATTGCTTTTTGGCTTATTGATTTTTGGAAGTGAACCAAATAGAAATCTAAAGTTCTAAGCCATATGCTTTCAACATCTCTGAAGTTTGTGTCAAATACAAGAAAATCAATGCCTTAGAAATATATCAGAAGTCATAATCTAATTTTAACTCTATCATTCCTATACTAATTCTTTAGCAACTTAACAAAATTCCATCCAACTGATGTATATTTTCCAAAGGCTTTGATTTATCCTCATGCTAATTTTGTAGTGTTACTATTAAAGGGACATGCAGGGCGGGAGAGAGGGAAGGGAGAGAGGGGGACATAGAGAGTAAGGGGGGAGAGAGGGAGGAAGGTAGAGTGAGAGGGAGGGAGTGAGAGAGGGGAGAGAGAGAGAGCAGATGGAGAAAGATAGGGGAGGGAGAGTGGTAGGGGTTGGAGAGAGAGAGGAAAGAGAGAGAGGCAAGAGGCAAAGAGAGAGGGTAGAGAAAGGTGGAGGGAGAGATAGGGGATAGGGATGGGAGGGCGAGAGAGGGGAAGTGAGGGAGAGAGAGAAGGAAGGAGAGAGAGGGGGAGAGAGGGATTGAAAGAGAGGGGGAGAGCGAGAGGGGTAGGCAAAGAGGGCAGAGAAAGGGAGATAGGTGAGGTATAGAGAGAGAGGGGAGTGAAATAGAGGCAGGAGGAGAGAGAGAGGGAGGGGAGAGGGAGGGAGAGAGGGAGGGACGCACAGAGAGAGAGACAGAACAGACTATTTAATGGGCAAGTTACTAGTATATACATTTACATTTACATTTTAAGTTTAACATAAATGTATTAACTTTTATAATCAGATTAGCTTCTTACTTATAGTTGATCATAGTCCATTAATTATAGTTGCAAATATTGCATTGGTTGCATTCATGTCTGCTGGAATCACTGCTAAAGCTCTTTAAGAATCATTGTATTTAGGGAAAAATCTTCTGTGTGTGAAGCATGTATCAAACAAATATTAATGTTAACAGCTGTATATGCCATGATCATAAAATATTTTTAAAATAAATCCTGCTTTTAGAAGACTTTGTTTGTGTCAAGAGGCCTCCACATTGGACTTTGAAAGCACCACTTGTTGGTATGGAGCCTGAAAGAGTGTGCACTGACAATTTCTTTTCTACTGACCATTGAAATTGATGCTGTGCCTACCTACTCATTTGACACTTTAGATGATTTGCAGATGAGCACAGAACAGAGAATGTTCCAGTCCTCTGTAAAATGAAATATATATATATATATATATATATATATATATATATATATATATTTGAAAACTTTTAGTTTAATTAAGCAGGAAAAAAGTCATAAAGCTAGTCTTTAATAGAAAAAAAATATTGATGAATCAGCAGGACACCTGAGGAATCCATCATATTTAATATATTTAAGGGAAGTTTTGTGTCTGAAAGGGATGTTTACATTACTGTAGAGCTGTGGTTGCATCTATTGATGTAACCTTTGCTTCTGGGCTTGTGATATGGAAGGGTGTAGTGGCAATTTCAGTTATATCTAATTATATAACAAAGACTCATAGCTGCTGATATTGGGCATTTTGTACATACTCGACAAACAAGTGTCTTTTTATTGAACAACAGTAGTCCCTAAGAGAGAAAAACAAAATCTGTCAAACAATTAAAATCAACATATATTTTTTTCAGTAGTTATCCTATTAAAAAGTTATATTATATAACAGTGATACTGATATGCTTATATAGACAATATACTGTATGTAAATAATTACTGAATAGTTATGAGATTAAACCCTAAAACTGTGCCTTGGTCTAAATCCCATTAACCTTTGTTCTAGAACAAATTCCATTTGAGTAATTTCAGGTATGATTTTTGCTGTCACATGAGATGACAGATATTGCAGGAATTTTACAAAGTTTGATAAAACACTTTAATTGCGTAAAATGTATTGGTAGATATATACATTTTTAACTAAAAGCAAAAAGGTGCTCACCTTGGTTGTGTGAAAGTATTTATCTTTTAGAAATGAGTAAACTATCATTTTAGGTGCAGTAGCAAAGTCCTCTTGGCACATTCAGTTGCTGGTATTGTCAATGTCAGCCAATATGTTGCTGCATTAACTGTTACATCAACTGATGTTGTGTACAGAGTTCATTGTGTGTTCATAATCTTTACATTTTTTATTGAACTAACGAGCACACAGTAGTACCTTGAGGCAGGCAAGAAATCAATTGCACCATACTGAAAATTTAATATGAACATACTACATAATATATAAGTCTGAAAGAGATACAAATTTGTTTACTAAATCTCTAAAAGACCATAGTACTCTTATTTAAGTCTCACGAGAAGTCTCTAAAGTTTGAACCACAGGTTGTGTACATTAAGATTCTTCTATACAAGCTGGTATAACTATCTGATATGTTGTGATGTACTACTTACCTACCTTAAAGCAACATGAATAATGATACGCTGTTGTTAATAGACAAAATCTTTTTTCCATTACTGGACTTGTCCAATATTGATAATTACATTATTAAATATAATGAACCCATCAGATTATATGCTTCTAATATCTAATTTCAAAACATTTTCCAATGATTGTAGCTCTCAATTGGTCAACCAATGCCTGTTGATCACAATAGCCGCTTTACCATGATTAATATTTTTTTTAATTTTAAACTTAGTTTCACATAAAAAAAAAAATACTCATTAATAAATCAATTAATTAATTAATTAAGAGGGCTTTATCACATTAAAATCTATGGCTAAAGACAAGAAGTAATGATAATACATTTAAAGCATTTTTATTTTACCATAATAACTTGTCTTTTAAGGAATGTTCTAATACATTAATTTGCAGACATGAGTTATGTAGCTACAGTAAATATTTAACAATAAGGCAAAAACCCATGTTAAAGTACCAGTTAAATCAGCACAATTTGGATGACACTAGTGGAAAAATCTCAGGCAGGTTGAAATACTTTTTGAATTTTTGAAACATGTGCTTTTTTGACAAAGATATCTCATAATAAAAAATGTATGATTTGATGTCTATTTACATCTCTCAGACCGCCTCCTCTGTTCCTCTCTCTCTCTATCTATCTATCTATCTATCTCTCTTTCTCTCTCTTTCTCTCCTCCATGCCTGCAGCTCTCTTCCTCAGGCGCGCTATTTGTACTTTCATTTTCCAACACGACAAGGGAAGTATCAGATTGGCTGATACTTCCCATTGGGGGAGGGAACGATGGGGAACGGCCACAAAATGTAAACACACCCAGACAAAACGGCCTGCCACTCTTCTAATACAATTCTTTTGAAACCTGCACAGGGATTTTTGAATGGGAACTAACTTGCTCTGCAACATGCTGCAGAGCAACTTAGGGGAGGCAAATGGCCAATTAACAATAAAGTGTAGCTGACATTAATTCCCCATTAAACTATTCATCTACTTATTGGGAGAGTACTTACTAAATATGGATCACTACCTTGTTGTGGTAAAGGGGCTTGTGTACTTCAATGAAGTTGTGAGCTATACCATGTAGGGTAAACCAAGATGGGCAGGTCATGGCAGAGAGTTCAGACAAATTGCGGCCTACTGGAGAAGGAACTGGCAACCCACTTCAGTATCTTTGCCGAGAAAATCATATGGATAAGAAGAACCAGAAACAAAGACAGATGTGCCTGTCGTGCTGTGTCCATATGGTCCCAGAGTATTGGACACGACCGAAGGACTGAACAACAACAACAACTTGCTAAGTAGTCAATTGAACTGGCATCTAACTGGAGTTTCTCTTATCAGGTACTCTCCAGGAACTAATGAGATTTTCCATATGCATGCAACTACTTTACTCCACTACCAAACAAAACAATTTACTTAGTATTCTGTGGGGAATTACCATCTGTAGCCATACTAAAAGGTAGATAAACTAACTCTATTCCACATTCATCTAATTTAAGATTTTATTCACTCTATAAAAATGATCCATTACCTCCTTTTTTGCTCCCAATGTTGTCAATGTACTATTTAAAATATGTAGCAAATCTTGGATTATCTGAGTTTGGGGTTGGTAAGAAACCCAACTATAGAATAAATCAGATATAAAGCAAGAATGAAGCAGTTGCTGAAGCTTTTTCCTCAGAGGCAAAGATTATTGAATTACTTTCTGCTTCTCTAAAGAAATCTTTAGAAAGCTACATCTATATCTTCTCTATTTTATGTTAATTAAAAATAATACATTTTCAATTTGCTGGCAAATGAAAAAATCCACTGCTTTTTCAAATAAAACAATCTATACATGTATGTTCAACAAATTGGCAGTAAATCATTTGTCTATAGGGTATTTAACTGTTTTGGGCAGAACTGGCTTTTATTAATATACTGATCTTGTTTATAAATTAATTGGCCCGCTGTATTCTGTTCTTTACTCTATTGTCCAATTATTTGATATATTAAATCTAGTAATAAACGAAATACATAAGCAACAAGTGTTCTTACTGTTATTGAAATAAAATGTAACATCCATACTCAATATGATGATAATTCTTGAATTTTAAATGTCAGTATTAGCTAAAGTAAATGCCCTATATGTTCATATGTGCAGCTCTGAGTGAAATATTCCTAATTTGTTTTACTTGTGAACCATCTTTTTGTCTGACATCACAGTCTTTTCTAGACACAGGATGCTCAAAGAGCAAAAGTAATGTATTCAAGGAATGTCCTTACTATACACTCCATTAAAACACACAAAATGTCAGGAAGTCTAAAGGTAGATGAAAATTATTTATTGTTGTCAATTTTCTTTTGTAAAGCAAATTAAAACATTGTAAAGGACTTTAAGATATAAGGTCAGTTTTATAGAAAAAGTATAACTACCTCTGCTACAATAAATTGTAATAGGATAAAAAATAATAATCTAAACTGCATTATCACCCCATTTAAAAATGTATCCACACATTAAAGGGACATGGAAGGTTCTCTGTTTAATATTAAAATAAACTACCAATGTGTTTATTTGCATATTTAAACATAATTTTATTAACAAGTGTATAAAAACACTCCAAACAGTCGATGCAAAGGTCCACAACATGTAGCTCACTCAAGCAATGTTTTTATTGTACTAGATGTACTAGCCAATGACATGCAGTGTATCAGCAGCCTTTTGGGGATATACTGCTGAGATACATTCTGTGACTGGCGAGTAAATCTAGTATTATAGAAACATTAAATGCATAAACTATGGGGGAAGACCTTTACAAGAAGTGTTTGGCAGTTTTATATCAGGAGTACCTGGTCTGGTGTCGTAGGACAAGGAAGTCCAATTGATTGTCAATCCACGGCCTGTAGTAACTCACAGACATGAGGGAACCTAGGAAATATGGGTCTGCTCCTGTGTCATAACTCCTCCCCTAGTCACTGATCGGCTGAGCCAATCAGTATTGAGTGATACCTTTAAGATCTGGTTTCAGATCAGTTTGCTTTCCTGCTGTGAGCATTTAGTTTGTTTGTTACCCTACCTGCAGCTGAGATGTCCTACACCATGCTAACTTCTGTTCGTTATTGGTAGGGGTTCTGCTTGCACCAACTACTCTGTTCAAATGTCAGCATTCACCTCCACATGTGTGCTATTTCCTGCCTTCAGTTCTCAGTTGACTCCTGAGGACTTCTGTCCCCTGTACATGATGCAACATAGCCGTCTATTGCATGGTTAGTCTGCTCCTGAGGACTTCTGCCATCATATATATAGTTATGGTAAATGCAAGTTTGTTGGTAACATGAGGCAGGTAGTCCGTAAGTGAGGTTGAAAGCTAATTTGCTATTTAATTGGCATCTTTTGGCAGCCTCCCATCGGCTTCCGAATTATGGGCTTGAAAAAAAAGCTTCGAGCAATAGCGATTTAAGATTGAAGTTTTGCAAGCTTGAAAAAAAGTTGTGGGTTTAACCGCCGCCAAGCCTGCAAATGTTTACAAACCCGCAAATGCAAAATGAGACAGAGGAAGAGAGGGCCAAAGAGGGACAGGAGAGGTGGTGGTGGGGGGGGGGGGGGGGGGGGAGAAACAGGGTAGGGAGAGAGGGGAAAGAGACAAAAGGGAGAAAGAGGGGGGTGGGGAAGATAACACAGGGGAGGGAGTGGGGGAAAGAGACAAAGCGGAGGGAGAGGGGTGCAAAGAGACACAGGAGAGAGCGAGAGGGGGAAAGAGACACAGGGGAGGGAGAGGGGGGAAAGAGACACAGGGTTGAGAGAGTTTGTCTGTAACTCTTGCAAAGTTACAGGCTTGCGCATGCATGCAGCACATGCTGCGGCCTGCAATGAGCCGTGTAGGCGGTTATCGTGAGGTCCGTAAAGTAGAGGGGGGAGAGACTCTTATTGTGTGGCAAACAACAGCATTGTGAGGCTTCACATTTTTATGCCGTCATTTTTGTTAGGCAAGTCACTAGTTACTGCAATAACCATCTGCTGCATTGCCAGCATTTTAAACTAGTAAATGCAATTACATCTTTAATTCTTAACTCCTAATTTAAAATATCAGTTTTCATCCATCCAACCTAAAGAGGAGCCTTTTTGTTTTAGTTCAGACAATATTAACTAAAGTTTCAGTGAAACTTGGTGGAGTAATAGTGTGGGTATGATACAAAATTGTAAGAGATAGCAAGAGAGAGGTATAAGGCGTGATAACGCAGAATAACACAGACATTTGTTCAAAGGGCCCCCATCATACTTATCTTCTTCTTTGCTCCCCCAAAGCAGCGGTTATACTGAAGCTGTAGCTCCCACGGTTCCTTTTGCTCATACGTCTGATATATTTAATATTACAGAGCTTTAATTGTGTATCTTTGAACTTGTAGCAGTCAGTGCCCTTCTGGACTACTTTAGCCTTCACCTGTATCTGCACAGCTGCTGATATAAGTTCACGTTAGCAGGTTCTCTTGTTCTAGTGACAGTCTATTTCTGGAAGCCATTTTGCCATTTTGCTCACACCATCGTCACTGTTAGTGTGAATGCCTCGCTGCCGCTTGTTCCTCAGTACAATGTATGGACTTTTGCCATAACACAATAAGCTTTGTGATTTTACAGCTGTGATAAAATTAGGCCCTCAACAACCATGTTCAAACCATAGATTTGATGCAAATATTGACACTACCATAAAGTTGCAAGGAAATGTATAATGATGAATAGGGAAGAGAGGACAGTAAGAGCCCACCTAAAAAAAAATCTGCCTTAAACACTATTTTAGGGAATTCATTAGGACTTTCTGTGTATGCTAGTTCAGTAAACAATGACTGCTTTGTAACGAATTTACCAGAACACATATTTCATTACAAGTTTTTGTATTTGTAACATACCTTGAGGGGAGGGGTTCAGCAAGATAGCACTGTTTTATTTCGTAGCCGCGCACAGGCAGAACACTGGGGTTGAACACTGTTTCACAAAAAAGTTATTACAGGCAAAGAACTATTTCCACCTCCGACGTGTTGCAATTTGAAGGCGCTGAATCGACAGCGAGGCCATGCTATGTGCGGCGCAGGCACTCGGCCACGCAGGGGCTTGGACGCGCCTCTCATAGCTTAAGGCCTCTTCTGTTGGTGCGCCTTATGAGCCACATCGGAGGTGGTACTCATTCTTTGCCTGCAGTAACTGCAGTACAGCGTTCAACCCCAGTGTTCTGCCTGTGTGCGGCTACGAAATAGAATAGGACCTAGCACTAGGTCAGATTTGTATGTAACTCGGAACCCTGGTGAATAATAATAATAACAATGTTATAATGACTCTTATGTGTTAATAATAAATTGTATTAATAATAAAAATAATAATAATAATAACCATGTACTGTAATAATAAGTTACAGAAAATAAAAACAAACTCATACAAAAAAGCCTGGGGAGCCCATTCTTAAGTACGGGTCATCTGTAAGTATTTTAGAGTTCCTGGGGACCCTGAATCCAAAAATTGCAAGATCATATTTTTTTGAACCAATAAAATATTTTTTAACATGACTTATTTCATTTGCATAGAGAAATGTGTACAACATGCTGATAACACCAGTTTTACTGCATTACCACCCAAAACACATCCAATGTTTTTAGCTACATCAAGTATTTATTGCATTTATTTTGGATATGGTCTTACTATATGGTTTATCACATATATTTACATTTGTGTCCTTGTAATTTAATTTGCCATCCAACTCAACACACCTTTGTTAGTATTCCTTATTCATCCAGTAAGTTCTCTACCCTCCATTCCCACTCTGTTTTTGTTTACCATATCCTGCCTATATGCAACCTCTCATTAAACCCACCAGTACTATTCATCCACCTCAGTCATTATCTTTTCTTCCTCTTCCAATTGCACATCACACGTTTATGCTTTTAATCTTCATTCAGTTCCCTTTTTATTATATACTGTATACCATTCAACCCATTCATTAATTTTCTTTTATTAACTCTACAATTTATTCACTCTTTATTCAATCCCCCTCAGTTTAAGGTATGAACCTGGAGCTCTATTTTTCTGGATGTTATCACTTTTCTGTATCTTACACGCAAGTACATGCTGCAGCAGCAAGATTATTTTGACTTTAACAATATAAACAAAGAAACATATATAGACAAAATATATTCTGGCAAAGAATGATAGAGTACATATGAAGCGAATATATAGTGTATGGAAATATTATTCAAAGAAAATCAATTATTTAAAAAAATGGATATGTGTCAGCACAGGTCATCTTTGAATTTGCCTGCTTAGCTTTCAATGTTGGATATGCAATCTCAGCTAAATGTTTTTGAAGGGGAAGAATCAAAGAAATTGCCCTATTTGGGGTCTTTCTCATCTGTATATACTTGTGCAGCTCGGTTAGACCTGAAAATTGCCCAAAGACAAAGTTAAAAAATGGAGTGCTTTTGAGGCAGAAAATTGCTTTTCAGCATTGTAGTTAAAAGGACAGGATATGACAGGAAGACAAGAAGTTGTCACAGGTACTGACAATGTAAAAGTATAGCGCATACACAAATAATATTTGTTTTTATTATCATATTCATGCTCCATGATACCAAAAAATAATACTTTGTCTACATTGTCTAAACATAAAGAATATAAAAAAAGTAGCTTTTTCTTTCATTCCCTGTAATTGTTAAGTGCTACTAATTCTTGCACATACATTAATCCATATATAAAATATATTTTATAGCGATCACAATTATAAATTTATGATAGAATATATGTTGTTATATTTTTGCAAAGGCCAAACACTTTCTAGTATGCTATTATTTGCATTTACAATTAGGTCCCACATATTCTATTTCAATGGTTTGACGGTGTAAACTGCAATAACACTATGTGCAAGAAGCTAAACCGCACTCAAAGATATGCATTTTCTCTTGCTGCACAATCCTATCAGGCCAGTCATCTCTTAATCCTTTTGTTTATTTCTTACTTCTAGTGCTCTTATCTCTGTGATGCATAATCATAAATTGTACTTATGCAGCTATTGTAAAGTTCTAGAGACATTCTCTACCTAGGTCAGAAATAAAGTGGTAATATGAAACATAATAGTCTTATTATGCTTTATAGCAGATTAGAAAATGTGCATAAAAAATTGAATCAAACCTGTGCAGAGCCATTAATGTACTACAATTGTGCTTTAGGGTCCAACACCACTTAGCAAACACAACACTGAAAGAGGACTGTATACAAATACCACTGTACGTTTCCACTAGAATCAATCAAACTAACTTGTGTATGTGTGTATGCTTTTATTTTAACTGCATACATAATTCAAGTTTTTCGTAAAAGTCATTAATATTACCGCTTGCCATAAGCTTGTGTTTTCCCCCCAAGTGTTTGTGTTTGTAGTTACACAAAATATACCCTTTTAGAAGATGTCTTGCAACTCTTTTATAACTGGAATATTATTGTCAAGCAAAATGGTTTGGGCTCTAAAAATCCATTTAATGCATGGTTCTAGTAGTATCTCTTTTTTAGTTATTTGTTCTCATTTTATGGCACTTTTATCCAAATTGTTTAGAATATATTTAAACAAACAGGTACAAAAGTAGTTGAGAGCCTTGTACACGGAAGGGAAACCTATGAAGGACCACACATTCACCAACATATTTAATTGGGAGACAATGCATCTAAATAAACTATATTTTAAAAGAAAAACCTAAATTTTTCAACTCACCAATATTTTAGTCTGCTTGTACTCCTAATTTTGAAGCTGAACATACCAGAAGACCTTTTATATAACAATTACTATATGTGACCTCATATGAGGTTTTGTTTGGCCAATTAGTAATTTCTCATGTCTACGTATCTCTTCACCAGATGTAATTTTTAAATTGTAGTGATATTTTAAAACATTTGAGAACACATGTAAACTGATTTTGAAGTAAAGTGATATTTCTGTTGTGTAGTCAATCCACTGTAACATATGAACTGCTTACTTTTTTATTGATTTAAGTACTGAAATATGAAAAACTGCTAACTAGTTCAGAAACATAATACAATATTATATAAGTTAAGGCGGGTAAAAAATTATTTCATGACAATGGTGAAGTGCTACAGTTAATGTTAAACCCTGTGAAAATCTATGTAATATTCGGATATGTCCGGGACCAACTTAAGTTAAAGGGACACTTTTTGTTTTTGTTTTTGTTTAGTATCCAACAAAAAAGAAGAATCAGTATACAAAATTAAAATATATTTTAAGAAGTTGTAAACTCACTCTACAGCTGCCACACAGGTAAGCCAGGTACAAATACTTTAAATCAAACATGTACTGCACCTCCCATAGCACAGTACCCAACCCCACTGAGCCCAACACAGAGAGGACCTCAAAGAGTATGGTCTTCCCAAAGAGCTCAGGCAAAAAGGCCATACCTCAATCCACCACTGTGGCATCCAAGCTCCCATCCTCCCCACAAACGTTATCTGTGTGTGAAGTATCGCCCAAGTCTGCTTCACTTGGAAGAAGGGGAAGAATGTCACTGGCCCTTCCATAGTAGATTGGGGATGTAGTACCAGGGGAAGTGTATGGGTAGAGGGGGGGATAAAACAGTCTCACTAATTAATAAAATAGAGGAGCCTGCTCGTGAAAACCCTACTCACCCTTGTACTGATCCAGACATTTGAGATATCTAAGCTACACAAGCAGTAATGGAAATGGCAGAGGAGGCATACAAAACCTCCAATTCTTTCGCTGTCAACATGGATGCTATGCCTGCCACTACTGTGCATTCAGCTACCCCTGAATGCACCCCGGAAGCTGTTGGGGTGCAACCTCCATCTCAAGTTCCCAATATTATGGGTGCTAAAGGGACATTAGAATTAAGCTAAGGAAACAAATGGTCCTTAGCCAAGAGGAGCCAAGGGATGATCTTTAAGAGGGAACATGAGAGTCTAAGTGGGTTATCCCCCCCCCAAAAGGAATTTTCAGAATACCTCCATGAACGGAAGTTCCTTAATATGTATGTGTCCCATCAGCACTCTCAGGATTCTGGGGAACACAAAATTCTTAACACTCAATAATAATGGATTTGCACATCAGCAATGGTTGTCAGGACAGTTTATGCAGGTTCTATTCACTCTCCTATCTACAGTAGGAAACCCATACTACTCCAGAGGCTGAGACCTTGTGGCAACTGGAGTGGAGAGACAGGGACTTTTTCTGTCAATTCACATAAACGTTCTCAGAGTCTTTTCAGCCAGAGCTGCTGGTCATGAAAGCTGTTATGACAGGCCGCTTCAACTCTGGGTCAGATAGTAGGAATGCACAAATAATTTAGTTAATGTATGTGCTCCTGCAGCAGGACCCGATGAGTGCATTTCTAAGCCAGACTGTCAGACTGAATATTGGAGACAGTTAACACAGATAAGTTCATAGATAAAGCCATCCCATTCAGGCTTAAGTCTGTGCTGGCATAATTGGTTCACCCTGGCTAGTCCTATACTATTCTGGACCAAAGAATATTTGATACCATCTTTCTGGCCTGGAATCTCCTGCACTTTGCTCTCAGGACTGGTGTATCACTCTCCTTCCTCTCCCTGGACCAGGAGAAGGTGTTTGATAGGGTGGACTATCTTTACCTAAAATTCACTCTGCAAGCCTACGGCTTTGGCCCAGATTTTGTGGGTTATATGTAAATTGTGTACACCTCTGCTGTGATTACTTAAAATCAATTGGTACCTAATGGCCCCTATGATATTTGGACAATGAGTACATCAAGAATGTCCTTTGTCTTGGCAGTTATATGCGCTGGCATAAAGCATTTTAATTTTTATATAAAATAATGTTTATTCATAATAACAAAACCAAAATACTCTAATTATAAAAATTATCAGAATAATTCACAGACATCAGTAAACAGCCAGGTTAAAAACAATAAGCAACACATTAGATTTTATAAAATACTAGGATATAAAATTGTAAGGCTGGCAATGCTGTTTGCCACACAATGTGAGGCTTTTGCTCTTTTGAGTACCATTCGCGCGGCGTGCGCTGACTGCCATTGGTTTTATATTCAAAGTCTTGTTTGCCTGGCGTTGTTCGTGTAAGTGTTAGTGTCTTCGCCATCGTGAATTTTCTAAGTCCTGCGTGCCTGGTGTTGTTCGTCTAAGTGTTACTGTCTTCAGCGTTGTGTATTTTCTAAGCTCTGCGTGCCTGGCCTTGCTAAACCTTGTTTTCATCCTGTTTCTGAATGTTTAAGTTTTTTTCCCGCTTCGGCGATTTTCAATTGTTAAAAAAGACAAAATTAACTTGCAACCTCACTCACAGCCTCCCTGGCCCTCCCCCTGTGCTGTGTGTGAGTGTTTTGGCCGTTAAAGTCGTATTTTTGCGAGCCCCGCAGTCCATCTACATGCTTTGGGTCCTAAGTCATACGGGCCGTAATTTTGCATCCATCGCAAAGTACATAGGCCTCGCGATGAGGCTTCATTGCAGCTATGCATGTCTCGGGATGAGCGCCAGCTAAGTCCTGCGTATCCACCCCTGCAATGAGTGCCTTGCCTGTGTGCTGCTTTGCGAGGCTCGCAGTGCAATGAGCGCCTTTGGTGCTCATTGCAGCCTAAGTCCCGAATTCCTCAACTGCTCGGCTCGCTTCTCAAGGCTAGCAGTGCAATGAGCGCCTGCAAGCGCTCATTGCAGCCTAAGTCCCTTGTGCCTCAACTGCTCGCCTCACTACGCAAGGCTCACGGTCGATGGCTTGCATCGCTTTGCGAGACTCGCAAAGCGTGACGACAACTCGCAGTACGACAACTATATAAACAGAAATGCATGATATCAAATCTCTGTGATATAGTTTATTGAAATCTGTATAATCAAAATATTATAATAAATACCCAATTTCAGTTATATAGAGTATTTACCATATAGCAATCTATGAAATAAAAAAATACAATATAAGCCAATAATGAAAATACCAAAGTAACCAGATTATAATGCTAAAGAGTATATATATCATAATCTACAATTAAAATGTATCTATGATAATGATGGTGGAATAATTTTGTAATGTAACTGATAAAAATAAAATCAAGTTATCTGTATCAGTCATTTTTGCGAGCCCCACAGTCCATCTAAATGCTTTGGGTCCTAAGTCATACGGGACGTAATTTTGCATCCATCGCAAAGTACATAGGCCTCGCGATGAGGCTTCATTGCAGCTATGCGTGTCTCGGGATGAGCGCCAGCTAAGTCCTGCGTATCTACCCCTGCAATGAGTGCCTTGCCTGTGTGCTGCTTTGCGAGGCTCACAGTGCAATGAGCACCTTTGGTGCTCATTGCAGCCTAAGTCCTGCATGCCACAACTGCTCAGTTCGATTCGCAAGACTAGCAGTGCAATGAGCGCCTGCAGGCGCTCATTGCAGCCTAAGTCCCTCATGCTTCAACTGCTCGCCTCACTGCGCTAGGCTCGCCGACAATGGCTCCCATCGCTTCGTGAGGCTCGTAAAGCGTGACGACAACTCGCAGTACAACAACTATATAAACAGAAATGCATGATATCAAATCTCTGTGATATAGCATATTGAAATCTGTATAATCAAAATATTCTAATAAATTACCAATTTCAGATATATAGTAAATACCATATAGCAATCTATGAAATAAAAAAATACAATATAAGCCAATAATGAAAATACCAAAGTAACCAGATTATAATGCTAAAGAGTATATATATCAAAATCTACAATTAAAATGTATCTATGATAATGATGGTAGAATAAGTTTGTAATGTAACTGATAAAAATAAAATCAAGTTATCTGTATCAGCCAAAAGAGGTGGACATACATTTCCAGGTGCTTAACACCAAATTAGCTCATGTAATGAATTATTAAAATTGGAAAACTTTATTAAACACTAAATAACGCTGCTGTGAATGGTTAAAACAATTGAGTTTTTTTCATAGCCGCAGATGCTTTATTCTAGCTTTAAGCTGGACACACTTCAAACATTGGGTTAGTTGTATCCTTATGTATGATACAATTATATACACTACAAGACAGTTTATTTATTTAAATGTATTTTACATTGGCATACCTTCAAGCCACATAATCATTTTTCATTGTAACAAAATAAGATTTCCAGGTTGCTAAGCTACAAATATATAAATAATGTTTTGTGTCCTTCCTGGCTACCTCTGTACAATATCATTCCATTTATACGTGCTAGCTTTATTTGGTTGTACCTAATTTGTCCGTTACATCCATCTAAAATATTAAACATTAATTGATCCTATATTAGCTAATGTTTAGTTAAAAAGTAGCACCTTTAAAGTTTATATTTGGGCTCATGCAAGTCACTATGATCTCACATGCCGTCTATACTGTCTGTAATCATTTGTTCTTTCACTAATGCCCTCTGTTTTATTATAGACATTTGGCACGCAATTTGTATTGGCAGTGATTTATTGCTTAGCAATATGTAAGCTACTATGATATTACATGCCACATACTAGTTTTAATCATTTGCTCTTTTTGCAAGTGCCCTCTGTTTTACCATAGTCATTTTGCACACACTTTTTATTTCCAGTGATTCATTGCTTTCTAATATTCTACCACCATAGTAAACATTCAATTGGTAAGCGTTTGTATTATCAGCGTCTGCTTCACAGCATCCATTTGAGTATTACCGCAGATTCTAGTGGTCAATGTTGGAATTGCACACATCCGAATTGTTGCAAGGTTGCTGACGTCATAATGACACGCCAGTCGAGGCTTTTTAAAGCCTGCTGTTCATCGCAGTCTCTTTACTATGTATTACCTTTGAGAAAGCCACATCTAGTGCATGAAACGGTTGTTAGGTAGTATCTAGACACATTAGAGGGGGCTTCATATAGATATTTAGCCTGGTTTATGATCTAGTAATGGTGAGGCCACCTAATTAGGACTATTGGACCCAGGAGTCTTATAGACCAACTTTGCTTCAATACTCTATGTCCTGCAGTTAGTTCTTGTTCACCAAGCGCCTTTAGACAGAATGTCTCTCCCTTAGAGTGTTAATATTAGGAAGGACAGTGATATTATAGTGAGTTGGAATATTCAAGTTACATCAAATTTTGCAACATTGTTAAGTGTAGCTGTTGTCCTATTCCTTTACTGATCTAGTAGATTGTTGTTTGTTTTTAATGAGTTTTGTTTCTTGATCAATTGGCCTGGTTGTAGATTGTGTATTATTCCTGTGCAAATGGAACCTGGTATAATATAAGGAGTCTCATTGTGTTTATACTCTGGCAGTCGCCCACACATTTTTTATATATTGGGAACATTAAGTTCTCATATTAAGTCATTGATTTGATGTATTTTCTGGATGTGACTTTTTTTGTGGTCAAGCAAGCAAATAGGAATTGTTTCCCCGGTGTACTGCTGTAGAAAAAATACCTTTATATTATCCAAATAAAAAAAAGTTTCCACTTGGTGTATTAAAGACACACACACAACTTAGGTTATTACATTTTTTAACCATTCACATCAGCGTTATTTAGTGTTTAATAAAGTTTTCCAGTTTTAATATTTCATTACATCAGTCAAAAGATATAAAGAAATGTAACGGATTACAAATTATATTCAGATTATAATCCACAAATCCTAAAATAAATTCATATATTTAAATTTTAATAAAAAAAAAGTAGGAATCAAGTCTATTGAAAATAATATATTTTTCAATGACATCACAAAATTACACAATTTAAATTAATAATTTACCAATTTGATTTAGGATTCAACTGTGTGACCAGGATATTTTTTTAACTCTCTTTGGAGTCGATCTTTCAAGATGTCTGCTAGGCCCAAAACTTCTTTGTTTCCAAAAGAGTTTCCTGCCCTTAGAATTTGTGTAGTCAGATGTAAATTAATATATGAAGTCTGCTGGGAGTGACCTATGGATCATATATGTAGTCTGTAATCGAAATGTTGAGGTTAGTGCATACATATAGCATGTATATAGATGAAGTTGCATAAAGAAGCACAAGGAAAATGCCAAAAATAACATTAGATACTGTATGTACCATTTGTATCCAAATAATTGATCCTGCACATAACATAATTTGATAGACATGAGGTCTTGATGGATTACCAATATGCTAACCTTATTATCCATCATTTTACTGGGGAAGTGACCTATTAATAAAAAAAAAGTAGGAATCAAGTCTATTGAAAATAATATATTTTTCAATGATATCACAAAATTATACAATTTAAATTAATAATTTACCAATTTGATTTAGGATTCAACTGTGTGACCAGGATATTTTTTTAACTCTCTTTGGAGTCGATCTTTCAAGATGTCTGCTAGGCCCAAAACTTCTTTGTTTCCAAAAGAGTTTCCTGCCCTTAGAATTTGTGTAGTCAGATGTAAATGAATATATGAAGTCTGCTGGGAGTGACCTATGGAAATGTGATCCTCCTTTGGAAACGTGTGTTATGGGAGTCTCTGCAAGTGTGAGTCCCTTGGAAAAGTGTATCTTTTAGAAGTCTGTTCTAATTCCTTTGTCTTCGCCTTAATTATACTGCAGTAAAATGTCCTTATCAAACATGCAATCAAACCACATGGTTCCCTTACTATGAGGATGTCAGAGCTATCCAGCCATTACATGTGGTTACATTGAATCGAATGGAATAATGAAAACATCAATTAATCCCTTGTAACACTAGATGGCACCCTTGTACTTTCAAATTACAATAAGAAATACAAAAGTGACCTCAATAAGATTTTGACTTCAAATAATAAATAAGATCACTACCAAGATATTGTTAATAATTTAACGGTAATGGATTTCAGCTGTATATACTAAGAAATAATTTGTACCCTGAGAAAATATCAAACTGGAGACATCTTATCTAAGAAGAGCTTTCTATGTCTGGTTCTTATCTAAGAACTTTAAGGAGTATTCACTTTAAGATATGGACCTTATGTTGAACTTTTTAATTAATTAGGGTATTTCTTAGGTAATGTCTTTAACATAGAACAATGAAACCCTCAGAATCTCTGCTCTATTCAGAAAACTGAAATAGAGATTCCTCAAATGTACATATATGCATATATAAATGAATATATCTAAGATATATACTGTTATATAATATATATAAAAAATGATAGAAATGTCCTGACACTTACTGGGGAGAAGGCTCACAAAGCTGGTGCTAAAGGAGCCAGACATATGGATTATCCTTTCAGAATATGCTGATGACGTGTTTCTCATGGCCCAGGACCCAGCTGATCTTGAGCTGGCAAGTGAGTGACAAGAGATTTATTCAACTGCCACCACTTGTCAGAGCAACTAGCCCAAATACATAGGCTTCTTCTAAAGAGTTCTCTACATGTAGACTCCTTGCCTCCCACATTCTGCAACATCTTGTGAGAGGCAGATGTTAGCTTTCTTGAGTTCCTATGGATACGATTGAGTCTCTCTGGGTGTAGCCAGACTTCCTCTGGTGGACAGGGACTGGTATCTGTGCTCTCCCAATTGCACACCGTCAGCTTCAATTATCGGCAGAGATACATGGATAGAGATCCCTCTCAACAGTGGTGAGCACTTACATCTAGTTTCTATCACCAGTTACATGGGATGTGCCCAGCAATTATTTCTCATCAGGGATGAGGGGTTTGGCAGAGACCTCTTTGTGTTGCCACCATACTATTGGGAAACCCTCAAGTCCTGGATCATGGTCTCTGTATCCAGGCAAAGCATGCCTTTGGGGGATACACTATTTACAGACTCATTTCTTTATGATCCACCAGTAGGTGCTCCAAATTTAGAATTCCTCAGTATCATTCACCACTTTAGTCAAGCATGAATTACCTGAGTTGGGGATCTCCAGGACTAAGAACATTCAGATTAAGAATGTCTTCTCCCTCAACTCAAACACCTTCCTTCACAGGGCTTTGCAGACTAGAGTACCACAGGTATCTTCCAACACCCCTCTCTAGCCGTTGGTTTGGTTGCATTGAAAACCAGACCCATGTTTCCCCTCAGTTTCCTCCTGTTCCCAACCACAGGACTTAAATACACTTCCATCTGGAAATGGGTCCTACAAGCTGAGAAAGTTGCCTTTTCTAAAGTATAGTTTTTCATAAGAGTATAGTTAAAATATACGACTGCGTAATTTGCTTTTATCAACTACACCTCAAACTCTACTTAAATTGGAGACTGCAGAAATACTCATTGGAAGTACATTTCCCTAATGGGACATGTTCTTTTCCGAATTTTCTAGATTTCTAGATGTCTTCCTTTATCTTTAACTTCGACAATCATTTTTCAAAAATCATTAATCACCCCTAGCAATCACACCATTTGAACTAGTTCTTTAGAATTCTATCCATCCTCAAACACAGGGAATAGGCAATCTTAGTTTATCACTGAAAAGAAAACTTGGCTTGAACTTTGTTTGATGCAAATTTAAGGTGAGTTTACAATATGGGAAGGGTATGATTTTGATTTATTACACTGGTTGCTTAATGTATACATACTGTTTTTTTCATGGAGGAAAAGACATTTCAAACTATTAATATTTAACATTTCATGTTAGACCCTTTCCATAGTCTTATAAGGTAGCCTTTTTATTGAAAAATAGAAATCTTTTTACAGTCCATGTAGCTGTAAATATATTGTCAGTAGAGATTCACATCATTGGCATCTGTAATGTGATTGTAATGAGATTCCTACTTGTCATTTACCTTGGCTTTAAAGACATTGCAAATATAGCTGCCTTGCCTTTTATTTTAATAAAACTTTCACATTTCAAAACAAAGAAAGTTATCAAGTGTAAAATTACATATGCAGAATCTCACAACTACTCTCATCAGTGTTCTAACCTATTACACTTTGCCATGTTTAATACAAGTATACAAGTACAGAATGAATATATATATATATATATATATATATATATATATATATATATATATATATAACCATATATAATCATACGGAACTGAGTCTTCGTAAAATCTTAAAACAGCCCTTTATCCTGATGTAAAAACATACACTTTGACAGATCACCCATTGCAGGGACAGCTGCTAGAATATATCTCTGAGTCCACATGGCACAAGCATTGATAACTAAATAAAAGCTGTTGCCGTGATATACTGCCAACAATCCCTGAAGGAAATTTCTGAACCTGGGAAGAATCATATAATTGTGCAAAGTATATAGTAGTAACCATTGCAGTTTTAAAGTTACATTGGGTGTCTAGCTCTGGAGTTACAATGTCAGCTTGTAATTATCTCAACTAGTGATGTGGGCTTGGATATTGTTTTACAGTAATCTGTAATTATCAGTCTTGTTTAGGTAATCAAACTGCTGAATTTGTGACACCTTCACCTATGCATGATACTGAATAGTATTTTTAATGACCACTTTTATAACTGGGATTTTGTAATTTTGGTCTGATCATATATGTAGTCTGTAATTGAAATGTTGAGGTTAGTGCATACAATAAGCATGTATATAGAGATGTCGCGAATAGTTCGCAGGCGGACTGTTCCCGGCGAACATAGTATGTTCGCGTTTGCGGCGAACTGCGAACATATGAGATGTTCGATCCGCCCCCTATACTTTATCATTGAGCAAACTTTGACCCTGCAACTCACAGTCAGCAGACACATTCCAGTCAATCAGCATCATACCCTTCCTTCCAGACCCTTCTACCTCATGGACAGCAGCCATTTTGGAATCATAACTAACTTGCAGTCTTACTGAGAGGAGGGAGAGTGTAGGTGATACTGCATCAATAGGGAAAACCATAGCTAGGCTACTGTACACAGTGTGCAATACAGTCCTGAAGGACTCTTTTGATCTCTGCTGCAAGGACACCCCTGTGTCTCTTCCCCCCCCCCTTATCATCATCCTCCCCTCACCTAACACCTAACCCTAACACCCCTCACACTTATCCCTAAGACCTAACACCCCTCACACTTATTCCTAACATGCCTCACCCTAACACCCCTTACACTTATCCTTAACACCCCTCACCCTAACACCTAACCCTAATATCCCCTCACACTTATACCTAACAGCCCTTACCCTTACACCTAACCCTAACACCCCTCACCCTAACAGCACTCACACTTAGCCCTAACAGCCCTCACCCTAACACCTAACCCCCTCACCCTTCTCCTTAACACCCCTTACCCTAACACACCTCACACTTATCCCTGTGTCTCTTCCCCCCCTTATCATCAAGGGAGGGGGGAGGATGATGAGGGAGGGGGGGAAGAGACACTGGGGAGGATGATGAGGGAGGGGGAAACAGACACAGGGGAGGATGATGAGGGAGGGGGTAAAGAGATACAGGGGATGGTGATGAGGAAGGGGGGAAAGAGACACAGGGGAGGATGATGAGGGAGGGGGAAGAGACACAGGGGAAGATGATGAGGGAGGGGGAAAAGAGACACAGGGGAGGATGATGAGGGAGGGGGGAAAGAGACACAGTGGAGGATGATGATGGAGAGGGGAAGAGACACAGGGGAGGATGATGAGGGAGGGGGTAAAGAGATACAGCGGAGGATGATGAGGGAGGTGGGAGGATGATGAGGGAGGGGGGATGAGACACAGGGGAGGGTGATGAGGAAGGGGGGAAAGAGACACAGGGGAGGATGATGATGGAGGGGGATGTTAGGTTATTCATGCCCTTTATGGATTAAAACCAGACTCTTCATCAACTATGTAATTTTCCGTGGGAGTTTTGCCATGGATCCCCCTCCGGCATGCCACAGTCCAGGTGTTAGTCCTGTTGAAACAACTTTCCCATCACTATTGTGGCCAGAAAGAGTCCCTGTGGGTTTTAAAATTTGCCTGCCCATTGAAGTCTATGGCGGTTCGCCGAGTTCGCCGGTTCGCGAACATTTGCGGCGGTTCGCGTTCGCGGTTCGCAAACCGAAAATATTATGTTCGCGACATCACTACATGTTTATAGACAAAGTTGCATAAAGAAGCACAAGGAAAATGCCAAAAATAATATTAGATATGTACCATTTGTATGCAAATAATTGATCCTGCACATAACATAATTTGATAGACAGGAGGTCTTGATGGATTACCAATATGCTAACCTTATTATCCATCATTTTACTGCTTAAGTAAACAACTTCTTTTACCTTTTCCATTTACTGTATATCAATGGTTATATTATCAGTTTGATATGCCACGCTGGAGAAAACAAGGTATATCTATAAATATGGAAAGAAAGTGAACAAAAGTGCCTTCTGTAGCAGGATACAATGGTTTCAACAAAATATAATAAACCACTTTGTACAATATGATACTTCCCAATTGCCATGTTTTGCAGGACATCCCTAATTTGAAATTCAAAATCTGGTAGAAGTATTCTCCTCTGACTCTGTCTTTACAATGTCTAATGTTTTCTTATTATTATTTTTACAGTGTTCCATTTTTAAATTTGCCATTGCCTTTGTCAAGCCTCAAATCCAACAGAATTAAGGAATTAGCTCCTTCATAGTATAGGATTTTAGGAATACGGGCTTCCTGGAGGCATTTTCCGGCCTTCGCAATGGGGTTGAAGGTACCAGAGGCTTTTTGAAAATGTATGACATTTTCTAATCTTGTTCCAAAGGACTTAGATTCTGGATGCTGGGATTTCAGCTCTATTTGTAAAAGTAAATTTGCTTGCTTATCTTCTTGCCTTTTAACTGATTCATTTTATAGTAAAACATTGTATTTATTGTTTATATTCTTAATATTTTTTGTGCCAATCAGAATCACATAGTAGACATTGCCCTACTCATTTATGAAGTTGCCAAGTCGAGAAAAAAACCTCCATGGTGGGGGTTAGTTTTTAGCTGCCACAGAGGTCCTTTAAGGGGGAATCCTGGAAGCTTCATGGTCAGCGCATTGGAAAAGGGAATGTTTAAAGCAATTATAATTAGCAAATATAATGTTTAAAGCAATTTTTTTTTAATTCATGATAGAAAATTGGTATTTTAGTCATTTTAACTTTTAATTTATAATTATTATAGCATAACATTGTTCTGTTAAACCAACGCTGCATAGACAAAACATGTTCATATTTTATTGTTGCTCCAGGGAATTGGCGGAAGCACTCAATTTCTAACTTCTTCCACAAGATAAAGGTACTATATGTGATTGGTCAAAATATAAGTTGCCACAGCAGTTTTGCATAGCAGCTCTAAGTGTGAACTCCCACAAGGATTATTTTATTTATTAATAATAATAATAATTATTATTATTATGAATGCATTTATTATTATTTATTTATTATTATTTATTATTATTTATTATTACTATTTTTATTTACTAGCAACTTGCCCGTCAAAAATGACGGCAATAAAATGTGAAGCCTAGCAATGCTGTTTGCCACACAAGGTGAGTGTACTTCAACTTTCCTTCCTTCGGCGCTCATTGTGAATCTTTCCTCCTGCCTACTATACTAGCCGCTCATTGCAGGGTGCATTAACATGCAAGTTTTGTGCTTGGGAATGCCATGTGTCTCTTTCCAGGATCTCACCCTTGTCCCTTCCTTGTGTGCTTCCCCTCTGTGTGTCTGCTGAATCTTTCCATTGGTTTTATTAGTCCCAGAGCCTTGTTTTCATCCAGTTTCAGAATTTGTTGCATTTTTCGTCCGCCTTTTCTTTTCTTGCTTAGCCAATTTTCGAGTGACGAAACACGGCAAATTTGGCTTAAATTTGCTTGCAATCTCACTCCCAGGTGTCCTAGTTCTCCCCATGGGCTGTGTGTTAGTGTGGTTTAAAGTATTTGTTTCGTAGTTATTTTTCATGTCTTTTGATTTCCGCGGTTCGGCCGTTACATTCGTATTTTTCTGAGGTTGGATTTTTTTTTCTAAGTCCCATGTTCCTCATGTGCTTGCAGCCTAAGTAAGTCCTGCGTTCCTCAACTGCTTGTAGCCTAAGTCCCGCATGCTTCCATGCCTCAACCGCTCGCCTAGCTTTGCGAGGCTCGCAGGAGCGCCATTCGGCGCTCATTTCAGCCTAAATCCCTCATGTTTCCATGCCTCAACTGCTCGCCTCGCTTTGCCTAAGGCTTCAATGGCTCAACGGCTTTTGCAAGGCGAGCAAGCGTGACGACAAATCGCAGTTTGACAACTATTATATGTGATTAGTATAGCACATCAATTTAAAATGTATGCTTATTTACTCACATATTGAATGAATGAAAGATGCTAATGATATTTAGTATTTTTTGTATTTTATTTGTATTTTATTTAAGATGACATATACATTTTGATGAAATTCTTAAAATAAAAGGAAAAATAATAAATTTGTAGATATATAGCAAATTATTTTGCATAATTGAAAGCAATACAGTTAAATGACATTTTGTGTCATTTGGCTTAAATTTTAACATGGTGAGTATATACTGTAGGGGAAAAAGTATTTTATCCCCTGCTGATTTTGAATGTTTGTCCACTGACAAAGAAATGATAAGTCTATCATTTTAATGGTAGGTGTATTTTAACAGTGAGACAACATTAAAAATAAAACTCAAAGAAAAACACATGTAAAAAAAGTTATAAATTGATTTGCAGGTCAGTGAGGGAAATAAGTATTTGATCCCCTATCAATCAGCAAGATTTCTGGCTCCCGGGCGGATTTTATATAGGTAACGAGCTGAGATTAGGAACACTCTCTTAAATGGAGTGCACCAGCTCTCAGCTCGTTACCTTTATAAAAGACACATGTACACAAAAGCAATCAATCAATCAGATTCCAAACTCTCCACCATGGCCATGACCAAAGAGCTGTCCAAGGCTGTCGGGGACAAGATTGTAGACCTACACAAGGCTGGAATGGGCTACAAGACCATCGCCAAGAAGCTTGGTGAGAAGGTGACAACAGTTGGTGAAATTATTTGCAAATGGAAGAAACAGAAAATAACTGTCAGTCTCCCTCGGTCTGATGCTCCATGCAAGATCTCACCTCGTGGAGTTTCAATGATCCTGAGAACGGAGAGGAATCAGCCCAAAACTACACGGGAGGATCTTGTTAATGATCTCAAGGCAGCTGGGTCCAAACTCACCAAGAAAACAAATGGTAACACACTACACTGTGAAGGACTGAAATCCTGCATCGACCGCAAGGTCCCTCTGTTCAAGTAAGCACATGTACAGGGCCGTCTGAAGTTTGTCAATGGACATATGAATGATTCAGAGGAGAACTGGGTGAAAGTGTTGTGATCAGATGAGACCAAAATTGAGCACTTTGGCATCAACTCACTGTGTTTGGAGAAGGAGGAATGCTGCCTATGACCCCAACACCATAATCCCCACTGTCAAACATGGTGGAAAAATTATACTTTAGGGTTGTTTTTCTGCTAAGGGAACAGGACAACTGCACTGCATCAAAGGGATGATAGACGGGGCCATGTACCGTTAAATCTTGTGTGAGAACCTCCTTCCCTCAACCAGGGCATTGAAAATGGGTCATGGATGGGTATTCCAGTATGACAATGACCAAGGCACACAGCCAAGGCAACAAAGGAGTGGCTCAAGAAGAAGCACATTAAGGTCCTGGAGTGGCCTAGCCAGTCTCCAGAGCTTAATCGCATAGAAAATATGTGGAGGAAGCAGAACATCAGCCTCAAAACCTTAATGACTTGGAGAGGATCTACAAAGAGGAGTGGGACAAATGACTTGGAGAGGATCTAGAAAGAGGAGTGGGACAAAATACGACCTGAGATGTGTGCAAACCTGGTGGCCAATTACAAGAAACGTCTGACCTCTGTGATTGCCAACAGGGTTTTGCCACCAAGTACTAAGATGAAGGGGTCAAATACTTATTTCCCCCATTGACCTGCAAATCATTTTTTTTTTTTTTTTTTTATTCTGTCTCTCACTGTTAAAATACACCTAACATTAAAATTATAGACTAATCCTTTCTTTATCAGTGGACAAACGTTCAAAATCAGCAGGGGATCAAATACTCCCCCCCCCCCCCCCCCCACTGTATATCCAAAATAAATATTTTAGAAACAAGTTTTACTGGGGCAAGACTGAAAACCACAAAAAAAGATACTGTAATCAATACTGTAAATCCCATGAAGATTAATATCCAATTATCATAACAAAAATATATCAGTCTCTAAGTGGTTAACAGTAGTCTCAATAGTAAGTGTAAAAACACTATATATAAAGAAGGAAAAAAAAGGCACCTGAAAAACTATCGGGTAACCAAAACAGGAATAATGTATACTTGAAATCAATGTAGTATCTTTCAAACACCATAATTTATTGGTACACAGTTAAAGGAAAAAACAACGACTAAAAATGCAGGTATCTACAGTCGCCACCTCAGATGTATACAATGAAAATTCACTTAATAGTTCTTGAGTACACTCAGGGATCATTATCTGGCCCAGGTTGTACAAGAGCCTACTAGAAATGAAGCTATCTTAGATTTACTCATCACAAATAATATTGATATAGTATCTAATGTTGGAATAGGGCAACCTTTGGGAAACAGTGATCACAACACAGTCTCGTTTAAGATCGAATTAAAAAAACAAAATTTTAAGGGGCCAACAAAAACTCTTAATTTTAAAATGGCAGATTTTAACGGTCTAAGGGCAGCAATACAAAGTATAGACTGGGACAGAGAACTGGCAGGTAAAAACATTGACCACAAGTGGACAACATTTAAATCCTTACTAAATATACCTACACATCGGCATATACCATGTGAGAATAAAAGTAAAAGGAGTAAATCCCATCCAATGTGGCTTAACAATGATTTGAAGATCAAGATACGGAGTAAAAAACAGGCATTTAAATTATACAAACAAGAGGGGACAGAGACTGCTTTACAGGAATACAAGGAAATCAACAAGGCTTGCAAAAGGGCGATTAGACTGGCTAAAATAGAAAATGAAAAATGAATTGCAAAAGAGAGTAAGACTAACCCTAAAATATTTTTTAAGTATATTAATGGGAAGAAGGCGAGGAAGGAAGCTATAGGAACATTACAATGTGACACAGGCCGTCTGATAATTAGTGACCAAGAAAAGGCAGATGAGCTAAATAGGTTCTTTTCTTCGGTATAAACAAGGGAGGTACCAGTGGTTGGGACACGGCAACATAATGGGGCTACACTACCTTTGCCAAATAATTGGTTAACACAGGAAGTAATCCAAAAGAGGTCGGAAAAAATAAATGTTAATAAAGCCCCGGGTCCTGATGGAATACATCCAAGGGTACTAAGGGAACTGGGTTATGTACTAGCCAAACCATTATATTTAATTTTTCAAGATTCACTCAACACAGGGTCTTTACCAGATGACTGGAGAAAAGCTGATGTGATACCTATATTTAAAAAAGGAGCAAGAGCAAATTCGGGGAATTATAGACCAGTGAGCCTCACTTCTGTAGTGGGGAAGCTTTTAGAAGGGTTAATAAGGTATAATATACAAGAATATGTCTATTTGAACAGGATCATAAGGAGTCAACATGGATTTATGACAGATAGGTCATGTCAAACAAGGCAACTCAGTGGATGTAGTCTTTTTTGATTTTGCAAAGGCTTTTGATACAGTACCACATGGGAGACTATTGTGCAAACTAAGAGATACAGGAGTTGCAGTAAATATCTGCTCATGGATTGAGAGCTGGCTAAAAGACAGGAAGCAAAGGGTTGTTGTAAATGGAACATGCTCCGATTGGACTAATGTGGTAAGTGGGCTTCTTCAGGGTTCAGTATTAGGTCCTCTCCTTTTTAACATATTTATTAATGACTTAGAGGTAGGATTGGAGTGTGGTGTCTCCATTTTCGCTGATGACACAAAGTTGTGCAAGGTAATTAAATCAGATAATGATGTGCTTTCCCTCCAAAGGGATTTACTTAAAATTTAGGAATGGGCATCTAAATGGCAGATGAGATTTAATACGAATAAATGTAAAGTTATTCATCTGGGAAGGAAAAATAGCCATGCAATTTATAATCTTAATGGAGCAAATCTAGGTGTATCGGATATTGAAAGGCATTTGGGAGTGCTTGTGGACAACCACCTAGGTAACAGTGCTGAAAGCCAAGCAGCAGCTGCAAAGGCAAATAAAATATTAGCATGTATTAAGAAGGGTATAGAAGCCAGGGAAGCAAATATAATTCTACCACTATACAAATCTCTAGTACGCCCTCATTTGAAATATGGAGTACAATTTTGGGCACCACTTCATAAAAAGGACATTTTAGAGCTGGAAAATGTACAGAGGAGGGCAACAAAACTAATAAGGGGAATGGAGGGGTTAAGTTATGAAGAAAGACTAACCAAATTAAACTTATTTTCTCTAGGAAAAAGGCGTCTAAGAGGAGATATGATTACCTTATATAAATACATCCAGGGTCAGTAAAAAGATTTGTCAAGGAAGCTTTTTGTGCCAAGAGGTTTTCAACTGACAAGAGGACATCCCTTGAGGTTAGAAGTAAAAAGATTCCACCTTAAAGAAATAAAAGGGTTCTTCACAGTAAGGGTGGTTGATATGTGGGATTCTCTACCAGAGGAGGTGGTGACAGCGGATTCGATAGATAACTTTAAAAGGGGACTGGATTTATTTTGTAATTAAAAAGGGAATTCAGGGTTATCATGGATAATTAGAGAGGCAGTATTGATCCAGGGAGAAGTCCGCTCGCCGGTGTCTGGGATCAGGAGGGAATTGATTATTTATTTATTTTTTATTTTTATATACAACTAATTAATTAATAGTTAATCCGCATATTGCAGATCAGAGGAGATCTTAAAAGGTTGAACTTGATGGACTTAAAGTCTTTTTTCAACCCTATATACTATGGCCCTCATTCTATTATCGACCGTAAAACGGCCGCAAAGCCGAGATTCCTTGCGGCCATCTTACGGCCCCGTGTAGAGCTGCCTTTACCTTGCAATTCAAATAGACGGCGCCGCAAGGATATCCCCCTTACGGCCGGCCGCATATCATGCAACCGGCCGCAAGGTCTGAAAACTTTAAATGCAAAAATAAATTCAAGATGGCACTGTAAAGCTCTGTAAATGCTAGGGATCATAATGGGGGACATGAGGATTAATAGCAACCCCCGTCTCAAGCTTGCACATCAGCCCAAATCCGAGATTTCATTAACTGTTTATTTTCCGGCCCGCAGCCTGGGCAGGTCTGAGGTGCTCCAAGCCCTCGGGACTTTGTCCACGGATATTTGACATGAATTAAAATAACAATTATTTGCGGATTTGAGTGTAGGGGAATGTTGTGCTATGAATGCTAACACCCCCAATCACTTTATCGTCTCATAAGAGTGCAGGATGGCTTTATTATGTGCCTAATTGTGTGCTTGCGGGACCTTTTTGGTGCAAGTAAGCTGCGGCTCGGTTTTAGCCTTGCCGAGAGGGTTACCGGAGCAATTGAATAGCAACCGGGCTTTTCTTGCGTCCGAAACTCTTGCGACCGTTTAAGATCAAAGGCTTTCCTGCGGCGCGTGCGGCCGCAAGGGATAACAAGGCGCCGGCCGCAAGCCTGCCGGAGCCCCCGGCCAGAAGGGAATAGAATAGGCAAATAGCCTGCGGCCGGTCCTACGGCCGATAATAGAATGAGGCCGTATGTAACGATGTAAATAAACATAGTAATTAGATTGCTAATTATTTATAAGTAGATTAAACATTGTTCAGATTATTGGCACAGAAAATATATTGTCAAGTAATAGTACATAAATATGCAATATAAGTTTATATATATTGAGATAAAGATTACAAGTGATGGTTGCTATTAAATATAAATAGTTGACTGTAAGAGAAAGTGCAAAATATTTTTATATTATAAAAGCAGTATATAATAATGTTATTTATGAACACAGTCTGTTATATTTCTGGAATATATGTTTTATTTATCATTTACGCACAAATGTATTTAACTCACTCAAAAGTTCAAAACTGTTTTTTATTTTTAACATAACATTTTAGATCTTTTTTCCCCAACAGATACACGTTATCTCTACTTAAGAGTAGATATTGTCGCTTTCTCATGCATAGTGGTTATTTTATTTTTTCTTGCTCTTACCTTAATAATCTCCATAATTTCTATTTCCCTTCTATTGCCAGTATATTCTATCATTTGAACTTCCTTTGCCTATAAGATATATAGGGAATTTACCTATATTTCAACTCAGCTTTAAGGAGATTTTATTCTTTACAAAATATATACAACAGTCTCTAGTTTCAATTCTTTTTAATGCATGTCCTGATTGAAAAATATAAAAATGTCTGTAAAAATGCATTTACAGAAAGAACTGGAATAATCCCAAAACTTTTGATTATTTGTTTGTAATTAATATACAAACTGTTACATGTATTGCTCCAAGAAGTCCATTAGTTAGAGGATGTAGGTTAATGTGAGTTAAGGAAGAGAATACATTAAGAAGAGAACATTTTTAGTTCACAACTATGCTCTGGTTGAATCAGACTCTTTAAGTCATTTAACCATAAAAAAATATATTTTTGTAACACACAATAATTAACAGAGCCACCTAGTCTACCTACCTAAAATGTCTTAAAATTATTTAAAAAATATCTCAATTAGCCTTATAGATATTCATATTCTGCTGAATTCCTCTACTGCAATTGTCACGGCCACTTAAAAGGCTGTGTGAAGTAGCACTTCAGACATTGTTGGCTATACAAAGGATACAAAAAATATACAAAGCAAAAAAAATATTGCCAGTCTGACCATTACATTAACTTTTTGGAGAATAAACATGTCCTTAGGAATGCTCTTAGATAGCTCAGGTATCAGTTCTCTAATTCTTGTAAATTGGGACTCAAAAGAGAGGAGGTCAGCCCTTAATGCTAAACTTTAAAATACTTCATTAAAATAAAAAATAAATAATTGCCAATAATGAAATACTGTGATATTGTAATGTGCAATATTTGTAAGCCTTTGTAGAAGAATTTCTGTTGATAATTTCCTTGTTTTGTTGAATGCTGACACTATCAGACATACAAATAACACTGTTACATAAAGTGAATGCACTTCAAACAATTAATTTACCTTTGGTTAATATGTACTAATTTCAGAGGCATTGGATGCCATTTAAAGGGACATAGTCCAAATATTCACATTAAAATATTATAGATCCCTTGGGCCTCATTCAATTGCGATTTGGCCAATTGAATAAGCCTCTAATTAAGCACATAGCATATTTTTTTAAGAGAAGTTTTTAGTTAGTGAAAACCTTGCTTTTGGATAGATGTTTACTAACTAAAAACTTCTTTAAAAAATATGTTATGTGCTTATTTCGAGCTCTATTCAATTGGCAAATTGCAATTGAATGAGGGCCCTTATATTTATCTTGCAGCACAAATTGTCCAAACCTCCATCATTCTACAAAATAGTTTCCGTTTGTCCTTGAATCAAGACTGGTTGTTTCTTTGAAATTATGGCTCAGCTATGCTTGTATAGAAATACTTGTTCAAACACTTTAAAACCATCGCCTATTCAGATCAGTTTTATTACTGCATCCCTCTCCAATTTACTTTCCTCTCAGGCATTGCAGAATAAAAATGTTTTAGATGTGTTTTCCTTAAAGTAAAAGGATTTATCAATGCTTTTGCTTCATTAAGAGATTGAAATAGGAGTAAATACATCATTTTAGATACTGAATACATATATACTTTCTAACGCTTTTCTTGTGTTATATCATTTTCAGATAAATTATGTTTCTGCATATTTTTGATCCACTGCTTCTTCAAGTGCCGGGGCCTCACAATTCGAGCTCAAACTTTGTGAACAAGTGTCTCTCTTTGTGAGGATAGTTTCAGACGGAACATACTTAATCTGATTTATTAATCTAAAAAAAAAAAAGAGTAAGGTTAAAATTCACTAATGAGTTCTGTAACATATAAACTACCCATCACTATACCATATATTTTTGTGTTTATGTTTCTATAAAGGGCCAGATCACTGATCAAATATTAGGGTTTAATTTGTTTGTTTAGTTACAGATTAGCAATAAAAACAGTATTTGAAGAAAAAACTGTGTCACTTTTACATCTTACATTTGGAATTACCATTGTAATATCAAGCAGGCCTACTTCTCTCCACCACATATTTGGTGCCTAGATGGTGAATGTGGATCTGCCTAGAAGTTGTTCTAATTTTTTCTGAGCTTTGAAGGTTTGCAAAGGAAAGAGCCAGGTAAAGAATAGAGTTAGAGCATTAGATCACAACAATCTCCCCGAGCCAATCCTCTCCTACCCCCTTGACTCATAATAACAGGAAACTTGTTGACATTTAAAATACTAAACTTCCAACGTAACATTTGAAAGCTACATTAATTTATTTTTCACAAATACTAATTTTATTGCTAATCAGCAGCTGAACGAATTGTAACCCTATTATATGCACACTACAGTGTTACTATCTTCCAGGTAATGTTCCTTGAATCAGGTTAATATAAGTTTTCGTTCATTGACTAAAGAATAATTATGAAAATCGATATGTTTTCTAAGTTTGCAAAATCACTTTGTTTTTTTGTTAATTTTTTTAACATTTTTACCATTTTGAAATAAAATACATATTGCATTATCTAGTATAAAACATATAGGGCCTCATTCTATTATCGGCCGTAGGAGATGCGGGGCTGCAAGGACCGGCCGCAAGCTATATGCCTATTCTATTCCCTTAAGGCCGGGGACTCCGGCAGGCTTGCGGCCGGCGCCTTGTTATCCCTTGCGGCCACACGCGCCGGAGGAAAGCCTTTGATCTTAAACGTCCGCAAGAGTTTCGGCCGCAAGCAAATCCCGGTTGCTATTCAATTGCTCCGGGAACCCTCTCTGCAAGGCTAAAACCGAGCCGCAGCTTACTTGCAGCAAAAAGGTCCCGCAGGCACACAAATAAGCACATAATAAAGCCATCCTGCACTCTGAGGAGACTATAAAGTCATTGTAGGTGTTAGCATTCATAGCGCAACATTTCCCTACACTCAAATCCGTAAATAATTTTTTTTTAATTTATGTCAAATATCCATGGAAAAAGTCCAGAGGGCTTGGAGCACCTCAGACCCGCCCACGCTGCGTCCGGAAAATAAACAGTTAATGAAATCTCGGATTTGGGCTGATGTGCAAGCTTGAGAGGGGGTTGCTATTAATCCTCATGTCCCCATTATGATGCCTAGCATTTACAGAGCTTTACAGTGCCGTCTTGAATTTATTTTTGCTTTTAAAGTTTTCTGAGCTTACGGCCGGTTGCAAGATATACGGCCGGCCGTAAGGGGATATCCTTGCGGCGCAGTATATTTGAATTGCAAGGTAACGGGAGCCCTGCAAGGAATCGCAGCTTTGCGGCCGATTTACTGCCGATAATAGAATGAGGCCCATAGTGTTTTATAGTTATATACATATAATATTTAGTGCAATTATGAAGACATTTAAACTGATTTTATGTTGCATCTTGTCACCTGTCCATCAATAGGGACAAAAAGGACCTGGCATATCTTTTCCCCCGATTTATTTCAGCCTCATTTATTTATAATATGATATAATATTGGTAATTCAGATACTTTTCCAAAACATCCCAAATCTGTAAACTTTACTATTATACTCACATTGAGGCAGACTTAAACTACATGTAATTATAATATTTAATATTTTCTACAGTCATTTGCAAAAAAGTGTGCTATTTATTCTTATTTTTCATAACAAAACATAACATTAAACATAATTAGTGAGTCCCTTATGTGAGGAAAAGTTTAATGTAAATTAATAATTATAATAATAATAATTATTATTATTATTATTATTATTATTAGCATCAAGAATTATGAATTACAAGCATATATAACATTTATTCTCCAAGAACCTTCTTTATTTCAGAGAATAAATTCAAAGAATATTGTAATTATATAAATATAGTAGCCTGATGTTTTTCTAATCTGTCATGTTTCCTACACCTATTGGTAGATGATGAATTGTATTGAAAACTGCAGTGATATATGTTCAAATGGGCTTTTTCTGTAAATTAGGAATAAAAGCTTCTATGTCTCCTGCAGTGCAATGATTTGTGTTTCTTCACACATTATGCTTTCATCACATACAATATCCCTTTGAGAATATAAATCTAAATGCACATGCATGGTGTTGAAGTCTGTATGCCATTTTCAATCCAGTAAAAGTAATTGCTAGAGCTTTGTGAAGAGATCTGTTTTGTTTTTTTCTGGAATTTGTTCTGCAATTTGGGCATAGTATTCTATATCTAATATTGAAGCAAAAATTTAAAATGTAATGTTTATGTATATATATATATATATATATATATATATATATAAAGAGTGAGGTAGCTGTGAATGATCAGCAATAGTGATGTCCCGAACAGTTCGCCGGAGAACTATTTGTGGCGATTTTTCGCATGTTCGCGTCCCCACGAACGGCGAACAAATGCGCTTTTCGGTTCGCGCCCTATAATTTATCATTGAGGAAACTTTGAACATCATTTATTTTATTTTATAATTTTTTTTGTGTAATCTATGCCTGCCTGCCAGCGTGTGTGTGTGACAGGCTAACACCTAACAGCTTATATTGTGCTTATTTTCACTACTCATACCTGGTGGTGTAACATACATTGAAAACAACCATTTTTTTCCTGTAATCTAATTTCAGTGGCCTGCCTGTTTCAGGCTCACAGCTTATATTGTGCTCAGTGACACAAAACAAAACTTTTTTGACTGTAATAGATTGAATAGCAATTGCCTGCCTACAGTCGTGTGTGTGAAGCCTATTGCATCTACTCTGCCAACTTTTGCCAGTGCACAGTGACACTCATATCTGGTGGCACCTTAGATTGCACGCGCAGTGCCCCAAATTTGAAGTGGGAGGACCGACCAAGCATCTTTTTCCATCTCCCGCTTCCAAAAATCCATGCCATATACACGTCCCCTGATAGTGGACGTAACAGGGATTAAACCGTTAGGAATAGTACTACTTAACAGTACACACCTTATAATAACGCAGACAGAGGCAACGCGTATAATCTTCCATGCTGTGCAGTGGAAGACCCCAGACTCTGACCTGTGTATAATCTTCCATGCTGGGCAGTGGAAGCCCCCAGACTCTGACCTGTGTATAATCTTCCATGCTGTGCAGTGGAATCCCCAGACTCTGACCTGTGTATAATCTTCCATGCTGGGCAGTGGAAGCCCCCAGACTCTGGGAGTCTGAAGAAGAGGAGTCAGAGGAGGAAGGTGGCTTTGAGGAGGTGGAAGACCAAACACAGCAGGCGTCCCAGGGGGCTTGTTGTCACCTTTCGGGGACCCTTGGTGGCTGGGTGGAGGAAGAGACCTTCAATGACATCAGTGAGGACAAGGAACGGGACAGGGCTAGGTTGGTATCCAACCTTGTGCAAATGGGGAGTTTGCGGTTGTGCAAAGGGACTGTTTGCGGTTGTTTGCAGTGCATTAAACTGGGAGATTGGTCTGTTACTGTGAAGCGGGTGTAACCCTTACACTACCTGATCAATACAACATCATACCTGATGTTTTAAAGCATGTTATTCCAAACAATTTAGGAATGTTAGGTGATTTATGCCCTTTATGGCTTATAACCAGACTCTGCATCAACTATGTAATTTTCCATGGGAGTTTTGCCATGGATCGCCCTCCGGCATGCCACAGTCCAGGTGTTAGTCCCCTTGAAACAACTTTCCCATCACTATTGTGGCCAGAAAGAGTCCCTGTGGGTCTTGAAATTCACCTGCCCATTGAAGTCTATGGCGGTTCGCCCAGGTCGCCCTGTCGCGAACATTTGATGGAAGTTCGGGTCCGCTGTTCGCGAACTGAAAATTTGATGTTCGCGACATCACTAATCAGCAATCTAAATGATTATTCAGATTCTGATTAATCAGAGTACTGCAGTATATAGGGAATGCTTTTTTTATTGGACAAATATTTTAGTTAAAATGACAAGCTTTCGAGAGTTGCACCTCTCTTAATCAAGTCAGAAGCAATACTGATTAAGGCTTAGCAAAACAATTGTAATGCAGAGCAGAGATTTAAAGTTAGCCATAAATTTGTACTGATCGGTCAAGTGTGCGAGTCTATACACAGATGTTAAACAGGGCTGTAAATATCTTCACATATTAGGGAGTTGCAAAACAACAATAAAACATAAGAAGGAATGTGGCACGTTCATACAACATGTTGATAATGTGCTAGAGATCCCCAGTCCATGTTAAGTAAGACCTGCATCTTTAGTGTTAAAGAATTTGATCATCTTCATTTCAAATGTTTTTCTTTCCTGGTTGTTTTTGAAATGTTTTGATTTTTTTGGATGGAGCGCTCATTCTGGCTAAAATGGTGTCCAACTGGGAAAATCAGCTGAAAATTACATCTAAGGCATGAATCTACACAGATATTCTATTAAAAAAGCACAATGAAAGCAGTTATTGTGCCCCAATTTCTTTCTTATGACCCTGCCATATTCCTGCTCATGTTCTATTGTTGGTTTACAACCCCTTAATATATGAACACATTTATGGCCCTAACAAATAACACTGTCTCCTCCTTCTTAGCTCTAACTCTGTGTATAGACTCCCATACTTGACTGATACATAATTTATATCCAACTCAGAATCTCTGCTCTGTATTCCTTTGCTAAGCCTTAACCAGTATTGCTTCTGACTTTTTGAAATAGAGGTACAACTCTCAAAAACTTGTCATTCTAACTAAAATGTTTGTCCAGTTAAAAAGGTATCACTATTTACTACTATACTTTGATAATTCATATTATATATATACTGTATCTCTTAATTTAAAGTGTAAGTAAATATTTGATTATACATAATAAGGAGGGATTAATTTGATAAATGAAGAACCATTTATTTCTCAAAAACCTTAATACTTTAAAAAAACACATCTTAAACTCTCAATTTTCTCAAACAAGTTAGTCAAAATGTACTAATCATTGTTTTACTTACTCCCTTAATAGTACTTATCTGCCCCCAAAAGCATCATGTCATCAGTCATCTACATCATTCACCATTCTCAGCATGCTGATTAATTCTGTAATACTCTACAGTGACTTCCATACCTCTAGAATCAAACAGAATTCTCTGTTACCACATACTAAACATTCATACCAATGCAGCCTCCGACATACTAGCACTTGTTTCCAAATACTCAATAATAGGAAATCAAAAAATGTTTTTTTCTTTACATCGATCTAAAGATAGTGTTAAAAATAAAAAAGATCATTGCATATACTGACAAAATAATTACAAACATTACATTTGTGTCACACATTGAAAATCACAGTAGTGATTGCTCCCCATTGCTGTCTTGTCTGGGCCTTAAAACAAGCCTACCTTCGGCATACCAGTTTTATGTAAACACAAGTTATAAAGCACAGTAACTGTTATTGCTCTATTAATAAATGATAATACAAATATTTGTAGAATGGAAAAAAAGTTAAAAAAAACATTCTTTTTTCTTTCTTTCATGACGCCTCCACCATAAAGCAGTGTTATTATTATTATTGTTATTATTATTATTATTATTATTATTATTATCCTTTATTTGTTTCAAGGGAACACATTCCATAGCGCTATACAGGGTTTAAGTACAAGGTAAAAACAAAATGAACACATTGCAAAATAATGGAGGGCCCTGTTCTTTAGCTTAAAATCAAGCGTACATAGAACTTGTGTCCACAGCATTGACACAATATTAAAAACTCACAATCTTACAGTGTAAAGGGTTTAAATGTGATACTGGAGAGTGATAAATACAGTGGTAGTATAAAGGCAAAAGGCTCAAGCAAGTGGAGGTGGCTCTGTGTTGCACTTTAGTGCATGTGAGTGACATATTGCTGTGTGCAGTTGTGCATATTAAGGCTGAAGGTGATACGCAAGGAGTTCCAGAGTGTAGGGGCAGCATGAGAAAAGTCCTGAAGGCGGGAGTGAGAGGAGGAAGAAAGAAGAAGGTCATTAGCAGAGCGAAGAGGGTGGTTGGGGCATAGGGGAGGGATTTGTTTTGAAGGGATAGGATTCTCTGTACAAGTTGTAATGGGACAGGTTGATAGTAGAGATTCCATAGTGGATGTGGAATTCTGCAAGAGTAAAGACTGGGTGGGTGTATCAGTGGCAATGTGGAAATTGCCAAGGGAACCAGGACTATGCAGGGAAATGTGCAGTGAGAGGAAAATAATATTCCCATACCTCGCTTGTTACCAGGTCTTGAGGTGTGATTGAAGTGAATGCCACCGAGCTGTGTGTAGTTGACAACAAGTTGAAAAGAGTTAGGGGCCCGAGTTAGGGGATATATCTCCAGCAGCCAGCAGTAGAAGGAGTGTGAGTGAGAGGAGATGGGAGTGGCACTTGCAGAAACAGTTCTGCGTTTGAATTTTGGAAGAGGAAGGAGATAGTAACTTGAAGAAGGAGAGGGAGTAAAGAAGAGGAGAGCAGGGAGGGTGAGATGGTTATGTTGTTGAAGACATGATGTGGAGAAACTGAGGAGAAAAGTGTGAGAAAGAGCAGGACACTATGTGTAAGCAACAAAACAATAGAATATATAGAAAACAAGATAAAATATGCTTACCTTGATTGTTCAATTCCTGTTCAATATGGTTTAATTCCTGTATAATTCTATTCTGCTACACGTTAGAATTTTCACTTAAGGGATGTGAACTGTTGCAATAGATGTTACATCTTGCAATGCATTAGGTTTATAGGGCCAGATCAACCAGCTGTACAAAGTTGGGTGTAATTTGCAGGTTACAGACTGGCTAATTGACTAAGTTAAAATAGCGAGGTGTCTCTTCCTTATCAGGAAAATTATGTATTAAATGTATTTAATTGGTGCAAGTGTCAGGTAGTAAATTATATGTACAACCAAACAGAATGTACAAGGGTTGTAGATTGAGTAGAAGAACAAAACAAAAACAGCATATAATGATATGATATAAGTGACAGGGTAAGGGTATGTATCAGGTACAATTTCAGAGCAGATATTCATTGGAAATCAGCATGCCATAAAATTATATAAGAGGCAGAGGAAGGGTTAGAATTAAGTACAATTTCAGAGCAGGTAAACAGCACGCCATAACATAATATAAGAGGCATAGTAAGGATAAGTATCAGGTACAGAGCAGATATTCAGGTGAAAACAGCATACCTGTTTGAAGAGAGAGGAAACATGAATTAATGTGATGTCACAGCCATTTCTTCCATATATTAAAGGTAGAGTTGTGTAGAGGGAAAATGCATTAGAAGCAATGCTGTATTGTAATATAAATGCTGTATTCTATATAAATATGGTATCTCATTTAAATGTGCCATTTAACTATGTTTTGTATATTTTAATCTCAAGGACAGGTGTCAAGCATAAAAAAGGCTTAAATGGAGAATAATCAACAATATTCTACCCACTAGCAAATTCTACAACAATTAACCATGTTTATTGCATTTCTCTTATTTATTTCAAAATTTAATGAAGCATTATTATATATTACTAGCGACTTGCCCGTCAAAAAATGACGGTCAATAAAATTTAAATGTTGTGAAATTTATTTGCAACACAAAATGAGTCTACTACATTTGTCCCTTTTTTGTTTCTAAAAAGAAATACACATTTCTTTTTTTAACTTTTTATTTTTTGTAACTTTCAACTTATATTTCATAATCCTTTTTTTTTTTAAAAAACAATATAATAATATCTTAATTTTAATGCATACATATTGTACTTTTTAATGCATACATATTGTAAAGTGTAACATGAAATTTTGTAACAGGCAACTTGTATATTATACAATCTTTCAACCTTCTTTTAACAATACTAACACTTTTAAATAGATATTTATCACTTAGTAACTGCAGACTATATTAACTTAGAGTAAGTACATTTTTTTACAAATAATTTTTTTTTTTTTATTTGTAACATTTTTGTTAAACTCTCGTTAAACTAAATTACCATTGAATTCAGAGGAAGGCAAACAATAAAAACCCCCATTCAAACTTTTGCAATTGTATCTTAGAGGGAAAAAAATTAATTCCTTCCTGACCCCATTAACTGGCGATCGGATTACTCCCTGAATCAATACTTTTCCAAATCTTATGAAATGATTCAACTACATAGTAACAATACATGTTTGCCTATAACATATCTCTTTAACAAACAGTTTTTAAACTTTTTTTTTGTGGGACCAATCATATGAACATGAAACTTGTAACCCATTTCAATATGTTTAAGGATGTTTAAGTTTTTTTTTTTTTTTCTGTTTGTCTTTTATGCAAATATCACATAGCGTTTCCAAAGTGAAATAGTGGTCTCCTATTTAAAGAGTCCCAGAGTACTTACATTTTGTACTGGAAGTCAAACCACTGTTCTCTATGGATTTTTTTGTCCATTGTATATAGTTTGTTCTTGAAATGTTGTTTTTGTGCAATAATATTGAGTACCTTAAAATGTTGTCATAGAAATGAAACTACTCTACTCTATGTTTACAACACCTCATAGTACACAATGTTTTTTGTGTAAACGCATCCATCGTCTAATAAATGACCCTGACTTTCATTTTCGTCAACAGTCACTTTAATTTCGTTTGGATTGGTGCACCTTGAAAAAGCAACATAGAGTTGTCCATGTGCAAAAACTGGTTCCTTTAAAAAAATCCCAACAGACTTAAACGTTTGGCCTTGTGATTTATTGATGGTCATGGCAAATGCCATGATAACTGGAAACTGTCTCCTTTGAAGGACAAAAGGCAAACCACTCTCGCTTGGAGCTAAATCAATTCTTGGTATAAAAACTCGGTCACCTCTATGGGTCCCAGTTATAATTTCTGCATGTATAAAATGATCTTTTAACTCATGCACAATTAATCTGGTGCCATTACAAAGTCCTTTTTTTGGATTCATATTTCGCAATAACATGACAATTGCACCTTTTTTCAATTGTAAAATATGTGGTGGCATTCCAGATGGTGTTAAGGAATTAATAAATTCGATACTAAAATTCGATTCACTCTCTTTATCATCAGCCAGAACAGAATCTGCACTGTAATAATTCTTCTGTGGTGCATTGATGTATTTTAAAATTTCATTATTTACATTCAAGGCATCGATATTTTTTGATGTTAATATCACTTTGTTTGCAATGTCTGAGTAATCCTCGTTATTAAGAGTGTTTACAAATATGGCTGATATCAGTGATTCGTTGCAAACCATTTCTGATGGAATTTCAATAGTATCATTTGGTAAATGCTGTATTTCTGGATGTTTTCCTTCTCCGATTTTAATAAGCCAATCATTGAATTCATTTTGGCCTTCAGATCTCATATTTAATTCTAATTTGAGATGTGTAAATATTTGCCACAGTTTACTGGTCTTGATACATGTTTCAATGATCTCTGTTCTATTTCCGTGTGGCACAACAGGTAATGTTTGCCGAAAATCTCCTCCTAACAGCATCACCTTTCCACCAAATGGCAACTTATTATCCATCACTTCTTTTAAGAATCTGTCAATACATTGCAGTGCGTGACATGACATCATTGTTGCCTCATCTATGATAATTAGTTTCGTTAGTTTAAATTTTTTTGCTTGTATAGAATTGAGTCGAATATCTGGCACTGATGTTTCCAAAATGGGAACTGGCAGCTTAAATCCACTATGAACAGTTCTACCACCATCTAACAAAAGTGCAGCAATTCCAGTTGTTGCAAATGGCATAGCTATCTGACTGTGTGATCGAATATAACTCATCAAACAATTGTAAAGATAAGTTTTTCCAGATCCACCTGGGCCGTCTAGATAGAAATACCGGTCTTTGACCATTTCATCATCTGTAGCATTTGTGATGGCCTGAAATGCTTCTAACTGTTTAGTATTTAATGTTGCCAGTTTTTCTTGTGTTTTTTGTTTTTGTAGCTCAATGTCATAATCATCAAAATTAATGTCATCTATAAGTCCTGGATCCGGTAAATTAAAACTTGAACAATTTAATCCATGAGCAAACAATATTTCTTGAATTTCCAACAATGTTTTTAACAGAGCGATTGGTTCTCTGTAACGTTTCAAGAAGTCTTCTGACATGTTTAATTTAAATGTTTCCCACAAAGTGAAAGCATCAGGTACATTGCAAAATATGCATATGAATGCAAATTGTTGTCTCATTTGCTTTGGCATTTGACATAGCGCTGCTTCTTCCAGACACCTCTCCCATTCTGTATCATCAGCTATGAAATTTTGCTGTCTTGCAGCTAATAGGAATGTATCATAAACGATGTCATTGACTGTACGTAAATGCTCAAAACTCTGTGCACCGGGAACATGTAGCAGAAGTAATCTTAAGCTGAAACGTTCAATATCCCTTGGACTGACGGTATAAATGCGTGGTATAATTTTTTGTGCATCTCTTCTTCGTTCTTTCCATTGACCATTTACAAATACATAGTAATATGGTATCTCTATGTATAAAAATTGTCTGGCCTGCGTATCCTGACAGTTTAATTTAAACCATGCTATAAGTGTGGTATCTCTGTCTTCACTTTGACATAATGCAAGTCTTTCATTTCCTTGAGTAAAGCAAACCATCTGACTTTGAGGCAAATGTACAGCTAAGCGATAGATAGCATGTGACCGATCATGCATCTCAAATTTCAAAAGGCGCCACATTGCTTCAGGAGCACTAACATAGCGAGCATCTAAATAATTTGATAGTTCATCGTGTACAATTGGATTTTCGTTTTCATTTACAGCACCTTGTACAACAACAGTAGCTGCGTCATATCCTTTGTATATATATTTATACACATACTTAATTGATTTAATCGAAGTGCAAGCTTCTACATTGATGTGTGCATTGTACTTGATGAGCAAATGTGGATTGTATGGAACAACAAATCTATTATCAACCTTTTGGCCCCGGATAATAGCTGTTTCTCCTTGTGTTCTTTTATACAAAGGATATCCATCACAATTAGCATAAGTTTGCATTTGAAATTGTTTTGGGAATTCTTTTGTACATTTTTTATTTTCCATACATGGTGAATTAGGATTCATCTCTCCACATGGGCCATGAATCATTCTATGTGTAACAATCTCCCAAAGTTTTGTATATTTTTCTTGGTCTGGCAATTCGGCAGAAATGACTGAATCCACTCTCTCTGCAGTTTTCAACTTATCTTTTTCCTGCAGTATTAAAAGTATGTGAGCATGTGGCAGTCCTCTTTTTTGAAATTCAATAGTGTAAACAAATGCCATACATTGTCCAAATAATTTTGCTTTAGTGATATCATGTATTAATGAATTCAGTTTGATTTTAAATACTCTTGCCACTAAATCTGGTCGGTCAGATGTAGTTTGTCCCAAATACAAATTTTCCTTGATCTCTGGCCATTGGGGATTACACGTGAATGTAATAAATAAATCTGGTTTTCCAAATTTTGTGACAATAGCCATGGCATCATTATACCTTTCTCGCATATTGCGAGGAGATCCTTGGAAAGTTGATGGCAAAATAATTGCTCTTCCAGCTGGAATGTCTCTGTTTGCAGCTATTTCAGCCACATAATCCATTAATCCACAATACTGTTCAACTCGTAATTTTTTTTGTTGAAATTTAATGAAATTTAAATTATTGGCTTCAACTTGTAGATATGAATCAATAATCCATTGTTGAGTGAGTTTGCCTCCATGTAAAATTGGATTAAAGCAGTCACGGATAGCAGTTTGTGCAACTTTATATTCCAGCATTGAAACATTAGATCTAATGCGAAGTTTAGTATTGGGATAAGTTTCCAATTTTAATTTTGGTTCCCATCCAGGTTCACCATTTGGAAAGAAAATGGGATATGTCATTGGATCTAAATTACAACTTAATATATTGATGTTGATAAATGGTTGTTCTTCATTGCGTGGATATATTCTAATATCACGCTGAAAAGGTGGTTCACCATCCTCATTTTTAAACACCATAGCAACCTCATTTACTGTCGGTAAATTATATCTTCTTTGATCAGTGTTGCGATCTCTTTTTAACACCATATTTACTCTTGGTATAGGCAATAGATGTCTTTCAGCATGTTCCTGTTGTTCTTTTTCCAGCTGTGCTAATTGTTTGTATGCTTTACTATATGGGTTGTTTTGCATAATTTTATCCAGCTGTTCAAAGACTATGCGCAAACACTGTCTATTTTCTGGTAGTGTCATTCTTTGTTCCACAGCTTCCATCGTATCCAAGACATACAACTGTGCAAATTTCCTTGGCTCTCCTTCTTGTGGGTGTAAATGTGAAGTTCGGTGGTATATTTGACCTTGAATTTTGAAACAATAAGGACCATGTCCTGGTACATTTTCTGCTAAAGTTGCACCCATTGAAGCAAATGAAATTGCACTGTTATAAGACCTGATGTTTTGTTTGAAATTATTATAATTTGGAAATGTTGGATCACTCATAATACATTCTAAATAATATGGAAATGGATGTCTTAGTGGAAGTTTCACCTTTCCTTTCTGACAGCAACTAATGAAATTTCCATCAGTAGGTCTTTCCTTTATGAAATGATAGGCCCCACAAAACTGACAAAGCACATTAAGTAACCCACAATAATGAGTATCTACATGTACTGCAGTATTGAACACATTGTCATGCATTTTTTCCACATATATATCAAACCCACTTTCTATATGTACATTGTTGTCATGTGTGTCTACATTTAAGTCATTCTGCACAATAGAATCATTAGACACTGGTTCACATAGATGTTTTTTTTTACTTTTCCTTTTTTTGCAAGGCCCAACAGACTCACTTTTGGCTTTCTTAGCAATCTTTCTTTTATTTAAAAGTCTCTGTTGATCTTCTTCTCTCAAGCGTTGTGAAGTTTCTGGTGTATGAGCATCTCTCCACCTTTGCTTCCTTTCCCTTGCCAATCTTCTTTTGCGTTCCATTTTGTCTTCTCCATTATCTTCCATTTTTTAATCTGTAATAGTCAATATAAATATTAATTAGTCTTTCTTCTTATTTTTGTGTACATATGTCTTTTTACTTTTTGGACTGTTACATTAAAGTTGATGAATAAACGTTATCCTTGTTTCCAATGAAATAAATGAAACCATTTTTCAAATTATTTTATTGACATATATTAAATTGGTAATAACTGGACATATATATTTATTATATCAATTATTCATCTTTCAATTCATTTTAAATCCTTCTTGATTCACTTCACTGCATACATTTTTTTTTTTTTTGGCAAGTGCTTCTTCGTTTTGTTAAATGTTTGTATTGCTTCGTATTGTCTATTCAACTTTCCATAATTTTTTTTAACATATGCTGTTTTGATGTGTCAGGACCAAATTAAATATTTACCTGCAAAGACGGTCTTGATGTTGTTCAAAGGCTGCAAACGTCACACTGTGTGTTTATTCACTTTCCTTGATCAATAATCTGTAATTTAAATTTTAGAATCTTTGTATTATTTCACTTCACCCATATCATGAAATAAACATCAATCAAGAGACATATATTTTTATTCCTTAAAAACCTGAAAGCAAATTCTTTAATATGTTCCTATAGTAATCTAATACAAAACTGTTTTTGATATTACTCATTATTAATAATTAATTCATTAAATAAAGTGCATTATGAATGTTATTTTTAATTCTTTCACACAGGTAAGCACAATATCTAACGAATTAATTACTAATGTAATATACATTATTAATTAATAATTATATTTAATGTACATTATTAATTAATGCAGAATATATAAGCAATTATTAATTTAATGTACATTATTAATTAAATTTAAACTGAAAACATAAACATGAGTCTATCTGAGAATTAAATTATTAAAATCATGTACATTCTTAATTAATGAATCAATGTGTTTGTTTTCTGCATATTCTTAAACGCTAACATTTTTGATATTACTGTTTAGTAATAATTAATTAATTGTAGAAAGTACATTATAAACGTTATTTACAATTCTTTTACACAGGTAATTACAATATCCAATTAATTAGTAATGTAATCTACAATTAATTAATGTTCAATATATAACAAATTAATTTGTAATAGAATGTACATTATTAATTAATAATTACATTTAATGTACATTATTTATTAATTCATGAATAAATGTGTTTCTTTTTTATGGACATTCTTAAACGCAAACTCACTTTTATATTAATGCTTAATTCATTAATTATTTAATGTACATTATCAATAGTATTGTCAATTGTTTCACACAGTTAAGCTCAATATTATATTTCTGTTAATGAAATAATGTACATTAATTTAATAGTTAATTGGTTATATTTTATTGATTATTAATTCTTAATTAAATAAAATACATTATGAATATTATTTACAATGTTTCACACATTTAAGCACAATATATAATCAATTAATTATTAATTTAATGTACATTATTAATTAAATTTAAACTGAAAACATAAACATGAGTCTATCTGTGAATTAAATTATTAAAATCATGTACATTCTTAATTAATGAATCAATGTGTTTGTTTTCTGCACATTCTTAAACGCTAACATTTTTGATATTACTGTTTAGTAATAATTAATTAATTGTAGAAAGTACATTATAAACGTTATTTACAATTCTTTTACACAGGTAATTACAATATCCAATTAATTAGTAATGTAATCTACAATTAATTAATGTTCAATATATAACCAATTAATTTGTAATAGAATGTACATTATTAATTAATAATTAAATTTAATGTACATTATTTATTAATTCATGAATAAATGTGTTTCTTTTTTATGGACATTCTTAAACGCAAACTCACTTTTATATTAATGCTTAATTCATTAATTATTTAATGTACATTATCAATAGTATTGTCAATTGTTTCACACAGTTAAGCTCAATATTATATTTCTGTTAATGAAATAATGTACATTAATTTAATAGTTAATTGGTTATATTTTATTGATAATTAATTCTTAATTAAATAAAATACATTATGAATATTATTTACAATGTTTCACACATTTAAGCACAATATATAATCAATTAATTATTAATTTAATGTACATTATTAATTAATAATTCAATGTAATGTACATTAATAATTAATGCACAATACATAACCAATTATTAATTTAATGTACATAATTGTCCTTATTAAGTAACTAATAATATAGTAATTAATTAATGATACTTCTTAAAATGTACCTTTTGTAATTCAATGTTCCTGAATCAGTATCCTGAAGAGCTATCAATCTCTTTCGATTTTCCAGCATCCGAAAATGTCCAGTCACACTGTCATCACCTCAGGAAAAGGTGTCAGTAATGTGTCAATTGTGCCCTATATATAGGTTTTTGCGCGAGCCAAATGCATTGTTTTCGGCGGGAAATACGGGTGCGCGAGCGAAATGCATTGTTTTCGGCGGGAAATACGCTGTTGCTCGAGACCAATGTGTTGTTTTCGGCGGGAAATCGGAGTTGGCGCGAGACAAAGGCGGGAAATCGTAGTCGGCGCGAGGCAAAGGCGGGAAATCGTAGTCAGCGCGAGGCAAAGGCGGGAAATCGGAGTCTACGCGAGACAAAGTCGGGAACTCCGTGTTAATCCGGAAATGTGTGGTGTGCGTCTTATCGGATTTTCCGTAAGTGTTTTCCGTGGCTATAGTGCTGTAGCCTCGTTTTCGTTTTGTTCGGCCGCCATTTTTTCTCTCGCTTATTTTTTTTAAAGTGTCTAAACTCTTTTATTTTGCTTTAAATGAAGGCGATAGTTTTTGTTTTGAGGTCCAGGATGCTTCCTCTTGCTGTCGGTAACTTTTTTATTTATGTGTTCTGTGTATTTAGTGTGTTTTATCTTTTTTCTTGTCCGCGGGTTGCGTCCGATTTTTGCGATGTCGTAATGTGTCTTATACGCCGTCACGGATTATCCGTAATGTGTCTACGCCTTTTTTTTCGGCCGCCATTTTTTCTGTCGCTTATTAATGAAGGCGATAGTTTTTGTTTTGAGGTCCAGGATGCTTCCTCTTGCTGTCGGTAACTTTTTTATTTATGTGTTCTGTGTATTTAGTGTGTTTTATCTTTTTTCTTGTCCGCGGGTTGCGTCCGATTTTTGCGATGTCGTAATGTGTCTTATACGCCGTCACGGATTATCCGTAATGTGTCTACGCCTTTTTTTTCGGCCGCCATTTTTTCTGTCGCTTATTTTTTTTTTTGTGTTTACATTTTTGTATTTTAAGGTAAATCAATGTGTAACTCGCTTTCTGCAGGTCGTGGATGCTCCCTCTTGCTATCGGTTAGGTTTTTATGTATGTGGTGTGTGTAGTTATTGTTAATTTTAATTTTTATGATAGGCGGTTTGCGGCCGTATTTTTTTACTACGCTCATCGCTAAGCCCGCTAAAGTTCTACGGGTTAACGGCTCGCCTCGCTTCGCGAGGCTCGCCGGGCGATGAGCGCCAGCGGCGCTCATCGCTAAGCCCGCTAAAGTTCTACGGGTTAACGGCTCGCCTCGCTTCGCGAGGCTCGCCGGGCGATGAGCGCCTGCGGCGCTCATCGCTAAGCCCGCTATTCGTACGGACCACGCAAACAGCGTGACGACGACTCGTAGCAGGACAATTATAATATGTGATTAAAACATATGCCCACCTAGGAGAAAATACAAGTATTATAGCAATTAAAATATATCCAGCGATATGCTGACATTTGTATATTGAAATGCAACTTCAGAGGAAATGACATAATAGTGATAATTTGTATAATATTTTGCTAAGGCATCCACTGTGAGAAGATGGCAACACTATAACATCAACCAGCAAAGGGGAGCTATACTTGAATGCAATTATTTATAATGATAGAAATGTGATTACACACTGTAACACAGCAAATAAGGACTGGGTACTATGAATGATAGTACAAAAGGAAGCATTGACAGTACAAAGAGTTAAGAGCATTTCTAGGTCATTCGTTAGGGCTCATGTTGGGTGCTAGGTTTCTTTCTAGAGAAATTTGTAAAAAAATGTACTAAGCCGCAATGCTGTGTAAAATTCCTTGAAGCATGTCTTAAAAAATGGCCTGCTCCAGCGTGCCACACTTATTTGATCATGTTTTTGTGTGTGAAACAGGTTAACCACAAACTTGATTCATAGCTGCCATTCATCTATACTATGGCATTCAGATAAACGTACACATTACAAAATTCTCACAAAACATGCCAGTTATGCTGCACCCCAAAGGGACTCTCACACCTGAAGATTGTTTAATTTAGACATAGTCCACAATCAGTAAAAGTGAGGTCTTGAATCCAAAGTAAAACCATATAAGATGGTTTCTCATATATACTAAAAATCAAACAGTTTGAGTCATTTGTTTACTACCTTTCCCATATATATAATATAGAGAAAATGAATAAAGACATAAAAAGTTCATCTTTAGTGAACTACAGCACACTCAGATACTTACTTACTGGAAGGTCTAGCTCAAATATAGTGCAATATAAACAATATTCACAAAATAAATACTTTTTGATCACAATAATTGAAAAGTTCCTACTTAAAAGCAATGGAAGCTTGACTACTATAGGGTTCTTGGGTCTTGAATGTTGTTTAAATGGAGTAAATGTTCTATCATACTAGATTAAAATAGGTTACTGCTTTGATGCTTATGCCTAGATCACATTGTAGTCACTTTTTTCTACAGTGTTAAAATACCATGGTAAAATATAGGCGCTATAACAATGCATTTCTTATATATTATTGCAAGCACATGCATAGTGAGAGCTTCCCACACGCAAAAAAAAACATTACTAGCAAGTACTAATAGTGATTAGAGCAATCACATAAAATGTAATGCTAGTGCCTGCAAATATTTCCAATCACTAGCAATATCACTGTAATATCAGCACTGAATAGAGCCCTATAACCCCTCATTCTGCGTTATGGATAATCGTGAGGAACACCAAATAAAATTGATTCTAAAAAAAATTAAGCTTTATTTATCCATAGTGTTAAAAATTGGCAAACCACACTTTCATCTGGGAAGGATTCCACATTATATACACTCTGCTGAATATATACAGGAAGTGCCATCAAAATACCACCACCATAGTGCCACAAATAGTCTGACCCGACTGAATGACTTAACAACATCTTCTCAATCCTACTTTTTTGCCTAAATTCCTCTAATAAATAGACATAAAATCCACTTCTAATCACATCCTTGTAACACTGTGATCATGACATGTCATATATTTTAGCAATTCTGAAGTATAAAACAATCTCTATAATAATTTAAATATTTTCTTTTTTTTTAGTCAAGCATATTCAATTTTGCTAGCTCTAAACCAAAGACACCCATTCTATTAGTATCCCAGACCTGGGAAACTTTCCAATTTCATGATATAACTTTTATTTTTAAAACTTTGTCAAAAATCATTTTATATATACTGGACCTTACTCCCCTTCTGAATTCTACTATATCTTTACATAATGCCTCAAATGGAGTAATCCATAATGGGTTTTCCTCAATTCTATGAATAAATAGATATATAAAATGATTGATCTATAAATATGTGAATACAAGTGACTGAAACCATGCAACATAAAGAAACCATGACCCATCAAATAAACAAACATCTATAAACAACCACATTAAGCATGTCTTAAAATGACACTAATTTAATCCTGGAGGCTTGTAGGGCACAGGGCTCCCTGTTTCATGGAGGGTCTCTCGGCCCAGCAAAGACCTGCGCATTGCTATTGACTGGCCAGCCGCGAGTAGGAGTCAGGTAGGAAGTTTTTGTGCGCTTCAGCGTCATTACCTCACTCCGCGGCTGCCCAGCATTTGGATCACACCTTCTCTGTCCTGTGCAGCTCCTGCAGTGTCCGGAAGCACCCCAGTGGCGTGATTCAGATTTATTGTGCCTTATCAGGGTGTGTGTGTCTCTGTGTACATGGGGAGGTGAGTTTGCTGCATCTTCAAGCCTGTGGGCACATAGGGATATTGCAGGGAAGCTTAGTGATTTATGCTGCTCACTTGTGCCTAGTCCACTATAGGGGCTGACTATTAATTAGCCTAAATTGTCACTGGGGCTATACGGGTTGTCCATATTAATATTATTCAGGCTGGGCCACGTTCAGCCCATACCAGCTATTGGGAGTTAACCCCTGCTAGTTTATTACTGCAGTCTGTACGGCCCACTGCAGGACTATTCCTAGTTATTCAGTCACCTGGAGAATTTGTTAGTGGCATCCTTAGTATGGATTCTCAAGAAATGTAAGAGCTGGATCGCTTACTGTGGTTGTTTTGCCTTTAGGGTCCTTAGCCATGGAGTTAAATGGCTAGAGGACCACATAGGCACTCCTGCGAGTGCTTTTGCCCCTTCCCCTGTAGTTTCCCAGGCGCAGTCTGCGGTGGCTGGCAGCTTAGGCGACTTTGGGAACCTAGGCCCCTCTGGCAGGGAGGCAGATTCCTAATCGGAGCAGCTTGCCGAGGGGGGGGGGGGGCACTTTTGTTAGTGCAACAGGCTAGGGTTCAGGAGTCCAACAGCCCTTGCCTCACAGTAATGTGAGCGAGAGTCACACGGGTAGTGCCTGACTGTTACTCTCAAAGTTTACCACAGGGTGCCAGTGGCCCTCGGGCCGGAATGTCGGCTTTAAGGGAGACACACATGGACATGGATAAGGACATGATGCAGGACAACAGGGAGGCGAGCCATCTGGAAGTGGCCAAAGTAACCGGGGCGACACACCCGGCGTGGGCTAGGAAGGTGACTACAGATTTCTTTCTTTGGCTTTGGCTACTCCTAGTCCAACAGCAGGGGCAGTCCAGGCTTCCCTGCCACCCTTTGGGAACACCATGTCTGTAGATGGCAGCACCAGACAGGGTACTAATACGGGACATACTCCTCTACCTTCAGCTGACGGTTCTGGACTGGCTGACCATGTCAAACGGAGACAGGGTCTGGGGAACCTAGGCAACCAAATAGGGTCAGTGGTGGCAAAGAGTGATTTTTCCCTAGACAATGGCTAAGCTGTCAGGACCTCATCTTGCAGGCACAGAAGGGCTTTTTAGACATTCTAGAGATCTGTCACGCTCTTGCAGCCGCAGATCCTGCAACTGCAGCTGTGCTTGTTCCAGCTCTGATCGTGAGCCCAGGACAGAGAGGCCTGCTAGGATGGCAAGCAACACACACACACCTTATGAGGTTGGGGGCCATCAGGAAAAGAGACAGTTATTATCAGGGCTGAAAGCTTTGTTGGATGGTCATAGGGTAGCTCTGCCTAATAAGGAATTAGGAGTATGGGTAGAGGGGTTGGCAGCTAAGGCATGGTCCCTTGCCTCAGCAGCTAAGGAGCCTAGGACAGCGCCAGGTGAGCACTGCGTTTCAGAGATGGCATCCTTAGTATGGATTCTCAAGAAATGTAAGAGCTGGATCGCCTACTGTGGTTGTTTTGCCATAGGCACTCCTGCTTGTGCAGCCGAGCCATCGGTGGACCATTGCCGCGGGAGGTCAGCAGGGTCTCGGATGAGTCCCCGAGAGCTACTGCAGTGTGCGTGCTAGACAACCTATGGAGAAGGGTGTTTATCAAGATTTTCTCTCACCTGGAAGGTAGTACCAGGGGTGATGAGGGAGACAGACGGCAGTCTTATAGACATATTCCACGTACAATCGACAATTGGCTGCAGGCCTCTCTATTCTGGCCTGCATCATTGGCGAAAAGTTCCCTTATCAGTGTTCTGCACTCTTTGTGTATCTGGAAGAGATCATAAGTGCTTACCGGACATACAGGGTATGACATGGTGTAAGTATGACAAGGACTTCCACCAATGCATGACAACCAGGCCTCACATGGCCTGGATGGAGAAGGCGATTGCGTACTGGCTTAACGTGTTGACACGATGAGTGCTACGCTGTCCTTTCAGACTGTGAGCAGTGGAGGCAGATCCCCGCCCCTTCAAATAGTGTTGGCAAAAAGTTTGCTATGCCTTCAATGAAGGCATCCGCAAATGGCCCCCCAGCTGTCGCATTAAGCACTCCTGCTCCAGTTGCGGCCGGAAAATTCAGTGGCCAGATGCAGAAAGCAAAAGGAGGGCACCGACCTTGCGAGCTACCAGGAAAGGGGCAAGACACCAGTGTTGCTGGACGCAATGCTCCGGTGGCTTGAACGCTACGGTAGGGTGAGGGGTAGGGTGGCGACAGCACGAGTGCTGACCAATGGGTTTCAAAATGGGTTTGTAAGTCCTTGCAAACTGGAGTTGACCTGCAGCCATCCTGCTAATTTAAAATCGGTGGCTGAATACGCGGGTGTGGTGGAGAACATCGTAAAGGAAGTGCGTTTGGGTAAAATGGCTGGGCCATTCCTTTACCCCCCAACTGATCAACAGCACTTGTTACTACTGGGGGTAGTTCGTAAGAAGGAACCGGGCAAGTTCTGGCTCAATCAACATTTGTCTTACCCAGAAGGTGCCTCCATAAATGACCGGATTGATGAGGACTTATCGTCCATCTCATATATGTCCTACCATGTCGCTGCACGGTTGGTGCGAGCAGCGGGACATGGATTGTTGATAGCAAAGGTGAATGTGGAATCGGCTTTCCCCCTGCTGCAAGGGCACTGGTCCAGCCAACATCTGCTGGATTGTCATTTTATCAGGGAGTACTATGTGGACCTCTGCTTACCCATGGGATGTTCCATTCCGTACGCCTACTTTGAGACGTTCAGTACGTCTGTACAGTGGGTTACACAAGTCGTTATGGGTCATTCCAGTATGGTTCACTACCTGGATGATATGTTTTTGGATCCGGTGGACGACGGCACGTGTCAGGTATTGCTGGATGCTTTTCAAACAATAGCCCAAGATGTTTCCCTAGTGCATGAGAAAACAGCATTCAGATAGACTAAGGGAGGATGGAATGTATCCATCCGATAGACAAGGTTATAGATCTGCTGTCTGGGTTGGCAGCTTTGATGGGTGCCAGGAGGGTGTCTCTCAGGCAGCTGTAGTCCATCTTAGGGTAGTTAACCTTCACTTGCCGTATCCTGCCTATGGGCAGGATATTCTGCAGACCGCTTTCTCTGGCCACAGCAAATGTCAAATGCCCTCATCACTTTGTCAGTGAGTCGGCTTCCATGAGGGAGGATGTGCGAGTCTGGTTATTCTTCTTAGACACGTTCAACCGGAGGACGCTTATTCACCCATGGGCAGTATCTAATAGGGATATTCAGCTGTTTACCAACGCGTCCGGCAGTGAGGGTTTTGGAGCTTCCTTTGTGGGGAATTGGTGCGCTGCACGGTGGCCTGCAGATTGAACCTAACAGATAACACATTGTTTCTGGAGCTCTTTGCCATAGCGGTTCGCACATGGGGTGTGGGCTTTAGGGATCAGCAAGTTGTGTACCAGTCAGAGAATGTAGCGGAAGTACCCACCATCAATAACACCAAGATGACGTTGATGCGGTCATGATTCGGCAGCTGGTGTTGAGCTTCTTGCGTTGCAACAGTTGGTTCAGGGCCAGGCATGTGCCTGGGTCACGTAGCAGTGTTGCTTATGTCCTTTCTCATTTTCCGTGGGAATGCTTCAGGCTACTGCCACCGGGGATGAAGCAAAAGAGCCACAGCGACTGGTGAGTGTTCATGGGCACCAGCTATGTGGATGGCGTACAGGAAAGTCTATCAGATTTGGCAGGAATTGGTGGAGTTGGCCGGGGGTGCCGACTCCAAAGAAAGGAGGACTGGTGTCCTGTTGTGGTTTCTGTTGCTGTGTAAGAGCGAAGGGCTCTTAAAGGCAAGTGGCTGCTTTAGCATTCATGTTTAAGCTAGCCGGACTTCAGGACCTGACAGTGGTCTTTCTCATTAAACGTGTGGTGTGTAGTATGTTTAAAGGGATGCGAGCACAGGATAACAGGCAACTCATCACGCTCTTGCTACTGCTTCGCATAACGGAGATACTGAAGGAAGTGTGTTGCTCCCCTTAAAAGACAACTTTTCCGTACAGTCTTTTCCCTGGGTTTTTTTAGAGCATATTGAGTCGGAGAGCTGGTTGCGGCTAGCAGACGCGATCCCAGGCGCTTGCAACGGGTAGATGTTAGCCTGCAAATGGGCAGTGTGTTTAACTGTGAGGGTCCAAAACTGACAAAGCGGGGAAGGGGAGGAAGATTGTTTTACATAAGATGAGGACGGACTGTTGTCCTTTATTTGTGTGTGAACAGCTATTTGTGATTGAGACCGAAGTATCCGGTGGCCACTGTTGGTGCATAAGGGCGGCCTTGCGCTTTCTCGCATCCTATTCTCCAAGGTGCTTAACATGTGTTTACACCACCTGGGCTTAGATGGTGCAGAGTTTGGTACCCACTTCTTCCATGTTGGGGCAGCCACAGTGGCGGCAAGTACTGGGCCACCGGAGGAGGTGGTTAAGAGAATTGGAAGGTGGGAATCAAGGTGTTGGCAAGGCTACGTAAGACCTTTGGGTGCTATCTGCTAACTGTGTTCATATCTGTTACAGTCACTCAAAGACAGCTCTGGGTTCTCGGCCATTCATATATATATTGGGCAGAAAAGTTCCTAACAGTTTTGCCAACTAGCCTGCAACTTGGCTTATCAAAGGAGGATCTACTGGTGCAATGGGCTGGCATCCGGGGGCTGAGATGGCCCAGAGTGGGTGAGATGGTTGACTCACATGGCCATCATTTTGGCAGCACATCCGTGATCATAATACATGCTGGGGCAATGACTTAGGTGTGGTGCCCATTAAACGATTGGTCAGAGACATGGAACGGGATATTGCCTCATGGAAGGAGAAGTTTAAGGGGGTGGTAGTCATCTGGCCGGACATAGTGAGGGGGGGGGGGTGTGGCAGAATGACAGGGATCCCGTCCGTTTAGCTGGTGACCGCATTAAAGTCAACAAGTTGATGGCCAGCTTTTGCAAAAAGTTTGGTTTTCTGGTCATCCATCACTCTTAGTTAGAGGATAAGACAGAGTATGGGTGGTTCCTGCCCAATGGCGTTCATTTGACCAAAATCGGGTTGGAAATGTTTATATATGAATGTAGGGAAGGGGTTTAGTGGGATTTGGCTGTATTGCGGGGGAGCGAAGTACAGTAACGGGTTTCCTGTCCTGCTAAGTGGCGGGTTGGGGAGTTTCCAAGGCCAGGGGTATAATTAAAAAAGGGCTTGCTCCTATCTCATGGGTGGGTGCAACGCAAAAGTAGGTGGGTGCATGGGCGCGTGCCCAGGGTCAAGAAGTTGCTACCGTTGGCAAGGCTCCTCCCATTTGTTTATACCATGTTGGTATATATATATTTATATGTTTATAAATAATAAATAGGCTGTGGCCTCTTGGTTATTCCATATTGGTTTCAGTGTTAATTATTGTGTGAATGCGCAGTATGGATGCTGCTGGGGTCATGTGGGTAACAATGATTGTTTATGATTTATGAAACTAAATTGTTACAGCTTGCAAAACCCTATGTATTCATTGGGTGCTTAAACAGAAAACATCTTTTTTTTGTCAAATGTTATTTCACCAGACCATATAAGTACATCTCCGATATATTTCAACATATCATTCTCAAAATCCACCCAAAGTTTTATTATTCTCTCTGTCATAATGATTATTTGCCATAAAATGTGAATCATAGCAATACCAGTTTAGATTTAAAATATTGCTCTTTTTCTCCACATGAGTCATTGCTGGTGTTTTCACTTGGTGGTTCTACCCTTGGGTTTTGACTTCCACTTTTATTTTCTATTTATTTTCACATGTATGGCTTTTATAGCTTTCTCTGCTTACTCCGATCTGATGGTGGAAACAAAAATTTATTTTTGCTTTCATGTATATTAAGAAAATCAAATCATGCTCTTGGTTCTGAATCAGAAACACATTATATCTACTGTTTATAGAATATGATTTTTTTGTTTTTAGTTTGCATTGTCTTAAAGGTATCTAGAAGTTTCCCTGTTTTTATTTTTTTCTAATCTAACACATGCTGCTTATATAAGAAACATAGAGCCCGATTCAATTGCAAGCCAGCATCTGGCGGGATACTTGCTGTATGCCTGCAGGCGTGCTGTTGGCTCCCGTTCGTCTCCGATTCCGGAGCTATTCAATTAAAGGAGTCCAAAAGGTTACAGACCCAAAGCCGACTGTGTAAACCATTCACTGGTTTGTAGCAGTTCAGGGCAGGAATATGATAGTCTAAATTGGTGAAGTGAAATGAGAAAATGTTATACATAAAACTATTTTTTAAAATAGAAAACAGAAAATTGGCATGTGCATATGTATTCACCCCCATTTCTTATGAAGCCCCTAACCAATTACCTTCAGAAGTCACATACTTCGGGAAATGATGTCCACCTGTATGCAATCTACGTGTCACATGATCTGACATTACGTATGCAAACCTTTTTTGAAAGGCCCCAGTGGCTGCAACACCTTCACATGATCTGACATTACGTATACAAACCTTTTTTGAAAGGCCCCAGTGGCTGCAACACCTAAGCAAGAGGCACCACTAACCAAACACTGCAATGAAGACCAAGGAACTCTCCAAACAATAAGGAACAATGTTGTTAAGAAGTACAAGTCAGGGTAAGGTTATAAAAAAATATACAAATCTTTGATGATCCCCAGGAGCCCCATCAAATCTATCATAACCAAATGGAAAGAACATGGAACAACAGCAACCCTGCCAAGAGACGGATGCCCACCAAAACTCATGGACCGGGCAGGAAGGGCATTAATCAGAGAGTCAGCACATAGACCTAAGGTAACCCTGGAGGAGCTGTAGAGTTCCATTGCAGAGACTGGAGTATAGGACGACAATAAGCTGTACGCTCCATAGAGTTGGGCTTTATGGCAGAGTGGCCAGAAGAAAGCCATTACTTTCAGTAAAAAACAAAATGGCCCGTTTTGAGTTTGCAAAAAAGGCATGTGGGTGACTCCCAAAATGTATGGAGGAAGGTGCTCTGGTCTGATGAGACTAACATTGAACTTTTCGACCATCAAAGAAAACGCTATGTCTGGCATAAACCCAACACATCACATCCCCCAAAGTGAAAAATGGTGGTGGCAGCATCATGCTGTGGGGATGTTTTTCAGCAGCTGGGACTGGGAAACTGATCAGAGTTGAGGGAAAGAAGGATACTGCAAAAAACAGCGATATTCTTGAGCAAAACCTGTACCTCTGTGCGTGATTTGAGGCTAGGACGGAGGTTCACCTTCCAGCAGACTTCCAAACACACTGCTAAAGCAACACTTGAGGAAACATGTAAATGTTGTAGAATGGCCTAGTAAAAACTCAGACCTCAATCCAATAGAAAATCTGTGGTCAGACTTAAAGATTGCTGTCCACAAGAGCAAACCATCCAACTTGAAGGAGCTGGAGCAGTTTTGCAAGGAGGAATGCGCAAATATCCCACTGGTAAGATGTGGCAAGATCATAGAGACTTATCCAAAACGACTTGGAGCTGTGATTGCCGCAAAAGGTGGCTCTACAAAGTATTGACTTTAGGGGGATGAATAGTTATGCACATTTACTTTTTCTGTTATTTTGTCCTATTTTCTGTTTGCTTCACAATAAAAACAAAAAAAACATCTTGTGTAAATTAAATGATGCAAATACTCAAACAATCCATGTTAATTCCTGGTTGTGAGGCAACAAAACACGAAAAATGCTAAGGGGGGAGTGAATACCTTTGAAAGGCACTGTATGTCAATCAATTAGGTTGACCTAACCCTTAAAATACAGAATTATAAAATTGAATGCCGATACTGTTCTAGTCCATGTGGGTGGCCTGATATGTATTAACTCATTGATTGCCGAGATTGATCCAACACCGAAATTAAACATAAAAATACATTTTATTTACTGAAGATTTGCGTGCTTGATACTGTTGAGCAACTAATTTGAATGCATGTTATCACTTTCCCCTGTATTTACAGTGCAGTATTGATTTTTTATTTGCATTTATATTGCTACGAATAGGTGTTTAATCCCCTTGCGGGTCCTCTCTAGCACTCGTAGGATTTTCTCCTTCATTTGCAGTTTAAGGGTGTGAAAACATTTGCAGGCTTGGGGAATTGGAGCAATTGAATAGCGATTAGCAATTTTAGCGATCGTAACTCTTGCAGAATTGAAAGATCAAAGGCTTTGGGGGGCTGTAAGATCCGGGTTTAACCATCGCAAAGTTTTCAAGCACGTAACCTGTAACCAGTTTCCGCAAAAAGATACCAAATAAATAGCAAATTAACTTGCAGCGTCACTTACGGGCTACAGTAACTTGCGATAGCTCAATTGAATCGGGCTCATACATTACATTGAGTCATTCTATACACATACAAAATTATTTAAATGGTTTTCACACCCCAGATGTGATTACATAGGCATGTGGTACCTACCAATAGAAACATTCAGTTACATTTTTAAACCCTATACCAACCTTCAAGCCAACATTATAGTGCAGAAATCCACATAGCAATGACTGAGCTCCACCTTGCTTCCTTATGCAGGGGAAAACAAGACTACACATCCCATAATGCTTTGCTGAACAAACTGGCTTTCCAGTTATTAAAACAATATTATAGCTGCCTGTGATTGGCCAAAATGTATTAGGAATTTTAGGATAATTTAGTTAAGATTTACAAGGGGCATGCCTTCTCAAAATCAAGTTGCAGAAAGCTGAAGAAATTTGCAAACGTTAGTTTGAACAACTTACAAATGTATATAACTTTACCTGGCAGAGGATCTGACCATTTAATTATATTTAAGATATGTATGGCTAGTAGTTTTGCTTAATAAGTTCAACTTGGATCCGGGTCTAAATGAATAATATTAAGAAGTCTGAAGGTCAGAGGTCGACTGCACACTCAGTAATCCAGGTCACAGTCCATGAATTTGTGCAAGTAGTAGAGAGGAAGGTCAGAGTCATTAGCTCAATGGCATTGCAATAAACAGAAAAGAGAATAGGCGGAAACACAAACTGGGGGTACATGGTGTATAAATAGAAAACCATGGAATCATGAGGTAGTAGGATAGTGCACACATGACCTAGAATCTTGCACTGTTACAAGAACTCCAGACTGGAACTTTTAAATAAAGACATTTTAATAGGTTTACATTTTGCTCCAGAAGTAATGCTTGCAATGTCACCATTGCACCAGGATTCCATTAGAAGTGATTCTGATCTTTGGCCAGGATTCATGTGTGCCCTGATTCACTCCTAATTCTAGGCTGAAGCAGTCATTCTGGAATGAAGCACACCAACAGCCAGTCATTCAGAGATCATGTTGAGGACGCTTTGACACGTGAGGCTAAATTGCATAGTTTATAAACTATTGGTGCACTCAATTAATATGAAAATCAATTACACATCTACAGTAATCCAGATACTTGATTACTTAATTATCATTAAACTTAAGCACTTAATAAAATGTGACATTATTTTGAAGCACATATGTTTGACACCTAGGTGCAAAATTATGCTCTGTGACATTAATTTGTGTGAATTGCAGAACCTGTGCTCTTTAGTACTTCCTCAATGCATCTTTTTTTATTTACATTGCACAGTTAACCAGTGGCTGGGTTGGCTGGTTAAATGTTTTTTTTTTTTCAAAATGTGAAGGAAATTAAATGAACTTTCAGGGTAGACAGAGAGTAGAAGCAGTAGCAGAATGTTCTTTTGGCTATTGATTATTTTGTAAGGGTGATATCATAGAGAAATAACTATGAATGGAGTGAGATATTTCAATAAAATGGTAAATATAATTGTTTTTTTTTTTACAAATAATCTTTTCACTATTCATTGTAAAAGCATTTTCCAAAGCTGTCCCATATTGTAGTAGGATTTAAGCATCACTAGTGCTTTGCACATCTGGAGAAAAGATAGATCAGAAGACACATGAAAAAATATGCATTGTTTTGTTCCATTATCTTGATTGTTATCCAACTAGCCATGGATATAATTACAATTAGATTTATTTTTCATTTCTGCAATAACTTGCACCTTTGCTGTGTCACCATATTTACATAGGACGTTTTATATTTATCTCAACAAATGCTGTCTGATCGTGCCATTGAATGCCAAACTAAATTATTATAATTTCTCCACAAATGCCTGTAAGGACCATTGTTGCTTGTCATTGAAACAGCTTCAGTTTATAAAGATAAAAATAGAAAAGTAACAACATCTGCAATTTATCCTAGTTATTTTAAAATATATTACAACAAGGGGAATATTTGCCAATGCAAAAAGCAAATATTTAATGATGTTCTCATTAGCGCAATCTAGTCTGTCATTAAATAGCCACCATCATTTTGTATTTACTCTCTCTTAATAAAGCTAAATAACACTGCTATTGAATTATTCTTCATTGCCAGCCAACAAAGCAGCCTAGACATTTATTTGACAAATAATCAATTATAATGCAAACACATAATCTTGGATATCTTTATACTGACCTGGATTTTATAAAATAACATTCCAAGAAGTCATTCTGAGCTTCGATTCCTTCTCCGTGAATTCCAGCAGAGCACTTATTGAACAAACATATCCTGCATTTATAAAAAGTCGTTTCAGCCAATATTTCAACCTGTCTTATATATAATTCTTTATACTTACAAGGCACAGGAGTTGTTAATGTCCTGGAATTTTATAAAAAAACATTTCACTTTTGATCATTTTAAACTTAGCTAAAATACCTGCTGCTTGCCATTAGGAATGTATTTCAGTGGTGCAGCAGGAAAACCATAGAGATAACAGGAGAATCAAGATTTCCAGTATATTTAAAAAAAAAAAAAAGTACTATATAGTTAGCTAAGCAGAAAAAAGCAACAGTTATCTCTTGCAGTTCTTGGTAGCTGATAACAGAGAAATATTTTGTGGATAATTATTAAAGTGAACAGTGTATTGAGTATATAAAAATATAGAAAGCAAAGCTTATCAAACAAATTGAAAATACAATTTCATACTTTAAGAATGTTTATATCTTTATACATTTAAAGGAATATGCTTTTAACTTGCAACATGCAATCTGTACCATGATACCGCAAAATAATTCTACCACTGAGCATTTTATAAAAGATAAAAAAAATTCAAAACCTTAATATTTTATATATTATGTGCATGTATGTTATCTGCACAGAGGCCTGGTGGAGTGGAGGAGAACTAAAAGTTAATAAAATATTATTAATAAAAGATACACATTTTTAAAATACACACAAGCCACTAGTAGAATATGCATTAATGCCCAATAAGCTATGTCTGCCAACCTCTTCTTGCCCCTACCAGCTCAGTGTGTTATACAGGGGTCAATAAAATTACCTCCACCACAACAGCCTCACCCTATCCCATAAAGCCTTAAATAGCCCAAGAGGATTTTATTAGACTATAAAAAGTTAGTAATGCCCCTCATCTACAGTGCCATAAATATAACATTAGGGACATAAATTATATTTACGATAATTATTCTTCACATTCAGCACTTGGAAATGGAGCAAACCAAAATATTCACTGCTTTAAGAAAAGAAAATACCTAAAGCAAAAAGAAAGAAGGTGTAGCAGTATTGGCCTATTAAGGCCAATAAGCACTGTTATTAGGTGTAAGCACTGTTATAAGGTATGCTCTGAATGTGTATAATAAAACCAGAGGTGAGTCATTTCAATGACTGCAATGATTGACACCATGGTTCATTTGAAAGTGTGGCGTTTCTCAAGTGTGGAGTTCTTTTTTTTTTCATATAACAAGGTTACTTTTGCATTTAAAGTTTTCTGGTTACTGACGAAGAGGATTTTAGAGTGTTATTTGACAATGCTGGGCAAGTAAGAGCTAGATAGCATAGATAGGGAAAGTTTAGCTTATTGAGTTTAATGATTACCCTAGCTAATGGGCTATTAGCAGTCGTTGTATGAAAACTTTGCAGGACAAGTAACCCCAACCCATGTGATTGCTAAGATCATAATGGTCATAAGATGTGTGCTAGGTACTGTGGAAATTGGTCTTTCATTTATGTGTAATATTTAAAGAATTTATGGTTTGTAAGAATATGCTAAGATATGGCACATCTGGTATTTCTTATGGCACTTTTACTATTTTCTGATCAGGCTTAATGGCCCCCACAACAGGCATATATTACTTAAGATAAATAGGAGTTTGTAACCTGGATCCTCCTGGAATGTTTCAGTTCTCTCAGAGGGGGTCAGCAGGGGTGAGGGCTATGGGTTATATTGAGAAGAAATGTCTAGTGTGCTACAATAGAGTTCAAAATGGTGTTAAGGTTTTGAATCTGTTTTATTAATCCTGTAAATCATATGGTATGCCTATTGCAAGGGGGTTTGGCTAAAGAAAAAAAGGAGGGGAAGATGTGGGTTTATTGTTTGGTTTTTATTTTTTTCTGAAAGAAAGAATAAAGTCTCAGTCTCTGTTTGAACACTAATCCAATGGTGTGAGCTCCTGTGATTTTCCTGATTTTGCCGGAGGAATGTTTCTGATGTGAGAGTAAGAGCTGAGCACTGAGATTATCCCACTTTTCCACAACCCAAGGGTGCTCCTGTAGCAGAAGGAAGGAGAGTTTGGGGTGAACATGGACCCTTCGTCTCTGGTTTATGACAACCCTGATTGGTGTTTCAACAGAACGTTACACTGGACACTTTTTGATAGTCTTCATCCCCTTCTTGGTCTCTACCTTGTCGGGGTGAAGAGGCTTGTGTATTTCAATGAACCTGTGAGCTATACCATGTAGGGTCACTCAGGATGGGTAGGTCATGGCAGAGAGATCAGACATATTGCAGTCAACTGGAAAAGGAACTTGCAACCCACTCCAGTAATTGTTAAAGACAATTTTATAGACATACACATGCAGAGACATAACGATATGGCACTGGAAGATGAGCACCTCTGTTCAGAAAGTGCCTACCACATTACTGAGTAAGAGCAGAGGGCAAGTTTAAGTAGCACCAGATCTAATGAAGTAATTGGGCCAAAGCCAAAAAGAAACCCAACTGTGGATGTGTGAGGGGAAAGGAAAGTCCACTGCTGCAAAGAACAATTCAGCATTGGAACCTGGAATGTTAGAACTATGAACCAAGGCAAACTAGATGTGGTCAAACATGAGATGACAAGATTAAACTTTGATATCCAGGGAATTAGTGAACTTAAATGGACTGGATATTAAATGGAATGGACACTGCTCGGGTTACAAACCAATAAATGACAGAATGATTTCAATTCAAATTGAAGGCAAACAATTTAACATCACAGTGATCAAAGTCTTTGCTCCAACAATAGATGCTGAAGACGCTGAAGTTGTCCAGTTCTATGAAGATATTCAACACTTCATAGATATAACACCAGGAAAACATGTTACTATCATCATAGGAGACTGGAATGCAAAAGTATTGAACAAAAGACACCTGGAATAACTGGCAAATTTGTCCTTGTAGTACAAAATGAAGTAGGTCAGAGATTAGTAGAATAATTTTCTGGTCATAGCATACACCCTCTTCCAAAAGTCTCAGAGAAAACTCAATACATGGATATCACCAAAAGGACAATATAGATATCAGATTGACTATATACTTTGCAGATGGAGGAGTTACGGGGTTGAACGCCAGTGAATTTGTTGCAATTTAATAGTGTGATTGGAACCTAACAGTTACGGGCTTGACAGATCAAAGGATTTGTAGGCTTTTTTTGGTCATAACCCGCAGATCAGCAGCGGCTTGATTTTGGGGGCCAATTTAATAGCTGCAAGTCTTGTGGGCTACGTTACCGGCTACGGTTTTACACGTTAGGGGAAGTTAATAGGGCTGCAAGTATATACAAAATAAATAATATCCTTTGTGAATATGCAGTGGAAGTAAAGAATAGATTTAGTTTATTAGACATGGAAGATAGAATGACTGAAGAACTTAGGACCAAAGTTTGGAAGAAAGAATATTCCTTAAGGAAAGAAAACTATGGGCCATATTCAATTGCAAGCCCACAACTTGGTCTGCAGGTGAGTTGCTGGCCCCCGTTGGTCTCCGTTTGGGATGCTATTCAACTGAGCAAGGGCGCGAGTTACGGGCCCCAAGTCAAAAACGTAAACTATGCACCGGTTCAGAGAATTTCTGGGTGGGAATCTGATCAATTCCGTAAGCCGGAACTGACCATTTCGAATCGGCCAATAGAAAATGAGATTGTAATTATGACGGCGGTAAACACAGAGCTTACATGACAATCAATTAAGTTCAATTACCCCAATTAGGGGTATGATATGCGATCAGACACACAAAACTTGCAAAATAAAGAATTATGAAAATAAATGCGAATACTGTTCTAGTCCATATGGGTGGCTTGATATGTATTAACTCATTGATACCCGAGATCGATTTAACTCCAGAATGACACATTAAAATATATATTGTATACTGCCGATTTGCGAGCTTGAGACTGTTGTGCAATTAATTCTAATGTCTACTAGCGACTTGCCCATCAAAAATTGATGGCAATAAAATTGTAAGCCAGGTAATGCTATTTGGCAGGCAATGTAAGGGTTTTGGTCATCTGCGGAGCTTGGGCGCTTATTGCGAGCCTTGCGCTGAGGGCCTTCGGTGCTCATTGCGAGCCTCTCCTGTGGTATTTATTTATTTTATAAATATTTTTTAATAATAATTAATTCATTAATTAAATAATAAATTAATATAATTTACCTATTTGTAATTATTATATCCAGCAATCAATATGCAGAAGAGCTAACAATCGCTTTTGTTTTTCCTGCAGAATAGAATGTAGATTTGGACTGTGGGTGAGCTGAGGTGTAAGTGTCAGCAATGTGGCAAGTGTGCAGTGTAAATGGCTGTGTGTGCAAGGGCAAACCGTTTGTTTAGTCGTGTGAAGCGGCATTTTTAGAATAATGTTAGAGTAATGTTATTAGTTTTGAGTTAGTGTTGTAAAATGGGTGCGATTGTGTATGTGTTAACCAGGTCAGGAGCATTTTGCGTCCTTTGTAATAGTGTATTTTGTACCTCGTACGTTCCTGTGTAAAAGTTGTATGTGCCTGGGGGTGTTTTTGGTGCTTAGGGATCATGTAGCCTCATTTTTGTTTGTTTGGCGGCCATTTTGTCTCTCGCTTAGGTGATTGTCGAGTGGCGAAACTCTGGAAATTGGAGTTAAATTCTCGTGTAACCTCACTCGCAGATGTCCTGGCTGTCCCCCTGCGCTGTTTTTTTTTTTTGCATTTTTTTTTTGTGTTTTTTGTGTTCTCTGGCCGTTAATTTCGTATTTTTTGTGGGTCGTATTTTTTTTTTTGTAAGTCGTGTTTTACTGCTTAAGTCCTATGGGGTCGTAGTTATGAGCGCCTATGGTGCTCATCTCCACCAGCGCAGTGAGCTCCTTCAGCGCTCCCTGCCTAAGTTATATGGGGATGTAGGGTTGAGCGCCTATGGCACTCATCTCCACCAGGGCAAGCAGCGTCTTCTGTGCTCTTTGCCTGGCCGCAATCGCGGTCCTCGCTTCCCGAGGGCCGCAGTTGTATGCAGCTGGATTGCTTTGCGAGCCTGCAGTTTTAACGTTGCATTGCCAAAGTTTTTTGGCAAGCCCACGCTGCTGTGAACTATATATGTGATCATTGATTTCCCCATTATTTATAGTGCAGTAGTGATATTTGTATATGCATTTACAGTGCTACTGCTACAAATGGGTGTTTAATCCCCTTGCGTGTCCTCTTAGCACTCATAGGATTTCCTAATTCGTTTGCCATTTACGGGTATGAAAACATTTGAGGGATCGTAGCAATTGAATAGCAATTTGCAATTTTAGCCTTGGGAAAGGGACAGATCAAAGGCTTCTGGAGGCTGTACGTTACAAGTTTGATCGGCACCATTTTTTCAAGGCAGTAACTCATAAGCCACATCTCACTTACGGGCTTCTGCATCTCATATTCGCTCAATTGAATATGGCCCTAAGAATGCAAACTGGCTATCTGATGAGGCTTTGAAAGTAGCCCAGGAGAAAAGGAAAGCGAAATATATTGGAAACAGGGAAATATTTGTCCAACTGAATGCAGATTTCCAGAGGGTAGCAAGAAGAGACAAGGAGACATTCTACAATGAGCCATGTAAAGAAATTGAAGACGATAACAGAATGGGTACATCAAGAGATCTCTTCAGGAAAATTGTAGATCTCAAAGGCACCTTTTATGCCAAAGTGAGCGTGATAAAATACAAAAGTGGTAGGGACTTAACAGAAGAAGATCAGATAAAGGAGAGTTACCTGGAATAAACTGAAGATCTATACAGTAATGATCTTAACAGCAGTGAAGATCTCAATAGTTTGTCCAATGAGCTGGAGACATCTTGGAAAATGCAGTGAGATGTGTCCTAGGATGTCTTGCTGATTATAAGGCTGCAGGAGTTGGAATCTCAATTGAACTATTTAAAATTCTACAAGTTGATGCTGTTAAAGTGTTACTTGCCTTATGCCAACACAGAAAGCAAGAGAATTCCAGACTTCTGCTTCTTAGACTATTCTAAAGCATTTCACTTTAAGAAAATGCCACATTTTATTGTGATCTTCAAATAGATGGGAGTACCAGATCATATGATCCTCCTCCTGAAGAATCTGTATGTGGACCATGAAGCCACGGTCAGAACCGAACATGGGACAACAGAATGGTTCAAGATCAGAAAAGGAGTGTGACAAGGTTGTATATTATTCAACTTATAGTGTGACAAGGTTGTATATTATTCAACTTATACACAGAGTGCATCATGCGTTAGGGCTGGCTGGATGAAGCCAAAGCCAGAATGATTATTATCAACAACCTCAGATACGCCGATGATCCTACTTTGATGGCTGAAAGGGAGGAGGAACTAAAGGACATTTTGACGAAGGTAAAATAATATAGTGCAAAAGCTGGTCTGCTGCTCAACGTTAAAAAGATGAAGATCATGGCAAGCAGCAATCTCAGTTCCTGGCAAATAGACGTGGAAGAAGTTGAAGTAGTGACTGATTTTATTTTCCTGGCATCCAAGCTCTCTTCAGATGGTGTCTGTAGCCATTAAATTAAAAGACGTTTGGTATTCCAAGTAGTAACATATGGATATGAGAGCTGGACCATAAAGAAGTCTGAGCGCTGTAGAATTGATGCCTTTGAATTGTGGTGTTGGCAAAAACTACTTAGAGTCTCTTGGACTGCAAGAAGATGCAATAAATCAGTACTTTAGGAAATCAAAACAAACTGTTCACTAGAAGACATTGATCATAAGGGTGAAGTTCAAATATAAAATGAGATGGCAGGATTCCCTAGAGAAAAATTGAAGGCACAAGAAGATGGGGGTGACAGAGGCAGAGATGGATAGATAAGGTCACTGAAGAAATAAACATGGACTTGATGGAGCTCAGAGGGGCAGTGACTGAGAGATGTACCTGGCGTGTGGTGGTCATTAGGGTCACGGAGAGTTGTACATGACTGAACGACTAAAGAACTACAAAGTCTTCATAATGCTGTTTGTTTAGAAATGCTCTCAAACAAATTCTGGAAATTTCCAGAAACAGGCACTTTAGTTGCACACTGGTCAACTCAGTTCAACATTTATGTCCCTTCTGAAGGAAATTGGTTAGGCTAGGGCTTATTTAGGAGTTTTACAGCAAACTGGTTGGATACTTCGACAACCTACATGTCACTATCTACTTCTTCAAAGGGGCTTGATATGAACCTAGTTCAGTCCTACCCCAGCAGGACTGAATGGTTCATATCTCCTCTAAAAGATGGCTTCAGGATAGAGACAACGCCAAAGCATATGTGCAGATGATACAGGCACACAATAAATAGTTCCACACTTTGCTTGTATGGAAAAATCAGTACTGATTTCTTTATTCAGAACTAGCAACATACAGTTTTCTAGCCACAAAGCTGGCCAATTACAGTAAGCCCCATCCTTGGAGACATAGAAGAGAGACCAATTAGCAATAGCCAGCCCCTGGTTCCCTGGGAGACCATGTACATCTATTGATGTCAGATTCGCTCTACAGTGGGTCATGTAGGTAATTGCTCTAGTACCCTTACCTGGCAATGAACTCCTTTGTGTAGGGGCATCTGTCCAGCCTCCATGCTGATTGCCACTACTGGCCTTGTCATTGCAATGGCTGTAATATTGAAGTGTGTGTTCAAGGACTATGAGACTACGGTCTTGGGCGTTGACCGATGCAATAGCCTGCAGAGTATCTAATATGTTATTTACTACAATCCCCATAGCATGAAACATAATTTGTACCCAATCATAAACAATATAAACAATATAAGTCCCACTGGATTGCACAGGGCAAGAACTGGTCATCTCAGGCCTATGCACATTATTCTAGCAAACTCTCTAGACTCTGTGCATGACAACAAGTAGCACAGGTACCCTGACAATCTGAACTATTCAGGACATAAACCAAGACACATACAGTAGAATAGTGTAATCATATTTTAAATATAAGCACTAAGAAATACATAACCATAATAATAAACAGGGTAACTTCTTGCCAGCTCAAGCCCAGGCCATGGTCCAAAACATTCCAGTCAGGCCCTGGGCATGACACTACACTAATCAGTTTTTAAATGGTAAATAATAATGAAAAAAATGTCGATTTTTTCCTCTTCAACATTATGAAATTTGTGTAGACTATAAAATCCCAACTAAATCAATTTTAATTTCAGGTTGTAACACAAGGAAATGAAAGGGGAGAATATTTAGAGGCAAGACACTGTAGTTCTAAATGATAATAAAGATAAGACTTTTCAAAAAGCTCTCTTCATTTTTTCTTTGCAGATAATTCTGGATATATATTTTAACCTTACATTATGTTTTCTTTTTTCTTTTTCTGATTGTATATACTCTATACAATTTTTTTTTTTAAATCAAGCTAAAAAAATATGTATTAATATAATCTTACATATTTCACTTTTTCCATGCTATTTATTAATGCAAGATAATAAATATTAATATTTTGCTGTGTTCATTTTTTTTGCAGAGGATATAGCTTTTTATAACTTAGGACATTTTGGCATAGTGTTTAGTACCTGCTGAGATTAGACCCAGTTCTTTTCTGACATAAGGTCTCAATTAGCTATTCTACAAAATGAATATGCTTGTGTGATGCATTGTGGAAGTGCTCATTTAATATGTCCTCCTTTGTCATATTATCAACACACACAGAGCCATTTTTACACGCCATGGGCAAATTTCAAAGATACAGTTATATTTAAATCTATTTTCCACATTTTGTTTTTCACTCTTGACAATCCAGTGTCCTCTTTTTTTTTAAACCAGGCCACGGAGATATTTGTAATTTTATTGAAAATTCTACCAAAAACAGAATTCTATCAGAAAGAAAAAGTATGATTGTTATCTATAGTTTTTGATAAACCTTATGACCTATTTAAATGTTTCATTATGACTAGTTATTATTTTGATGACTATAAAATAGATATTTTTGTGTTTATGTTTAAAATATTATAAATAGAGAGCTGTACTTGCCTTGAGACAGAGCAGTGAATTAGATTACTGTTCATATTGTAAACCATCACTCTTCAACTTATCTCAAATTCATTTCATTCAGGTGGAGGCAATGTTTCACATTCCTGGTAATTTGAGAAATATTAAATGATATGTATAAATAGGAAATGCCAAACTACGGACAGAAAAAGGCAAAATTAAATCATTATAACTGCTTTCCACCAGCAAGCACAAGCAATTTTATGTTAAGAGTTGATGGATTTGCAATTTAAAAATGTAGGGCTATTATCACATTTACTGAATTTGCAGCGAAAACCTGTTTCAGAGTTTATCCCAGTGAAGTAAGTAGTTTAGCTGTTACTGTATATTCTAAATGTGTAACTATTTTGATTGAGAAGGTTAAATATTGGCCAGGATTATATTGCAGACCCCCAGGCCAAACAACAAATTAGAAGATTATGCAAAACATTGTCCTGAACTATTATCCACTTGACATAGGCTGATTATCCATCTAATGAGAAATGGTAATGAGTAATCAGGCCTGCCTACTATTTATAATATGACAGGTAAAACTGAAATGTTTAGTTAACCTTTAATTAACTTTGCTATTGAAAATCCGCTCTACATTATGACATGGTTTAGCAACCAATGCCATTGTTTTTCATAGTGTCAATGAATTCTAATGATACATTTGGTAAAACTAAAGAACATACAGCTTATTCATTGATGTACCAGAATTGTAGTACCTAGTTTTGAAATTCCATTTTAATATATGGGCGAGTAATAAAGTTACATAGTTACATAGTAAATAATTTTGAAAAAAGACTTTCAGTCCATCAAGTTCAACCTTTTAAGATCTCCTCTGATCTGCAATTTGCAGAGTAGTTATTAATGAATTTGTTGTTAATTAATTGTTAATTAATTATTAGTCAACTATTTATTTATTTATTTATTTTTTAATTATGAATTAATCCAGCAGAAGGCAAACAGAAAAAAAAGCCAAGTGAGACTTAGCTAATTGTCTCAAAGGGGAAAAAAATGAATTCCTTCCTGACCCCAGATACTGGCGATCGAATTTCTCCTTGGATCAATACTCTCTCTCTAATTATTAAGGATAACCCTGAATTCCTTTTTTAATTAGAAAAATATTCCAGTCCCCTTTTAAAGTTATCTATAAAATCACCACCTCCTCTGGTAGAGAATTTCCCAGATTAAAAACCCTTACTGTGAAGAAACCTTTTCTTTCTTTAAGATTCCTTAAGGGATCCTTTTACTTCTAACCTCAAGGGTGTCCTCTTGTCAGTTGAAAACATCTTGGCACAGAAAGCTCCCTTGACAAATCTTTATACAGACCGTGGATGTATTTATATAAGGTATAATCTCCGCTTAGACGCCTTTTTTCTCTAGAGAAAATAAGCTTAATTTAATTAGTCTTTCTTCATAACTTCCTCTCAATTCCCCTTATTAGTTTTGTTGCCCTCCTCTGTACCTTTTCCAGCTCTAAAATGTCATTTTTATGAAGTGGTGCCTAAAATTGTACTCCATATTCCAAATGAGGGAGTACTTGAGATTTGTATAGTGGAATAATTATATTTGCTTCCTTGCTTCTATACCCTTCTTAATACATGCTAATATTTTATTTGCCTTTAGGCTACAGCTTGGCTTTGAGCACTGTTACCAAGTGATTGTCCATGAGTACTCCCAAATCCCTTTCAATATCTGATACCCCTAGATTTGCTCCATTAAGATTATAAATTGCATGGCTATTTTTCCTTCCCAGATGCATAACTTTACATTTATTCATATTAAATCTCGTGACATTTAGATGCCCATTCCTCTAATTTTTATAAATCCCTTTGGAGGGAAAGTACATCATTATCTGATTTAATTACCTTGCACAACTTTGTGTCAGCAAAAATGGAGACACTACCTTCCAGTCCCACATCTAAGTCATTAATAAATATGTTAGGACCTAATACTGAACCCTGAGGAACCCCACTTACCACATTAGTCCAATCAGCGTATTTTCAAATTACCACAACCCTTTGCTTCCTGTCCTTTAGCCAGCTCTCGATCCATGAGCAGATATTTACTCCAATTCCTGTATCCCTTAGTTTGCACAATAGTCTTTCATGTGGCACTGTATCAAGCCTTTGCAAAATTCAAAAATACTACATCCACTGAGTTGCCCTGATCCAAGTTCCTACTTACTGTACCTCCTCATAGAAACTGATTAGATTTGTCTGACATGACCTATCTTTCATAAATCCGTATTGACTCCTACTTATGATCTTGCTCTTGTATACTGTCCCTTATTAACCCTTCTAAAAGTTTCCCAACTACAGATGTGAGGCTTATAGGTAGAGATGTCGCGGACAGTTCGCCCGCGGACTATTCGCGGCGATTTTGGCTTGTTCGCGCTCGCATCGGGCGGCGGACACATTCGCTTTTCGGTGTGTCGCCTACTCTTTATCATTAAGGAAACTTTGACCCTGGACCTCACAGTCAGCAGACACATTCCAGCCAATCAGCAGCATACACTCCCTTCCAGAGCCTTCCATCTGAAGGACAGCATACATTTTAGAATCATTCTGAAGCTGCATTCATTGTGAGAGGACAGATAGTGTAGCTGCTGGAGATTTAATATAGAAATCGATAGCCAGGCTGTGTATTTAGCTTCCACTACAGACCTGAAGAACTCATCTAATATCTGCTGCAAGGACAGCAACCCAAAAAGCCCTTTTTAGGGCTAGAACATCATTTATTTTATCATTTTTTTCTGTGTAATCTAATTGCATATGCCTGCCTGCCAGAGTGTGTGTGACAGGCTAACACCTAACAGCTTATATTGTGCCTATTTTCACTACTCATACCTGGTGGTGTACCATACATTGAAAACAATCATTTTTTTTCCTGTAATCAAATTTCAGTTGCCTGCCTGTGTCAGGCTCACAGCTAATATTCTGCCCTGTTTCGCCAGTCATAGTTGGTGTACCATACATTAAAAGTAAACAACCCTTTTTTCCTTTAATCTAATTTCAGTTGCCTGCCTGTGTCAGGCTCACAGCTTATATTATGCTCAGTGAAATAAAACAACACTTTTTTTACTGTAATAGATTGAATAGCAATTGCCTGCCTACAGGCGTGTGTGTGAGGCCTATTGCATCTAGTCTGCCAACTTTTGCCAGTGCACAGTGACACTCATATCTAGTGCAACCGTAGTGTGCAGTGAAATAAAACAAACCTTTTTTTACTGTAATCGATTGAATATCAGTTGCTTGCCTACAGGCGTGTGTGTGAGGCCTACAGCGTGGGTGAATATAAGAGAAGAAGAATAGGAGGAAAGTTCAGATGGGGAGACAGAGAGGAGAAGGATACGAGATGGAAGCAGGGGGAGGTCGTCGCAAGTAGCTAGTGGCACAGTCAGACAGCATGCATCGGCACCCGGGGTCAGCCAGACAGCACGCCAGTCAATGCATGCTGTGGCCACCAACAGAATGCCATCATTGCAGAGCTCAGCAGTGTGGCAATTTTTTTGTGTGTCTGCCAGTGACAACAGCGATGCCATTTGCAACCTGTGTGAAAAAAAACGGAGTCGTGGGAAGTCCAACACCCACCTAGGTACAACTTCTTTGCGAAGGCACATGATGTCACATCACAAACGCCTATGGGATCAACACATGAGTACAAGCAGCACACGAAGTCAAAGCTGCCATCCTCCTCCTGGTCCAGCATCTTCAGCCACGTCAACCACTGTTGCCCCGCTTGCCCCCTCTCAACCATCCGCCACTCCGTGTCTCGCCCTGAGCAGTCCCTGCTCATCTGCCCACAGTCAGGTGTCTGTCAAGGACATGTTTGAGCGAAAGAAGCCAATTTCACAATTCAACCCCTTGCCCGGCAACTGACAACTGGCTTGTCTGAACTATTAGCCCGCCAGCTTTTACCATACAAGCTGGTGTAGTCTGAGGCATTCAAAATTTTTTTAGCTATTGGGACACCACAGCTGAAGGTACCCGGCCGAAATTTCTTTGCACAAAAGGCAATCCCCAACCTGTACTCGATTGTGCAAAAGGAAGTAATGGCATCTCTGGCACACAGTGTTGGGGCAAGGGTTCATCTGACCCCTGATACCTGGTCTGCAAAGCATGGTCAGGGCAGGTATATCACCTACACTGCACATTGGGTAAACCTGGTGACGGCTGCCAAGCATCGAATACATGGCTACGCAGAGGAGTTGGTGACACCGCCACGACTTGCAGGCAGGCCTGCTGCCACCTCCTCTACTCCTCCTACTCCATCCTCTTCCATAACCTCCTCGGCTGAGTCCTCTCCTGCTACTGCTATGTCTTGCTCCACATCAACGGCACCCCCCCCCCCAGCTCCACAGGTACTATTCCACATCCAGGATACGGCAGTGTCACGCCGTCTTAGGGCTGACTTCCCTGAAAGCAGAGAGTCACACCGGACCAGCACTCCTGTCCACCCTGAACGCACAGGTGGATCAGTGGCTGACTCTGCACCAACTGGAGATCGGCAAAGTGGTTTGTGACAACGGAAGAAATTTGTTGGTGGCATTGAATTTGGGCAAGTTGACACATGTGCCGTGCATGGCACATGTGTGTAATCTGATTGTACAATTCTTTGTGCATAAGCACCCAGGCTTACAAGAAGGTGTGTGGCCATTTCAGGTGTTCCTACACGGCCATGGCGCACTTTACAGATATCCAGCGGCGAAACAACATGCCAGTGAGTCGCTTTATTTTCGACAGCCTGACACGTTGGAATTCAACACTCCTAATGTTCGACCGCCTGCTCCAACAAGAAAAGGCCGTTAACGAGTATTTGTATGACCGGGGTGCTAGGACAGCCTCTGCGGAGCTGGGGATTTTTTTGCCACGTTACTGGCTCATGCTCAATGCCTGTAGGCTTATCCGTCCTTTTGAGGAGGTGACAAACCTGGTCAGTCGCACCCAGGGCACCATCAGCGACATCATACCATTTGTTTTCTTCCTGGAGTGTGCCCTGCGAAGAGTGCTGGATCAGGCCGTAGATGAGCGTGAAGAGGAAGAGTTGTGGTCACCATTACCACCAGAAACAGCCTTATCAGCATCGCTTGCTGGACCTGCGGCAACGCTGGAAGAGGATTGTGAGGAAGAGGAGTCAGAGGAGGAATGTGGCTTTGAGGAGGAAGACCAACCACAACAGGCATCCCAGGGTGCTCGTTGTCACCTATCTGGTACACGTGGTGTTGGACGTGGCTGGGGGGGAATATCATACTTTCAGTGAGATCACTGAGGACGAGGAACGGGACATGACTAGCTCGGCATCCAACCTTGTGCAAATGGGGTCTTTCATGCTGACGTGCCTGTTGAGGGACCCTCGTATAAAAAGGATGAAGGAGAACGACCTGTACTGGGTGTCCACGCTACTAGAGCCTCGGCATAAGCAGAAAGTGCCTGAAATGTTACCGAATTACCCCAAGTCGGAAAGGATGCAGCACTTCCAAAATAAATTAAAAAGTATGCTTTACAGAGCGTTTAAGGGTGATGTCACAGCACAACGGCAATCTAACAGCGGAAGAGGTGAACATAATCCTCCTCCTCCCATGACCACGCCGGCAAGGAGAGGACGCTTTACAGACGTGTTGTTGATGGAGGACATGCAGAGCTTTTTAAGTCCTATGCATTGCCACAGCCCTTCGGGGTCCACCCTCGACCGTCAGGTAACAGACTACTTCGCCTTAACTGCAGATATCGACACTATGAGGAGCGATGAACCCCTTGACTACTGGGTGTGCACGCTTGACCTTTGGCCTGAGCTATCCCAATTTGCCATAGAACTTCTGTCCTGCCCCGCTTCAAGTGTCCTGTCAGAAAGGACCTTCAGTGCAGCAGGAGGTTTTGTCACTGAGAAGAGAAGTCGCCTAGGTCAAAAAAGTCTAGATTACCTCACCTTTATTAAGATGAATGAGGGATGGATCCCAAAGGGACTGACAGTGGGCGATACATTCGATTAAAAAAGGCCTGATAGATGAGCTGCCTTGAGCTAATAATGGTCCACATGCTGCTGTATTTTATCCCTGAATACCGGATGACTCGCGTGACTTATCAGCCACCAACTAGGGTTCAAGAAGCAATGTTTTATGGCACTTTCTGCCTGCCAAACTAACATCAATTTTTCTGGTCGCTGCAACAATACCTAATTTTTGCATTTAAATTCTTTTATTGTCTGAAGGCATATAGCATTTAATGAAAAATAAAGAATTTTTGAACAGTCTTGCATAACAGTTGTGCAAAAATACATATTTACAATAAAGACATTTTGTGAAAGTTAGCTGGCTAGTCCTTCTTATTTTTACTTTTAAGGTTAATAATTTTTCTTATTTTTTACTGTAATTGCAATTTAAGAGATACCTAAAACATGGTAAAACAGACAATAGTAAAGAGTATATCTGCAGGAAACACCAAAGTCCTATTAGCTATCATCCCTCCAGCAGTATTAGCTTATTATTTACAATATCTAAACTGGGCAATCACCCTTGGGTTACCCTAGGGCAGGCTTCAGTAAGCGACCTCTCCTGTCCTGGGATGATTTTGCCGCCGCTTGCTTCTGAAGGGTCTCCAGGGCTCCCCCACTGCGGTCCTTCCCCCAGTGTCGCTTCAACCAGTAACAAATGTTTTATATTTGTAAAGCGACCCAATGATTTCCGTTGATAGAGTTTTATCTTTACAAATTTTGGAGAACCAATTTAAGACCGGTGTCCCCTGTTTCTGGGTCAGGGATTGTGTGAAATGCCTCAGCCTACAGTAATTGTAATGTTCTGACAGCGGTAGCTCATGCTTGTCCCTCAGTTCCTCATAGGTGAGCATCTGGCCCTTTACTAACCAGTCTCCCAGTCTATCTAGTTTCCTTGACCTCCACCAGTGTTGTGATGTTGTGCTCATGTGTTTCGGGGCCTGAGGGTGGTCAAGAATTGGTGTCATTTGGGTGGATCCAGGAAACAAACTTGTGTGTTTCTTTGCCCATTTACAGTGTGATAGTGAGTGTCTGATTAGGGGGTTTGGTGAGTTTTTAAGGCTCTGAGGCAATTCTGATAGCCAAGCCACCTTGTCCCAGGTTAAGGGCCTTAAAGTGTGGTTCTCTAAATACACCCAGGCCGGTTGATGCCCTATGGAATGTGCTATTGGGAGGAAAGATAACTGAGCCTTGTGTTAATATTTTAAGTTTGGGCACGATAGTCTCCCCTCTGACTTATGAAGGTACATAATTTTCTTTGTGATGCGTGAGGGAGAGTGGTTCCAGATAAACTGAAATATTTTCCTTTGAATATTTTCTAATTATTTTTATTTAATCGGGATCGGGAGTGTTCGAATAATGTAGACATTCATTTTTATCATATTTATTCTCCCTAGCCATGATAACCTATACTTTGTCCATTTACTCAGGTCATTAATTATTGTTTTAGAAAGTTTGGAGTGGTTGGCTCTCTATCTTAGGGGTTAGTCGGATTCCCAGGTAGTTTATGTGGTTCTTATCCCACTTAATATTAAACTTCTCTTGGAGACATTGCTTCTCTACTGCTGTTAAGTCAATCGCTAGTGCTTCTGTCTTCTCTATGTTCAGTTTAAGGCCAGAAAACTGACCAAACTCCTCCATAGTTCGAATCAACTCTGGGACTGATTGGGTAGGGTTTGAGAGCATACACAGCAGGTCGTCTGCAAATATACAAGTTTTGAAATGGTGATGGCCTATTTTTATGCCTGTGATCCCAGCGTTGGCCCTAATTGTCTGAGCCAGGGGTTCTATTGCTATTGCGAATAGAAGGGTAGAAAGAGGGCACCCCTGTCTTGTTCCTCTTTCTATTTTAATTAAGGATTTCTCATCTCCCGGAATCTGAAACCTTGCCCTGGATGATTTGTATAATGAGTGTATGAGATTTATGAAATGGCCTTTAATACCAAATTTCTCAAGCGTGGCGTATAGGTAAGTCCACTCCAGGGAATCAAACACCTTTTCAATGTCAGGCCATAAGACAGGCTTGAATTTTAGAGGCTTTGGTGTGGTACAGTAGGTTCATAACTTTTCTAATGTTGTCTCCCGCTTGCCTGTGGCAGACAAAGCCTACTTGGTCATTATGTATTAACTTAGGCAAGAAAGATGACATTCTATCCGCTATTATTTTTGACAGGATCTTTGTATCACAGTTTAGTAATGATATTGGCCTGTAGTTTTTTGGTTCTAGCGCATCTCGACCCTCCTTAGGGAATAGAGGGATATCTGCCCTGTTCAGCTCTGCTGGTGTTTGCTTGCCTTCTAGAACTCTGTTAGAGTGACCAAGTGCGGGCCTAATATGTCTATAAATTTTTAATAATATAAATTGGTGTACCCGTCTAGGCCTGGTGACTTATCAGGTTCTGGACTGCTTTTCTCACTTCCTCTAGGGTCACTTTGGCATTTAAAGTCTCTAAGTCATTTTCTTCTATTAAGGGGAAATCACAGGAATTAAGAAATCCCCTCATTTTGTGTAGATCTATGTGTTTTGTTGCCGTATAAAGGGTATTGTAAATTTTTGTAAAAATCTTCTGGGTCATATTTGGGTTTGCTGTTTTTTCTCCCTTCGGGGTGTTAATTTGAAGTATCCTATTTTGTGTTGTTTTGGTTTGTAGTTTCCTGGCTAGTAACGGGCCAGGTTTATTGGCTTCATTGAATCGGATGGGAATAAATAGTACAACTTAATACACCACTCCTATCTGGTGGCACATTACATTGCACGTGCTGTGCCCCAAATTCGAAGTGGGAGGACCGACCAAGCATCTTTTTCCATCTCCGCTTCCAAAAATCCATGCCATATACACGTCCCCTGATAGGTGACGTAACAGGGATTAAACCGATAGGAATAGTACAACTTAACAGTACACACCTTATAATAACGCAGACAGAGGCAACGCAGAGAGAGGAGTCAGAGGAGGAAGGTGGCTTTGAGGAGGTGGAAGACCAAACACAGCAGGCTTCCCAGGGGGCTTGTTGTCACCTTTCGGGGACCCTTGGTGGCTGGGTGGAGGAAGAGACCTTCAATGACATCAGTGAGGACAAGGAACGGGAACATGGCTAGCTTGGTATCCAACCTTGTGCAAATGGGGAGTTTGCGGTTGTGCAAAGGGACTGTTTGCGGTTGTTTGCGGTGCTTTAAACGGCGAGATTGGTCTGTTACTGTGAAGCGGGTGTAACCCTTACACTACCTGATCGATACAACATCATACCTGATGTTTTAAAGCATGTTATTCCAAACAATTTAGGAATGTTAGGTGATTTATGCCCTTTATGGCTTAAAACCAGACTCTGCATCAACTATGTAATTTTCCGTGGGAGTTTTGCCATGGATCCCCCTCCGGCTTGCCACAGTCCAGGTGTTAGTCCCCTTGAAACAACTTTCCCATCACTATTGTAGCCAGAAAGAGTCCCTGTGGGTTTTGAAATTTGCCTGCCCATTGAAGTCTATGGCGGTTCGCCCGGTTCGCCCGTTCGCAAACATTTGATGAAATTCGCGTCATCACTACTTATAGGTCTATAATTCCCTGAATTTTCTCTTGCTCCTTTCTTAAATATAGGTATCACATCTGCTTTTCTCCAGTCATCTGGTAGCAACTCTGTGGTGAGTGAGTCTTGAAAAATTAGATATAATGGTTTGGCTATTACAGAACCCAGTTCCCTCAGTACCCTTGGATGTATTCCATCAGGACCTGGTGCTTTATTAATATTTATTTTTTCCAACCTCTTTTTTATTACTTCCTGCATTAACCAATTATTTAGTGATGGTAGTGTAGCCCCATTTTGTTGCAGTGTCCCAACCACTGGTACCTCCCTTGTGTATACCGAAAAACGTATTTAGCTCATCTGCCTTTTCCTGGTCACTAATTATCAGACGGCCTGTGTCACATTGTAATGTTCATATAGCTTCCTTCCTCACCTTCTTCCCATTAATATTTTTTTAAATGATTTTAGGGTTAGCCTTACTCTCCTTTGCAACTGACTTCTCATTTTCTATTTTAGCCAGTCTAATAGATCTTTTGCAAGACTTGTTGATTTCCTTATATTCACATAAAGCTGCCTCTGTACCCTCCTTGTATAATTTAAATGCATGTGTTTTTTTTTCCCCTTATTATGAACTGTAAGTCATTGTTAATCCACATGGGATGTGATTTACACCTGTCATTTTATTTCCACATGGTGCATGCCGATGTGTATGTATATTTAGATTTGAATGTTGTCCATTTATTTTAATTATTTTTTCCTGAAAGTTCTCTATCCCGGTCTATATGTTGTATTGCTGCACTTAGCCCATTAGCCCTTTTAAAATTTAGAGTTTACGTTGGCCCCTTACAACTTCTCAAATGAAATTGTGTTGTGATCATTATTCCCCATGGGTTTCCCTATTTTATCATTTGATATTATATCAATATTACTTGTGATGACTAAATCCAAGATGGCATAATTTCTAGTAGGTTCTTGTATAACCTGGGTAAAATAATTATCCCTGAGTGCCCTCAATAACCTGCTCCCTTTATTTCAGGGTAGTTTATTTCAGGGTAGTTAAAATCTCCTAACATTAGAACTTGACCATGTATAGCTGTCTTATCTACAGTATCTGCAGCAATAGTTGCAATTCATTACCCTCAATTATATTTGGGGGTTTTTAGCATATTTCTACCAATCTTTGTTTAGAATTAGCTCCTCCGCTATTTAACTCAACCCACAAAGATTCAATGTTGTCACTAGTTCCACTATAAATATCTTCTCTGACTACAGGTTTAACATACAGACACATCCCTCCTCCTCTTCTACCATTACCCCTATCTTCCCTAAATAAGTTATAACCATCCAAATTAATAGTCCAGTCATGAAATTCATCCCACCATGTTTCAGTAATGCCTATTAAGTCCCATTTTTCTTGTACCGCTAATAATTCTAGCTTGCCGATTTTCCTAGGCAAACTTCTTGCATTAGCAAGCATAAACTTTATGTTGCTATGGTTCTGCCATTGTGAAGTGCTTGCCACTGTATTTGAGTCACATATTAATACCTCCCTATTGTCTATTGTAACACTACCCCTTCTCCCCCCCATGGGTAGATAATTCACCTCTTTCCCACTCTACCCTTTCTACCTCAATACTTCTGTCTAGTCCCTCCCCCCACCTACAAGTCTAAAAAATACTCCCCCAGCAGTTCTACCATCCTTTCCCCTAGCACAAACGTTCTCTCTTCATTAAGGTGTAATCCGTCACTGCTATAGAGATTGTTCTCAAGTGAGAAATCAGCACAGTGCTCAAAAATATCCAAACCCTCTATCCTGCACCACTTTTTTAGGCCACTTGTTAGCCACTCATTAAACTCCATAAGCTCCTTCTGTCTACCTGGGCTAGCAAGGAGGGACCAGCTGTGCTGGCCAATTAATGGATCCCACTGGTTAGGTCTTCTCCTCTGCAGTTTCTTTGCATAAGTGCTAGGGATTCTCTTGGAAGGAGGATTCATCTAGAAAACACACTTGTATACTTTCAAAAGCAATAATGCACTTTATTGAAAAACACAAGGACTAAAATATGGGAGAAGTAAAGGGTCTAGGTAATTCAATTAGTCTTGGTAGCTAATTAAGTAAGGCCAGCTAACGAAATCCCTCAGCAAATGGTCTTCGATGTTGCATGCCCCATTAAGTGAGTTTCACAATGGGCTTCTTAGACCTGCCCTTGCAAAAGAATTAGATCACAATATCTGAATTACAAAACAACCTCTAAAAATATATATACCAACATCTCACATATTTAACATGGATATAATCAGTATAACAAGCGGTTAGCGACGATACATCCAAGCAAGGCAATAATAATGGCTGCCTACAGAAAACAAATATTCCATATATTAAAGAAATTGTAATAATAAAAAATAAAAAAAATGTTATATTATATTTTTTTATTAAAACGGCGCATCCTGATTGGCTCCTACATTGACGACTTTTGATTGGCTGACAGCTTTTTCAGCCAATCACAAGCCGCCAATGCCAATTTCCTCCCGGAAACGACTCTGGGAGGTTCATTAGCGTCGGGGAGGTCTGCCAGTGCAGACCTCCGTTAGTTTTTTTTTTTTTTTTTTAGAGCGCGGATGGTTCCGCGGCCCAGCCGGGGCTGAAGGAAAGAAGGCCGGGGACATCGCAGGGAGGTAAGTTAAATGTATATTTAGATGTTTATTTGTGTATTTTATTTATTGTTTATATATTGTATTAATGTATTCATGTATTGTGTTTTTTTTTTAACAGGGCCGCGCCGGAAGAGCTAAACAGTGACGGGACATGCTGTAAAGGTGAGTTGAATATTTAGAATGTATAGAATGTTTATTTATTGGATGTTTTGTACTAAAAAAAAATTTGTTTGACCCATAGGTTAGTTATCTGAAGCAACATCTTAAAGGTAAGTGGTCTTAATTTATTGATTTTAGCTTAGAATTAGGGTCTGTGTAGTTAGGACTGTAATTATTTTATTTTAGTTTAGAATAAGGGTCTGTTAATGGGTTGATTTAGGCCTTATGGTGGTCTGTATTGACCATCATGAGTTAATGGGTTAATTTAGGCCTTATGGTGGTCTGTATTGACCACCATGAGTTAATGGGTTAATTTAGGCCTTATGGTGGTCTGTATTGACCACCATGAGTTAATGGGTTAATTTAGGCCTTATGGTGGTCTGTATTGACCATCATGAGTTAATGGGTTAATTTAGGCCTTATGGTGGTCTGTATTGACCATCATGAGTTAATGGGTTAATTTAGGCCTTATGGTGGTCTGTATTGACCATCATGAGTTAATGGGTTAATTTAGGCCTTATGGTGGTCTGTATTGACCATCATGAGTTAATGGGTTAATTTAGGCCTTATGGTGGTCTGTATTGACCACCATGAGTTAATGGGTTAATTTAGGCCTTATGGTGGTCTGTATTGACCACCATGAGTTAATGGGTTAATTTAGGCCTTATGGTGGTCTGTATTGATCATCATGAGTTAATGGGTTAATTTAGGCCTTATGGTGGTCTGTATTGACCATCATGAGTTAATGGGTTAATTTAGGCCTTATGGTGGTCTGTATTGACCATCATGAGTTAATGGGTTAATTTAGGCCTTATGGTGGTCTGTATTGACCATCATGAGTTAATGGGGTAATTATAGTTGCCTGGGGTTAATATTTTTAGTGCGAGTCCTTTCAGGACCTTTACGGTCCTTTGAGGACCTGCGAGGCGGGAAATTTAAAATCGAATTGCAGCAGGGTCACGATCGGTGCCGATTGGGGCCCCCCGCTGCAGGGGGTTTATGTGGGGACACTTCGGGGGTCCCGATGGGGACCCCCAGCATAGAGGGGGGTTAATTTTAAGTGCTGCGGCTGGGATTGGGTAATAGTGTGCCGCGGCCCCTTTAAGGAGCCGCGGCGGGGAATTTAAAAGTTTTAAATGCAGCGGGGGGCCTGATCTATGCAGATCGGGGACCCCCCCTGCAATGGGTTTATGTGGGGACACTTCGGGGGTCCCGATGGGGACCCCCAGCATAGAGGGGGGTTAATTTTAAGTGCCGCGGCCGGGATTGGGTAATAGTGTGCCGCAGCCCCTTTAAGGAGCCGCGGCGGGGAATTTAAAAGTTTTAAATGCAGCGGGGGGCCTGATCTATGCAGATCGGGGACCCCCGCTGCAAGGGGTTAATGTGGGGGTGCTGCAGGGGTCCTGATAAAGACCCCTGCAGCATGGGGATGTGTATAGGGTGCAGGGGGGAGCCTCACACTGCTGTCTCGGGCTGTTCCGAGGCAGCACGTAGAGGCTTTCGGATCCCTTGCGTGGACTTTTTGTCCACGTAGGGATTCTTACGATATGCGAGACTCGTGCATAGATTTAAGGCTACGTAGCTCTCTCGGAGCCTATTCTCGGCCATTTTCTCGCAGTCATATCGCAAAGCAGGCTGCGAGAGATTCGGTTCTCGCAAACAGCAGGAAAACTGCCTTTTGCGAGCACCGAGAGAACTATGAGGGAGAATTTAATAGGGCCCTAAATGCGAATGTCGGGGACAAAGCAAAACACACAGATTTACAGAGCCAAAACTTGATAATAAATACTAGCTCATTAGTGTGGACATCAGAGAGTGTGCAGAAATATATGTTATAGTATAGAAAATGTATCAATTCATAGCACTGAGTAACAGATGTAGAAGATGGTAATGTCTCTGATGAGGACAAAATCTAATACTGTACTTACCTGAAAATGGAAAGGATGAACCCAAATATCACACCACTTTAAATTGTAAACATAAGGGAATAGAGTGATGAATGATATATGTGTGTGTGTGTGTGTATATATATATATATATATATATATATATGTGTGTGCACATATACAGTATATATATATTACTAATATATATTCTGCCTTAAAATGTATCTATATTTGTCTCAGTAAACTCTAAAATGTCCAGGATATAGAATATTCTATGGCGTGCTAGTCAAGTAGCACCTGTGCACATCAACGAAGTAGGAAAGTATTCATAATATAAGAAAATTCATGTGATCAGTGTTTATTGCAGCTTGATTAGCACCCAGTCCAGGTAGACACATAATTAAGAAAGTTTTCTAAATTAAGAACAGCTGCTAAAACTATTCTTAAACAGATTAAAAACAAAACAGATGTTATTTATGTGTAAATCCATCATTAGCACCATTAAACAGATTAAAAAGAGACATACCACAACTACACCTGTTTAGTCATTATATCAGCCCACATTTAAAGTGTCATTTGTTTGTATTTCATTTGCTTGTGTTTAGACAATTCTAGTTTAAAACTTTAAGGAGAACTTGAATACTAAATTGTGAATATATTTATCAGCTGTTATACTCTTGTAAGTCTATTACATTTGATTTTGTTAGTTCAAATAATGTCCACTGATTTGTCGTATTACGCAAAAATGTCTATATTTTCACTGCTTTAATTCAAACATTTAAAACATAAACATTTCTGAATGCAAAACATCTGAGACACTGACTTGATCTGAGCTTCATGTGTCTGTTTGGTAGTCGGATATTTATCAACTTGCAACTGAGCACCAGAACAATTGTTAATACATGTTTTCATTTCAGTTCAAATCCTTGAGATCAGTAGCTACCACAGTACAATGACTACAAAGAGCCCACGTCCTGACATACCTGCCACTGCAGAGTTGCGGAATAACTGCTGTGAATTACATTGAAAGCTTACACACCACAGAGACACTGTATTCTATTTGTAGATTGGCTGCACTGTGCAGTAGTCGGAAGCCTCACACATCCCATCATTCACATGCACTTGCAGGCACGTGCAAGCACTCATGCACTCACCCTGGCACACATTCTCACAAATGAAGATACACATGTTCTTTCATTTCCAAAGTTACATGCCTGCACTATCACTCAAATGCACTTACATTCAAATGGATACTTGCACTGGCCTTCCTTCTTTTTGCCTATGTTGTGAGAAAATTGCTCTACCCCGTTAAGACATTTGAAATTCCTTCCTGCTAAAATTAGCCATTCCTTCCGCATGAGCTAGAGAGGAAAGAGAGTGAGTAGAACAAGTCCACATGCAAGACAAGAGGAATGCCATTTGTAATGTTTTTATGTTTCTTTATATCTACTACATTTATGTGCATATGCATAAGAGTATACATGTAAATATTTCCAATAACCAAAAGCTTTTTTTAAAATAGCAATTAAAGTAGTTTTTTGACCTTTCCTGTCATCTGCCCCCCATTCTGCTGCACTTTTTTTCACATTTAGGTTTTAGGGGTTATGGGTTAGAGTTTAGGGTTAGTGTCATAACTGAGTTTTGGGGCTACGATGAAACCCCCCTGAGCACCACCCAAAAACGTTTTTCTTTGGTGACCACTGGACCAGGCGCTTTACCAGGACTATGACATGTTGGCCAGGAGGTATTATAATGTTTGTCAAAACTTCCTGCACAGTGGGACTTTGTGGGCATATAACTGCTTGTAATGGTTGCTTGGAAAAAATTCAGTTACTGTTATTACTGTACTCTTCCAAAATGGTTCATGAACTGTATTAGAATCCTAATCCTGCAACAGCCTCCTATTTCTTGAGTAAGCCACAGCCGTTGTAATTAATGCAACGTACTGCAACAGTTTTTTTAAAAGTACCATTGCTAGTATCTAACTAAATCCTGTGAAGGAACATAGATACATTTTCTTACTCTGCCATATTGTGTAGGTGACTTAATTTTGATTATTGTTCCTGACATGAAGAACCCTCACCCAGACATTCAGTCTACATCAGGGATTGTATAAGATATTGTGAAACAAGATACTAACTTTGTAAATCTCCAGTAAATGTTTAAGTTGTGCTCGGTCCCTCTCTTGCCCCGCCTCTTCTGTGGGAGGTGCCCTCAGCTGCTTCATACACGGTTAGTCCCTCTCTAGCCCTGCCTCAGGGTACTGCTGCTCCATTCGTTTTTTGGCCTTTTCAGATTTCTCACTTGAGCTGTTTGCACCTCTGCGCATTCTGACTCTACGTTCTGCAGTTTGCTTTTCAGCTCTGTCATCTACCTATGACTGTTCATTGTTTATTTGCTTCTCTCCACCATTCATAACCTCTCTGTAACATTCACAATAATATCATTATGGATCTTGAAAGACTATTCACTGGGATATCACTGCACTGAATTGGTGTAGCTGTAGGTTAAATGGTCTGTATGGCTATCAAGATGCTGGAAAGGGTTTTAGTGTACTTTATATATATCTTTTAATATCCTGTTTGGATTTGTGGTCCTCCATGATTACAATAGGATCATCCTTTACTCTCACACTAGATGGGTTAGCAAATCAACAAGTGACTGCCCCCCAGATCCCAAGGTCTGTACACTTTGTTTCCCTGTATTTATTTTATGTTATGTCTACTACACCACTGGCATAATCTACAGTTTACTATGACAATGCACTGTCCTATATCTAGCTGGAACAAAAAGAATGTTGGGACTACCATTTAGTTATGAACCGCATCCCTTTATCTGGAAGAACCAGTCCCCACCAAAATACATTGGTCCTTATTCATTATTTTTATTGTTAACCTCTATTTGTATCTGTTATTTGTAGGAGTCATTTCCCATATTCTGGGCTGATACAGTGAAGGGTTAACCCAAGTCTCTCTCTGTCATCATAGCCCTCAGACTTGCTGTATCAACCACTGGTGTGTGTAATTACCCCTTCCAAGAATAGAGAGGAGGAAGGGGAGCAAATGGATGATTCAATTAAACACTAGGGCTCCTAGTCTACAGGGGCGTCAATAATGACCCTGATATCATCCTACTAATGTATACCACACGGTGTAAGGCATGCATTGTTGTGATTAGGGCACTTATTTAGTCTGCTGGTCATTATCCAGTTTGTGAGGCTCCCTAACAGGGCATCAGGAATTAGGAATCATACCTATGATATAATGTCCTGCAAACGGGCTTATGTGGGGCCACATACTTTGCAGGATTATACTCCCTTACAGATGTACATATTTGTATACAATGTAGTGTATTTCCTGTATTCACTGGACAATTCAGTGATATTAGTAATTGTGTATATTGGTCGTTGTGGTGCACACTATTTTTGTATGGCATTTTGCAAACAATAAAGCCTATGTTTTTTTGTAGGTAGTGTTTCCAGCAGGTGATTAGGTCCTCCTTTTGCCTAGGATCTCTGTTTCCTAACTGCTGGGTAGCATGCTTTAGTCAGATTTGGGACATCAGCTAGTGAGCCTTCCAAGTAGGAGGACCCACCAAGGTCATAGGCCTGCTCTTCACTCTATCCCTGTCCTTGTGTGTGTGACATTTGGCTAAGAGGCCTATATATGTGAAGTATAAATGTCCTATATTCCTACTAATTGTTAACTACAAAGTACAGGAACAAATTGTTCAAAATTGTGATGTGGTTTAATAAAGGATGATATTAACAGTTGATAGTAGGCACTCACCCCTTTATGATTCAGATTGAAACATTGCTACCTGCATTATGAATCTATCTGAATTTCACTGTTTATCTTACAAGTTAGTCTTTTTATTGTTCTTATTGTTATTACCATTATTCAAAACTTTTTCAGCATTTCACTGGCTCTCCCTAGCTTTTGCCCACCATAGCTTTTGGATCTAATCGTCTGCTGCTTTGGACCTGATCACAATTCCAAGACATTGGTATCTGCATCGAGCACTTATTTGATTTTTTTACTGTTTACATTTCAGTTTGTTCTCTATACTGTTGTGACCATTGTGCACTAGTTCTGTGGCTCTGCTTCCTGTTTCACCTCAATTAAGACTAAGGGTCAGTGCTTTTTCCTAGTGTAATTTTCCAGTGTGAGCACTATTAGCATTCTTTTTCTGAATTATATGTGTAGTGCTATTGCGTACTGCATTTAAAATAAATATCATTACTTTTTAGAATAATTATATTTACAGCATTGTGTGACTTATTTGCTACTTTTCTCTTTACTGCATTCTCAAGGATCATCTCTCACTTGGAGTGGAAGAGGTGTCATGCAATTAGGATATGACAACAATATCACAATGTATAGAATAGTATACTTTATTGATTTCAATTATCTATATTTATAGACAAGTATTCACTTTATGCAGAACATTGTTTATTGAAACAATAGCAAAACAAAAACAATTTGAAGTAGCAAAACTTGTGAAGACAATCTATTTTCAGATAGATCACAATATAAAATCAGTGATAGATTTATCAAAATTCTTTTAAATGATTGGATGATAATCAATTCTATAACATTCTATATTCTGTTAGATGAATCTAGAAATCAATAAGAAGTATAAAATATTTTCAAACTTGGATAAACAATTAGGTGATAGAATATATTTGGTGTTAATATTCAGTGATATAGCATATTGCTCTATGAAAACAGTAAATAGCAAAATCAGGTTTAAAACCTATATGGCAGCCACAATAGAATATATACAAAAATAATATAAATCTACTTAGGTTATAATGTAGCTAAGTTTAATTCTTATATAGGTATTGGATTATGCCATAAAGGATTTTATAACAGAATTGATTAAACATAATTTATCAAAGCAATCAATCTGTTCTTGAAAGAATGGACTCAAGGAGAAACAAATGATGGATTGGAACTCATGTCCGGACAAATGACCCCCAATACCTTATATCAGGCTGTACCCACCCTACCAATTGTAACAGAAGGATTGTATTTTGACTATTTCAATTCTACTATAAAATGTAATAATAAAAACTTGCAGGTATACTTTACATTACTCAATATGAAGTTAACAGGGAGACCCTTGTCTGGAAAGGACTGCTCCTTAATTTGTTTAGAAGTAATTACCTTTGGTCTTCTTTTTTAGTAAGAATTTGCAGTAAAGATAGATTTAGAGGATAATCACATAGAAAAGACGAAAGGGTAGAAGTTTATGCCAGATAGTGACAGACAGAAAAGCCATGAGCTTCCCTTTGTCCTAATAGATAAATTCTTTCATTTTCACCCACTCCTCATCACAGCACTGATTACCACCAATTGCAATAGCCTCCCTCCATATTTGTATGTATATGCATAATTAAGACATGTCAATAACATGCTCTATAGAGGTTGTATATGTACGCTAGAGGGCAAACATGCTCCTGGCCCATTTATGGAATATAAGTGTTGACCATATAACTATTAGTTATATTTTGAGCCAAATTAATTCTTTAGGTTTGCATAAAGAATTGTTCCTCTATGTACACCGGTTTTGATAATCCTTTGTGAAAACAATGATGAATTTAACGACCAGTAACCTTGGATACATGTATTGCCATCATAAGACTATCTCAATCATATTCAAGGTTGCTGAGCCTCCTGAAATTATTCAGTATTGGCCCAGCTCCAGCTTGAGGGAACTTTTAGTAACTTTGAGACTTATTGTATGCAAAAGGAGAATGATAAACCCTCCACCTAGAAAATAACCACACCATAATGACTACGTATGTATCTACAGTGGTGGCAACAAGACCAACCGACAATCAAATAAAGTAGACAATATTTATGATCTTTTTTTATCTACAAATGCCATGTCAAGGGTTTGTTTTCATAATAGGTTTAAAGTTTAAACATTATGTTTTCCAACACTGTGCATATATGGGACTTTACTAGACCCTGTACCTCCATAGCAATTCTGCCATGGTGCTGATTTAATTACCTCCATGCTCTTGTTAACCCCTGAGTATTTTGTAGTCTTTGGGTCCAAGATTGCTTACTGCCTGAGAACTCTGGGGACCTGAAATAGCTGATTCTTATCCTTAAATTTTAGTATGTATAGAAGTCATACTGATAGCTGCAAGGTATTATAAGCCTAATATTTCACTTTATTAGGTTTGGCTAGCATCATAAAGAGCAATCTGCTTTGATAACCATTCTGATACATTTCCTATGCATATGCCTCTACAGAGAAAGTGCTCACACAATTGAGAAAGATTAACACTTTTAAAATGTTACCATCACAATGTGTTGCTGCAAAGTAATTTAGTTAGACATCCATCTAGGGCAGCTGATAAGAAGAGTTTTATATAATTATGAATATATTTATCTGTATAATTAGCATTATTTTTTTATTGTTTACCTAGTTCCGCTATCATTTTCTTATCTCCACATTCCATTTTCTCCTTTTCTTATCCTGTTTTTCTTTTTTTACTTTATCCGTAAAAAATCAAAAACTCAGAAGTTCCGGAGCTGGATTACACAAAATTGAATTGGCATATTAATATACACTGTTTGTGCTCTATTGAATAATTATTACATTTTGTACTGTGCCTTATTTGTAAGATGTTTAACTATGTCATGTTTGTTCACCTTTTTTCTTCTGTGGTTTTCTTAAAAATATTGAAAGTTAGAAAAATATAAACATATGTTTTGTTTTGATAAAAAAAATTTCATAAGTAGTCACCAATTGTGCTCCACTAGTTTTATCATATAGCTTTAATCAAGTTATTACTTGCTAATACAATTTAGAATCCCCTACACACAAATATATTATTATTATTATTATTATTATTATTATTATTATTATTATAATTAAATAAACTGGTATTATTAAATACAACGTTTTTCTTTGTATGAATCCTTGTGTTTCTTTATACCCTGCTGTATTCTCTAATGAGAAACTAGAATGTAAGTATCATTGATATTAAAAATTAAACACAATTTAGATGTTTCATTGATTGGATATGAATACATGAAATTGTAGACAGTAGCATGCCTCTGGCAGTTGAGCTTATCAAATGCAATGCACACATTAACTTTTACTTCTGCTATTTAAAGAACATGTTTCACTATCATACTAGCTACTAGTGGTGTCCAAGGAGAAATATAATTACATTTTATTCATATCAAAATCTGGTATTCTTCTGATTCATGAAGATCTTTTTACAGTAGTTTCTTTTCTTTCCAAATTTAAATTAGGATTTCCTGTGCATGCTGGTTTGCTTTTTAGATTTAAGTATATTTAAAGACCACACAGTTTCCAAAAATCTTGTTATCTCACTACAAGCTAATGTGTATGAAAGGGTACAATGGGTAGAGCTGAACATCACTAAAAAGCATATGTGGTAGTGGTTAAAAAGAAACTACAAATGTCCCTCATGGAGAATCATGAGAGATATATGGAATTTGATAGAGTTTGTATTATGTTGAGTTTAATGTTATGGTGGTGGTAAGTAAAATAGTGGGTTGACAGAAAAAGCTGTGCATGTATTACTATTATTATTGTAACTAGCGGCTTGCCCGTTAAAAATGACGGGGCAATAAAATTGTAAGGCAGGGAATGCTGTTTCGGCCAGACAATTTTTTTTGGTGGTCCAAGATCCTTCTGCGCTCATTGCAAGCCTTGTGCTGAGCGCCTTCGGGGCTCATTGCGAGGCTATTGGTTGTTGTGTTATTTTTTTCTGATAGGCGCTTTTGGTGTTATTGTTTTGTTGGCGTGATCTGTTTTTTGCGCTTATTGCTATGAACAGCGTTGGTGCTCGTTGTGAGTCGCGCAGTAAATGGGTTTTGTGTTTATTGTAAGTTTTTTTTTTTTTTGTCTATATTTGTTTTTGTATGCTAATGAAATAATTAATAAATTAATAAATTAATATACTTTACCTATTTGGAAGTAATATATGCAGGAAGCATTGTGCTGAACAATCTGTTTTGATGTTCCTGCAGCATACAATGTCGGTTTGCACTGTTGTGGAGCTGAGGTGTAAGTGTCAGCAATGTGTGCAGTGTGTAGTGTAAATAGTCTACGTGCGCGAATGGAAACTGTTAGGGTAGCTGTGTACTTCCGCATTGTGTAAGTTAGTATTGTAAAATAGCGGCAAATGTGTATGTGGTACGCGGCTGTGTATGAGGTAGCTTCCTTGGTAAGAGTGTATCTTGTACCTCGTACGGCTTTTTTGAAAAGTCGTATGTGCTTGGTGGTGTTTTGCGTGTTTAGGGTCCTGTAACCTAATTTTTTGTTTTTTGGGGGCTGCCATTTTTTCTCTCGCTTAGGGGATTTTCGTGTGTCTAAACTTGTGACTTTGGACCTAAATTGAGGTGTAACTTCACTTGCAGAGGTCTGGGTGCCCCCTCCCCTTGCTGTGGGTAAGCTTTTTATGTATTTTTTGTGTGTTTTTAAAATGGCTGCAAATGTGTGTGGTACGCGGCTGTGGATGATGTTGCGTCCTTGGTAAGAGTGTATCTTGTACCTCGTACGGCTTTTTTGAAAATCCGTCTGTGCTCGCTTGCGGAGGTCCTGGGTGCCCCCCCCCCCCCCTTGCTGTGGGTAAGCTTTTTATGTATTTTTTGTATTTTTAACGTTTTCAGGTGCGCGCGTTTCGGCCGTTAAGGTTGTAATGTCCCGCATCTCGTATTTTTGTATGCTAAGTCCGTAAATTTGTATATAGTGATTACGTGTTAGATCTATTTTGGTAAAGTGCTGCTTGTGTGGGTGTTTGTAACCGCGTGTGAGGCGCCATAGAGCCTCCACCTTCTGCAAATGCGGCCCCTCGCTTTGTGTGAAGACGATTCGTAGTTTGACAACTATTATATGTTATAATAAACATGGCTTATAACATATACCATAAGTACTTTTTAAAGTTTAAAATTACTTTTAATAAAAACTTAACAAGAAAAAACAAGAATGCCACAAGTATTTTAAAAATATTCAACATACATTGATTAAAATTACCTTACAGGCTCAATGCAATAATTTTAGGCTTATTTTACCCTCATTATAATTTTAAATGACTTAAAGTGAAAATATGTGTATTGAAAATTTTCAGTATTATAAACAGCTAGCAAAATGGTAGGGAAAACTGCAGTTGTGTAAATTGTTGCCTAAATGTGGCAGTCTGATTCTATTTGTGAACGATAATTAACATACACCAATTTTGCTCATGGCAGATTATGTAGCATTTATTTATTATGAAAATGTTTCTAAAGTCTCCACATTAAGTTCTCATAACATCTATTTGAGAAATATATGGCCATTTTCCATCTCACTGAGCTTGTCCCACGTTATAATATTGCGGGTACATGTATGCATATTTTAAAAATTAGAACTGATTTACACTTCTCATATAAATAGAAACTATTATTAATGAAATCTATCGCTCAGTGTGACTTTTAGGAAGCATAACAAGTATCTATGGCTTTATATATATATATATATATATATATATATATATATATATATATATATATATATATAAACTTTACTTGTTTTAGACATTCAAATGTGAACACAAATGTACTATATATATATATATATATATATATATATATAGTAAATAAAAAGTTCATCTGTGTTTACATTTGAATGTCTAAAGCAAGTAAAAAAACCTGCTTCCAGCTCAGAATTCCGAGAAAAACAGTTATTACACTGCATTCTGGGAAGTTTGAGCTGGGACACACAAATGTGCCCACAAATGCCTTACTCTTCATTCCTTAGCCATTATCATTATCCTTTGAGCTTATGCATGCTTTAATGCAAAGCCAAGGTTGGAATAAACACAGGCTGAGTATCCAATCCATGTACAGCTGTTTCAAGCTTACTGGCTATCATCAGCATGGAGCGGGATCTCAGCCTGTGTTGTGGAAATTATAAGTAGGTAGTTCACCACAACAATCATTTATAATATGGTGGGCAAAATAGAGATAGAAGCCCTCCACCGTACAGTAGTACAGTAAATAAAAAGTACATCTGTGTTCACATTCAAACCTGCTTCCAGCTCAGAGTTCAAAGAAAAACAGTTATTACACTGCATTCTGCGAAGTTGAGCTGGGACACACAAATGTGCCCACAAATAATATATATATATATATATATATATATATATATATATATATATATATTAGAGCACAATCATGCTCTAATAGTTAGGGTTTTCTCAAATATCCCACTATAAAATCATTTTTTCATGAGCTTGTAACTTTGCATTGGTTTGACAAATAATAATGAAAATATTCATTATCATTTGAAGAATATTTTTGTACCTTGTAATAAACATTACTTTCTGAAAATGTAACATTTTCATTTTGTAGACTTTTGCAAGATAACTGTTATAGAAAGGCTGGAGAATAGTAAATAATAGTACTTTAATCAAGTAATCACTTACTAATACTTTGAGATCCAGTTGTAATTACTGAAGCAATACAAATAGTGTTTAATAACAAAAGGTTATCTATAGAATTTCCAGTGCAGTCTATAGCTTTTTTTACACATTATGAGTTTCAAATTAGTTAAAGAACTCAAAAGTGCTAAAGCATAATTGGGGTGATTTACTTAAAATACCATGTCGCATAGATTGGTATCATATAGATTGAATATTATAACATACACTTAATATTTGCTCTGAAACACTTTTATCCTCAAGGCTTACACAACTGTAATACTGTTATTTTGTTATACGTTTTTCATAAACTACAAGGGTCCTATGTTTGGAAAACTGTTGCTATAGTGCAATTTAATTTTACGTTAATAGTAATTAGACATACTAAATTGATTTTCACTATTTGTTGGGTTTGTTTACATTTACTAGATCAATATGGGAAAAGGTTAGGTTTGATAAAAGAAGATTATCCCATTCATAGATACTCAGTCTTAACAAAATGATAGTGAGAATTATAGTGCCAACTTTATCAATCCAAAAATGATTGAGTCCAATAGTGGACTTAACATATTTGTTTGATCTGGTGAATTTCCAATCATACAAGGTGCATGCAACCAATTAAATGAGTGAGAACATGTCTTCAGGGAAATAATACAAGCGATTCCATAGCAAAAGGTCGGTCATTTTGTTAAGCATGCCCAAGAGATGAAGGTTTGCTTAGGCATATATTCCCAGAAGCTGTCTTCAGTATGTGTTTGTTTTCTCTACAGCATCATAATTATAATCTGCAACCAATGCACCCTTCAAAATGCCAATAAACACAATTTGCAGCTCAATTCTGTAAGCAATCTCTATTATGCGAGACAGAATCAATGAACTATGCCTCTACACACATTTATTTGAGAGTAAATTCTCTACAGGAATATATCAATACTAAATAGAACAGTGAAAGACAAAAAGGCGGCATGCTATAATAAACCACTTTATTACTTAAAAATCTTAATACAACTATTAATATAATGTTGCTCAATAGAGCAACCATTTTAAAGCAAACATTTCTTTTGAAATGTATGAAGCCATTCAGTGCTGATAAGAACCACATTAAATAGAGATGGAATGAACATTATAGGAATTCTTCAGCTCTCTACACATCTGTAATGATTAAAGGGCACCTCTAAAGTTGTGATAGTATATAACTGAGAAAAAAGTTAATTTAAAATGTATGCAAAATTCACCCTGCCTGACATAGTAGCACATCCTACTTGTTTCTTCCTACTACCATGTAGCTTCTTTCCGAATAAAAACTTAAGCTTCAATTTCACAAATTCAATTTTACAAAAATAACAAATTCACCAGATACACATGACTATTTGGGATTCCTGTAATAAGCCTGGGAAATTCTACAGAAGCTGGATTCAGATAACAATTCCTGATTCAGATACCCGTTCCTAAAAATATCACAGAACCACAACTTCCTAGAGAGCCAGAAATAATAAATTAAATTAAAAAAGAGTAATAATATATATTTATGTGTCCTCATTATAGCTGGTTTGTCTCCATTTTATCAAGCCCTGCATACATTTACATTGAGCAAAGCTGTATACTTACTATAATAGTGAAATTAATCCTTTTATACATTTAATACCGAAGTAGTGGAATGACCAAGTTGTAGATGGCTTCTGATAAGTTTTTCATAACATATTTAATGCATTGTTTTTTCAAGTATTATATGAATATAATTTCCACATGACTAGAAGGCCGCAGTTGCTGGCAAGGAGCGCCAAAGGGACTTACACCACAAAATTTACGGACTTAGCATCCACAAATATGAGCCGCGGGACTTAGAGAAAAAAACATTACTAGCTCGCAAAAATATGACCTTAGCGCCCGAAACCTGCGCACATGAAAACATTAAAAACATAATAAATACACACAACAAACACATAAAAAGCTTACCCACAGCAAGGGGGGGGGGGGGCAACCAGGACCTCTGAAAGTAAAGTTACACCTCAATTTAAGTATAAATTCAAGAGTTTAGACACTTGAAAATCCCCTAAGCGAAAGAAAAAATTGGCAGCCAAAAAAACTGAAAACGAGGCTACAGGACTCTAAACACGCAAAACACCACGAAATACATACAGATTTTCCGAAAAAGCCGGACGAGGTCCAAGAACAAGGACACAAAATCAGCCACAGCCGCTTACCACACACATTAGGCGCCATTTTACAACACTAACTTAGACAATGCGGAAGTACACAGCTACCCTCACTAGACACTGCACACATTGCTGACACTTACACAGCAGCTCCACAACAGTGAAAACACACATTGTATGCTGCAGCAACACAGATTGCCAGCTCTTCAGCACAATGCTTCCTGCATATATTACTTCAAAATAAATAAAGTATATTCATTTATTAATTATTTCATTACCATACAAAAAACGACCGCCAACGCTGCTCATAGGACACAAACAACCAACAGCCTCGCAATAAGTGCAGAAGGCGCTCATTAAAATGCGGTTTCCATAGAAATGTTAAGGGTAATTGCATGAATCCTACTTGGTCATTGTGGCTGCTGGTACTTTTTATAGTTCTGTTTAGGTGGTTAAAGGGTTAATAAAATATCATATCAGAAAGGATTTTTGTTCTTTATATTGCTCTCAAACATATCTAATATAGTGTCTTTGGCATCTATTGTTTTATAAAATGCCTATGGTCAAACCCATTCTACTCTGGGTGGTGTTTTGGTTGATACATAGTTAATAAAATATAAAATTAAAGAGGTTTTTATTCCCTCTGTTCCATTTTTTACATCTTCCTAACAAATAAGTTTTCAGTATCACAAACAAGGATTGTTGTGTATACTACTAGGAAATGCACTTCAATATTATCCAAAGATTTAGTTTCACTTTATCACTCATTTTATTTAATGCAGCAATTCTGATTCCTGGGCCCCTATTCAATTGAGCAATTGTTAGTTACAGGAGCCCGTAATGAAGGCCGTAAATTAATTTGCTATTCAATTGGCGTCTTTTAGCTACCTGCAAATGATTTGCGTGTTTCAGGCTGAAAATCCCTGCGGTTGTCAAAATTGTAACTGCAACCCATCTAAGCCTTTGATCTTTCAAGCCCGTAAATGTTACAATTGCAAATCACTATTCAATTGCTACAATTTCTCAAGCCAACAAAAGTAAATTCTACGAGTACCAGATAGGACTCGCAAGGGGGTTAAACACCTGTTCATAGCATTGTAAATGCCAATAAAAAATCAATACTGCACTTTAAAAGATGGGGAAAGTGATGAAATACATTAGAAATAATTGCACAACAGTCTCAAGCTCGCAAATCTGCAATAAAAAATATTTTTTTACATTTAATTTCCGTGTTATATCAATCTTGGGAGTCAAGGAGTTAATACATATCAGGCCACCCACATGGACTACTACATTATCATCATTAATTTTTATTATTTTGCATATTGCCGGATTCCGAGTCTGATCTCATATCGGACTTCTAAACGATCATTGATTGATGTTAACCCGCCATGTTTTACTGACATCATGAAGACGGTCTCATTTATTATTAGCTTCTTTCTAAATCGGTAGTTATAGCCTTGCTTAATTGATCATGATCATGCTCTGAAATGCTACTTATGGGTGCATGGTTTACGGTTTAGGATTTTGGCCAGGTAGCTGCAGGCTTGAGCAATTGGATCACTCTGTAACTGTTGTAAATTTCAATTTTCAATTGAATAGGGGCCCTGGTGTCACACATCTTTGTAGTATGTACTAACATAATATATGATGTCTCCTTTATAGTATGGAATGTTCCAGTTATCCTCACTTACCTACTGATATCGGTAATGAAAGCAAAATGAAGAAAAGCTCAGTTGTTTTAGAGCAACCATTAATAATTAATTATACTCAAGTTTATCTTGGTCTCATTAAATACATTTAAGATTTCAGTATGCACAAGTTACCAAAAAACAACAAAAACCCACTTAAAACACATTTGTTTAATATAAATCTAATTTAAAATGACTTGCTATTAACTCTAGTTTTAAACTATGCCATGTTCAAGGTCTCTTTAAAGTTACAATGAGATGCAAAATAGTAAAATGTTGTGACAGTGAAGTTTTTATGTGATGCTACACACCCATACATGTCTATTATTGCAGTACTACTTTGATTAATACCTATCCAACACACTGTGACTGGGCTAGAAATGTTGTGAGCAATAAATATATTAGTTTGTCCTTTATGGCTGTAATTGACTGCGCCTGTGCGAAAATATTTTGCGAGGAGTAATTTATTAAGCATCTCAAGTAGCTGAGATATGCTTCCCTTGATTTACTGTGCACTATGAGGAAAAACTGAAATCACAGCGCTCCTCACCTCATCTCAGACACTTAAGTTGCTTAGTAACACCCCTTCATGTGGTGTCAAATATCGAGTACTATTTTTGCACAAAAAAAATGTTTACTTTCATTAATTTCATACAAAAGTCTTGTTTTGTAATGTTTTAAATGCTTGAAAGAAAACAGGATTTCAATCTCCCTATAAAAAGAATTGTAAAGTGGGCGTTTTTTATTTTATTTGGAATTAGCAACATACTTGCTCATACATATTTATATTGTATTGGTCTCTAAAACATCTTATTTCAAAAAAAATTGTGAAATAGAAGTTTTATCTAATGTAACCTTTTGAGATTGTATGCAGTGGTAACAGATGGAATGCTTGTGATGTACTTTATGAATTGGCTATTGAGCATATTTCAGAAGACACATTTCTTTGCTAATTAAACAAAAATAATAAAGTTAAGATTTGACAAGATTGAAAGATTCAGTGTTAACCTCTGAAAGTTTCATCTTGGAACTGGAATATTAAAATGCCCACGGCAGAAATATTAAAATTGTGAAGTGTAAAATGCTATGAATATAAATCAGAATTGTGTGATGAGATAAGGATGGTGGAAACTGAATGCATGAGATATTTAGGGGTAAAAAGCATCCCAAAACTTCTAAGCACTGTCTCATGTATGCATTTGATTGGATCGTGGTGAGATGCCAAAGTAGCACAACTCTTACCTTCTTGTAGTGTATTACATTTTCAAAAATGTCATGATAACCAATTTTAAACACCAGCTGGAAATTGCATTTAGTTTTATCAGAAGGTCTGTCATTTTTCGAGAAGCGTAGACATTATTTAGATTTGATGTATATCTTTTTTTTCTGTTTGACTGATTTTAAGTGAACTTATTTCTGGGAAATGACAGATAACAATAAACACATGTAGGCATCTACATCAGTTTTTGAGAACTTGGAAAATGTGGCAGTTGCAATATGTGTGGTGCTTACAAAAAAATCTTCTAGAAGTTATTTTGGAGCTTCCTGCTGTGTAGATATAAATGAAATTCAAAGATCTAGCTTTAAAAAAATATACAACATGAAGTATGCTGTGAAGTAGGTATTTAAAATGGTGGAGTAAAAAGTGCAGCAATGCAGTGCTGTATTTAAAGTACATGCTCATCTCTGGGCAAGCACCACAATACACAAACTCTCCATGTCCCATACACAGTACAAGAGTAAAAAAAGGAATGCAAGATGGGAAGGGAAGTAATGGATCAGTGACATAATCTAGTGCAAATGCTCCTCTTTTTAGGTGCAAATGCTCCTCTTATATAGTGCATATGCTCCTCTGAACATGTTACCAATCCAACATAACAGGATACTCAAAATAAATATAAAACTGCATGTAGGATTATTTGTATGCACACACATGCACAAATATACACATAGATAAGAATTAAAGTGGTGCAATTTATCTAAACATAATGGTTTATAATAGTATGTGGCATATGCATATATATGCTATGAGGAATATTAAACAAACCAGTTTTTGTGTTTACCTATTTCACTCAGCTAAAATAAACTGTTAATTATACATATATATATATATATATATATATATATATATATATATATATATACATAAGTACACAGCATACCCTACAAACATATGTAAATATGCAACTACATATATAAATGTCTTTAATTTTTAGCTCTTAGCGTTACCTTTGCAGATGTGAGATGTGAGAGAAAGAAAACAAGAATGTGCTGAGGAAGGGGACACATACCACTCTGGTAGGAAGAGAAAGTGTTAACTTTTGTGTTGAGAGGGGAGAGAGAGCTATGCACCAAGGGTGCAGGAACCAGCAGTTATCTGACTCAGGAGGGCAGGAGAAAATCATCTGTGGAAGGATTAGGGGCACTTAGTAGGAACTCAGAGACTGCTGTCTGGTGCCATTGCATTGTTAATATAGGCCACCTGTGGCCCTAGACCGGGCTTTGTTGGCCTAGACAGAATTCAAATATTGAACCTTGAAATATTTACAGAGATAAAAAAGCAAAAAAAAATTGTATATAGACCTCCTACATTATTTACATTAACCATAGGAAATAAACATAAATGTTGTTGAATGTATGCTATTCCTGTCGTAATAAACCACTTTCTGTCTGGGTTAAGAGAGTTTTCGGAGGAGAAGCTACTAACCAAGAGTGAGCTGCAAGAAGTCATTGGTTATATTGTATTTATAAGCAATTACAATTTCTATACTGTCAACAAAAAATAGCATACTCAGGTTTAAAGTGCACGGTTTCTACCCCAATATCGGTGCTGTTTCATGAAGCATGTATATTGTGCTCTCTTTCTTTAAATAATCCCACAATTTTGCAAGGATAGAGTGTACAAAGCTCACTCTGTCCCTCAAAACATCCACTCAGCTTGTCCTTTGGAGCTGTAAGTATTGCTACATGGGTTGTTAGTGATCACAGAATATGAGTTACTAGAGTCACTGAATATCTCATTCAGCTGCTTTCTATTGCTTTCTATTGCTTTATATAGCGTATTCGTTTTCAATGGAGATAGCGGTCAGGATGCAGCAACGTGAGACGCGGGTCAGTGACGTCATCGCGAGGCGTCCTGACCGCAATCTCCATTGAAAACGTGCTAGACTGAATTTCCAAAACGAATACGCTATATAAAGCAATATTAAGAAATAGAAAGCAGTTGCATGAGATATTCAGTGACTCTAGTAACTCAAAAAAGAGTTATTAGAATGCCAATAAGAAATACATAGGTAGTACAACCACACTAGCACCAAGGAACAGGTTTCACGATAGAAACGTATTTAAGTGTACAAATAATAGGACTTATATACACAGGAGTATAAATGAGAATGATAAAGGGGAATCTCTTACTAAATTGAAGTGCACTACTCTTTAGAGATTTCAAATAATACTATTTATATTCAATATAAGAATTTTAATAGAATACGTTTTTTAAACAAGTTTATAAATGTTTATAAGAATAAAGCAATTTCCATATACACTTATTTCTACTATACACCAATTTTGGTTTAATTATATCAGCACTTAAATAAGAGTCTAACAATAGACTTATGATAACACAGATTCTTGGTGGATTTATTTATAATCTGTGATAGCACTGGCACTTTTGTTTGTGGATGCAATTAAGCAAGATATTAAATTAAATCAATATTTTAGCTCTATATTAAAGCACTGGCACTTTATGTACAAAAGCACTGATACTTCTTCTATGGCTATAATATTATTCCCTAAAAGCACTTAATATAACAATGCACCTTATAATAATATCTATACCAATACTGTTCTACTTTGCTGCGTCTAAAAGTTTTTAACAAGTAGTTATTAAAAGTTAAGTTTTATTTTTCTTGTATGTTCAAACATAGTTTGGGATTAATAGGTGTGCCCTATTAAAGGGTACTTTCAGTCTCTACAAGCTATTTAATACATGTTTCTTACCCTTAGTGGCACCCTATGAACTGGCCATTACAAAGGTACACCTAGAGCCACCTACTCTTTCTTTTTTGAGAATTAATAGTATATGAAAAAATATGTTTGCATGAAAAAATACCAAACTAAACATGTATACACTTACCTTAAAGTTAGCAAAATCTATTGTAATTTCTGACAGTTTAAAATTAATTACACCCCATCCAATTTGTTTTGGCCAATCCATTTAGATGAAAGATTTGAGACATAGCACTGTTAGTTGCTATGTCAACAGCACACAGCATAGACAGGAAGCAGGGATGAGTCATATCCCAGCAGTGACTGGGAGGCTGCCAACACTGCCCTCCTTTTGGCTGAGCAACAAGAGCAGGTAAATAGTGGGTTAATAGTGCTCCCCGGATGCTGCATACTGATTGGGTGGGGATGAGGAACTTGTGTAAACACCCTCTGGGGATGTCAACATAATCATTAGACGTTTTTTTAGATATGAATAAAAATAAAATGTTTTATGAGATGTGCTGCATACACATAGGCTGCTTTGTGCCTATAGAGTGCAGAAATGTATTAATCCAGCTCACTTAGATATACATTTAAGTGGATAGATGATGTCACGACCGCCAGCTTTGGGGGACCACGCTCACCCCAAATCTCTCTCTCTCTATGGTCGCAACTTTTTGTTCAGATCTCGACACCAGCAGACACTTCAGATGACAGCATCATTACTCCAGAGACAGGCACCATCAGACCCCTTTTCTTAGGATCTAAGAATCACACACCAGGTACCTTTGATTAGTACAAGCAGACTCTGACACCACCTGTGTTTAGTGCTTCCAAAGTCAGACTGGCTTCTTTATTGTTACAGAGATATCTATAAACACAGAAAAATTACACAAAACACCAGACCTTCCCCCAGTTCTAGCCCATCCTCCTAGGCAAATAGCTTGCTATCCCCCCTCACCCACATGATTTCCAGATGTATAGAGGCGTCTGGCTTTCTTCTAATTACACCTTTTTTTCTCCTCTTATAGAGCCCTAAAACTAGTTCCCCCTTTCATGAATAAAGCCAGAGCCTTCACATGTGGCCGTTTGCAGGGCCATAAAGATTCTTTAGAAGATTACTCCTTTGTCACATAAGTGACTGCAGTATTTTTTAGATAATTCTAGCATCCTAGGGCCTACTTCTATCACAGATGCCTTATTACAGTGCATATAACATGATCTAGTAACCACCAAATGAATTATTGTGGTCCATACTACACACAAAAACAATCAAGTCAATCCTCACAAGTTTCAGGTCCATTGTAATAGTTCTTGACATTAACACCCAGTGTGCCAGCATTCCATATAGCAGAGTTACTTGTGGGTTGCAAGGGGTCCCATCATGGCCCCAAATCGTTCATGACAGCTTGCCTCCATTTTAAAATGCAGAATCCCGTCGTCCATCTTTAATCGGATGGATGTTGGCAATTCTGCCTCATAGAGATACCATCCCAGAAGAAGCATTATGTGATTCCCCCTTTCTTGCGGCTGCAGGAAGTAACAAGTAGTGGGGTGGGCAGAAAATAGCATCCTGTAAACCTTTATTATAATCCATGGAACGTGTTACATCCAGGCTAGCAGGCATCTTGAAGGGTCAAATACTGATACAAGCCCCCCAATCCTGAGCAGTAACCACATCTGTCCGGCTGAAACAAGAGGACCACCCAACTCCATTTGGGCCTATGTGGAAAATAATTTCTTCAGACCTCCACCAGCACGGGGCCTGATCCTGGGTGTGCATGGCAGATTCTTATCATTATTCCCCTCTACCAACTCCAGGGAAGAATTAAAAGCCAGGGAAATACCTGTGGATTCCTGGCCAGCACAACCTCAACAGGCCAGGGCAAGTACTCATCCCTGGCTATTAGGCCAGGAGCAGAGTAATTTTGCTTTGGAACAAAAGCAGGCATTGTATCCTTCACCCCCCTGTATTGACACATGACCGTTGCACTGTATCCCACTTTCCCATGCACTGCAGTCTGGGCACAGTAACCCCTCTCACCTTGAGCAATGGTCTGGTCATGGGATTCCATTTCTCCATCTTCTTGGACCACAGTTGGTGCGCTGTATTCCATCTCGCCTGGATTGGGCACACAATATGGAATGTGGTCCCTCTTTAAATGATTTGCAGTGTCTCTGTTTGGCAGGATCTCAGGGATCATAACCTTCCCTGCCCCCTTGTCTGTGGCTAGCTCTCTGACTATTTTTATCAGCGGGAGCTCCATGCTAGGCCCAAAGTCCATTCCCAGGGCACAGTGAACATAGCTGCTCCTATCCAGACTGTTTGCTTGGCCTGGGTTCTGCCCACAGGCCTCTGTGCCAGGGTAATCAATACAGTCCAAGGGTGTCATTGCCAGCCCACCCCCCAATAACCAGGGCCCATACACTCTTCTGCCCCACTGCATGGGTAAAACACTCCCCTGGGGTGCCCAGAAAAATAGTAATTCCAAGGGGGAATTTACTGGATGGATCTGGAAGCTGGCACCCAATGTTGTGGTCTGGTCTAAAGACTCCAAATATCTATGTGGTATCTGGATCAGCACAACCCCCTCTCTCTGGAACCATCGCCTGGGCACAGCACTCACCTCTCTTGGGATCTTTGGTCACTGTGTTCACTGGCAGGACCTCACAGCCCTCATCCAGACATCCCCTTGGGCCATCAGTTTTACAGACATTCTCTGTCTTTTTAACTGTCTTGTTATTAGCAATTGTGCCCAAGCCATTTGGGTCTGGCTGGCCCCCTTGGTCTGACACAGTCCCAAGGTTGTACTCGGTGTTCACTCCTGTACCCATTGCTGGTTCCTGGACTGTAGTTATCCACGGAACCCCATCATAGGTTCACAATCCATCTCTGGTTCTTTCCAGAACTCTCCCAGGCCCTCCATCTGGCCTGCTGTTCCTGTCTGAGACTCAGACTCAACTGGTTTTGAGATGTACCCATAATGTATGGTACCCTCCTCATCTGTCCCAGTTGTAGCAAAAATTAACTGGGCCTGGCCCATTTGTACCTCCACATTGGTATTGTCCTGGTCAGAGCCTCTCCCCAGACCTCTGGTAACCAATCCTCTTCCTCCCTGTCTGCCTGAAAGGGTTCCTCCCAACTAGATGGCCAAAACCCTTCCATGGATGCCTCATCCAGCAATTCAACATACTCAGCCTCCAGCTGCAGCTCTTGCTGAATCAGGGGTTCCAGCAAATTAGCCTCCGGGGGCCATGGTTCTAGTCCCAGACCATGACAACGTTTAAGAAATAAGTTATTTTTCCTTCTTACAGTCCCCATGCCACATTCAGGATCACCATAGACGATCTCCCAGAGCCCATCTATTAGCTCCAATTGAACATAGAGATCCTCTTCAAGGGCACCAACAGGCCCTATCCTGGCATGATACTGTAAGGCAATCTCTTTCCATACCAGTTTCTTCAGCCAGCCTGAAAGCTCATGGCCCTGCCACAATCCCAGGAATGCCATCCATTGCTTTAGAAGGGCCATTCCTCTGCAGTCCTTTGCCTCTGTCATCTGGCTCTCTTTCTCTTTGCCTTTGTAAGCAGCCATCCTTGCTGCTTGTAAAAATGCTTGAGATATCCCACCGCTGCCACCAGCTGTCACGACCGCCAGCTTTGGGGGACCACCCTCACCCCAAATCTCTCTCTCTCTACGGTTGCAACTTTTTGTTCAGATCTCGACACCAGCAGACACTTCAGATGACAGCATCATTACTCAAGAGACAGGCACCATCAGACCCCTTTTCTTAGGATCTAAGAATCACACACAATGAACCTTTGATTAGTACAAGCAGACTCTGACACCACCTGTGTTTAGTGTGTCCAAAGTCAGACTGGCTTCTTTATTGTTACAGAGATATCTATAAACACAGAAAAATTACACAAAACACCAGACCTTCCCACAGTTCTAGCCCATCCTCCTAGGCAAATAGCTTGCTATCCCCCCTCATCCATATGATTTCCAGATGTATAGAGGCATCTGGCTTTCTTCTAATTACACCTTTTTTTTCTCCTCTTACAGAGCCATAAAACTAGTTCCCCCTTTCATGAATAAAGCCAGAGCCTTCACACGTGGCTGTTTGCAGGGCCATAAAGATTCTTTAGAAGATTACTCCTTTGTCACATAAGTGACTGCAGTATTTTTTAGATAATTCTAGCATCCTAGGGCCTACTTCTATCACAGATGCATTATTACAGTGCATATAACATGATCTAGTAACCACCAAATGAATTATTGTGGTCCATACTACACACAAAAACAATCAGGTCAGTCCTCACAAGTTTCATGTCCGTTGTAATAGTTCTTGACATTAACACCCAGCGTGCCAGCATTCCAAATAGCAGAGTTACTTGTGGGTTGCAAGGGGTTCCATCATGGCCCCAAATTGTTCATGACAGCTGAATATTACCATACAGAGAAAAAAAACGAAATTATTTTAGTGCCAGTGATTTCGGGCTTTTAGTTAACCTTGGTGGACATATTTTCAGGATTTTGCTATAGATCTGTTTAGGCATGATGAATATACAAAAGGAAAACGATTTATCTTTTTTGGCTTTCTACCTGTACGTTTATTTGTATTGCATGTCACATTTAAAATATATAATATGTCCTACCAAAATAAACACAAAATCTCCAGTTTGTGTAATGTGTCTTTTAAAAAAATATACATTTGAATTTACATTTATAGAGACAGATCATTTCTGACTTATCTTTTAATCTCATCGCTACTAGAAATAGTAATGGGTGGGAATTTTCACATTAATTTCAGATGTAATTTTTTGCTCCAAAGGATATTCTGATCCCACTTAAAATTTTCTAAACTAAATTTGAATACACTTTTCTCCTCATCTCTACCTTATTACTGGGGAGAGAATGGATGCATTTTTTTATTAAGAAATAAATCCTCTTGATTGGTCCTGATATTACTGAGCTGTAATCTTCAGTATCCAGAGTAGTTAGTGATTAATCCCTTGTTCTCTGATGAGCACCTCTGACTTAGTCATCTTGTATATGCAAATTATCCTTAGGATTTAGTCTCTCTATGGGTGATAAGGGACTCCAGACGTGGACCCCTTACTCACTGTGCCTTAGGGAGTTCAGCTGCACCTCACTGTCGAGGCCCATAAAGGCCCGAAACGCGCCTGGGGTTTGCTGTTTCTCCTGTTCAGGGTAGAATTGCCTGTTATTTCGGAGCTGGGTCACTATTTTGAGTGAGACCAGACTGATATACTACAGTACATTTCTCCCTGTGAAGGGCACAAGAGAGCTAAAAGAGGTACTCTCAGAGTGGATTATCATGTCCATAGAACTAACCTATTAAGGTTGGTTCGTTATCTGATGAGCACCTCCGACGTAGTTATTTTTTAATCCCTTGGGGAATAAACATTGGGCTATGAGCTATTTGCCTTTCCTGCCTGGAACTTTGGGAACTCTATGATTTCATAGGCATGATGTGTTTTATTCCCTCTAGCATTTATTATTCACTTCTGCAACTTGTCCTGGTACTCGGTAACTTGTCCTGAGACTGCTACTTTTCCCTGAAACAGCAACTTGGTCTGGAAAATCATCAGCTTGTCCTAGCCTCCAGTTAAGCTATCCTGTGTGTGGGGATAAGGAACCTATACAACCTGCGGGTAGGAGTGGTCTTTCAAGCCCAACAAAATACAGGTTGTGACAGGCATATTATGATGTCAGGGTGCACACACCAGCTTACCCCTCCTCAATATACCAAGGCACAATTACTCTGATGGACCACCAGGGAGAAGGAACCCTGGGGGCAATCCCTTTAGATTTTGACTAGCAAGTTTCGAATCTTGTAGGGTGCTTTGGGAAAAAGCACTTTCTGCAAAGATTTTAAGCTCAAAACAGGGACGTCCATCTTCTACAGTAATTATTGTATTTTTCCTTGTTCTGATCCCCTGTATAGCACTCCGGAATTTGTTGGCGCGTTACAAATACAAGATAATAATTATAATCTTACATTAGCAGATAATGTTAAAGCTTGATTGGGCTGGTGAGCATGTGAGCAGATATTTATAAAATGTAATTATTGACAGATATAAGGGATGGGGAAGACAGACAATTTATGTACAGAAAGATAAATATCGGTGGCAGTTGATGGAGTTTTATGTGGTATATGATTGCTGAGCCCATTTTGAATACGGTATATGTCAGCAAAAAAACAAAACCATTTCAGTTTTTATCACAGACGGGGCAATTGTTAAAGATGAAGGGGATAGGGTTATCCCACTCTCTAAGAAACATCACCTTCCAGTACAGCACAAAGAGGTTATCAGCTTTTTTTCTGACCAAGTCAGTCAATCACATGCTTGCATGCTTGCCACTGAAGGGAGAAATCAATTCTAACACAATGAAAAACTTTATCACAGTAAAAATGCCCAAAAAATGTGATACTAGTTGTGGGGATAATAGTGGTAGTGAATTAACTTAAATGAAATTGAATTGGACTAATGTGGTAAGCGTGGTTCCTCAGAGTATAGTATTTGCTCCCCTCCTTTTTAACCTATTTATTAATGACTTGGAAGTGGAATTGGAGTGTGGTGTCTCCATTTTTGCGGATGACACAAAGTTGTGCAAGGTAATTAAATCAGAAAAGGATGTACTTTCCCTCCAAAAGGATTTGCATAAATTAGAGGAATGGGCATTTAAGTGGCAGATGAGATTTAATATGAATAAATGTAAAGTTATGCATCTGGAAAGGAAAAATAGCCATGCAATTTATAATCTTAATGGAGCAAATCTAGGGGTATCAGATATTGAAAGGGGTTTGGGAGTGCTTGTCGACAACTGCCTAGGAAATAGTGCTCAATGCCAAGCAGCATCTGCAAAGGCAAGTAAAATATTAGCATGTGTTAAGAAAGGTATAGAAGCAAGTGAAGCAAATATAATTCTCCGACTATACAAATCCCTAGTACACCCTCATTTAGAATATGGAGTACAGTTTTGGGAACCACTACATAAAAATGACATTTTAGAGCTGGAAAAAGTACAGAGAAGGGCAACAAAGCTAATAAAGGGAAGGGAGGGGCTAAGTTATGAAGAAAGACTAACCAAATTAAATGTATTTACTCTAGAAAAAAGGCATCTAAGAGAGGATAGGATTACCTTAAATAAATATATCCAGTGTCAATACAAGGCTTTGTCAATGGAACTTTTTGTGCCAAGAGGTTTTCAACTGACAAGGGGACATCCTTTAAGGTGAAATCTTTTTACATCTAATCTCAAAGAAAGAAAGGGTTCTTCACAGTAAGGGTGATTAATCTTTGGAATTCTCTACCAAAGGAGGTGGTGACAGCGGATTCGATAGACAACTTTAAAAAGGGATTGGATATATTTAAAAAAAAAAAGGTCATTCAGGGTTATCCTGGATAAATAGAGGGGAATATTGATTCAGGGATGAATCCGATCGCCAGTATCTGAGGTCAGGAAGGAATTTTATATTGTTTTCCCTGTTGAGACTATTGGCAAAGTTTCACTGTTTTTTTTTTTTTTTTCTGTTTGCCTCTGGATCAATTAACAATAAACCTGCGTATTGCCGATCACAGGAGATCTAAAAAGATTGAAATTGATGGACTAAAGTATTTTTTCAACCTAAGTTACTGTGTAACTATGTAACTATTAGATCAGTAGCCGATTTGCATTTTCTTCCTTTATACTGGAAAGTAAAGGAATTACAAATTCAGTTGTAGAGCTGTGCTATGTATAACATTTTAACCCTCTTGCATGTATTGTCTTCACCTCTGTCTTGAGGTCATAACAATGGTGTAATATTGTTTCACCGTAATACCTGATGATTTACAATCACAAAGTAGATTATATTATAAGAAATATATTGGAAGAAAAAGTATTTATTCATTTGTCTGAATAACACCTGGATACTTTTATATACAACAACCATATATCCTTGTGTTTTAGAGGCCCATATGACATTAGGGTATATTCATATATTAATAAATGTTTCTTTTACTCAGGTGTTATGCAATTAATAAAACTTTGCAAAAGATATAATTTTGATGCATTTTAGCTGACTTCACAAGGAATACCTTACGTCTAGAGGGCCAGGGTTCTAACTACTACATTAAAATGCATTGCTCACATTATGTCTTCTCTAAAACAGTTAAGTAGGTAGCTACAGTATAGTCTTAGAATCATATGTAAATTTGCTGGATTATGAATTCTGATAGAGGAGAATTAGTAATCTATGCAAACATTTTTTGCATCTAAAAATCTTTTAATTTCTGACAGTTGGAAATCAGGGTTAACACCCTCCAAACCCAGGCTAAATTAGCATCAAATTTAAAATGATTTGTTTTGGCCAATCAGGTTAGCTGAAACTTTTGAATTAACTCTGGGGTTTCTGGTTTGTGCTGCAAAGCAGCCTGGGATATGTAGTATATCACTGATATGTGGTATGTATGGCTGCTGACATATAGACAGGAAGCTGTAATGAGATTGGCTGAGCAAGCAACAGCTAACAGGGTTAATATTGCTTCCCTGATGCTGCATGCTGGTATAAGGGGGATCAGATGCCTGTGTAGACAATCCCTGGAGATGTCAACATAATCGATAGTGGGATTTTTAGATGTTAATAAAAAATAAAATGTTTTATGAGATGTGCTACATATATATAGGATTCTTGTTGCCTAAGAAGTGCAGAAATGTATTAATCCATGAAACTTTCACATCCCTTAAATGCCTCCCTTTTTCCATGGGTGTCTCTGGAAGGATCACCACATTCACTATACAGTGCATTGCAAAAGTATTCACCCCCCACCCCCTTGACTTAATACCTATTGTGTTACATTACAGCCTTAAGTTCAATGTTTTGTTAATCTGAATTTTATGTGATGGATCAGAACACAATAGTTTAAGTTGGTGAAATGAAATGAGAAATAAAACTATTTTTTTAAATAGAAAACAGAAAATTGGCATGTGCGTATGTATTCACCCCCTTTGTTATGAAGCCCATAAAAAGCTCTGGTGCAACCAATTACCTTCAGAAGTCACATAATTAGTGAAATGATGTCCACCTTTGTGAAATCTAAGTGTTACTTGATCTGTCATTACATATACACATCTTTTTTTAAAGGCCCCAGAGGCTGCAACATCTAAGCAAGAGACACCACTAACCAAACACTGCCATGAACACCAAGGAAGTCTCCAAACAAGTAAGGGACAATGTTGTTGAGAAGTACAAGTCAGGGTTAGGTTATAAAAAAATATCCAAATCTTTGATGATCCCCAGGAGCACCATCAAATCTATCATAACCAAGTGGAAAGAACATGGCACAACAGCAAACCTGCCAAGAGACGGCTGCCCACCAAAACTCATGGACCAGGCAAGGAGGGCATTAACCAGAGAGGCAGCACAGAGACCTAAGGTAACCCTGGAGGAGCCACAGAATTCCACAGCAGAGACTGGAGTATCTGTACATAGGACGACAATAAGCTGTAGGCTCCATAGAGTTGGGCTTTATGGCAGAGTGGCCAGAAGAAAGCCATTACTTTCCGCAAAAACAAAATGGCATGTTTTGAGTTTGCGAAAAGGCATGTTGGAGGTTCCCAAAATTTATGGAGGAAGGTCTGATGAGACTAAAATTAAACTTTTTGGCCATCAAAGAAGGCGCTATATTTGGTGCAAACCCAACACATCACATCACCCAAAGAACTCCATCCCCATGAAACATGGTGGTGGCAGCATCATGGTGTGGGGATGTTTTTCAGCAGCCGGACTGGGAAACTGGTCAGAGTTGAGGGAAAGATGGATGGTGCTAAATACAGGGATATTCTTGAGCAAAACCTGTGGCACAATTTTCATGATTTGAGGCTAGGACGGAGGTTCACCTTCCAGCAGGACAATGACCCCAAACACACTGCTAAAGCAAGGTTTAAGGGAAAGCATGTAAATGTGTTGGAATGGCCTAGTCAAAGCCCAAACCTCAATCCAATAGAAAATCTGTGGTCAGACTTAAAGATTTCTGTGCACAAGCGCAAACCATCCAACTTGAAGGAGCTGAAGCAGTTTTGCAAGGAGGAATGGGCAAAAATCCCAGTGGTAAGATGTGGCAAGCTCATAGAGACTTATCCAAAGTGAATTGGAGCTGTGATTGCCGCAAAAGGTGGCTCTACAAAGTATTGACTTAGGGGGGCGAATATTTATGCACATTGACTTTTTCTGTATATTTTGTCCTATTTGTTGCCTGCTTCACAATAAAAAAAAAACATCTTCAAAGTTGTGGGCATGTTCTGTAAATTAAAAGATGCAAATCCTCAAACAATCCATGTTAATTCCAGGTTGTGAGGCAACAAAACACAAAAAATGCCAAGGGGGGTGAATACTTTTGCAAGGCACTGTATAGGTAACAAATTCTTCATTTTAGTTTCTTCATTCTAACAAGCAGCAGAAGTCCAGTCAATTTGTAGATAAAGCTTCAGCATATACCACTTTTTTCAGACAATGAAATATTTAATTTAAACAAGCAACAAATCTTAGTATATTGCATATACAGTATAAAGTATTATAGAATGTGCACTTTTCAATTCCTTCTGCACAGACTAGCTTTCATTGTAGTTGCTGGTGTATTCTGAAGATCTAATTAAAAACCTGTAAGAGACCACAAGAATGTCAAAACAGCTAATTACACTTCAGTCAGCATGAGTAAAATTATAAAGAAATAGTGTTACTCGAAGTTAGCAATGTGGGAGACAGGGGCCTAGAAGAGCACACACAAGGGGATATGAACATATGGGGAAAAATATGTCATTCAGAAACCAAGCAAAAGAAATGGGTCAGTTACATGGGTCAGTAAAATTGCCTTCAAATTGATCTCACACCTTGGCAAGGGGAAAGGGAAGCCAATAGAGGGAGAGAATTAAACATGCGAGTGCAGACATCTATAGAAGAGTAAAAGGTCACACCACACGATGGCATTGTATGAAGTTGTGGTAAATATAGAGATGACACTTTAATTAGATAATGAAAGGTTTTGTTTTACATGGAAATATATAGTTTTCTTGCAGTATCAGTTCTCCAAGACAATCTTCATATTAGAGTTGTGCAGTACTAAATTGAGATCTAAAGACTGTATAATTTAAGAGATGTGGGTTTGAAATTTAGAAGGGATCTATTGAACTGTGATAAATCAGTGTTTTATTTTATTTGCTTAAATGATAATTAACACAGAGTGGGGGAAAAAAAGATAAAAGTAGTGAGAAAAAAAATGGGTTTAGATTGGTTTTAAAGAACAAGTAATATGCTCAGTAATACAAGTCATAAAAATCCGACAATGCAATATTGTTTTCACTTTATAAAACATTAAAATACTTAGCAGTGCTTTACAACTGACATAGGGCCTCATTCCATTGAGAAATTGTAAGTTATTGGAGACCGTAATGGAGCCCGTAAACAAATTTGCTATTCAATTGGCGTTTTTCTGCGAGCCGCAAACGATCTACGGGTTACAGGCTGAAAATCCCTGCTATTGTACTGTAACTTGCACCCAAACTAAGCCTTTCACGTCTGCAAGAGTCACGATCGCAAATCGCTATTCAATTGCTACAATTCCGCAAGCCCGCAAATGTAGAAGAAAACCCTACTGGTAACAGATGGGACCCGCAAATGGATTAAAACCATATAAATGCAAATAAAAAATCAATACTGCACTGTAAATGACGCAGAAAGCAATGAAAGACATTAGAAATTATTGCACAACAGTCTTAAGCTCGCAAATTGGCAATAAAAAATCTTTTATTTTTATGTTTCTTTTCGGGGTTATATCGATCTCTGGAATCAATGATCTTTCACAGCCGCAAGAGTTACGATGGCTAAATCGCTATTCAATTGCTCTGAGTCCCCCTTGTTAAGCAAGCCGCCAAGGCCGCAAATGGTTAAAGTCTAACCACAAGTTACGGGTGCCATTGAGGACTCGCAAAGGGCTTAAAGGCATGTCCAGAGCACTTTAAATGCACATATATACACACTACTGTACTTTTATTAAAAGGGTAAGTGATGTTAGGTCTTAGAATTAATAGCACAACATTCTCAAGCTCGCAAATCGGCAATATAAAATACTTTATTTCATGTTTAGTTTACGCGTTATATCAATCCCGGCAATCAATGTGTTAATACATATAATGGATCTCGCATGGACTAGAATATCATATTTACAGCTTTATCAATATTGCAATATTTTGTAACTCGTAATTGAAGCCCGTAGGACTTTGAAATCCACCTCCATTTTTCCTTGACGTTATGATGACAATCTCTGTTTCCATTGGCTGTTTCTAACTCGAGAGTTACGGCCTTGCTTCATTGCTCATGTTCAAGCTTGCAAATGCTACATACGATTGCATGGTCTACGGATTTTGCTATTGGCCCCTGACTTGCGGTTGTGCCGAACTGTTAAGTTGAGGACGATGCGGGCCCGCAGGAGGCCCGCAGACATACAGCCTACATCCCAGAAGTTATGGCCTCTGAATTGAATGAGGTGTATAGTGTTTATGTTACACAAATGTAAACCCTAAATGCTTAGCTTTGAATCTGAAAACATTTTCTTCTGGTTTGCATACATAGCTTCAAACTATATGTACTTAATATTTTCGTAAGTTCACCATAAGTGACATTTTACATGAAAATATATTTTGTTAATAGTAAACAACTATAGCTTGAAGATATATAAACTAGAATAAAAGCTTAATTTATATTTCTGACACTGGCTTTTATATATATACTAGCGACTTGCCCGTCAAAAAATGACGGCAATGTGATGTATATGTTTGTGAAGTTGTTTAGTTATTTAAATATATTTTTGACCCTTGTAAGTATTGTGATATGAACATGTATTTTTGTAAAACGTTGATGTAATGGTTTTTTAAAATGAAATTTGTATCTGAAGAATTGTTCACTTTAATATACATAGAATCCAGAGAAAAGTAAAAAGTAAAAAGACTTTTTTAAACGTGCCGAATTTTAACATAAAGTTTAAAATATATGTAAGCAATAACCTTGAAAATATATATTGTTAAAATTGAACTTTATTTTTTATGTAACTTTGTAATTTTTGCAAAACATTTGTCTAATTTTGAACATTATAAACAGGAACATAGTAAATACATTTTGTAACATAATTTTGAATTAAAAGTATTAACATTTGAATGTAAAAACAGTTTAACTTGAAATTAATCAGTATTAACAAGCAATTTATATCAGAATAATTGTTAAGTTTAATATACATTGAATGTAGAGGAAGGCATACATTAAAAACTCTCCTTAAACCGTACGTAATTAAAGTAATTCATTACTGAGCACTTAAACTGGCGATAAACATTAATGTAGGTAGTAATCTTAAGATAACATAGAATATTTACATTGTGACTTAAAAGGTGCTTGAGCTCTTAACATGAACTTTGTAATATGTTGAATGAAATAACTTGAAAATATTGTTTTTAAACTTGTAACATTAGAAACATTAACATAGTGACTTAACATTTTAACATAATTTTTCATAGAAATGCAAGGCAAGTATTTTGTGAGGCGAATTATCCATAAACATGACTTCCATTAATTATGACTGAATTAAACAACCAATTGTTTTGTATTTTTGAATGTTTTTCCAAAATGTTTGCATGGCTTTAGTTTGTATCCCGCAAAGTTATAGTACTTCATAGTAGACAATGTTTTTAGTAAAAATACGTCCATCTTCTAATAAATCACCTTGACTTTCATTGTTTTCAATGTAAACTTTAATAGCCTGTGGATTTTTGCAGCGTGACAACGCAACGTACAATTGACCATGTGCAAAAACTGGTTCTTCCAAGTAAATACCCACAGATTTGAAAGTTTGACCTTGTGATTTATTAATGGTCATGGCAAATGCCATAATAATGGGAAATTGTCTTCTTTGAAGTATAAAAGGGAGACTACTTTCACTTGGTGCTAAATCTATTCTCTCCTTTATGGGTCCCAGTTAAAATTTCAGCATCTATAAAATGGTCCTTTAATTGTTGAACAATTAATCTTGTGCCATTGCATAGGCCTTTTTTGGGGTTCATATTTCGCAGTAACATGATAATTGCACCTTTCTTTAGCTGCAAAATATGTGGTGGCATTCCAGAAGGAGTTAAAGAGTTAATGAATTCAGTTGAAAAGTTTGCCTGACTTTCATTGTCATCAGCAAGTACAGAATCAGCACTGTGATAATTTCTTTGTGGTGCATTAATTTTTTTTAAGATTTCATTATTGAGTATTAATGCATCTTTATTTTTACACGTCAGTATAACTTGGTTGGCAAGCTCAGAATATTCTTCGTTATTTATGCTCCCTTCAAATATAGCCGATATAATATCTTGTTGACAAATCATATGAGGTGGGATCTCTACAGTGTCGTCAGGTAAATGTAGTATTTTTTCTGTTCTGCCTTCTCCAATTTTAATAAGCCAATCATTGAAATCAGTTTGGCCTTCTGATCTCATATTTTGTTGCAGTTGAAGATGGGTAAAATGTTTCCATACTGTACTTGACTTTATACATGTTTCAATAATGTCTGTTCGATTTCCATGTACAACGACAGGTAATGTTTGTCTAAAATCGCCACCCAACAACATTACCTTTCCACCAAATGGAAAAATATTATCCATGACTTCACGAAGCAAACGGTCAATACATTGGAGGGCATAGCATGACATCATTGTGGCCTGATCTATTATAATTAATTTACATTTCTTCAATTTCTTTGCTTGTAAGGATGTCATGCGAATATCTGACACAGAATTTTCCAAAATAGGCACTGGCAGTTTAAATCCACTATGAACAGTTCTTCCACCTTCTAATAAAAGTGCAGCAATTCCAGTAGTGGCAAACGCCATTGCTATTTTTCCTTGTGCTCGTACTGAACTCATTAATAAATTGTACAAATATGTTTTCCCTGATCCGCCAGGTCCATCAAGATAGAAATAACGCTCTGTCACCATGTCATCATCTATAGCATTTTTAATGGCATGAAATGCTTGCAATTGTAGTGTATTTAAAGTTGCAAGTCTTTCTTCTGTTCTTTCTGCTTGTAGTTGAATGTCATAGTCTTCAAAGTTAATGTCATCTATAAGACCTGGATCAGGCAAATTAAAACTTGCACAACTTAATCCATGAGTTAAAAAGACTTCTTGAATTTCCATTAACGCTTTTAAGTGTGCAATGGGTTCATTGTATCGTCGCATAAAGTCTTCAGCCATATTACTTTTAAAAGTCTCCCACAAAGCTAATGCATTTGGAGCATTTGAGAAGATACAAATAAAAGCAAATTGTTCTCTCATCTGTCGTGGCATTTGACATTGTGCTGCTTCTTCTAAACATCTTTCCCACTCTGTATCATCAGCGAGTAAGTTTCTATGTCTTGCAGCTAAATGGAAGGATTCATATACAATGTCATTAACAGTTCTTAATTGTTCAAAATTTTGTGCTCCTGGAACATTTAAAAGTAATATGCGTAAGCAAAAACGTTCAACATCTCTTGGACTGACTGTTTAAATTCGTGGAATTATTTTATTGCCTCTGGTTTTTCTTGCTCTCCATAATCCATTCACAAAAACATAGTGATATGGAATTTCAATATATAAGTATTGTGTTGCTTCAGCATCAGTGGAATTTAATGCAAACCATGCAGTTAGTGTAGTGTGACGATCTTCACTTTGGGCCAATGCATTCATTTCATTTCCAGCATGGAAATAGACTAAATGTCGTTGTGGCAAATGTACTGCTAACCTATATACTGCATGTGATCTATCATGCATTTCAAATTTTAAAAGCCGCCACATAGCTTCTGGTGCACTGACATAGCGAGCATCTACATGAGATGCAAGTTCATCATGTACTAACTCACTACTTTCAGGGTTGTCAGCACTTTTGACGACTACAGTAGCTGCATCGTAACCTTTGTAAATATATTTGTAGACATATTTAATGGATTTGATGGAAGTGCAGGCTTCTACGTTGATGTGGGCGTTGTACTTCATGAGTAAATGTGGATTGTAGGGTACTACATATCTATTGTCCACTTTTTTTCCACGAATAATGGCACTATCTCCTTCTCTTCTTTTATAAAGTGGATATCCATCACAATTTGCATATGTTTTGTCTCTATAATCTTTTGGAAAATCTTTTGAACATTGATTATTTTCCATACATGGTGATTGTGGATTAAGGTCTCCACAGGGTCCATGAATCATGCGATGAGTAACAATCTCATATAGTCTACCATATAGTTCTGGATCTGGTAGTTCAGCAACTATGACTGCATCCACTTTGTCCGAAGTATCTAATTTATCTTTCTCTTGAAGTATTATGAGAAGATGTGCATGTGGAAGGCCTCTTTTTTGAAATTCAATGGTATATACATAAGCAAGACATTTGCCAAATAACTGATTTATAGTGAAGTCACGTATTAATTCATTTAATTTGATCTTAAAAACTCTGGCTACTAAATCTGGTCGATCTGAAGCACTTTGTCCAAGAAGTAGATTTTGATTAATTTCTGGCCATTGTGGATTACATGTAAATGTCACAAATAAATCTGGTTTTCCAAATTTTGTCACAATAGCCATAGCATCATTGTATCTTTCTCTCATATTTCGAGGAGATCCTTGAAAGGAAGATGGTAAAATGATGGCTTTGCCAGCTGTCATGTCTCTGCTTGTAGCCACGTCAGCAACATAGTCCATGAGTCCACAATATTGTTCTACACGTAGTTTATCTTGTTGATATTTTATAAAGTTTAAATTATTTGCCTCAACTTGCAAATATGAATCAATAATCCATTGTTGTGTTAGTTTCCCACCACATAAAATTGGATTAAATTCATCTCTAATGGCAATTTGAGCAACTTAAATTCAAGCATAGAAACATTATTTTGGATTCTGGCTTTAGCATTTGGGTAACTGGGAAGGGTTAATTTTGGTTGCCAACCTGCTTCTCCGTGTGGAAAAAAGATGGGATATGTCATTGGATCTAAATTTGGACTTAAGATATTAATATTAATAAATGGTTGCTCCTCATTTCTGGGATATACTCTAATGTCTCTTTGAAATGGTGGTTCTCCTTCATCATTCTGAAAGACCATTGCAACCTCATTTGATGTTGGCAAGTTATAACGACGTTTATCAGTATGTTTGTCTCTTTTAAGCACCATATTAACCTTTGGCATGGGTAATTGATGTCTTTGTGCATGAAGTAGTTGTTCATTTTCTACTTCTGCCAATTTTTTGTAAGCTTTACTGTAGGGATTGTTGTCCATGATGTTATTTAGCTCTATAAACACACTGGGTAAGCATTTTTTATTTTCTTCCATCTGCATACGTTGGTCAACAGCTTCCATTGTATCTAGGACATATAGTTGAGCGAATTTTCTTTGCTCTCCTTCCTCTGGATGTAAATGTGAAGTCTGATGATAAATTTGTCCTTGGACTTTAAAACAGTAAGGACCATGTCCTGGTACATTAGCAGCCAATGTCGCCCCCATAGATGCAAATGATATGGCACTATTGTAGGATCTTATGTTTGTCTTAAAATTTTTGTAATTTGGAAAAGTAGGTTCAGTCATAATATTTTGTAAATAGGTTGGAAATTGTTTCCTTTCTGGAAGTTTGAACTTTCCTTTTTGACAAACAACTAATAAATTGTTCCATCTCTGGGTCTCTCCTGTTTAAAATAATAAGCCTCACAAAATTGACATTGAGTAGTCATGTCCCCACAACTATGAACCTCTACTGCTAAAGACTTCAGTAAAGGACAATTTGCAAAGGCATATCGGATGTTGACTTTTCATATTCATCAGATGAAAAGTCATGAAATGTTTCAACAACAGGTTCTAAATGTTTAGTTTTTTTTGTGGATTTTCTTGGTATATGTTGTACTTGTCTTGGTTGAAATGTCCTGTAAGTTTTTAGTAAAGTTTGTAAATGCTTTGTTTTTGTAGTTGGCTTCTTTTTGGTCTGTCTTGACTGGTATCTTGTAAAATTGTCATCTGGAATGTTTTAGGAACAGTCTTGTAAATGCTTTATTAGCTTTTTATTTTTTTTGGTTGTATCTTTCATTTCTTGCAGCTGATATTCTTTTTATTTGCAAGGTCTTTTGCGTTCTTTTTCTCGTTGAATTTCTTTCTCCCTCCGGGTGTCTGCTGGGCGGCCCATCTCTCTTGTCTTTCTCTAGTTTGACGTCTTTTCTTCCTCTTCTTTGGGTCTCATTATCAGCCATATTAATCTGTAAAGGAAAAAACATATATGTAATTGTGTATATTTTAATTTGTAATTCCTGTTAAAGATTCTTGTGCACAATTGGTGATATAAAAGGCAAATCCATTAATGTATTCATTTATATTTAGTTAAATTTATAATTCCTGTCCTCAGTGGCTAAGAATTTGGCCAATGGAATACTGCTGTAAATAAGACATGTAACATCTATTTTTTTAAAATAATGGTTTTATTTATTAAAAACGTTGTTTGTGGATAGATATTATACCACTGCAAAACTTCTTTGCTAAAAAAAAAAAGTGATGTGGTTATTGAGCTATGTATTGCATAGTAGCAATTTAAATAAAATAAGGGAGATAGTAAATTAATTATTTTATTTTTCTGTTTGACATGGGATGCAACTGAAAGCAGGTTTCTTTAGTTTTATACTTTAGTACTAATAATACTTTACCCTTGGTTGAAGTGTGATTTTAAATCCGAATGTTTGTTGGTCCTCGGATTCAAATCGTTGTCCAATGGTGTGGTCCTCTGTTGGAAGGTCCTCGTCCCGATGGTGTGGTCCTGTGGCGATTGCCCCTCTCGCTCCGATGTATGTGGTCCTGTGGCGATAGCCCTCGTCCGATGTTGTGGTCACTTTGGTGTGAAAGTCCTCGTCCCGATGGTCTGGTCCTGTGTTGAAATTCCTCGTCTGCTGGTCTGGTCCTGTGTTGAAATTCCTCGTCTGCTGGTCTGGTCCGAGTCCTCGTCCGATGGTCCGGTCCTGTGGAGAAAGTCCTCGTCCGATTGGTCTTCACGCAGTATCTGTTGTAATATAAAATAGAAAATGTTGTTTGAGTTGAAATGTCTTTTAAATAATTTAAAAATTTATGAATTTGGCTGTATAGTATCAGTTATGTTATTTTTTTCTATCTTTTTTTTTTTTTTACTTTCTGTACAATCCCACGACTTTTTGGTATTCTTATTTCAGGTTCTTAGTAAGGCTTCGTGGGTTGTGATATATTAAATAAGAATATAAATTTATTTTGCTATGTGTTTATGTTAATTTTTGTTACAATCCTGTTTTGTGCACACCACTTGTGGTATACTTATTTAACTTTATTGGGATTGCTTATAGTTAGTGAAACATGAAAATAATACTAATTAATGTAGTTTTGCTATGTGTTTGTGTTAGTTTTTGACAATCCTGTTTGGTGCACACCACTTGTGCAAAAGTTATTTATTCTTGATTGTCACTGGTTATAGGTTGTTAAACATTAAAGAAGAATGTTAGATGTAGGTTTCCTATGAGTTTGTGTGATTTTTTTGTACAATGCTATTAGGTGCACAACACTTTGTTATTCTTATTTTTGCGTTCTTTGTAAGGGCTTATAGGTTGTTAAACATTGAATAAGAAATTCAGTTTTGTGTGTAAGCAGTTTGTGTGTCATTCAATTGGGATTTGGCAAATTGAATCGTGCCCTAAATAAGCACATAGCATATTTTTTTAAATAAGTTTTTAGTCATTTAAAAACTTTATTTTGGATATATTTTTAGTAACTAAAAACTTCTTTTAAAAAAAATTGTTATGTTGTTATTTAGAGCCCTATTCAATTGGGCACAATTGCAATTGAATGAGGGCCTTTGTGTGTACCATATGTTGCATAGTTTGCCCCTCATTCAATTGCATTTTTTAAATGTATATAGTACTCTAAGGCCGTCATTGAATTGCAATGTTGAAAATTGAATAGGGTTGTAAATAAGCACATCACATATATTTGTTAAAATAGAATAAGGGCCTAAAAGTGCATATTTATATCCATATTTAATTGTCCAAAATAGCAATTGAATGAGGGCCTTTGGTTACTGCATTTGTTATATTGTGAGCTCCTCATTCAATTGTGTTTTGGCCAATGGAATAGACCTCAATATCAGCACAGAGCATATTTTTTTTTGGAATTTTGGGCCCTATTAAATTCTCCCTCGTAGTTCTCTCGGTGCTCGCAAAAGGCAGTTTTCCTGCTGTTTGCGAGAACCGAATCTCTCGCAGCCTGCTTTACGATATGACTGCGAGAAATGGCCGAGAAATAGGACTCCGACGAGAGCTACGTAGCCTTAAATCTATGCACGAAGTCTCCGCATATCGTAAGAATCCCTACGTGGAACAAAAAGGCCACGCAAGGATCCGAAAGCCTCTACGTGCTGCCTCGGAACAGCCGAGACAGCAGTGTGAGGCTCCCCCCTGCACCCTCATACACATCCCCCATGCTGCAGGGGTCTCTATCGCGACCCCTTGCAGCACCACCACAATTAACCCCTTGCAGCAGCGGGGGTCCCCGATCTGCATAGATCAGGCCCCCCGCTGCATTTAAAACTTTTAAAATTCCCCGCCGCGGCTCCTTAAAGGGACCGCGGCACACTATTACCCAATCCCGGCCGCGGCACTTAAAATTAACCCCCCCTCTATGCTGGGGGTCCCCATCGGACCCCCGAAGTGTCCCCACATAAACCCATTGCAGGGGGGGGCCCCGATCTGCATAGATCAGGCCCCCCGCTGCATTTAAAACTTTTAAATTCCCGCCGCGGCTCCTTAAAGGGACCGCGGCACACTATTACCCAATCCCGGCCGCGGCACTTAAAATTAACCCCCCCTCTATGCTGGGGGTCCCCATCGGGACCCCCGAAGTGTCCCCACATAAACCCCCTGCAGCGGGGGGCCCCGATCGGCACCGATCGTGACCCTGCTGCAATTCAATTTTAAATTTCCCGCCTCGCGGGTCCAGCAAAGGACCGTAAAGGTCCTGAAAGGACTCGCACTAAAAATATTAACCCCAGGCAACTATAATTACCCCATTAACTCATGGTGGTCAATCCAGACCACCATAAGGGCTCTAATTAACCCATTAACTCATGGTGGTCTATACAGACCACCATAAGGCCTAAATTAACCCATTAACTCATGATGGTCAATCCAGACCACCATAAGGCTCTATTTAACCCATAAATCATGGTGGTCAATCCAGACCACCATTAAGGCTCTAATTAACCCATTAACTCATGATGGTCAATCCAGACCACCATAAGGCTCTAAGTAACCCATTAACTCATGATGGTCAATTCCAGACCACCATAAGGCTCTAATTAACCATTAACCTCATGATGGTCAATCCAGACCACCATAAGGCTCTAATTAACCATTAACTCATGATGGTCAATCCAGACCACCATAAGGCTCTAATTAACCCATTAACTCATGGTGGTCAATCCAGACCAGCCATAAGGGCTCTAATTAAACCCATTAACTCAGGGTGGTCAATCCATACCACCATTAGGCTCTAATTAACCCATAACTCATGATGGTCAATCCAGACCACCAGTAAGGCTCTAATTAACCCATTAACTCATGATGGTCAATCCAGACCACCATAAGGCTCTAATTAACCCATTAACTCAAGGTGGTCAATCAAGACCACCTTAAGGCTCTAATTAACCCATTAACTCATGTGGTCTATACAGACCACCATAAGGCCTAAATTAACCCATTAACTCATGATGGTCAATCCAGACCACCATAAGGCTCTATTTAAACCCATTAACTCATGGTGGTCAATCCAGGACCACCATAAGGCTCTAATTAAACCCATTAACTCATGATGGTCAATCCAGACCACCATAAGGCTCTATTTAACCCCATCAGTCCCATAAGGGTATATTATTACCATTATGGCCTGTTACAACCCCAACATTAACCACATAAGTGCCCTGATGGTCCACAAAGGACCATCATGACCACTAACTACAAACACTACACTATAACCCCCAATAAACCATTTAATCTAAACTAACCCCCCCTCTACACTATTCTATTAACACTTACCACTACCTACCTACACTACCTACCCCTAATAAACCTTCCCACCACTCTAATTACAAAAAATAAAAAACCTACAGCACAGAAACAAAATAAAACCTACAGTTACAAAAAACAAAAAAAACCTACAGTACAGAAAACAAAAAACAATTACAACCCCACCCCCCACTACAGAAAACAAAAAAAATACATTACACACCCCACCCCCCACTACAGAAAATAAAAAAATTACCACATGAAAAGGAAAGACAGATAAACACAATACAATACATACATTTATAATACATTACATACATTACATACAATACTTGACATTACATATAATATATTAAATATAATATATTACATATAATATATTACATATAATACATTACATACATTACATACAATACATGACATTACATACATTACATATAATATATTAAATATAATATATTACATATAATATATTACATATAATATATTACATATAGTCCTAATCAATACCCCCTATCTATCTAACATACAATCTATTTAATTTAAAATAAATCCTAACTATATCAAATACATCCCCCTATCTATCTAATATACAAAAAATCCTACCTACATACACAGACATTATTCTAAAGTAAAATAAAATAATTACAGTCCTAACTACATACACAGACCCTAATTCTAAGCTAAAATCAATAAATTAAGACCACTTACCTTTAAGATGTTGCTTCAGATCACTAACCTATGGGTCAAACAAAAAATAAAAATTAGTACAAAACATTAACAATCAAATAAATATAAACATTCTATATTTCTAAATATTCAACTCACCTTTACAGCATGTCCAGTCCACTGTTTAGCTCTTCCGGCGCGGCCCTGTTAAAAAAAAAACACAATACATGAATACATGAATACAATATATAAACAATAAAATAAAATACACATAATAAACATCTAAATATACATTTCACTTACCTACCCGCGATGTCCCGGGCCTTCCTCTCCTTCAGCCCCGGCTGGGCCGCGGAACCATTCGCGCTCTAAAAAAAAAAAAGAAAAAAAACTAACGGAGGTCTGCATTGGCAGACCTCCCCGACGCTACTGAACCTCCCGGAGTCGTTTCCGGGAGGAAATTGGCATTGGCGGCTTGTGATTGGCTGAAAAAGCTGTCTATCAATTTCAGCCAATCAAAAGTCGTCAATGTGTGAGCCCAATCAGGATGGGATACACCCCAATATCCCACCCTGATTGGCATTAAACACTTGTCTATCTTTCTGGGAACCAATCACAACGCTCAGATGGCCTTCAGCCAATCACTATGGGATACACCCCCACGGGAGTGATTGGTAGAAGACATCTGCGCATCCTGATTGGCTCCTACATTTGACCGACTTTTGATTGGCTGACAGCTTTTTCAGCCAATCACAAGCCGACAATGCCAATTTCCTCCGGAAACGACTGCCGGGAGGTTCAGTAGCGCGGGGAGGTCTGCCAGTGCAGACCTCCGTTAGTTTTTTTTTTTTTTTTTTAGAGCGCGGATTGGTTCCGCGGCCCAGCCGGGGCTGAAGGAGAGAAGGCCGGGGACATCGCGGGGAGGTAAGTTCAATGTATATTTAGATGTTTATTTGTGTATTTTATTTATTGTTTATATATTAGTATTCATGTATTCATGTATGTGTTTTTTTTTTTAACAGGGGCCGCGCCGGAAGAGCTAAACAGTGACTGGACATGCTGTAAAGGTGAGTTGAATATTTAGAATGTATAGAATGTTTATTTATTTGATGTTAATGTTTTGTTACTAATTTTTATTTTTGTTTGACCCTTATGGTTAGTGATCTGAAGCAACATCTTAAAGGTAAGTGGTCTTAATTTATTGATTTTAGCTTAGAATTAGGGGTTCTGTGTAGTTAGGACTGTAATTATTTTATTTTATTTTAGAATAAGGGCTGTGTATGTAGTTAGGACTGTAATTATTTTATTTTATTTTAAAAATTAGGGGTCTGGGTATGTAGTTAGGACTTGTATTATTTTATTTTATTTTAAAATTAGGGTCTGTGTTATGAGTTAGGATTTGTTGTATATTAGATAGATAGGGAGAATGTATTTGATATAGTTAGGTGATTTTTTTTTAAATTAAATAGATTGGTATGTTAGATAGATAGGGGGTATTTGATTAGGACTATATGTAATATATTATATTAATATATTATATGTAATATTATAATTTAATGTATGTAATGTCATGTATTGTATGTAATGTATGTAATGTATTATATGTAATTATATTATTGTAATATATTATATGTAATGTCATGTATTGTATGTAATGTATGTAATGTATGTAATGTATGTATTGTTATTGTGTTTAATCTGTCTTTCCTTTTCAGGTGTGTAATTCTTTTATTTCTGTAGTGGGGGGTGGGGTTGTAATGTATTTTTTGTTGTTCGTTCTTCTGTAGTGGGGGGGTGGGGTTGTAATTGTTTTTTGTTTTCTGTACTGTAGGTTTTTTTGTTTTTTGTACTGTAGGTTTTTTTTGTTTTCTGTGCTGTAGGTTTTTTTATTTTTTGTAATTTAGAGTGGTGGGAAGGTTTATTAGGGGTAGGTAGTGTAGGTAGGTAGTGTAAGTGTTAATAATTAGTGTAGAGGGGGGTTAGTTTAGATTAAATGGTTTATTGGGGGTTATAGTGTAGTGTTTGTAGTTAGTGTCATGATGGTCCTTGAGGACCATCATGTGGCACTTATGTGGTTAATGTTGGGTTGTAACAGGCCCATATTGGTAATAATATACCCTTATGGGAGCTGATGGTGGTTTAATTAGAGGCCTTATGGTGGTCTGTATTGGACCACCATGAGTTAATGGGTTAATTGTAGGCCTTATGGTGGTCTGGATTGACCATCATGAGTTAATGGGGTAATTATAGTTGCCTGGGGTTAATATTTTTAGTGCGAGTCCTTTCAGGACCTTTACGGTCCTTTGAGGACCCGTGAGGCGGGAAATTTAAAATTGAATTGCAGCAGGGTCACGATCGGTGCCGATCGGGGCCCCCCGCAGCAGGGGGTTTTATATGGGAACACTTCGGGGGTCCCGATGGGGACCCCCAGCATAGAGGGGGGTTAATTTTAAGTGCCGCAGCCGGGATTGGGTAATAGTGTGCCGCGGTCCCTTTAAGGAGCCGCGGCGGGGAATTTAAAAGTTTTAAATGCAGCGGAGGGCCTGATCTATGCAATCGGGGACCCCCCCTGCAATGGGTTTATGTGGGGACACTTCGGGGGTCCCGATGGGGACCCCCAGCATAGAGGGGGGTTAATTTTAAGTGCCGCGGCCGGGATTGGGTAATAGTGTGCCGCGGTCCCTTTAAGGAGCCGCGGCGGGGAATTTAAAAGTTTTAAATGCAGCGGGGCTGATCGGTGCCGATCGGGGACCCCCGCTGCAAGGGGTTAATGTGTGGGGGCTGCGGGGGGTTCCTATGGACCCTGCAGCAGAGGTGTTCATGTGAGGGACACTTCGGGGGTCCCGACAGGGGACCCCCCGCATTGAGGGGGGGTTCATTTTAGGTGCCTAGGGGGGGGTTTTGGAGTACCCCCCACGGCAGGGCTTATGTGGGGGACTGCCGCGGAGGTCCCTTTTAGGACCCCCGCAGCACTTGATGAGGAGTGAGAGCCTGCGATATCATCTCGCAGGCTGTCACTCCTCATGTACATTTACGCAGTGTAGATACGTACGGGCCTGCTGCGTAGCTCATACGTTGCTCGCAGCAGGGGCTAATTTAATAGCATTGTAAGTTAGAGAAACTTTGCAGTACGTAGGGCTTAAAGTAGAAGCCTTCTTATTACTGAGGCTGGAATTAATGAGGCCCTTTGTATTTAGTGAACTTGTATCCAAAAGCAACGTGTTCACAAAATAAAAAGTTCCTTTAAAAAATATGCTCTGTGCTTTATATAGAGCCCTATTTGAAATGGGCAAATCACATTTGAGTGAGGCCCTTGGCCATTAAAGATATATAGGTCCTCATTGAATTTGCAATTTTGCCAATTGAAGAGGGCTCTATATAATCACATAACATATTATTGAGCAAAGTTTTTAGTTATGGAAAAACCTTGATTGTGGTTAGAAGTTCAGTAACTAAAAAGTTCTGTATAAAAAAATATGTTATGTGCTTATATAGAGCCCTATTCAATTGAGGAAAGTCGCAATTGAATAAGGCTCATGGTTCTTTTCTTGTTTATACTTAATACTTTACCTTGATTGAAGTTTTGGAATGACAGACGGTCCCCTCCTGCAATTCTTAATGCGCCGGTCTTCTTGTAGTGTCTGTTTGAAAAAGAAAGTGAAATAGTTATTATTGTATATGTATAATTTTTCATCTAGCAAAGCATGGCCTTTTGAGCATGTAATGTCTTGTTGTATCTTACCTCTTCTTCTGGTTGGTGTTTGTTTAAAAGGGATTGTGCTTCACAGTTCACGGTGCAAATTGTTGAGAGACGCTATTGATGCAGAGTCTGTTTGAATATTCAAAAGAAATAAAAAGATTCAGCTTTATATGATCTATGAATTGCAGTAAATGAATGTCATTTAAATATACTTCTGTTAATTTTTTTCAATTGACCTTTATTTTTTGTTGGGGGCTACACACATATTCACATACATGAAGCACATTCCATAGTTTAATGTAATTATTTTGTGTACGTGTGGCATATCAGTATACATGACTGATATTTAAATGGTTAAATTCACCTTATTTTTTGCTGTTGCTGTTGCTTTGCGAGGTCCTCAGGGCTGGCATGGAGCGCCTGCGGCGCTCCAAGCCAGCAACTGAGGCCCTCGCTTGCGAGGGTCCTCAGTTGCTGGCAAGGAGCGCCTGCGGCGCTCCAGTGCCAGCAACTGAGAACCTGGCACAGAACCTGGCACAGTGCCCTCGCTTCGCGAGGGCCGCGGGGCTCGCTACGCGAAGGCCCGCGACTCGCTACGCGAGCCCCGGCCCTCGCTTCGCAAGGGCCACGGGCTCGCTACGCGAAGCCCGCAGCTTAGCAACAACTCGTACGCTCACAACTATATGTGATTTCTCATATAGCTTTATGTTGTCAATATGCTTAATGATTACTTTAGTGGTCTCAAAAAATCTATCTTTAAAGAATAGTTAGATCAGTGGCTTGATATGAAAAATAAAAACGTTATTAAACTTTATCTGTGCATCTTAAACAAAGTATTGCTATTTTTCAACCACTCCCCCAGGCTATATAAGCTCCTGATCTCTCCACCCCCTAATTTAAGTATTTTGGTTTGGAGGAGAGCCAAAAAAAGGGGGGTGGTGGCTATCTAAATTGACACACCACAGCTGGTGATAGTGGGAAATTACTAGAAAGTGTGTTTGCACATAGCTAACATAGGTTACATTGCTCCATGACTATTAATATGTGTTTAAGAAAATGGTTTTTAAATTTGGTACTTCTTCTTGGGTGGGGTCTACACCAGCCACACTACTTCATTAAAGCAGTTTAAGTGTACAGTTTCTTATTAGTTTGTTTCATATCAAGCCCTATCTAACTAATATTTAAAGATCTCTTTAAAAGACCACTAAAGTAGTCCTATAAACATTATATACTGTATACAATATACAGAAAGGAGTTCTGTAAGTTGTGGTCAAAGCAAAAGTTTTGCATCTGAATTTTAAAAGGAATGTTCTTTGTAATGCAAGGTAAGTTATTTCTTTCCTGTAAAACAGAAGGTGGCCTAGTGCTGAGTCTTAAGGTACCCACTAGTTAAAATAATCCTTAAGAGAACTACACTAGAAAGTAAAAAATAAAACAACCTTTAATTTATTCATGTTTATATATAATTATGTTGTAGCTCAATTTCTGCTCTGCTTCCATAGATAGTGTAGACTTTTAATGCAGAGGAAGTTTCTGTTACTATCATACTTGATCTGCAAAATGCATGGGCCCTCATTCAATTGCAATTTGGCCAATTGAATAGGGGTCTAAATAAGCACATAACATATTTTTTTTAAAGAAGTTTTTAGTTAGTAAACATCTATCCAAAAGCAAGGTTTTCACTAACTAAAAACTTCTTTAAAAAAAATATGTTATGTGCTTATTTAGAGCACTATTGAATTGGCCAAATCGCAATTGAATAAGGGCCATGGTAATTAGATTAGACTTTAGACTTTAAAGATATGCCATGCCATTGATCTACAATCAAAAGTAAATAACAGAAGTTCAACCATTTTAGATCTCATGTTATGCCTGTGCTATGTGAATTGTCAAATAATTCACAGGAAGGCAACAAAATACCTAATTAAAATATTGCCAAATCTCCCAAAAACACTCAATCGGATTATTCCGATTATATCCTTCCTATTCTAATTAACTGATATGGTGAAGATGGATATTTTGACAGCTAATGTTGTGTCATTTATTTTGGTCTTCTAAACATTCTGACCATATGAACAAACATGGATGCTCTGTGGCAGGATTCACAGCAATCCCAAAAATATATGAATAATGTAAAAACAGGAGAAGGAGTTGAAATCTTGTTATTTACTACTCGCACTCCTCCTAAGCTAAATCAGGAGGATGCACGCAAAATACTTTATATGGTATGGTGAATCAGTCGAGGAAGCCAACTTAACTTGTGTCATCAGCAAAAATGGAGACCCTACTTTCCAGTCCTACTTCTAAGTCATTAATAAATATGTTAAAAAGGAGAGGACCTAATACTGAACCCTGAGGAACCCCACTTACCACATTAGTCCAATCGAAGTATGTTCCATTTTAACAACCCTTCCTGATCCAAGTTCATATTAACCACCTCATAGAAACTAATTCGATTTGTTTGATATGAATTATTCCTCATAAATCCACGTTGACTCCTACTTATAATCCTGTTTAAATAGACATAGGCCTCCATTCAATTGATTTATTGAATCACTCTGTAACTGCTTGCAAATTTCAAGCAGACTTACGTAACGATATGAAGGGCAACTGCAGGCTTGAAATTTGCAACAGTTACAGAGCAATTCAATCGATCAAGCCGACAGCTACTTGGCTCGAAAGTCTAAACCGTAAACCATGCACCCGTAAGTAGCATTTCAGAGCATGATGATGATCAATCAAGCAAGGTCGTAACTAATGATTAGGAAACAGACAATAGTAAACGAGACCGTCGTCATGCCGTCTGTAAAACATGGAGGTTAAACCTTAATCAGCTAGTCATTTTAGAAGTCCAATATGCAATAGCACTAGCAGTACTGTTTTAGTCCATGTGGGTGGCATGTATTAACTCCTTGATTACCGAAATTGATATAACACGGAAATGAAATGTAAAAAAAAATATTTTTGATTGGAGATTTGAGAGCTTGAGGACTGTTGTGCCGTTCAATTCATAATGTCTTTTGTTTGCATGCCCCCTTTTTTTTACAAGTGCAGTATTGATTTTTTATTTGCATTTACAGTGCTACAAACAAGTGTTTAACCCCCTTGAAAGTCTTATCTGGTACTTGTAGGATTTTCTTCTACATTTGCCATTAACGGGTGTAAAAACAATTGCGGGCTTGAGGCATTGTAGCAATTGTATAGTGATTTGCGATTGTAACATCTACGGGCTTGAAAGATCCTACATGGTATATGATGATAAGCATGTATATTTAGTAAGGATTTAAAAGTTGTCCATTTGTGTTAAGTATTTTTACCTGTCGGCTCTTTGTCCCAGTCTATACTTTGTATTGCTGCCCTTAGACTGTAAAAATCTGCCCATCTAAAATTACGAGTTTTATTTGGCTTCTAAAGTTTTGGTTTCTTACTTCAATCTCAAATGAGACTGTGTTAGCTGAACTGCTAGTCTAATTCATCCAGTTTATTTCAGAATCGTTAAAATCCCCCATTCATAAAATGTGCCCATGCTTAGCTGCATTTCCAATCTGTAACAATTATTGCATTTCCTCACTTTCAATTATATTTGGGGGGTTTACAGGATACCCCTACCATACTTGCTAAATTATGTATTGTTTCTGTAATAAGAACCACCCAGAGGAGAAAGCTCTTCAAATAGCTATACCATTCTACAGTATGATAGCGGGAGGTGACTATAAAGAGTATTTGTGTACATTGCTAGCAGCTCATGTTGCACACTGTCTGCATCTGTATTTTACAGATGATCGGTCTCAGAAGGGTTTCAATTTGGTACTTCCCAATGGTGGTGCAGTGTTCAACTGAAATGTATATAAAATTGATTGTATTTTTCTTTTACTTTTAAGACATAATTTGGTTGTTTGTCTGTTTTGTATTGGTAGGGAATGGACCTGGTTAATGTTAGTTATACTTTTTATTCCTTTATTTGATGCTATATATATATATATATATATATATATATATATATATATATATATATATATATATATATGGCACTGTATGATAAATTAATTTATTGATGAGCTTGGCAATCGGCTTGGTACAGGATCCAAAGAAAAGTTGCAATCTGTGTGAAAAGTGTTAAAATGGATTTTCTCAACTGGCATTGTACTGAAAATAATTATGGTAAATTTGCAAATGTTAGTATAAAGTTTGTTGTCCTGCTTGTCTTGTGGTGCTCATCATAATTCAGCTAGTGTGATGAACTTTTTCCAAACACAAAATCAATAAGCTAATGAAAAAACAAATTTCTTTCATGTAGCCTTGTTTGAACTTTGATATACTGTACAGAAGGATTTAGTAAAAGCTAAGTTTTCAAATAAATTAGCCCAAGGCAACCAAAGATAAAACTGTGGACAAGCTGAGGTCAGGCCAATTGTGTAGGGTCTGAATAGCAGACAAGTACAAGGGGACCTCATTCAATTGCAAATAATATAAGCACAGAGTATATTTTTGTTACAGAAGTTTCTAGTTAGTGAAGACCTTGCTTTTGGATAGAAGTTCACTAACTAAAAACTTCTGTAAAAAAATATGCTCTGTGCTTATATAGAGTCCTATTCAATTGGACAAATCACAATTGAATGAGGCCCAAGGTGAGGACAGTTTTATTAAAGGCAGTAACAAATTCTGAGATCAGGAGAATTTACAGAGGAAAAAGTCTAGAAAAAAGCAATGTCCTTAATGAAATAGTCTAAAGCCCAACTCACTGTTGCATTGATTTAATAAGTTTTGAATGGAAGAAAATAAATTTCATCTGCTGTCTCCTTACTATAAATACATATTTAAAGTTCAGATTTTTCCCCCTCTGCTTTCCTCCTGGCCACTTCCATATTGGCCTCTCCCTCCTGCTATTACACAGGTTGTATAATGTTTGCTGACAGCAACTTGTGAATCTCCATATTGCTTTTCCTAATACAAACACAGCATATCCTATTACTTTACACAGTTATATGGTGCTTACTAAAGATAAAGAAGATAAAGTAGAGATTCACAGCTTGTTGGCTGTCCACCTCACACATGCTCTGATTGATGAAGTTAAATTCTAATTAACTGAGCTTTCATGGCTTTCATGGTGTTAGATGAAACTTACTTAAAGATTTTAAAGGCCAATGACTTCTGTCACCATAACCATGTCCCTTTAAAGTTTTAGGGGTGAGATATCACAAATTTCACCTACTACGCTGTAATATAATGTGATTAATTTATTCTCATAAGATGCAGTCTGGAGTTTGCTCTCACTATGATATAGAGGATAATTTACTAATTTCAATGTAAGGGATCAAATATTACGACTGAATATTTTATTACAACTCTGATTCCAAGATCATTCATATTGTTCAATAATGAAACTTTCATTCTGTGTTACAAATTGCTTTCATTAATATCTAACACTTCTATTTTACAAAGTGCCTGAATGTCAGTTCAACTGGTCTTGCACTGTTTTAATATGTTTTTATAAGATTTAACTCTGTACATATCATAACCATTGTATGCTAGTTGCATATTTTATCCAGCAAAAAAACTAACATATACTGGAAGCAGCCAAATTACTGTAATTCATTTATAAAGAACTACTGAACTAGATACACAATTTTATCTCCAAATGTATTCTTGTTCTGTGTAAACCATAAATGCAAGACTGTTCAACTTGTATTCTTGTTATTTACTGAACTTTATAGTTGCAAAGTTCTTTAAATATTAAATATTGAAATGCTGTATTTACAGCAGCAGGCCAACTTTTGCATTCTCTTCTTTTACCTTCATCGAAAAGTCAGTTAGTTAGTTCCTCCTCACTTTCAGCCAACAGAGTAGCATCATCGGCGTATCTGAGGATGTTGATATTTCTTCCAGCAATATTGATTCTGGCTTTGGATTCATCCAGTCCAGTCTTACACATTATGTATTCTGCATATAAGTTGAATAAATAAGGTGACAATATACAATCTTATCACACTCTTTTTCCGATCTTGAACCATTCTGTTGTCCCATGTTCGGTTCTGACCGTGGAACTCCCATCTCTGGAAGAACATGCAACAATTTGTTGTGATTCACACAGTAAAAGGCTTTAGAATAGTCCATGAAGCAGAAGTAAATGTTTTTTTGGAACTCTCTTGCTTTCTCTATTATTCAGCGGACATTGGCAATTTTATCTCTTGTGCCTCTTCCCCAGTGGAACCCAAATTGCACATCTGGTAGTTCCTGGTCCATATATTGTTGGAGTCGAGCTTTGTAGAATCTTAAGCATTACCTTGCTGGCATTTGAAATGAGTGCAATTGTTTTCGTTAATTGGAGCACTCTTTGGCACTGCCTTTTTTTGGGATTGGGATGTAGACATTGTTAAATTTTCCAAATGTGTTGGCATAAGGCATGTAACACTTTCACACCTTCCTAGGGGACCATCTCACTTCGCTCTCCAAGGTGTCTGGCTCCAGCTCATTGGACAATTATGAGGTCATCACTGCTGTTAAGATCCTTCCAGTATAGATCTTTAGTGTATTCCTGCCACCTCTTCTTTATCTGATCTTCTTCTGTTAAGTCCCTACCACTTTTGTCTTTTATCATGCCCACTTTGTCATGAAAGTTGCCTTTTAGGTTCCCAATTTTCTTGAAGAGATCTCTTGATTTACCCATTCGGTTATCTTCTTCATTCTCTTTACATCACTCATTGTAGAATATCTCCTTGTCTCTTCTTGATATTCTCTGGAATTCTGCATTCAGTTGGACACATCTTTTCTTATCTCCACTACCTTTCGCTTTCCTTCTTTCCTGGGCTACTTTCAAAGCCTCATCAGACAGCCAGTTTCACTTCTTGCTTTTCTTTCTTTTAGGGATATTCTTTGTTGCTCTTTCCTGGATAATGTTGCAAACTGTGGTCCAAAGTTCTTCAGGCATTCTATGTTCCATGTCTAGTCTCTTAAATCTATTCCTTACTTCCACTGCGTATTCACAATGGATATTATTATTATCTACTTGGTCTAATGGTTTTCCCTCTTTTCTTCAGTATAATTTTCAACTTTGCTATAAGAAGCTCATGGTCTGAGCCGCAGTCAGCTCCAGGTCTTGTTTTTGCTGACTGTATAGAGCTCCTCCATCTTTGGCTGCAAAATATACAGTTAATCTGAGTTTTATGTTGTCCATCTGTGTAGAGTCGTCTCAGAGGCTGTTGGAAGAGGGTGTTTGCTACAACCAGGGAATTATCTTGACAAAATTCTACTAATCTCTGCTTCATTTTGTACTGCAAGACCCCCAAGACCAAATTTGCCAGTTATTCAGGTGTCTTTTGGTTCCCTACTTTAGCATTCCAATCTCCTATGATGACAGTAACATCTTTTTTTGGTGTTATATCTATTTTTTTCAAACAAGTGCTTGTTATCACCCTAGGAGGGGAAGAGATACTGAGGAAGCTGCCAAGGTGGTGAATCGCATCTATACATTTGCTATATATATATATATATATATATATATATATATATACACAATTCCAAAGCGGAGGATATATATGTCCTTTATCTGCTTTTAATACAGTGCTTATTATCATTGATTTGATATCGTAATGGATTTGAATACAACCAAAAAAATACCATTTTAAGTTTTAATTCATCTTTTTGGTCCATATACTCATTGGAATAAGTCCACGTCATATGGCACAAGAATCAGGGGGAATAATAAAGAGGACCGGAGATCAAATTGATTGGTGGAACTTGTGAAAATAGGTAGTCCAGGTGAGAGCCCATTTTGATTGCACATCTTACATATGTTAGCGAGATCTACTTTCTTGTTGTTTCATATATCTATGATGTGTTGAATGTCTTTAAGAACTGGACAACTTCAGCCTCTTCAGCATCCAGGTTGGAGCATAGACTTGGATCACTGTGATATTAAATGGCTTGCCTTGAATTCGAATTGAAATCATTCGTCATTTATTGGGGTTATAACCGAGCACTGCTTTGGCCACTCTTTGATTGACTAGGATGGCTACTCCATTTCTTCTGTGGGATTCTTGACCACAGTATTAGATCTGGTGGTTGTCTGATGTGAACTTTCCCATTCCAGTCCATTTAAGTTCACCAATTCCCAGGATATCAATGTTTAACCTTGTCATTTCATTCTTGACCACATCTAGTTTGCCTTGGCTCATAGTTCTAACATTCCAGGTTCCTATTCTGGATTGGTCTTTGCAGCAGCGGACTTTCCTTTCCCCTTCAGACACATCCACAGCTGGGTGTTCTTTCGGCTTTGGCCCAACGACTTCATTAGATCTGTTGCTACTTGTACTGGAGTGGGTTGCCAGTTCTTTCTACTGTGGACAGCAATTTATTTGACCTCTCTGCCATGACCTTGGCTGACCCTACATGGTATAGCTCACAGCTTCATCAAAGTACACAAGCCCCTTCACCACGAAAAAGTATCGACCCAGAAGAGGCTTGTGTAGATAGGGGATAAATTAGGCGACCATGGTGGTCTGTTTAGACACCTATGGTATGGGGTTAATTGATTAGGTGTCCAGGAGGTGCAATAACGGGATACATCTTTAGATGCTGCAGGTCCTTTAAGGACCCACCCTGCATGGCGTTAATTATTTAAATGCTGCGGGGCTCCGATTGGGAACCCTGTGACAAGGGATGACATTTTAGGTTCTATAGGGGTACCCCCATTGTTATACAGATGGGGTTGATCGGGGGAGAAGGATGGTATTTGAGCAGAAAGGAGGCAATTGGCAGTGAGCAGAAAGGGGATCCTGGGGATTCCCTCCTCTGCGTGTATGTATGTAGGGAAATACCCAGTGTTCTCCTTAGTTTAGGTTATTTTGAGCTCAGTAATTACTGAGCACAGCCCCTTTCCCGCAAAACCTGAATACTGTAACTTACTGCAAAGCTGGGTTTACAAGATGTGAATGTGCTCACTTAAATTATGAGTAAAAAGCATTGATAAGTGTGTCAGGTACAGGAAAAAAAGCTCCCGTAGCAGGTTTTATGGAGCAACATTATTTCCACAGTTTGGAAAGAATAGGGCTCTTATTCAGTAGTGTTTTTGTTGAGAATTATGATAGATGTGCCTGGTGTGAAAAAATGTTATGTCTTCTGCCACAAAAGTACTGTAACCTTGATTACACAGGGGTAAAAAAATAATGACATACATTTTAATCACAAAAAAAGGAAAAGCTGTTTGTGTGTGTATGATGTCGGGGAGAGGGTTGTGTTTATGAATGTATTTATTTTATATATGGATTGCCATCCAAGCATGGATATTATTTGGAGACATAATTCAATCTAACCACTTTTTTTCTGTAATTTTATTTTGAATTTGCCACCACCAGCTACCATGGCAGTTCATTTCAGAGATTGAAAGCCTTTTCTGTAAAAAAAAAACGACATTTTCCTTCATTGAAAGTGAAATTAACTCTTGTCAAACATAACTTAATAGACCATGGTAGTCATATTTTAAAAATGTACTGGTTTGAAGAACTTAAATTTAAAATATACAAAGTTTTTCTACAGTGTAAAATAAAAAATATATATAGAGCCCTATTCAATTGAGCAATTTTAAGTTACTGTAGCCTGTAACTTGCGCCCTTGCTCAATTGAATAGCGCCAGAATTGGAGACTACCATGAGCCTGCAACAGGCCCCCAGACATACTGCCTGTATACCGCGAGTTGCGGCCTTCGAATTGAATGAGGCTCATAATTTATCAAGCTCTAATTTAGTATCTTTTATATGTCACTATGCTGCTATGGAACCTATAATTTTGTCTTCAGTATATCAACTTCTTGAGATGGGAGGAGACTTTGAGTACAGAGGTAATTTGTGTAAACATAAAAAGATTACGAGACAAAATCATGTACAATATTATTTAAAGTGCTGGAACTCAATTCGCATCACATTTCTGAAAAGCTTTTGGCATGAGGCCAAACATTTAGACCTTCTCACCACATAGCCTCCACAATGCTCATAAGGTGCTTAAACCTATGAAACTATCTGTACACCCCCAATCATAAGAGATGAAAAGATTGGTTCCCTTGACTGAGTTGGTTCTCAACAATAGAAAGCATGTTTATTCCAAAGGTCTCATTTGTTGCTGTTTTAGTCATGTCCGACTCTCCGTGACCACAGCACACACAAGCAGTTACTGCTCCTCTGAGAACCATCAATGTCATGTTCATTGCTTCAATGACCTCATCTATCCCTCTCCACCTCTGTCTTCCCCTTCTTTGTGTAACTTACATTTTTCTGCCCACCAGAGTCATCTCTAGGGAATCCTGTCTTCTCATTATATGGCCAAAATATTTGAGTTTTAAACTCATGGTGATATCTTCCAGTGGTCAGTTTGTCTTGATTTCCAGTTGTATTGATTGACTGGAACTTCTTGTAGTCCAAGGAACTCTGATTAGTTTTATCCAACACCAAACTTCAAATGACTCAATTCTAGGTCTCACTGCTCTTCTGCGACTACAATTACACGATAAACATTCCTATTTGCAGATTTAACAAGAAAAAAACTGTGTTGTTTGTGAAAGCCTCTATATGCAACTTGCATTCATGTCAGGAAAGATTTCACAAAAAATATTAATATACGTAGAAAAATATAATTTACAGCATCTATTTTTTCCATATAAAAAATGAGAAGTCCTGTGGTGTAACCTTGATCTTATCTTCCTTTATGCTTGCTTTCTCTTGAAATAAAAAGTGAAATAAATATGCATATGTTAATATAATCAGTTTTCACCAATTCATTTTTTTCCAACAAATTGCACTTTATTTTTAAAAGGTTATGTTCCTTTTAAGTAACTTAAATTATCAAAGTTTCAAGAGAAAAGAAAAGTGATATACTTTTTTCTACCTTGTTAACTACTACTAGCTGTGACTTTTGAAGTCTTCATATGGGTAGTAAAAGTAGCGCCGCTGTGTATTTTATTTTATATCTTGAAAAGGAGCTTGTGGCAAACCCTTTAGGATCCTTAGGTTGACTTTTTATGACAAGAAGCCAAGTAATTCATGTATAATCTGTTTAATGTTAAGAAGTAAATGAATTTCACAAAACATTCCATGCAGTGAAAAAAGTATGGAATAATTCCTTTTTAGCATAATGGCTGCAAAAAAAAAAAAGGTCTTATATAGTCTCAGAACAATCAACTATCAGAAATTGGCTTTAGTGTCCTGTGGGATTTACTTTGGTACATAATGTCAGCTTTACAAACAGTAATAAAAATCCATGTTTCCCTTTGTTTTTTAAAACTTCAAAAAATGAATCTCTCCTCATTACAGCAAAGCAAAAGAAGAAAGAACCCTTTACTAGTTTCTAAACATTCTGCCAGAACAGCAGGACAGTTACAGTTTTCTTCTAGTTTACTCTGTGAACCAAGCTAATGATCACATTTACATTTTTTTATAGAAAAACAAATGCTTTGTATAGATGCATGTTCTATGTCCTATTTTTATCAATGACAGCAAGTTTTATTTCTCAAACTTATTAGAATTCACAGCATCTAGAATAGCAGTAATGGTGTCACTAGGAAAAATGGCAGCCCTATTGTACTGTCTTAAATTTGATTACCATATGTTATGGTATATAAAATGACTGGTTCCATTTTGATTATTAGGAAAAGAAAATAGATTTTTGCCTATGATAGCTTTCACTGGGGAAGCCAAATGTATCGGTTGAAAAAACGTTGATTTCAATCAAAGCAACAAAAATAGTAGGAACATTTGTTTGTATATGTTTTGTCATTTTAGATGATATTTCCACTTTTGAGTGACATGCATTGGAAACATTCACAGGTTAAAGCATGTGAAGTTTTACCAAACTGCAGTGCTACTTTAAGATGAGTCTATCATTGCAAATACGTTTTCAATAATCTTTCCTAGGAAAGTCATAATTATGCCTTATTTTGACACATTAGTATCATAATGAAGAGATGCCTAACAATAGAAGTTAAAAAACAAGGAGATTATTTGCAAGATGCCCTGAAAAGGCATCTTATAACATTTTAGTAAACAATTTTCATTTCTGTTCCTCTTTCCATAATATTAATTTATGAAGCTTTCAGAATATAATTTTACTTGTTCAATTAAACAAATACCACTTCTTATTCCTGCTTTCCACTGACCTCTGATTCCTGATCTCAATTCATGTTCAACTTCCTGTTCATCTTACTGTCCACTTTTTCTTCTGACCTCCGTCTCTTATCATCACTTCCTGTAATCACATCACTCCCTCATTAGTATAAGTTAATAACTTACCATACACTCCATTACTCAGTATTTATGTTCAGCTAACATTCACACTAATACTCATAAAATCATCCCTTATGCATTTCATTATTTTATTTTTTTCAAATATGGCTAATTTTCACACCTAGCAAACACAATAAAAAAAAAATCAATATATTTTTAAATAATTACTAATTTGCTGTTGTTGTTCAGCATGCCAGGCACATCTGTCACTGCCACTGTCCCTCTGAGCTCCCCCAAGCTCAAATGCATTGCCTTGTGTCTGCCATCCCATTCTTAATGTGCTTTCAATCTTTCCCAGTATGAGTTTTCTCTATTGAATCCTGTCTTTTAATGATATGGCCAAAATACTTGAGCTTTAGCCTTATGATCAAACCTCCCAGTTTGACTTGATTTCCTGTAGTATTGATTGATTGTATCTTCTAGCTGTCTAAGGATCTCCAGCACCACACTTGAAAGCAGTCAATTCTACGGAGCTCACCATTCTTTATAGTCCAACTCTCACAATTATATGTTACTACTGGAAACACCATAATACCATACACCATAATACCATGACTTTTGTTGATAGTATAATATTTTTACTTCCTAATAGCTTGTACTGAGTTTTTATCGCTTTTTCACCCAGAAGCAAATGTATTTTAATTTCATGGTTGTAGTTTAAGCTCAAAGACAGGACCCTCTTTTGCAATGTGTTTTGCAATACAGCGCTACAGAATATGTCGGAGCGTTATAAGTAAAGGATAATAATAATAATCTACTTGACAGGAACTGAGATTTCTGATTACCATGATCTTCATCTTTTTTAAGTGGAGCTTTTGCACTGTCTTCCCTCACCCTCCCAGCAATATTAATTCTAGCTTTGGAATCTAGCCCGGCCTTATGCACAATGTAATGAATAAACAAGGTGACAATATACAACCTTGTCACACTGCTTTCCCAATCTTGAACCATTCAGTTGTTCCATGTTTGGTTTTGTCTGTGGCCTGTGCCACATTTGATTGTGATCCACACAGTAAACTATTTTAGAATAGTCTATGAAATAGAGGTAAATGTTTTCTCTATAATCCAGCTGATATTTGCAATTTGATTTCTTGTGACTCTGTCTCTGTGAAACTCAACTTGTGAATCTAGTAATTTTTGTTCAATATATTATTGGAGCCGAGCATGCAGGATCATAAGCATTACCTTGCTGTCAAGTCAAATGAGTGCAATTATTCGATAATTGGAACACTCTTTGGCACTGCTTTTTTTGGGATTGGGATGTAGACTGATCTTTTCCAGTCCACTGGCCACTGTGGCGCTTTCCAAATTTGTAGACATAATGCAAGCAACACTTTCAAAGTATCATGTTGTAGAATTTGAATAGTTCAGCTGGGATTCCATCAATTCATGCAGCCTTCTTCTTAGACCTCTTTACATCATTTATAGAATGATGTCTCCTGTCTAATATATCCTTCTCTCTTCTTGCTATCCTTTGGAATTCTGAATTCATTTGGACTAATATTTTCCTACCTTACTATCTTTTGCCTTCTTATTGGGCAACTTTCAAATCCTCATGGGACAGCCAGTTTGTCTTCTTAATTTTCTTTCCTTTTGGAATATTCTTTTTTGCTATTTTCTGAGCAATCTTGTATATTGTATCTGCTTGTTCTGATGATTTTCCCTAATGTCCTCTAAATTAAATCAGAATTTTGCAATAAAAAGCTCATGATCTGGGGCACAATCAGCTCCAGGTATTATTTTTGCTGACTGTATAGAGCTACTCCATCTTTGGCACTAAGTATATAGTCAATGTGGTTTCTATATTGTACACCTTGTGATGTCTATGTGCAGAATCATCTCTGAGGCTGTTGGAAGAGGGTGTTTATTATGACTAGAGAATTATCTTGACAGATCTCTAATAATCTCTAACCTGCTTCATTTTGTGCTCCAATCGTAAAGTTGGACGTTATTCCAGGTATCTTTTGGTTCCCTAGCAATCTAATGTCTTTTGATGAGAGTAATATCTTTTCTTGGTGTTATAACTCATAGAATTGGACAACTTCAGCTTTTTCAGCATCTATGGATGGAGCATAGACTTGGATCACTGTGATGTTAAATGGCTTGCCTTGAATTTTAATTTAAGTAATGTTGCCATTTATTGGGTTGTAAATGAGCACTGCTTTTTTACATCCTTTGGGCTAGTTTTACTTCCTTCTGCCTCGTTTTCGTCATGTTTACGTTTTATCGGCAGCCATTTTTTTTCTCGATTAGGTGAATTCCGTCGGTGAAAAAATGCCATATGTGCCTCAAATTAACTTGCAACCACACTCACGGGTTTCCTGGCTCTCCCACTATACTGTGTGTGAGTGTGTAAGTTAATTTGAGGCATATTTGTTGTGTTTTTCCGGTCTATGCGGTTCCGCAAATGGCAGCCTGAGTCCCGCGTGACGGCTCGCCTTGCTTCACGGGGCTCGCAGTTGCGGCCCTAAGGGAAGCAAATGGCTAGCCTCGCTTTGCAAGGCTCTCAAAGTGTGACCAACATCGTAAGCATTCCGGACAACCCTACAGATCCACAACTATATATATGATTAATCATAAAATCATTTCATTTTATCTTTAATTTTTAAATCTTTTGGTGTTCATTCCATTTCCTTTTTTAGAACATGTATTCACCAGAGTAAAAACCTCTTCAAGTCATCTCCACTGAAATTATTTTATGCTCTTACACACAAAAATGTTTTCAAATTCATTGTCATTTAACAATACCAACATTTATATTCACAGTCACCTTCTTTTAGTCAGTTTTTAATTCCCCTTCTATATCTCATTTTCAGCAAAACCCATTTATCATTCCAGTTAGTATAATCCCATATATAGTTGTCGTAACACTATGTTAAAAGATACAGGCTTCGGCGCTCAGCGCGAGCGCTGCACGACTTTGCTGCAATAAGCGAAAGGGTACTCATTGCAGGCCTTGCAATTGTGGCCTTTTAATGTCCCTAAGGATCATCTGTCCCGTCATAGTTACTATTTGCCCGAGGACGTTCCACAGATGGAGGATGGAAACAGATTGAAGGTGCTCACGATCAGCGCCGAAGGCGCTCAGCACTCAGCACGAAAGTGCCTTCAATTAGAGGGTGAGAGAGGCTTGCAATGGGCGCTCAAGACGCTCATTGCGGTGCTCATGATGAGCACCTTCGATGCTCATTGCAAAGCATGAAAGTGCTGGGTTGGACAAGGCCTGCAATGTCCATCGATGCCGCTCATTGCAGGGCTCGTGATGAGAGCGCTCATCGCGAGGACCATACAGTAGACGGTGGGAGAGGCTAGCAAGGAGCGCCAAAGGCGCTCATTGCAAGGCCCACAAGTTAGAGGTGTGGCAAACAGCATTGCCAGCCTTTAAATTTGATTGCCGTAATTTTTCACGGGCAAGTCGCTAGTATTATAATAATCCTCCTATTGGTTTTTTAGTAAATTAAACAGAATGATTAAATAATAGTTTTACCACTAGATACCATCTTTTCATCACCATTATTTTCTAATTCATAGATAAATATCAGTCTCATAGAGTCACTCTATAATGATCATTCCTTTATTCTCTTTGTCAGAGAATTTCCTTTTGTATAATGAATCAAGTCATACTCACACACCTCTCCGCTAGAGGACTTCGAACTCATAGCATAATTGCATTCAAGTTCAATCATTAATACATATCAGTCTCTTCATTAGGGGCCTTTCATCACCTCAATCATTCTTGGTCAGAATCTTAAATTTTACCTATTCATAATCAACACATTTATGTAAATTTAGGCCACATGCTTCTTTGCCAGAAGCTTTCAAACTCATATAGGTTCATATGAACACACTATAATTTTTTTATTTACTTTCAGTCTGTTTACTAGAGACCATGTAGTACCCACATCTGTTAATTTGCATTTAACACTACTCTTCTAGTTTATTTAAGTTCACACACACATTACATTATTACATATTTTTTTCTCTTACTAAGCATCCAAGTCATAATCCATCCGTCAAATTCATAAGCACCTTCACATTTAATAAATTGTTTTCATCTTTTCAGAAATTCATATTCCAAACAATACTTAAGCCTAATTAGTAATAATCTATTTTAATCAATTAATTTATTAGGCTATAAGGTACAAACAAGAATATATACAGAGTTGCATACCAACTGCCATCTTTCCCAGATCTATTCACCATTTCAGACAGTTAGTTCTACAAGGGGTTCAGCTAGTGACATTATACATATTGTTCAGCTGGACAGAGTCACTTACCAACTGCTGGTTTTCCCAGCTCCTGAAGCAAACCTCTTTCCAATCACTAGCATTGATACATAGAAATACACAGAAGAGAGAATATAACGAGTGGGATCCATTCATTAGTGGTTCAGCTGGTCCCTTTTCATGACACTGATAAATTATTATTAACTAGCAACTTGCCCGTCAAAAATGATGGCAATACAATTTGCAGGCTGGCAATGCTGTTTGCCACACAATGCAAGGTTCTCCCACATGGGTGTAGGAGCTGGGGTTGACGAGGGGTCATTGTGTGTAGAGAAGCAGTTGTGTTGTATTTGTATACTATACTAGCAGCTTGCCCATCAAAAAATTACGGCAATAAGATTGTAAGGCAGGTAATGGTGTTTGTTTGCAACATTAATTTTGTTGGTGTTCCGAGATCGTTCCGCACTCATTGCGAGGCTGTTGGAGGTTTGTGTGCTATGAGCAGCGTTGGCGGGTTTTTTTTTGTATGCCAATGAAATAATTAATAAAATAATAAATGAATATTCTTTACCTATTTTGAAGTAATATATGCAGGTTTCATTGTGCTGAAGAGCTGGCAATCTGTTTTCATGTTGCTGCAGCATAGAATGTGTGTTTTCAGTGCTGTGGAGCTGCTGTGTAAGTGTCAGCAATGTGCACAGTGTGTAGTGTAAATAGTGTGCGTGCGCGAGGAAAATCCGTTAGGATAGCTGTGTCCTTCCGCATTGTGAAAGTTAGTGTAGTAAAATGTCGCCTAATGTGCGGTACGCAGCTGTGGCTGATTTTGCGTCCTTGTTCTTGGACTTCGTCCGGCTTTTTCGGAAAATCTGTATGTGTTTCGTGGTGTTTTGTGTGTTTAGGGTCCTGTAGCCTCGTTTTCATTTTTTTCTGCGTACACTTTTTCTCTCGCTTAGGGGATTTTTGGGTGCCTAAACTCTTGTATTTCGACTTAAATTGTGGTGTAACTTCACTTTCAGAGGTCCTGGGTGCACCCCCTCTTGCTGTGGGTAAGCTTTTTATTTGTTTGTTGTGTGTATTTATTGTGTTTTTCATGTTTTCATGTGCGCGTGTTTCGGGCGCTGAGGTTGTATTTTTGCGAGCTTGTAATGTTTTTTCTTCTAAGTCCTGCGGCTTGTTGTTGCTAAGTCCATAAATTTGGCGGTCGACGTGGGAGCCTCCACCTCTGCAAATGCACGAGGGTCCACATTTGCGGGCCTAAAGTCCGCAGTTGCTGGCAAGGAGCGCCTTCGGCGTTAGCAACAACCAGCATGCTCACAACTATTATTTGCAATGCTGTATCCCCCCCAGATTTTCTTTGGCTCGTGCACCCATGCTCTCCCTCCCCTGTGTCTCTCTCCTCTGTGGGTCTGTTCAAATCTTGCGTGCCTCACACTGAGCGCCGTTGTTTGTATTTTCCAAGTCCTGAGGTGCTCGCGTTGATGGGCTAAGTGTCACGGGCTTTGGCCTCATTGTGAACCTTTTTGATAAAATGTATGTCTTTACGGCCGACCGTTTTTTCCTCGCTTAGCCGATTTTTAATCTCCCGAAAAAAAGCCAATTAAGCCTCAAATTAGTTTGCAACCTCACTCACAGGCTCCCTGCCTCTCCCCCTGTGCTGTGTGTGGTTGTATGTTATTTTTTTGTAAGTAATTGGCATCTTTTGGTGATGTTTCAATGGTTTCCGAGTTACCATTTCCAATGGTTATCGGCCGTTAAAGTCATAGTTTTTTTAAAGTCTTGCGTGCCTCGCAATCAGCGCCAAAGTCATGTGGCCTTCGGAGCTGTTCGCGTTCATCGACATGGGCGCCTTTAATTCATTTACATCTTTGATCGGTGGACGTCCTTGGGCAAATAACACCTATGACAGGACAGAGGACCCTTAGAGGGACCCTGAAAGGTCTCGCACTGTGAATTGTGTATTTGAGTTTTTTGTTGATGTGTAGTTTTGCGGGTTGTAGGTATGATGCGCAAGTTGTGCAGGGTCGTAGGGAGCAGCGCCTATGGCGCTACCTGCCTAAGCCCTATGCGGTCAAAGGGATGAGCGCCTATGGTGCTCCTCTCCCCCAACACAGTTAGAGCCTTTGGCGCTCCCTGCCTAAGTCGTTCGGGGCCTATGGCGCTCATCTCCACCTTCGGCGCTCATTGCCTAGCCGCAACTTCAGTTTTAACATTGCGTTACCAACTGATTTTGGCTGAGAACTATACAGTATATATGATATACAGACCATCAATCTGCCAAATCGGTGTGAAATGTTACATTTTAGAATTTATTTTAATGTTTACCCACCACTTCGTCTTTCCTGCTCTAACTCTTAAAATGGAGGTAGGCTAAAATGTACTTACTGTACTTGTACTTACCTTACTGGGAGAAGTAAACAACCTGCTATCAAAACTTCCACTGAAATCACCATTTGTGTTCTGCACCATCAGAGTGAAAAAACATGGAAAAACTGTTTTTATTCTTTAAATTATTATTACATTCTTGGAGTTTTACTTATAAGAAGGGTGTTTCTTATTTATTACAATCTGTAACGGTATATTTTGCATTACTAATTAGACTTGTACTTGGTGGTACTAATGAATAATAGAACCAGATATTTTTAGATAAATTTGATCTATGGAGATTGTGATTCAGACAATGTATTTGTCCTATCTTAGCTCAGTAAAAAAATAAGTTGAAAGTGGGTAAAACCTCCAATCCTGTGAAGTGATAGGTTTGGGGCTTAAAGGTATATGGAAGTTTCATGGATTATGGACAGGGACACTTTCATCTACAATTAATCCCTCCAGTATTTATTTTTTTATATAATAAAAAATTAAATTATGTTAGGGTTAGTTATATAATGAAGTAATAGGTTAAATAATGTAGCAAGGGTGAATAGAAGGCTTTGTTGTGCTTTGAATAGATAGGTATACAATAAGTTCCACTTTCTTAAACTAATACATTTGCATATATCTTTGGAACTTTGTGTGTGTGTAGTTGGTATTTGATCTCACATCAATAGTGTTTCAAACCACTGACCCAGAATGCTACATAATGAAAAGTAAGTATAAAAAATGAATATATCTAAAATACAATGTGTTAAAGGGACCTATCATATTTTATACAGTATAGGCTAGTTCATTCAGCACAACTTGTAGCACGCAACTGTAATGTACTCCTGATAACATGTTGAAATACTTTTTGAATGTTTGAAATAGGTGCTTTTCTTACAGAATAAAATATAAATGAAGTTCTGTTTACATGAGAATTAGGCATGCCTCCAGGGAGCCTGACAGAAAGAGCTGTGTGCAGAGAGCAGATCAGGAAGATGGTTAACCCTTCCCAAATTCATCTGTGCAGGGAAATTACTGCTAGAAACACACAAATATGGTACTTTGGGGGTTAATGATGGCTGATGACATTCCTGAAGGCAGAGTAAAACCATAATTATTTATGTTCACACAGAGCTTGGGACAGCGGTTCCCTGGTCCCAGCAGATGCTGTAAATCATGGGGCAGTCTGCAGTGTGTTTGTAAACAAACCTCAGACTGCAAATTAAAAAAAAGCAATAGATCACTTTAACATAGAATCTTGTGCTTTTTCACACAATGAAGAGCACTTCTATATTCTAACAGATATCTAAGTCACTTGATCAATTTTAAAACTTTATCTAGCTTTCCTACCTGTTTGTCAAGTCCCTACCTGATGAAGAAGACATCTGGTTAATTTTAGTGTCTCTTTAAGATCCTCTGCGTTAGCATAATTAGAAAACACTGAGAATATTTCATTGATTATATTTTGACATTGGACTTACTTTTTCTCTCAAACAATGACCTTTTAAATGTGATTGAACTATCTGATGGAATAAGATAGCACCTAGAGATATATTCTTCTGTGAGATGGGCTATGCAATGAATAATTTGTAAAATAAATTTGTTATAGTGGTGATAAAAATAACATGACCAAAGCAACTTTTGGTGTTTATAAAACCATAAACTTTTTATTTGAAACAGTTAACAGTAGATTAATTGAGAAGTTACACCAAAAGAGTATTGACAGCATAACACAAAATATTCATAGGTAGTGTGTACAATATTATTAAATTTGAAAATATATGTTAAAAATTGTATAGGAATAGATGTGTGAGGTTATTTCCTCAAAAGGATAGAACTATTTTATTAACCAGTGCTTAAAGGCTTTGTTCTTACTCACAAAAAAATGTAAAATAGCCCCTGCAAAGGTCTGCCATCTGTAACTGATGTACACAGTATTTCTATAATACTCAATGTACTAGCCTGGCAGGCTATTATGTGATACAGCATATCTAATACTACATAAACATTGTATGAGCTACAGAGACCACACTTTTGTAGGACTATTTGGACAGATACTCAGAGTAAAAACAGAGCTTTTCTGCACTTGTTAATAAAATGATGTTTAAAGATGCAAATAAACACAAATGTAGATTATTTTAATATTAAAAACAGGAAACCCTGAATCTACCTTTAAAACAAATTGAACTTCAGTTAAAATGTACATATGTTATGTTTGTCTTTTATTTTGAAAATAAATGGATATATGTTTTAATTTCAAACTGTGTCAGTAAGTATTTAAATTAAAAAAAAAGCTTATCTGAATATTGAAAGATAGTAAGTTTCCCCATGAAAGATTGCAAGTTTCCCTATGACCTGTAGCAGTGCTCAACTTTACCGCCTCTTTGTAGTAATGGTGGCCTAGCAGGTAATAATGACGGCACAAGTGGAAGGTCTAATCTAGAACTGTACATGAGTGATGACTAATCAGAAACACAGTGTTCCCTTTAATAAACTAAGTAGTGAACCTTGAAGTTAAATGCAGCTTCACTGCTGAACATGCATAGCTAAACGAATACAATCCATTATTCTGATTAACAGTAAACTGGTACATATTACAAAATATTAGTTATGCTTGATAATTTGTATTGCCATATATGAATTTATTATTACTTTTTCAAACTATATATTTTTTAATATTTTAATTATTGAATGTCATTCTAGGTACCTGTTTTAGGACCCTATTAAATTACATTATACCAGTCTTAAGTCTGTGGGCTTGAAATTTGCAACAGTTACAGAGTGATTCAATCGATCAAGCCTGCAGCTACCTGGCTGAAAGCCTAAACCATAAACTATGCACTTATAGGTAGCATTTCAGAGCATGATCTTGGCCAATTATGCAAGGCCGTAACTACCGATTTAGAAACAGCCAATAGTAAATGAAACCGTCATCATGACATCATTAAAACATGGAGGTTAAACATCAATCAATTAGCGTTTAGAAGTCCGACATGTGATCTTACTCTCAATCCAGCAAAGTATAAAATATTAAAAATGAATGAAGGAAATGCTCTAGTCCATGTGGATGGCCTGCTATGTATTAACTCCTTGATTCCTGAGATTGATGTAACACAGAAATTAAACCTTAAAAAACAAAAAAAATTGATTGCAGATTTGCGAGCTTGAAAATGTTGTGCAATTAATTCTAAAGTCTTTCAGCGCTTTCCCCGTCTTTTAACGTGCAGTGTTGTGTTTTTATTTGCATTTACAGTGCTATGATCAGGTGTTTAACCCCCTTGTGAGTCCTATCTAGTACTCGTAGGATTTTCTTAGTCTCTAAACAGATAACATTTACATAATGTCATGTTATAGCAAGTTTAATTTATTTTCAGGTAATTAGTACAGATGGGCCATGGATGTGTTATACAATATATAATTACATTGTTGAAAGAAAGATGCCATTTTAGTTTGAAAAACATGTTTTCCACAATATATCAGCAATACATGTTATTGTCGAAGTCTTTCATTTTTACTCTTAATTCAATAAGGATAAATAACTAATTTAACTGATATTTACCTTAGTTAATCATCTTAATTAAAGTGTCACTACACTGCGCAACACAAAAGTATTCTACTCCTTGTATCATTAATGTGTAATTATTTACAAGAGAAGTATACAACACTATTATCAAATATATTTTTTTTTAGAAAAGACAACCATTACATAAAGGTTTCTAACATGCAACTTATATTGTAAACAGTGGTGAATGAATTATTTTTAACAATACTAATATCAATAGGTCAACTTTGTATAAATGAGTACTTTAAACCATTACAGAATGTTTCTTAACATGCAACTTGTAGTTGAACTACTGGTAAAGCACATAGGTATTGAATCCAGAGGAAGGCAACCAGTAAATCCCCATTGAAACTTAGCCAATTGTATCAAAGGGGGAAAAAAATGAATTCCTTTCTTACCCCAGTAACTGGCGATTGGATTACTCCCTGGATTTAATTATACATTTAAATTTGTAACAAATGATTATGCTGCTACTGACATAAATCCTTAAAAACATTCAACAAATCAACTTTTCAAACCTTGTAAAATACAATGTTAACAATGCAAACATTAACAAAAGGTAATAACATTTAAAATTACATTTGTAAAAAATATAGTGATCTTGAATATTGAATCCAGAGGAAGGCAACCCAAAAAAAAAAAAAAAAACAGTGAAACTTGGTCAATTGTTTCAAAGTGGGCAAAAAAATGAATTACTTCCTGACCCCATTAACTGGTGATTGGATTACTCCCTGGATCAAACTATACTATATCAGGAAACATTTAAATTTTGCAACAAATGATGATCCTGCTACTAACATTAAACCTTAATTACATAGAATGAAACAACTTTTCAGTCCTTTGAAAACATAATTTTAACATTACAAACATGAACTTAATGTATTAAAATGGAAACAGTAAAGGTAAGAAAATGCAAGGTAACTTTTTTGTGGGGCCAATCCTGGCAAAAGTCACTTCAAAGACATTTAATTTTTCTTGTTTTGTCTGTCAAGGTGGTTCCCTTTAAAAGAGCCCAGCAGACTTGTAATTTTGTCTATGGGATATAACCACTGTTTATTTTTGTTGTTTTTTCTTCTTTGTTTTTCATTTGTGTAATTGATGAAAATGGCAAATAGAGTTTCCTAAGTTAAATAGTGGTCCTCTAAAAAGAGACCGCCAGACATCAAAGTTTGTCCGTGGGGTATAACCACTTTTCTCTAAATTTTTTGCCATTTTATAGAGTTTCCTTAGCGAAATAGTGGTCCTCTAAAAAGATCCAGAGTGACATAAAATTGCGTCCTCAAAATAAAACCACTGTTCTCTATATTTGTTGTGAATTTGACATAGATATAAGAGCACTGTTTTCTATTGAATTGGGTTATTTGTGGCTTAGTTGTAATTTTTTTTTGTTTGTAGTTGAATTTACAGTACTTCATAGAAGACAAGGTTTTTTGTAAAAATTCATCCATCATCTAATAAATCCCCCTGACTTTGGTTGTTTTCAATATAAACTTATATTTCCTCTGGATTCTTGCATCTTGAAAATGCAACATACAATTGGCCATGGGCAAATACTGGTTCTTATGAAAAGATTCCAACGGTTTGAAAAGTTTGTCCTTGTGATTTATTAATGGTAATGGCAAATGCCATGATGATGGGAAATTGTCTTCTCTGAAGTACAAAAGGCAAGCTACTTTCACTTGGTGCCAAATCTATTCTTGGTATGAAAACTCTTTCACCTTTATGGGTACCACTGAGAATTTCTGCATTTATGAAATGATCTTTTAGTTCATGAACAATTAATCTGATCCCATTACATAGTCCTTTTTTTGGGTTCATATTTCGCAGTAACAGGACAATTGCACCTTTTTTTAGCTGCAAAATATGTGGTGGCATTCCAGATGGGGTAATGAATTAATAAATTCAGTTGAAAAGTTTGTCTGAGTTTCTTTGTCATCACCAAGTACACAATCTGTACTGTGCTATTTTTTTTGTGGTGCATCTATTAATTTTAATATTTCATTATTCAGAAACAATGCATCTTTATTTTTGGACCTTAATATTACTTTGGTTGCAAGCTCTGCATAATTGTCGTTACTTATTGTATTTTGGAATATAGCCAATATATTTACCTGTTTGCAAATCATTTGCAATGAAATTTCCACGGTATCGACGCGTAAATTCTGAATTTGTTCTGTTTTTCCTTCTCAAATTTTGATGAGCCACTCATTGAATTAATTTTGTCCTTATGATCTAATATTTTGTTCAAATTTGAGGTGAGTAGAGTTTCCATAGTGTACTTGAATTAATACATGTTTCTACAATGTCGCAATTTCCATGGACAACAACAGGTAATGTTTGTCTAAAATCTCCACCCAACAAGCAAAAAAAGGCAAATCATTATTCATGACTTCACGCAACAATTGGTCAATGCAGTGTAGAGCATGACATGACATCATTGTAGCTTCATCGATGATAATTAATTTACTTTTCTTATTTTTTTTTGCTTGCAAATATGTCATTCTTATATCCAACACTGTTCTTTCACCTTCTAATAAAAGTGCGGCAATTCTAGTTTTTGCAAATGGCACTGCTATTTCACCTTGTGCGCGAACAAGACTCATCAATAAATTATATAGATACGTTTTTCCTGATCCACCAGGTCCATCTAAATAGAAATAACGCTTGTTGAGCTAGTCATCCTCTAGTGTACTTGTTTATGGCGTTAAATGCTTGCAATTGTAAGGTATTTAAAGTTGCAAGTTGTTCTTGTTTTATTTGCTTTTGAAGCTGAATATCATAGTCTTCAAACTTTATTTCATCCATGAGTCCTGGATCTGGCAGATTAAAATTTGCACAATTTAATCCATTAGAGAGAAAGACCTCTTAAATTTCAATGAATGCTTTTAATTCTGCAATAGGCTCATTGTATCGTTGCAAAAATTCTATTTTTGTTCTAAATTTGCCCCACAAAGCTAATGCATTTGGAGCATTTGAGAAGATGCTAATTAATTCAAATTGTTCTCTCAGCTGCCATGGCATTTGACACAGTGTTGTTTGTTCTAGACATCTTTCCCATTCTGTATCATCAGCCAGGAAGTTTCTGTGTCGCCCAGCTAAATGAAATGTGTCATAAACTGTGTCATTAACAGTTCTCAACTGTTCAAAACGTTGTTCACCAAGAACATTCAAAAGGAGTAAAAGTAAGCAGAAACGTTCAAGGTCTCTTGGACTTACAGTGTAAGTTCTAGTTATAATCTAATTTCCACTGCTTTTTCTTTTTCTCCATAATCCATTAACAAAAACTTAATGGTAGGGAATGTCGATATACAACATTTCCCTTACCTCCAAGTCAGTACAATTTAATTGAAACCCCACACAATTAGTGTATTTTGTTGATGCTCATTTTGTGCCAAAGCATTTCTTTCATTACCAACATTGAAATAAACTAAGTGTCTTTGGGGCAAATGTACAGCTAATCGATATACTGCATGTGAGCGATCATGCATTTCAAATTTGAGAAGACGCCACATTGCTTTTGGCGCACTTACATAGCGAGCATCTCTATGAGATGCAAGTTCATCATGTAATAACTCCACTTGTTCTGGATCTTCTGCACTTTTGACCACTACAGTAGCTGCATCATAGCCTTTGTAAATATATTTGTAGACATATTTAATGGATTTTATAGAAGTGCAAGCTTCCACATTAATGTGTGCATCATACTTCATGAGCAAATGTGGATTGTATGGCACCACATATCTGTTATCAACTTTTTTCCGTGAATAATGGCATAATTGCACTTCTATATAATGGATAGCCATTACAATTAGCATACGTTTTTTCTCTATAATCTTTTGGAAATTCTTAAGTGCATTTTTTATTTTCCATACATGGTGATTGTGGATTAATATCTCAACATGGTCCATGAATCAGGGGATAAGTTACAATCTCATATAATCTACCATTTATTTCTGGATCTGGTAGTTCAGCAAGGATTATAAGCATATGTGCATGTGGAAGGCCTCTTTTTTTAAATTCTATGGTATAAACATAAGCCAGACATTTGCCAAATAACTGAGTTATGGTTATGTCACATATTAATTAAGTTAATTTGATTTTGAAGACTCTTGCCACCAAATCTGGTCCATCGGAAGCAGTTTGTCCAATTAGCAGATTCTGTACAATCTCAGGCCATTGTGGATTACATGTAATAAATAAATCTGATTTTCCAAATTTAGTTACAATAGCCATAGCATCATTGTCTCTTTCTCGCATATTGCGAGCAGATCCTTGGAAAGAAGAAGGTAAAATTTAGGCTTTGCCAGCTGCAAGCTCTCTGTTTGTAGCTACCTCAGCGATATAATCCATCAGTCTACACGTAGTTTATCTCGTTGATATTTTATGAAATTTAAATTATTTGCCTCAACTTGCAAATATGAATCAATGATCCATTGTTGTGTCAGTTTTCCATCACATAAAATGGGATTAAATCCATCTCGAATGGTAGTTTAAGCCACTTTACATTCAAGCATGGAAATATTGTTTCTGACATGTACTTTCGAATTTGGGTAACTGTCAAGTGTTAATTCGGGTTGCCACCCGGCTTTCCCATTTAGAAAAAAAATGGATATGTCATTGGATATAAATTTGTACTTAAGATACTTAAGTTGATGTAAGGTTGTTCCTCATTTCTGGGATATATTCTAATATCTCTCTGAAATGGTGGTTCTCCTTTTTTCTTCTTTTGAAATATACAGCATTTTACCCGACGTAAACATTTATCTGTCTTTGAAATCTTACTATACATGAATAATGTCTTCTAATTGCTTCTGTACATCAATGTTGTTTTTTTTTCAACATTTGAAAGTCATTTTTTTCTAAATTATTAATTTATATTTAAATGTTACTGAACATGAATAATGTTGTTCTTGGCAATATTTGAAACCATATACTGTATATACTTGAGTATAAGCCGACCCGAGTATAAGCCGAGGCACCCATTTTACCACAAAATACTGGGAAAAATGAGTGACTCGAGTATAAGCCGAGGGTGGGAAATGTGCTGCCCCGTGTCCCTCTTGTGCCCTCTGTGTCCCCCTCTCTCTCCGTGTCTCTTCTCCCCTCTCCCTTCCCTGTGTCTCTTCCCCCCTCCATTATCACCCTCCTCAACCCCACTCCTCAACCTCCCTCCTCATCCTCAACCTCCCTCCTCATCCTCAACCTCCCTCCTCAACGCTTAACCCCCCCCTCCTCATCCCCCTCCTCAACCTTCCTCCTCAACCCCCCATCCTCAACCCCCCCATCCTCAACCCCCTCCTCAACCCTGCCATCCTCATCCTCAACCCCCCATCCTCAACCTCCCTCCTCAACCTCAACCCCCCCTTAACCCCCCTCCTCAACCTCATCCCCAACCCATTTCCTCAACCTCAACCCCCCTCAACCTCCCCCCTCAACCCCAACCCCCCTCCTCAACTCCCCTCCTCAACCTAAACCCCCCTCAACCCCCTCCTCCACCTAAACCCCCCTCCTCAACCTAAACCCCCTCAACCCCCCTCCTCCACCTAAACCCCCCTAAATACCTCCCCCTCTCCCCTGCTTGTGCTCCGGCCACCGCTCCTTGACCCGGTGTGCATGTGACGTCACATGCGTGCCGCATCAATAGCATATACCGGGTGCCGGCACCTGGTATATGCTAATGACATGGCGCGCGTGTGACGTCACTTGTGCGCCTGCGCCGGGTCAAGGAGCGGAGGCCGGAGCACAAGCAGGTAAGTGAGGGGAGAGGGGGGAGGTATTTAGGGGGGTTTAGGTGGAGGAGGGGGGTTGAGGGGGGTTTAGGTTGAGGAGGGGGGAGGGAAACAGACACGGGGGGTAGAGAAACACAGGGGGTTAGAGACACACAGGGGGTTAGAGACACACGGGGGGGTTAGAGACACACAGGGGGGGTTAGAGACACACAGGGGGTTAGAGACACACAGGGGGGGTTAGAGACACACAGGGGGGGTTAGAGACACACAGGGGGGTTAGAGACACACGGGGGGGTTAGATACACACGGGGGGTTAGAGAGACACGGGGGGTTAGAGAGACCCGGGGGGGTTAGAGAGACCCGGGGGGGTTAGAGAGACACGGGGGGGTTAGAAAGACACGGGGGGTTAGAGAGACACGGGGGGTTAGAGAGACACGGGGGGGTTAGAAAGACACGGGGGGTTAGAGAGACACGGGGGGTTAGAAAGACACGGGGGGGTAGAGAGACACAGAGGGTTTAGAGAGACTCGGGGGGAGAGAGTGACTCGAGTATAAGCCGAGGGGGCCCTTTTTTGCCTTAAAACAAGGGCTGAAAAACTCGGCTTATACACGAGTATATACGGTATGTGTTTTTTCTTTATAATTAATTTATTAATTAATTAATTCATTATTTAATTACAGCTTACCTATTTTCTGTAATTAGCAGATTTTAAACTTCTAAAGTGATAAAGAAGTTGCTTCAGGAGTAACGCCACCAGTGAAATGTCCAGTCACACTGTTCATCACCTGAGGAGAAATGTAGACATTTCTGGAAAGTTTGCAGTATTTATAGACTTTGGGCTGAAGTAGAAACCGTTATAATGCATTTTTTGGACCTCGTATTTTTATTTTCTAAGCCCTGCGGGTCGTGTTTTTTTTTTATGTAATGGGGGGGTAGAGAAACACAGGGGGGTGTTAGAGACACACGGGGGGTTAGAGACACACGGGGGGTTAGAGACACATGGGGGGTTTAGAGACACACGGGGGGTTTAGAGACACACGGGTTGTTTAGAGACACACGGGGTGTTAGAGACACACGGGGGGTTAGAGACACACAGGGGGGTTAGAGACACGCAGGGGGGGTTAGAGACACACGGGGGGGTTAGAGACACACGGGGGGGTTAGAGAGACACGGGGGGGTTAGAGAGACACAGTGGGATGGGGGGGTTAGAGAGACACGGGGGGTTAGAGAGACACGGGGGGGGTAGAGAGACACGGAGGTGTTAGAGAGACTCGGGGAGAGAGAGTGACTCGAGTATAAGCCGAGGGGGCCTTTTTTTGCCTTAAAACAAGGGCTGAAAAACTCGGCTTATACACGAGTATATACGGTATGTGTTTTTTTTTTATAATTAATTTATTAATTAATTAATTATTTAATTACAGCTTACCTATTTTCTGTAATTAGCAGATTTTAAACTTCTAAAGTGATAATGAAGTTGCTTCAGAAGTAACGCCACCAGTGAAATGTCCAGTCACACTGTTCATCACCTGAGGAGAAATGTAGACATTTCTGGAAAGTTTGCAGTATTAATAGACTTTGGGCTGAAGTAGAAACCGTTATAATGCATTTTTTGGGCCGCGTATTTTTATTTTCTAAGCCCTGCGGGTCGTATTTTTTTTTTTATGTAAGTCGTATTGTGTTTTTTTCTAAGTCCCGCAGGTCGTAATTTATTTTTAAGTCCCACGTTTCTGACGCTTTCCTAGGCGATTTTTCGCGAAAGTGATGAAATGCAAGTTAAATTCGCAACCAACCATACTGACAGACGTCCTGCCTGTCCCCCCATGGTGTGTGTGATATTTTTTTATGTTTTTTTTTGTGTGTGTTTTTGGATGTGCGTGGTTAGGCCGTTAACTTTGTATTTTTTGGACCTCTTATTTTTTTTTATGGAAGTTGTATTTTTTTTTTCTAAGTCCCGCGGGTTGTATTTTTTTTCTTCTAATTGAGAGATGTTTTTGCCAATTTTCATTAAATTCTCTCCTGCCAAAAAAAAGGTTAATTAATGTTGAATTTTGGGGTGATGACATTGTGTTTTGCCCATAGAAATGTTTGCTCACTTGTATAAAAAAATTGTCTGAATGGAATTTTTGAAAGCTGTCAATGTAATACAAAGCCTCCATGCCTTTTTGGAAGCTTAAAACATTTTTTAAATATAATAGTTGAAAAAATACTGTAATGAGCATGCTCAGTATAAACTTGTGCACAACTGTCAGTTTCCATGCATTGTCATTGGTCAGTTATGATCAGATGAGGTTTTTAGTGGTTGGAGAGAGACAGAAAGAGAGAGAAATGTCTCTGCCATTCCTGTAGTGATACTACACGCAACATCTGGATACTACTCCTTCCTACACACAGTGAGAGCTCTTCTGTTCCCGCATTTACACTACACATAGCGTATGGATAAAGCACAGTCATACAGACAGTGTGAGCTCAGCTATTCTTGTACTGATGTTCTATACAGTACCTGTATAATACACCTTGATACAGACAGTATGAGCACTTCTGCTCCTTTATTGACAATTCACACATCACTTGATACTGCACCTTCATACAGACGGTGTGAGCTCTACTTTTCCTGTACTGACGCTACATATATCATTACACACACAGCATTATGATACTGCACCTTCACACAAAGTGTGAGCTCTGCTTTTGCTTTACTGACACTACATACTTCACCTTTATACCAGGGCACCTAGACAGATCCCAGAAGAAGAGCTGTATTAGGTAACAGCTGATCTGCACTGAGTGTATCTGACTAATTAATTTTAAACCATTATACTCAAATAATATTGTGAATAAAGAAAATAATTTTAAATGTTTTTTTTCAAGGAATCTTCCCCAAGAAATGTAAATCCTGGCAGTATATTCTACACATTCACTGTTACAGCACTGAGTCAGCCCCTCAACAAAAACCTGGGGTCATGTTGTTGACTTTACTCCCACAGTGTAATGTGTTTAAATTGTGTGTCATTATCCTCATAAGAAGCCCTTTCAGTTATCATAGTCAATTGTTGAAATTCTGTGTTTATATATTTTTTTAGTTGTTGAACACTTCATAACTTTAATATCTTTTCATCAAGAAACAAATATAGATGTAACATTGTGTTTCATATGGTATATACATTTATTGCATTCCCTGTACTGGTGGTTACAATCTCACTTCTCAAAGCCAGACAGACAGGCCTAGATTTAGTTTTAGCACTGTGTCAGTATAAGTGAGACTATTAATATTCAACAGGCTATGAAACCTATATATATACTAGAGACTTGACCGTCAATAAAATTGTAAGGCTGGGAATGCTGTTTGATACACAATGTAAACCGTTTTATACTGTGAGTACCTTCGGCGCTCATTGCAAGGCTTGCCCTGAGCGCCTTCGTCACTCATTGCAAGCCTCTCCTGTCATGTACTTTTTGTCCTCTTAGCACCGTCATGAGTCATGATAAAGAGAGATATATATTTCTATGTATATGTAGTTAAGTAATAATTAATGATTTATTCAATATATTTATCTACTTTAATTATTTCTAATTGATATATGCAGCGAGCAATAAATAGGCTGAAGAGCTACCAATCTGTTTGTATTTTGCGTGTGCATAGAATATACATTTTGAGTGTTGGTGCCCTGCTTCTAAAGTGGAATGAATGTTCCAAGTGTGCAGTATAAATAGGCTGCGTACGTGAGGTAAAGCCGTTTGTTTATTGTGTAAAGCGACATTGTATATTCGCAATGTTATTAATGTGTTACGCTGCTCGGGAGCAGTTCCCGGCTTTTGTAATAGTGTATTTTGTATGTGGTAGTTAGATGTGTAAAGTGCTACGCATTTAGAAGTGTTTTGCACGGTCCGTGGTCGTGTAGCCTCGTTTTCATTTTTTACGGTGGCCATTTTTTTTCTCGCTTAGGCGACTTTCGAGTGCCAAAAATCATCTAAATCAATTTAAATTCGAGTTCAACCTCACTTCCAGACGTCTTGGCTGTTGCCCCATGTGACTGATGTTTTTGTAATTTTTTGGGGTGTATTTAGTGTGTTTTTATAGCTTTTTCTTTTTTTTTTTTTTGGCATTCGGCCGGTAATCTTGTAATTTTTAGCGTCTCCTATCTTTTTTTTCAAAGTCCCACGTTTGTCAACCGCTTGCACACCAAGGAAGTGTTTAGGAAGTGTTTTTAGGCTAAGTCCCGCGTGTTTTATTGTCTCTTCGTATTTGTGCTGATAGTTGTAGTGCGTTAAAGTGGCTTAACGGCTCGCCTCGCTATGCGAGGCTCGCAGGCCATGAGTGCCTTTGGTGTTCATCGCCCAAGTGCTACGCGTTAACGGGGCCAAGTGCTACGCATTAACGGGGCTAAGTGCTATGCCTTAACGGGTCTGGGGCTGTGCTACACGTTAACAGGGCTGGGGGGTGCTACCCGTTAATGGGGCTAAGTGCTACACATCAATGTGGCTGGGGCTTTGCTATGCGTTAACAGGGCTGGCGGTTGTTACCCGTTAATGGGGCTAAGTGCTACACATTAATGTGGCTGGGGCTTTGCTATGCGTTAATGGGGCTGTGGGTTAAGTGCTACATGTTAACAGGGCTGGGGTTAAGTGCTACGCGTTAACGGGGCTAAGTGCTACACATTAAAGGGGCTGGGGCTAAGTGCTACACATTAATGGGTCTGGGGCTAAGTGCTACGCGTTAACGGGGCTAAGTGCTATGCATTAACGGCTCGTGGCTAAGTGCTACGCGTTAACATTGTACGCACCACGCAAAGCGTGACGACGTCTAGTAGTTAGACAATTATAATATGTGATAATTTGTATTTACACAGTGTGAAACCTAACTCATGTTGTCTAATAGGCCTTGAGGAGAGGGTTGTGAATTACTACTCTGTAGTTAGAAGGTTAACAGCAGATTTATGTTTTCTGTTTTATGTGATACATATCCTTGGTAATCAGCAAATTATGAGTTTAGCATTTCATGCTTTTTATTAAATAGGATTTAAATTGAAGTGTACATCAAAAGACAGTTGAATTAAACTTTTTAATGACTGATAGTTAGCCATTAATATATAAAAACCCAATCAAACTGATTTATTTTGTTCCATGGCTAATACAGTACCACAATACTATTAAAATTACTTAAATTCAATTAAATTACTTAAAATACTATTAAATTTATCTTTAAAATTTATTTTCAGTCATGTACATTGTCACTAGTTTCAAAGATCAATGTTTTGTGTATCATAAATTAAAAATAATTTATAAGAAGATTGTATGATCAGTAATATCATGGATGATGTAATTTTTAATATTGTATGTGACTTCATCAGTGATGTCATAGATGATGTCATTATTTATATCATACATGATGTTATGAATGATGTCACCTAATTTTATCGACGATGTCAAGAATGATGCAATCAGAAAAACCTTTGCAGAGGGAGGAAGGAATGCTAAGGTTGCTACCATAACTTTCCAGTTTCCTGTCACAGTTTTTTGCCAATATATACATATATATATATATATTTATATATATATATATATATATATATATATATATATACTATTATTTATTATAATATTTACAGCATTCTACATGGGATTCAATAAAGTGAGCTAAAAAATGATAATATCAAAAAAAATCAAATATCTTCAATTAGTTAAATGACCACTGCAGTGCTATACAACATGAAGTAGATGTTCTAAGTAGGTATTGATCATTAATAAATTCATATACAATTATTTAAAAATGCAATACTCAATATTAAACTTACTTTCAAAGTTCAGACTTAGCAGCTGCTGGTATCCACCCACTGTAAGGTCAATGTGGGGGGAAGTGGCATTGTCTACTAAGAAGCTGCTACATTTTTATTCACAATGTGTACCACCAACTCAATGGTCTCAATTGGCTGGAGACTTGTTTCCCTTTGCAGTGAGATTTTGCTTTTGGGGCAGCCTATCAATGATTGTTTATTCTCTCATTATATTGTTTTGGTCTTAAAACTCTTTGAGCCTGTCTCTCAGCCAAAAGCCTCCAAACTTCCCTTAATGACCTTATCAGGGAGGAGATAAACACTCATTTGAAGGCAGACTTGAAAATGAATACAATACTGATTATTACTTTTACAAATCATTAAATGATCAATGCATAATTAAAATGATCTGATTTTTTTTTACTGTTTATTCAAGATGATTTTCAATTAATTGTGCCCATTAAGTACCAATTAGCACTTAGTACTTTCACTGGTGCTTAACATTTAATGATCATAATAAAAAACAAGCTGTGTCATGACATTTGAAACCACTTTAGTAATGAATTATGTGTCCACAGTTTGCTATTTCTATTGACGCAGTTGATCAATCACATGATACTAAATAAGTATGTTTGCCATCAAAGTGGCAAATATTTAATTGAGCAACCTTTTGTTAAGTAATTGTCTTGAAACTATTCTAAAATTAAACATTAAAAGCCTTACTGCGATTCTGCCAATTCTAAAAAGCTCTATATAAGCACAGAGCATACTTTTTTACAGTTTTTAGTTAGTGAACTTCTATCAAAAAAGCAAGGTCTTCACTAACTAAAAACTTCTGTAAAAATATGTGCTATGTGCTTATATAGAGCCCTATTCAATTGGCCAAATCACAATTTAATAAGGCTGTAAGTATATTTTAAGTAATCATTATGTTTAATTATAAAAATGACAGCAATATTTTCTAAAAGCAGAATGTATTTCACAGATGGACATGCAGTAAATATGCTAGTCATTATGAACAAAGTATGATATTGGCAATATACCACAGAAAATCCAGTCATATATATATTACACAATAATTATAACCAGAATTATACAATTTACTGAAGATGTCAATAAATATATATATGTATATATGTACATATATATATATATATATTATATATTTTTGTTTTTTAAAGTAATTATATTTCTTATGTTATGTCTAGAATGATTGTGTATTCTGAGTACATTTCTTACAATATCTCCTGTTTGTTTTTTCATGCAGGTATAATATAAAGACTTACAACTGACAGGAACGGATGTTTATAAAAACTATTTTTGTTGTTGAAAGTTGTGACATCAGGACAAAAGAAGTCCATGCAGTAAACATCACACAGTAAGAAATCGATATTTTTACCTTACATCTTGATATCATGGTGTTTCAGTATCCCTGCTATCACCTTATTCTAACCTCCCGTGGTAAGAGCACATAGTTTTATTTTACTCTTACTTGAAAAACTCAACTTGCTATTTCAAGGCTGGAATTGCCTAATGATAAACTGATGGGTTAAGGATTGGCAGTGCAGTTCACTATTTCAGTGATTAGTTTTAAAAAAAAAAGCATTTTCCTTTTCTACATAATGATTTTTCTTTTAAATAAAAGCTATACTCTTTAAGTTATATTGTTTACTGAATACAGTTGAAATCTAATTAATAGGAGTTTAATGTATTCTTTTAACTTTGTTTCACATATATTTATTATGTTTAGACATTGTATTTGTTCATAATAAACATAAAATAAGAATCTGTAGCATGAAAATTATTTTCAGGTCAGTTCAATGTAGAAGAAAATGTGCAATAAAAATGTAGTGTTCAAATAAATATTTTATTTTATATTGCTATTGCAGCAGTTAGGTGCCTAGCTAGCACTGAGTACCAAGGTCTTCATGGTTGACTAAATGTATTATAGTTAATCGTGGAAACAAGAGAGAACATAAGACCTACAACTTTATAAGTCTAGTGGTGATGTAATGTGGTATAACATAAATGAAATCTGGAATAAAGGGATTACTATTAGAAAATGTATGTGACTGGTGAAGTAATTTATCACACATTATGTGAAGGTATAATGTATGAATGAGAGCATTTACTGTTATATTGTATTTATTCATAACCACAACACACCAAATTTATAAAGGCTTTATGAACCTAGTTCACGGATATTATTATTATTATTATTATTACATACACTGTGTTAAAGATTATTGACTGAAATTTATGTTGAAAGTGGTTACAGATGATAAGTAAAAGTATTTTGTAAAGGTAAAACAATCATACATTAAAATATCATCTGTTGTTTTTACACATACTTGAAGAATCAAGGCATTAATTTCTAGTCCATGATAGTATGGCCAATTATGTCTAATGTGCAATATAAGTTGCAATTAACATGTTATAATTTATATTGATGATATCTTATGTCTGAAGCTCAAAAGAACAAATGGTGAAATAATTTAAAATACATACGCTGTAATGGTTGATATTTTTTTCTTTAATTACTGTGTATTATATTAGATATAATCATAATATATGTGTCTATATTTAAAAAAAGAAACATAAAACATGATTATAAGACTAATATAATCTTATCATACCATCTTGTTGTTTCTGCATTACGATGATACTACCATGATGCCATTTCTTGTTGGTTTCATATGGAGCTTTTTTCATCCCCCCTTGTGGTACTGACTAAACCCTTCATGTAAATTCTGTCATGGTAGTTTGCTATTATAGCCACTTATTTGTTACCTTAAAGGTAGAACACAGCATTTTTCTGTTTTTTTGAGTGTTGTTTTTGCCTTAGAATCCCATTTTTGTAATTAGCATTCCATGCTGAATTAGACTGAAAAAATACTGGGGGGATTTGCTAAGCACTTTCTTACCTGAGACAAGGTGAGAAGAACTGAGATAACATGAGAAGAGCTGATTTTCCCAATGTGAAAAAGTACATAGTTAATCAAAAGACAATGTGACATGAATACCCCCACTATTGTAACAACACAATTGTTATTAAGTGGCCTAAACCATAAATGGTGATGTCAGAAATCTGCCATATTTCTTAAATGAGTTGGGGTTCAAGTCATACTGTATTTGTTTTTTACATTTTCATAAATCAAATATGGTAGTTTCTATCTATCATTTAATAGATAGATAGATATATAGAGCTTTCTGTTTTCCGTTTATAGGAAGCTTTTTTCAGGATTGCTGGAGTTCATACTCAGTGTAATAAGTCGTATTCCATTTATATCGCCCAAAATAGAACATAAAATCCATAAGGGTCAGCTAAAAACAAAACAGAGAAATGAAATCACAGTTTAATACTCTATGCCAAGAAAATTGATTTGAGAGGAAGCCAGTCTCTTGCATATGTTCAAATAACTCAAGGGGTTTACAGAAAGTTTAAAAACAATTGGTATCTGATTATGTGCCTACTTTATTTTTAATTGCAAATTGTGCACATTATTCAATAAGAACAAAGGACCTTGATTTACTTTTTTTTAAATAGAGAGTGGAATCATTGTACCCATTCTCATCACAATACTGGATTGGAAAAGTAGCTCATTCTGGTAATTACGGACATTATCTATGTTTCATTGAATCATTATTAGTACATTTTTATTTAAAGAAACTTTTAAATGGTCAAGATCAGCTGTATTAAAAAATCTTAAAGAATAAATGTGTTTGTGTACTGAAATGAACAGCCGACTCTAGCTTATTTTCTAACATTGATAGAAAGTACGTTCCTTGTATCAGGGTTAAGGCTGCACAAGTAAACATAGGTTACATTTTTGTGCTTCCAATACACAAAACATTTGAGTTAAAAAATATATGCCCATACAGTATGATATACCATTTTTACTCAAATCTAATGGGCACCTTTGTCATAGAAAATGGTGTCCCAAAGTTGGAGTGCGCCTTAGATTTGATGGCAAAAAAGAGCACAGGACATACCGCAACACCACCATCTCTCGCTTCCCAGCTCTCTAGAGTGGGTGACTGCCAGAGAAAGTGGCACCCAGAGAGTCCCAGCACAGTGGCACACACAGCCTGGCACTCAGAGAGCCCCAGCACAGTAGCATAAGTTGGTAACATACCATACGTTGGTAACATAAACTCACTGTTCGGTACTTCTTGTACAAATGACAAATGTGCATCACATTCCCCGGCAAAAATGTTTTTTTGATTCATGGGTTCCAAAGTTAGAGTGCACATTAGATTCGATAGAGCACCAGATTTGCCTATAAATACAGTATTTAAAATGTTTTGTGTTATCACCTAACAGTTTTTATTGCAATACCTTTTATAACTCAGTTTAATATAGGTATCAATAAATATACGTTTAATAATTAGTGAAAAGTAAGGGTATACATGAAATACCACAGCAAATTAAAGCAATACAAATGAGCATGAGGCAGGTGTCAGTATCACATGCTTGGGGAAGTATAAGGTTGTGCAGATAAGAATGGTTTAGTGCTCCTAGTACTAGTGTTATAGTCGTGAATATTGTTACAAGTACATAAATGGTGCAAAGTCTTTTAAAATATTTCTATATAATTTAGTAGGCAGTTCTTCAAAGTATATATAGTCTGGAAACTGAATTTGAATGGTTAAAGTAAACTAACTGGATTAGTGACTGTCCTGTAATACTGTTAGATTAGTCAAAGACTGGTGTAGATAGTATCAATCCTCATGTGATTAAAAAAATCATATTTATTGGCATGTAGTACTAGTAGAAAATCATTATTTTTGTGAATATATAATTTGAAAGTAAGGCACACATAAATAATAACCAAGGGAATTCAGTGTTCCCAATCAAGCTTCAGCAACAGTGTTTACTTTGAAAAATGGAAATGAGTATATATTCTGTTTGGTATTTCACCATGTAGGTGTAACATTTAACTCATTAGAAAACTTAGAAAATAATTATGTTCATTTACATATTTATTCAATGAGTATGATATCAGCAGAGATTGATGTAAATTATAAAATACTAGCGACTTGCCCGTCAAAAAATGACGGCAATGTGATGTATATGTTTGTCAAGTTGTTTAGTTATTAACATATATTTTTGTCACTTGTAAGTATTTTAATATGAACGTGTATTTTTGTAAAATGTTGATGTAATGGTTTTTTTAAATGTAATTTGTATCTGAAGAATTGTTAACTTTAATATACATTGAATGAATAGGAAAGCAAAAAGTAAAAAGCCTTCTTGAAACGTCGCAAATTTTAACATGAAGTTTAAAATATATGTAAGCAATAACCTTCAAAGTATATATTTTTAAACTTGAACTTTATTTTTTATGTAAGTTTAGAAGTTGACAAAACATTGGTATAATTTTGAACATTATAAACAGGAACATAGTGAATACATTGTAACCTAATTTTTTATTAAAAGTATTAACATTTGAATGTAAAAACAATTGACCTTTAAATTAATCAGTATTAAAATGCAATTTCTATCACAATAATTGTTAACTTGAATATACATTGAATGTAGAGGAAGGCATACAGTAAAACTCTCCTTAAAACATACGTAATTAAAGTAATTCATTACTGAGCACATAAACTGGCGATAAACATTAATGTAGGTAGTAATCTTAAGATAACAGACAATATTTACATTGTGACTTAAAAGGTGCTTGACCTCTTAACATCCACTTTGTAATCTGTTGAATGAAATAACTTTAAAATATATTTTTTAAACTTGTAACATAAGAAACATTAACATAGTGACTTAACATTTTAACATAATTTTTACTAACAATGCAAGGCAAGTATTTTGAGAGTTGAATCATTCATAAACAGTACTTCCATTAATTATGACTGAATTAAACAACCAATTGTTATGTATTTTGGAATGCTTTTAAAAATTTTTGGCATCTTTAATTTGTATCCTGCAAAGTTATAGTACTTCATAGTAGACAATGTTTTTAGTAAAAATATGTCCATCTTCTAATAAATCACCTTGACTTTCATTGTTTTCAATGTAAACTTTAATAGCCTGTGGATTTTTGCACCGTGACAACGCAACGTACAATTGACCATGTGCAAAAACTGGTTCTTCCAAGAAAATACCCACCGATTTGAAAGTTTGACCTTGTGATTTATTAATGGTCATGGCAAATGCCATAATAATGGGAAATTGTCTTCTTTGAAGTATAAAAGGGAGACTACTTTCACTTGGTGCTAAATCTATTCTTGGTATGAAAACTCTCTCTCCTTTATGGGTCCCAGTTAAAATTTCAGCATCTATAAAATGGTCCTTTAATTGTTGAACAATTAATCTTGTGCCATTCCATAGGCCTTTTTTGGGGTTCATATTTCGCAGTAACATGATAATTGCACCTTTCTTTAGCTGCAAAATATGTGGTGGCATTCCAGAAGGAGTTAAAGAGTTTATGAATTCAGTTGAAAAGTTTGCCTGACTTTCATTGTCATCAGCAAGGACAGAATCAGCACTGTGATAATTTCTTTGTGGTGCATTAATTTTTTTTAAGATTTCATTATTGAGTATTAATGCATCTTTATTTTTACACGTCAGTATAACTTGGTTGGCAAGCTCAGAATATTCTTCGTTATTTATGCTCCCTTCAAATATAGCCGATATAATATCTTGTTGACAAATCATATGAGGTGGGATCTCTACAGTGTCGTCAGGTAAATGTAGTATTTTTTCTGTTCTGCCTTCTCCAATTTTAATAAGCCAATCATTGAAATCAGTTTGGCCTTCTGATCTCATATTTTGTTGCAGTTGAAGATGGGTAAAATGTTTCCATACTGTACTTGACTTTATACGTTTCGATAATGTCAGTTCGATTTCCATGTACAACGACAGGTAATGTTTGTCTAAAATCGCCACCCAACAACATTACCTTTCCACCAAATGGAAAAATATTATCCATGACTTCACGAAGCAAACGGTCAATACATTGGAGGGCATAGCATGACATCATTGTGGCCTCATCTATTATAATTAATTTACATTTCTTCAATTTCTCTGCTTGTAAGGATGTCATGCGAATATCTGACACAGAATTTTCTAAAATAGGCACTGGCAGTTTAAATCCACTATGAACAGTTCTTCCACCTTCTAATAAAAGTGCAGCAATTCCAGTAGTGGCAAACGCCATTGCTATTTTTCCTTGTGCTCGTACTGAACTCATTAATAAATTGTACAAATATGTTTTTCCTGATCCGCCAGGTCCATCAAGATAGAAATAACGCTCTGTCACCATGTCATCATCTATAGCATTTTTAATGTCATGAAATGCTTGCAATTGTAGTGTATTTAAAGTTGCAAGTCTTTCTTCTGTTCTTTCTGCTTGTAGTTGAATGTCATAGTCTTCAAAGTTAATGTCATCTATAAGACCTGGATCAGGCAAATTAAAACTTGCACAACTTAATCCATGAGTTAAAAAGACTTCTTGGATTTCCATTAACGCTTTTAAGTGTGCAATGGGTTCATTGTATCGTCGCATAAAGTCTTCAGCCATATTACTTTTAAAAGTCTCCCACAAAGCTAATGCATTTGGAGCATTTGAGAAGATACAAATAAAAGCAAATTGTTCTCTCATCTGTCGTGGCATTTGACATTGTGCTGCTTCTTCTAAACATCTTTCCCACTCTGTATCATCAGCGAGTAAGTTTCTATGTCTTGCAGCTAAATGGAAGGATTCATATACAATGTCATTAACAGTTCTTAATTGTTCAAAACTTTGTGCTCCTGGAACATTTAAAAGTAATATCCGTAAGCAAAAACGTTCAACATCTCTTGGACTGACTGTGTAAATTCTTAGAATTATTTTATTGCCTCTGGTTTTTCTTGCTCTCCATAATCCATTCACAAAAACATAGTGATATGGAATTTCAATATATAAGTATTGTGTTGCTTCAGCATCAGTGGAATTTAATGCAAACCATGCAGTTAGTGTAGTGTGACGATCTTCACTTTGGGCCAATGCATTCATTTCATTTCCAGCATGAAAATAGACTAAATGTTGTTGTGGCAAATGTACTGCTAACCTATATACTGCATGTGATCTATCATGTATTTCAAATTTTAAAAGCCGCCACATAGCTTCTGGCGCACTGACATAGCGAGCATCTACATGAGATGCAAGTTCATCATGTACTAACTCACTACTTTCAGGGTTGTCTGCACTTTTGACGACTACAGTAGCTGCATCGTAACCTTTGTAAATATATTTGTAGACATACTTAATGGATTTGATGGAAGTGCAGGCTTCTACATTGATGTGGGCGTTGTACTTCATGAGTAAATGCGGATTGTAGGGTACTACATATCTATTGTCCACTTTTTTTCCACGAATAATGGCACTATCTCCTTCTCTTCTTTTATAAAGTGGATATCCATCACAATTGGCATAGGTTTTGTCTCTATAATCTTTTGGGAATTCTTTGGAACATTTATTATTTTCCATACATGGGGATTGTGGATTAAGGTCACCACAGGGTCCATGAATCATGCGATGAGTAACAATCTCATATAGTCTACCATATAGTTCTAGATCTGGTAGTTCAGCAACAATGACTGCATCCACTTTGTCCGAAGTATCTAATTATTTTTTTTCTTGAAGTATTATTAGAAGATGTGCATGTGGAAGGCCTCTTTTTTGAAATTCAATGGTATATACATAAGCAAGACATTTGCCAAATAACTGATTTATAGTGAAGTCACGTATTAATTCATTTAATTTAATCTTAAAAACTCTGGCTACTAAATCTGGTCGATCTGAAGCAGTTTGTCCAAGAAGTAGATTTAGTGTAATTTCTGGCCATTGTGGATTACATGTAAATGTCACAAATAAATCGGGTTTGCCAAATTTAGTGACAATAGCCATAGCATCATTGTATCTTTCTCTCATATTCCGAGGAGATCCTTGAAAGGAAGATGGTAAAATGATGGCTTTGCCAGCTGTCATGTCTCTGCTTGTAGCCACGTCAGCAACATAGTCCATTAATCCAGAATATTGTTCTACACAGAGTTTATCTTGTTGATATTTGATAAAGTTTAAATTATTTGCCTCAACTTGCAAATATGAATCAATAATCCATTGTTGTGTTAGTTTCCCACCACATAAAATTGGATTAAATACATTGCGAATGGCAATTTGAGCTACTTTAAATTCAAGCATAGAAACATTATTTCGGATTCTGGCTTTAGCATTTGGGTAACTGGGAAGAGTTAATTTTGGTTGCCAACCTGCTTCTCCGTGTGGGAAAACGATGGGATATGTCATTGGATCTAAATTTGGACTTCAGATACTCATATTAATAAACGGTTGCTCCTCATTTTTAGGATATATTCGAATGTCTCTTTGAAATGGTGGTTCTCCTTCATCATTCTGAAACACCATTGCAACCTCATTTGATGTTGGCAAGTTATAACGACGTTTATCAGTATGTCTGTCTCTTTTAAGCACCATATTAACCTTCGGCATTGGTAATTGATGTGTTTGTGCATGAAGTAGTTGTTCATTTTCTACTTCTGCCAATTTTTTATAAGCTTTACTGTAGGGATTGTTGTCCATAATGTTATTTAGCTCTATGAAAACACTGGGTAAGCATTTTTTATTTTCTTCCATCTGCATACGTTGGTCAACAGCTTCCATTGTATATAACATATAGTTGTATATATAACATATAGTTGAGCGAATTTTCTTTGATTTCCTTCCTCTGGATGTAAATGGGAAGTGCGATGATAAATTTGTCCTTGGACTTTAAAACAGTAAGGACCATGTCCTGGTACATTAGCAGCTAATGTTGCCCCCATGGATGCAAAGGATATGGCACTATTGTAGGATCTTATGTTTGTTTTAAAATTTTTGTAGTTTGGAAAAGTAGGATTAGTCATAATGTTTTGTAAATAGAGAGGAAATTGTTTCCTTTCTGGAAGTTTGAACTTGCCTTTTTGACAGCAACTAATAAATTGGCCATCTCTGGGTCTCTCCTGTTTAAAATAATAAGCCTCACAAAACTGACATTGAGTAGTCATGTCCCCACAACTATGAACCTCTACTGCTAAAGACTTGAGTAGAGGACAATTTGCAAAGCATATAGGATTTTGACTTTCATATTCATCAGGTGAAATGTCATATAATGTTTCAACAACAGGTTCTAAATGCTTTGTTTTTTTCGTTGCTTTTCTTGGTATATGTTGTATTGTTTGAGGTAAAATGTCATTTAATGTTTCATGAAACGGTTCTAAATGCTTTGTTTTTTTTGTTGCTTTTTTTGGTATCTGTTGTATTTTTTCTGGTAAAATGTCATCTGATGTTTGAGCAACAGGTTGTAAATGCTTTATTTTCTTTGTTGCTTTTTTTGACATATCTTTAATTTCTGCAGGTGACAGTCTTTTGCTTCCTTCTTCTCCGGTGTCTGCTGGCTGTCTGCTCTCTGTCGTCGTTCTCTAGCTTGGCGTCTTTTCTTTTCTTGTTTACTCTCGTTATCAGCCATGTTAATCTGTAAAAATAAAATAATGTATCATTAGTTTATTTTGAGATGTTAAGTTGTTTTTCATGACAAATTGTTATCAACAGTGTGTTTACATTTTATACTTAATCAATTTCAATGCAGTCAATTGAATAAAAGTCTAAATAAGGCCATGAGATAATTATTTAAAGAAGTTTTTATTTATTAAACATGTATCCAAAAGCAAGTGTTTCAGTAACTAAAAAGGTATTTTCAAAAAGATGTTATGTCCTTATTTACAGCACTATTCAATTTGTCAAATGGCAATTAAATTAGGGTTTAGGACTGGAATGTTACAATGACAAATTGTATAGATTCTGTGTTTTTAAACTTTTTTGGACTATGCAAACATTTTTTTAAAGTTTACATTGAAGTTTGTATTTAGTGTTAAAGATTATTGGCCCTAAAAGACAAATAAGAGATAGATGAAAAATGTGTTAGTTATATTTTCTCAACAGTTATAGTTACCGGTGGTTTATTTTAAATTTTATTTTCTGTTGACATCGATGCAAAGCTAAGATCTTTATTTTTTTTCCTCTTTTTTTACTTGTTATACTTTACCTTGGTTGAAGTTTGATTTCAAGCAGAATTCTTTGTTGGTCCTGTGTTGAAAGCCTTCGTCCGATGGTCTGGTCCTGTGTTGAAAGTCCTCGTCCGATGGTGTAGTCCTCTGTTGAAAGTCCTCGTCCAATGGTCTGGTCCTCTGTTGAAAGTCCTCGTCCACTGGTCTGGTCCTCAGTTGAAACTCCTGGTCCGATGTTCTTGACGCAGTATCTGTTATAAAATAAAAATGAAAATGTTATTTTATTTGAATGTATTTGTATTAACTAAAAAATGACATTATTTCTGTGTTTTTCTACAATCCTGTTTGGTGCCCACCACTTTTGGTATGCTTATTTAGGCTTTTTTCTAAGGCTTATAGATTGTTAAACATTAAATAAGAATATAAATGTAGTTTGGTATGTGTTTGTGTGAATTTTCGTACAATCCTGGTTTGGTGCGCACCACTGTTGGTATGCTTATGTAGGCTTTTTTGTACGTCTTATAGGTTGTTAAACATTGCAAAAGAATATTAATTTAGTTTGCTATGTGTTTATGTGAGTTTTCGTACAATCCTATTTGGTGCGCAGCAATTTAGTTATGCTTATTTAGGCTTTTTTGTAAGGCTTATAGGTTGTTAAACATAAAATAAGAATATAAATGTAGTTTGCTATGTGTTTGTGTGAGTTTTCGTACAATCCTGTTTGGTGCGCACCAATGTTGGTATGCTTATTTAGGCTTCTTTCTAAGGCTTATAGGTTGTTAAACATTCAATAAGAATCTAAATGTAGTTTGCTATGTGTTTGCGTGAGTTTTCATACAATCCTGTTTGGTGCGCACCACTGTTGGTATGCTTATTTAGGCATCTTTCTAAGGCTTATAGGTTGTTAAACATTAAATAAGAATTTAAATGTAGTTTGCTATGTGTTTGTGTGAGTTTTCATACAATCCTGGTTTGGTGCGCACCACTGTTGGTATGCTTATTTATGTTTTTTTGTAATGCTTATAGGTTGTTAAACATAAAATAAGAATATAAATGTAGTTTGCTATGTGTTTGTGTGAGTTTTCGTACAATCCTGTTTGGTGCGCACCAATGTTGGTATGCTTAGTTAGGCTTCTTTCTAAGGCTTATAGGTTGTTAAACATTAAATAAGAATGTAAATGTAGTTTGCTATGTGTTTGTGTGAGTTTTCGTACAATCCTGTTTGATGGGCACTACTTTTGTTATACTTATGTAGTGTTTTTTTCTAATGGTTATAGGTTGTTAAACATTGAAAAAGAATATGAATTTAGTTTGCTATGTGTTTGTTACAATCCTGTTTTGTGTGTACCAGTTTGTGTGTACCATATGTTGCATACTTTGGCCCTCATTCAATTGCAGTTTGGCCAATTCAATAGGGTTCTAAATGTGCTTATTTCGAGCCCTATTGAATTGTCCAAAATATCAATTGAATGAGGGCCTTTGGTTGCTGGATTTGTTATATTGTGAGGGCCTCGTTGAATTTCTTTTTTGGCAATAGAATTGGGCTCAATATGAGCACAGAGCATCTTTTTTTACAGAAGTTTTTAGTTAGTGAACTTGTATCCAAAAGCAAGGTCTTCACTAACTAAAAACTTCTGTAAAAAAATATGCTCTGTGCTTATATTGAGCCCTATTGAAATGGGCAAATCACATTTGAATGAGGCCCTCGGCCATTAAACATATTTAGGTCCTGAATCAATTGCGTTTTGACCAATTGAATAGGGCTCTATATAAGCACATAACATTTTTTGACAGAAGTTTTGAGTTAGTGAAGACCTTGATTTAGTATCGAAGTTCAGTAACTAAAAATGTCTGTCTAAAAAATCTGTTATGTGCTTATATAGAGCCCTATTCAATTAGCCAACTCACAATTGAATGAGGCTCATGGTTCGGTTCTTTTTTATACTTAATACTTTACCTTGATTGAAGTGTGGAATGACAGAGGGTCCCCTCCTGCCAATCTTAATCCGCCGGTCTTCTTGTAGTGTCTGTTTGAAAAATAAAGTGAAATAGTGAATTATATAAAAAAAAAATGTATTTAGCAAAGCATGGCCTTTTCAGCATATAATGTCTTGTTGTATCTTACCTCTTCTTCTTTGTTGGTGTTCTTTAAAAGGGATTGTGCTTCACAATGCACGGTGCAAATTGTTGAGTGACGCTGTTGATGCAGAGTCTGTTTGAATATTAAAAAAAGTAGAAAGATTAAGCTTTAGGTGATCTATTGAATTGCAATAAATTAATGTCATTTAAATATACTTCTGTAATTATTTTCAATTAACATTATTTTTTGGTGGGGGCTACACACATATGTCACAAACATGAAGCACATTTCCATAGTTGAAAGTAATTTTTTTGTGTGCGTGTGACATATCACTATACATGAATCATATTTTAATTGTTAAATTAACCTTATTTTTATTTTTGGCCAACATACATAAATGTGTGTGTGACATGTGACTATAGATGATACACATATATGTGCGTGTCACATATCAGTATACATGACTCATATTTTAATAGTCCCAACTTATTTTTTTCTAATGTAATTTAAATGTAGTTGTTTAATTAGTTTGTTTTAAGATAATTTTGTTGCAGGGGCAATACACATAAATGTGCGTGTCACATGTCAGTATACATAAACCTCTTTTTCCTATTTAATTTTTTTTTTTGATGTCCTGTCTTGATAATAAAATGTAATATATTATAGCTTACCTCTCAGTTGTAATTTGCACAGTGTAAAGTAGTAAATTAGTAAAGAATTGTCTTCTCAAGTTTTAGCAGCGGTTATGTCTGAAGTCACTCTGTTCATCACCTGAGTAGAAATGTATTTTTCTCTGTCAAATAGGCAGTATTTATAAACTTGTAGAACATTCTGGAAAGTTAGACCGTTAGAACGCAATACGCATGCGCTATTTGCGTTCCAGCTTACAATTTGCGTTCCATCCGCCATTTTGTGCGTAGTAGTGGTTAAAATGCTGTTTAATATGAGTGTGATCCGTTCCGCATAGTATGTGTTTCATTATTGCAAATAAGTGTAGTGTAGTTACGTCTGGAGCCTCGTTTTCGTTTTTTTCGGCGGCCATTTTTTCTCTCGCTTAGCCGATTTTCGGCCGTTTAAACTCTTTGTTTTGGACTTAAATGGACGTGTAAATGAACTTTTGGAGGTGCCGGATGCCCCCCCGTGATGTAAGTAAGCTTTTTATGTGTTTGTTGTGTTTATTTCTTGTGTTTGTGATGTTTTGATGCGCGGCGGTTGGAATGGGTCTTTCGCAGCCGTATTTTATTCCGATGCGGCCGTATTTTGTTGCGATGTTGCCGTATTTTTTTGCGATATACGCAGTTAGCTTTTACGTGTACGACGCAGTGTCTTTGTTTCTAAGTCGTGCGTATGTGTGTTAAGAGCGTGTGAGGGGCCTTTACTGTTTTTTTGTTAAGTCTTGCGTCTGTGTGTCTGGGTGTAAGCGGGTGTGAGGCGACTTTAAGTTTTTTTTTGTTATGAAGTTGTGTGTGTGTGTATGTGTGTGTTAACACAGCCGATGTTGGGATGCTCCCACCACCGCAAATGCGGACCCTCGCTTCACGAGGATCCGCATTTGGGGGGACGTTGTTGGGTTTTTGTTGGCTGGGCGGTTGGGTTTATTCTGTTAAAAAGTCGTGTGTGTGTATGTGTGTGTTAACACAGCCGACGTTGAGCCTCCACCTCCGCAAATGCGGACCCTCGCTTCGCGAGGATCCGCATTTGCGGGGACCTTGGGATGCTCCATCACCGCAAATGCGGGCCCTCGCTACGCGAGCCCGCAAGCGTGAGCAACGACCCGTACGCTCACAACTATATATGTGATGGGCTTCCTGTTGGGATGCTTGGACCTTGTGAATTGGCTGTCAGTAAGAGTCATGGAAACTTTCTACATTGATTGGATGGCAGACAATAACCTTGAGGCATCAGACCCCCCCCCCCCCCCTCCTATTTTATTGTTTTGTTTCTCTTGGTTGTTGTGGCTTTGATTTTTTAGACAATACTATCCTTTGCTGATTCATTTAGAAATGTATTATGGAAATGTATAAAATAAGCAACTAAGGGAAGAAACATGAAGACTTAATCTACATAATGCTAATGGCTTCTATATTGTGTCAATCTTGCAATGTATATTTCAACTTGGCGCAACCTTCTTTTCTTGCAATAAAAATTATTTAACCTAAAATACATTTAAGAAAAGGATATATTGTATGATACATTCATGGGATTATAGCATTTTGATTCTGAGTAAATGTGTGATCCTTTTGTACAAATATCTTTCAGCATACATCCTCTGTAAGCCATAAAGACATCTGCATTATTACAAGCACATACTTGTATGGAACAGTTTTTTTGTCTTTGGCAGAACCCAGTCAGACTTTGTATATTGAACATGATTTAAATCTCTACATAACAGATCTTCATGAAATATTTGTCAGCAAAAGTAACTCATATCAAGTTGGATTTCTAATGGAGTGTGTGTAGCTTACATTAACTTGAAGCTAGCAAATACTAAAATATTAATAATTTAAATGTCATATAAATTAGTTGTTTTTAGGTCTCCACTGCAACTTAGGCTTTCTTTGCATCTGCTGAATCGAGGTTTTCTTGAATCCCACTTGGACAGATCTGGAGGACAGCTAGTTGGATTATTGAATAAATTCCTACAGATTGGAAATATGTTGCTTGTGAAATGGTATCACTAGAATTATAGTTATTAACCTTTTATTTGCTTTTGAAAGGACTAGGATACCACTTGTTCATTTTTAAATACTAATGCCACCCACATATTCCACTAATATTATAAGTAATAATACACATAATATAATACATGAAAATATATCAAGATTTTAAAAATACTGTGCGTTGAAACCAAAGTAACAAACATGCTATGTCTTTTACTGAACACAAAATCTCACAAACTAAATTATCTTCCTCACACATGCAGGTGTTGGGACACTCCTTCTGCTAAAAGAAGAGCCAGCGAATTAAAATGGAACTCTTATGATGCCTTTTGTTGTATATAGATGCCATATTTAGGAAAATACATGTTTTAACACATATAACAGCAGGACAAATTATAGGGTACATAAACAAATCATTGTAGTTTTTTGTTCATGTCAATAAAATATTATTGATCTCTACACATTTGAATTGTTCTAACATCCCAATGTAGTTAGAAATAATGCAGTATATTACTGTATATTGTATTACTTTATACACTCCAGAATTATACACTACATACATATCGAGAGGATCAAGAAGTTTGGAATACAATCTACACTAATAATCAGAATATATTTGCTTCTTGATTTCGACCTATTTCAGATAATTTGGGATCTCATGAATTGTTGTGTGAAAAATGTTACATTTTGTCTATTGAAGTTACTTTATTGGAATAATATATTAAGGAATACAAGCTACATCATTTATAACAGATCCGTTTTGGAGACAATGTCTTTGAAAGGATACAAATCACATTTCTACATGAAATTCGGTTGAGAATTGTATTGGTTGTCCTCAGCATCAGCTTAATAGCCTTTTGTGCCACCACTGAAATGCACAAAATAAACATAGAGAATACTGCCTACTAAATTCACTAGCCTATTAATTGTTGAAAGAGATACTTAACTTTTACAAATAATTTGTTAATTGAAGATTTCTATGACAATTATACATGATAGCTCCTTACATTCTTGCTTTACCATCAAATCTTTGTTATTTAACTCTCTCATTGTTATTGATTAATTGAAACTACTTTACAACAGGGCAGTGCTGGAGACCAGGGGCCCTATTAAATTCACCAAATTGTAGTTCCTGAAGCCAGTAAAGAAGCCCGCAATTATATTGGCCTCTTTTAGCTACCCGCAAACGATCTGTGGGTTAGAGGCTGAAAAACAACACCTGTTGCCAAAATTGGAACTCTGACCCAGCTAAGCCCTTAAATATTGCAATCGCAAATCACTATCCTGTCCATAGCACTGTAAAAGCAAATATAAACACACTACTGTATTTTAAATTACAGAGGAAGCAATGAAAGGTATTAAAATTAATAGCACAACATTCTCAAGCTTGCAAATCTGCAATAAATAATAATATTTTTCATGTTTAATTTCTGGGTTTCTGGCAATCAATGTGTTAATACATATAATAGAACTCACATGGAAACTGGATAGCAGCCTGACCAAGCAAGCAAGTCCAGATCCTTACCAGAACACCTACTATAAGATTAAAGATGGATTAAAATGTATTATCATTGATGAAGCTGTCACCAGATACAGCGAAACGCGTTTGATTTATATTTGCCTAAATAAACTATTTTATAGTTTATTGAGCCTATTGAGTTTGGTCCTTCTTTGCCAGTCCTACTCCGGCGGTTCCCTATAATAGACCAGAGGCTTTGTCTACCCTCCACTAAGCCTCCCGCAGCCTTATACTCGCTGAGCTCACTGAATTACAGCGTGTTGGGATCCTGTCGACCGGAAGGGCCCACAGGCAGCCGTGCAAAGCAGGACACAAAAAGGAGCACCTTACTTCGGATACACGACTCATGTGATTTCAATGCCTCATACCCTTGAGGTTTTGTTAGGTGAGAGTCATACAATTAGAGCCTCACTTTACTTCCACTAACAATCATAGAAATAATCTGTATCAGGAGATCCTTGCGCTTTCTCTCCTACCCCTCGATATTCCAGATCAACACGTTTCTATACACTAGATACTAGTGTATTTTGAGAAGCATTCGACCATGGGTGTCCAGATTGTACATCATACATCACAACCGAATACGCCAATCGAGGCGCCCAAAGTGCGATGCTTTGTAACCAAGAGACTCTTGATACAAGCACGCTATATGACTTCCAACATCGGTATTACAACTAACCCAGAGCGTTGAAAGCGGTATTTGCTCACTTAATTTCCACTCACTTAATAAGCCACACATATTCATCTTTGGCATTCCTTTGTATTGATTGTATTGGTTTTAGATGTATTTATTATTATTGTTTTGTTCTTTGCATTCTTGCATTAACGGACTGCCAAGCACTTGGGCTTTTGGATTTGGGAATTAAATATTTCCATCTCTCTATTAGATTATATTTAGCGATTTTTTTCATATTGCATTATTTCTGGAATGCGGGTCCAATCGCAATGCCGACTTCAAAACCGTAAGTGATTGAAATGTAACCTCCATATTTTAGTGTTGTAATGATGATTGTCTCTTTTACTATTGACTCAGTCTAAACCCATAACTACGGATTTGAATAATTTATCATGTTCACGTCTGGAAATGCTACGTCCCAAAGCATGGTTTATGGATTTGAATTCCAGCCATGTTGTTGCTGTTTTTTTCTAATCTAATCGCTCTGTAACTCCTGCAAACCCCTGGAATTGAATAGGGCTGCATATTTTATTTTTTTTAAATATAGTCTTATCACCATGACCCCTGGAGTGATCAAATTTTGTTCTTTTTTTATTCACTTGTTTAATGTACCCATTTTACTAAATGCTTTCAGCCTTATTAAATTTCGAATCGGCAACTTTAAAAGGACTCTATTTAGGCACATAGCATATTTTTTTTTACAGAAGTTTTTAGTTAGTGAATTTCTATCCAAAAGCAAGATCTTCACTAACTAAAAACTTCTGTAAAAAAATATGCACTGTGCTTAAATAGAGTCCTTTTAAATTTGCAGAATCGCAATTTAATAAGGCTTTTGGTGTCTAGTGGGGGAAAAGTTCACTGCAATCACCTCTTTCTTAGCCTTCAACAACATTTCCCTGCTTGTCTGCACACCCTGGTTGTCAGTACTGAATGACAGCAGGATCTCTCCTGTGACATCACATAATCAAGAGTGATGCAAACATAATATATGATGCCATGCGCCCAACCTTCCAATGAGCTACAACACGTTACAGTGCCCACCAACACTTGAGTTCATCTTCTAATACAACAAATACATTCAACACTTTATCTAGGCATGTTTTACAATTCACCAACTACTTACAAGCAAACAGTGATTTGTAGTGGACATATTAAGAGCAAATTACACATTTAGGCCCTCATTCAATTGCAATTTGGCCAATTGAATACGGGTCTAAATAAGCACATAACATGTTTTTTTAAAGAAGTTTTTAGTTAGTAAACATCTATCCAAAAGCAAGGTTTTCACTAACAAAAAACTTATTTAAAAAAAATATGTTATGTGCTTATTTAGAGCACTATTCAATTGGCCAAATCGCAATTGAATGAGGGCCTAAGTAAGACCATTAACATTTTTTTAAATCACAAAGCCTCCGACACTTCATAATGTTTCATGTTATCACATAACAGTTTTTATGGCAACACGTTTTAAATTGATGTTTGTTTTTTGTTAGTTAGTGCATGTCTAAATAGAAAAAAAATATTAGTTGTGGGCAAATTACTCTCTGGGGTTTTAGCATACCCTGTCTTTTATTTTCACATGGCATTATACTGCATACAATAGATCCAGAGCCCCAAGTGTAATTAGCAATTATTATGAAGAGATATCTGCCTGCGTAGTTAGACTAGAAATGCAGAAAATTGCAAAATTCAATGTTTACGTTTACTGCAGGAAAATGTACATTCAATTAATAAAGTACTTGATACTTCATGTAGTTTAAATTATACCATATTTACATTAAATACTGAATTGGACAAATGTTTAAAGTTATTGAAATGTCTACATTTTTTTATATTCGACCATACTTATTGTAACTGTGTCCATGTGCATAAATCCCAATTGTATTGCATAAGAGGAATATCACTACAGACATTTAACTTATCCAGGGAGGAAATCATCATAATAGTGGAGTCATACTAGATTATTATGGCTATCATTTATTTATACAGACTTGCATTTTCATAGTGCTGTGGAAAGACATATAATTAACAATATTGCAAATATAATATTAGTAGACACTATTAAGATGGACAGGATTGTCCTACGCTTTAAATGTTGACAAAACCGAATAGATTTGTACAGCATATGTTAAGGATTAGACTTTGCAATTCTGTTAAAAAATATTTAATATAACAATCAACAAAACTATATTAATGCAAGCTTTTTCTACCAGTTGTCACTATCACGTTTTGTTTTCCTAAACTTACTAGCTATTTTTTGTTTGTAATGTTTTTATGGAATACCTGTCTGAGACACTTCATAAAGGGTTTTATCTTTAAGTTTTCTGCAATATGTCACTTTGAAAATCAGGAAAAAAGAAAAGAAACTCTAAATTCCCTTCCCCTCCATAAATCTTCAATTCTTTACATCAATAAGCCTGGTATGTTATTCATGTTTTTATTTTTTCTCCTTTTTTATACTTTCCCTAACCTCAGAGAGTGCCCATCAGCACATTTCTTCTTTTCTGGGACTGTGTGAGGAAAGCACAACTACATTTACTACAAGCAAAGACAATTTTACTGGCTTGTAAAGGTTTATGTGAATGCAACATCCAAGATTTCTTTCCCTGGGAGACAATATACCTCACCTAAACAAGGCAAACTTCTACTCAGTCCGTGATCAAATGGATATTTTGTTTCAAGACTTCTCTTTTTACATGCACTATCAAACTATCCTTGAAGCATGCAGATTGCATATGAATCATGTTGTCCTCATGAGTAATATTATGGCTTTGATTCAGGTACAGTAGGTAGTTCTAGGAAGTACTGAGGGAAACATTTTGACTTAAAAAAAAGACCCTTCATCTTTCTGTACTACTTAAAACACTGGATCTCTGGAGATATTACTAGACAGAACAATCTCCCTTTAATTTTGATAGACTAACTGCAGAGAAAAGTTACCTGAAAATGATAACTCTTTGCAATTTTGAACTACATTTTGTATGTCTGTTTTGGAAGAACTGTTTAACAATTAATGAAGATGTCAGTGTCATGCTTTGAAATGGTTGAATCTCTGCCTCAGATATTTAGTCATATATATACTACTATGGGACATTAAGTAAAGTATTGATTAAGTAAAGTATTGGTTAAGGCCAAAAATGGTTTTCATTGTGTGTGTTGTTACAGTTCAGGCCATCAAATTGCTATGTTAAAATTTGAAAGCATATCAGTATCTACAGAACATACTCAAGATAATCTTGGAAATAAACATTGCGGTGTATTTAGGTTTTAAAGGGACATTGAAGGCTGCTATTTCCCCTATCTTGTCGTGGTGAAGGTGCTTGTGTACTTTAACAAAGCTGTGAGCTATACCATGTAGGGTCACCCAAGATGAGCAGGTCATAGCAGAGAGGTCAAATTGTGGTCCACTGGAGAAGGAACTGGCAACACACTTGAGTATTTTTGCCAAGAACAACTTAAGGATAAGCATAACCAGAGACATAGTGATATCTATGCCTGGCTTGCTGCTGTCCATAGGGTCACGGAGAGTCAGACACAAATGATTGACAGAACAACAACATGTATCTATTTACTTTTATGTACTGTATTTTATTAATAAGTAAGCCCAGTTCTGCCTAAAATGATGCAATTTGTCCCTTTTTGTGTCTGCCCTGTGTAATGAACAACAAAAAAACGAATATATTTAGTCTTACTGACGTTCTAGTGCTTGACACAATTAGGATACTAAATCAAATTAAAATTGGAACTTTATTTACAATTATTAAAATAACTGTTATGCCCCCAAAAAACTCAAAATTCCTAGTCTCAGCTGGACTGATTTAATAGACTGGGTAAGAATTACCACTTTACAGTAATCACTTACTTTACTATGCTTAAACAACAATTTAGACCATCACTAGAAAGGTATATACACAACAGCAGTCCTATGGATGTTAGTAACTGCATCAAAGCATGAGACAGGAAACATATAGTACAGCCTTATGTCCCAAAGCAAACAAAGTGTATCTAATCCCAGAGTACATCCGTAGAATTTTGGATTGACTTAATACACTTTTAAGAATTACCAATTTACAGTAACCATTTACTTTACTATGCCACAACAACAATTCAGCAGTCCTATGGATGTCAGTAACTGCATCAAAGCATGAAACAGGAAACATATAGTACAGCCCTATGTCCCATTTCGAGACCTCCTATGGCCCACATGGTATCTGAAATCCATGTAATAAACTCATAAAGGGCTGGGCAAAGCAAAAAAAGAGTGTGTCTAATCCCAGAGTACCAACGGATAGTGGCAGTTAAAAATAAAACACATACATACAGCTAATAACAAAAAAGTTTTAGCCTTGCTACCCCCCATTGGGGCCTTAGAATAACTAACCATATATGAAAGGGTAAAGACAAATTATACCCCCCAGTATAATTTCTTTCTCAAGTACTGCCCTGTGGGCTAGCATGGAGGATGAACTAAATTGTTTGGAGACAATGCTTAATAGCATAAATAAACCTTCCTGCTTACTAGTATCAGGTGATAACTGAATGATTGAAGGCAATCATTCATGGTGAATAAGCAATTGTTAAAGTATGAACCAATTAAATTAACAATGAACAACTGGAAAGCTGACATATCAGCAAGCTTCAAATCTAACTGGATCCCTAATACACTTGATAAAATAGTATAGGGGAAGTCAACCTTCATTATTAAATTCTTAAAACGACAGAGAACGATATTCGCAGACGCACAATTTGCCAGTCTGACACTGCCAGCCCCTGCGTTCTTGGCGAGCGGTATTTCCTATCCACCTGATCAACTGATCATGTGACTGAATGTCCCATTCAGGTTAAGTTAATTCTAATTCAAGAATGTAATAATGAATGTAATTTGTGGTTTTGGGGTCTTAAGAAGTATTCAGCAAAGTAAAATCAGCATTCACATCTGCACCAATCTTGATACATCCTGACTCCACTAAGTAGTTTGATGCCTCAAAAGTCCCAGATGAGGACTTTTGGAGCCCACCCAACTATGTTCCTTCATGTCTAAATAACATTTATCCACAGAAAGGAATTATGATGTTGGTAACCGAGAATTATTGGCCATTAAGTTAGCCTTGGAAGAATGGAGGCATTTGCTAAATGGAGCTTCAACACCAATTCTGATTCTCACCAACCGTTAAAAAAATTAAATTCCTAGAGCTTGTTTATCATGTAAATGCTCGACAAGCTTGTTGGTCCCTATTCTTCTTGAGTTTTAGCATTATCATTAGTTACAGTACTGGTTCTAAGAATTGTAAAGCAGATGCTTTTTCTTGGACCCATGAATCTATCCGTCAGTACTCCTTCCATCCAAGAAAAGATCTTGCCTCTCACAAGATTTCTGGCCAACATTGTTATACCCCTGTTCCACAAGATCTCTGCTACACAATCTGAGATCCTCAGGAGACTACACAACCCGCAGGACAACTGTTTGGGCCTCCATCCTCCTCGTAAAGTGGTTCTAGAACTCTCACACCTCCTGTTCCTATGCATTATGCTGACCATAGAAGAAAATAATTCCAAAAGGGAGTTTAAGTTTGGCTTTCTACATGAAATCTTCATCTTCAACAGCCCTCTTCTAAGTTGCATCCAAAATATCTTGGTCCTATTGAAACCAAATTCAGCTCAGTAGTCTTTATCTTGTCCCTATCACTTACTTTAAAGATACATCAGGTCTACCATGTGGCCTAACTCAAACCATACTCTCAGATCCAGATTTCTATCATTCAGTCCACTCTGCAACCAGTTTTCTGTGAATGTCCATAAAGAATTTGGAGTGTCTGCTGTCCTAAACTTTTGTATCTGCAGGTCTTCTCTTTAATATCTAGTTACCTGGAGAGGCTTTGGCCCTGAAAAACACACATTGGTATGAGCCTCTGAGTTGATCAATTGTTTTCATTGCCTTTACACATGGATGGTGGCCATTCAGAGACCAGCCCTCAGAGAGGAGGCAGTGTCAAGGGCCATGTCTGATATTATGGTAGATCTCATGGCTTAGCTCAAGGGCAACATGGTCGATGATCTCGTGCCACAGCAGCTACAGCTTCAAGTGTGTCAGAAGTTCCTCTCCTAGCTGTTGATACTGTTTTACCTTATTGTTTGTTGTTAAGCCCCATTCTTTCTACCAGCCAATCACACCTCATCTGGGACTATTAATTGCTGTCCAGTCTCCTCTCAGTGCCTGTTGTAGTTTCCTGTGACTGGCAGTACTTCTGGTAGCTACTTTGAATTGTTTTTCTGTTTGGCCTACAGTTCCTGCTCCATTCTGGTTTCTTAATGGACTGATCTTTTCCTGATCAGAATTTTAAGAAATACAGGTTTTTACACTTCACTCTGAGAGATTGGATGGAAACATGCATTTTCACTCTTTAATCCAACACCCCTTTATACATACCTCCTTTTAGCATATTCCTGCCATTACAGCACATTTTTCATACATAGCATAGGATGAATTTGCCTGTTTTTCAATCTTTTTATTGAAAGTGAAAACCTATATACGGTAAAAATCCATCTATCTATCTATCTATCTATCTATCTATCTATCTATCTATCTACCCAGGGGCATAGGAAATGGGGGAGGATGGGGGGACAAACCGCCCCCCCCCCCACCCCCAAGATTATATGATGAACAGGGGGCACAAGAAAATAACAAAACTAAACTTAATCATGCATTACCAGAGTTGGCCACTAGAGGAGCGGTAAGCCTTATATATATATATATATATATATATAATTTTACTTATTTGAGTGGCAGTCGATCCGCCCCTGCTGCTGTTCCTGTCAATAGAGTTGAATTGCACCACTCAGGGCCAATTTTTTTTGTCTCTTTACATTTTATCCCTCCCAGATTTTTTGTGGCTCCTACGCCCATGTATCTACCTAATTATCTATCCCAACTATATCTATCAGTCGATATCTATCCGTATAAGATATATACCATATATACTCAAGTATAAGCAGACCCCAGTATAAGCCAAGGCACCTATTTTACCACAAAATACTGGGAAAACTTAGTGACTTGAGTAAAAGCCGAGGGTGGGGAATGTGCTGCCTCCTCTCTCCCCTGTCTCTCTTCCCCCTTCTCTCCCTCCCCTGTGTCTCTTTCCCCCCTTTCCCTCCCCTGTGTCTCTTCCCCCTCCCTCCCCTGTGTCTCTTCCCCCTCCCTCCCTCCCTCCCTCCCTCCCTCCCCTGTGTCTCTTCCCATCCTATCCCTCCCCTGTGTCTCTTTCCTCCTCTCCCTCATGTCCCTTTCCCTCCCCCTCCCTTTATATTCTGCTTATCCTCCCTCTTCAACCCCCTCCTCAACCCCCTCCTCATCCTCCCTTCTCATCCTTAACCCCCTCCTCATCCTCCCTCCCCATCCTCTATCCTCAATCCCCCTAATCATCCTCCCTCCTCAACCCCCCTCCTCATCCTCCCTCCTCAACCCCCCTCCTCAACCCCCTCCTCATCTTCCCTCCTCAACCCCCCTCCTTAAATCCATTCCTCATCCTCAACCCCCTACTCATCATCAACCCCCTCCTCATCCTCAACCTCCCCTTTCTCAACCTCAACCCCCTCCTCATCCTCCCTCCTCAATCCCCCCTCCTCAATGACCTCCTCATCCTCAACCCCCCTCCTCATCCTCAATCCCCCTCCACAATTTCAGCCCCCTCCTCTACCCGACTACTCAACCCCCCTCCTCATCCTCCCTCCTCAACCCCCTCCTCATCCTCAAACCCCCTCCTCATCCTCAAACCCCCTCCTCATCCTCAACCCCCCTCCTCATCCTCAACCCCCCTCCTCATCCTCCCTCCTCATCACTGTACCCCTCTCTCATTACCTCCCCCTCTCCCTTTCCCCTCTCTTACCTTCCATCAGCTGCTCTTCCGCTCCTCTGCGCGTCTTCTGGCTGTGTCGGGACCCGGCCAATGATAATGAAGGGGAGGTAATGAGAGAGGGGTAAAGTGATGAGTAGGGGGGTTGAGGAGGGAGGATGAGGAGGGGGTTGAGGATGAGGAGGGTGGTTGAGGAGGAGGGTTGAGGAGGGCGTTGAGGATGAGGAGGGGTGTTGAGAAAGGGGGGTGAGTATGAGGAGGGGGTTGAGGAGGGAAGATGAGGATGATGATAAGGGAGGGGGTGGGAAAGAGACACTATATATATATATATATATATATATATATATATATATATATATATATATATATATATACACACAGTATATAAAATGAATATATTTGTGTGTGTGACCAAAAGAGCTTGAGAAATGGAAAATTACTATTAAACTGTTAGTTTTGCAACTGATATTTCTTTGCTCCATTGAGTATGATAATAATGTCTAAACACCTGTGACATGCAGGTTTCTTTTGAGGGATGAAATTACTACAATGCAACTATAGTATGTAGCTCCCAACTGTAAGTCTTGACAAACACATTTGTTCAAGATTTCAATTTTATATTCAAATACAGCAGGATTCTAGTAGATGGTTTAATATTGTGAGAATAGTATGGTATGTGCAGTATTTTTTTTTTTATACATTTCTGAATACCAACCCATGTCACCCAATTAGCCGATTAGTAGCCAACTTCTGTATGTTACCATAGATACAGATAAACAGCATAGTACATGGAGAATAAAGTGACATCAAGGTGTCAAAGTACATAAAAAATGAAAATAATTATAGCATAACGTGCTTAGAACACTGCAGAGTGTAAACAGAATTGTGAGGTATTGAAGGAACGGATTTGTAGCCCATTTTACAAATGATTCTAAAAAGATAGTATCTTCTATTTTATACATATCTAGTCAAAAAAATGTTTTTTCGGCTGCCATACCTTTTTGTGTGTTTCTATATTTTCCATAATTTGTACCAAAAAAAATCTCTATTACATTCTTGCCTGTGTGATAACATTGCAAGGTAAGAAATCGCAGAAAACAAATATGTACACAGAGATACAAAAAAAGTGTAATTTTCAAACTTTTACATTAAATACTTCATTTACTTTATTTCATTTTTTATTTTTTTTATATATGAACAGTAAAAATGTGTTAGCTTGTTCCTGCGGTCTGTTAATTAACAGGCTCATTCTCTTCATATTTTATCAAAGTTGGCCTCTATTCCATGGCTCCAGTAGGAACTCAATAAGGTTAACTCATAACTATAGGTGTTTTGAAAAAACGATTTGTGGAGCTCTTCATGGCCCTTGCAAAAGAGAATCCCATAAAACGTACTAATATTATCTAGTGATAGGGACCATGGGGGTGTTAGTGGACCCCCATGTGGGCTTAGGATCTATGGTGGTCTAATATGGACTGCTGGGGTGATAAGAAGGGTGCCATGGGAGTCTTTTTCAGAGACTTTTATCTGTAAGTGATTTAAAGTAACTGTCAGCTTGTTTTTTAATTTCGGCACTTAGAGGAACTTCAGTAAGATGACATATCATTACAGGAGTGATGATATACATTTTTAAAATAGTTAAAAGAGAGGCACTCAGGGCTTAGGATATTAAGGACATTTCAAGCATTTAGATGGTATTTCTCAAAGGTTAGATTTATGTTTGTGATGTGATTGCTCGGTAGTGTTTTGAGTGAACTTTATTTGGTTTATTTCTTATTTGAGCCATAGAATGTAGGCCTTTAATTATTAAATCACAATATTTGCAGCAAGTCAGAAGCTTCTCTGGTCATTGGGTTTCAGCGACATGCACAAAGGCATAGTGCAGGAGAAAGTATTTAATGTGCCAGTAAAGTCTTTCACTGACATCATTGCTGGCATGCCCATATAATTGTAGACTTTGTCATCAATAATTGCATGTGTGCATTTGTAAGATACCATTCAAAGACATGCTTCCTTTACTAGAACATATTTTGCATAACAGTTTGAAGCAAGCACAACATTTGAATATTTGAATATGCCATGGACCAGCAAGCCTGCAAATTATGCTATGTTATTTCTCCAGCAACCAGTGCTGGAACTTTTCTTTGGATATATATACAAAAAGTGGGAAAAATATAATTGAAGTCTTTAATAATAGGGGGTAACAATGGCGATTACTTTAAAAACAATGGGTAAAAAAATCCCAGGATTGAAACAAAAAGATAAAAATAGGCTAATGGATGTGTGGACAAAAACCACTAAATGTTGAATGTACTCTTAATAGAGGGGTTATTAGGTCCACACCTAACAATACTGTAGAGGCAAAAAATGATTGCTAGTCCAATTGGAATAATCCTGTCTTTGTGATAAATCCTGGATCTATAATCCATATATATAAAGGTGTAAAGGATCTGGATAGCAAAAGCTCATCTTATAAAAGGTCCAAGAATAAATTACTGGAAAAAATCTGAAAAATATATATATATTCTTAAAGGTATACCAAGGTATGATTATACCATATTTGCTTGCTTATGAGTAAGGGTAACAGTGTTTTGAACAGGGCAATAAAGTTCTAGGACTATTATATGCAATTAGTGCCTACCCAAGGCTACTTCTCATATAAGAAAAGGACTTATATCTTGCCCATATTGCATCTGGATAGCAAAAGCTCATCTTATAAAAGGTCCAAGAATAAATTACTGGAAACAATCTGAAAAATATATATATATTCTTAAAGGTATACCAAGGTATGATTATACCATATTTGCTTGCTTATGAGTAAGGGTAACAGTGTTTTGAACAAGGCAATAAAGTTGTAGGACTATTATATGCAATTAGTGCCTACCCAAGGCTTCTTCTCATATAAGAAAAGGACTTATATCTTGCCCAGTGATAGAAATAAAATAGTGGAAACCACAGCCACAATAGATGGTGGAACATATTGTGAAGAGTATATATAACAGGAAAGATAAATAGAAAGGGAAGGATATCTAAATAAATGTTTGTTACTGGAACATAAATATGAATGTGTGGTGAAAGGTAATAATATAAGAGATGAAACATGTAAGGCATCTCTATAAATGTGATAGGGGAACACGCTTCCTGTATCCATTGCGCAGGTTCACTGAGTGTCAATTGGTTGCCGTAGTAACGGCAGCGTTTAAAAAGAGGGCTAGACGGCTTCACAGACCTTACCTTGACAAAGACGTCTGATGACGTCGAAACGCGTCGGCCTTTGATGACGTGGCATGCCTCACAGCTAAGGGCACGCCGGCGTCTTCACCACTAACAGTACTGTATTAGCCATTAATATTTTTAGAGGTTGTATGCTTACCCTACCTGTCCGTTTCCAAATGAGTGAATGTTGTGGTCTGGATAAAAGTTAGATTAAGCACTTTAATAACGAGGCTTGAAGAAAAAACTAGCCAGCTGGCTTCTTTTTGCACTACTCATTCTTTGGCCTATTCCCTATTATGCTATACTCTGAGATGCAATATGGGCAAGATATAAGTCCTTTTCTTATATGAGAAGAAGCCTTGGGTAGGCACTAATTGCATATAATAGTCCTACAACTTTATTGCCTTGTTCAAAACACTGTTACCCTTACTCATAAGCAAGCAAATATGGTATAATCATACCTTGGTATACCTTTAAGAATATATATATATTTTTCAGATTTTTTCCAGTAATTTATTCTTGGACCTTTTATAAGATGAGCTTTTGCTATCCAGATCCTTTACACCTTTATATATATGGATTATAGATCCAGGATTTATCACAAAGACAGGATTATTCTAATTGGACTAGCAATCATTTTTTGCCTCTACAGTACTGTTAGGTGTGGACCTAATAACCCCTCTATTAAGAGTACATTCAACATTTAGTGTTTTTTGTCCACACATCCATTAGCCTATTTTTATCTTTTTGTTTCAATCCTGGGATTTTTTTACCCATTGTTTTTAAAGTAATCGCCGTTGTTACCCCCTATTAATAAAGACTTCAATTATATTTTTCCCACTTTTTGTATATATATTCATAATTTTTGGGTGGCAAACACCCTGGGAACCTAGCATTCCTACTAGACCTTGACCTTTTCTTTGGACCCATATTAAGGATTTCAAGACTTTCTGGACTCAGTATTTCAAGTTGCTAGTTCCTTACACATTTCTCATGTATTTATCACCAAGTATAGCTCTATTTTATTCCTTTTGTTTTACATGTCAAATAGAACACTATACCTCTCACAGGGCTTTGCAATTAGTACCGAATGCATTATCCCACACTCGTCCCTCTCCAAACCCACTCAACTATGTTTGTTGTTTTCTTCTAAAACCTCTAAAACAGACAATTTTAGTCCACTGTAATTCTCAGAACTGCTTACAAGCTCCCTAATTCTTCCCTGAAGGGAAACGTGTTCTTTAACCCAACTCCATTTCACCAACCTCTCAACATGGCTAAGCACACCCATGACTGTCCCTCTGGCTCTTCACATTAACCTCATTGACTATTGTCTCAATCATTCCCTTTACTTTCCCTTAGAATGTCATTTCTTGAACATGATTATCATAAGCTATTCAGTGCTTTGCATATAAGCACCATATACCCTATATTCCTTTCCCATTGGAAGGGCCCTCGACTCCTCGTATCTGAATGTTTAAATCTGTATTTTCTTTAACAATTCAACCAATGCTACCATGAACTTTCAAACTTTGTTGTCATAAACCTTTAAACAGTTTAAAGCACATTAAATAAAAACTCAAAAAAAATTAAATGAATGAATGAATGAATAAATAAATAAATATAATATTTTAACTAGAATAAAATATAAATCATTATGATTGCGATAATCCAGATATTAAAGGAAATAATTTCTACTCCTCAAGGATATTTTGATACATTTGAAAATTAAACAGGTTATTAAGCTTAGAACAAAATTGCACTCATTAGCGAATGAGTGAGTGAGTGTGTCAGTGAGTGCATGGGAGGGAGAACCAGGGAGGGAGAAAGGGGTTGGGAGAGAGACAGAGCATGAGAAAGAATAAGCAGAAGAGATTAGAAAAAGAACAGCATTACAATAACAGGAGGTAACAAAAGTAACATGAAAATTACCTTTAGTCCATTGTCTGATAAACCCATTAAAACATGCTATTTGTATTTGTCCTTCCTGACAACAAATACTGGATCACTCCCTGCATTAATACCTCTCCTATAGTTATCCAACATAAGCCTGTATGACCTTTTTATTCAAAAATATATCCAACCTCTTTTTAAAGTTCTCTGTTGAATTGTCTTAATGTCCTTTGGTAGAGGCCCACAGTCTGACTGCTCTTAGTGTGAACAACCCTTTTCTTTCCTTGAGAATATTTTGGAATGTTTTCTTTTACCCTCAAGGGATAGTCTCTTGTCAGTTGACTACCTCTTGGCACTCAAAGTTCCCCTGAAATGTGCTCTGGGAGAGAGCATAGTGTGAGATGGGTAGGCAAATGGTGACAGGGTTTCTTTATTCCTTCATTCAGAGTACATTCAGATCTCCACCTTGCCCCTTCCTATTTACTCTTTTGTGCTGGTAAACCTTTGTGTATGATGGTTTGTATTGTACATCACATACAAAGATTTACCAGATCCTGATAATAAACTAATAAGGTTCAAAGGCTTGGAGTGTCTCTCAGCTGTCTTCATAAAAATGCCTTTTTACATATATATATATATATATATATATATATATATATATATATAGTTGCATGCACAGCGATGTTTCAGACGTCACTATGGCTATTGTTTCCAGCTTTGGAATAACCACACAGAGGCAACAAAGGCATAGTGCAGGAGAAAGTATTTAATGTGCCAAGACAAGCAGACAAAATAAAAAAAAACTATTGATGAAATAAACATCTACATTTACGTCCTTATTCGCTTTCTATGCCTGAGCAGCTTGTGTACCTCAGGGGGGAAAAAATCAGAAAACAATAAAAAAAAAAAGTATTTTCTCAGCATACACTCTTTCAGTCTCTGTTTTCTTCAGGACACTGTTCCACTATCACAGCCCAATATAGCAGGTACTGCTTTGGCCCACCCTCACTCCAAGAGCTCTCCCCAGGGACCCTTGATACGTAGTGCTTACACCTCAGTAAGCAATATACAGTCCCTTCCCTGGGGGTGTATCAAATAAATCATAGGGTTTGGTACCTTGTCTTTAGCAGGCTGTAGAACTCAGTGGTGATTCCTTTAAGGCGACTCTGGAGGTGACCTTCCCTGTTCACCATGGTGCATGATCTAAATGCAGCTTCTCTCTGGACTGGTGTCTCCTCATTCCAACACTTCCTGTGTTCAACTTTCTCTCTTAAAGTTAGGCTTCTCCCTGTGACTTCCAGTACCACTTTTGCAACTGTCTGTCTATTTACAGTTCCACCCAGGCAATCTGCCTGTCTCTCTTCCAGTTCCATGGACTCTCATGCAGATGGCAGTCTCCACTCCTGCCTCAAAACTCACTGTGTCTAGCCGTCCAGGCAGGCAGGCAGGCAGGCAGGCCCGCCTGATGGAGAGCCACACCCATCTCTCCACTACTATCTTTTAAAGGGAGCCCACAGGTGTTTTTGTTTGTAGCTCTTAGGAGTTAACCCCATCCCTCCTCAAGAGAAATGCCTCCAGCTTATACAGACCTCTGGGGGGCACATGGCAACAATATATATATAAGCACATATCTTGTAATTAGTATTCTTTGATCAGAGTACACACATTTTAAAAACAATACTTTCCCAAGAAGGTATTATATTGCAAAGTTGTTTATCTTTAGACTGTAGCATCCTTTAGGGGGGTAGAGTTTCACAATGATCCTTTTATTTTCTTTATACTAGGGATGGTTTTTGATATTTATTACAATAGTGTTTTTCCATTTTTTACAGTGCCACCCTTCACACCATTGTTTTTAGCATTTGAGAGAAGGAAAAACTGAAAAACAAAAGAAAAGGATACTTAGGAGTAGAAATATATCAAATGCTATAGCAAAACAAGAGAAACAGGCTAGAAACTAGAGGACTCTAAAAAAAAATATGTTTAATGTATTGAGGGGAAAGTAAAAAAGAGAGGGCAGTGAGATAGGTAAGATACAAAAGTACAGGAAGGTAAAAATATCCATTAGTAAGATGAGAAGTACAAGCAGGAAATCCTTTAGATTGTAAGTTTGTGAGTTTTCTATATTGTGTCTGTGCTTTAGTGAAAGCATTATGAACATTTAATTCTAAGCTTGAATTATTTTGCAATGTGTTCAAATTTGTTTTTGCTTTGTACTTAACCCCTGTATGGAGTTATGGAATATGTTGGTGCTTTACAAATAAATGATAAAAATAAAGGATAATAACATAGATGCTGAATGAGAAATTAAAAATTAGAGATAAAGAACAAGAGAAAAGTAGAGGCAAATGAGGAACATATGGCCTATCACAGAATGATGAACAAATTATTCTAGTAGCTTTTAGAGTTCTAGTGTTTGCATAGCTTTAAACATTTTTGATAGTGTTCTTAAAAATATGTCACAATATTTCACATACTGCTGTTAATTAGTCCTAGACATAAATGTGTTAAAGCAGAAACTTTTAAAACCATTGACAATTAAATAATTTATAGGGAAAAGTTGTGGAACAAAATGTTGATTGAATTTCTCTGTTGCATCTTGTAACCAATAGATGTCTCTGTTCTCAACAATATTATCTGTAGTCTATTGTCCACTGCTCACTGAGAATAGTTCAGAAGACTGTGTGTAACGCAAAACCTGAACATACTGTATGATCTCTGTTTCAGAAACAAAGTGCCAAGTGGCAGAGTAAGCAACATGGTGTGACCAATAACAGGGACGAATTATAAATGAATAGCATCACACAGCGCAATCTGGCTTGTCAGTCACTTAAGCTTTCAAAGACCATTGTGTTTAATTTATTCCTGCAGAAACATTATTATATACAGCAATTCGTACAAAGGCTTCAGTGAATACCATACAAGTCAGGTTTTAATTTCCATAGCTCTCATATTAGTCTTGTCTATACAGTAGTTTTCAAACTGCTAATTTTTACTCAGAATTCTTCTTCTTGAAGGATTATTGCATACAGTATTATTCAAATCTACTGCTGCATTTGTTTTGCAGTTTATATAATTCCCAGCTCTTTTTTTTACCGAAAAAAAATTGTTTCATTTATTATGGGGCAGTGTTAGTTGCAACTTTTTTTTAAAAGGAATTTTGATTTTAAAATAGATAGAAAATAGAACTGTACTTCTAAATATTCAAAATATTTTAGAAAGTCAAACAATGAAGTATATATTGTATTAGTTATTACTATGTTTTACAATTCTGTCATGTTTGTGCAGTTGATCTACTTTTACAGGTAATAGGAAAACTGGAGTGCAAAGAAGTTTGCAATTCCTACAATGTGCCAGTGCTTTCATCGACAGCCTCTGAAAATGGAGCTCAGTCCAGTTGATGTCACTCCAGTATAAAATAATCCCAAAAAACAGATAATAAATTTAATGCTTTATGCATTCTTTTTACTTTCTAAAAACATTTTGTCCATTATCAATTTCTTTCCCCAAAGAGAATATTATTTACATAGTACTAGAGTTGTCCTTTAAATCTAAAACTTTATGGTGGCTAATTACCAACATTCATGACAGTATTTCTCCCTGGAATAATATCATTTGTGTAGTTGTGTTATCCTATCAAGGGACACTGACTATCTCTTATAGCAGTGGTTTGTAAGAGCAGATACTAGGGCCGAGGCTGTTCCGTAAGTCTGGTTCTGCTAGTTATCAAGGATGAGGAGAGCCTAAAACTTTAGACATACCATCACCATTAGTTACAGTTATACAACTATTAGAGAAGAACTTTTATGTAGTCAAAGCTGCATCTATTCAAAACAGTGCAAATCTAGATGAAAAGTCAATAAGTCACATAAAGTATCACACTGTTAAACATGTTCTGGATCTCACATGTGGTTCCCATGAGGGATGGAGGGTGACCAGCTGGTCCACAGACCAAAACAGTTTGAGAACCACAGCCCCTATAGTGACTTGGTTTTGCAAGCTCTGTGAAGTGCAGCCCTACCACTGTGAAGACTCTGGGAATCTAGCCCTGTGTGTACATAAAATGTGTTTATTAAACATATATAACTGGTATAATCTACAACGGGCCCTTTTACTGACCCAATCGAAGTTTCTTTCCACCACCACCGCCTCCTATTCCCACCACTAGCACAACCTGGCTCCCATCACCACCAGATCCACCATCACCACCACGGATTCCAGCCAGGCCTTAGCCCCTCCCCACAGGGCCACCCCCACCGTCACCTCCTGACATTACCTTGCCTGGCCTCAGCAAACTTCCATCACTAGGTCCACCACTGGAGACCACCATTGGAGATGCTGGTCCTGTGGCGGGAGCGAGTGGACGCTACGTGGGGGCTTCAGACCAGTATTTCCTCAAACCATGCCTTGTTGGACAGCAGCCTCTAGAGGATCTAAACGGAATTGAAGAGGCACAATCTGATGATGGAATTCTACATGGCAAGGCTGCTCCGGTCATCTGATAACTAGAGCTTGCTCATCCAACTCAACATTGACCTCAACCAGCATGCCCTGGCCACTCCTCACCTCCCTTAATGCCTGTGCCACCTTTGTTGCTGCAGCCTTCTGGGGGCCTTGCAACCCACCTAACCGAGGGAGAAGGTGTGCTGGCACAAGGGGTTGGGGCCCTGTCACAAGGTGGAGGTGGATTTAGTGGCTGCACATCATTTTAGACCTTCTCAACAGCACTTCACAGTGACAATGTATTGCCGCAAATGTTTACATTATCTAGCCTGGATACAGAATAGTGGATCATGTTAAGGATAAAAAAATGTAAGCAGATGGCTACCCCCCATAACATAGCCATGATCCTCTTCGCTGTGGACACATAGGGTTATGTTTAACATTTCACCAATTGATGGTCACTGAGGAATGCCGCTGAGAAGAAATGGTACAGTCCTTATTTTTTTTTAGGCTTTAGTATTTTTCTTTCTCTTCTGTGTTTTGATTTTAGGTACAATTCAGGTCCATGAAGGCCTCTTCTTCATCTGCAAGCATTGTTACTAAATAAAGTAATTGAAATATAATCACAGTGGCTATCAGATAGAAATTCTATCAATGACATCCCCCCTAAAAATGTAGCTCTCACGCTATTAATTAAAACATATATCCTGTTTTAGAATACATGGTTGTTGTTTACATTAATTTAGACCAATGCAGATTTTGCGGAAGACTTGCAAAGTACCACAATGGCATATTAAGAAAAGCCAGCATTAATACATGCATTAGTGAAGCATGTCATCCTATCCTCAATTTCAATATGAGAACAGATACTTTTGTCTGACATTTTGGCTGCTGATCTTTGTGTCCTCTCAGGTGTTCAGACATCATGATATAAGAATCATTAAAAAAGTGATAACACCTGTATACCAGATGAATGTGATATCAATGTGGGTAAACTATCACATATTATAATTGTCAAACTGCGATTTGTCGTCACGCTTGCAAGCCTTGCAAAGCGAGGTGAGCCATTGAGGCACTGAAGCCTTCCAAGCTTGGAGGACTTGGCAATGAGCACCGAAGCGAGGCAAGCAGCTGAGACACGCAGAACTTAGGCTACAAGCAGTTGAGGAAATCCGACCTCAGAAAAATACGAAGTTAACGGGCGAACCCACGAAAAACACCCAAAATAATACAAATAAATTAAACACACTCACACACAGCACAGTTTGAGCCGAATTAACTGTGTTTCGTCAATCAAAAATCGGCTAAGCAAGAAAAAAAATGGCGGACTAAAAACGCAAAAAAATCTGAATTAACCGTGTTTCGTCACTCAAAAATCGGATAAGCAAGAAAAATATGGCAGACTAAAAACGCAAAAAAATCTGAAACTGGATGAAAAGGAGGTTGAGCAAAGCCAGGCACGCAGGACTTAGCAAATACACAGTGAAAAAGACAGTAACACTTAGACCAACAACGCCAGGGACGTGTGACTTCGAAAATACACAACGCCAAAAATGCCGGACTTAGAAGATACACAATGTCAAAGACAGTACAATGCCAGGCACGCAGGACTTTGCAAATTAAACCAACGCCAGTCAGCGCATACCATACAAACATTCAGCAGACACATAGAGGCAAAACACACAGGGAAGGAACACGGCGGAGATGCTTGAAAGAGACACATGCCAATCCAAAGCACAAAAGTTGCAGGTTAATGAACCCTGCAATGAGAGGCCCATATAGTAGGTGGGAGGAAAGGTTTGCAATGAGTGCCGAAGGTGCTCATTTCGAGCCACACGATGAGCCCCAAAGGCACTCAACACGGGCCTGTGATGACCGCCGAAGGTGCTCAGCGAACCAAAAGGCTCACATTCTGTGGCAAACAGCATTGCCTGGCTTACATTTTTATGCCCATCATTTGTTGATGGGCAATTCGCTAGTATCATATAGACATGGTGATAATACTCTTGGACCACTGACTGTGGTCACAGCTAAGCATTTGTTGTGGGATGACACATCATTTTTAATGGTCATGGCTAGTGATGTATCATGACACCCACCTAATGGTTAGTAATGTTTTTAGATGAGGATCAGGTAAGTTGGTATATTGTTACAGCTATGGTATTTAGCACTGTACTGTATATGCAGTTTTTTTAAAGATGTTTATCCTCCTTTACCTTTTTTAGGTTTTGACCACTTTTCTCAGATTTTAGATTTTTGGAACACACTGTATGTGTGTAACATACTAGAGATGTTTTTGCATCTGTTTAATTGAGCAGATGCAGGTCAGATGTAAGTGCTATGTACATTACAGGTTACTTCTATTAAATGGAGTGATGTATGATGAGATTTGTATTCATCAAATTATGGTTACTGTGGTGTACTGACCACATGGGACCCCAATAGATGCTATGCATCTTTATTATTATACAGTATTTAACCCCTTATTTGTCCCATTTTCCCCAGACAGCCTATTGCCTTTCCTGGATAACACCTACACCACACCCATGATATTTATGCACAGTCGTATACATTTCTGAGTATGCTCTGCGTATATAATAAATTTTTGTTATACCGTTATCACTGTTTTTGTGTGTTTATAATGGTTAATGTTTTGGGACATCAACAAACATAACATGTATGTTGAAATCATATATTTGGACGTATATCCTCTACCTTTATACACATTCCTTCATGCATTTGAGTACTGTAATCATATGTTAGCACGTCACTAATCTTTAGTATATGGGATGTGATGCTGTCATGGCCAAGTGTTTACACTTTCTATGTTAAACGTGACATTTATATCATCATATTTAAAATCAAACTATCCATATTCCTCTATTAATTTATTGTTGCAGAAACATGAATGGAGTTAACTAAAGTACCTTGTGTAAAAGTATTCTTTAATACTATATCAATTCACCTCCATTTAGATAAATTAGTGGTTACACAGAACTATATGTGGGTTGCTTTGAGTAAGTTTATACATTTCAAGTAACCTTATAGGGATCTGTAGATAAATCATGCTGTTTGGTTCAAGGGTCCAATATCTAATCAGATGAAGAACTTGTCCACTTTTCTAGCTAGCTGCTGTGCCGTAACCCACTGTTAAACACATATCTTAAATCTAAAGAACTGAGCTACAACATAATTCCATTGTTTTAAAGATTAATCTCTGACATTAGCCACTGAGCCATGTTTTATTCAATTTCATTGTACTGATGTTTTTGGCCTATAATGAGCAGTTTCCTAAATATAGTATATACTGTATAATATTTATCACTCTATATTGCTGCAATTATTGATGTCTGAAGACTCAATCCAAATAAATGGCCTTATATACTGTACAGTGATAAAGAAGTTACATTGAATAAATATAATCATATGATGAATGTGTCTCTTAACAAAAATTACAAAAATTAAATTTCCTATGAATGTAATTAGCTGCACTATTAAAGTATCAGGAACAACTTAGTGAACACCTGATCATTGTAGCAAATGAGCGCCGTATTCAAACCCTCATGGCCAGTTCTGTTTACTGTACTTTCATTTAAGTTCAAAACATTAACGGGAAGTTTTTCAGGGTCAGATAATGTGCTTGTAAAATTTTCAGCATATGTGAAATGTTTGAAGTGCTGCATAAAATAACATTATTATATACGGATCTTTATTTCAATAGTGATATGCAGCTTTAGACACAAACAATCCTATTTGCATGTAATTCTAGTATCCAAAACCCTCCCTTTTGTTTCTAGTACAGTGTATGAGGTGTGTAGATTAAAATGCTAGCTGTTTAACCTATAATTTATCCTTGTCTTTGTATACATTTGTAGAGATAACACAGGTTTTAACTGTATAGATTGCAGTTGTTATTTTCTGTCTCTTAATTCTTGGAGTAAAAGTTATCGGTTTTCATAGAAATCAAAGGGGTCATTCAGTTAATATTGCTAACACCTCTCCCTCAATGCTTCAGTAACTGATTAAACTGCAAGAGGTGGGGTTCCAGCTGAGTAAGTCAAAGTGGTGTTGGCTTTTCCCTAGGGGGTAGATCATATGAAAACACCAAAGTTCAGAACTGTCATATTCTCAGCAGTAGGTACATTTTCTGCAGAAATTAATGGACCAAGCTGGGAAAATGTTTTTAAGTTGCATCTTCCCTTGTGTCAAATGCAAATTCAAAGAGCTTTTGAAGCAATGAAATGGTAGTTAAGAATAAGGATTTACATTTATTGACATTGATAATATAGCCAATGTAGGCACTGATGATGCAGTACAGAACTGTGAAATAAGAAGCTGTATACTATACCATTAAATCTGTTTCAGGACCAGTTTACGTGTATATAAAATATACAGCAGTAAACATTATCTGTCATAGATGTCCCAACTTCAAAGTTGATTGATTGACAAGATAAATGATTCCATGTTAAAATATACTTTATAAAATGTTTATTTTGTCTTAAGCTTGTTTCACATTAAGGAAAAATTGTTCATCTCACTTGAATGCCTAAAGGACATATTTACATCTCCTTGCTCAATCTCGTTCTACAGACATTCTTAAACACACTGTATACATTACCAGGATGATTTATACAGGCGCCAATTGGAATGAGTCATTTTGTAGGTGTTTTCAAGCTGAACTCAAGTTTGCAATGCCACAATAGGTGCCAACCTTTACAAAAGAAGGAGAATTAAACATATTTAGTGCAGAGTAGACATAAGTTCAATTTAGAGGTTATTGAATATATAAATATTGATAGTGAAGAAACTAAACCAAGCTATTTCCAGATCCAGCATATCTCCACAACTTTTTTTATATATAAATCTCACCCATTGTGATTAAATAATTGCTTGTTACCTTGTTGTCTTAAACATAACTAATTTGTTGCACAAATTGTTTCTTTCTAATCATGCATTGCCTCTTCCTACATTATAGTCTGCAATACACTCAATACAGACACTACCTTACTGTCATGTCATAAATGACTATTCCCTTATATTCTCTTTTAAAATAAATTGTATTGTAAAAGGCTATTTATTTTAAAAAAGATAGTCAATACATACCTTGTCTTTGGTGCTTTGAAATTAAAATTCTAATTAAGGGGATCATTCTCCTCCAATTTAGCTATCACAACACTGTACTATAGTCTTCTTCTGCTTTGCTCTCTGCAGATTTTTAAGGCACTTTCTTCTTCTCCCCTAAAGTGATTCACTTTTTGTTTGTTATAACACTGCTTACAAACCGCATTCTCTTTTTTACTTCTATGTTTCTCCTCACATATGTCTCTACTTTTTTTTTGTCGCTATGTCCCAGCTTGTATCTTTTGTTCATGCTTCCCTGCTTTCTCTATCCTTTTCCCCTTATTTTGTCATCCTTTCTACATTTTATTCCTTTCTTCAGCTGATTCTCTCTCCCATTCTGCACTTTCTCCTAAGGCAACAGTGATCCTAGCTTGTAAGTAAAACATATGCAAAAGCAGAATATTCAAATGGAACGCATTATTTAATTATAAAACAATAGTTGAGGTATGCAAATATAAAAAGGTTAACAAGATGATAAATCACGACGAGCAAATTAAGAGACAGAGAGTGTTATACAAAGCACAGGCGCCCTGTGACTGTGAATTGCAATGAATCTGTAGTTGTTAAAAAATGCGGAAAGAGCAAGAACAATTAAAGCATTTTTAGAACAAAGACCTTTAAATTATCTGATTTATTCTTTGGTTTTTCTTAATTTAATCATTTAGATGTTTACTTCTAAGCTTCTACCACTCTTTCTAAACATTAAGGTTCCAATAAGTTATTTATATTTAGTTTTTCATTATCAAAATGTAAAGCACATGGCTGGCAGTAGTTGTGTATTTCTGAATATGCTATGTAAGCTCATGCTTGGGCTATTTAGTTTTAAGAGAGTTTCAGCATTGTCACTGAGAGTAACAAGTGAGTAAATATTATAGAAGTAGTTGAGTTCAAAAAGAGCAGAGAAGTAGAGATGTAAGGACAATAGAGACAAGAAAGGTTGTCAATGTGTCCTTATATAACCATGAACCTATAAGAGAAGTCAGATTAATTTGAAATACAGTAAAATACCAGTTATCCGGCACCCAACTAACCAGGACTCTCAAGCAACCGGCACGGGCATCAATTCCCCAAATTCAAAAAATGCCTGCCAAACTGGCATAACCAGCACCATACGGCACTATTCGTCATTTCGAGACTGTAAAAAAATGCTAACTTTTTTCCTAATTTTTTTTGGGGGCCCTAAATGGCTCGGTTTAGGTGCTAATGCCTTTTTAAAGGCATTTTGAGGGCTTTTGGGGAGTTTAAGGATCGTTTAGACCCTTAAAATCAGGGACTCCCGATTAACTGGCAACTACAGTTATCTGCCAATAGGGCGTCCCCGTGGGTGCCAGATAACAGGGGTTTTACTGTACTTGTGAGGAAAAAGACCAGGGTGCTGCTGAAGCAGGCCAAGCATGTTGATAGAATGTAGTTTATACAAAGCTGGTCAGTAGTATAGCTAAGAGCCAAGAAGCATGCCACAATCTCACAGAATTGTATGGTAACGTTACCAATGTGCAGCAATGTACAACAAAATGATATTTCTATGTTTTGACGGTTAACATTCAACAAATGCTATGTGTTTTGTGAATCTTTACATGGGCAATACACATAATTAATGTGTAGTTAATATAAATAACTAATATAGTCAAACTCAGAGCAACACAGACTGCTGGAGAAAAAATATAATTCATGTCCGCTGTATTATTGTTATTGATGATGGCCCTTTATGTAATGTACTATAAATCAACACGTCATCCAAAACTTAAAGGAAACATTTAGGCTTTTCCTTTGTATACTCTTGTGTTATCACTGCCATCACTACATTGTTGGAAAAAGCATGTAGCAATATTATTTATCTATATATTAATTAATTTATTTATCTATATTATTTGCATTTTGACAATGGATTCTGGTCTTGGGTAGAAAATCATACTGAGTACTTATCTCTTGAGCGCTAATAAGTCACTGCAACACCTACAGTATACGTATATTGTCCACTCTCTCTGTCTTTCCAACTACCTCACAGATTTCAGATTCAAAAACATTTTGTTCTTTTGCCATCACCTATTTGCTAGTGACACATTTCCCTAGAGCCACTAAGAATCTCAGTGGCTGCAATGTGCTTTCCTCAAAGCAGTGATAACTGTTTCCTATGGGGGACATTGTAATTGCAGTCCTTTAGGGCTCTTCATAGCACCTGCTATAGTTAAGTGAATTCCAACTGTGAGCTTTAAAATGTATTAAAACTAAAATGTTAATGATATTACATGATAGTACATATTAAACATTTGATATAAAATGTTATATACAATGATTAAACACAATGCTCTCCAAGCTAAATATGTATTTCTAAATAAATGTTCAGTTGTCCAAGATATCTTTTAAGGAAATGTCATTTAAATGAGCAATGTTGAATATATTTAACTAACAGGATGGTACCATGCATTGTGTAACATAAACTAAGCCATATCATTAAATATTGAGTGAGAAAATGATAATAGGTATTTGAAACAGCCAAAAGAAGTCCATCTTTATTAAACTAGTCATACTAAAACATGTAAAAATCAATTTTGCATAAATAGTCCTAAGTGAGATACAACAAAGATTAAATAAACATAGTAATAATTAATAATTGCCATCACACACTTTGACAATGGATTTGTTAATATGACAAGGTAAATTTGGTTTATTGTTTATTTTTATTATTTTTAATAATTTGTTCAGGAATTATACATAAACATTTACACTGAACACATATGTTTATATTCAACATACAGTAATAAAACTGTGTGAACTTTTTATATAATGATATTTATCTGCTGCCTATAAATATACTATAGAATAAGTAATTAAAATACATTTTTTTCCATAAAATAAGCCAATAGAGAGCAGAACATGAACGAAAAGCACCTAGTAAGCACATTGTTCAATGGACCGCAGCGATTCACCTGAGGCATCATTATTTACTGACAGTGGGATTAAGACGCAGTAGCATCTGCAAGTTTATTCCCTTTATTTTCTGACTAATGATTCCTTTTGTGTTTCTTCTATCCCATGTCTCTTTTATTTAAATATTGTATCTTTGGTCTTTTAGGGGACCTTTACCCACCCAGAAAAAATAATGGCTCTCTGATGTGTTTCTTCTGTCCTAACTACACATCAATTAAATGAGAACACATTCTAAAAATAAGTTGTGGGATATATATGTGTCCCAATGCAATGGGATAAGTATTTTTCACTGATATAATAATGTCAATGTTGTGCTTTTTTATTAAAGACTACTTTCATGATTGTTTATATTCATGGCATCAATTCTGCTTCTGAATTGTTGCTATGAATTTATGGATACAAGACTACTGGAAAACAAGTGAACAAACCACATATAACACATTCATTAGTTTATTAGTAGTTAATTGAAATCTGGTGCCCAATAGTAAAATGAATAATTATTTTACCATATTCTGCTTCACTCAGTATCGTTATAGACCAGGGGTGAGCAATTAATTTCCTAAAGGGGCCACATGAGAAACTCTGAATGTTGTGGAGAACCGAACCATAGGCTGAAGTTAAACCTGCTCAATATTAATTTTTATAGCTTTATTTTATTTTATTTTTTCAGTGCCAGGAGCAGTATCTACAGACAGCTATCCATTCTAGTTAGTCACAACACTGCTGCTCACAAATTGCCCCCTTTTACAATGGGCAGTGTTTTTTTGTCTAGGACAAAAATTTGTATCCGACTGTAGGTCACTGTAGCGGGCTGGACAGGGACAGCCAAAGGGCCAGATGTGGCCCACGGGCCATAGAATGCCCAGGTCTTTTATAGACAGTTAATGCTCCATGTAATTATTCTAACAGAACTGGAAGGCTCTAAACAAGATAATGCCTTATTTGATGTTCTATATTTATTATATCAGTCACAATTATGTTGCGTTTTGTTTCCTATTTGTACCACTGGATAAACTCCAAAATAAATCATCTGCAGAGTGGTCATTATACATGTCTACAAAGCAGCATAACATTTATAATAATGATCTATAAGATTTTACCAACTTTTTTATGTTATAAATCATATATCAAATCACTGCATCAGGATATATGATATAATTAACAATTTGATTATATGTATTTATTACATGATTACACTGCAGTCTTATATTAGAAATTGATTTTTAATGTGCTGATAAATTTAGAAATGAACTGTTTCAATAGATCAAGAGTCTTTTCATCTTGCTGTTTAAAATCCCGGGTTATAATACCAGTAAAAATAGGCTATAGAATGCCCTCAGAAACAAACGGTCATAGAGCGAAGCTATGGTGGTACTAATTATCAGAAAATGTCTAATGTTCTATTTGTAACGTTAAGTAAATGTTAGTATGCAGATATTTTAGTCACCGCCATACAGCACGTTATTAAAACATCTGCTTTTTCTATTAAGCATTCTGTTCCCTGCCATCCCACATGTCCTTTACTACTTCAACAGACAAAATCACCCAATCTAAATTTCAGCTCAAGTGTTTGATGGTTTTCATGCTGAGCTCAAACTGTTAGTGCCTCCCTGAGAGAACAGAAACAAGATTTAATATGAAACAACAGCGTGCCAGATATATATATTTTCCATACACAAAAATATGAATCTGTAGCTTATTTGAATTATTTCAAAGAAATAGAGAAGTAAAATTTTACAATGTATCACCTGAATATATTGTGTTTTGTATCTGTATGATTAAAGCTTGATTTGGGCTTTTCTTCCATTGTGCTGTATTGAATGGGAAAGTATGCATAATTCAGTGTCAATCGCTCTGTCCTTGACTATTGTTGTATAAAACTATGGTAATATTTTGCATTTCTTTTTTATAAATAGGACACTTGTATATAGAATGGAATTGCTATTTTTCTTTCTACATTACATTTTATCTCTGTGTTCTATGGCAATATTTGATATGTTATAATATACAGAAAGTATTATTCTCAACCAGGCTCTATATATTTTCTTTATTAGTTACAATTTGACAAATTGTGATTTTCATTGGACCAGATTGAAGACATTTGGAAAACTTATGGAAATGTTATTAGGAAATCTGACTCAGAAAATTGCATTGGGCATGTTCTCCTTGTCTTTTTCAAGACTCTTACTATGTATATTTGTTAATGGCTTGGGTCGCTCAAACCCAGCGTGTGAGAGTGAGTGCACCACATGATATCTAACTAAAACTGCACCCGATCTATCCCCCACTCTTCCCTGGATGTCCGCCCGTCAACTCAAACTCAACATGTCTAAGACTGAACTCATTATCTTTCCACCCTCTAATACAGCTTCCACTCCTCAAATATATCTCACTGTTGACAACGCCATCATCACTCCCACCTCCCAGGCCCATTGTCTTGGGGTTCTAATGGATCCTGCCCACTCTTTCATTCCTCACATACAATTGATAACAAAATCTTGTCAGTTTCACCTAAAAAACATCTCATAAATGTGTCACTATCTTACAGAAGACACAGCTAAAATTCTAATACACTCTCTCATCATATCTCCACTCGACTACTGCAATTCGCTCCTTGTCTGTCTCCCCTCAAATCCATAATAAATGTCTCCGCTAGACTCATCTTCCATACCAAACGCTCAGTGTCGGCAGCTCCTCTCTGTCAATCACTCTACTGACTTCCCATAGTTCCCAGAAGCAAATTTAAAATCATGACCCTAACATCTAAAGTCCTCTAAACAGCGCACCCCTTACATCTCTACTCTTGTTTCAAAATAATCTCCCAACCTTCCCCTTCGTTCTGCTAATGACCTTCTTCTTTCCTCCTCTCTTATCACCTCCTCTCAGTCCCATCTTCAAGACTTTTCTCATGCTGCCCCTACTATCTGGAACTCCTTGCCCCGCTCCATTAGATTATCTTCCTGCCTCAAAACCTTTAAAAAATTACAAAAAACACACCTGTTTAAAAAATCTTATCACCTTCAGCCTTAACATGTACAACTGCACACTTACAGACACCTCCACTTGACCAAACAAATTGCTTTCACACTGCCATCTTGCATTTGTCACCCTCTTGTATCACACCTAAACCCTTAGATTGTAAGTTTGCGAGTTTTCAATATTGTGTCAGTGCCTTGTAAACAAGCACTATGTACATTTGATTGTAGGCTCGCAAACGGGGCCCTCCATTCTTTATAAGGTGTTCATTGCGTTTTTGCCATGTACTCAACTCCTGTACAGCAGAATATGTTGGCGCGATATAAATAAAGATGATAATAATAATAATAATAATAATAATAATAAAACTGCTACCAGGACCTCATCTGTATTTGTTCCTGTTGTCAGAATGTACCTTTAATTAATACACATATTATAACTATAAATTATTTACACTATCAGGACCATTGCTCCATTCTAGGGGTACCATCTGTGTTTTCATTTTAAACTACTGTCTACTTTCTACAGCGAGATCATTACTTTACATACAGTGATCGTCACTTGATGTTTGTTTTAGAGTACTGTATTAACCTTGTACACTATTCATTTTGCTATTACCAAGAATTGTTTGGAATTATGACCTTGGATTTCCTGCTTGTTACAAACTGCATACATTTATGTGCAGATCTCTGTCCATTTCCTGCTCTGGGATGCTTTAATGCTATTGTTTTCTTACTTGTCCTCTGATTTCTACCTAGCATACCCCTTTCTGTGTATACTGAAAATTGCTGCTATCGGTACCTACCACAGTGACCTATTACAGATGCACATACCTTTTTTTGCACTAGCAACAGATTCAGTGGCACACTGAATAAAATATGATTATTATTAAAGTAACAGAGATTAAGTGAAAACATATTTGAAGCAAAGAAAAAAAAGCATATTGTTTAGAGCAGAACTTTGAAACTCATGATTCTAAAACTTAACTTTTAATATAGGTTTGCTAAAATATTGCAGGAAAGAAATAATAGTCATAATGTGCTATATCCTTAAAAAGAAGAGCCCCCTAACATTGATGTCCACAAAAAAACCACAGCAAAATTAAGTAAAACGTTATCCCTTACTATAGATAATTGGTGCAATCAATGTCAGACAGATTAAAGTAATGTTTCTATTCCCTGAAACAACGGAGCATAGTGCTGTATGAGTCTAGAGTAGATACATAAGATCGTTAAACTACTTTTTTTATCTATAGTAAGGGATAATGTTGTAGCATTCATTTTATTTCATATTAGCGTTTTTGGACATCAGTGTTGTTGGGGTCTTACTATATTTATGGATATATCACATTATCTTAAAGTAAAACAATGGAGTCTGAGGTCTTTTCAATTTTGCCTAGTTTATTAGCATTATCATGGAAACAATCAAGCATATTAAATGTATATATAGATAGGCTTCAATTGGTTATTTCCATTTGTTTCCTTAACTGATACATGTCATCTACTTTGGCATAAAAATAGAAACAGTTGCAATACAGAAAATTAATCATATGAAGGATTTCCCTATTTATTTATATTTCACTTAGTAAAAAAATATATTTAAGCTGTATTTCTCATTGTTGTTGTTTTTCCTAATCTATTGGTATGTCTCTGGTCATGCTTATCCATAAGGTTTTTTGGCATGGATACTGGAGTAGGTTGCCAGTTCCTACTCCAGTGGGCCGCAATTTGTCTGACCACTCTGGTATAACCTGCCCATATTTGGTGACCCTACATGGTATAGCCCACAGCTTCATTGAAGTACACAACCCCTTCACCATGACAAATTAGCGATCCAGACGGGGGTAATTCTCATAGCTCCTATCTAAATGATAAATCAGAAATCCCCTGACCTTTGGCCATAAGAAGAAATAAGATTTTCCCTTGAGTATCCGTTTTGTGCTCTTTAAGATAAAAAAATACTATTATTTATTTTCTGCAATATTATAATAAACCTACATTAAAAGTGTTATCACTAATTTATTTTAGTTTTATTTATGATAGATTATTATAGGTTAGTGCTCTAAATAGTTTGGGCCTCATTCAAATGTGATTTATTAGCACAGATCATTTTTTACAGAAGTTTTAAGTTAGTGAACTTCTATCCAAAAGCAAGGTCTTCACTAACTAAAAACTTCTGTAAAAAAATATGCTCTGTGCTTATATAGAGCCCTGTTCAATTGGCCAAAGCGCATTTGAATAAGGCCCTATGACTTTTTTTGCTTTGTTTGAATATGCACAATTCATACAGAGCACCCTTTACTGATCACTTACTAATAGTACTAAATTAAATGAAAGCATAACACAAAGCCACAAATAGGCAAACAATAAAGAAATACATTTATCCTTGTATTAACAGTTGTGTCATTATGCAGTAGTGTTGGCAGCCTTCTGATTTGTCACACGGAATGGCTCCAGGATGCAGATAAGATTTAAAGTGTGTTTATATTAAAATAATTTGCAGTAAGGCATATACACTTCCAAGAGGAGCAACAGAAACATCAAGATTTTTTTCAGAAGAGCATACTGCAAAATAAGTGACTTCAGTAGACATTTTAAAAGGATACTGTGAGACATACATTAAAGTACATATAAACCGATAAACATAGCCTCAGTTTTTGGGGCATACAACTCATCAGATGTGAATTATGAATCTAATCAGGCTCTAGGTTACTTAGCACTTGTCTCATCCATCCCTTTACTTGCTTATACATTATTTTTGTCTACATGTTTAAATAGAAAATTTAACAAAATAACAATTTTTATTATTACAACACCAGGGTTTCTTTTTGTTCTGAATCCCTCAGATCCTCTAAAGGTCATAAAATAAGTATAAGCAGTTGTATGAAATTCCTCTCAGCATGGCAACATGCAGCCAATGAGTAAGAGCATCCTGTCTATCAAGAATATCTTGTCTGCCCATAATTAAAAATTTTGACTGGCTCAAACATGTAAAAAAAACACTAACTGAGGGACAAATTATCCCCATGTTCCCTTTCAGGCACTCTTCTTCTACCTGCATTAGGTAGAAACAGGGATTTTTTTAAACACATGGCATAACCTCTAATATTTATTGGAGGTAAGATGTACTTATGATATATATATTTAGGTAGTGCACATTTATATTATTATAGTCTGAAGCAAGATTGGAATTTACATTTTGTATTGCAAAAAATAAATGTGAATTCAAAGCCTGAGTAACTCATAATGTATGCACAAATATTATAGAAATGTTTGTTTTTCCATTGTACATCAAATTACCTCCACTGCATAATACTATTGTGTTGAAACTGAACATTTTAAGAACATATGACTCAGTTTGATCTGTTTCTGTCATGGCATACTTTTCTTTACGCACAGTAACAATGGAAATGCAATTTTAATGTTCCCCAGTATGAATAGTTTCTGAAACAGTTGTACTAACTCTGTGTACATCATCAAATACACAGCATGAGTCTCGCAGACCACGGTGGCACCATTTAATTTTGTGAGGCTCTGGCAAGTGGCAGACCCACATACTATGTTAAACAATATAGCAAACAGTAGAAGGTTCAGGTGTTGTATCAGCATGTGTGCTCTGAAAGGAAGTGAAGGAATATTGAGTTTCTCTTCTTCATTTAAATATACCTTTGACTGTCTTCAACTGTCTATCCTTTCAAGATATAAAGAATATTTTGAAAATTCTATCTGGAATGTAAGCTTTTCTATAACTATTATATACTTAAATATTTTGAAATAAAGTATAGAGATGTTCTTGGCTGTACTGTGTTATTCACTATATGGATAGAAACTGCTAGGCTTTTGGTTCCCTTCATTTAAGGTTTTAAGGAAATGTCAAGTTGTACAAAATTTGTCAGTAGATCATCTGCTCTCAGCTTTTCAGTTTTGGTCTACAAGATTAGATTATATGAGATTCACTAAAACGCTGGCAAAGGCAAATTTGCTTTGTGAGCATTAATTCAAATAAATTAAAGACCCTGCTACATTGTACTCTGCTTGTTAAGTTTAACTATCACTAATTACCTCTCGTAAAACCATCTCACTACCAAACTGCATGTTAACCTAACCAACAAAAGCAGCGCTTTATAACAACTTGTGCATGCTAAACTAACCGTAATAATAAAAAATAATGTGAACACACTCAACTAATGTTAATAAAACACACATTTCCTTCCACCACTCCTTCCCTGATGCATTCACGGCATGGAAGGGAATGATATAATAAAGTATGAACCCCTTATGCCTATCCCACCCCAGGACATATTATGTCTGTCACCTGGGAACCCTTCAATAACCTGATGATATCTCTGCACCCTAACCTGTGAGGACACCAAAACGCTCTTTGGCCTTTTGGAGGTCTATTAGAACCCACCCCAATACTCTAAAAGGGAGATAAAAGTATAAAGTGTTAGAAACAATATAGATTTGACAGCAGAGAAGAACCAAAAAGGTATGCCAGCTTGAATTAAGTCAACCTCAGGATAGCCTTGTACATCCCTTTAATCTGATAGGACTGTAAATTAGTAAAGAGAAAAGGGTTGAGAGCGTCCACCAGATCCTAGTGCAGATTACCAGGTTTTCTTCAACTCATTGCCTAGGATAAATATATATAAAGATTGAGATCCGACTCTCACCATACCTCAAACTATGAGGTGTACACAGCACTTCCCAACACGATACTGTGATCAGTTTGGTACTTGGTACATATCAGTGTTCTGTGGCAGATCAAAACATTATACATATCAATGTTTTATTAAAAAACGTGTAAAGCAGACCAGATGCATTTTGCCACTCTAAATTGTGGCTTTATCAATGATCAAATAGCCTCTAATGTGTTTCCTACTATTCTTGTTTGTACAATATAAATAACATACCTAATATGTAAGTAGAAAAATATAATATGTAACCATTTCTGCTCTCTGATAACAATATTAAAAAATGTTACCTTAAAAAATCAATTTCTAAAGTTATGGCTGTAATAGTATAAGAGAAAATTCTCCACAAAACATAAAAAGATATTTTTTTATGAATCAAAGTGGAAAAAAAGATGTCAGCAATATATTAATAAAGAAAATAACTAAAATAATAGGGAAAAGATCAGAACTGCATAGAATGTCACAGTTCTAGAATGTGTTAAAAACCACAATATCCAAATATTAAAATAATCAATAGAAGCAATAATTTAGGCTTCAGAAGTAAGCTCAGCAATTAAGCTCCTGTTCATAATACACCTCTTATTACATCAATCAGACACATAAATTAAGTCTAAACCATAAAGAGAATAAACAGGCATTATACAGTTTATTAAAAACACAGTAGGTGGCCTCTTATAATTTAAACAGTTTAGAAACACATCATTGATTGGCCCTAAACTGTTTAAAGTGTAAATGGCCACATACAGTGTTTTATGATTTAATTTAATAAACTCTAATAAGCTAGTTGTGGCTTCTGTTACCGGCTATCTATTTTAGATGTAATTTCCAAACTTTAGCATGTTCACATGGTAAGCTCTTTCCTCCTTGTATCTTTTGAACTAAACATCTTCTTCATAGAGGAACTCTTAGACTTCAGTACAGAATACTGACTGTAAGCAAATTCTTCGGTATCCAATGAATTTGTTGCCATGTGATTGGTTACACGCTCAAGCCAATATGCTTATTTTTTCTTTTTTCATGTGAGTATGCAAGACAAGAAGTAGGCAGATAGTTTAAATATCTCATGAGACTAAGTGAATTTGTTAACAGTGTATAACAATGCATTGTCTTCTAATCTCACAAACACTGCTGTTTTTGTTAGAATAAATGCATTTATATATAACAGTTGTATTGTCCTTTATTATCAGAGCTATTACTAATCATCCCATGGATGGATTGATCAGTACACCAGAGATTAGAATCAATACTACTTGGTCTGCTATGTAAAGTGAAGCTTGTGTCATTGAAGTACCAGTAGAGTTGAAATTGTAGGTTATAATTTCAGGGTAGTTTCTGGGAGGGGGGCAACAGGCCATTCAGCTTGAGTTCCACCTCTAGGAGGTGCCTTACTGCAGTTTGGTATATGTGCTAGACAGGAATTGAGATGTTAGGTTACACAATATTGCAGTCCATGGCAGGATTAGAATGAGAAGTTAGGCTGGGACTAACACTTGAAGTCTGAAGACCAAGCTAAAGAATGCATCAGGCTACGTTATAGACGTTTTCCACACCCTAAAAACAGCTACTGTGCAATCGGCTCAACATGAATATGAAAGCCTGTTTTAAATGGTACAGTCTTTCTCAAAGCTTTCTCCTATGGGTAAACAGTTTCCTATGTCAAATATATATATATATATATATATATATATATATATATATATATATATACATTGTAACAGAGTGAAGCAAAGAGTGCCCCTAGAGGTGGGTTTAATTAAAGAAGCTGGAAGATTTCTCTGGATAAAGAAAGAGTTAACTCCAGGCAGTGATCAGTGGCTAATTGAAGCCCAGCTGTGGATTGAATTTAAAACAACAGCAGAAAGAGTGGAGTCTATTACTTAGGCTTGGGCCTAAGCAGTGTGGGCGGTGTGTGGAATCTGCTCCTGCTGGTGAGCTGCAAAGAGCAAGCTACAGAGAGAAGCTTGCTGACTGTTCCTGTTTGGATCTATAATCTGATGTGCGATTTGGATTGAGAGACGGAAGTCTGTTCTAGGAAGCTGTTTGCAGTTTGCAGAGATTGCTCGCAGAGGAAGCTGTTTTTCCAGAGATTGCTCTCAGAGAAAGCTGTTGTTCCAGAGATTGCTCGCAGAGAAAGCTGTTTGCAGTCAGAAGACTGTTTTACCAGAGATTGATTGCAGAGGAAGCTGTGTTCCAGAGGATGTGAGTAAAGGATTATATTTTCCTTACACGAGTCTGTGTAAAGTAACCCCAGGGAGAAGGCAGCAGTATAACTGTGAATTGAACATAGTATCTCAAATGACTGTTTTAGGATCCCTGGAGGTTGGAGTATTTCTGAGAGACAGGCGGGCCGAATGCTCCCCTTTCTACTGATGAAGATATTTACAAGAGAACTGTGTGTTTTTGTTATACCTTTGGCTGAGGTAAGCCATTATGTGGTGTAATTTTTGGACTTTTAATAAAAAAATTAAAAAATACATGAACTTCTTGCTGTCAATCTAGAAGGTAGCAGGTCAAACTACCACAATATATATTCACAGATTTACTGTTCAATGAGTGTGCAATACACTGGGATATGTTATTTCATGATACCATACATGCTGTGGAAACATTCCACAAGTAATATGTAACTTGACAAGGATTAACTAAATATCTGTTGTACTCGGTTTCTTGAACCTAAGGCAATTCTCTATTTTGGAAAAAGTGTGCTGTACCCCCAGAAAGCATGTGTTATTTAAGTTCTACATTATACAGTTACCTGATTAAAAAACTCACTTATGCCTAGTTTGAGCATATATCTTTAATCAAAATTGGACATTTTCTCTTACTTCACTACAGTGAAACACATCTACATTTCTCACAATGTTGTCACAACACTTTATATACAGAGTTAAAGTTTTTGGGCATATTGGCAGAGAATGTAATGGATGCATTTAGTTGCAAAACTGGATTTGGCTGCATTAGACAATACCCTGTTAAGCATGTGTGAAAAATATTGAAACAAAAATGACAACTTAAATAGTCATTTATATTAAAAAATGTGTACCCGCTGCAATGAATATCAATGGAGGGTGGATTTAAAATTCTTTAATGATGCTTAGTATAGATGCCCTGGAACTGCTATAGGATGTCCATAAAGCAATATAGTAAATCTGTTGCATATGAAGTGTTCAGTTTGAGCTGCTTTGTGAAATTGCACAATTGTTGTTGTTATGCCATGCAAATTGTTTCTTGGAGGAAAACAAAATAGACCTTGGGTGCACGCCATATAAGCAACTGTAAGATACTAATTAATGAACACTGTGGTCATATTTTTAAAATTTACAGTGCTGATGAAATGATAGCTTCCTCTTTCCAAAACCATGGAGGAGTAATTGACAAACGTATCATAAGTTCCATAAGTTTTACATAGTTAATCATCTCTAAGACTTATCATATAAACTAAAACTAATTTTATGTGTAACTTGTCGTTTAAGATAAATAATAAAATCATATGACATGACCACTACAGTGGTCCTTTAAAACATTATTTTATAATTATTAATGACTCATTAATTGTGATGAATTTTTTTTCGCTTGACACTACCTAAATGGCATCTTGAATATTCACTTCTCTTTTAGCCAATGAAAAGCATAGATGGAGCACCTCTCTTAGGACTCTTTAATTAACTTTAGCTGCTACACGGTCATGCAGAGCCAGAAATAACTACATTTCATTGTCTCCTGTAGATTTATGTTCGTGGAAACGTGCTGTACTACACATTTCTGAAGATGTGAGCATTGAGAGTTTTATGGTTCATTAATTAATGTCTCATTATCTGTTTTCTTATTTTCATTTCAATTCCACTTTTATTATTTTGGGGAACAAGATTTATACCTAAAATTATTCCCCTATGAGAGTTTCCCAGCATTTGTGATTTTGTCCCAGCTAGTTACAACCTGATAACCTCATTTCATACTGTGCTTCGGTGCAATAAAAGTTATCAAACTAAAGCAAAACAGCAAGTGGCCACATTAGCCATCATTTTGCTTGATCACTTCTGGGAGATTAAATGAATTCATTTTCAGAGACGATAATGAAATATTTAAGTCATTTCTAAAGGAAATAGAAGGTATAAGCTCACTCAAAACTCTGTGTCGGCAACACCTCTCTATCTCTAACACCAATGGCTCCTCAAAAAAAACATAAGTATATATATATATATATATATATATATATATATATATATATATATATATGAACATTTTGAACAATAATTAACTCTTGGCTCACGTAATACTAAAACTGTTCATTGTTATTGAACTGCATCTTTAGTAATTTACTATATGATGCAAATAAAGTGAAATCAGTCCTTAATTCAGATTCAATCTAAATTTACTGCATAGTAATTAGGCTTGCAATTGACACTAGGGTCCCATTGTTTTAATGAAAAACCTAACCTTACTGTACGTGTTTAATTAGTTGCTGTAGAGGAATCAAGGCTGCCCTAAATAGTGGACGTCAGAGAATCAAGTATTAATTTGTATTACATAAGTAGTGTAAGTGTGGAATAAAATGCAGATTTGGGGAAAATTTATAAAAATTATTATATATTTTTATTTGAGTTTTTTTATTTTAGGAAGTTTGGTAAAAGAGAGCTAGTTATGAATCACCTTCTCCGCAGATCAGCCTAACCAAAATGCCCATCTCTTTCTCACAGGTATACTATTACAAAGGTCATATTATTTATTATTTAATTTATTTGTGTCCTTACAAAATACTTACAATATGTCTTGGAGTGTCAATATTAATAAGACTACTTTGTATTGGGCCAACAACTGAGATACACTCAGATCTCACATCAGCGGAAGATGCCTTGTTAACCCTAATGGATTTTTTAATTTATAATCTAAACAATATAACCTAACGTATACTTTATAACAGTGGTGCACAAGTTCGGTCCTGGAGGGCCACACAAGGGCCTGGATTTTAGGATATTCCTGCTGTGCACAGGTGAGTCAATCACTTCTTCAGTCATTCTGGTTGACTCACCTGTGCACAGAAAGGAAATTCTCAAATCTAGGGCTGCCCTCCAGAAACAAACTTGAGAATCCATGCTTTAAACCCAAATCAAATAACAATAATCAAATTCAGTATTGCATAAAGTATATATATATATATATATATATATATATATATATATATATATACAGTATATAGTAAATAAATAGTAAATCTGTGTTCACATTTGAATGTCTAAAGCAAGTTTAGAAACCTGCTTCCTGCTCAGAACTCTGGGAAAAACAGTTATTACACTGCATTTTGGGAGGCTGAGCTGGGACATGCAAAGGTACCCACCAATGCCTCACTCTCTATCCATAGCCATTTTCAAACATGTATAATATGGTTGGCAAAAGAGCGATATAAGCCCTCCACTGTGCAGTAAATAAATAGTGCAACTGTGTTCACATTTGAATGTCTAAAACAAGTTAAAAAACCTGCTTCCAGCTCAGAAAAACAGTTATTACACTCCATTCTGGGAAGGTGAGCTGGCACATGCAATATATATATATATATATATATATATATATATATATATATATATATATATATATATATATATATATATATATATTAGAAAGTATCTCCTTCAGAAAAAATTACAACCAATATTTAAAGTTCTTTTGCACATGCTTGCCCCACATCGCCAACTCAAATGCTCTCTGAATACATTTTAAATTAAAAAACACTCCAGTTGCACACAGTGAATATATAATTGCCTTGCTGGATTATCTGTGGCATGAATACTGAATTAAATTGAGACATGTTCTTTACTTCAGTACACGTCCTGAAAAACTTATGTGGCTCACTTTAGGTTTTACCTCTAACCACTTGTTTACCCAGTGAACATAGGTGTGAACTGTAAAGAAATCTATATTACTTAATGTGTGATTACATTTTTCCCTTCACAGTATTTTCTACAGGAAATAAATGCAGTATAAATATGAATACCAAATCCTCATGTGACACATCCCTTATAAACCTATTTCAATTAACATTTATTCCTCCCTTATCAAAAAGAAATGGCTACACAACCAAAACCAAAGATTATGGGGTAAAATAGAATGTTGTACTCCCTTGAAGCTTTCATTTAGCAGAGAGAAAAAGAAAAATGAAAAGATAGGAAGCAATACAAATACCAGAATACTATATAAAAATACAAATGCTTTTGATTACCTACTAAGAACAACAAAGTCAGAGGTGCTCATCAGAGAACGAACCAACCTTAATAGGTTTGTTCTATAGTCATGATATGCCACTCTGAGAGCAACCTCTTTTAGCTCACTTGTGCCCTTCACAAGGAGAAATATCCTGTAGTATATCAGTCTGGTGCCACTCAAAAGAGTGACCCAGCCCCAAGATACCAGGCAATTCTACCCTGAACAGGAGAAACAGCAAACCCCAGACGCGTTTCGGCCTTTATGGGCCTCGTCAGTGAGGTGCAGCTGAACTCCCTAAGGCACAGTGAGCAAGGGGTCCACGTCTGGAGTCCCCTATTACCCTTAGGGAGACTAAACCCTAAAGGTAATTTCCATATACAGAACAACAAAGTCAGAGGTGCTCATCAGAGAACGAACCAACCTTAATAGGTTTGTTCTATAGCCATGATGCGCCACTCTGAGAGCAGCCTCTTTTAGCTCACTTGTGCCCTTCACAGGGAGAAATATCCTGTAGTATATCAGTCTGGTGCCACTCAAGAGTGACCCAGCCCCGAAATACTAGGCAATTCTACCCTGAACAGGAGAAACAGCAAACCTTAGACGCGTTTCGGCCTTTATGGGCCTCGTCAGTGAGGTGCAGCTGAACTCCCTAAGGCTTACCTACTAATACAATTTTACATAGAGTAATTCCAAGTGGACATATTTGTACAAGCTATACATTCATTTGTTCCAATGTACTGCAATAGTCTTCAAGGTTAATCTTCTAAAATACTTCTAAAATACTTCAAAGTTTAAATTTAACCAACACTGTCTTTTGTGGTAAAAGGCAAAATTTGCACTCAAATAACTCTATCCCAAAACCAGTCACTACTTGAATCCCACCATTGCCATAATTCTTAACCTAACTTCCCCTTTCCCATGTATATCTCTGTCTATGAACATTTATGTTCCCCTCTACTTAATCTCTTCCACTCTCATGAATATAAGCACAACACATACATTACTACTACTTCTACTACAAGCATATTAATATAATATATAAATAATATATTTCTACTATGATCTCACAAATAATGAGACCACCTCCCTACCCATAGTGACACTACTGCTTTATCCACTAAACATATACAGCCTTATTAAATTGTGATTCAGCAAATTGAAAAGGGCTCTACAGAAGTTCACTAACTAAAAACTTCTGTAAAAAAATAAGCTGTGTGCTTATATAGAGCCCTATTCAATTTGCCAAATCGCAATTTAATAAGGCTGATAATTTTAACTCTAGCCATACGATTACAACTACCTACATTATGTATTTTATCCTTTTTTATTTTATTTATTTTAAGCAAGAAAACAATGATATAACAACGATATAACTCATTTATTCCAATAGTTTATTTGATAGAAAAGTTAATCCACATACTGCAAGAATTCACCCAAAAAATAAATAAAAGAAACTTAAATATGTATATGGAGTGTGATGATGAGAATCATATAATATATATTATATTTTTTTACAGTTAACTCTTCTCGTATTATAATAGTATATGGATAGCATAAAAGCACATATGAAATACTGAGACATTCTCATAAAGAAGACAAAACAGTTCAAAATAATTCCAATAGCTCTTTCTTTATACAAGTAATTCCCTAACTCCCTATCTCCATTTCATCCATATATTTATTTGATCAATCTCCCCGAAACTCAAGGTTTTCCAATATTTCACTATTTACTATTACACTCAGTTGAGACTGATACTAATATGAAATAGGAAAAGCAAAGTTGTCCAAAACATGCAACTTGAAAAAAAAGGTAAAAGTAAATGGTACAATGTGTTACATTCCAGGGGGCGGGTGCACAGGAGATCTGCTGCCACTTCTCACATCAAGAATAAACAGGTCATTTGATTAATGCCAGCAGGTTACTCCTTCACCAGCAGGTCCCCTTTTACCTGGTCTCTTGGTTGTTGTCTACTTTTCAACTGCTGGTGTCACTGTGTGGATAGTTCTAGAACCCTGATTATTTTCACCTGTCCTATTATTATTATTATTATCATTTAAATATAACACATCAACATATTCTGTAGTGTTGTATATGGGTTAAGTTCAAGGCAAAACAATATTAATGCATTGCAAAGAATGGAAGGCAATGTCTTTGAGCTTAAAATCTAGTGTGTATACTATGTGCATATTTTTTTTCTCCAAAGCACCTTGCCGAATTGAAAACTCCAAACTTACAATCTGTAGGGTTTGGGTGGGGTGCAGGAGGGTGATAGGAGCATTGTGCGGAAGGTGATGGGCTTGTTTAAACAAATACATTTTTATTGAGAGTTTGAAGGTTTTGAGGCAGGAGGATAGTCTACTGGAGCGAGGCAAGGAGTTCCAGAGAATAGGGGCAGCATAAGAAAAGTCCTGAAGCCAGGAGTGAAAGGAGGTTATAAGAGAGGATGAAAGAAGAAGGTTGTTACGCAGAATGCAGAGGACGGGTGGGGGAGTATTTTAAGAGGAGGGAGAGATATAAGGTGGTGCACTGTTGTTGAGGGCTGTGTAAGTTAGGGTCCTAATTTGAAATTTTACTCTGGAGGCTACTGGAAGCCAGTAGAGTGATTAACAGAGATGTGCTGCTGACACTGAACGGTGTGAACGGTAAATGAGTCTAGCGGAGGCATTCACTTGAGAGGCAGTTGGAAACACGTGCCAGAAGAGAGTGGACTTTGTCCAGTACTGAGAGTTAGATTTGAGTGTCGTCTGCAAGCCTACTGATAGCCTACTTATAGAGGCAGTTCACACACAGACCTTTGCCTAAGCAAGGTGTATCTTGTTGCTTGTTCCTGTCTGTGACCTGGGCTTATTTTTGGACCACTCTTTGGATTACTGTTTGTTCCTGAGCTTTGGGGTGTTTCTTGCATTGTGATTTGACACAGCTGACACTGAACTTTTTGGCATGTTCTCTGGACTGTGATTGAACTCCATCTTCCCTGGACCTTTGGCTTGTTATTTGTACTTTGTTTGTACTCAGCCAGTCCTGGATATCTGGTCTGTTCTGCTGGACTTGTATTCAGTCTGTTCCAGACTTCTGGCTTGCTACTGAACCAGGTTATCTTCTGGCGTTGGCTGCTATGATTACAGATCATTCTTTTCTGTCCATCTGCCCTGAGTATCTACTTTCTGTAAACAGCACCCACTTAAAAAAATATATAATAGAGCGAACCACCATTAAAAATGGTCCTGAAAATAAATGTGCTACTTGCAAAATTTGCATTTTTCTTTCCTTCTTCCCTCTTCATGAATTAAACTTCTAATATTTGTTATTGCAATGTAATAGGTAAGGTTTAAAAATAACAGTTTAACTTTGTCAGAAACTTCCCAGTCTTTGTCCTGTATTTTATAAATCTATTTGCATATATTTATGTATTTCCCATTTTAAGTGGTGGGAGAGTTACTATCCAGTCTCTCAAGATAAAACTCCTGATGAAAAGATAAACTGTTACCCCTTTTTTAATCAATTTCCCTACCAGAACCTTAACCTATCAATATTATACCTACTTTAGGCTCCAACATAACACATTACAGCCCTTAATAAAACAAATTAAGCGGTTCATAAAGTCCCTTAGCAATATTCAAGTTGTCTACCAAGGCCCTATTTTGATATGGTCATTCAAAGAAGTTCGGTAATAACTGAACCCTATTATGCATGCATTTCATAGCCCACAGGTTTTATTACTTGTAAACTGATTAAATCTCTTTTTGTTTATTTGCTTCTGATGTTCTTTTAGTTAATGTGGTCTACAATGTACTTTACCTGCACCTTTTATTTCCTTAATTTTCCATGATAAATCATGTTCTCTTTACATTGTTACCTCATTTATAATATTAAATATAAATGATTTATACATTGACCTATATCTGTAGTTGTATATAAACTACAGATTTCAGTTTCAATGATTAGCATTGTCTTAAAATTAAGCTATTATTTCAACTGTGCAAAACTGTATTTTGACAGTTGCCCAATAAGCAAGCTTATGCACAAGACACATACTTTGAAAATAGAATTAAAGCAAATAAACAAAGAGAAACAAAGTTCCTCAATGCTACCATGCATAAAAAGAAACACTTTAAACCAAACTTTATTGCATTAATAATGAATTACCTATAGTATTGTAAAATGTATTTCATACATAGTACATTTCTTTTAAACCTTAGGACATTCTTCTGTTAACTACATAAAATGTTTATACAAGCATGGAGCCAATCATTAAATAAAATAAAAAATGTTTTGGTTTGAATTTTCTTCTTGTGCAATAAAACTTAATGAGTCATATAATTACTCATATCTGACACAATTAAGCAGTTAATATCTCTACACCCATGATCACCCCAATACCTGCTATCTAAAATGAGTACAGCCCCCGGCCCCCCTCTCTATATCCCTATTTGCAATGTTCCTGGGGATTCCTGGGATTCTCCCTAATGCCAGCTATAAGCTGAGGGAACTATGAGGATTCCTTCTTCCCATGCACTATCACCAGAGATACCTACCTAAGTATAACTGTGGGCATTCCTCTATATCTCCATGATGCCTAAGATTTAACCCACTACCAAGGAGGTCCTGAGGTGAAGTATTTCGCTGGTTTCGCCAATATAACAGACCATTTCTCAGACAGTTCATTGTACCATGTAAACCATGTTGGACAATGTTATAGGTCTTGTTGTCTGTGACTGTATCATATTTTCAGATGTGCGTAGAAAGCTTACTGTGGGTTTGTGGAAGGTTTAGTTCCATTTTTCAGTTCTGTTTTAGGTTTTGGTTTTAGGTTTGGTCTAAATACAAGGCTAGGAGATTTGGGGGATATGTTCTTTAAATATTATATTACTAATGATCATAAGTAATGGTACGGTAATCGCATGTTTTTGTAAATCTCCTGCCTAAAAGAGTCAGATGTTTTAAATGTTTGCTAAGGTCCCCCATATCAGAGGATATGTGGTGGTACCTCAAAGCTTGGCTTTGGTTGGCTTGCTTAGTGTGGGAGGGAAACTAGAGCTATGAAGTTAAGTGTACAGATGAGTGGCGTGTCCAGAAAGTTTACCTAATGTGCAGAAATCAATTTTAAATATAATAGATGGGTGGAAGGTATGGAAAGAAATGTGAAAGGAGAGAAAAATATTTGTTTTCTCCTTTCACAATAATGATCAGGTAATCTATGTAGCTGTAGTATCTATAAGGTTTGTGGATATATACACACAGGAATCTCAGGTTTTGGTCACTGATATTTATACTTTAGTGTAATTGTTGAAAACAGAATAGTTGTGGGCCATTAAATATTGCACTAGTTTGACAGTAGTTAGAGGCCATATTTCTGATTCTGAGTGTGTGCTTAGGAGACTTAAGACAAACCATCATTAAGTGGCATGTTGTAGTAAAGGCATTTCCCATCCATGGTGACAAGTATCATGCTGGCAAAGTCAGTGGTGCTTTATATGTCTCTGTTAGTAGCTAATGGTTTAAAGAAGATTTTTACAACAGCACATATCTGTTGAGTTAGTGTATCCATTTCTGGGCAATTTCCCTCTTGTGGGATGGGTATAAGATGTTCTTGTTGTACATTATCAGGGATTATTTGAATACATTTATCCATAGATTAATGGTGTATTTTCCTGTGGGATTCTGGCTCAGTTGTTTTTATTTTGTAGTAGGAGTTATTTTCTACTGGGTTCAATATTATCAATGCATCACTTCGATCTGCTTGTTTGATAGTGAAATTTGTTTTCTAAATGTCTTATGGTTGTTCTTTCCATTAAAGAGAGATTGTAGCCCATTTCTGCAGAGTTGCTACTAAGGATGTAGTTCAAAAGCTTTATATATATATATATATATATATATATATATATATATATATATATATGTCAAGTTTAGAGTTGTCCAGGTGGTGGATTGAAGTATGTGCTATATTTCCTGTGGCTATACTCCATTGATGTTGTGGCATTCTCCTTGTGGTGGAAATATTATGTCAGTCACAGCCTCTTAAAGAATTATTCCATGTCTGAGCACAGTTGTATTGTATTCATTTTTGTGCTTCAACATAACTATATTTCTTTTGAGAAAACAGACATCTCTGGTTGTGACAGTTCGTACTTACAATTACTATGTTGTCTGTAAAAGCATTTATTGTTTTGTTTGAAAAGTTGGTTGCCAAGTTGGATGTCTGGTTTGTTTGTAGTAGTGGGATTCAGGGATATAATATCATCTTACTAATACAGGTTTTCTGCATCCATTTAATATAACAGTATATAACATAAAAAAAGCAAAACTGCATACATTACTTTTTTAAATAGCCTTGCTTTGAATTGTTGAGATATTCTGATCACAATATCATGTCATATAATGTTTGGTAATCATTCTTCCAGTCATTAAAAGTTGTTTGGAATTCAAGACAAATCATCTCAATCTGAAAAGTGATGGAACTACCCAAACACAAATGCATATCAAATAGCTAATGTTTGTATTCCAGATGCTCCTCTTGGCTATAGATCACTTTCATATAATTACCACTTGAAAGACTGCACAGAAATGATAGATTATAAATTATGTTAATCAGTTATTTGTACCTATATTGATGTATCTGTTTATTTAATAATTTTCATGTCTACTTTTTCTGTTACAAAGCCAAGTAAAAAAAAAAAATCCAAACTGCAATTTTAATAAAACTGAATCAAGTAAGACAAATTTTCACAGGTATATTTTTAACTCTGACATCAGCACTGACTGAAGCTGATATCACGGAAAGTACAATTTGTTCACATAAACAGCAAATTAATTCATTATGCCTCTTGTGATTGCAATGAATGGCTAATTAATTAATAACAATGGCATTTTTCAAATAACGTTTTATTTCACATCACACTTCTTTGTTCGGCGGCTAATTGACAGTCACACATTTGTAAATAATTATTGGAATGCAACAAATATCCTGCTAAAATAAAGTGAGACATGATATTTCAACACCCTCAAAAGTTGTGAAAAGTGTTTGTATGCTAAATGAACTTATCCAATAACAAAGCTTAGATCTCACAGAAGTAGTTAAAGGACCTCTGTAAAGCCCAAGAAACAGAAGCCAAATGTTTTAATTAGGCATTGATAATTAATAAAAAGTTTTTCTTTCTATAACACAACAAAATTATACCTGACCATTTAGCAATGCCTTAAGTGACAATATAATCAACCCTTGATGACTTTACAGAGGGTTCAGACCAAAGTCTTAAAAGCTAATGTTTAAACGTAAGTTTAATATTGAATATTGTTTTTTCAATGCTTAAAAATATATTTTATTAAAGCACAATTTTTTTACATTTTATTATTACTAATATAAATAATACAATGGGTTTGATCATTTATATAAGGAGGATATGTACAATGTTTTTTAGATGGGACTCAAGTTTTCAGTATATTAAGTTAATTTAGAAAAATAGCAAAAAGTTAATGTGAAATAAGCCCATTCCTCAGATGGGTAATCTTTGAACAAAATAAATGTCTCTAAAAAAATGCCGCTAATAAACAAGTGTATTTAGCTAAAGTGGTAATTACATAAACCACCACTAAATTACATTTTAAGTTTTCAAAAAGTACATTTCCTTTATGTATTTCAAAAGTGTTTGAAGGTGACATCTTTTGGAGAACTATCTAAGAAATTCTTCACAAATATGGTACAGAGTTTCAAAAACCCAAGGTTGCTTCTTCAAGAGATCCTTCAGTGGAAAAAAAAAACTTTTGAGGCTTTTAAATCATTGTCCCTCATCTATGAAGAGTTTCTTTTTGCTGTCTGAAAGGCGTCCTCCTTTATTTTTTTCAAAGGCCAATATGGCATTTTCAACTTTTATAATATAATAATATGACAAACTTTTTTGTGTACGTCTTTTTAAGAGGTTGAAAATATAAAAGTTTTACTATATGTATCTCTACACTGATACTCCACTTTGAAAGTTATGGAAGAAAAAAATGTGATGCCCTATTCTGCGTGTGCATTACCGCTTTAGCATTAGTTAGGCAGCCAATATATGGCCATGGACATTTATTCTGAAAAGAAGACTTTGTAAATCGCACTTAAATCAAAGCATGTCCATATCATCTAGCTTGACAAACTGCTATATGCACACCCATGCTAAAAACGATAGGATCTCAGCAGGAATGCTAATCACTGTTGTCATCGTGTAAGCAAATGCATGTCATGCTTTTCAGAAACCTGCCAAAAGAAAAAAATATTCACTCCTCTTCAGACCTGTGGAAATGTTGCAAAGCATTGAGGTGTTATGTGCAGTCTCCTGGGCTAAGGCAGAAGTTGATCATTCAATGACCTTGAATCTACTGGTGTTTGTAATTACATAGTCCCAGCATTTGTAGTGGCAGAGATGCTGTTTCTCACAGTTGGTAGAATAAGTATGACATGCATCTGAAATTAAATATGCAGTATGTGGATTCTTAATAGAAATAGTTAAACAGTTTTATTAACATTATCATTTTATTATCCTTTTTCATTCTCTTTCATGATGTAACCTATTCTTAGCAAATTATTATTCTTTTTTTCTGGTACAGTATACCAGTCAAATATTGAGATATAAAGAAACAAATAGCCCTATTAAATTCCTCAAGATTTAAAACCGCAGCCCGTAATGTAGCTCGCATGACTTGCGCCTAGTAAAGCAACCCGCCAACGCCTTGCGGGGTAAGGGCGAGAAAAGGCTGCGGGGCATGGAAATTTGAACGTTCTCAAATCCTTTGTTCTGTCATTGCAATTGCAACAAATTCACTGGCATTCAAGCCAGTAATCCAGAAATGGAGCCAAAAAGCCTACGGGTACTAGAGAGGACCTGCTAGGGGGGTAAAGTCCTATCCGTAGCACTTTTAATGCAAATATACGCACCCTACTGTACTCATAATAAAAGGGAAAGTGATGTTAGGTATAAGAATTAATAGCACAACATTGTCAAGCTCGCAAATCTGCAATATAAAATACTTTATTTACAGTTTGATTTCTGTGTTATATCGATCCCGGCAAGCAATGTATTAATACATATAATGGACCTCGCATGGACTAGAACATCATATTTACTGAGTTCATATTGCATTATTTCTGGAATGTGGGTCCCATCGAAACTAATTGAAACCCGTAAGACTTTGAAATCCAACCTCCAATTTCAGTGACGTAACGATGACGATCTCTATTGCCATTGGCTCCATCTAAACCCGTAACTACGGGTTTGACTAATTGATCTTGTTCACGAGGGCTAATCCAACGTGCGATAAATGGTTTACGGGTTTGCGTCTGAAGCCTGTAACTCGCGGCATGGTCTAATTTAATAGTTATGTAACGCAGCAGAATTTCCAGCTTGCAGCCCTTACGGGCTTGCAGATGCAGGCTTCAAATTTAATAGGGCTGAAAGTTTGTCTCTGGATGACCTTTCCTCAAATAGTATGAAAATAGTTATGTGGCATATGTAGTAGGATACTTTCGAAGGCACACTTCATATTTAATTGAATGCTATGTCATTGACATCTTACGGGTTTAGACAAGAGCTAACATGCTAAAGGTACATGGTTCATTTGATTCCATTGTCATTGTAATTTGTAAAAATATGTCATTTCAACAATACATTTGACTAATTACAGGTAAGTAAATGATTGAGCTATGCTTAATATCGAAGATGATTGTCAGGAAAAATGGGGAACTAAAACTGAAAATGAGAAATGCACATTAATGGGGTGGTTCCCATGACTGGGCAATTCATATGGAGAGTTTTAATATATTTAGGAGAGATATGGGTAATGGAAGAGGAGGAGGTATTTGTCTGTATGTTAATCCTGAATTAAAGCCTGTAGTCAGGAAACATTTTTATGCTGCTAATGATAATGCAGAAGCCTTATGGGTAAAAATAAATAGTAGTGGTCGAAATCCCAAACAGTATTGGTAAGAACATCCGATAAACTCCCAAATATGGTAAGGAAATGCAATTGCCATGGCAGATTGGAAAACTAGCGAAGTATGGACGAGTTATAATAATGGGAGATTTTAAGTACCCAGAAATAACCTTAGTTAAATTAGACTTTAGGGGGATAACAACACATCTAATTTTAAAAGGGCATTTTTTATGGTTTAAGAGCATCACTACAGTGTATAGACTGGGACAAAGCTCTTGCAAATAAAAAATGGAAGAAATAAATGGAGAACCTTCAAGGGCTTGCTGTATAAAAGCACAAACTTTGTGGCTTGAAGGAATATAGAAGTTTTCCTGTTTTTAACTTTTTCTAATCTAACACTTACGGTATATTAGAAACATGCATTGCATTGATTCATTCTATACACAAAATATATAAAAAAATCCAGAGCTACCTACATAGGCACCTGATACCCACCAATAGAATCACTGCATTCAGGTATATTTTTTAACCCTATACTACACTTCCAGCTAACAGCAGTACAATGCAGAAATCCACATTGCAATGTCTGAGCTCCTCCTTGCTTCCTTGCAGAGATTTAAAAAATCGTCTGTTCGGCAGAGCAACATCGGATGTGTAGACTGACTTCCCAGGCATTGAAACAATATTATAGTTGCCTGTGATTGGCCAAAACGAATTATGAATGTTATGCTACTTTAGCTAATGTTTTCATGGGGCATTCCTTCTCAAAATCAAGTGCCAGGAAACTGAAGAAATTTGCAAATGTCAGGGTAAGTTTATTAATGTTTATTTTGGTATTTTTTTCATGAAAAAAACATTTTTATACGCTACTGATTCTCCTCTATCAGATGAATTCATAATCTATGAAACTTAAATATGCCTTTAATAATTATATAATATGCAAGAGAATAAAAAGCAGGCATATTACATATGTAGTTCTCAGCATGCGGGTCGTTGCTAATGCTTGCGAAGCGAGGGCCGCAGTTGCTGGCAAGGAGAGCCAAAGGCGCTTCTTGCGCTGGTAAAGATGAGCACCGTAGGCGCTCATCCCTACGATTTTTGGACCTCAAATGTGGACTCTCACTAAGCGAGGGGCCGCATTTGCAGAGGTAGAGGCTCCCACGTCAGCTGCAATGAGCCGCAGGCTCACTGCAAGCCGCAAATGCGGACCCTCGCAAAGCGAGGGGCCGCATTTGCGGAGGTGGAAGCTCTACGGTGCCTCACAACCAGTTACGAACGACCACACAAGCGGGACTTGGAAAAAAAAACACAAAACACGCAATTATTAATTACGGACTAACACAAAAAAATACGAGCTGTGGGACTTAGAAAAAAATAAATTGCAGACTTACACAAAAACAATTACGACTCACAGGACTTAGAAAAAATCCATTACGGACATTCAAAAATACGACCTTAACGGATAAACCCGCGCTGAGCGGCAAACATTAAAAACCTAAAAAAAAATCATTACCCACACCAAGGGGGGACAACCAGGACCTCAGCAACACTGCTTAAACCTTGAATTCTGTCAAATTTACAAACTTTACACACTCGAAAATCCCCTAAGCGAGAGAAAAAATGGCCACCAAAAAAAACGAAAACAAGGCTATACGACCCCTAAAGTTGCTAAATTTCTCAAAGCAAATACGGCTTTTACAAAAACCAGTAAGACCTACAATATACATCATTAGCAAGGACGCTTCATCATACAAACCCGCCTACCACATACACATTCACAGCCATTTTACAACACTAACTTACAGAATGCGGAAGTACCCAGCTACACTAACGGCTTCCCATTGCGCACGCAGCCTATTTACACTACACACTTCACACATTGCTGACACTTACACCTCGGCTCCACAACAGTGCAAACCTACATTGTATGCTGCAGGGACATCAAAACAGATTGTTAGCTCTTCAGCACACTGCTTCCTGCATATATTACTTACAAATAGGTAAAGTATATTAATTTATTTAATTAGCATCACAAAATACATACACAAAAAAAAGCACTCACAACGAGCGCCAACACTGCTCATAGCACACAAACTACACCAGGGGACAGCCTTGTAATAAGCGCAAAAAGCAGATTAACGCTGACCTTAAAATGACAGGAAAAGCACCTCTGATAAAAAAAAATACAACAACCAAGAGGCTCGCAATGAGCGCCGAGATCTCAGACCACCACAAAAATGAATGTCTGTGGCAAACTGCATTACCTGCCTTACAATTTTATTGCCTCGTCATTTTTGACGGGCAAGTCGCTAGTAAGTTATATAAGCAAGATGGAAAAGACCAGATCTACCAGATCTAGAATCACAAAATACATACACAAAAAAAAAAAAAAAAGCACTCACAACGAGCTTCAACACTGCTCATAGCACACAAACTACACCAGGGGACAGCCTTGTAATAAGTGCAAAAAGCAGATTAACGCTGACCTTAAAATGACAGCAAAAGCACCTCTGATAAAAAAAAATACAACAACCAAGAGGCTCGCAATGAGCGCAGAGATCTCAGACCACCACAAAAATGAATGTCTGTGGCAAACTGCATTACCTGCCTTACAATTTTATTGCCTCGTCATTTTTGACGGGCAAGTCGCTAGTAAGTTATATAAGCAAGATGGAAAAGAGCCAACATTATGTGCATGCAAGGAATATAATAAGTCTTTCAAAAAAACAATTAGATTTTCTAAAATAGAAATTCAGGGGCAGATCTACCAGTTGTGCAGGTGGTGCAGTGCCCCAGGGCCCTCCTCTGGGGGGGGCAGCGCTGTGTAATTTAAAAAAAATGTTTGCATTTCATTTTTTTGTCTGTAGTGTTGGGGCCCACCTGGGCCCCCCATCCTAAGCCAACCCTCATGACCCCCTTTCTACTGAAGCTCCAAGAGGTGGCATTGTGGATCAGTTTAGCATGCTGGGGATATGTATCAGGGAAGAAAGTAACAGAGCAAGGGCCGCAAAGTACAGGGGGATGTGTTCTGTGAGGGAGGAAGAAAGGAGGTAGAGATTGGTGCTATGTGAGGTGGGTGCTGAGAGTAGTTGGGAGCTGTGTGGGGATGTATGCTGAGAGAGGATGACTGCTGATAAGGACTGGGTGGGTATGGATGCTAAGAGGGGTGGGTGCTGTGTGCGAGGGATATTCATAAATGTATATATATACTATATATTGAAAAGGGATTTTACTGGAAACTTAAAATGTGAGACAGGTAGATTGACAAATATTAACAAAGAGAATGCAGATGAGCTAAATAAATTAATTCCTTCTGAGGACACCAGGGAGGTTCCAATAGTTGACACATTACAACAAAATATGAGTGAAATACTTTGCAACTTTAGAATAATTGATTAACTTGGAAAGAAGTCCAAAAGATGCTTGGAACAATACATGTTAATAAATTACCAGATCTAGATCGAATATATCCAAGGATACTGAGGGAACTGTGTTCTGTGATAGCGATAGATGAAGAACACATTTTACCTTTATTTAAAAAGGGAGCTAGAGCAAATCCAGGAAATTATAGACAGTATTATTATTATAGTTAATTTATAACGCACCAACATATTCCCTAGCGCTGTACATAAGTTAAGTTCAGACAAAGAAAAATACAAATGAACATATAGCAAAGCAAGGAGGGCCCTGTCTCGTAGCTAGGAATCCAATGTCCATGGTGCATTCCCAAAGTACAAAGTTATAGTGAGTGGTAAAAGAGGGTGAGAGAAGTGATGAGCGTGTGTGGGTGGAAGGTGATACGCTTCTTTAAAGAGATGCGTTTTAAGTGAGATTTTAAATGTTTTGAGGCAAGAGGATAATCTGGTGGAGCAAGACAAGGAGTTCCAGAGACTAGGGGAAGCACAAGAAAAGTCCTGGAGGCGGTAGTGAGAGGAGGTGACAAGAGTTGTAGAAATAAGAAGGTCATTAGCAGAATGAAGAGGGCAGGTGGTGGAGTATTTGGAGATGAGAGCAGAGATGTATGGGGGGAGCGTTATTGTTGAAGGCTTTGTAAGTTAGGGTCATGATTTTAAATTTTATTCTTGAGGCTAAGGGAAGCCAGTGGAGTGATTGACAGAGAGGTGATGCCGACACTGAACGTTGTGTACGAAAGATGAGTCTAGCAGAGGCATTCATAATGGATTGAAGTGGAGATAGTCGGGTGGTGGGTAGGCCAACAAGAAGCGAGTTGCAGCAGTCTAGTCAAGAGATGATGAGAGAGTGTATTAGGATTTTAGTTGTGTGCTGTGTAATATAGTGACGAATTCTGGAGATGTTTTTTAGATGGAGAAGACAAGATTTAGTTAGTGATTGTATGGAAGGGATGAAAGACAGAGCGGGGTCCAGTAGAACTCCAAGACAACGGGCTTAGAAGGAGGGGGTGATGATGTCATTGTTGACAGTGAGAGAAATGTGAGGAATTGACGCTGTGGGAGAGGGAGGGAAAATTAAGAGTTCAGTTTTAGACATGTTGAGTTTGAGATGGTGGTGGACATCCAAGAGGATATACTAGAGAGGCAGTTGGAGACGTGTGTTAGAAGAGAGGGGGATAGATCTGGTGCAGAGAGGTAGATTTGGGGGTCATCTGCATTGAGATGATAATGAAGCCCAAAATAGTTTATGAGGGTACCAAGTGAGGAAGTGTAGATGGAGAAGAGGAGGGGGCCTAGGACTGATCCTTGGGGTACACCAACAGACAGAGGGTGAGGAGAAGAAGAGGTGTCTGAGAAGGAGATACTGAATGATCAATTTCGTAGGTATGATGAGAACCACGAAAGAGCAGTGTCTTGAATACCGAGGAAGATCCAGTCTACTATCAACCTCTCAACTTACAAACGGTCAAGAAGATCGTATTCCATCCTAGCTGCTCCCTCTCCTCTCTATCACACTTATCACCGTTCTCACTCATTTATGTAACCATTGCCTAAACCCTGAACATTTTCCATCATCTTTAAAACACGCTATAATTTCCTCAACCAATCCAGCTAAGGAATTTAATTATCGCTTTATATCACTACTTCCCCCAGCTTTAAAACTGCTTGAGCAGCTCATCTGAAATTGCCTTATCCAATTTATTTTCTCCAATTCTTTTCTTGTCCCCTTCCAATCCAGATTCTGGCCCATCAGACCACAGAAATACCTCTCACAACATTCACTAATGACTTGCTCACCGCCACATTAAAGGGTCATTTCTCTATACTAATTCTGCTGGATCTATCTCTCTCAGTTGCCCACCCTCTTCTAATCCAAATTCTCTACTCTCTTTGCATCCATGACACTGCTCTTTCATGTCTCACATCATACCTACAAGGTTGAATACTTAGTGTTTCCTTTTCTGGCACCACTTCTTCACCACTCCCTATGTCTGTTGGCATACCCAAGAGACATAGGCCTCCTACCTCCCTTCCTCTTTTACATCAATACATCCTCACTTGGAACTCTAATTAAATCTTTTGGATTTCAATATTCTCTATGCAAACAACACTAAAATGTACTTCTCAACACCAGATCTATCCTCCTCTCTTCTAGCATGAGTTTCCAACTGTCTCGCTAACATATCCTCCTGGATGTCTGCTCACCATCTCAAACTCAAAGACTGTGCTCCTTGTTTTTCCACCCTCTATTACGGAGTACACTCCTCAAATATCTCTCAATGTTGACTCCCTCCTCAAAGGCCCACTGTCTTGAGGTTCTTCTGGACCCTGCCCTCTCTTTCATTCCTCATATATATTTATATATACACACACAAAATATTGTCTTTTTCACCAATTAAATATTTAATCTAACACAAGATACAACTAAAATTCTAATACAATCTCTCATCATATCTCGCATCGACTACTTTAATTCACACCTTGCTGGTGTCCCCATTAACAGCTTGTCACCACTCCAATAGATAATGAACACCTCTGCTAGACTCATCCACCAGACTCAACGCTCAGTGTCAGCATCACCTCTCTGTCAGTCACTCCACTGCTTTCCCATAACGTCCTGAATAAAATGTATAAAGAGCTCAACAACAGTGCACCACCTTATATCTCTGCCCTTGTCTCAAAATGCTCCCCCACCCTCCCTCTCAGTTCTTGTAATGACCTTCTTTTTTCCTCCTCTCTTATCCATTCCTCTCTGAGTGCCCTCTAGTGTGTTCCCTTTGTACATATGACATTTGTCTCCTAACAGCACTGTATGCAGCCTGCACACTTTGAATTGTTGTTTATTCTTGTTGTGAACATGTTGATGAAAGGGCATTTTTTTTATAATAGCATCATTAAAACATGTGTACCCAATGTTAGTTATATGTTATTACAGTTACTTTGTTTCAAACAAAGTTGCTGTATATTCACAATGCAGTCATGGATCAAGTCTGCTTTTGTGAACCTACAGAGATACTAAAGTAGAAGATTAATGCAGCCATCTCTGAGATTGATATAAATGAATTAAAACTTGCTGACTTAGGGCCTCATTCAATTGCAATTTGGCCAATTTAATAGGGCTCTTTATAAGCACAGAGGATATTTTTTTACAGAAGTTTTTAGTTAGTGAACAAAAGCAAGGTCTTCACTAACTAAAAACTTCTGTAAAAAAATATGCTCTATGCTTATATAGAGACCTATTCAATTTGCCAAATCACAATTGAATGAGGCCCCATGCTTGGTACTTTTCTCAATTAGTTTATTAAACAAATTACTGTTTCTGTTTAAGTCAATGGAACTCCTTTTCACATTGAGCTAATAATTCAGAAATCTGTAGAAAACACTGTAATTAAGATTTAAACCATCCTTACATGGTGGTTGTTATTATACGCTAGTATGTACTTAAAGTTAACATTAACATTTTGTCAGATCTCCTTGATCTATACAGTACTACCCTTTTTGTGAACTAAAGTAACTTGTGATACTTGTATGGAATACCTTCTATTATTTCATTATAAATGTGGACATCTGTTTTAACTTGTGGTAGCTTACAGTACTTTGTGGCACTTTGTGATATTACTTTGTAGAAATATTTGGTAGTTTGTTATAATGATGTGGTGATAGTTTTGGGATGTGATATTCTGTGGTAAGTTTTAGACCCTCTACATGTGTCAAATAATTTGATTATGTTTTGTCCGGGAGAAATGCACATTGACTGCTGCTTGTGGATCCAATAACTGTTTGTATACGTGAGATATTAAGTGTAAAACTCCAAAATGTCTGAGAAACCAGCATTATGTGTTTGAACTTATATAATGAAAAATGGTAAATTCCATTACGTGAACAACCTATAAGTTTTTATTTGGTGGTATATATATATATATATATATATATATATATATATATATTTGAAGAAAGTAACAGAGCAAGGGCTGCAAAGTACAGGGGATGTGTTCTGTGAGGGAGGAAGAAAGGAGGTAGGGATTGGTGCTATGTGAGGTGGGTGATATATGGGTGGGTGCTGTGTGGGGATGTATGCTGAGAGAGGATGGCTGCTGACAAGGACCGGGTGGGGATGGATGCTAAGAGGGATGGGTGCTGTGTGGGGATGTATGCTGAGAGAGGATGGCTGCTGACAAGGACCGGGTGGGGATGGATGCCAAGAGGGGTGGGTGCTGTGTGGGGATGTATGCTGAGAGAGGATGGCTGCTGACAAGGACCGGGTGGGGATGGTTGCTAAGAGGGGTGGGTGCTGTGTAGGGATGTATGCTGAGAGAGGATGGCTGCTGACAAGGACCGGGTGGGGATGGATGCTAAGAGGGGTGGGTGCTGTGTAGGGATGTATGCTGAGAGAGGATGGCTGCTGACAAGGACCGGGTGGGGATGGATGCTAAGAGGGGTGGGTGCTGTGTGGGGATGTATGCTGAGAGAGGATGGCTGCTGACAAGGACCGGTGGGGATGGATGCTAAGAGGGGTGGGTGCTGTGTGCGAGTGATGTTTTATAAATGTATATATATATTGGGAAGGGGTTTTATTGGAAACAGGTAGTTTGACAAATAATAACCATATATATCATATCAATAATCAGAGTGAATGATAAACAAAAAATAAAACAAATATGTAACTCAAATAAAAATGTAAATGGCTTTAGTAATTCTATTCATGTTAAATTCAAGTTAACTGTTTCTGAACAAAGGCTTTTTATTTTCTGAGTTGTGTGCATGATATCAAGAATACACAGGGTGACTTTTAGTGCTTTTATTTGACAGAAGTGATTTTATTTTAACTGGTAGGAGGTGTTTGCCCTGCAATCAACTTGAACAAATCCTTGAAAGGCATATATGCATTTTTATTGTACTCCCATACTGTTTAACCATCTGAATCTACTTTACGCAAGAGCAGACAGGTGCATGTGTAATTGTAATACATATAAAGTACTCAGATCGATTGTTTTATGAACAATTATAGATTTTAAATTGTTTTAATGAGATAAATTAATAATGTTCGCAAACATGGTGTTAATTAAAGAACATTGCTTTAGATTTTTTTTTTTTTTTGCGTACACATATTTTGGATACCCATACCATCTTTCATTATTGACTCATGCCCCAAAGAAAAGGCGATTAAAATCTGCTTTGTTTGATGTAGCTTTTATTGAAGAAAGAAATAGATCTTTCAGAAGCTTCCTGGTGAGATGAAAGTCTAATTATCTCCACAAATGAAAGGAAAAGCTTTAATTAGGCCTATGCTGAATCTGTGCACTGTGAATTTGTGCATTGTGATGGATGGAGCCCACATCTCCTCAGTGACTGCGGTTAAAATAATGAAGGAAAGAGGTAAACCTGCTCCCATGATTCAGTTGGAAGGGTTGAGACAGAGAGGTACACATGTGTTATGAGAGTGTGCCCAGAGCAGCTGCCACAGGCCATGTTTTTGTACAGTGCACTCGGCTGTTTTCCAGCCTCCTCCTGAGCTTTGATCTCTTTGCAGACAGCAGGGGTCCTAACAAAACAAGCTTTTATGTTTCACTCAGTTTCACTCTCTCTTGCAGCATCATTTACACTGAAGATATAACGAAGACGGATAAAATATTGTTATTTTCTAGAGTAATTAATGGACAACCATGGATGCGATTCAAGTGGGTAATGATATTCTGTAGAGGAAATATTTGTTACTAGCCTGAAGGACTTGGATGCCTTAAATGCTTTATCTCTTTGGCAAGGAAAATTAACTAATCATTTTTTTTCTTTCTATTTGCTTTCTATTTTTGTCAAGTGAAGGAAAGCATTTTTACACACTGTGTTGGTATGCTTTTTTATTTTTTTCGGGACATGTATTTTATGTTTAGAACGCTACAGCATAGCTTCTTATGTGTGCCAATAGTACATGCGGCTTATTTTGTCTGCATCTAATGCAGCTGGTAGCAGGAAGGTCAAACTGTTACTTAGCCACATCGTTAGCTTCAAAATATTCTTCATCCTTTTAACCATACAGTTCCTTGACATGAAAGTCCAATTAGGAGAATTGTTTGCACACCTTTCTATCCAGTACATAAACTACTGGAATCAAAGCCAGATTTATGATTTTATTGTATTTCATAAAATTTTTTAATCATCATTGGAAATATGTTCTTATTTTTTTCAATAAAAAAAAAAAAAGAACTGGTGAGAGTGTGTGAGAAAAGTATAAATACAACACTAGTTAAGGGACTTTAAAATAAAACTTGTCAGCTAAGAATTTCACTAGTCCTCACAGCAAAAAACTGTGATATGTCCCATGATGTTTAACACAAAAATCCTAAAATTGCTTAAAGCAAAATAAAGCCCAAGGGTAGTTTCTGAAAAATGAGAATGGAATTTAGGTACATTTGTGTGAAGTCAATATATATAAGTAGATGTTCCCTCTTGAATTCAACCTTAGTGTCTATTAAACCTACATTTAAGGTGAATAAGAGGTCAACATAAAAAACTTAGCTGAGACTTAGTAAAATATATAAATATGTATGAAGAAAAGGCACTGGGGAAAAGAGAAAGAGATAGGCTAAGAGAAACATGAAATCAGAAGGCATTAATATCCAGACAGGTGTGAAGTGTAAAGAGACAAAGGAGAGGGAAAAAGTGTCAGGCCGAAAACAATGTTTGAAAACATGTTAAAATGTCCTTAAAATTAATGTAAAACTGTGTTTTATTCCCAATTGTTGTCAGGACAGATAAACAGAAAGATAGTGTGTCAATATCCTTTAAACAGTCACAATATTTTTTTATGAGTTTCTTGACTTAAATGTTCATTAAACATCTGTTCTTGAAGGAAATTAAAACAATTTCTCTTTTACACTCAATAGGAATGCATCAGCACACAAAATTACACAAGAGTATAAACTGGCAATATTGTGTTCAATGACATTGAGTGCAACTATAGTGAAGCAAAACTGAGAACTGAGGGTGCACATCAAATTATGTTTATATTATGATACAGAACAGATGTTTTATTAACACCGAACATCCTCAGGATCTTTAGTTTCTTTGGCACCTTCATTTGTAGTATCTAGTTTTCGTTAATGCTGCAGTTGGCACACAGATTACTTTGCTATTGCTGGATTATTTTATATACTTCAAAACAATAATGGGAACTGAAACATCAGTTTTCCAATAGCAAATAACCATTGCAGCCTTCGGTGAACCACTTGGTTACCTCTGGGAAGTTTTGTGAATCTAGGGGGATGTACAGGTATAGCTCATAATAATGAATGTCCTTGTACCCAGTTAGCACTGGGCCACTGAAGCCACCAGATGTGCTCTATTCCATCATATGGTGCCTTGAGAGGTATGTAGAAATTGTGTTTTCCTTTTATAAAAAATTATTGCGGAATCGATGAAGATAGAAATGTTTTAGTATGTGAAATGTGTGTGTGTCTTTAATTATACTAAAATAACAGAAAGAATTATCCAGTACAAGTATTGTGAACATTATAGTGACTATTAAGTATTATGGGATATATATGGGAGGACCTTCTAAACATTGCGTGCTTGGATCTAAGAATTTTGCACACACCAAGTTGCTCGTTGAGAAAATAGACACTTAGGGCTCTAATCCATACCTCACGCATCCTAAAATCTGTGATAATTGAACTCGGAAAACGCTATCAAGCTTTCACATCACATTCTGATGTTTATGTGGAAATCTCCCTGATTGCTCGTAATCTGCAAAAAGCCTCTAGATCTCTAGCCCTAAAATGATTGCAGCCTTACCACAGCCTTATCACAGGAGAGTTTGAAGTTCAGTAAACATACTACACTGGCTTACCTAATCCTTATCTAATTATATAAACCTCTTCACATGGCAATAACAATAAAAAATAATGCAGGGGGTTTATAAAATGCCGCTCTCCCTGATTGCTCGTAATCTGCAAAAAGCCTCTAGATCTCTAGCCCTAAAATGATTGCAGCCTTACCACAGCCTTATCACAGGAGAGTTTGAAGTTCAGTAAACATACTACACTGGCTTACCTAATCCTTATCTAATTATATAAACCTCTTCACATGGCAATAACAATAAAAAATAATGCAGGGGGTTTATAAAATGCCGCTACCCCCTATGAGAACAGGGATCCCTAAGATTCACCTAATCCCCAATATGAACTGAGGGTTCCCTGGGGATTACCCTGCTCACACACTATAAGCTGGAGGATCCTAAGAATTCCCCTTTCCACAAACTAGCCCTTATAACCCAGGGATCTCAAATCTTAAGCATAACCATGGGGTTCTCTATGGCCCCTCATGGCACCTAAATGTAACCCGTGCCACGGAGGTCCTAACAAACCACTGTTGCATATAAATATTTACCCCCTGCCACTGAGGTCCTAAACAGTCCCCATGGCATCCAAATATTTTTTTGGAATCAGTTCTGTAAATCAGTGCAGTGTTTTCTGTCTGTTGCAGTAATCAGTGTACAAGTGGGAGTGGGTGTGGCTTGATCTATGTACGTTATATCTGTGTGCATTTGTGTGAGGTTCTGTTTGAATCAGCTCTGTAAATCAGTGCAGTGTTTTCTGTCTGTTGCAGTAATCAGTGTACAGGTGAGAGTGGGTGTGGCTTGATCTGTGCAAGTTATATCTGTGTGCATTTGTGTGAGGTTCTGTTTGAATCAGTTCTGTAAATCAGTGCAGTGTTTTCTGTCCTATTGCAGTAATCCGTGTACAGGTGAGAGTGGGTGTGGCTTGATCTGTGTAAGTTATATCTGTGTGCATTTGTGTGAGGTTCTGTTTGAATCAGCTCTGTAAATCAGTGCAGTGTTTTCTGTCTGTTGCAGTAATCAGTGTACAGGTGAGAGTGGGTGTGGCTTGATCTGTGCAAGTTATATCTGTGTGCATTTGTGTGAGGTTCTGTTTGAATCAGTTCTGTAAATCAGTGCAGTGTTTTCTGTCCTGTTGCAGTAATCCGTGTACAGGTGAGAGTGGGTGTGGCTTGATCTGTGCAAGTTATATCTGTGTGCATTTGTGTGAGGTTCTGTTTGAATCAGCTCTGTAAATCAGTGCAGTGTTTTCTGTCTGTTGCAGTAATCAGTGAACAGGTGAGAGTGGGTGTGGCTTGATCTGTGCAAGTTATATCTGTGTGCATTTGTGTGAGGTTCTGTTTGAATCAGTTCTGTAAATCAGTGCAGTGTTTTCTGTCTGTTGCAGTAATCAGTGTACAAGTGGGAGTGGGTGTGGCTTGATCTATGTACGTTATATCTGTGTGCATTTGTGTGAGGTTCTGTTTGAATCAGCTCTGTAAATCAGTGCAGTGTTTTCTGTCTGTTGCAGTAATCAGTGTACAGGTGAGAGTGGGTGTGGCTTGATCTGTGCAAGTTATATCTGTGTGCATTTGTGTGAGGTTCTGTTTGAATCAGTTCTGTAAATCAGTGCAGTGTTTTCTGTCCTATTGCAGTAATCCGTGTACAGGTGAGAGTGGGTGTGGCTTGATCTGTGTAAGTTATATCTGTGTGCATTTGTGTGAGGTTCTGTTTGAATCAGCTCTGTAAATCAGTGCAGTGTTTTCTGTCTGTTGCAGTAATCAGTGTACAGGTGAGAGTGGGTGTGGCTTGATCTGTGCAAGTTATATCTGTGTGCATTTGTGTGAGGTTCTGTTTGAATCAGTTCTGTAAATCAGTGCAGTGTTTTCTGTCCTGTTGCAGTAATCCGTGTACAGGTGAGAGTGGGTGTGGCTTGATCTGTGCAAGTTATATCTGTGTGCATTTGTGTGAGGTTCTGTTTGAATCAGCTCTGTAAATCAGTGCAGTGTTTTCTGTCTGTTGCAGTAATCAGTGAACAGGTGAGAGTGGGTGTGGCTTGATCTGTGCAAGTTATATCTGTGTGCATTTGTGTGAGGTTCTGTTTGAATCAGTTCTGTAAATCAGTGCAGTGTTTTCTGTCCTGTTGCAGTAATCCGTGTACAGGTGAGAGCGGGTGTGGCTTGATCTGTGTAAGTTATATCTGTTTGCATTTGTGTGAGGTTCTGTTTGAATCAGCTCTGTAAATCAGTGCAGTGTTTTCTGTCTGTTGCAGTAATCAGTGAACAGGTGAGAGTGGGTGTGGCTTGATCTGTGCAAGTTATATCTGTGTGCATTTGTGTGAGGTTCTGTTTGAATCAGTTCTGTAAATCAGTGCAGTGTTTTCTGTCCTGTTGCAGTAATCCGTGTACAGGTGAGAGTGGGTTTGGCTTGGCCTGTGTAAGTTATATCTGTGTGCATTTGTGTGAGGTTCTGTTTGAATCAGCTCTGTAAATCTTTTCTTCCTGTGGGCTGTAATCCGGGTACAGGTGAGAGTGGGAGTGGCTTGGCCCGTGTAAAGGTTTATCTGTGTGCATTTTGTCGTGTTCTGCTGAATCAGTTCTGTGAGGCAGTGCAGTGTTTTCTGTCCTGTGCTCATTTATCATTGTACAGGCGAGTAGGTGGGGTCTATTTTAACAAGGGAAGAGCGAGCTTGGGAGCTTGTAATCATTTCTAGTGTAAGTGTAGTTAGTGTGTAGGAGATTGAATAAAAGGAGGAAATTCATTTTTTTTCTGTTTTGTTTGGGTTAAGGTGTAGAAAAGCAATCTTTATACAAATACATTGATTTGTTTTCTCACTGTATCTTTGTAGCTGATAATCATGAGTCAGTCCAGTGGCAACCTCACTCAGTGTATATCCTGCCAAATATATGCACTACTGGAACAGATGATCCAGGGTCCATACCTCTGTGACAGGTATGAGCACGTTGCCTCTCTGGAAGCTCAAATTGAAGATCTGGAGAGGAGAATTGCAGCACTTAGTGATACTGCTCCACTGGAAAGGCAGGTGGTGCTCACAGAGCACAGTTTAGCTGGGCCTAGTATGGAGGGAGGAGCTGGGGCTAGTGAGGATGGCCAGGGAGGTAGCTGGGTTACAGTTAGAAGGGGAATCAGGGGGAACAGGAGTAGCCAGGCCAGTTCTGAGTTGGCAAACACCAACAGATTTGCCAGATTGATTGAAACTGTTGGCGATGTCCATTCAGGAATGGCAATGCCAGATAGAGCTGTTCCCTCTAACAGCCGGGAGAACAGTTCTACTGGAGGAGAGGGAGGGCAGAATAGGCAGAGCAACAGACATGTTTTGGTGGTAGGGGACTCTATTATTAGGAAGGTAGACAGGGTCATTTGTCACCCAGATCCCAGCAATTAAACCGTTTGCAGTCTCTCTGGTGCTCGGTTTCGGCATGTTGTGGATCGGGTGGATAAATTATTGGGAGGGGCTGGTAATGAACCGGCGGTCTTGGTATACATTGGTACCAATGACAAAGTTAGTGGAAGAGGGAGCGTCCTAAAGAATGATTTTAGAGATCTAGGGAATAAGCTTAAAGCAAGGACCTCCAAGGTAGTATTTTCTGAGATAATACCAGTGCCACGTGCTAGCCCAGGGAGGAAGAAGGAGCTTAGGGAGGTTAATGCGTGGCTAAAAAAGTGATGCAGTGCAGAGGGTTTTGGGTTTTTAGAGCACTGGGCTGACTTCTCACTTTGGTACAATCTCTATAGCAGGGATGGATTGCAGAACGGCTGGGGGAGTTTTTAAACTTGTAGGTGGGAGGGAGGGACTATATAGAAGTATTGGGGTAAATAGGGTAGAGAGGGAAAGGGATTAATTAGTTACCAATGGGGGAGGAGAAGGGGGAGGGTTACAATAGACAGTAGGGAGGTATTAATAGGGGCCTCAAATACAGTGGCAAGCACTTCACAACGGCAGAGCCATAGCAACATAAAGTGTATGCTTGCCAACGCAAGAAGTTTGCCTTGGAAAATGGATGAGCTAGAAATATTAGCAGTACAAGAAAAAGGGGGTTTAATAGGCATTACTGAAACATGGTGGGATAAATCTCATGACTGGACTGTTAATCTGGATGGTTATAACCTGTTTAGGAAAGATAAAGGAAATGGTAAAAGAGGAGGAGGGATCTGTCTGTATGTTAAGCCTGAATTTAAGCCAATAGTCTGAGAAGATATTTATGCTGGCACTAACGGCATCATTGAATCTTTGTGGGTTGAGCTAAATAGTGGAGGAGCTAATTCTAAATGCAAATTGGTGGGGGTATGCTATAAACCCCCAAATATAGCTGAAAGTGAGGAAATACAATTATTGTTACAGATTGGAAATGCAGCTAAGCATGGGCAAGTTCTAATAATGGGATAATAAAACTGGATAAATGAGAGCAGCAGCTCAGCTAAGGGGAGCAGGTTCTTGAGTACACTCTGGGATTATTATCTGGCCCAGGTAATACAAGAACCTACTAGAAATTGGGCCATCTTGGAATTAGTCATCACAAGTAATATTGATATAATATCAAATGTTAAAATAGGGGAACCCGTGGGGAACAGTGATCTCAACACAGTATCATTTGAGATTGGATACAAAAAACAGAGTTGTAAGGGGCCAACAAAAACTATAAATTTTTAAAGGGCTAACTTTAATGGGCTACGGGCAGCAATACTACATATAGACTGGGACAAAGAACTTACAGGGAAAAATACTGAAAATAAATGGACAACATTCAAATCCTTACTAAATAAACATACTCATCGGCATGGACCATGTGGAAATAAAATGAATAGGAGTAAATCATATCCCATGTGGCTTAACAATGACTTAAAGATCATGATGAGGAAAAAGAAACATGGATTTAAATTATACAAGAAGGAGGGAACAGAGGCAGCTTTATGTGACTATAAGGAAATCAACAAGGCTTGCAAAAGGGCTATTAGACTGGCTAAAATAGAAAATGAGAAGTCAGTTGCAATGGAAAGTAAGACTAACCCTAAAATATTTTTTAAATATATTAATGGGAAGAAGGCGAGGAAGAAAGCTATAGGAACATTACAATGTGACACAGGCCATCTGATAATTAGTGACCAGGAAAAGGCAGATGAGCTAAATAGGTTCTTTTCGTATGTACCAGTGGTTGGGACACCGCAACATAATGGGGCTACACTAGCATCACTAAATAATTGGTTAACGCAGGAAGAAATCCAAAAGAGATTGGAGAAAATAAATGTTAATAATGCCCCAGTTCCTGATGGAATACATCAAAGGGTTCTGAGGGAGCTGGGTTCTGTAATAGCCAAACCATTATATCTAATCTTTCAAGACTCACTCACTACAGGGTCTCTACCGGATGACTGGAGAAAAGCAGAGGTGATACCTATATTTAAGGGATCTAGAGCAAATCCGGGAAATTATAGACCAGTGAGCCTCACATCTGTAGTTAGGAAGCCTTTAGAAGGGTTAATAAGGGACAGAATACAAGAATATGTCTATTTGAACAAGATCATAGGTAGCATTCAACAAGGATAGGTCATGTCAGACCAATCTAATTAGTTTCTATGAGGAGGTTAATAAGAACTTGGATCAGGGCAACTCAGTGGATGTAGTCTTTTTAGATTTTTCAAAGGCATTTTATACAGTGCCACATGGAAGACTAGTGAGCAAACTAAGGGATACAGGAATTGCAGTAAATATCTGCTCATGGATCGAGAGCTGGCTTAAAGACAGGAAGCAAAGGGTTGTTGTGAATGGAACATACTCCGAATGGTCTAATGTGATAAGTGGGGTTCCTCAAGGTTCAGTATTAGGTCCTTTCCTTTTTAACATATTTATTAATGACATTGAAGTAGGACTCGAAAGTAGTGTCTCCATTTTTGCTGATGACACTAAGTTGTGCAAGGTAATAAAATCAGATAATGATGTACTTTCCCTACAAAAGGATTTGCATAAATTAGAGAAATGGGCGGCTAAATGGCAGATGAGATTTAATACAAATAAATGCAAGGTTATGCATTTGGGAAGGAACAATAGCCATGCAATCTATAATCTTAATGGAGCAAATCTAGGGGTATCAGATATTGAGGGATTTGGGAGTACTAGTGGACAACCACCTAGGTAACAGTGCTCAAAGCCAAGCAGCGGCTTCAAAGGCAAATAAAATATTAGCATGTATTAGGAAGGGTATAGAAGCAAGGGAAGCAAATATAATTCTGCCACTATACAAAGCCCTAGTACGCCCTCATTTGGAATATGGAGTACAATTTTGGGCACCACCTCATAAAAAAGACATTTTAGAGCTGGAAAAAGTACAGAGAAGGGCTACAAAACTAATAAGGGGAATGGAGGGGCTAAGTTATGAAGAAAGACTAACAAAACTAAACTTATTTCCGCTAGAAAAAAGGCATCTACGAGGGGATATGATTACCTTATTTAAATATATCCAGGGTCAATATAAGGCTTTGTCAAGTGAACTTTTTGTAGCAAGAGATGTTCAACTGACAAGAGGACACCCTTTAAGGTTAGAGGAAAAAATATTTCACCTTAAACAAAGAAAACGGTTCTTCACAGTTAGGGTGGTTAAACTGTGGAATTCTCTACCAAAGGAGGTGGTAACAGCGAATTCGATAGACAACTTCAAAAAGGGGTTAGATAAGTTTTTGAATAAAGAGGGCATTCAAGGCTATTCTAGATAACTAGCGAAGGAATATTAATCCAGGGAGATATTCCCTTATGAGACAATTGGCAAAGTTTCAATGGAATTTTTTTTCTGTTTGCCTTCCTCTGGATCAATTAACAATTAATAATAAATAGTCCACATATTAAAAAGATCAATAGAGATCTAAAAAGATTGAAATTGATGGACTAACTCTTTATTCATCCTCCAATACTATACTATTAATAATTATTTAACAACAAATTAATTAATAACTAATCCGCATATTGCAGATCAGAGGAGATCTTAGCAGGTTGAACTTAATGGACTGAAAGTCTTTTTTCAACCTTAATTACTATGTAACTATGTAACTATGTAACTATATTAACCTTTTGCCACAGAGGTCTGTAACTGACCCCCATGGCAGTTAAAACTAATATTTAGATGCCACAGGGGTCCAATAAAAATCTGTGTGGCAGGTGGTTAGCATTACGGACCCTAGGGACCCTAATGGTTAAAGTTAAATATACCATGGAGGTTTGTGGAGACCATTAGGTTATGGAGGTTAAAAACATATCCAAGTTTCATGGATTAATACATTTCTACACTCTATAGACAAATAGCAGCCTTTATGTATGCCGCAAGTCTCATAAAACATTTTATTTTTATTAATATCTAAAAATCCCTCTAATGATTATGTGTACACCTCCACAGATCCCTGATCCCCACCAAATCAGCATGCAGCATTAGTGGATCAATTTAACCCATTATTCACCTGCTGATTTTTCCTCAGCCATTAGGAGAGCAGTGATGTCAACCAGCAAGTCACTGCTGGGATATGACTCCATGCTGCTTCCGGTCTGTGCTGTGCTTCTGCAATAGCACCTAACATAGTGCCACACTACATATCCCAGGATGCTTTTCAGCCCAAACAGGAACCCCAGGGTTTAATTCAAATGTTTAGATAACCTGATTGGCTAAAACAAATTATGCTAATTTAGCCTTGTGTTTGGAGGGGGTGTTAACCATAATTTTCAGAAATTACAATACATTTTGCCATTTTCAAGGTAAGTGTTTACATGTTTATTTTGGTATTTTTTTTCATGCAAAATAATGACTGTGGAGTTCTTTGTCCATAAGGCCCCCTAAGGTAATAGTTAGGGTGCCATGGTTAAAGTGAAGGTATGGGGGCCCAAAGAGACCTGTATGGTAACGGGTAATTTTATGTGACTTGGGAGTTACAGTTTGAGACCCTTTTTTCTATACAAAACTGTTTCTTGCTATTCCCTCAGCATATCTGAATTTTGCTAATTTCTGTGCACCTGTAACTTGTTTAGTTTTTAGTTTTTATTTGTATCAGCTAGCATGACTATATTATCGACCAATGTAGAATTTTGGAAATTAATTGATTCATCACTTATTTCCTACTTTCTTTGCACTATACTTTTGCTTTTTCAGTTTTTAACTGATGTCGAATGAAATGTAGATTTAAATGTATCAGTTACTCTTTACTATAGAGAAATTATTTATATATTAATAACTAAGTATATTTAATGACTTTCATCGCTTTCCCTGTAATTTAAAATACATTAGTGTGTTTATATTAGCTTTTACAGTGCTACAGACAGGAGTTCTCTCTAGTACCTGTAGGATTTTTGGCAACATTCGCCATTTACGGGAGTGAAAACAAATGCGGGCTTGAATAGCGATTTGCGATTGTAACATTTACGAGCTTGAAAGATCAAAGGCTTAGCTGGGTAGGAGTTCAAATTTTGGCAACTGCTGTTGTTTTTCAGCCTGTAACCCCCAGATTGTTTGTGGGTAGCTAAAAGAGTCCAATTTAACTTTTGCTGGCTCCTAAACGGGGTTAAGGAACTACAATTAGGCAAATTTAATAGGGCCCTTTATGTGTAAATGTTGAAAGAGACAACCAATTTGGTTCACTTCTAATACGTGGTTTACTTGTATAGATCCAGATGACTGCAAGTTACTAAACCTTTTAAAAATATTTATTCTGCAAGGCATCACAACCATCCTTTGCAGTGAATTGAACAATGTCAGTTACTGTTAATTCTGAATTGTGTTGCTGAAGATAAAATCAACTTTATTCTAATCTCAAAAGGTTACCACTTGTCATTTGTAATGTTTCTGCATATTTGTATAATGTAATCATGTTTCTTTGCAGGCAAGATTTTGCAGAGTAATCAAACCAAATATTGACTTGCTGACCTCTGAACTGTTTCTAGTTTCATTAATGTATATTTATGATTGGTGCATATACTAGATGAGGTCTATCAAAATTTTTCAATTGTCATCATGTAATTTTCTCTTGCATCTTTGCACCTATCAATCTATGATAATATTTGAACAGTCTTTGAAACCTCAGTGTTCAGTGTGCTCTATTGGAGAATCTATCATTGTAACCATTTGCACTGCATCCTACCCCTTCATCCCAGGTTAAAGTGCATTAGAATCGCTGATCAGTGGATTGTCAACAATTCAAAAAACACAAGGGCTCAGGTAGAAGTACAACTTAAATTTGAAATACTGTTATCTTTTTCTCTATCTGCCTTACATTCCACAGCTTAGTTTTGTTCTAAAATGTTAAGTTCATCCCATGCAGCTTTTTGGTGTTATTAAGGTTACTCTACTATGAAACTGGTATCCCTGAAAGTTCTATTGGAAACAGTAACATGCCAGTTAAATAACAGATGGCTCCCATTTAGGGAGCCATTGCATAGCTTGTCTCCCACAGTTGCTCCTCAACCTACCTGACACAAACCAAGACTGTTAACCTATTGTTCTCTAGCCCTAACATGTGCATGCAGTCTGTTGCCAGAGACTCTGATTCTGAAGCCCAGTAGTCTCTGTAGCAGTGCAGCAGAACTCTACACTATCCTTAAGACCTCCTATATCCTGATATCTCGATATAAACCCTCTCCCATTGCATACCTATATATGCAGGGGAATTATTACCCTTTGGCCTATCACCCCCTACCCCCTATGTGCTCAGGAATCAGAGAGAACTCCTGAGATTCCCTCCTCTCTTGTGCTGAAGGTTTTCCCTTTCCCCACTAACCACAGATTTCCATGTATACCTATAACCATGGGTGTTTATATAGACCCCCATGACAACTAATTCTTAACCCCTATCACATATGCACTTAAAGGACCTCCATGGCATCTAACATTAACCCCAAGCCATGGAGGTTCTGTAAGGACCTCCATGGTACCTATCATTAAACCCTAGGTCACAGAGGTCCTATAAGGACCTCTGTGAGATCTAAAATTATCATTCCCCAAATTAGACAATCAGCAATTGAATCAAATTTTTATCTGCCATCTTCTTAATCAGTTCACATAACACATGGATCAAAGATGGAGTAAGTAAGTTTATCATGACTTATTTAAGCCTAAAATGTGGAGATTCACTAAACTATAACAGGGGAGGACAAATGGTTTGAATGACAATTTCTCCTTAGGAAATAAACCATAATGAAGTATCTCAAAGCACATCATAGCCCATAAGAAATACATGTTCATCATTGATTTTCTTTATTACTTAATTAGCGTGTAATTTTAATTTTGTAGTGTAGTGTTTAAACCCCCATGGCATGTCATGTGTTTATTTAGTTTACCATGGGGGTCTGTGTAGATCCCCATTATATCTTAGGGGTTAAATTAGTTACACATGGGGACTTATCTAGATTCCCATGGTAGGTAGGGGGTTAAATTAGGTTACCATGGGGGTCTGTATAGACCCCCATGGTATGGGCTTTATTGATTAGTTGCCATGGGATTTCATTTAGGGGTTAACATTAAATGCCACAGAGGTCTGTGTTGGACCTCCAGTGGCAGGAAGTTAATTATTTAAATGCCATTGGGACAAGGGTTAACCTATAGGTGCAACCAGGGTCTTTTAATGTATTTTACACAGCTGTGAATCGGTTCAAAGGGCTGAAAATTGCAAGTTTCCTTATAAGAAATAGAGCACATTGAAGTATGGCTAAGGGTGTCATAGCCCTCCATAGGAATTAGGCTTTGCAAGCCACTGAGAAGTACATCTCAGTCCTTGTGATGATTAACTATGAGCCCTATTCTATTTGAGTAACGGGATTAGCGTTGCTCCATAAAGGCTGCTGCTGGAGCTTTTCGACCCATACTTTACACACCTATTCAAAGCTCCACATCAGTAATATTACTGAGCACAGCCACATCGTATTAACCTAAGCCTTTGCAGTAAGGTACAAGGCTCATGTTTTGCTGAAAAGTCTGTGCTCAGTAAGTTACTGAGCACAAACAAACCTAAAAAAATGAGAATCCCTGGGGATTCCCTCCATTCATTCATGCAGTGGAGTGGAGGGAATTCCCAGAAATCCCCTTCCCTGCTCAGTCCATACACAAACCACATCCCCCACCCGATCTCCATACCCAATCACATATCCATTGAGATCCCCCCCATAGCAATTAAAATATGATAGCTTAGTGATTCTCTCCCATAAGACTTAAGTCCAGCAGAATGCAATTTCTTAGATCTCTATGTGTTATGATATAAACTGCAGACAAAAAATCCAGTGGAAACATTCACAATTGTCTCATCATGTATCATATGTGTGTATTGTGTCAAATATATAAGTAAGAATTTTAGAGAATAAATAAAGAGCGAGATAACTAAGTTTTCTTTTTATAAACTATATAAAAAGTCTGTACAAGTTTTGTAGAAAAAAAGTTAATATCAACACCTCTTTTGTTGTTTATTGAGCCTGTATATACAGCAGGGTAAAGTTTTACATGGTAAGACCCAATTCTTTTCTACTCCCATAACCTGCACTTCTCATCCTATTTCATAAATATACACTAGAAAGTGATGTAAGAGAAGAAATGCATTAGTACTCATTTTAATCTAAATGCCAAATTAATGTACATATTCTTTGATTTGCTTTGTATACATGAAGTTTGGAAGTAAAGCTTGGATTTTGTCTCAGCCAAGCTATTTGTTTCTACGTGTTATATATTATTCCTCAGTTAATTGCATTTGTCACATGTGTATAGTTAGAGCAGTTTTATGGTTTCTTTATTATACCTGGTGGGTATGCTTTAGTTGAGTAGCAAATTGTTTTTAACAACATTAATTCTATTGACACCATTGAACTAATTAATCACTTCTGTGTTACTGACAGATCTTTACTAATTTACTTATGGGTTCTGGCAAGGATGAGTTAATTAACATGTTTTACCACTAGTTTTTAGAAGTCAATTAACTATTCCAGTTGCAATTAACCATTTCAGCGGTATTAAGCATTATGAAGCAACAAATATGTTCCCCTGCTACAAGCAAGATCAGATTTCCTTTTCTTTATTAAAGCTGCAGATTAGTAACCGTTTTAAGGAGAAACAATGGAAATCTAATTGAATTTGCAATTTTAAAGGATACTAACATTTGACATTTGTAAGAGCTTGTTCAAAATTAAAACAATATTAATAAAACAAACTTTTTCTTTTCGCACGTTTAGTTTTATTTTTTGCTGTCTGAAAAATCTCTGTTACTACCTAAATTTCCTACAGGATTTCGGCAAGTTTAGTATCAGTCTAATATTTAATAAAATATATAGAGAAAGTAATTTTAAAGGCCATTCACTAAGTATATGTGTTAGGAGCTGCTGTAGATTACAGATTGCCCCTGCTCATTGCTGCTATGTCCATTGCTATTTTTACAAACATTAAAATGTACCCTGTAATGTGCTATGATGATGGCCCATGTAGATCTCCAACTACTAACACCCCTATTTTCCTAAATTCTCTTTGGTAGTCCCACTACAGAAATCACAAAAAATACCAACAGCTAAAATATATAAAAAATCTGTGGGGATCCACGGACTCCACCAGGAAAATCCCTACATGCTTTGAAAGGAGGCTGGTCGATATTGTGAGAATACTTAAATAAATAATAATGTATATTTCTTAACTAGCTTACCATAGTCCATACCAGGTTGTTTTGCTTAGCTCCACTAGTTAAGTCATAAGTACCTAATGTAGCCCGTAATAGCCCAGTGTGCTGGAATGGGTGTAATAAAATAGCCTCCACCAACATAACTAATAGGGGGTCTATTTGGTTCCTCATCACTGACCCCTGGCACTACTAGTTATAAGGGGGTGCAATGTCCATCTCAACCACACCCTTGTCTGCAAGGATATGGGAGCTACTAACCTCAAAGTAGCCAGCCAGAGAAGGATTGTATTCCCCACTTATTGGCCAATATGTAGCCAGTAAAAGTCATAGAAATTAAGCATTTTTTGTTTCTCCTTTTGCTTAACCAGACTCTAGCATTAATTTCAAAAAACATGATTAAAATAAAAATACATTTGCAGAGGGTTTATTTTAATTGTAATTATTCATGAGCAATAAGCTCATCTCAAACCAATATGCAGTGTAAAAAATATTGAGTTTTTTTTATATAAACACATTTTTTTTATGCTGCTTGATCATGGGGGGTCATGATGAACTGCTTCCTTACTAGAACAATTAAATATGCTGATGAGTTTCTTTTCATTGCAGTCCGTCTCTGTCCACCATGGGCTTCCTCAATTCACCCATTACTTTTGCAACACCTTAGGAATTACACATATGAATATACATGGGCTTCCCTCAATGTAGCTGTGGGAGATATCGCTATTGCAAATACTACATAAATGTAAGTTATCATGATAGGCAATGTTTGACGTTTAGTAAATCAGGTATTTTGGACTTTAAATAAATATGAATTAATTTATTTTGGCGGGTGCACTATAAATGTATTTTTCTCTCTCTGACTTGAATTGACTTTCAACCTTTTACCCCTATCCATTTTATAACAATTTCTCTTTTTTGATCTCACTCTCCCTGTGGTCTTCTTCTATTCTCCATTCTGACTTTCACTCATTATAATACCACTTTACTTTCTGATCCCCTTATCCTGTCCCATTTTAATTTCCCACCATGTTTTTTTGTCTTCGCTCCATCTTCTAATCTACTGCTCTCACCCTCTAATTCCCTAAATCTTAAAAAACAGTATGCAGATTAAAATAAGTAAAGTTTTTTTTTTTCTTACTTTTTACACTGTCTGTTTTCTCCTCAAGCATAGCTGATTTTCTCCTCCTCTCTGTGCCTCTTCAGGGGCATGTTCAACTCTGCCTGGGGTCTGGACTACTATGGAGTTAGGTAACAGACTGGGCTTTGGTTTCACTGGCCCCAGGACATCATTAGCTACACCCCACTGTACACACATATGTAACTGCATTAATGTAACTGGCTTGCAAAGGGCATGCCCAGCGCACGAGGCATCATAGACCCACCCCATTTACTGGGCATGCTCAGTCCAAAGCACAATCTGACTGGTGAGACTTATTTTAGTCCAGCTTCCAGGCAAAGCTGGACACACAGATAGCAGGAGATAAGCAGCCCTGCTTAATGGGAATTATTAGTGAATGCACTACTATACTAACTCATTGAGTTTAATTACATATTTTTCCATTATGTTTACAATGCATCATAGGTTGAAATTTATGTTGAATTTTTAATATATTTCAAGCAGTTTAAACTTCCACAGTGTTACATTTTAACCTGATTTGCACCTCATCCTATAAATTAAATAAATGCATAAATCATCATTAATTACCTATTCAACTGATGCCTGCACTTTATACTTTAGCCTTCATTAGCATGAGTGAGTGAAATTATCCCAGAAGGTGTGATGCACACGTTCATGTGTTTTTCCCACGTCTCTGTAGAGTTATCAGTTCTCAAAAACAGGCTTTTTTGTTGAAAACCATATGTCAAAAGGGCCTCCTGTTTAAATGTTTTATCTCAGAAGTCATAACGGAGCTAGAAAAGACCTGTGAGAGATTTATGTTTTCAAATTTGTCACATAGGTGATATATTACTGTAGGGTACATGATACTTATATTATCAAAGATTGCCCTGTGCATCTGACTGATTAAATCGTGATCGTATTCTGCTTTTCTTAACTGTCTAAGCTGTTTCTGATTATTTTTTCTAACATGTTGTAATACAGATTTCATAGCGCTTTTAAAACAAATACATTTTATATTTATATATGTGTTAACACTAGCAATACTATAATATAATCCACACATTCCATTTCTATCTATCTATCTATCTATCTATCTATCTATCTATATATATATATATATATATATATATATATATATATATACTTATTTATAAAAAAAATATTGGTGCATTCTTAAATTCATATATGCACATGCTCAGAATGTTTCATACTTTATGGTTACCATGTGATGATGTTTTAAGGTATTTAATGCAAGGTTACTAGAACAGAATGGATTATCGTATAACCACTTTTTAGGATAGTTGAAGAGCCACTAAACTCATTTACATTCAATAAAAATGTATCTTTTGTATACTTTTTATAAACATTGTAGTGAAATATATTAAATATTTTAATTGCTTTATTTTGTCATTCATATAGGTATAGGGGTCACAATTTTCCCCCTTATATTCTCCTTCACAGAGATCCCTCATGTTGTCTAACTTGAATACGAAGAATATACAAAGAGGATGCCACTGTTGGTGGCAGACCCATGCACACACCTGGGCAGGATACATTTACAATTTGATAGGGGGGTCCTCCAGACAGCTATTAGACTTTACTGTAGTTGTCAGCAGTGCGGGTTGCCAAAAGTTGTTGCTAACGCTGCGGACTCGCGTAGCTGAAGGTGCTCCTTGCGTTGCTGATGAGCGCCATAGGCGCTCATCCCTATGACCCCCTACGACTTTAGGCCCGCAAATGCTGACCCTCGCGAAGCGAGGGGCTGCATTTGCGGAGGTGGAGGCTCCCACGTCGGCTGCAATGAGCCGCAGGCGGGACTTTCACCAACAAATTTACGGACTTAACATCCACAAATACGAGCCGCAGGACTTACAAAAAAAAACATTACGACCTCACAAAAATACGACCTTAGCGCCCAAACCCTGCGCACATGAAAACGTTAAAAACACAATAAATACACATAAAAAACACACAAAAAGATTTCCCACAGCAAGGGGGGGGGGGACACCAAGGACCTGCAAGTAAAGTTACACCTCAATTTAAGTCCAAATTCAAGAGTTTAAACACACGAAAATCCCCTAAGCGAGAGAAAAAATGGCCGCCGGAAAAAATGAAAACGAGGCTACAGGATCCTAAACACGCAAAACACCACAAAACACATATGGATTTTCCGAAAAAGCCGTACGGTGTCCAAGATACACTATTAACAAGGATGCTAAATCAGCCACAGCCGCGTACCACATATACATTAGCCACCATTTTACAACACTTACTTACACAATCCGGAAGCACAGAGCTACCCTAACGGATTTTCCTCGCGCACGCACACTATTTACACTACACACTGCACACATTGCTGACACTTACACCTCAGCTCTACAACAGTGCAAATCGACATTGTATGCTGCAGCAACATCAAAACAGATTGTCAGCTCTTGAACACAATGCTTCCTGCATATATTACTTCAAAATAGGTCAAATATATTAATTTATTAATTTATTAATTATTTCATTAGCATGAGGCTCGCAATGAGCGCCGAAGGATCTCGGAACACCAACAAAATTAATGTCTCAACCACACAGCATTACCTGCCTTACAATCTTATTGCCGTCATTTTTTGACGGGCAATTCGCTAGTACTTACATAATTCAAATAAAAATAGAAAGCTTGAATCAAAACTCTCTCTCTCTTTCTCTCTCTATACTTTATACTGTACTGTTATTGATATGTATACATATACAGTAGCTCACAAAAGTGAGTACAGCCTCACATTTTTGTAAATATATTATTATATTTTTTTATGTGACAACACTGAACAAATTACACTATGCTACAATGTAAAGTAGTAAGTGTACAGCCTGTATAACAGCGTAAATTTGCTGTCCCCTCAACTCAACACACAGCCATTAATGTCTAACCCTTTGGAAACAAACCTTAACCCTCATGGGCATGGAGTTCACCAGAGCTTTACATGTTGCCACTGCAGTCCTCTTCCACTCCTCCATTATGCCATCACGGAGCTGGTGGATGTTAGAGACCTTCGGAGACTGGGCCGCAGGGCAGTATTCCAACGTGATAACGACCCCAAACACACCTCTAAGACAACCACTGCCTTGCTAAAGAAGCTGAAGGTAAAGGTGATGGACAAGCATGTCACCAGACCTAAACCCTATTGAACATCTGTGGGGTATCCTCAAACGGAAGGTGGGGGAGTGCAAGGTCTCTAACATCCACAAGCTCCATGAGTCATCATGGAGGAGTGGAAGGGGACTCCAGTGGAAACCTGTGAAACTCTGGTGAACTCCATGCCCATGAGGGTTAAGGCAGTGCTGGAAAATAATGGTGGCCACAAAACATATCAACACTTTGGGCCCAATTTGGACATTTCCACTTAGGGGTGTACTCACTTTTGTTGCCAACAGTTTAGACATTAATGACTGTGTGTTGAGTTATTTTGAGGGGACAGCAAATTTACACTGTTATACAGGCTGTACACTTACAACTTTACATTGTAGCAGAGTGTCATTTCTACAGTGTTGTCACATGAAAAGATATAATAATATATTTCGGCCGTTGAAGTCGGATTTTTGTGAGGTGCACAGTCCATCTATATGCTTCGTTCCTAAGTAATAAGGGCCATAATTTTGTGTTGCCTCTGAGTTGAAGCCTAAGTGGTGCATGCTTGAACTTTGCAAGGTCACTAAGACGTAATGGGGCACAGGGGCCCCATGGAGCCTGTGAGGGGCCACAGTGGGCTGTAAGGGCCACAGGGGGCCCTAGGGACCCCAGGGGACCCATGGGGGCTACTGGGGGTCTGTGGGTGCCACAGGGGACCCACAGGGGCCACAGAGGATCCACGGAGGCCAAAGGGGATCCGTGGGGGGCACAAAAGACCTGTGGGGACCATGGGGCCACAGAAGGGCCGTGGGGCCACAGGGGACCACTGGGGTGCCCTCAGAGGTCAGGGGCCTTGGTGCCTTGCACCGTCTGCACCGGCAGTAGCTCCGCCTATGCCTGGATATATTTATATAGTGGGTAATTATATCCTCTCTTAGATGCCTTTTTTTATAGAGGAAATAAGTTTAATTTGGTTAGTCTTTCTTCGTAACTTAGCCTCTTCATTCTCCTTAGTTTTGTTGCCCTTCTCTTTACTATATCTAAACTAAAATGTCCTTTTTATGAATTGGTGCCCAAAATTGTATTCCAGATTCCAAATGAGGGCATACTATTGATTTGTATAGAGCATTGTATATTTTAGTTCTTCCTGTATGCTATAAGTGCTTAAAATCGTTAATCTATTGAAATATTTGTTATACTGCACTGGAAAAATGACAAAAAGCAAGGGGAAAAACATAAAGCTAGTTTTTAATTAGAAAAAAATGTCTCTAAAAGATACCTTGAAGAATCCATGATTTATTTATTTTATTTATTTATTCACATTTACGTAGTGCTGTTATCCATAGCACTAAATGGTTTATGAAAACATAGTTTCCAGGTTTATGACATCTTGGGTAGAATGTTGATTACAATACATATTTGAATACTAGCGACTTGCCCGTCAAAAATGATGGGGCAATAAAATTGTAAGGCAGGTAATGCTGTTTGCCCCAGACAGTAAGGCCCTCATTCAATTGCAATTTGGACAATGGAATAGGGTACAAAATAAGCACATAGCATATTTTTTTTAAATACGTTTTTAGTTAATGAAAACCTTGCTTTTGGATAGATGTTTACTAACTAAAAAAAAAAAAAATTATGTGCTTATTTTGACCCCTATTTAATTGGCCAAATTGCAATTGAATGAGTGCCTAAGTGTTTTGGTCGGCTGAGATCCTTGGGCGCTCATTGTGAGTCTGGCGCTGAGCGCCTTTGGGGCTCATTGTGTGGCTGGCAATGAGCACCTTGGCCGTTGATTGCAATTGTGTATAGTAGTGTTTTTTAAAGTGTTGTATATGTATATGTTTTAATGATAATTAGTTACTAAATAAATTAAATGATACCTTACTGATTTGTTGTTAATATATGCATCAAGCAATGGTCTGAAGAACTAACAATCTGTTTTGATGTTCCTTCCGCATACAATGTAGATTAGAAGTTGTTGAGGTGTAAGTGTCAGCAATGTGTGCAGTGTGTAGTGTAAATAGGCTGCATGCCCAAGGGGAAACCGTTAGTGTAGCAGTGCACTTCCGCATTATATAAGGTAGTGTTGTAAAATGGCGCAGAATGTGTATGTGGTAAGCGGGTTTGGATGATTTAGCGTCCTTGCTAATGGTGTTTGTTGTAGGTTGTACAGGTTTTAGTAAAAGTTGTATGTGCCTGGCAGTTTTTGCAGCTTTAGGGGTCGTTTTTTTCGGTTGCCATTTTTTCTCTCACTTAGGGGAGTTTGGAGTGTCTAAACTTTTTTAATTCTACTGAAATCGATGTGTAACCTGTGTTGCAGACGTCCTGGGTGTCCCCCCTTGCTGTGGGTATTATTTTTGTTTGTTATTTGTGTGTATTTATTGCATTTTTTATGTTTTTGGCTGTGCGCAGGTTGTCCGTTAAGGTCATATTATTGCGAGTCCGTAATGTATTTTTTCTAAGTCCGTTTTTCCAGTATATTTTGTGTAAGTCCGTATTTAGTCATTGGGTGTTTTGTCGGCATTTGCAGTGTGCAATGAGTCTTGGGCTTATTGCAGCCGACGTGGGAGCCTCCACCTCCGCAAAAGCGGCCCCTCGCTTTGCGAGGGTCCGCATTTGCGGTCCAAAAATGTACGGGGTCGTAGGGATGAGCGCCTATGGCACTTATCTCCACCAGCACAAGGAGCGCCTTTGGAGCACCTGTTGCGTTACCAACAGATTTTGCAAAGCCCACCTGCTGACAACTGTATATGGTATTTGTGCCCTGCCTTGAGCAACAGTCTAGAATACATGGATTGTTTAGCCAAAGTGCTGTGCAGCCTACACACTAATGGAAACCACCTAGTAGGCTTTTCACACTACATACTTGATGGGAGTTGTGTGTGTGTGAGGGGTTATAACATTTCTGTAGATCTGTGCTTGCTTGCATCTATTGATGTAACTTTCTGTTTATGGGCCTGTGAGTGGAAGGGCCATATTCAATAATATCCTATTATCTAACAAATACTCTGGAGTTCTGTTCTGAATTTTTAATTCTTCTTCACCGATCCCTGCACTGATACAAAGACACATCCTCATGATCTAGCTCTCACGATGTGATGTAACAAACACAAATTACATTCTTGTACTCTTGCGGAAATACAGTACAAGAAGAGTACTTGCTGATATACAGTTTTCAAAAATGTAGATGTTCCTTAAATAAATGTTTTGTCCATGCCTTACACAGCTCCTGGTGTTGTTCATTTGAAAACAAGCATCTTTTTTGTTGGAATATAGTGGTACATGAAATTCAGGGACAGCAGCGGATAGACGACAGTGTGGACAAAAAAGCATCAACCATGGGAGGTTATTCAGGATCACTGAAGCACACCCAAGTTTCTGCATATTATAACATGGGCAGTAAAATTAATTAGAATTTACAGTTTGGCAGCTGTATCTATCATTGCAGGCTACACACACACACACCATCCATAGCAAACAGATAGATCTATCTTCAGGAGTGTCATAAAAGTCCAGAGATGTGAAGTTTATCTGGACTGGCACACAGCCTTTCTTCTGAATCTTAGTTCTTCCCTTGTAAAAGGTACTGGTGCTGTCCCCACAAGACCTACAGACATCCCTGATGTGATGAACTACTATACTCAGCCTATCCATCCAAATTCAGTAGAGAAAGTGGTCTGAAGGTCTGGGAGTACTGGTTCCTCACAAGTATGAATGTATACATAAAAGGTTGAAGGCATTCATAACCTAGGAGCTTACTCGACTATTGAGATCTATTGCCAAGTGGATATTTTAATATAGGGCATTTTAATATAAGTGAATACAGCTCTTATCTGCATCCACTGCCCCTTCCAACCCTCTCTGGTTTATCATACTTTTAAATAAATAAGTATGAGTATTTCAGTATAAAGTGATATCTTTTTTATAGGACAAGCTTTTATTTTTTTAGAGAGACAAGCTTTTGAGAAGAGAAGTCTGACTTGATAAGAGAGATTTACCCCTCGGAAGCTTGTCTCTCTAAATGAAATGTTTGTCTGATAAAATATCACTTTATACTGAAATATTCTGATTATTCATCTGGATTACTAGACATTAACGGCTAGTCCACTCTTCGTAGTAGTTAAGAAATAAAGGCTTTGATTATTTATTTTAAACTGAAAGGTTGTTTGCCTGAGCCAGAATCTTTGCACGGTACTCATGCGCATTATAAAATGGAGACTTTTTGAGTAATGTGTGGTATGTCCTATCAAGTCAGACTTCTCTTCTGTGGATTCAGCTAATGTAAGGACTTTAGCCCCATATTTTGGCCTTTAACAACCCACAGTGCAAAGAAATTGCTCCAGTGACTATTTTTTGTGATCTATTAATACACAAATAGATGTGGCCACATTTCAGGACTCCTTTAGACAGAATATCAGGGACTTCAAAGATAAAAGAGAGGAAGTGTATGAAACCTTAATGTGACAGGAAGGAATTATGGGTTCAAGAGCATTATGCTTGGTAATCTCCACTACCATAATCTGAGGAAATCAAAATTGAATCAGTGGATGAAGAGGGCCTTTTTGAGTAATTTTAGGTTCTTGTTGTCCAGGTGAGGATTGTAAAGGGCTATTCGGTTACTCAAGGAGATATCATCATTCTGGGTGAACTTGATTTTCAACACTGTGAACCTAATAACAGGGATCACCAAGAGAGCTGGTCTCTGCCTTAGTTCTAAAATAAACTCTATTTTTGTATTGTTGCAACATAAAATATCAATTATTTATTGGTTATACTCTAAAATATTGTTATTATAACAATATATGTTGTTTAAATATAAAAAACACTATTTTCTCTGGTCAAGTAGAAATATTAGTGGTATTTAAACAGGACTGCTTGGTTACTCTCCCTTGGATAATATTGGGCTAGCCTTAGGCTGCTTACAATTGAAAAATAGTTTTAAATAGTCTGCTGAAAGGTGCCCATTTGAAAAGACACAGTTTTCAAACAATGTTGCACTTTAGTATCTACCATTTGTATACATTGAAGAAATATCGCACAATATCACTATTGTACCACAATGTTTTACAATGGGTAGGTTGTTGATTTAAGTACTTGCTACAAGTGAGCACCATCAGAGTATGAACTGGAGTTTCATAAATGGATTCTGCTATAGCAGCATTCCTATAAAAGCAATACAGCATTTCTATATATGCAATACATAGCCCTTAGGCTGACATGCCATCACAATAAGAAGGGGAGAAAGCAGTAGCTGTTTATGCACTTTAAAAAGTCCCAACAATTGTTTCTCCGCTGTAGATGCAAATTGCTCAGGGGATATTTTCGGGTGTCTTCCTACCAGACTTTTAATTGGGATAGCCATGCCCTCTTGATGATGCATGCAATGACGTAATTGCGTTCATGTGAGATTGTGTGATACTGGTTACTGTACTAAGTTCAATTACTCATCAAATCCAAGGAATATAAGATAAGAGATGTTATTAACTGCCGAACCATGGCAGTGATATACCTAATATTGTGCAGATGTGGACTACAGTATGTAGGAAAAACAATAAGACAACTTTGTGTAAGAATACTGGAACATGTAAACTCAATCAACAACAATTTAGATGTAGCCGTGGCAAGACACATAAATCAATTTCATGATGGTGACATCATGGCTCTTCGATTCTGCAGAATTGAAAAAATAACAGTGTCAAATAGAAGAGGCAACGTAGAAAGCAAACTTCTGCAAAGAGAAGCGAAATGAAGGCTTCACATTTGCCCCATTCATATAAAAATTGATAAGGGCTTTGAATACATCTACACTAATTAGCAAAAAGTCTCTTAGTATTATAACTTACAAACTTTGTCCATAGCTATGCTGCTCAAAACACCAAATTGATTACATTCCATCTTTGAACCATTTCCAGTTAGTATCAAGGTAAGGAATATTGCCAGAATTCAGAACATATCAGAAGTTTCTAGCAAAAGTCACAGAAATTAGAAATGAATTATTCAAATAAACTAAGTTAAATGTAGCCAAATGTACAAAAAATTATCTTTAACTCCCAATTGAGGTACCAAAGATTCAAGTATGTTAGTATAAGGAAATATAATAAACATTTAGAGCAGTCCCCTCTTCACCCAAAAAGTCCACAATTTGAGGACAATTACTGCACCCAGTCCAAAATATAAACCAGTTTAGATAAACACCAGCACATGGTTAAAAAATAAACCTAAATTAATATTAATCAAAGTTTTCCCTTAAAACAATAGTAAAGTATGTAAATTGGGTAGTAACACATGTAATAGAAACTATTATGTTGAGTCTTTTGTTTTCGTTTTTGTTTTAGTCTCGGTTTTTGATTTAAAAACAAACGTGCAATAGAAATGATAACAATAAATAATTTAGATAGAATGTTAAGATGGCTATAAGATATCGCTAAGAAAATATAAGCAGTAATTTCATGCATAGGCTAGAATACATCTAAAACTGTCTCTCAGCAGCAGTAACCAGTATCACGCAATATTGCGTGAATGCAATGACGTCATCACAAGCATCATCAAGAGGGCATGGCTATCCCAGTTAAAAGTCCGTCGGGAAGACACCTGAAAGTATTCCCTGAGGAATCCGCATCTACAGCGGTGAAACAATCTTTGGGTCTTTTTAAAGAGAATAAACAGGTACTGCTTTCTCCCCTTCTTATTGTGATGGCATGTCAGCCTAGTGGCTGTGTATTGCATATATAGAAATGCCGTATTGCTTGTATAGGAACGCTGCCATAGCAGAATCCATTTATGAAACTCCAGTTCACACTCTGATGGTGCTCGCTTGTAGCAAGTACTTCAATCAACAACCTACCCATTGTGAAACATTGTGGTACAATAGTGATATTGTGGAATATTTCTTCAATGTATACTAATGGTAGATACTAATGTGCAACATTGTTTGAAAACTGTGTCTTTTCAACTTTGCACCTTTCAGCAGAGTATTTAAAACTATTTTGCAATTGTAAGCAGCCTGAGGCTAGCCCAATACTATTCAAGCGAGAGTAATAAAACAGTGTTTTTTTCTTTTTAAACAACACATCACATACATAGTTCTCAGCAGCAAGTGCTTGCCAAAAAACTTTGGTAACGCAACATTAAAACTGCGGGCTTGCAAAGGCACTCCTTGCGCTGGAGGAGATGAGCGCCATAGGAGCTCATGCCTACGACCATGAATGACTTAGGCAGGGAGCAACGAAGGCGCTCACTGCAGTGGTGGAGTGCTCCTCCCTATGACCCTGCATGCATTAAGCATCATACCTACGACCCACGGGACTACAGAACAACAGAAAACTCAAATACACAATTCACAGTGCAAGGCCCGTAGCACTTGAAAAAAATCGCCCAAAAAAATTACACCGGACCCGCGGGACAACAGAACAACAGAAAACTCAAATACATAATTCATAGTGCGAGACCCGTAGCACTTTGAAAAAATTGCCTGAAAAAATTACAGCCCGTAACACTTTGAAAAGGAAACTGCCACTTAGAGAAAATAAAATACGACCCGCAAAAAATACGGACTTAACGGTCAAACCAAGCACAACCAAAAACCGGAAAAACACAACAAATACAAACAAAAAAAAACATACCAAAAACATCACACACAGAACGGGGAGACAGCCAGGACATCTGGGAGTGAGGTTGCACCCAAACTTAAGTCGAACTTGTAGAGTTTCACCACTTAAAAATCACCTAAGCGAGAGAAAAAATGGGCGCTGAAAAAAACGAAAACGAGGCTACATGAACCCTAAACACTCAAAACACCGTCAGGCACATACGACTTTTAGCCAGAAATGTATAAGGGACAAAATACACTATTAGGAAGGACGGAAAATGCTCGAGACCCGCGTAACACATACACACTCGCCGCCATTTTACAACACTAGAAACTAAAACCATTACCATTCTAAAATATTGCTTTACAAACAGTTTAGCCTCGCGCACGCAGCCTATTTACACTGCACACTTGACACATTGCTGACACTTTCTCCTCAGAACACCAACAGTCTAAATGTGCATTGTATGCTGCAGGAAAAACAACAGCGATTGTTAGCTCTTCAGCATTTTGATTCCTGGGTATATTCATTACAAATAGGTAAAGTATATAAATTTATTATTTAATTATTGAATTAATGATTATAAACAAATATATTTTTATTAAAAAAAACAGAGTAGAAGAGAGACTCGCTTTACCATAGGCGCTCAGCATGCTGATCACAATGAACGGCCATGATGCTCAGAGTAGCAAAAGTACACAAGGGGAGAGGCTCGCAATGAGCGCGGGGCTTGCAATGAGCACCGAAGGTGCTCAGACAACCAAAAGTACATAAGGGGAGAGGTTCGCGATGAGCGCCAAAGGTACTCAGAGGACTAAAAGCCTTACATTGTGTGGCAAATAGCATTACAAGCCTTACAATTTTTTTGCTGTCATTCTTTAACGGGCAAGTCGCTAGTATTGTTATAATAACAATATTTTAAAGTATAACCAATCAAGATTTGATATTTTATGTTGGAACAATACAAAAATAGAGTTTCTTTTAGAACTATGGCAGAGACTAGCTCTCTTGGTGATCCCTGTTATTAGTTTCACACAGTGTTGAAGTATGCATAGTAGCTCGATGAATGCAGGGTTGTATTCCCATTACCTACTTAAATATGAACTTGATTTTCAGCAGTTCTCAGTCATTATAGTTACAATCTGCAGATGTGAACCGCCATGAAAATAATGAAGAAGAATGAAGTCTTGGTTCTCTATGTTGCAAACGTACTGGAATAAGAAGTGTCCACTTTCATCATGAAAGACTTGGGGGTGAAGATGATGAACAAGACCCCACAGAGTGGTTGACAGATTTTCAATGCATTTCACTTCTTTTATTCACACAGCTCGGTAAATAAACCAGGGTCTTGAAGTCTCTGTAGAACCTTCTTGACTTGTTGAACACATGTTTCAAAGAGAGCAGAGAAATAAGTATATTTCACAGTATCATTTCAAGTAAGGCAATAGCCAAGGGAACAAGTAGACTACATGAAGATATAATAGTCGGGAGTCACATTAACCCTTTTTTGAGACATTTGTGGCAATGATGTTTAACAGAGTGTTTTTGTTCTTGTAGGGAGATATAAGAATGGAGAGAATAAAATATTTGCTTTATATTCTCAGAAAAAAATATTATGTTATCATGTTCCTATTATGTTATCATGTTCCTAAAAGAAAAATGTTATAAAAAAAACTTTCCAGTGTCAAAAACCATTTGCCTCATGGTAAGTACATGAAAACATGGAGCCTGATTTAATTGCAAGCCCGCATCTCACGGGATAAAGGCCGTATGTCTGAGGGCATGCTGTGGGCTCACGTTCGTCTCTGATTCTGGTGCTGTTCAATTGAACAAGCCCGCAAGTTATGGGCTGAACACCAAAGATGTAAACCATGCACTTGTGCTTAGCAAATTCAGGGCGGGAACATGATCTATTAAGCAAGGCTGTAACTATATATTTAGAAACAGTCAATAGAAAATGAGACCACCATCATTACGGCAATAAAACATGGGGGTTACATGTCAATCAGTTAAGTTCAGTGGTCCGATATGCAATGGGACCCTTAGAATACAAAATAATATAAATGAATGCCAATATTGTTCTAGTCTATATGGGTGGCCTGATATGTATTAACTCATTGATTCCTGAGATCAATATAACACCAAAATGACACAGAAAAAAATATGATTTTTGTATTGCCGATTTACGTGCTTGAGACTGTGCGATTAATTCTAATGTCTTTAACCTCTTTCCCCATCATTTACAGTGCAGTATTGTTGTTGTTTTTTTGCATTCACAGTGCTGTGGACAGGGGTTAAACCCCCTTGAGGGTCCTCTCTAGTACTCGTAGGATTTTCTCCTACATTTGTCATTTACGGGTGTGAAAATATTTGCGGGCTTGGGGAATTGTAGCAATTGAATAGCAATTTGCGATTTTAGCCATCGTAACTCTTGCGGAAGATCAATGGCTTCCGGAGGCTGTAAGTTGCAAGTTTAATAACCGCAAGATTTTCAAGGCCGTAACCCGTGATTGAATAGCAAATTAATTTACTGACTCACTTACGGGCTCCAGTAACTTACGATTGCTCGATTGAATCGGGCTCAAAGTTAATTGCATATAGATTATTTTTGGTAATGGTACTGACGACGAAATTCCTAAGCACTCAAATGTTTAAATGTTCTGAAGTGGCATTTAGAACATTTAAACTAAATACCATATTGGTCTGAATATAAGCCGTACCCGCATATAAGCCGCACCTGTGATATTCAAGGGCAAAAAAGAAAAAAAGGATAATACCCAAATATAAGCCACAACCGTAAAATTGGAGAGAAAAATACAAAAGTCAATTAGATTCAGGGAATAAAATTGTGATTTTGGTTTACCATATACCATATACGGTATTTAGTATTTGGGAAACATTATACCTCCTTAGGCAGGTTATCAATATTTACATCAAGAGTAAGGTAACATCAAACGTAAGGTAACATTAAACGTAAAGTAACAAGAAAGGTAAGGTAACGAGGAAACTTTTTTCTTAGGTCAGGTACCACATTTTACTGTAATTGGCCTATTCACTGTCATCACAGTTGTCACTACTGACTTCTCTACCAGTATTCACTTCATCACTCTCACTGTTTTCTTCACTTTCCTCCCATAGTAAGTTGTCCTCGCTACCATCCAGTGCATTTGACACACAGCATTTTGAACCCCTTAATGATGGACTTTGATGATATTCTTGACCATGAAGTGATAATACATTAGCACAAAAGTGTAACTGACAGCTTCTTAATCTTGCCAGACGTGTGAGCGGACGATCCCCTTCCCAAAGCCAATCTGAATACTGTTTTCGGGTGTTGTCTTTGAACGTCATCAAGCACTTGTAGCTTTGAAGTCATGCCACCAGGTATAATGACGAGGCCTGTCTTCTGTACAGCAAGTTTATTATACACTTCAGCAGTGAGATGATCCTTCAAAAGCAACTAAAACTAGCATTGCTTTCTTAGTGTTCAGTGCTCCAGGTCTGCAAATCCAAACTACAGACAGCCAGTCAACGATCAGTTTTGTTATCATCCAGCCTATTTCCTAGCAACAAATCACTAAGCCCTCAGGAATGCTTTCCTTGGGCAAAGTTGTTTGCTTCAGAATAACACAGGGGGTAACTTTTCTCCGTCAGCAGTAACAGCTAACATCACCGTTACTCTAAGTTTTTTTCATTGACAGTTGTTCTTAATGTGGCACCAACCAATACTCGCATGGAATTCCCTCTTCTGTATTTTTAAGGTTCTTGCAATTTCCAAGGCCTTCAGGTGGATTACTTCTCGTGAAATAGGCATCTCTTCTTTTCTCATATCTTGCACGTAGGAACAAACCCTAGCTTCAAGTTCTGGATATTTGCCATGTTTTGGTTCCATGAAAGATTTTCTCGTTGAAACTGCATTTTTCAATTTCTGCTCTGAAGCAACCCAACGTAGCACATTAGATTCGTCCAATCCATATGTTTTTTTCCAACCTCTCTGTTGCTTGTGGTTTTAGCTTAATTAACAACTGCAAGTTTGAAACTTGCATCATAACTACGCCTCATTCTTAGGCTTGATGATGCTTTTCTCTCTAAGTGATCAGTCATTAATGCAAGAAACAGGCTTTCTAATCAGTACTGTATCTATGGTAACTTCTTTTGAAGCCTAAAGGGAGTGGTGGTAGCCAAGGTGAATTTTCAGCCGATACAGTATCTCCTGTGCTCTGGACTTAGTATTATGTTTTATTTTAGTATATTAAAGGACTTTCCCATTTTTACCATGCCACACGAAAGAAATGCCTTTATTATCAGATGATATAGGAACGTTGACTTTGCTCAAAGAGACTAGAGTTAAAGCAAGTAAAAGGATATAGGATGTTTTGAAAATTAGGGGTTACCAGCTAACAGACTCATTAAATTAGAGCTACGTGTTAAAATGTAGCTCATAACGCCGATTTTACGTGTTACGGGTATTAAATTAGCCCTGTAACGTTACTCGCAGCAGGCTTTGTATGTTAACACGCAGGACAGCAGAGAATAGGCAACGTGCTGAGCAACGTTGAACCTCACGCACGTAAATCCTTTCATCTGATGGTCCCGTAACCACTACTTGTTCACTGCAGCTATTAAATTGCAACGTGGTCACACGCGAGCAAGCACGTAAAATGCAAATAGAGCCCAAAGGCCAAGTGTGCTCCAGGGGGGTAAAGTACAATACGTAGCACTTATTAATCAAATAAAAACACACTACTGTACTTTTATTAACAGGGAAAGTGATGTTAGGTCTTAGACTTAATAGCACAACATTCCCAAGCCCGCAAATCGGCCCCAAATCAATGTGTTACGACATATACTGTAACTTGCATGAAATAGAATATCATATTTACTGCTTTATTAATATTGCATTATTTCTGGCCTGTGGGTCCGATCTCAAACTGCATTTGAAGCATGTAGCACTTCGAAATCTACCCTCTCCTTTTTCAGTGACGTAACGCTTCCAATCTCTTTTTTCCATTGGCTCTATCTGAACCCGTAACTACGTGATTGCTTAATTGTTTGCATTCTAGCATGCAAGCCCAACGTCCAAGCACTGGTTTACGAAAAAGTGTCTCTCGCTCGTAGCTCGCAGATCTTTCTAATTTAATAGCAACATAAGTAAGCCAAATTTGAAATACGTGCTACACGTTGGACTTACAAGGCTGGAATTTAATATGGCCCTAAGTGACTGACCATGTTCTATCTTATTACACCATAAAATGTATCATTCATACAACTTTAGACTGAAAATCTCTATTCAACTGCAACAATTCCGCAGTCTCAAGCTTGCAAATCAGCAATCATTTTTATGGTTGCGAATATAAGCCGCACCCGTCATTTCCAAGCCCGGAAATCAGAAAAAAAGTGTGGCTTATATTCGGGCCAATACTGTATCAAATATTCAAAAACATCTCAGGAAGCCAAGATTGGCAGGTCATGGCAGAGAGGTCAGAGAAGCTGCAGTCTACTGGAGAGAGTCGGACACAACTAAATGACTAAACAATAACAACACAGTGACAAAGCACTTGGCAATAAAGTTACAATTTCAGCTGTTTTTGTGTTATCTGCAATATACAGAAACTATTATAAATTCATATAATACCATATTAACAAAATGTTCTATATTCACTTCATTGAAATGCTTGAATATTCAAAATGTTCTGTGGCATTCTGTTCTAATAAAATATCCTTAATGTTTTGATAAGTACAATCATTTGGAGTTGGAAAGAAAAAAAGCCGGTTGTCACAAAGTGAAAACTATGAGGCCATAAGTTAATAGGTTAAGTCAATAGTTTTTTTTTTTTTTGTGGACTCCAAATGGTTTATGGGTTACAGCCTTGAAAGCTTTGCGGTTGTTAAATCTGGAACTTACAGCCTCTCAAAGACTTTGCTCTTTCCCATCCACAAGAGTTACGGTCGCAAAAATTGCAAATCGCTATTCAATTGCTACAATTTCCCCAAGCCCGCAAATGTTTTCACACCCATAAATGTAGCAAATGTAGGAGAAAATCCTATGAGTACTAGAGAGTACCCTTAAGGGAGTTTAACCCCTGTCTGCAGCACTGTAAATTCAAATAAAAAATCAATACTACACTGTAAATTATGTAAGTGATGAAAGACAATAGAATTAATTGCACAACTGTCTCCAGCTTGCAAATCGGCAATAAAAAATCATATTTTTTAGGTGCCATTTCAGGGTTATATCAATCTCGTGAATCAATGAGTTAATACATATCAGGCCACCCATATGGACTAGAATAGTATTGGCATTCATTTTTATTATTTTGCATTTTGAGGGTTTGTGAGTCCCATCACATATCAGAGCCCTGAACCTAATTGATTGACATGTAACCTCCATGTTTTACTGCCGTAATGATGACGGTCTCATTTTCTATCGTCTGTTTCTAAATGGTAGGTACTGTCTTGCTTAATTGGTCATGTTCCTGCCCTGAACTGCTACGGACGAGTGCATGGTTTTACGGCTTCAGCATTTGAGAAATCAAATATTCAAAACATGGCATAAACTGTTTTTTAAAAAAATAAATTGAGTTTCTTACTAATCATATTAAACACAAAGGCAGATTACATTTTCAATTATTTGTCTTAAGTTACAGAATTAACCAACCAGTGAACCATTAGATGATCATTTTCTTTCTCTTGATAACAATATGTAAATTTATAATCAGAGACTTTGGTTGCACCAACACTATACTCAGACTGTTTTTGGTATATGTAAGAATAGTAGCCAGGAATGATGATTGTCTTTGTTGCATACATTCCTCAGGAGTTGGATGAGTTGGTCTGTTCTCCCCATCTCTTTAAGAATTTGACCCGTTGTGTTATGATCCACACAGGCAAAGACTTTAGAATAGTCTATGAAGCAGAGGTAAATTTATTTATCGAACTCTCTTGTGCCTCTGCGAAACTTTACATGCACATCTGGTGGTAGTTGGTCCATATATTGTAGCTTGTAAGATCTTAAGCACTACATTGCTGACATGTTTAAATACAGCATATAAGAGGCAGAAATAAATAACATCTTTACAACCAGCAAAAAGCAGTAAACAAATCTGGAATTTGATGTCTGGCAATCTCATAATAACTTTTGAAAGCAGTTGGCACTGCAGTGTTTTTTTCACAAAGGTGAAGATAGTTATTATTTTGTAACAATATGCTTTCAATCCATTTTTCCACTTAATAGATCAAAAGCCAGCTCTCCTATTCTTTTATTTCCCTACAAAACAAGACTGAACTTGTCACATCATACTTAAACCTTCAGTGCAAATTGTAGATCATGCTCTTGTCTACAGGTTGTTTCTCTGTGATTCTCTGTGGCATTTTTTTCCAGCTCCCAACATTATGCCATTAATAACACTTTAATGGTTAGGTGCTAAAAGGCTAACTATACCTGTATAATCTTCTACAAAATAGGTGTTGTTATTGAAGAGGTAAGAAGCTTTCTGATAGCACTAAGTTTTTTTTTTTTTTCTGTCAATTATAAACAAAAATTGTGAATCCAAATGCATAATAAAGCTATTTAGTAATTTCTGGTTCTGCTCGGTAAATGATTTGGAAATTGATGTTTTCACTGCATAAGTTCGATTTGGATATACTAAGTGACACCTAATAGCTGAAAAACAGAGTTGTTCTTCATAGATGCTCTATATATATTTCAAAACTCAAATGTTTTCTTCTACAAGTACTAAGGACCACAAAAGTTGCCATAAGTTGCCATATGTACTCTGCACCATCAGTTAGAGGGTTGGAAAATCATATGGGAAATGTGTTTACATTTTTAAGTGACTTAGATATTGTCATTTTAGTTTAGAACTTGAATCCCTCTCACCAGAATCTGCATAACAAATAGGACTGGAGTCTGTAATTGTTAATCATTGTATTATGAACAAATGGCGTGTGGTGGTTCAGTGGTAAGAAATCTGTTTTAAGGATTTTTACATTAGTAAGGCATTGGTTCGAATTCTCTGCCTTCCACTTACTTTTTTTTATTAAAAATGTACATATGTACAGACATATGTGTGTTAAAAATATATTAGTTACTTGAAAAAAAAAATACATTTGGAAGGCATTTATTTAGAACCAATGACATACTACTGAAAAAAATATTTATAATAAACACTTGTCACTAGACCAACACACTGCTTTAAAAAAGTATCTGTTTAAGATAAACTGATTTCATTATTTGATCTATATCTATATATGTATATTGAACATTTATGTAAAGTATATATATATATATATATATATATATATATATATATATATATACACACAGTGGATATAAAAAGTCTGCACACCCCTGTCAAAATGTCAGGTTTCTGTGCTGTAAAAAATTGAGACAAAGATAAATAATTTCAGAACTTTTTCTACCTTTAATGTGACCTATAAACTATACAACTCAATTGAAAAACAAACAGAAATCTTTTAGGTGGAGGGAAGAAAAAAAATAATAATGTGGATGCACAAGTCTGCACACCCTCTTATAACTCGGGATGTAGCTGTGTTCAGAATTAAGCAATCACATTCCAAATTGTGTTAAATAGGAGTCAGCATACACCTGCCATCATTTAAAGTGCCTCTGATTAACCCCAAATAAAGTTCAGCTGCTCTAGTTGGTCTTTCCTGAAATGTTCTTAGTCACATCCCATAGCAAAAGCCATGGTCCACGGAGAGCTTCCAAAGCATCAGAGGGATCTCATTGTTAAAAGGTATCAGTCAGGAGAAGGGTACAAAAGAATTTCCAAGGCATTAGATATACCATGGATCACAGGGAAGACAGTCATCATCAAGTGGAGAAAATATGGCACAACAGTGACATTACCAAGAACGGGAGCTCCCTCCAAAATTGATGAAAAGAAGAGAAGAAAACTGGTCTGGGAGGCTACCAAGAGGCCTACAGCAACATTAAAGGAGCTGCAGGAATATCTGGCAAGTACTGGCTGTGTGGTACATGTGACAACAATCTCCTGAATTCTTCATATGTCTGGGCTATGGGGTAGAGTGGCAAGGCGAAAGCCTTTTCTTACAAAGAAAAAAATCCAAGCCAGGCTACATTTTGCAAAAACACATCTAAAGTCTCCCAACAGCATGTGGGAACAGGTGTTATGGTCTGATGAAACCAAGGTTGAACTTTTTGGCCATAATTCCAAAAGATATGTTTGGTGCAAAAACAACACTGCACATCACCAAAAGAACACCATACCCACAGGGAAGCATGGTGGTGGCAGCATCATGCTTTGGAGCTGTTTTTCTTCAGCTGGAACTGGGGCCTTAGTTAAGATAGAGGGAATTATGAACAGTTCCAAATACCAGTCAATATTGGCACAAAACCTTCAGGCTTCTGCTAGAAAGCTGAACATGAAGAGGAACTTCATCTTTCAGCATGACGACCCAAAGCATACATCCAAATCAACAAAGGAATGGCTTCACCAGAAGAAGATTAAAGTTTTGGAATGGCCCAGCCAGAGCCCAGACCTGAATCCGATTGAAAATCTGTGGGGTGATCTGAAGAGGGCTGTGCACAGGAGATGCCCTTGCAATCTGACAGATTTGAAATGTTTTTGCAAAAAAGAGTGGGCAAATCTTGCCAAAGTCAAAATGTGCCATGCTAATAGACTCAAAAAGATTGCGTGCTGTAATAAAATCAAAAGGTGCTTCCACAAAGTATTAGTTTAAGGGTGTGCATACTTATGCAACCATATTATTTTATTTTTATATTTTTTCTTCCCTCTACCTAAAAGATTTCAGTTTGTTTTTCAATTGAGTTGTATAGGTCACAAAGGTGGAAAAAGTTCTGAAATTATTTATCTTTGTCTCATCTTTTTACAGCACAGAAACCTGACATTTTAACATGGCTGTGTAGACTTTTTATATCCACTGTGTATATATATATATATATATATATATATATATATATATATATATATATATATATATATATATATATATATATATATTATTATTATTTTCCTAAATAAGCAGTTCACATCATTATTCAAATATTTTGAAATGCACAAGAGCTTACCTCATATTGACAAATGCATTATTATATAAACTAATAAATGTATTTCTCCATTGTTTTTTTAACAGCAAAGTATAATTACTCATTGTGGGAATTGAACGCAAGAGCCCCATTCACCATAGACAGGACGATTAGCTCTGTGCCAAACACTGCCATGTTGCTACTTACATGCCTAGAATAGTTAGTTAAAATCACTTAGCAATGACCGACTCAAAGCTTCTACACCTGATTCTAATATACTAGCGAATTGCCCGTCAAAAAATGACGGCAATGAAATTGTAAGGTAGCTAAATTAGTAAATGAATATAGTGTACCTATTTTGAAGCATTGTGATGAAGAGCTGGCAATCTGTGTTGATGTTGCTGCAGCATTAGTGGTGTGGAGCTGCTGTGTAAGCATGCTGAATGTGTGCACTGTGTGGTATGAATATCCGTAGGTGGTTTGTGGCGTTTTGCGAGTTTCTTGTGGTGTTTTGCGAGTTTGTTGTGGTGTTTTGCGAGTTTAGAGTGCTGTAGCCTCGTTTTCGTTTTGTTCGGCAGCCATTTTTTCTGTCGCTTAGATTTTTTTTTAGTCTCAAAAGTCTTTTATTTCGAGTAAAATCGAGGTGTAAGTTGCATTTTTGAGGTCCTGGGTGCTCCCTCTTGGTGTAGGTAAGGTTTTTATGTATGTGCTGTGTGTATGTATTGTTTTTTAAATGTTTGTATGTCGGCGTGTTGCGTCCGATGTTTGCGAGGTCGTAATGTGTGGTAACGTGTTTCGTAGGTTGTTTGCGTTCCTCGTAAAATTTAGCGAGTGTCGTAATTTGTGTGTCGTGTTTTTTGAGTAGCGACGTGAAGTTTGCGAGGGTTTGAGGCCCTTGCCCAGTGACCTCGCCAGCAACTGAGTCCCTCGCTTCGCGAGGGGCCTCAGTTGCTGGCATGGAGCGCCTTCGGCGCTCCATGCCAGCAACTGAGGCCCTTGCCCAGTGACCTCGCCAGCAACTGAGGCCCTCGCTTCGCGAGGGGCCTCAGTTGCTGACATGGAGCGCCTTCGGCGCTCCATGCCAGCAACTGAGGCCCGTGCCCAGTGACCTCGCCAGCAACTGAGGCCCTCGCTTCGCGAGGGGCCTCAGTTGCTGGCATGGAGCACCTTCGGCGCTCCATGCCAGCAACTGAGGCCCTTGCCCAGTGACCTCGCTACGCGAGGGCCGCGGCTCGCTGCGCGAGCCGCGGCCCTCACTTCGCGAGGGCCGCGGGCTCGCTACGCGAGCCCGCAAGCGTGAGCAACGACCCGTACGCTCACAACTATATATGTGATATATGTTTATATATATATATATATATATATATATATATATATATATATATACACACATACATACATACATACATATATATATACATACATACATACATACATACAAACACACACATGTATATATGCAGTGGACCCTTGGTACTCAACTATTTTGGTATTCAATGCGTCTGATGAGCAAAAAATCTTGCAACAAAGCTTTCTTAGTACTCATTGGGCTTGCTAAAACCAATTTACATTACACTTTATGGAAGTTTGGTGCTCATTGTTATTGCCACTCAGCGCCTCCTGGAGCACCAAGGGGGGGGGGGGGGTGTATATATATATGCACACACATATAGAGTATTGCAGTATATAGTGATACCCTTTTTTTGGATGAATAGGTTCATAATAATAGCAATGAGCTTTTGAGAGATGTCTCTCTCATGTCTCACTTAATAAGGAGAGGTTAATCTCTCCAAAGCCTGTCACTATTATTATTAATATATTCGTCCAATAAAAATAAAAATGGTATCACTATACTGCAATGAACATTCTCTCAGTGAGCTATCTGAAAATTCCCAATACCTATCACACTCACATATGCCCTGTCACACTCACATATGCCCTGTCACACTCACATATGCCCTGTCACACTCACATATGCCCTGTCACACTCACATATGCCCTGTCACACTCACATATGCCCTGTCACACTCACATATGCCCTGTCACACTCACATATGCCCTCTCACACTCACATATGCCCTCTCACACTCATATATGATGTCTGTCAGTGTCCCAGTCACTCAGTGCTGTACATATACATCATACACCTATACATCGTACACTCTGACAGAGGTCACATTGACTCTCCTTGCTATCTGTCTCCCACTTTCAGTATCACCCCATGCCCTTGTGTCACATATCTCACCCTCCCCTAGAAGGAGGATCCTCACGTCCCGCTTCATGGCTCCGGTGCGGTCACGCGAACCGCCAGTGACAGAACTCTCTCCACTTCCGGTTTCCCTTGGCCCGGGTGGGCGTCACTTCCGCTACCTGGTGTCAATCAGGAACTACTGCACGCTTTGGGGTTGCTATGTGAAAGGGCGCATCTTATGCCACACATGGTGACTGTAGTGGTACGTCCTCGTTTGTCACACACACCCACGTGTTGCACGTACCTGGCCAGGCCCTCGGCCGCGGCCCTCGCTACGCGTACGGGCCGTTGCTCACGCTTGCGGGCTCGCTACGCGAGCCCGCAAGCGTGAGCAACGGCCCGTACGCTCACAACTATATATGTGATATTCAGATATACCAGGCGGTAAGGGGTTCATTACTCATTCAGGTATAGGAAACTCAGTAAAATAGCCTAATGCCAATCATCATAACTCCATGAATTCAACATCAATTTTAAAACATTTTTTTCCATGTGATTTTTCTAATCATGCAGAGCACATATATTGGACTTTTGTGTTCCTTTAATCACACAGTGGTTACTGCTCAGTGTAGATATTTGATGTTATTTTATAGTGAAAAAGACACCAAACTAATGGAGCTCACGTAAGGAAAATAGTAAAATGTTTATCATAGAGTTTACCTATTGAAAACTCTTTAAAGCATTACAACAGTTGCGGAACACAAAGTAGTGGGTTTAGGATAGGAGCGTGGGAACCACTTGCTACCCATATTAGTGGTGGTCAATGATATTGATATTGATAAAGCCCATAGTGACCATTTCACAAAACAATGGTTGTGTCTGTTTAGGTTACATTTGCAATCGCTGCATAGTTTTCCAGGTATTGGAATGAAGAGGTGCAGAAGGGTTCTTGTCTATTTTGTTTTATATCTGTAGGATCTGTTGGTTGATTGATTTATGGACGATAAGCTTCCATGAGAGTGAGAAGAGAGGACACCTTATATTCAGAGTTTTGCAGGAAGTAGTAGGCTTATATTTCATTTCAGTTAAATATCGGCAAATGCTACACTTCATATTCAAACAGTTCTTGAAGTGGTAAGTTAATAGTCTGCATATAGCTTTTACTGTGTAGTCAATTTTTCTCCATTTGGACAGACTATTGAGTCCTATCTACCTCTGTCTGGACCACCAGTTGAAATACTGCTTATTTTGCCTGTTTTAAATGTTTCTGTTATTTAGTAGCTGGTGCCAGAGTGGCTAAACAGTATAGTGTATGGGCTGAAGGTTTGTATGATTTAGTAATGACTGCTATGCTGATTAGCTTGGGTTATTAGAAATATGTATGTACTCACAGTAGGATGGGTGGTTGGATACTCATAGGAATCCTACATATCTCTGGCAGTGTATGATGGACTTAGTTGTCTTTGGGTGTTTATGGATCCATGCAAATCAAAAGTAGGACAATGAAAGATCATCATATTGCTTAAATTATTTGTTATTGGGAGAGTGCAGTTATGGTGTAAGGTCTTTGGAAGGATGTCATTCTGGCAAAGTCATGATATATTGTAGGTGTGCTGCATATTTAGTATTTTACAGATAAAGCTTGGTTTTATAAAGGGATCACTAAAGAATATTTAGAAAGAAAAAAAAAAACCTTAATTAAAGGTTTACTGTGCATTTAAAACAGTTACTCACTATTTTTCAATGATGTCCCAGGCTGTATAACCCACTGATCCCTCTATTCCCTAAGTGAAGTTTTGTGACTCTCTGAAACATAAATTAGTAGTAGGGACCTATGTAACCTGAGCTGTTAGCTGTCTACAAACTCTTGTCACCACTTATTATGATACAGAAGTTGTGGTGTGCCCATTTAAATAGTGTTCCCCCCTGGGTGGCTCCAGTCCAGGCACAATATTTCATTCAAGAGGTGGAGAAATGTGGAGCTTATATAGCTGGACATGTTTAAAACAGTAACTATCATGTAAACGCCCAGTAAAACAGTAAAAAAAAAATCTTACCACATCTTTTATAAGATCACAAAAGTAGTCCTTTAACATGTATTCTGTGGGTTGTTTGGGTTATGTGTGTCTAGGTATTATAGGCAGATTTGTTTTAACTTAAAGTAAAGAATAGGGTGTATTAGTTTGACTGTATTTATTGGCTGGAGTGAGACATTAAAAGGACACACATTTGGTTGAAAATTGGCTAAATCATCATTTAGATTTCATTAAAATATGTTGAACGAGTTGTGCATTTTTTAAATTGAAGCTTTTTTATCCAACTTATCTTATTTTGAAGAGTTTTTTTATATTGCTTTCAGTCCTCCCTCCTGCTCCCTCCTGGGGGCACAGCTCTTCACCCAATCAGAATGCAAGTGTATTTTCTACCTATGGGTTCTATTCATTTAAAATGAATTATTTAACACAATTAATTTTCAGACTACATTAAACTATTGTACTACAACACACTGTAGGATAAATAGATAGACAGATAGATAGATAGATAGATAGATAGATAATTGACATATATACACATAAGCATTGTGTTGGCACTTATATAGCACTGTATGATACTAAATAAAATTGTGTATATTTTTATTGAAGACCTCTGCATTTGAAAATACACATTTTGACTTTTCTGCTGGTTAAACACATTTCCGTTTTGTGAATGAGATCCACAAGCATTAAATACTTATGTTCAAATGTTTGTGTGTGTATATATGCATTCCCTGCTGCTTCAGAAACTAAATACAATTTCCATACTGGGATTCCGGTCATAGATAATTGCCCCCTGCCCATAACATACCCACAATTGTCCCATCTTGTTCTTCTAGATATACCTGTGTTCTATACAACTTTATTTGAAATTCTGAGTATAGTCTCGCCATCATTGACCTGTGAATGCTCTCAAATTTTTCTGAATACATATTGCTGTGTAAATGTACATACAAATATTTTAACATGTTCAATACATTTTACTTAGTTTCCTTATTACCTGCACCAAAAGTTGCTGTGTAGGACACAGGCAGGAAGAATGATGGCAAGATGAGTCTGTATGCAGGGCAGCATGCTGTGAGACACTGCAGGAGAAGTATTCTGTCTCCTTCAATCAGTACCTTGGGAATGAGAGTGTAGGACAACTTCCATTCGTGACATCACCACTGTTTTGAATATGCTGGGAGAGTCTACCTGTCAGATCTGTTAGAAACAACCAGCCCCTTAGACTCCTACTATTGGCTACGGCTGTAACATATCCCTGCTCATTAATAATTCAAGACTTTGGAGGATGGCTACAAGGAGCTTCAGAGGCGAATATAAACAAGTTATACGGGTTGCATCTTTTTAAAATATTGTAAGTTAATTTTTATTTTCACTGCTCTATCTGTATCTGATGATCAGTTTAGATGGCTTCAGTGGTCCTTTAAGGGCTTCACTCCTACTAGACACATAGATCACAAAAACCCCAAAATCCTGTTGGTCAGTGAAAGTCTTAAAAAGATTGGGGAGTGATGAGCATATCGAAAGTGACAAGACTCACTTTGCACATTTCTCCAAACGGGTTATGAGTTACGGCCTTAAAAATGTTGCGATGGTTAAACCCGTAACTTACAGCCTCCCGAAGCCTTTGATCTTTCAATTTCTCAAGAGTTAGGATGGCTAAAATTGCAAATGGCTATTCAATTGCACAATTTTCCCAAGCCCGCAAATGTTTTCACACCCGCAAATGGCAAAAGAAGAAGAACATCCTACAAGTGCTATAGAGGACCCGCAAGGGGGTTAAATACATATTCGTAGCACTGTAGCTGCAAATAAAAAATCAATACTGCACTGTAAATAACGGGGAAAGAGATGAAAGACGTTAGAATTAATTGCACAGCACTCTAAAACTTGCAAGTCGGCAGGAAATGTAATTTTGCTTATGTTTCATATCGGGGCTAAATCGATCTCAGGTATCAATGAGTTAATACATATCAGGCCACCCATATGGACTAGAACAGTATTGGCATTCATTTTCATAATTCTTTATTTTGCCCGTTTGCAAGTCTGATCGCATATCGGACCCCCGAACCTAGTTGATTGACATTTACCTCCATGTTTTACTGCCGTAATAATGACAGTGTCATTTTCTATTGGCTGCTTCGAAATGGGAGGTTACGCGTTAGCTTAATTGATCATGTTCCCGCTTTGAACTGCTATGAACTAGTGCATGGTTTACGGTTTCGGCTTTGGGAGAGTAACTTGCGGGCTTGAGCAATTGAATTCGTAATCTGAGACGAACGGGTGGCTGCAACACACCTACAGACATACAACCCACAACGATCGATTTGTGGGCTGGCAATTGAATCAGGCTCATAGTTTTTAGTACTAGCAGTCTCTGTCTGGCTTATGGTTCACTACTAGAACAGCATATGACAGTTAAGAATGATTATAAGAATGATTTAATGTTTCGTTTGAGGTCTTTCCGTAGCTTTAAGTGTGTTATAATGTCTATTATTCCCTTAATCTTAATTCCATTTTTTAGACTATATTTTTTTATTTGCTTTAAGTTTAGTTCTTAAAAGGTCTATTGTGTGACTTTTGTATGGGTCAAGAATGACCTGCCATAATATTGTTTTCATAAAATGCCTGGAATTCTCTTTTTATTGTTTATCAGTTACTAGCTATGTGGTCTAAGTAGGTTTAAAAGTGTGTACTTTTGTGTTGTTTAAGAATTTAGTAAAATAATTTCACTAATGGTATAGCTAATTGTATCATAATATAGCCTTTTAGTCTTTTCTTGCTTTGTGTGTGTAAGCAATAATGAACCTGAGTCTTTGTGATAAATTCTTCTCTGCAGGTAACCCTACCTCTGAATGCTCTTATGTAATTTGGCAGAGATGTTTATGTAGATTATATCACTTTTGGTTTTGTGGTTGCATTATTCTTTATTAAACTGCCATTCCATTCCAAGATGATAGCTTAGTAGTGGGCAACTTGAACCCATAAGGGTATGAATGTGTCAGACAAATAGTGGTCCACTGAAGAAGGAACTGGCAACCCACTACAGTATTTTTGCCAAGAAAACCATATGGATAAGCACATCCAAAAATATTATAATAGATGTGCTTGGCATGCTGAGTTTATAGGGTTACAGAGAGACGGATATGACTGAATGACATAATAACTATATATACTAGCTACTTGCTCATCAAAAATGATGGGAATAAAATGTTAAGGCTGGCAATGCTGTTTGCCACCCAATGAGAGCACCTTTGGTACTCATCGCAAGCCCCACGCTGAGTGCCTTTGGTGCTCAATGCGTGGCTCACAATGAGTGCCTTTGGTGCTCATTGCGAGTCTCTCCCCCTGTCTACTATCTCCCTTGTGTCTCATTTCCCTTCCTCTCCCTCCCTTGTGTCTCTCCCCCCTCCCCTGTGTATCTTCCCCCATCCTCCTCCTCCTTCCTTCCCCTCATCCTCCCTCCTTCCTTCCCTCTTATCCTCCTCGTCCCTTTCCCTCATCCTCCTCCTCCCTCCTTCCCCCTTATCATCCTCCTCCCTCCTCCTCCTCCCTTTCCCCTCTACCTTACTATTAGGCGAGCAGCTCCTGCTGCTCTCTCCTCCCTGCAGAGCGGCTCTGAACCGGCATATGGTAATGACATGATGTCACATGCGCGTCACGTCATTAGCATATGTCGGTTGGGACATAGCCAGAAGCCGGCGCTGCAGGGAGGACAGAGCAGCAGGGGCTGCTCGCCTGATAGTAAGGTGAGCGATTTGAAAAGGGGAAATGGAGGAGGAGGAGAAGGAGAAGTGGGAAGGAAGAGGATTAGGTAAAGGGAAGAGGGGAAGGAGGCAGGATGAGGGGGAAGGAGGGAGGAGACACAGGGGAGGGGGATGCGAGCCCGGGGGGTCTTTGTGATGAACCAGGTACGCTGTGACGGCGCAGCTGGCTGCAATGCCTTCAGCGCTCATTGCAGCTTAAGTGCTGCGCAGCTGCTTTGCCTCGCTTCACAAGGCTCGCATGTGTGACAGCACCGATGGCTTAGCGAAGCGCACAAGCTTGATGACAAATCACAGTTTGACAAGTATTATATGTGATTTAAATTTACTATGATACCTTGCGTTACAACACCCTGTTTTCGTGTTACATCACTTCTCCTCTGCAATTTTTTGCCTCGGGTTATACAATCAAAACTGAAAGAAGGATCAAGGCAAACGCTACTGTACACGCAATTAAATCCAAAAGAAAGAAGCAAGCTGTAAACACTGTAGTCGCGATCACGCAATTAAATCCAAAAGAAGGAAGCAAGCTGTAAACACTGTTATCCCAATCATGCGATCGAATCTGAAAGAAGGAAGCAAGGAGGAAGAGGATGAGGGGAAAGGAGGAAGGAGACACATGGGATAGGGTGATGCGAGCCTGGGGGGCTTCGCGTTGAGCGCCTCCGGTGCTCATTGCAACCCCCCACTGGCAGGAACCAGGTACGCTGTGACGGCGCCGCTGTCTGCAATGAGCTCCTTTGGTGCTCATTGCAGCCTAAGTGCTACGCAGCTGCTTCGTCTCGCTTTGCGAGGCTCGCATGTGTGACAGCGTTGCTGGCTGCAATGAGCGCCTTGGGCAAGGCGTGCAAGCATGACGACAGATTGCAGTTTGACAACTATTATATGTGATTTATATTTACAGTGATACCTCGCGTTACAACACCCTCGGTTACACTGTTTTCAGGTTACACCGCTTCTCCTCTGAAAGAAGCAAGCTGTAAACACTGTAATCACGATCACGAGATTAAATCCGGAAGAAGGAAGCCAGCGTAAACACTGTAATCCCGATCATGCGATCAAATTCGCAAGAAGGAAGCAAGCTGTAAACACTGTAATCCCAATCATGCGATCAAATTCGCAAGAAGGAAGCAAGCTGTAAACACTGTAATTCCAATCATGCGATCAAATTCGCAAGAAGGAAGCAAGCTGTAAACACTGTAATCGTGATTGCCTTTTAGTCTATGCCTGCAAGTGCCTCTAAAAGCCCAATTCGCCCATGCCTGCAAAATCACAGTTCACCTGTGCAGGTAGGGGTCCAAACAGCCTGTGCCTATGAGCTGATGTGCCCAGCCTGTGCCTTTGAGCAATGTACCCAGCCAGTGTCTTTGAGCCAGCGTGCCCAGCCTGTGACTATAAATAGCCTGTGTCCTCCTTCTCCTCCTTTATATCAACACCATCCCATTGGGCCCTCAAGTCCTCTCAGTATAGTGAAGTTAAATTATAAGTTATTTGATGTAATTCTTGTTGTTTCTTAATTTATGTTTAGTTTTAATGACCATCAGTTCAAACTAAAATGTAAACAGTCTGGGATCCGGAACGGACTAATTGAATTTACATTGATTGCTATGGTAAATGCTACCTCAATATATATATATATATATATATATATATATATATATATATATATATATATACACTTATTTATACTTAATTATTTATAAAACCCTTTACTCTAACCATAGAATCTTTGGAGGATTTGTGTTCGCTCCCAACGCCACACCCCCCTCAGTTTGTATGCCCCCAGTTGCTTTTTTATTTAGGCTTCTTTGCAGGGGGTTTTAAACAGTATGGTACCCAGAAATCCTTGTATGCTGAGTGCCGGTATCCTAGCACATAAGCTATCTTTGGACCCAGCAGCACATACTACAGAACATAATTTAAAAAGTCAGTGACAAGTTAAAAACAATCACTATTTTATTTGTTTTTGTTGATGATTTCAGTTTGCAATTATTTTTAAACCTAAAAGAACAGTGCTGTTTATCTTTTATAAAGGCATATTACTTTTTAGAGACCTTCAATTTAAGCCTAGTTTTGCTGTAAGTAGGTGTGAAGCAATTATTTTGTGTTGGCTATATTTATCGTCTGACATATGCAAATGAAGCCATGTAATGCAGAGGATATGTAAATTCAATTAAGTTAAAATCTACGGATTAAGAGTGTATCAGGAATTCTGCAAATGTTCACCTTCTACTACTGAGCACCATATATAGCTTTAGTAAACCAACTGAGCTGAAACAAACAAAATTGCTTGCTTCATTTACAGAAATCTCTATTCAATTTGTGGTCATGTTTTAATTTCTTATCAATAATTCATTTAAAATAAAATTGTATTTTTTAAATGTGTTGTTTGTACTTTGCTCAATCTCAATAACAATGTTGAAAGTATAATAATATTAGTACACATTACTATCAAAAGGGTAATCTTAAAATGCCAGTTGTAAAACATTGGTTTAAAGAGAGCTCCCACTCCCCTCAAAGACGCTCAGGTAAGATATGATTTAAGTTAACACTATCAATGTCCATGGCCCATTGAATGTTAATTGTCTCACCTTGTATTCACACAATGTTATTCCAAACTGACGACATTTTTAGGGTTGACAAAGGTTGACAAAGAGGGTTGGCAATCATTGGTTTAAAATATAAATCCTGAAAATTCTCAAATACATTGGATCAGATGTACTTATTTGCGTTAGACCTTTGTCAATCTCAGTGAACCTAATCCACAGCTTAACATTAAACTGGAGACGTTCTGTAAGATGTTAGTGCATCTTGTGTGGCAGCTTTCAGATACAGAAGTTGAAGGTTAATGGCAGGAGAGTTTTATAAACAATAACTGAAGTCTTATTTTTATTATGTGACTTTTAAACAATATTAACAATACAGGAGTATTAGAAACATAAAATATTTATATTATATTTATACTATTACAATATATATTTCTATGAAAAGACTTGCACTATGAAGTACAATGCATTTATGTAATAGGAGAGTAGCGTTGGGAACTTATTGTAGAAAGATATATTTGTATCATTTACTTACATATTGAGACAAAAGGCATATCACAATTTATTAAAAATTAAAAATTTGCTGCAGAACATATGATTTCATCACCCTATACTGCACTGTATTCAATTTCAATAACTCAAATTAGCATTTGTTTCACAATCTTCTTTATGACCAAAAGACTTACGGATAACTAATTTCTGCTTCCTTAAAGGATAACAGTGTTGTGGATGTATTTTTCAAAATATGTAATATTAATGCTAGATTACAGTTATATATATATTTAGTCACCCATGTGCAAATTTATGGAGAATTGGAGCTATCTTTATTTAGAAATTAATCTCATCAATAAAGATTTAGTTATCAAAATACAAATATTTTTCAAGGAAGACTACAAATTACAGAATTATTGAAGGAAAACAATTCTCTGATTATATTCATCATCTCAGTTATCTATTTTTAAATTTTAACAGTAGAATATATATATATATTTTTAGTGACTGAAGTTGCTTTGAATGCCCAGACATACTGATGCAAAATAATACTAATGCAGTATACAGCCTTACTTTATTATTGGACAATGTTGCATTTCTTGAAAGCCATCACTTTAGATTGAATGTGTGTCCAATAAGACAGATATCACTGTAATAGTGCAATTGTGTGCATATTTTCATTTTGTACATATTATTACAATTGCATTGTAATAGTGAAGTTTTTCTTTATAGCTTTGCATTGCTTTAATGTAATGTTGCCATCTTACATTTTGTCCAGTAAAAAAACTATTCCGCCCAGTAAAAAAATGAGTTTTAGGGTAATTTAATTGTGTTTTTCTACTAGGAAGCTTGGCTCATTTACAGTAAAAAGAAGTCTGAATGGATTTGTTTTGGTTTTCTCTCTCCTTCTCTCTCTTTCTCTCCTTTTTTCTCTCTCTCTTTTTATTTTACATTCATCAGTTTAGACAAACTAACTTAAAACATGCTCTCACCAATTTATTTTATTTCACTTTCACTCTTATGGCAAACCAGCTTAAAACATAATCTCACTAATTTAGCTTTTTTGACATTCACCACTCAGGAATTTTAAAGTTCTATATTCACCAGTCAGGGGCAAACATCTTTTAAAATAATTTAAAGTTGCCAGTCACAGGCGTCTATTGAGACCACATGACACCTACAAATTGTCCCCATGCCACAGAGGTCCTTAAAGGACCTCTCTGGCACCTAAATGTTAGACAAATAGCATGATGTTCCCTAATGGATGTAGAAAAGCCCTATGCAATGGGGGACCTATAAAGACCCCCATGCCATCTATACACTACAATCTACACACTAAAATTAACTCCCTGTGCCTCGAAGGTCCTGGCACTTTGATGGTATTTAAACTTGACCCTCTATCTATGGGGGTTCTTAAAGAGCCCCTGTGGCTCCTAATATAAATACAATGCCATGGAGGTCTGTGACTCAACTGTTTAACCTTTGCAATGAAGGTCCTTTAATGCATCTATCAATCTGAGAATTAAGATTGGATAAAAAACATTCTCACACTAAAAAAGCAGGGTGACATCTGAAAAATAATTTTGATTGGCTGAAATTTAATGGATACTATCTAACCCGCAAAAGTGCGGCAAAAGCCATTTGTTGGGAGAAGGGATCCTCATAGGAAGAGCTCAGATATACATTTTTTTTATTTTTTAGAATGGTGGTTTTTATTTTTTGAGGACAATTTCCAGGTCCAGAAGATAAACAAATGGAGAAAATGTGGATGGTTACTGGTATGAACAGAAGGGCCCGCTGGACTGTTTGGGGTTAATCAGTTTTTATATGTATGGTTAGAAGGTACTAATAATTTGCTTAACATTTATGTCATATATGTAATAAGTGCATGTGGCGCTGTCATAGATTAACATTGAAATACTGAATCTGTGTTAGAAATAGGATAGTGGGCTATGCTTAAATAATAAAGTTAATACAGTCACTTATCTAAAATCTTAACTCTTTGTCAAATAATTTTTATGGCCCTGCGATTGGCCACGTGTGAAGGCTCTGGCTTTAGTCATGAAGGGGGGAGCTAGTTTTATGGCTCTGTAAGAGGAGAGAAAATGTATAATGAGAAGAAAGCCATGTGGGTGAGGGGGGTAGCAAGCTATTGGTCTAGGAGGATGGGCTGGAACTGGGGGAAGGTATTTGGTGTTTTGTGTCATCTCTCTGTGTTTTTATATATCTCTGTAACAATAAAGAAGTGGCCAGTCTGACTTTGGACACACTAAAGAAAGGTTGTGTCAGAGTCTGCTTGTACTAATCAAAGGTATATGGTGTGTGATTCTTAGATCCTAAGAAAAGGGATCTGATGGTGCCTGTCTCTGCAGTAATGATGCTGTCATCTGAAGTGTCTGCTGGTGTCAAGATCTGAACCAAAAGTTGCGACCCATAGAGAGAGAGAGATTTGGGGTGAGCGTGGTCCCCCAAATCTGGCTGTCGTAACAGTAACTATTAAAATAGATAGCCCGATTGGTCCAGGGCTGAAGAGTGAGGATAAAGGCTTTGGTGATCATAGCTGGATGAGTATTAGGGTAAGTATTATTCATTTTTTTATATCACAGGTTTATTTTTTATTTTATTATATATTTTTTGGGCAATAATGTTTTTTAGTTTGTACTTTTGGGTTTTCATTTTGTAGAAAATGTAAGGTTAATATTTAATGTATAGTGTAGGTGCTGTACTTAATAAACATTTTTTCCATAAATATAAACATGTTTATATATAATCTTATCTGACACAGAAACATACTTTTCCATCACTTAAGTCAGGTACAGTCTAAATGTCCTGTTGCTCACCAAATATGGATAGATGATTAGATTCCAAGCATGGAGGCTGGTATCTCAAGGTCCTGGGCACCAGACAGTAGGTGCAAAGAAGTTCCAGTGTTGCTGCCTCAGAATGATTTGGTCCCAGAAATGACATTGCTTGGCAGAGTAGTTTCATTGGGTTTAGCACTAATGTCTCTAGGTAGATGCTTTATCCTCTGCCACAGTGCAGTGTTCATGGTGATGCAAATTGGCACTTATATCCTGCATAGTAAGGGCAGTTACCACCTGTTCCTTACATTTGCTCGACCACAGCTATGATCTGGTGATAAAAGTCCACCATTGCTCCTAGCTAGTTTTGCTAACTAAGCCAAGCAAGAATTACAGGAGGGAAACTATTTCTCATTGCTGTTTTCTTTTATCTGGATAAAGTAACCATGCTGGGGAACTGACATAACGTGCACATTAAGCAATAAAGAGAGCCCTCAAGCACATTGAGTACTCAAGATGGGTCACAGAAGATGTCCCTTGTGAAAGTCTGTTAAGCATTGATGTCCTTTGTGAAAGTATTTTAAGCATTGCTTCAACAATGCCAGTCCAACTGTCAGCCTCCAGTCTTACTTAAGGTGCTTTCTGTTAGTCTTCCAATTTCAGTACACCTTGTGAAAGGTGAATATAATAATGTGCATTTTTTTCCTTTTTGTTTTATCTGTTTTTCTTGTTAGCTATGACTATCTATTAAATGGGCATTTATTATTCGTTTACCTGGATGATCAATACTACTGTCTCTGCAAAGATAATCACTAGCAGCTCACCTCTTTCTCTGCCTCCTAAACTGCTGCCTAGTGTCAGTGGTGAGAACCTGAAGCTAGTACCTTTCTAAAGTCTATTCCAAGAGTGCTGTATCCAGAAACATATTGGACAAATGGTAAGAAACCTTGCTCCTGGGTATGCATGGCATCAAGGAAGGCAATGTTAAGCAATTTTGAGAACTGCTTCTGCATTTATGTCATTGTGCAAGCAGAGATTAATTATCATGGCACGCTGCTTGCAGCACAATAGTATGGCAAATGTGCTCTCGAGATAGCAAACTTATGCCTCTAGTCCATGGATCATGTAAGAACTCCTGTAAGGCTGACTCCTAGCTATGGAATTTTTCTAAGCACATTTGCTAAGCTTTTCCATGGTTCCCACAGAAAATAATCTTGTAAAATTTACCAAATTATACCAGGGAGTTCTGGTCATAGCTCCCTGTCACTAGTGTGTGCTCGCAGCCAGCCTAATGTATTCCCTTAAAAAATTCCCAGTCTGAATCTGCAATACTATGAAATTTTACCCACAAACAAAAATGAACACACTTACACTAGTCTCATAACCATATATATATATATATATATATATATATCCAACAAGATATATTTAACTATGTCTATCTAGATTTCGCATTTACGGCTCTATTCCATGGCTTATAAAAAACTACAATTAGATCACACATATATCTATCTGAGAAATGCAAATGCAAGTGCTTGAAATGTCCCTAATATCCGAATTGTCGTGTGCCTTTCCCATCACTATATTAAAAATTGCTATATGAGGGTGCCCTCAGAAAACCATTAGCAGGCAAGCTCCTCAAAGGAGGAGCTCCGATAGTTTCGTTAAATTTTTTTAGAGCTGTGTGTGTTTTTTTTAAATGGATCCCATTTCCTGAGGATCAAGAAAGAAGATGATCGATAAACATGGATATGCCTGCTTTATCGAGGGCCAAAGTTTGAAGACCAGAGCATTATGGAGCATCACTTGAGGGTCATCAAGTTATTATTTCCACCCTACAGTATCCCTCCATATAGGTGTATTTTTGTAGTGTCTTTTTAGTTTTATTTGTAATTTTTTTCTACAATTCTTTTTTAATTTATGTGATTTCTTTTAATTTTATTAAAATTTGGGTTTAGTGTATATATTGGGGCATATGATCCATGGGGGAATCACTTTTGTAGAAGTTAGCGTGCCATGGTGGTCCATAGGGAGCACCATGCTTATAGAATAGTATACCATGGGGTTCCGGACCATAGAAAACCCCATGGTATGGTGGCTACTTGTAGGTGCCTTGTTGGTCCATAGGGATCCCCATAGTTTTAGTTTAGAATATATTTTGGCTTTCTAGGGTTACTTTTAGGTGCCATGGGGAACCATAGGGACCCTCATGGTTATGGTTACAGATCCAATAGGGTTACAAAGGTTAATGGACCTCCCACTCCACAAGGGTTGAAGGAAGAGGGCCAAATGGTCCCCTGGGTATTGAGTAGGGAATCTCAGGTGATACTCAGGTTCATAGGGGTAGCAGGTATTGAGGGGAAATACTGGGGATACCAGCTCATTATAGGTGGAGGGGTCATCAATCCCTTACATAAGATGTTATTATTATTTAACCCTACCCTGCCATGACAGGGATATAGGAGGATGTTAGTGATAGTGTAGTGTGTTCACATTAGTGGTTATTATTCGATAGCTTTGCTATGGAGACTACCGTTTATGGATCTGCAGTGTTGTGTTCTAGCCTTTCAGGGATCACATCTTAGCAGGATGTTGCAGAATGTTGTTAAGAAATGGTCACGAATTGGTTAGGATGAGACAGTGCACAGCAAGTACTACAGAGTCTGTGTTTATCAGCTTCAGATGGCAAACCCAAGCAGGTAATGCTTCTTTGATTCTAGGCAGTAAAAACAGAGCTTATAAACGCTTCTTAATAAAAACAAAAGTAAAGAGGTACACAGGTATATTATATGCCTAGTAATATCCAGAAACCCACTTTGCTAAAATAAAGCTGCTACAGCATATGCAATTCGGCTGCTGTGGAGTCTACCGTTTTTGTTTCTTCTGATCAGCTTCCTGAAGTTGAGGAAACTTTGCATGCAACATCGGTTTCTAAATCTGAAACTGAGCTTACAATAGGATAAATTGAAAGCTCATTAGTTTACAAGAATATATATATATATATATACAATATAAGTAGGGTGCTAAAGTGAACATATACAATACATTGATCCCAGACTTTTGAACTCTGTAGACATTGTGATGTTTTATTGTAGCAAAGATGTTAGAGCAGGGGTCGTCAACCTTTTAATACCTACTGCCAACTTTTGATGGTAAAAATTCCTTACCACACACTAGTGCCGCAGTAACTTAATTTACCCTATGTAATTTCTGGTTACATAAATCATATGACCCTAGCTATGTATCGCCCTGCACTTACTAGATAGTAATCTGGTCCTGACTGCTGTCCCTAGGCTTTCTCACCAGCTCTCCAACCAGCTAAGCGTGGTGCTGCGGGACACCGGCATGTGACGTCACTCGTCAGGGAAGCCACCTAGAGATTTCTCCACTGCCCACCATGAACACTTGAATTGCCCTCTAGTGGGTGGTAGGGACCAGGTTGACTATCAATGTGTTAGAGGTTAGAACCATTTCAGTTTCATTTAATCAACTTTCTGAGGTGAGCGGAAACTTTGCATACACAGGGAGTTTCTCATCTGTGGAATGGGAATGTGGCATCTAAAATGTAAGTGCTTGCAATAGGAGAAATGGAAAGCTTATTGGTTTACAAAAATATGGAGAAATGGAAAGCTCATTAGTGTACAAGGACTCAATGTCTGAGAAGACAAATAGAAGCAGCTAAGAAAAGAAACGGCAATACTGTAATGAACAATAGCTGCATATAAAAGTAAAACTTGTAAAGGTTACCAAGTTATACATACATATAGGTAAAGAAATTTGCCCAAAGCAATACTTTAATACATGACCAAGACAAAGATTGACTTTACATAAAATGTAGGCTTTGTCTGCTGTCAACCCCATCCTATTATACATCAAACAGGAGTCTGGAGGTAATTTATGCCTATGGATATATGCACTACACCAGCCATTTTAGTTTAGAAGTAGATTCACAACTAAAGGGAACAGGTACTAAAAAAAGATAATTGAACCCAGCATTTTGGGCTATGCCACTCAAAGGAACAACTTTTTATAAAAATGTGATATTATAAAACTGTACATTAGCACTAATACACTATTCACTTAACATCCTCACACTTTAAAATTTTGTTTATTTCAAGGTCAAAACACAGTTGAAAGAAGGGACGTATTCTATAAAATAAGCAAAGATTAAAGTGACTGAAATATTAAGAGCCTCATTCAATTTGAAGGCCGCATCTCATGTTATACAGGCGGGCCTGCTGAAGGCTCGCGGTCGTCTACAAATCTGGTGCTATTCAAAAGGCACAAGTTACAGGATGAAAGTTACAGGATGAAGCCTCAAGCCCTCAACCCAAACACTGCGACCCCCCACCCCCCACAGCCACAAACTGCTAATGGGCTGGACTAGATGAGATCCGCAGTTAAGATCCAGCCAATAGATAGAGGTCTAGCCGAAGATGATTGACAGAGAGAGATTATAAAGTTGCGTACCACACACCCATGTGTTGACTGTGTTGCAGATTCTGATGATGTAGCACAGAGTTGGTGGTTTGAGCAGAATGAGATTAGGAGAGATTTCAGAGCAGTATATTGCGGTTTTGTTCGTTTATATTCAGCAATTTCCAAATTTACACTTAATCCATGATTACACATATTTAGAGACTACACATAATACCAATACACGTAAATTAAATAAAACACATATATACACATAGAGCCGCTGGAGCTTCAGGTCTGGTGGCCCAGCAGGATCCAGCCTCCATGTCAGGTAAATATCACATACACCAACATGCCACCACATGTACACCACACACACTACACAGGTACATGATGACCAACAAGGACACTGACATGTCAGCTCTATGGAATTAACAAGGGATAGATGGAAGCGTCATTAAATTCATGAAGCTGACAAATCAATGTCATTCCTAGGCACAACAACAGTAATCAACCAATAGAGAGTCCATGCATGGGAATGCCCACTGCAGCCTATACAGTTACAAACCGAAGCCGGAATCAAGATAGCATTAGAAGACAAGAACAATCAAGATCACGAACCAAAGAATAGATCAAATCTAGCAAATGATAGCAAATCTGAGTTGCAATTAAGTGAATCATCCAGGTTCAAGCCTAGATGTCAGATAGTTAGGAATGAACACAAAACATTGTATTATTCATCATACTACTAACATACGCCTTTCTTTTCACTCTTTCAACATCAAGGAGGTCTGGGTCCAGTGGTGAGCCAGAGGCAGGGGAGTCGGTTCCATTGAAACAGGGAGTCGGCGAACGAGCCCGCACCCAGCAGGAACTGGCTCAGGAGGGAAGAAGTGGAGCCGAGGCCCCTGGTTTGAAAGAGGAGGATGTCATCTGAGCTGTGGCATCACCAGCAGGATCATCGGCCGCACCGGTGCCATTTGACCCCCCTGTCCCCCTCCAGCAGAGACGGAGAATCTCCCAGGGCCCTCTTACTCGAGGGACCACCAGGCACAGCAACACCACCATCACCCCCATGGAGCAAGGCTCCAGCCGGGCCCCAGACCCTCCCCACTGGGCCACCACCATCACCACCTCCTCACCAAGCAAAGGCCCACGGACCTCTATCCCCACCACCAAGCCAGGTTGCACAGGCATAGATGCTGGCCATCATGCAGCAGCAGATGGAGTGTCAGGCTCAAAAGTGAGGAGAGGAGGCACCATCTTATGACAGTCGTACCTTGCTGGGCTGCTCAGGATGGGGGGAATCAGAGCGCATTTCAACACCTCACTACAGACGCCTTGTGCATCGCTCTGGTCCCCAGCCCTGCCTCCTCCACCCCAGAGGCCTCCCCCCACCAAGCAGATGGCGACTGGCTACGGGGAATTGGGGCCCTGATGCTAGGCGGAGGATGATGTAGGGGCTGCACATATGTTTTGTGCCTTCTTAACAGCACTCCTCAGTGACAAGCTATCGGTCCAAATGTTAACCTTATCTAGCCTGGCTACAGAGTCTTTGATCTTGGCCTATGTGACAGGTGATATTTTGTATGCAGATGGCTACCTCCCATCACATGGTCCATGATCCTCTTTGCTGTGGACACATAGGGTTCTGTTTAACATTTCACCAATTGATGTTCACTGAGGAATGCTGTTGAGAATAGATGTTGGAGTCCCTATTTTTTTCAAGGGTGTATTTTACAGGTGTTATGTTTTTGTTTTGGGTACAAGTCAGGTCCATGAAGGCATCTTCTGCATCTGCAAACATTGTGAAGGAAATGTATGAGGTGTAAGGTTTTCACAGTGCCTCATAGGTAGAGATTCCTTCAATGACATCCCCCACCTTAACACATAGCTCCCACAATATTAAAGCTATCATATAGCCAGATATCTAAAGCATGATTATTGTTAGCTTAAATGTAGAATAATACCACTATGGCGGTGGACTTGCAAAGTCTCACAATGGCATGTTAATGATGGCCAGCATTAATATATGCAATATTGAAGCATGTGATCGTGACCTCAATATCAGTCTGAGAACAGATCCTTGGGTCTGATGTAAGTAACATTGAATCTGGCTGCTGATCTGTGTGTCCTCTCTGTACAAATGGGTATTTTCCCATATTGCTGATATCATGAGTATCCTTTAACATGTGCTAACGGCTGTATAGCTAATGGATGTGATATCAATGTTCATTAACAATATCATATAAAGAATGTGATAGTACACCTTGACCACTGACGCTGGTCACAGCTAAGCATTTATTGAGATGACACATCATTATGAATGGTCATTGCCAGTGAGTTCTCCTGAGAACTAGCTAATGGTTAGTAATGCTTGCAGATGGGAATCATGTGAGTTGGTATATTGTTACAGTTACAGTATTTAACACTGTACTGTACATGAATGTTGTTGTTTTTTATCCTCCTCCGCCTTTTTTTTAACACTTTTTTTCAGATGTTTGTTTTGGGAACACACTGTATGTGTTAAACTGGATTGGATTACACAGTCCAGAGGTTTAAGCATCTGTTTAATTGAGCCAATACAGACAAGTTGTGAGTGCTATGCACATTAATGGTTTCTTCAATTAAATGGAGTCATCATGCTTATTCTAGACTATGACATTGCCCCCTTTAGGTATACCCTTTTTCCAAAAACCAAAGTCCATTTCTGATTGTGCTCTGTGTAGGAAATAAAGCTATGTTATACCATTCTCACTGTGTTAGTGGGTTTTCAATGATTAAGGTCTTGGGACATCAACATAAATAACATTTGTGTCACATTCCTATCATCACATATATAGTTGTGAGCGTACGGGCCGTTGCTCTTGCTAGCAGGCTCGCGCAGCGAGCCGCGGGCCTCGCGTAGCGAGCCAAGGCCCTCGCAAAGCGAGGGCACTGGGCGAGGGCCTCAGTTGCTGGCATGGAGCTGCAAAGGCGCTCCATGCCAGCAACTGCGACCCTCGCAAACTTCACGTCGCAATGCAAATAACACGACACACACATTACGACACTCGCAAACAACATAAGACACACGTTCACACACAATACGGACTCGCAACACTCGAACGCAACTCGCGAACATTACAAAATTAAAACCACAATACATACACACAGCACATACATAAAAACCTTACCTACAGCAACAGGGAGCATCCAGGACTTCAAAAATGCAACTCACTCCTTGATTTCACTCAAAATAAAACAGTTTGCACAATAAAAACTTTGATAAGCGAGAGAAAAAATGGCCGCCGAACAAAACGAAAACGAGGCTACACACGCAAACACCATATGAGACACGTTACCACACATTACGACCTCGCAAACATCGGACGCAACACGCCGACATGCAAACATTTCAAACACAATAAATACACACAACACACACATAAAAAAATTACCTACAGCAAGAGAAACCATCCAGTACCTCAAAAAACCAAGTTACACATTAATTTCAATAAAAATAAAACACTTTACACACTAATGAAATCGCTAAGCGAGAGAAAAAATGGCCGACGAAAAAAACCAAAACGAGGCTACAGCACTCTCAACACGTAAAACACCACAACAAACTCGCAAAACAACACACGAAACTCGAAATACACCACGAAGCACCGACGGATAATCCGCAAAGACGCATAACACAGATAACCCGCCATTTGACGCCAATGCAGAAGTACACCACTACGCTAACGGTTTCGGCTCGCGCACGCACACTGTTACACTGCACACATTCATCACGCTTACACAGCAGCTCCACACCACTAATGCTGCAGCAACATGAAAACAGATTGTCAGCTCTTCAACACAATGCTTCAAAATAGGTAAAGTATATTCATTTATTAATATATTATATATTTTAGTATTACACACCAAACAGCATTAGCTCACTTACGATTTGATTGCCGTCATTTTTTGACGGGCAATTCGCTAGTATAATAATATATATCATATATAATAACAAAGGGTTAATACACATGCAAAGTCCAATTTGTGATACTGTGGAGTATCAACATTCCCATGAACGCCTGATAAGAATATGACAGGTGATAATGTAAGTTGATTGATAGCAAAATACTTGGGTTGTCACCAAATGATAATGGGTATACATCTTGGCACATGGCCACCAGCATTGGTGTGGGACTCCAAGATTGGTGTAGCTGAGATTATCCCTGATGGAGGTGAGTTGGCTGTCGCTCCACGTGCCTATGCACAGCCTCCATGAGTTTTTGTGGGCCCTTCCTGATGGGTTAGAGTAGATTAATGGGTGTATGTTCCCCTGGTCCCTGCTGGATTTCTAACTGGTGGTGGTGAAGGAGCTTGTGTACCTCAATAAAGCTGTGAACTATACCATATAGGGCCACTGTAGATGGGCAGATCACAGCAGAGAGGTCAGACAAATCACAGTCAACTGAAGAAGGAACTGCAACCCACTCCAGTATCTTTGGAATGCAAACCTTGTGTAAAAGAGACACAGGGGAGGGGAAGAGACTGTGGAGAGAGTGGGGAAGTGACACAGAGGGAAGAGGGAGAAAGAGACACAGGAGAGGGGAGGGGGAGAGACACATGGGGAAGAGACACAGGGGAGTGGGGGAGACACAGGAGAGGGAGGGAGGGAAGGGAGAGAGACATGGGGAAGGGGGAGGAGACACATGGGAAGGAGGGAAATTATACTATCATTTTTGACAGGCAATTTACTAGTACAATATATATTTGAACTCCAAATGAGATCAATTCATTGTCACAAAATGTTTGGTACAAAAAGGTTTGTTGTTAAGACAAAAGTATCAATTATTCTTGTAAACTTCAGCATTTGTAACTAGTTATATAGCTGGAAAGGACTACACTATTCTAAACTGCTTAGAATGGAACCATGCAGTGCCTTCTGGTGTATCTAAGGGGAGCTCTATCCCAAAGGCAACAATATCCATAAGGTTAAAGAAGACCTAAACAGTCCCAGCAGCAGCCACTGTCATAAATTCTGAGGCTTAACTGCAATACAGCTTGGAGTGGTAGGAGCTCTACTCCTTTTGAGACTATTCAAAGGGAGCATGTTTTCTTTGCTGTTTTAAAATTTAAAAAAAAAGTAGTTATGCCAAAGATTATGCAAATCATTAACAAGAGAAATGAATACTGAGAGTTAAAACAGGTTTGATAGAAATTAACTAACCTCTAACGTCTCTTCTACAATGAAGACCTACAACTTTGTTAACAGCAGTGTATCACAATGTGTACAGATGTTGAAAGTCTGAGATTGGTGCATTACATATGTAAACCCAGCTTCCTACTTCTGCCCCTAAGCTTATACATTATGTCATTATAACATCATAAAACACCATAAACCCTGTTCCCAGCAACAAACAGACATAAAGGTAAGGAGGGTATTTACGGTGCACTTCATACCAGCACAGGGGCTGTATGATGTTTTTATCTGGTTTATTACAGTCCACACTATCTGACAGGCGTTAGTGATGCTGGTTTTACTCATTACTTCATTACATTTATTTCATTACTCTGAGGAGTGAATCAGCAGTAAAATATTTAAGCTGTGACTGCTCAGTGTTCTCTGTCCCACTACTTGTCCACCCACCCATTTTTTAGGGTATTTTATTAAATTAAGATTGTTTTCACATAAACGTGGTAAAGCACAATAGTTACAATGAATTGTAAATAATATGTAGACATATTTAATGACATATTTGATTACTATGATGAATAAACGGAATACTTTGTCATGTTGCCGTTTTTCACATATGCTTTCAATTTGCTTTTTTGTAAGGGCTTTTTTTTAGAAAGCCTTAACATATCCCAATGGGACATGAAGATGTAAACGAGGTGACATAAGAAAAAATTCTTCCAAGGAAGAATATGCAGGAGAAAAGGGAATCTGGTGTGAAAAATCATTCTGTTGGATCTTATAAAATAAAATAAAATTATAACAAGTGATATATAACATATGGAAGATAAAAGTAGCTTAGCGAGGGTTTTGAGTTTTTAGAAAACTGTCTGCCTTCTCACTTAGGGGCAATGGTAGAAGAAGAGGAAGGATTTGTCTGTATGTTAAGACTGATTTTAAGCCTATAGTCAGAGAAGATATACAGGATTGAGTCACATTATTATAACCACTACTTTTGACATCAGCAGCATGTAGCCAATTGAATGGTGCATGTGTGGTGAGCTGGCTTGGTGGATATATACGGTGACATGTAGGCATTCTGCAAACACACCAACCATCGCTGTCATTAGTAAAACGTGCAATATATCCGACTTTGAAAAAGGCATGTTCATTGGCTTTCAGGCCAAGGGTGGCAGTATATCTGAAACAGTGCAGTTTGTAAACTGTTTGAGTGCTGCTGTGGATAAAATGTACCACGGCTGGACAAATGGCACCATTGCGAATAAGCAGTATTGAAACTGCGGAGCACCAAATGCCATTGATGTCAGAGGTGAACATCGACTGAGAATGTTTGTGAGGGCGAACCGACACACTACAGTAGAGCAATTCACCATCCATAGGAATCAGGGGGCTACCTGACTTGTGTCTAAAATTACAGTAAAACCAACTCTGCTTCTTATGGTGCTCCAAAGCAAACAGATGGTCACTGCACCCATACTGACGAGGGTTCATTATAAGAAACGGCTTGGACATATTACAGATCAGACGAGATCTGAAAAGGTTATACTTGAAGGACTTTTTCAACCTCAATTACTATGTAACTATGCAACTATGTAAGAGGTGGGGAATGGGCCTTGGGTAGGAATAAGTCTCTGTGGATGATAGTGGACTGAGCCAGACAAGGATCTCTGATGTGATATGTGTGACATACAGGTGATATAAGACCTGACAAGTCAGGCAGCTCTGTAAGCCATTATGAATATTATGTTAAATTTATTTAGGTTATGCAAAAAAATACTCTGTGGAACTTTGGAGACCCACACAATATAGTGGTTAATTTTAGTTGCCATGGGGGCCCAAAGAAATGGACATAAAAATATTTGTGAGAAAATTACATTTTTTCTTTCTATGACTTTATGAGAGCTTGATCATGAGGGTGTTTTTATCTATCAGTGGAAAGAGGTTTAGAGAGGAGGGAACAGTGGATAGTCAAGCAACTTGGTCCGATAATCTATCTGAAATTGACACCACACCCCCTCCCTCTCACAGGCCCAGAAGCAGATTGCTTGCATCTGGAAATAAAATAAAGTTCCCCCATTCCTTTTTTTTATTTGCTATTCCTCTGGAAAATAAACCATTGCTCTCCAGATATGTAAATACCCCTCACACACAAACAACTTCCACCAAAGTGTAATGAGTGCCTCCAGGCCCCAGCAAAGGTATTATTTATTTTCTAATGAAAAACTAGCTTTATGCTCAGCAAAAATTGCACAGTACAAATAGATAACAGCAACAATTTGGTGTGTGAATTATAATAGTTGATTGATACTTAATTAGAAACTTGAAGATATGTTTACTGTAAGTAACAGAATTGCTTAAATAACAATTGAATGATATTGAACATTTTACTATCTGCTGCTTTAAAATATACCAACCTCTGCTATGCCCCATTAAAGCATCACATATTGTAAATATATTAATAATGAACAAATATGCTGTAAATAATATTTTTACACCGACACAGCAGGTCACCTTTGCTCTTCCTATTTGCTATGGGAAAATTAATAAAAGACAATCATTAGAGATAACTTTTATAGCTCTTTGAAACTTAGTATCTTTTGACCTACAGTATGTCTCTTTAAAAACTAAATGAATTTTCACCGTTGTTTGAAATAAATGCAAAATATGAAGAGGAAGTCCAGGTTACTATCCAGCTTCTTTCCATACAATATGATTGATTGCTTGTATCTGTATGATGAATGGCATATATCATCACTAAAATGCCATTGCATTAGCAAATGGTATTAAAGCAGTAAGACACACATGTAAATATAATTACATTTCTCTCTAAATGTGATGTAAGTAATTCACTGAGAGAAAAGGAATTCATAATTGTATTTGATATCTCAGAATAAGTTCACTAGGGGTACTGGAGAATATGATAGGAGTGCATTTGGTGTAACAGAAGAGGAAGCAATAACATTAATTGATTTCCAGGGCAACTAGGATTGGAACTTGATTAGTCTCTCTCATCTAAGGACTCTGCTCATATATAGCGCACTCCAAGGGAAGCCAATTAACTTCCTTTTCACTGTGGATTAGGATTACATCCAGGCAATTAAAATGTATGAATTCCTTAATGAATCAAGGCAGAGGTTAAATACAAGCATTCAACAAATATAATAGAAGTTTAAACAATAAAACAGTTTGCTCCACCTTCTAATATCAGCACTGCAGTAATAGGTTTAACTGTGTTCTGTTCGGAAGATTGTATAAACAGTGCTATCGTACACTTTCTGTTCCTTTTCCATGTTTCCATTCTGACTGAAATTTAAGTTGTATTTTTTATGAAAAAAATAACATAAATAAATTGTTTCTAAGTGCACTCTATGTAGTGTAATGGGCATTATTAGTTCATAAATTGTATTTCTGTTGCACAATATCAATTTTTTTTGTACTAAAATAACCAATATATTTCAATAGATATCTATTATGGAAATACTGTTGGTACATTTAGCATAGGAGTATGTACTAGTCCAATTATAGTGTGGTCTGAATTGTGGTAGATGAGTGACAAAGTCATTCATCAGAAGGTGGGAGGACAAATACGGTAAAGGAACTCAAATCCCTGGAATAGCCGTCATGAGAATTAATCATAATATTTTGTAGTAGATATAATAGGCACCATAAATGAGCCGGGATTGGAACCAAAAAAGCTCTGTATAAGGCTTAATGGGCTACACAATTCTCCAGTTATGCAGCAATGAATGTGACAATATGTTGAACATAGGTAAAGATAGCAGATAGGACCCGCTAAGAATAAAGCTGCTATCTTGTATCTCTACTAACTTTAAGTAACAAAAGCTAGTAGTTGTCATGTTCTCATAAGCAGCTAACACATTATCAGGAGTTTCTCAGAAAATAAAGATATTTTTAAAGCAAAAAGCACATTTAAGGGAACAAGTTATATATAGAAAGAAATTTCTACACTATTACAGAGCTTTTGAAAGTCCATTTATTTTTAGGATATAGTCTTCTCCATAATATCATAATATTTAAAAAAAAAAGAGGATTTAGTAATTTGAGGTCCCTCAATCTGAAGAATTATTGTCCGTCCCTGCTAGCTGCCCCTCCACAGAAGTGAGTAAGAGTGTATATTTTGTGATGATAGAGTGTGGACAGGGATCTCAGGTTGGGCTGTGTCCACAAATACAGGGATTCCTGACATGCATTCCTAAAGCATCAACCTCTGCTGCCACCTGTCTTTACACCCTTCCCTCTGACCAGCTCTGACCTCTCAGTCTCTCTATAGGATATTGGACCAGTCTTGGATGTTATTCATGAAGACCATACATTCCTTGTGGGAGTAATTGGGTTCTCTGCACATGTTGTCAGCCTAATCACCACCTGACTGCATCCTCCAATGACCATAAACCCTGGGGCTCACCCCCTCTCCCCCCACAAGCCCTCTTTTTCCTCTCCTCTTCACTCCTCCTCTTTTGCTGACCAGGATGGTTTGACTGTAATAGCCCCTGCAAGCATCCAGGCAGACAAACAATGTTATCAACATGTATAGTCTTCTTAGAAGTACAATCTTTCTGGGCAGATCTTCTCCCACCCCTTAGAAAACCTGATAGGAAGTGGTGCGAAGCATATCTACAGCAGTCCAAAACATTAATCTTCACATGTAAGTATTAAAGGCTACATTTAATTTATTTTCCTATTTTTTTTAATTAATCGGTAGCCGAATACATCTAGCTCTCAATATACAATATAGCACTAAAGAAATGGGGAGAAAGAAGAGTCATGGGTCAAGGAAACCTTTGGAGGGGTCCCTAAGAGGGAATGTAGCCACATTCTTGGTAGTACACATGATCTCCTCAAACCAGGCGGCATCCTGGCATGCTTGGTTGTAATTATATCATCATTGTTAAAGAAGAAGACCTAAAAGCAGCATGATGAGGTAAACACACACATAATTCTCTGGTCCTTCAGAATGACTTAAAATTAAATGAGAGTGAACTAAGATTGTTGCTGCCTATCACATGCTTAATATTGCACTTTTCACTAAGAGTTTCTCTAATAATAACCCCATACATATTTACAAGCATCTAGATAATCATTGTGATATATAATATTTGATAATTATGCATTCTATTATCAGCAATATTTCTTTTTTATCAGAAATTAATTTGTGTTATTTTTGATTTTCTGTATATTGATAAAATAATATTTATGTTTAAAATGTTAAACAAGGTTTGTTTCACATATGCTGGATTGAACAGTCTAATATTTTCATACAAGATATCTTCTTTCATAAGAATATGATGTTTCAAGTGTTCTGTGGCTGGAAGCAGATAAAATTATAGCTCTCAGACACATTAGAAATCCTAAGCAGATAAGTGGTGTTTCAATGTGATATAGCTGTTGGCAGATTTTGTCTGCTCAATTAGATGAGACAGTTTCTTAGGTGAACTTCATCTACACTGATGTCTTGCTCCATATTTCAGACAATTTAAGTGATATGAAATGTAATAATTTATGAACAGCATTTTAAAGTATGCCATTAAGTCAATTTAAAAATAGATTGTAATGATTTTAGATGTTGGGCCCTTAAGTAATAATTTGTTTACACAGTAAATAGCAGTAGCAAAACTAAAATAAGTTACAAGAAACTAAAACAACATATTTTGAATGTGTGAAGTGCTTATGAAACTTTATGCCATATATAATTAGATCTTTTATCTACTATGTAAATAATGGTATCACCAATTCAGAAAAAGAGATCATGAAATTATTATTATTATTATTTATTTGTAACACAACAACACATTCCGTTGCGCTATACAAGGATTACGTTTAAGGCAACAAAACAATTGCTGTAATAACACATTGAAAAGGATGGAGGGCCCTGTCTTTGAGCTTAGAATCCGGTGTCCATAGTGCTTTCCCCAAGTGCCATGCACAATTGAAAACTCGCAAACTTACAATCTAAATGTGAAATGCACATTATTATATGAATAAAATTTAATTAGGAAAATAATTTAGTTATTTAAGCAAATATATTTTAAAATTAAAAGTAGCAAATGTTTTCTTTAGTAGATATTGATACAGTAGCTAAGTTTGTTGATGAGCCCCTTCCCAACTGAGCTTGCACTCAGAAAGTAAAACTAAGGTTGTTCCTTTTATTGGATACAGAGGGTTCTACGCCCTGTAAAATATGTAGAGGAATAGCAGGATTGCAACACCTTCAACAGAGTATATTGTAAATGTATGACCACAGTGGACTTTAACAGTTTACTATACTTCAACAAAGGCATGTGTGAAGCATGTTAGAAGCTAACAACATTGGCAGCTATGTAATGGATATAAAAATATGTTTTAGGGGGGAAATCAGAATTGTTGACGACTGTATATGAATACAGGAATCCATTTTTTTTAGGATACATAATTTGCCAAAAACATGTTAGAGGGCAAAGTCAGATGTCTTTGTCAGAATAATAGTTATGATTGACATTCACACCCCTTCCCTCCACAGGCCCAGAAACAGGTTGCTTACATTGTCAAATTCAAACATTGCTCTCCAGTAATTGAAATGCCCCTCTTACACTAACTTTCACTAATGTATAATGGATATCTTCAGAGCACAGCAGAGGTGTCAGAATTTTTTTTCCTTGTAATTAAAATCAGGTTTATTTACTTTTTCTTTGCCTTCATTATTGTCTTAGTCAGTGTTCAAATATATTTTGGGGTCAGACTATAAAGGGGCAAACCATATCTCTGATCTTAAATCCTAATGTTACTGAGTTCTTTTTTTGACACATTCTGTTTTTCACATTTAAACAACATCAGTGATTTCAGGTTATACAAAAGAAGAGTTGGGCCTCCATTCAATTGCAAACCTCCAACTCTATCGTAGTAGGCCGTATGTCTGCAGGTGTGTTGCGGGCTCCCGTTCATCTCCAAGTGCGATGCTATTCACTTGAGCAAGGGCACGACTTACAGGTCGAAGCCTCAAGCCCGTAATTCCTCCCGCGGCCTCAAACAGTTAAGGAACTGGCCGAGATGCGATCGGCTGTTACGATCCAATCGCTGTATAACTTAGTGCGACACAGCCTCTCAGCCAATAGAAAGCGGTTTAGCCTAAGATGATTGACAGAGGGAGATTATAAATTTGCTTTCCACCCGCCCATGCGTTGACTGTGTTGTATTTTCTGACAAAGTAGCACGCATGTCCCGGAGTTGGAGGTTGGTTCGAGTTAGAGAGAGAATAGGAGAGTTTGGAGATAAGTAATTTGAGGTTTTGTTCATTTACATTATACCATTTACTATTTTACCCTTATTTCTTGATTACACATATTTACAGATTACACATAATATCAATGCACATAATATAAACAACTAACATAGATACATATAGAGATAGGTCACTACATACGGACCATGCCCCACACATTTTTTTCTCCATCATAGATATACAGCAAAACTTTGATTGATTTATCCTTATTTTATTTTTGGGATTATTATGGAGGGAGGAGAGAGGAGGGGAGAGGAGTGGAGAGGTGGGGAGGAGGAGAAGAGGAGAGGTGAGGAGAAGAGAGAGGATAGAGAGGTGGCCCTTGGGAGTAGTGGTGGAGAGGAGGAGGAGGTGAGGAGTGGTGGAGGAGAGGAGGTGAGGAGTGGTGGAGGAGAGGAGGAGGAGATTGAGGAGTTGGAGGAGGAAGTGGCAGAGGAGTGGGAGGAGGTGGAGAAGCAGGAGGGGAGTGTAGAGGAGGAAGTGGGTGGTGGCAGGATGGCCCGAGCAGCAGGAACACCTGGGAGAGGGACAGAGGGGAAGGAGCCTGATCCGGGGGGTGGGGTGGGTTGGTAATTGGGGTGAGGGACAGGCCTCAGGGACAGGTCAGGGAGGCAAGGATCCCTGTCCACAGTCGGGAGGGCAAGATGCTAAGGGCAAGAACTGGGCTGACACGCAACTGGAGAATGTGGTCCTCCTCGATGCTATCCATGGCTGCCCTGTGATTCTTGCAGGCATGGAGGAGGTAGCGGCTGAGGTGACAGCAGTAGGCACATCGCCAATGGATGTGAGGTCTGTCAAGCACTGGTTTGACGACATCAGGGCCAAGGTGAGGAGGATGATGGCTAAGGAGGACAAGAACCAGACTGTGACCTATAATGAGTGGGAGAGGGTTGCAAAGGACCTTCTGAGACAGGTGCCCCGCCACTGGAGCTTCAGGCCTGGTGTCCCAGCATGACCCAGCCTCCATGTCAGGTGAATATCACATACACCAACATGCCACCACATGCACATCACACACACTAAACATGTACATGATGACCAACAAAGACATTGACATGTCAGCTCCATGGAATTAACAAGGGATAGATGGATGCGTCCTGAATTCCATGAAGTCACTGTCACTCCTGGGCACAACAACAGTAATCAACTAACAGATAGTCCATGTATTGGTGTGCCCACTGCAGCCTATGCAGTTATAGCCCACAGCCGGAATCAAGATAGCGTTAAGAGACAAGGACGATCAAGACCAAGAGCCAAAGAATAGATCACATCTAGAAAGTGATAGCTAATCTGAGTTGCAATTAGGAGTATCATCCAGGTTCAAGCCTAGATGTCCGATAGGAATGGCCCTTCTAAATCAATGGATGGCGTTCCTGGGATTGTGGCAGGACCATGATCTGTCATGCTGGTTGAAGAAACTGGTATGGAAAGAGATTGCCTTAGAGAAACAGTATCATGCCAGGATAGGGCCTGTTGGTGCCCTTGAAGAGGATCTCTATGTTCAATTGGAGCTAATAGATGGGCTCTGGGAGATCGTCTATGGTGATCCTGAATGTGGCATGGGGACTGTAAGGAGGAAAAATAACTTATTTCTTAAACGCTGTCATGGTCTGGGACTAGAACCATGGTCCCCGGAGGCTAATTTGCTGGAACCCCTGATTCAGCAAGAGCTGCAGCTGGAGGCTGAGTATGTTGAATTGCTGGATGAGGCATCCATGGAGGGGTTTTGGCCATCCAGTTGGGAGGAACCCTGTCAGGCGGACAGGGAGGAAAATGATTGGTTACCAGAGGTCTGGGGAGAGGATATTGTGGACTCTGAGCAGGACAATACCAATGTGGAGATACAAATGGACAAGGCCCAGTTAATTTTTGCTACAACTGGGACAGATGAGGAGGGTACCATACATTATGGGTACATCTCAAAACCAATGGAGTCTGAGTCTCAGACAAGAATAGCAGGCCAGATGGAGGGCCTGGGAGAGTTCTGGAAAGAACCATGGATTGTGTACCTATCATGGGGTTCCCGTGGATAACTACAGTCCAGGAACCAGCCATGGGTACAGGGGCGAACACCGAGAACAACCTTGGGACTGTGTCAGACCAAGGGGGCCAGCCAGACCCAAATGGCTGGGGCACAATTGCTAATAACAAGGCAATTGAGAAGACAGAGAATGTCTGTAAAACTGATGGCCCAAGGGGATGTCTGGATGAGAGCTGTGAGGTCCTGCCAGAGAACCCAGTGACCAAAGGTCCCGGGGGAGGTGAGTGCTGTGACCAGGCGGTGGTTCCAGAGAGAGGGGGATGTGATGTGCTGATCCAGATACCACATAGATATTTGGAGTCTTTAGACCAGACCACAACATTGGGTGCCGGCTTCCAGATCCGTCCAGTAAATGACCCCCTGGAATTACTATTTTTCTGGGCACCGCAGGGGAGTGTTTTACCAATGCAGTGGGGCAGAAGAGTGTATGGGCCCTGGTTATTGGGGGGTGGGCTGGCAATGACACCCTTGGACTGTATTGATTACCCTGGCACAAAGGACTGCGGGCAGAACCCAGGCCAAGCAAACAGTCTGGTTAGGAGCAGCTATGTTCACTGTGCCCTGGGCATACACTTTGGGCCTAGCATGGAGCTCCCACTGATAAAAAATGTCAGCGAGCTAGCCACAGACAAGGGGGCAGGGGAGGTTATGATCTCTGAGATCCTGCCAAACAGAGACACTGCAAATCATTTAAAGAGGGACCACATTCCGTATTGTGTGCCCAATCCAGGCTAAATGGAATACAGTGCACCAACTGTGGTCCAAGGAGATGGAGAAATGGAGTCCCATGCCCAGACCATTGCTGCAGGTGAGAGGGGTTACTGTGCCCAGACTGCGGTGCAGGTGAAAGTGGAGCCTTCATTCCAGACCACCATCATGGATGCTGGGTTCACTATCAGACTGGTATGTTCCTCCCTGGAGGTGTTAGTTTATGGGACTCCCAAGGAAAATGTTTCACCTCAGACATTGGGAAGAGGAGGGCACTGGCCCTGGTTTTTGGGAGGGGGGCGAGCCATGTCACCTTGGGAACTTTCACCTGGACTTTGTACCACCCTGGGACCCTTTGGACTGGGTGAACTAATAGGCCCAAGGACTGTTTTAGATGCAGCTGCCCAATTAAATTGTTTTCCCCAATGGATGGGGAGCAAGGGGGCATGTGTCATGGCCCAAGGAAGGCAGTTGGCAATTGAGCCATGGAGGCTATGTCCAAAATTGTGTGCCCATTGGAATTGGAAGAAATGTGGACTGTGAGGCAATTACAATCACCATCACTTGCACAAGTGAGATCAGTGTGGCTAGAAATTTGTCCGTCAGGACGAATTCCTTGGCCACACTAGGATGGGAGAAACTAGCTGTTATGAACAGAAGGGCCCACTGGACTATTTGGGGTTCATCAGTTATTATATGTGTGGTTAGAAGGTACTAACAATTTGCTTAACATTTATATCATGGATGTAATAAGTGCATGTGGTGCTGTAATTGACTAACATTGCAAAACTGTATCTGTGTTAGAAATAGGATAGTGGAATTTATATGGCCCTGCGATCGGCCACGTGTGAAGGCTCTGGCTTTATTCATGAAAGGGGTAACTAGTTTTATGGCTCTGTAAGAGGAGAAACAAAAGGTGTAATTAGAAGAAAGTCAGATGCCTCTCTACAACAGGAAATCATGTGGGTGAGGGGGAATAGCAAGCTATTTGCCTAGGAGGATGGGCTAGAACTGGGGGCAGTCTTTGGTGTTTTGTGTCATCTTTCTGTTTTTTTTTATATATCTTTGTAACAATAAAGAAGTGGCCAGTCTGACTTTGGACACACTAAACACAGGTGGTGTCAGAGTCTGCTTGTGCTAATCCAAGGTACATGGGTGTGATTCTTAGATCCTAAGAATAGGGGTCTGAGGTGCATGTCTCTGCAGTAATGATGCTGTCATCTGAAGTGGCTGCTGGTGTTGAGATCTGAACAAAAAGTTGCGACCGTGGAGAGAGAGAGATTTGGGGTGAGCGTGGTCCCCCAAATTGGCCGGTCGTGACAGTTACAGTCACAGTATTTAGCACTGTACATGCATGTTGATGAGTTTTTTTATCCTCCTTTGCCTTTTTTTATTTGAACACTTTTTTTTCAGATATTTGTTTTGTCACCATGCTGTATGTGTGAAACTGGATTGGATTACACAGTCCAGAGGTTGAATCATCTGTTTCATTGATCAGATCTAGACAAGTTGTAAGTGACAAGTTGTAAGTTGTAAGTGCTATGCACATTAATGGTTTCTGCAATTAAATGGAGTGATTTCTGATGATCCTTTTTTTCATCAGATTCCAGTTGCAGTGGTGTAGTGACCACATGTGATCCTGGTAGGTGCTATGCGCCATGTTTATTCTCGACTATCACATTTCTCCCTGTAGGTATCCACTTTTTATCACAAGCCTCTGCTCTCTCGGGACCCGCCCACACCACACCTATGATATTAATGCACAGTCTTGACCATTTCTGATTCTGCTCTGTGTATGTAATAAAGCTTTGTTATACCATTCTAACCATGTCAGTGTGTTTTCAATTGTTGGGGTTATGGGGCCTCCACATTCGAGTCACATTCTATATATGTAAACTAATGAGCCCTAGTTACTATGCAATGTATGAATACATTTAACAATAATAAGAGGGAAGGGAGAGAGATGGCGCACAAACTGTGAGTGCAGATCAATAGAAAAACTGCTGTGGTTTTCAACTGATTGTGATTCTCACCTGGAGAGACCTCAAATGTTATGAGGTATAGAGATCACATTCAATATAATCTCCACGTGAAATGTAAATCTTCCTTACCTCCTGCAAATAGATCCCAGTCTCCTTATTGCTAGTGTATATTAATTAAAGTGTATACACTATACATACACATGGAGTAAGATGTAATGTGGTAAAGTATATCTATAAATTATTAATGGGATGGGTACGATGAATAGCCTAGAGGATCTGACAATGTCAGTGCTGTGTATATGGTGTATTACACAGTAATCCATTTGAGGCTTAATATGGTGAGAAAAAAAATGGAAATAGTTTATTATGTACTGATATAAATTAATAGTGATATCTGTAAAACAAAGGATGCATATAAATAATACAATGATGATATGAAAAGGATAAATGTAAGTACTAAAACACTTTCGCTGCTCCTGATGCAGCTTCTTCAGTTAGAAATATCCTTGGTTGCTCAAATGACTGCTCAGTCTGTTGTCTGTAGGAATAAAACAGCATGTGGGCAGGTCATAGCAGAGAGGTCAAATGACAGTCCACTAGAGAAGGAACTGGCAACCCACCCCAGTATCTTTGGCATGCAAACCTTGTGGATACCCACAGACAGAGACATTAGTCGGTGTGCTGCAGTCCATAGGGTCACAGAGAGTCGGACACAACTGAGGGACTGAACAACCATATGTAAAATGCTCCCCTGGTACTTGATATATGCCATGTGGTGGTGTAATTTGTCTACTATTTGTTGTCCCAATATAGATGTGATGAGTGAGATGTATATGAGATGATCGTTGTATTTTTAGGGTCCACATTAGAGCCTCTGTGAGTGAGAAAGGGTTGTCAGCCATTTGCATGTATTTGTGTTGCAATTTGCTGAGGTAGTGTGTCTTTAATAGCTTTCAGCATGTTGCAGCATGGCTTTTCATATTGGCATATGCATGATCATTACAACCTATGAGGAAAGTCAAATCTAATTTTTTGCTATATTTGACAGTTGGGAGTTGTTGTGCAAGTAATTGTAATGCTTTCCATTGCATTCCCCATATTTTAAAGTGCATTGGTGTCTTTATATTGTGATTTGCAGTGTTACAAACTAATCTGTAAACCATTTGCCAACCTTTTAGGAACCTGTGAGCTTCGGGCTGCCATTTGTGGTTTGTGGTGTTGAGTGATTTTTGCAATTCAATAGCGATTGCCGATTTTCACGAGCGTAAGTCTTGCGTCCTTTAAAGATCAAAGGCTTTGGGAGGCTGTAAGTTACGAGTTTAACCATCAGCTTTTTTCTAAGGACGTAACTCGTAAGCCGTTTGGAGCCCGCAAAAAGATGCCAATTGAATAGCAAATTAGCTTGCGACCTCACTTACAGGCTACTGAATCGTCTGAAATCTCTTGGTTTGCACATATAAGGTCATTTGTATTGTTATACTGTTACCCTGAGGAAGCCAGTGCATGGCTCACTGAGCTTGTTTGTGCCTCTTGTTGAGATTCCACTTATTTGGAGTAGGTTACATTTTTTATTATGACTGTCTTTTTATATGAATGTAAAGTAAATCTGACTTTATTTCATCACTGGAGTGCATGCTCTCTCCTGCATTCCATATTGCACACAAGTGATATAATGTATTTTCCTTTAGATTTTTTGTAAATATATGCCCTTATTGGAAAAAGGCACTGGTGGGTTCCAGAAGGGGATGAGAATGTGCAGGAGTGTCCCTCTATGGAGGAAACCTCACAAACCTCACAAACCTTCGAGGCATTTGCGCTGATAAATGACACTTTTCAGGATACCAGGTACACTCCTCTTATGTAGTTGGAGGTTGATCATTTTGAGAGGAAATTGATGAGTTTCTATAAATTTGTAGTGTAAAATATGAGTACATTTAAAATTCTCAGCAACTGGTCTAGATTATGTATAAGAAAAAAAAGGGAAAAAAAGATGCATGGGGTGACTGACATGGAGATAAAAGTGTTGTGGAGACAGGTCATGAGAAGGAAGAAGATGAAATACACTTGATCAAATTCTAATTTCCTGGTGCTCAACATCTGAGAGGGGACAGGTTTCCTCCTCAGAAATGGGATAGGTTTCCTCTATCCAGTTAATCAATTCATTCGTATCCAGTCATACTCAAGGTACCATGCCCTGTTCCTTCTCCTAATGTGAGTCCATGGTAGTCAACTTGTGTATAATCAGGAGTATGTGCTCTTCAATGGCTTGTGACTTGCTTTCAGAAATTAGTTTAACGCAATGAAGAGCACTGCTGGACACAAGCTTGTGTCGGACTATTTAGAAGAAAATCAGCTCAGCTGCAGGTCTATGAGTGGATGTTCTCAAGTAAATGTAATACTGAATCTTACTTTTTAACTCATTGAATAGGAATTTTAATAATCAGTTCCTACTTAAAACATCTACCTCATCTTAGGTCATTACATTGGTCCTTTAAACACAGTTCAGAATGTAAGTTAAGTTTGGGTTGTTTTTCAAAATTAAATGAATTCATCTTTATGAAATACTTGTCACAGCATATTTACATAAATTATAAATTTATAAACAAAGACATTATTAGCGGAAATAAATAATTGGATGAATTGCATTGCTGTCCAAAAGTAAAGGAAAATACACAGAGAAAGTGTGCAAGTACTTCTTTTGTTTTTGAATGGATATAATGACTACTGTTGCTCTCTACTTTGTTTAGTAAAATTAAAAAAAAGCCAATTACAAAATGTATGAGATAATGTTTTTCTTTGGAAAGGCTGAGTAACAAAAATTTTGAGTACCAAACTTGCATAAGGAGTAATGTAAATTGGTTTCAGCAAACGTGATTAGAACCAAGGTAGCTCAATGAGTACCAAGATTTTTTGCTCATCCCGACAGGTTGGCTATCAAAAATGTTGAGTTCCGAGGAGGTTGGGAACCAAGGTAGCACTGTATATGAAATGGAGAAAAAAAGGCAACATTTTAAAAATTAAGAAAAAACACTCACATTAGGGTTTGGCTTCTCTTATAGATCACTAATATTCAACACATAAAGCTAATATTAGCTCTGCCAAAAAAAGCTTGGAATCTAGTGAGTTGTCTTTTCTTTTGTCGTTATACTCTTTTGTTTTATGTTCCAGTAAAATTACAGCTGATATGTATTGGCATTCTGTGTACATAAAATTAACATGGTGCGAATAGTTTCACTAAACCACTTCTTTTAGCCAGTAACAATTTAGAATAAGTAAGACTAAAATATACTGTAACTTTAGTTGTCTGACAAGTTCAGGTATTACAATAATTTCATTAAAATTCACAAGAAGAACACTCATTACTCTCGCTAAAAAGTCATAAATCAAACATGAAATATAACATTTTCAAAGGTGTAGATGACAACTGAAGATAAAAATGCTTAGTTATTATCAAAATGTTTTTGATCATGATAATAATACACTAAGAAACACTCTGTGTGAAAGCAAGTTAAAGCTAAAGAATGCATCAGCCGTGTCCTAGGGGAAACTATCAAAACATTTTCATTTACCTCAATTACACATTAAGGCAGGTTTTTCATCACCATAGGAAGCACACAACAAAACTTGTCGTTAAAACATAACAGAGCTTAATAAATTGTTATTGCACAATTCTATTCAGTTGGCTTTTTTAATTGTTTTTTTTCTCCTTGTAATATTATATAAAAAAATATACATTATGATATATTATAAAAGTTTAGGTGCTAAATCAACTATGATGATGGGGATTTTCATAAAAACTTGCAGTCATTTAGAGTAAATAACTAGAGACAAATTGCCATGAAAATATATAAGAATTCTGGCAACTGACCTGATATATTTAATTTGAATTGTAAAACATTTTATAGATGACCAGTGTACTCTATTTGCAGTTGGAAAACTAGACTTTATAATGAACAAAATGTTTTAGACAGTAAAGAATACCACTGTTGAGTTATTATATACCTTACTGGTAACAATTGCAGTTTGTCAGCATACTATTGTTAGAGATAAAGATTACATTAATTGTATTAACATAAATAGCTTACATTGTATTAGTGTCCAAAGATCCCTATTATTCACCATGCAGATAAGCAAACAAATCTGTGGAGGCTTAGAGTATAACATGTAATTCATATAGTAAATAATATAATGAGGGGTTTGTCTGTTTTATTTTATAAAAAAATATCTGCCCATTATTAAATTACTTCCTGGGTTGTAACGCTTTGGCTTTACTGTTTTCAATGTAAAATCTCATGAACTGATACAGGGTCAGAGATATGGGGGGGTGCCAGTGGAGCCTTGCACCAGGGCCCACGCTGCTAAAGGCATCCCGGTGCTGCCGCCCAACTAACAGCCTGTCTGTAGCAGTGACCCTCTGTGCTGAATCCTCTACCATTCCCCCTCGCTGTTTCGGGGCCAGTGATTGGCTGAGGCCCCTGCAGCCCCTGCTCCGACAACTCCATCCAGGTAGCGGGGCACCGGGGGAGCAAGGCTGAGCAAGGGAGGCTGGGCAAGCTGGGTAAGTTGGGCTGGGGCGTTCCATTATTATATATATATATATATATATATATATATATATATATATATATATATACTAGTGATGTCGCGAACATCAAATTTTGGGTTCGCGAACAACGAACTCTAACTTTACCAAATGTTCGCGAACGGGCGAACATTGGCGAACCCCATAGACTTCAATGATCAGGAGAATTTTAAAACCCACAGGGACTCTTTCAGGCCACAATAGTGATGGGAAAGTTGTTTCAAGGGGACTAACACCTGGACTGTGGCATGCCGGAGGGGGATCCATGGCAAAACTCCCACGGAAAATGACATAGTTGATGCAGAGTCTGGTTTTAAGCCGTAAAGGGCATAAATCACCTAACATTCCTAAATTGTTTGGAATAACATGCTTTAAAACATCAAGTATGATGTTGTATCGATCAGGTAGTGTAAGGGTTACACCCACTTCACAGTAACAGACCAATTTCCCCGTTTAATGCACCGCAAACAGCCCCTTTGCACAACCGCAAACTCCCCATTTGCACAAGGTTGGATACCAAGCTAGCCATGTCCCGTTCCTTGTCCTCACTGATGTCATTGAAGGTCTCTTCCTCCACCCAGCCACCAAGGGTTCCCGAAAGGTGACAACAAGCCCCCTGGGACGCCTACTGTGTTTGGTCTTCCACCTCTTCAAAGCCACCTTTCTCCTCTGACTCCTCTTCTTCAGACTCCCAGAGTCTGGGGGCTTCCACTGCCCAGCATGGAAGATTATACACAGGTCAGAGTCTGGGGGCTTCCACTGCACAGCATGGAAGATTATACACAGGTCAGAGTCTGGGGGCTTCCACTGCACAGCATGGAAGAATATACACAGGTCAGAGTCTGGGGGCTTCCACTGCCCAGCATGGAAGATTATACACAGGTCAGAGTCTGGGGACTTCCACTGCCCAGCATTGAAGATTATACACAGGTCAGAGTCTGGGGGCTTCCACTGCCCAGCATGGAAGATTATACACAGGTCAGAGTCTGGGGGCTTCCACTGCACAGCATGGAAGATTATACACAGGTCAGAGTCTGGGGGCTTCCACTGCCCAGCATGGAATATTATACACAGGTCAGAGTCTGGGGGCTTCCACTGCCCAGCATGAAAGATTATACACAGGTCAGAGTCTGGGGGCTTCCACTGCACAGCATGGAAGATTATACGCGTTGCCTCTGTCTGCGTTATTATAAGGTGTGTACTGTTAAGTAGTACTATTCCTATTGGTTTAATCCCTGTTACGTCCACTATCAGGGGACGTGTATATGGCATGGATTTTTGGAAGCGGGAGATGGAAAAAGATGCGTTTGTGATGTGACATCATGTGCCTGCGCAAAGAAGTTGTACCTAGGTGGGTGTTGGACTTCCCACGACTCAGTTTCTTTTCGCACAGGTTGCAAATGGCATCGCTGTTGTCACAGGCAGACACACGAAAAAATTGCCACACTGCTGAGCTCTGCAATGACGGCATTCTGGTGGTGGCAACAGCATGCGTTGACTCGCTTGCTGTCTGGCTGACCCAGGGTGCCGATGCATGCTGTCTGACTGTGCCACTAGCTACATTCGACGACCTCCCGCTGCTTCCAACTCGTCTGCTCCTCCTCTCTGTCTCCCCATCTGAACTTTCCTCCTGTTCTTCTTCTCTTATAGCGGGCACCCACGTGACATCCACGGACGCATCGTCATCATCAACTGCTTCACTTGTATCTGACAACTCGGCAAAGGGTACAACATCATCATCATCATCAGACCGTACGTCCATGGGTGTAATGCTGCCTGACTGGGACATATCCCTGTTATCTACATCCTCTGGCACTAATGTTTGTGCATCACTTATTTCTTCCAACGGATGTGTAAATAACTCTGCTGACAGATCAAGTGAAGCGGCTGTGGTGCTAGTGTTGGTGGTGACGGCAGGCGGGTGAGCGGTAACTGGAGAGGTGCCCGAAGCTAAGCTGGAGGATGGTGCGTCTAGGTTCCGAGCGGAAGCTGTAGAAGATTGGGTGTCCTGTGTTAGCCAGTCAACCATGTCCTCAGAACTTTTCAAGTTCAGGGTACGTTGCCTCTGAAAATTGGGCATTATTCTAGGGCCAAAAGGAATCACAGCACCACGACCACGACGGCCCCTGCGGGGTGGCCTGCCTCTGCCTGACATTTTTTTTTCGATTAGTGGTACTATGCGTGCAAGCTACTGTGACACCAGATATGAGTGTCACTGTGCACTGGCAAAAGTTGGCAGAGTAGATGCAATAGGCTTCACACACACGCCTGTAGGCAGGCAATTGCTATTCAATCTATTACAGTCAAAAAAGTGTTTTATGTCACTGAGCACAATATAAGCTATGAGCCTGACACAGGCAGGCAACTGAAATTAGATTACAGGAAAAAAATGGTTGTTTTCAATGTATGTTACACCACCAGGTATGAGTAGTGAAAATAAGCACAACATAAGCCGTTAGGTGTTAGCCTGTCACACACACACACTGGCAGTCAGGCATAGATTACACAAAAAAAATAATAAAATAAAATAAATGATGTTCAAAGTTTCCTCAATGATAAAGTATAGGGGAGAAACGAAAAGGGCATTTGTGTTCGCCGTTCGCGGCGAACGCGAACATGCTAAAATAGCCGCAAACAGTTCTCCGGCGAACTGTTTGGGACATCACTAATATATACTATCGACTTGCCCGTCAAAAATGACGGCAATAAAATGTTAAGACTGGCAATACTGTTTGCCACACAATGCGACAGTGCCACAGTGAAGTTGCAAGTTAATTAGAGGAATTTTTTACGATCGAAAATCTCCTAAGCAAGAAAAAAAATGGTGGATGAAAAAACTTAACAGGATAAAAATGAGGCCAAAGCGAGTAACACTTCCTGCAAGACAATAACACTTTCTCCAAGACAGTAACACTTCACCCAAGGCAGTAACACTTAACCCAAGGCAGTAACACTCATTGCAGGGCCCCTAAACTACACGGGGGGGGGGGGGGAGAGAGAAGTTTGCGATGACCACCGAAGGTGATCATTGCAAAGCAGAACATTTCCAAAAAAAGGCAATAAGCAGCTAAACCACTCACTGCAGGGCTCATGATGAGTGTCTACAGTTTTATTCCCGTCATTTTTGATGGGCAATTTCCTATTTTATTTATAACCATATATTGTTGATCCCTTTGCATCAAAATACTATTTCAGTCACCGGTAATTGACGCAGCATGCGTTATTTAATTTAATGTTTAATCATTCATATTTAGAATCTCCATTGTGTTATTTTACTTTTTCTTCTTCTGAAGATCATACTATAAAAATTTAAATTATATGGTACTTTAACAATTTCAGTTGAATAAATGCAACAATACAATATGCATATACATACATAATAACATATATAACAAAATACTTCTACAGCTCCATACAGACATTTTTATAATATTTTCGACTTACAAATATTACTTTAATGCGAACAAGCATGTATGATTTGCATGACTTGCTCAGTGTTACAATTTCTTTAAAATATGTATAGTTGTAATATTGTAATAGAATAACATCTTAATATTTGAATCTTTTATTTATTACTTTCTTTTAAAATACTGTGTTTGATCTGGGTGAACTCACAGTAGGATCTTTTTGTGAGTTTCATCAAATCTCTTTAAAGTTTGGTACCAGAGGCACAATAAGATAAAGGTATAATAACACCCAAAACAACATGCTTTTTAAACAAGTTTATGATTAAAATATATTATAAACCCAGACTCCCCACCTGTAGTCATGTTAAATGTACTTTGAAAAATACACTGCAAGGCTACTAGTTTACGTTACCACTTATACGCATAAGTACACGATCTCTGGTATCCCTAGAGGTGGTTTTGGTCTAGTTCTATCCCTAGAATTTTTATTAAATTACACAAATATGATACTCATACGACAGGGAGGGGTCTTTAAAGAACCACTATGGACAAATATATTATATATAGGCTTTTGAATAATAAAACTTGAGATTGGGCAAAAAAATTACTCCTAATACGTTACTGGCAGTTTTACCTGCCACATTTACACTGTGCAAGTTATAGCTTCCTTTCTGAATTCTAAGGTTTCTCCCATATCAGAAAGCTAATTATCACAAAATAGCCGATTCCACAACAGTGTAATTTCATGTAAAAGGTAATATGTTAGAGTCTGTATTATTATTTACTTATATTCTAACATATTCAAAGTAATTCTTCAGAAAATTACTGTTTTCAATATATTACTACACAGGTTCTTTAGTATATTTATCTTGGAATTATTGCATGTTTTGTTTATATATTAAATCATTCATGCTGAAAGTAGTTTAGTTATTAGTTTATGTCACATGTACAAATTTTCTTCTGCTTGATATTTATAGCACAGAGGTAGCTAAAGTTATTTCTGCTTATACACACACACACACAATTTACTATTTTTCTACTGATAAAAAGAGGATTAGTGCAAATACTTAACTATAAGCCAGCAGAAGCAAATCACATGCTTCTATACATCAGCGATACAAAACACATCTTAAGAAATAATTAATTGTAAGATAAGAACATTCTGATTTTGTAAAAACTTACCATTATTATTTCCTGTGCGGTCCAATGCATGCCCAATGCCTTACAGTTCACCTTTACAGCAAGAAGCCTGACTCAAACAATGAAAATCCTCTGTTTGTTCACTTACCTGATGTAATTTGTTAGCTTAGTCTCAAGATACTGTAGTAGATATCTAGTAGGAGCAAATGTCAATTTGATGCAGCACTTTTATTTTTCATCTATCATTGTGCAATAAGATGCTGCAAATTGACCATAATACCAGTACATTTTCAGGATATGGAATATCCAGTTCATAAACGAGGTTAAGAGTGCCTACCTTTTTAGTCTCTTTACCTACACTTCTAAAACCTACCCCAAAAGGCTGGTCAACATCATCTACTGAGAAATGTCCGGCAAATTTAATTGACACAGGTGTGAATATGTGATGCTTTGTTTTCATTCTTAGTTCTGATATTGTGAATTCACTAAGCATCTCAAGTGCATCTCACGTCATCTCTTGATTTAATATGCACCATCTAAGCCCTTCTCGCCTATAAATATATTCTGTGTATGCATAGAACCAACCTATTTTTTGATTTCTGCAAATCAGACATGCTCTACAAACTCGAAATATCACTTGGACCAGCCTCCACAAGCATGGTTTAATCCTTGAATTTGTGGTTACAGTTTAAATACAAAGGGGCCTCATTCTATTAGCGGCCGTAGGCGCTGCGGGGCCGCAAGGACCGGCCGCAAGCTATTCTGCTATTCTATTTCCCTCCGGCCAGGGACTCCGGCAGGCTTGCGGCCGGCGCCTTGCCGGAGGAAAGCCTTTGATCTAAAACGGCCGCAAGAGTTTCGGCCGCAAGAAAAGCCCGGTTGCTATTCTATTGCTCCGGGAACCCTGTCTGCAAGGCTAAAAGCGAGCCGCAGCTTACTTGCAGGAAAAAGGTCCCGCTAGCACCAATTAAGCACATAAAATAGCTCAAATAAAGCCATCCTGCACTTTGAGAAGACTATAAAGTGATTTTAGGTGTTAGAAAAAATAACACAAATTTCCCCTATACTCAAATCCGTAAAATATTTTTTTTTTAATATATGTCAAATATCCATGTAAAAAGTCCAGAGTGCTTGGAGCACCTCAGACCCGCCCACGCCGCAGCCGGAAAATAAACATTTAATTTAAACTCAGGTTTGGGCTGATGTGCAAGCTTGAGAGTGGGTTACTTTTAATCCTCATGTACCCTAATATGATCCCTAGCATTTACAGAGCTGTACAGTGCAGGCTTGAATTTATTTTTGCGTTTTTAGATTTCACAGCTTACGACCGGTTCCAAGATATGCGGCCGGCCGTAAGAGGACATCCTTGCGGGGCCGTTTAATTGAATTGCGAGTTAACAGAACCCCCGCAAGGAATCGCAGCCTTACGGCCGATTTACGGTCGATAATAGAATGAGGCCCAAAATCTTTTGTTACCATTTTGAGAACAAGTTATAGATCAAAACTATGAGACAGATGACTTACATAGGGGGTGTGTTCCTGCTAAAATTAGCTGGCAATTCTTGCATATCCTTTACTCTGTGAAAACTTATTTTAAACATAAAGATGGAGCTCCTTGAACTGAAGAGGTGCAATCTTCTTTTCTTTAATACATGATCCACATATTTTCTCATCTCCCTATATTGTTTAGATTTCAACTTTATTCTCTGCCAGTTGGTGAAACTTTAGTGTAGTGCACTGTATACATGCCATAGACCACCACCTTGTTAAATATTCAGCTCACTTAAAGATGTTAAACCTACTGTACTGCTTCAAGTTAGGAAAACAGATATTGTCCCTTGTCAGATTGCGTCTTAAGGGTGGACATTACAAGAAATATAGATATTTTAAATGGTTTTGCATAAGTAAATGTAAGGACTAGAATACTGGGTGAAGTCAAATAATTCCCATATGTTTTCCTGGAAGTATTGACTTCTTCTTTATACTATAAATATATAGAACAACAAAGTCAGAGGTGCTCATCAAAGAACGAACCAACCTTAATAGGTGAGTTCTATAGCCATGATACGCCACTCACCTTTGACTTTGTTTTTTTTACTATAAATATATACATAAGTAGCTTGATAGCTGTAACAATAAAGTTAAATAAACTTAAATAAATGCATTTCATTGGGAGAATTGCATATATTAAAGTGCTAAAAGGAAAGTTGAGCTTCAATGTGTATTTTAAATCTTGAGCTTGACATATATAAAGTGATTGAAAGTTTATCAATCAGCTGAAACAGATCCTTTCCCCACCTGCTCATCATTTATTATGTAACCTGGAGTTTGTTATCTTTCTACTTAATAAAACTTATTTAGCCTGGTGTTCTTGATTAACAGTAATTCACAGATATCTTTGCAGGAATAATGGTATTTTTGAGTTAGGATATTAGGTAAAGTTAGGCAGACATATTTTCTCTAGTATAAATTAGTATCACAAAAGTATACTACAAAGAAAAAATAAGCATATTATATAATTATATTATTTGTAATTAATGTTTTTTTGTAATTGTTTTTTTTTAATTGTACTAACTAATAAGGTTGATTTAGTTTTATTAATTTAGAATTATTGTTATTTATTAGTTTATTTGGGGTTTCATTTTATTAGGGTTTAATGCTGAGTGTCATGGGGTCCTGGTGGACCCAAATGTCATTAAATGTCTTTAAAAAATAAATTTTTCCATGTGGCTGTGTGAGGGTAGGAAAGGCACTTGGAAAACATTTTTATGCCTTTGTGAGTGCTCCAGAGCATTCACTGTCATGACTGACTTCTGGGGCCAGGATGTGACTCCCCTGAGCCCCACAAGCAAGGTCCCTGTATGGCCCAAAACCATATTATCACAGCCCCCTAAAGTCATGGACTCTGTTCTTTGGACCCTAACACATGTGATTGCTAATTTCAGTAATTTTATGACAATTTTTTTTTAGTAAAATAGAATAATATATTGAGTTCACAATGAATTTATAGACAAATATTCATGTAACGGAGTTGGAACACGAATCCAATATCTCTGCTGGTATACGGTAAAATATCCAAGAAGCACTACAGTCTCACCATCCACAACCTCCCATATTGGACGACACTCAATTGGGCGTCAAAGATTACTGTCTTTATTTTGTTGTGCAGAAATATATATACACATCTCTTCCCACAGGCAATATACATCCCCCATAGTTGGCCACACAATACACATACAGGGACAATAGGTGTGGTCACACCTCGCTGAGGCTACCTGGCTACTTTGATACAATCAGACATTGATCAGATTATACTTCTTTGTTCTATGTCTCATAATGAAAACACTTTATACAATAGACTTCCTTATCTTATGAGGAGTCTCTGTAATAGGATTATCTATAAGCCTAGTAGCTGTAATATTCTGAGCCAATATATTCTGTAGAACATAAAACAACATATCTACAGTACAGCAATGTGATCATATTTTAACCATAACCATAAAACAGGGTAAAACAGTGATGGGTTCCGTTACACACCTTCCCCCGTGACCATAAGTTGGCATACACGGTCTGACCTGGGGATATCCGGACAAAAGTATTTGTTGGTAAATTCTCTAGTTTGACAACCCATCAGCATTACTGCACTTTACTCACATTTAAGGAACAAAACAAACGCACACTTCATACAGCATTCACAGCAATAAACATTTCAAGGAGAGGGAAAATACATTTTACAAACAGGTTTTACAGAGGCCTCTGTACTGGAGACAATGGGGAAAGTAATCCAATTATCCAGGAATAGAGGCAGACTCCATTGAGCACATGGTTGCAAAAAAACATAAACCACTTTAAAATACATAAAGTCACCTTTTACACATAACACACAGACATTTCACATATGCAAAGATAGCTGGGATCTGAGCGCACAAAACTACCGAATAGCGCTCAGATCCTATTCACACAGTTCAATTGCCATGTAGCTAAAGTCTTTCCCATAGTCTTTCATTATATGAATGGGCTCCATGGCATAGCTATCTAGGGTATCACCGCTCACACAGGGCAAGTACCGAATGACCCCCCTGTATTTGAAGGGCCAGAATGAGTGACATACACTCTGGTATGGCCGAATACTGTTTTTAAAGAGCAATATGTCCCAGGGCCATAGTCGCAGGGCAGGAGGCTGGCAATAAGTCCTCTCCAGGACAAAGTGGCGAAGTGCACTTCGTCACACATCTCCCCTTTGGGGGAATGTCTTACCAGGCACCTGGATATTTCGCTGTAGTGATGGGGCAACAAGCTGAGGGGACTTGAGGGGCAGAGGCCAGCGGCACTCTGCCCTGATGCCAGCTCTTCTGCTGTTATAACCTGCATGACATCCTGCTCTGTACAAGGGACAAAGGGAGGGCAGAGGCCGACTGCACTCTGACCCGCTGTCAGCTCTTCTGCTGGGATACTTGGGACATATTCCGGCTCAGTAGCCAGGGAAAGGTGGGGGTCAGTGGGGGTTAACATTTCCTCTGTTAACCCTGGGGCCACATTAGGAGTTAGCTGGGGAGGGGAATTTGTACTTACCCACTCCTCCGGTTGTCCCAGTGAGGGTAGTTGGGGATCTGGACAGGCTGTCCAGCATCCTGGTAGGTCAGGCACAGAGACCACGGTCCCATCTGCGCCGTCTGGGAGATTGGTGTCTCCCCTTGTTAGGGTAAGCTGTCGCTGGGGGGAGAGGGCGACACCTTCAGCTCCCTGGGGTTCACACTGCCGCTGGGGGGGAAGGATGACACCTTCGGCCCCCTGGGATACACACTGCCGCTGGGGAGGAAGGACGGCACCTTCTGCTTCCTGGGGTACACACTGCCGCTGGGGAGGAAGGACGGCACCTTCTGCTCCCTGGGATACACACTGTCGCTGGGGAGGAAGGACAGCACCTTCTGCTCCCTGGGATACACACTGTTGCTGGAGAGGAAGGACGACACCTTCTGCTCCCTGGGGTACACACTGCCGCTGGGGAGGAAGGACAGCACCTTCTGCTCCCTGGGGTACACACTGCCGCTGGGGAGGAAGGACGGTACCTTCTGCTCCCTGGGATACACACTGTTGCTGGGGAGGAAGGACGGCACCTTCTGCTCCCTGGGGTACACACTGCCGCTGGGGAGGTAGGACGGCACCTTCTGCTCCCTGGGGTACACACTGCCGCTGGGGCGGAAGGACGGCACCTTCTGCTCCCTGGGATACACACTGTCGCTGGGGAGGAAGGACGGCACCTTCTGTTCCCTGGGGTACACACTGCCGCTGGGGAGGAAGGACGACACCTTCTGCTCCCTGGGGTACACACTGTCGCTGGGGAGGGGAATTAGTTGGAGTATTTCACGTGGAGCGGTTTCTGTTTCTGGGACAGTCTCTCTGCATGTGGCCCTGCTGGTTACACGTGTGGCACCTGATGTACCGTGGAGGGGTCTGGTAGTTCCCACCACCCGGACGCAGAGCTGGGGGGGGTAATGGTGGGAGGTGGGTTAGCAGCTCCCAAGATGGACCGGCACCGTGCCCGCTGCTTTTCCATTATGTATTCGTGGACATCTGCCATTAACCATTCCAAGGTTATTGTGGGAAGCGTACCTGGGAAAAAGGCCAGTCTGCTTTGGAGTTCTCTTCCAAACTCAATCTGTGTGCTGTCCGTAAGAGGTGCTGTAGCCGCTGCCCGGTCTCCCTCCATGAGTTCCTTTCTGTCTGCATCCCTGTAGTCCACGGCCGCCTACTCCTCCTCATCATGGAACGCTGTCCAAAAACTAGCCGGTTCCATCCTGCTGTAGCCAGGGGCGCTGTACGGTACTAGCGTTGCCCTCAATTTGTAACTCCACGGAATGGTGTCTCCTGTAGCTGTCCTTCTGACCGTGGGAACAATCCCGCCACTTGCCACCAAATGTAACGGAGTTGGAACACGAATCCAATATCTCCGCTGGTATACGGTAAAATATCCAAGAAGCACTACAGTCTCACCATCCCCAACCTCCCATATTGGAAGACACTCAATTGGGAGTCAAAGAATACTGTTTTTATTTTGTTGTGCAGAAATATATATACACATCTCTTCCCACAGGCAATACACATCCCCCATAGTTGGCCACACAATACACATACAGGGACAATAGGTGTGGTCACACCTCCCTGAGGCTACCTGGCTACTTTGATACAATCAGACATTGATCAGATTATACTTCTTTTTTCTATGTCTCATAATGAAAGCACTTTATACAATAGACTTCCTTATCTTATGAGGAGTCTCTGTAATAGGATTATCTATTAGCCTAGTAGCTGTAATATTCTGAGCCAATATATATTGTGTAGAACATAAAACAACATATCTACAGTACAGCAATGTGATCATATATTAACCATAACCATAAAACAGGGTAAAACAGTGATGGGTTCTGTTACAATTCACTTTATATACAATTGTGTTTATTGATAACAAAGCAAAATAATCTAATTATGACAATTCGCAGAATAAATTCACAGATATCTTTAATCAGCCAAATTAAAAACAACAGCAACGCATCAGATTTTATGAAACCTAAATCACCATAGTATTTCACCAAGCATGGAATATAAATTTCAATGATATAACATGTAAAAATGATTATATCAAAAATAACCAATGTATTCTGATAAAATGAACACTAATTACATACACAGTAAAAATCATGTAGCAATCAGAGAAATAAAATAAAGTAAACAAATTATAATATAAAAAGTATCTATATATTATGATATGCAATTTTGAAGATTTCTCTATGAATTATGATAGGATATTTTATGATATAATTGATAAAAAGTAACAAGAGAAATTTAATTTATCTGTTTTAGTCAAAAAGATAAAAATATAAATTTGTATTAAAACTCATATCTGGATTATGACTCTCAATGACTATGACATTTTAATATTTCTTTGATGAAAAATAAACAAATAAATGATAGCATATAATTTTAAATTACAAAATATTTTAAAATTAAATCTATACTTTACCAATTAGATTTAGGCTTTAGTCTCCTTGATTTTCCAATCTTTATGAAGTGGTTTTCTCTTAGATTTCTCTTAAAATCTGTAAGGGTTTACAACATGTGCCAAAATGGATTAAAACTCTTTCTTTGTCTAAAATAATTCTGACTTCTTTGAATATGTCAATTTTGGGCATGTATCTCCTTCTAAGAGTATATATGTTACTCTGTGAATGTCTGTCTGAGAATATGCCTGAAAGAGAGTTCCTCAGAATATAAGATGATCTTCCAGAATGTAAGACCCTCAAAGGGAAAAATGCTGGGAGTATCTGTCCTTTGTTAGTTCTTCAATTAGTGGATAGTTTCCAATTCCTTTGTGTGTGTCGTATGTCTAATGTGTGTCCATCTCTCTAATGTGATACATTTCCCTTCTTATAGAAAACTCTGATTTTCCTTTAAAAATTCCAATCCAACTACATGGTTCTCATAACCAATAACCAATAGGAGGCAATGTTATATCACAACTGCCTCAATGGATCATGGGAAATAATTTATAGAGAATTCATATAACAATATCAAAATAATACCTTATGACACTAGATGGTGCCCCAGTTCCAGCAAACTTTATCCAAAAATACCTCTCAGACCTTAGGTACTAAATAAGATTACTACTAAGATACTTTTAACAGTTTAATGGTTCTAACCTGTCCACTTATATATACTAAGAGCAATTTATAGTATGGGAACCAAACCATTCCAGACATCTTGTCTTCCAATGTTTGGTATAATACTAATTGGCTAAGACTCTACTGGCCTTTAAGGAGGGATATTGTCAGTGAGTCATTGTTTTGGTTTTAAATGTGCCTGAAAGAAGAATAAAGTTAGTCTCTGTCTGAACATTAATCAATGATGTGCTTTTTGAATGATGGGTTATCCTACACAAGGGGGGAGAAATGGTTATTATTTCTTACATAAGTTAGTAACCTTGGGACTGAGCTTGAAACCCTTGACATTCTGATTTTTTCATGACTGATATTCCTGAATTAGCGCTGAGATATACACAAAACCTCACCATTCAGGGATTGTTCCTGTAAATTAAAGTTGGAGAGTTAGGGGTGTACGCGGTCCCCTCATCTCTGGGTTGTGACACTTGCAATTTTTTCGGGTTTGCGAGTACCAAGTAATTTGCTGTTATTTGGAATAGAATAACTTTACTGGCTTGCCATAGCGCTCGAGGCAGTTCTATTGCAATGACTTTGTGATGGGTGAATAGAATACATAGGGAGATGTTTACTTAAATATGGTGTTGTTTGCAATATAGGGGAATAGAATAGGGCTACATGTAAATATCATTGACACATATGTTCATGGTTTAATTGTATTCTAAGCTACATTCTCACTTTAATACAAGTGCTTGATAAATTGAGTTACTTATAATATACTCCTACCAATGAATATGTAGTTCTATATACATTGTTATAGATTAAAATTAATTATCCTTAATCTAAACTCCACAAATTCTGCTGGTAAACTTGGATGAGCGATACTTTCCACTACTGGTATTACATTCTGTATTTGATTTCTATCTTTCACCAGTCTACTTAGCATTATAACAGAGGATATTTCCGATATAGCTTATCATATTTTGTAATATGACACTATTTTTCTTGCTTTTGCATTGGCAATTGAACTCTTATTAAGAGGGAATGAAAATTGGGGCAATGGGGCATACAAATTACAAGAACTTTAAAAAAACAGCTTGGATTAGTAAGAAAACAGACTTAAAAAAGTGAGTGTGTTTATCACAGAGAGTTTGCATTAAGACTATATATATACATGAATAAAGTGTTAATTTAGTAAGCATTGCAAAAGCCATATGTTGACAGGTCTATTAATAAAATGGATACACTATTCACTTTATTTTTTAGCTCTGTTTATAAATAAAAGGCTTTATGATAACATTGATTTTCACATTAAAATAAAGTTATGTAGTTTTACGCTACACTCACACACATATACCATTTTTATTACTCTTAGTCCCTGAAGTTAATATGGAGCATGACTTCTAGAGCAGTGTATTGAGTATCACTCTCTCCAAAGTAGACAGCTTAATTGGCCTTATTTTAGAGATTTACGCTTCCAATATTTTTAATAAAACTAAATGACAATGGCTTTCTTTTCAGAGCACATACTGAGAAGATTTAAGAGATATTTTGAGATTTAAAATTTGTTTTCATAGTATTCTTTACTTTGAAAAATAAATCTTCTTTTTTTAATAACAAGCAATAAAAAATAGAAAAAAAAAAACAACAGCGCATCTGGTATTAAAGTCATGACAATTGTGGGAAAAAAATAAAACATTCACTCTGGAATAGGCCAGGTAGAAGGCTTGATTGGTATAAAGCTTAAATTAAAGAGTGCTGTAAATCCATAACCACAATACTTTACCTCTCAGGAGATCTAGTCAAGTTATTAAATGGAAGAACTAGTTTTTTAATGAAAAACTGTATATTGCTACATTAGATTTTGTTTTGATTTATTTGGATGGTCTTTGTCTTACCAAATCAAACTTGCTGCTTTATTTGTGTTAGTTCAGTTAGGGTTCAAATTATAAAACAGAATGGAATTGTATATTCATAACTCTAACAAAATATTTTTAATTTTTTATGATAGTTTCAAGCATTCATAGAAGCATTTTCATATAGTGCATGCGGCTAAATAAAAAGTCAAAGCAAAAATGATATCTGTGATGTTGCATATATTTAAGACTATCTTTAAACAAGTGTTTTCCAGACTAGTTCATAGAACTCTTTGAAAGGGTTATCACCGATAGTCTCTAAAACAGCTCTCAAGGAACCGTAACCCTCTTTTTAGAACTACAAAATTCTTCTCTGTGATCCTAAAAGTTACTTCAAATAATCCAAATGTAACAAGCACTTCACACGACCACAAAATTCATCACTATACATTTACTTACACCACACAACTTTTGGGCAATTTCCATAGAACCCATGGTTATAGCAAGTTGAACACCATTGTTCCATGGAACACATTTTGAGAAACACTGCTTTAGACAATTTACATTTGAAAAATAAATAATTAATGAAATATATTAATACAGTGGGAAATATTGTATTATTAAGTGGGTGCTTTATCTAAGCCTTGTGAAATGCTGTACCACCATCAACTTTTTGTACACATTTAAAAATGTGAATTGTAATACAGCTTCAATTAATTCAGCATCAAAACTATTCCACGTGCTTTTTCATCCTCTGTCCTATAGTCTAGAGCACATATGGTGACTTCAGTGGTCCATTAAAGGGCCATTTAATTCAGTACATTTAATTCAGCATACCACTGTAAAGTTCTCCTAAAACATGTTGAAATCCTTTTAGAATTTTTGAAATAGGTGCCTTTTTCACAGAAAAAATCATAAATGCTGTGTCTGTTTACATGAGTCACTGGCAGTGCCCCAAGACAGAGTCACAGCAACAGCTCCATGCAGAGAGCAGATGCAGAAAGAGAGTTAACCCTTTCCAAATTCATCTGTGCAGAGAAATGACTGCTGGAAACTCCTAGATATGTTACTTGTGGGTTAACTGATTGCTGCAGCATTCCTGAAAGCTGAGAAAAAAACATTCACTTTTGTGTTTGTCCTGGAGTCTACACCGCTTGGTGTTGGCAAATGTTGTTAAGTATGGAACAGCCAGGAGTGTGTTTGTAAACAGAACCTTTTTAGATGTTATTAGTGTAATTAAAAAAAACAATAGATCATTTTAACATAGAAACTTTTGCTCTTTCACACCATGAAGAGCACTTAGAATCATGCAAATGGCACTGAAGGAGATACTCATTGATTTTTACTGACATGTTGCAAGGTATTCATAATGTAGTAATTGGAAAATGCATCTTAATAGGGTGAGTTGTTTGTGGCAAATAAGGTATTGAGTGATGGATGTCTATATAAGACCACACAAGTCTTGTATTTAAAACATGCTATATTAAAGATCTACACTCGATAATGGGAAAATGTCTTTCAGAAAGTAAAAAAATAATACAGCCTTTAACATTTTTTCCTGTCACATTCTGTGGAAGGTTCAATTTAGTTTATGCTGATCTACTTCCACTGATGGGAAGACATATAGGAAAATGAAGCTATCCCTGCTAGGCTAGGAAAGGAAATACAAATCCAGACTAAAGAAAATTAATTTTCTGAAAACATTTGCAAGTTGGTCTACCAGATAGATGCAATGAATGCCAAAGAATATTTGCAGCTAAAGCAAAGTATGCAAGATAAGGGGTGGAGAACAGAAGTAGGTCATGAACAGGCAAAGTGGGTGTCTGAGTGATCATTTAGAAACAAAAGTAGTGGGTGCAGGCTCTAAAAATATAATTAGAAATCTGGAGTTGAAAGTGGCAGATTTGAGTAAAGGATGGCATGTTAAGACAGCGGAGATCATACCGACTCAGACAAAGGCAACAGACATATTGTGGCAACAAAGAAAACTTTAAGGTAAAAGAGTATGAAATTAGGGAGGCTGTATCAATTAAGAATATAGAGGACAGAACAAGAGGTATGGGAGGATTGATGACAGCATAGAAATACAGATTAATGAAGATACATGAGGCTAGGGCAGAGAAGGTTTTAAAAAAGGTGTATTAGGCAGATAAGTACTGCTTAGGTATACTGTCTTCCATTTAGATTTTTGTGTACTGTTTTATCATTGTTTCACCATTCCTATTCTCTCAGCATTTATATCCCTAACAGCCTAATTCATAGTTTACAGACTAGGGATATAAATTGATGTTCTGCAAATGTTCTGTTCTGTTCCAGCAGGCTCCCGTGGCCTTGGAGTTGCTGACACAAACCAGATTTTATATAGTGTATCTGTCAACCCAAGCATTATCATGAAATAGATGCAGAACACCCCAATTTAGCTGTTCCTCATGCTAAAATAACAATGTAATCTGGAGTTATCCTCGGACCACCTTGTAGCACTCTCTGTAACTAAATCACATATAATAGTTATTAAACTACGGTGCTTATGACTTAGGCAATGATTAGGCGAGCTGGTAACATGGAGCACTTAGGCGATGAGCACCAAAGGTGCTCATCTCCTGCGAGCCTTGCATAGCGAGGCGAGCCATTAAGGCACTGAAACTCCAAGCACGAAGGCGAACTTTACGTCTCAAACTTTACGTCGTAACGCAGACAAAATACGAGACACGTGACGACCCATTACGACCTCGCAAAAAACGGCCGCAACACGCGCACATCAAAGCATCAAAAATAAAAGAAATACACACAACAAATAAAAAGCTTACCTACAGCAAGAGGGAGCATCCAGGACCTCGAAAACTAAATTTACACCTGAATTTAACTCAAATTAAAGCAGATTAGACACTAAAAAATTCTCTAAGCGAGAGAAAAAATGGCAGCCGAAAAAAACGAAAACGAGGCTACAGCAGTCTAAATACGCAAAACACCACCAAACACCTACGTATTTGCCGAAAAACACCTACGAGATTACAAAACAAGGACGCAACCCGCGCAACCCCAAAAACATTACAAACACAACAAATACAAACAACAAACACATAAAAAGGTTACTCACAGCAAGGGGGGCACCGACGACCTCTATTTAAGCACAAATTTCGGAGTTTAGAGAGCCGAAAATCACCTAAGCGAGAGAAAAAATGGCCGCAGAACAAAACGAAAACGAGGCTAAAGGTCCCTAAACACGCAAAACACCAGATATTCTGCAAAAGCCCACCAACCAGCTACGAATATTTCCAAAAACTTGCACGACATAGAAAAATAATATTATGAAAAACTTGCACGACATAGAAAACGAACGACGCTACATCAGCCACATTATATACACCAAACACCCTTAGCTCACTTACAATTTCATTGCCGTCATTTTTTGACGGGCAATATTCTAGTATATAATAATCACTTGAATTATAGTGTTCCTGAAATTATCCAGTTCAAATGGTAACATAACTGATTACATTTGTTTATATTCTTATCTTGTTAAATGCATTGCATCAATTTGTAAGTATACAGAGCCTGTGCTGAAAAAGATTTAAGTTTCAATAGATGCTGAATTTCATTTGAAGAACAAAGAATCTACGCAGTCCTCTCAGTCTAAAATTATTCCTCACATGGACAACAATCTAACCAAGTTGAATACAGCTGGGCGTGTGCTAAAATGTAAGTCAAAACTTCATAACTAGATATTTGATGTAAGAAATCTCAAATTAAATATCTTCTATTCTGCAGCTTTAGCAACCATGCTGGGTTTCTTGTTTAAAGTAGCAGAAAATGGACTATAAGATTAAGTACCAACAGTGCAACTGAAGGGAAGGAATGGTCAAATATATCTTCTGAAAATAAATTACCAGCTGATGAAAAATATTTTAAAAAATAAATCTTATAGTATGTAATTTTCGGATTGACTTTAGATTTATGCTTTTTTCAGTATACTGTGGCATTTAACATGGTACTATAAGCACACATAGTGTAAAAAGTGAGGCACAATTTTGGGGGCTTCATTCTTTATTGTTATCTGGCCTTACGTCCCTAATATTGATTATTTTGAACAATAAAGTAATACTTGTTTTCTTTTATTTTTTTTTGTTATATCTACCGTATTGGTCCGAATATAAGCCGCACCCGCATATAAGCCGCACCCGTAAAGTGCAAGGGGAAAAATAGAAAAAAGATAGTACTCAAATATATGCCGCACCCGTAAAATTGGAGAGAAAAAGACTCTCAAAGTGATCAGCCATTGCAAGAAATAGGCTTTTTTTGCAGGTTACAGGCTTTATAGGATGTTAAAATCACTAAAACCGTAAATTGCTATTCAATACCACAGTCTAAAGCACGATAATCTGCACCCTTAACTCGCAATCGCGCAAATCGGCAGTAATTTTGCATGCGCAAATAGAAGTTGTACGCGTTACAAGCAAAGTTCGCAAATCGGCAATGATTTTTTGACGGTCGCGTATATAAGCCGCACCCTTAACTCGCAAGCTCAAAAATCGGAAATAAGGTGCGGCTTATATTCGCACCAATACGGTATATATTATTAAATGTCATGTTTATTTGAAATTTGTAGAAGTAAATACATATTTTAATAGGATTAGAAATGTGTACTGCAAATAAAAGTAAAAGTAAGTGGATACATCTAAAATATGAAGAAGAAAGAGAAATACCTTGCCTTGTGGGTATTATTGCAAGTAAATGTATCTTATTAAAGTGTTTATGAATGAAGAACATTCATGTTAGTCATCAATGCTTTTGCCAAATATAAGAAACTGTGCCGTACATTTTGTATAAGAAATACAAAAATGGTTGATGGAAATGGTTGTGTGTTAAATTTAAAAACAGTCACAGACTCTAAGGGCCTCATTCAATTAACGGCCGTAGGAGATGCGTGGCCACAAGGACCGGCCGCAGGCTACTTGCGTATTCTATTCCCTTGCGGCCGAGGGCTCCGGCAGGCTTGAGGCCGGCGCCCTGTTATCCCTTGCGGCCGCCCGTGCAGCAGGAAAGCCTTTGATCTTATGCGGCCACAAGAGTTTCGGCCGCAAGAAAGCCAAGGTCGCTATTCAAATGCTACGTGAACACTTTCGTCAAGGCTGTAATTAGTTAAAACCGAGCTGCAGCTTACTTACACCAAAAAGGTCCCGCAAGGCTCTTACACCAATTAAGCACATAAAAAAGCCATCCTGTACTTTAATGAGACGTGAAAGTGATTGGAGGTGTTACAATTCATAGCACAACATTCCCCTACACTCAAATCTGAAAATCATTTTTATTGTAATTCATGTCCAATTTCCGTGTCCAGAGTCCCACGGGCTTGAAGCACATCAGACCCACAATGGCTGCGGGATTAGCCTCCGTCAAGTCTGTAAATGGGTAAAATAGACACACAGGTCGTAAAGGGCTTACTTACAAATTGTAGCACATTAAGCATAGAAAAGCCATCCTGTACCTTTAGTAAAAGTGAAAGTGATGTTTGGTCTTAGAATTAATAGCTCAACATTCCCCTACTCTCAAATTGGCAAATAAAGAATTTAATTTCATGTTCAGTCTTCGTGTTCTATCTATCATGCAAGCCCGCACAGGCTTGAATAACGAGCTACTGGCTTGGAGGTCAATCACCCTCCAAGCACGTACGGGCTTTAATAAGGAGCTACGGGCTTGGAGGACATTCACCCTCCAAAGCCGCACGGGCTTGAATAACGAGCTACGGCCTTGGTCATTGAAGTCCGTGGGACTTGGACGGATTTTAAACCTAAAAATCAAAGATTATGATTTGGCGATGTGCAAGCTTGAGAATGTTTTGCTATTAATCCTCATGACCCCCATTATGTTACCCATCATTTACAATGCTTTGCAGTGCTGGATTGAATATATATTGGCTTCTACAATGCTTTGAGTTTGCTGCCTTTAACCTCCGAACCCGTACGAGTTTTAACAAGGACGAGCCTGCGTGACTAAAAATAAACCGGAAATTAAATATTGGATTTGGGCGATGTGCAAGCTTGAGAGAGTGTTGCTATTAATCCTCATGTCCCCCATTATGATGCCTAGCATTTACAGAGCTTTACAGTGCTATCGTGAATTTATATTTGCATTTACAGTTTTCCTACTTTGCGCCCTTAAAACACGATTTAAAACACGCGCTAAACGTTTGCGGCCACTGCATGATTTGCAGTCGGCCGTAAGGGGGATATCCTTGCGGCGCCATCCATTTGAATAGCAGGGTAGCAGTAGCGCTACACAGGGCCGTAAGATGGCCACAAGGAATTGCAGCATTGCGGCCATTTTACGGCCGTTAATTGAATGACGCCCTAAGAATTTAGAGCTCTATGTAAATTAGGTGCTCTTAGGGCACGGCCGTGAAATTGGCTGCGGGAGCTTTTTTTCCCCTGACTTCTACACTAATGTAAATCTTTCACTCCCCCAGATTAGAGCACACAGCTGTAAATCCTGCTGTAGACACAACAGATTTCTGTGTAGGGAGTTGCCAAAGCAAGCTTTGTGTGTGATACAGGGTCTAGGAGCCAATAGGAAATGCGTCGTGAATATTATAATGAGTGAGAAGTGGTGTAACAAGTGCCATAACTAGGCCGCGTCAAGGAAACACACACACACATATATACATATATATATATATATATATATAAAAATTGTTTTTTATTATAATATTTTGATATTGTATATTATAGCTTCAATAAATAAAGATGTGTTTCTTTTGTGTTAAGATATGATATATTTATAGACAATGCATTAGAGTGTTTGTTCCTAGGCAACATTGTTTTTGTGACGTGTATTAACCCTGTGAGTCCTGGGTTGTGTGTTACCCTGGATTTTGTATCATAACATATCATAACATATATTTTTTAATTATACATATGTTGATATTGGACTGTATCATTTTGTAGTGCATTTTTATTTCTATAGTGTCGCTTTATATGCTTCTGAGACTCTGCAAAGGTTTGAAAACCACTTGAGAGTGGTCTTTTCTGCTTTTTGCATTTATGGCACTGCCCTGATTTGCAAGTGATCTTATTAACATAGGGTGTCAAAGTCTAATGGAGTAACTCATAAGTTATTGTCAATGCAATTATTGTCAATGCAAAAATCAGTCGAGATTTTCGCATTGCTTTTCATCTGTGTCGTGAAGTTCACTCAGAGCAATGACCCGTAGGAGTTCTCTCTCAATGTTTTAGGGGTGGGCGATTCAGATAACTAGGTAGAATTTTTTTGCGCCACTATGGCACTCACTACTGCTTTTTCAGGGATTAGCATAGGGCTCTTACATACTAGTTTACAAGAAACATGTGAAAAGTAAGGAGTTACACGCACATTCAATATAAGGTCATTTTTCAGAGCATTTTTATTATTTTTTCCCCCAGAAGTTTACATGAAAACCTTTACCATATAGGTGAATTGAGATAGGTCATCAACAAGGAAAGAATCAGCACTTCCAGGATGTTGAGTTTTTGTTGAGTAGAAATTCATAAAATAAACTTTGGTTGGTTTATGGAATGAGATGAGAGATTTCTGAGATTAGAGAGGTTAGCAAATATAGGTATAATCAAATTCTTAGAGAGCTTGGATAACCCTGAGGAGAAGATTGACATACCCTGTAGATGCTTTATACTTGTAGATACTTTGTCTTGACCATATTCTGCAAATAAGATCTCATTATCATTTATATTAATCCATAAAATATGTGTACAAATATGCATGTAGATTCAAAACAAAAATTAAATAACACATATACTTCTAGTAATATCATTATGCTTTACAACATTAATCTTATAAACTAGGGCAAATATTAATATTGCCTCCCATTATAAGTACAAAAACATAATGTTACAGAAAAAGTAATATGCAGTGTTGTATGGGGTTAGATGGAGTTGATAATTTATAAAAAATGATTTCCGTATTTTTAATTAAGTCATTAAATGAAACCACATTACCCCAATCAAATACAAAAATCACATACTGTCTAAACATGTACTTTTTGTATCTATCATCATCTAGTTTTCTCGCTTCTGTCTCCTCTATCATCTTCTCCCTCTTCCTACTAATCTACAATATGACACTATTGGTCCCTATTTTATATTATATTTTAAAGGAATTTTATTGAAAATAGTTTTGGATAACTGGCTTAAGTATAGAAATGCTGCCAGTTTACTTGTGCCCATTTAATATATTTCATAATTGTCAGAATTCAGATACCCCAGCTTCAGACAAGTACACTGTCACTATTTAGTTTTCGTCATCTCATAAACATTCCGAGCACACAGACTTTTTCTTGTTTTACCTTAACATTTTGTCACCCCAAAAACCAAGTTTGATATTTTTATATAGCGTGAAAACTAGCTATACATTGTACGTGCTGTTTGTTTCTAAAGCAAATAATTCCTGAGAGGATCAGCATTGTTTCTGCTATATTCTTATGCAATCGACCGACTCCCTTATACTAATTAGCTGCTTTGATGTGGTAATTAGAAATGCATTCTGCTAAAACAATGGTCAGTTAGATGCCCTCTCCTACCCTTGACAAGCACTCTGAGCTGCATAACAGCATCCCTCCCCAAAAAAAATTCTCATAGCTGCTCCCTCCTGAGACCCCATTTATAGCTGCTTCTCTTATTATTTTATTATTATCATTTATTTGTAACGCGCCAACATATTCCGCAGCGCTATACATAAGTTAAGTTACAGGCAATGACAAGTTCAAGATTCTCACATTGCGATGAATGGAGGGCCCTGTCTTTGAGCTTGGAATCCGGTGTCCATAGCACTTTCCCTAAAGCACCTTGCAGGATTGAAACTCGCAGACTCCTGTCTACGTGGAGCACACGTATATACATATACTATCTCTACATATCAGCCAGTCTTTCTCAGGAACCATCCCCACACAGTACCCAATCCTTCTCAGCACCCACCTCACAGATCCCATCCCCCCTGTTCTATGCTGTCGTCCAACCCCAGTGTGCTAGACTACTCCACACTGCCACCTCTTGGAGCTTCAGTAGAATATGGCATGTACAAGAGCCTCTCATTAGCAGTAATGCAAATCTCATATGTTTACAAAGACACACTCTCTTGAGAAAGTAACAAACTACTTCAGGTGAGAAAGGAAAAACGAAACCTGTAAAAAAATCACAAGTTAAAAATCATTCTTCTCATTAGCAAGTTTAGTTACTTAAAATAATATATATAAAAAATGTTACTGCAGTGGTACTTTAAGACATGCAGTTGTGGAGCTACTGCAGGTGCAAAGCATAGGAGGTAGGGGGGTTCCTTGGTGGTCCAGTGGTTAGGATTTGGTACTTTCACCTCTGCGACCCGGGTTCACTTCCAGTTAGAGAACCAAGAGGTCATAGCACTCTAAAGCCATGCAGGGTTGGGCCTGATCAGTACTTGAATGGGATATCACTTAAGAATACCAGGAGCTGTATGCTGTGGCCCACTGAAGAAGGAATTGCCAACCCACTCCAGTATCTGAGCCATGAAAACCAAGTGGATTAGCATGACCATGGACATAAAAATGTGCCTGTTGTGTTACAGTCCATGAGGTTACAGAGAGTCGGTTGCAACTGAAAAATGGATACGGACCTGTTGCTACCATTAAAAGGGTTGTGTAAAGGTAGACTTTTTATTTATTAGGAAGTGAAGAGTTGATTTTTTGCTTTTTTACTTTTTTATTATGCATAGGAAGAATGTGAAGGGGACCCCCAATGTACTTTGCACCAGGGCCCTCCAATTACTAGCTCTGGAACGCAAGACTTTTCCAAGAGCTTGCTAACACTTTAACATATACTTCATCTGGCCTAGGCTATTTAAAATTCGTAATAGAAATTATATATTATAGGTATTTTATTTTTCAATAGGCAGCAAATCCTGTGTCAGTTCTTGTACTGTATATTAAATAATAGCCTGCTTGCTGCTTTGATTTCTTCTTTTGTGCTTGCATTTCCATAGCATAAATTCCCAGATACTGTTCATACCACTAAGAGAATAGCTGTGCTTACACTGTTCCTGGAGGGTTTTTAAGAATGCATTAACTCATAATCCTGATTTAATTTCCTTTATTTTAATATGCTGGATGAATGGCCATTATACTATTTATCTAGCTCTTTGAACTTTATATTTTTGTTTAGAGTCTATTATGCGATTTACCACATCTGGAGTGCATTTCTGCTCAAACTGTAAGGTGAGACAAAGGTAAAATAGATTTAGTTCTGCATTAAATCATATTTCTACACAATATGCTCTCTTATGTGGATTTAATATGTATCAGATCATATATTATTTAACAATATTGTATTTTCTGTTTTAGAAATTGGTACCTCATATTCCATTTTAATAAATGTATGAACAGAAGGAATATTTGAGCTTTACATCTTATAAACTCAAGGCCTTCAACACATTCTTCAAGCTTCAAAGAGTTTAATATTAGTATCATAAAAGGACATTTAAAGAAAAAATCTAAAACATAGGAGAAATGACTGCTTTGTTATGCCTTATCATTCCAAAAATATTTTATTGCTTTAATTTCCTGTCTTGGTAACATAACAAGCTGTATAATAAAAGATATACAGTTACCACGTTTGTAAATTGTAAGGGGTAGGTGTCTGAGGAATTTATTAAGCTGAAAAACTGAATAATATTTCAACATTTTTAAATTATATTTAAACTGTGAGATTGTTCTATGATTTGCTGACAAATAATCTGACAAATAGGTCTACCAAGTCAATCATGCTGCACAAATTGTAATATATATATATATATATATATATATATATATATATATATATATATATAAAAAGCTGTGTAATACAGCGAGCATATGCTGAAAGGAAGCATGCAAGAGCAAAGCCTTTGTGGGCACATTTGCATGTCTTTGTCCAGACTCCCAGGGCCTCATTCTATTATCGGCCGTAGGAGATGCGGGGCCGCAAGGACCGGCCGCAAGCTATTCGGCTATTCTATTCCCCTCCGGCCGGGGATTCCGGCAGGCTTGCGGCGGCGCCTTGCTATCTCTTGCTGCCGCTCGCACGGGAGGAAAGCCTTTGATCTAAAACGGCCGCAAGAGTTTCGGCCGCAAGAAAATCCTGTTTGCTATTCAATTGCTCCGGTAACCCTCTCTGCAAGGCTAAAACCGAGCCGCAGCTTACTTGCAGCAAAAAGGTCCCGCTAGCACCAATTAAGCACATTATAAAGCCAAAGTAAAGCCATCCTGCACTCTGAGGAGACTATAAATTGATTGTAGGTGTTAGCAAAAATAGCACAACATTCCCCTACACTCAAATCCGTAAAAAAATGATTTTTTAATTTATGTCACATATCCATGTAAAAAGTCCAGAGTGCTTGGAGCACCTCAGACCCGCCCACGCTGCGGCCGGAAAATAAACAGTTAATGTAAACTCGGATTTGGGCTGATGTGCAAGCTTGAGAGGGGGTTAATATTAATCCTCATGTCCCCCAATATGATCCCTAGCATTTACAGAGCTTTACAGTGACGTCTTGAATTTATTTTTGCGTTTAAAGTTTTCTGAGCTTACGGCCGGTTGCAAGATATACGGCCGGCCGTAAGAGGAGATCCTTGCGGGGCCATATAATTGAATTCCAAGATAACGGAAAACCTGCAAGGAATCGCAGCCTTGTGGCCATTTTACGGCCGATAATAGAATGAGGCCCCCAGAGTCCAGTGTAATAACTGTATTTCTCTGAATTACTAGCAGGAAACAAGTTTTTTTTAACTTGTTTTAGACATTCAAATGTGAACACAAATGTACTATTTTGTTACTGTACAGTGTAGGGCTTCTATCACTCTTTTGCCCACCATAAATCAAACATTTGAAAAATAGTTAGCTTGTCCCCAAAACAAAAAGTTTGAGAAATACAGGGAATACAGATAGAATTATCAGTAAATAAAGGGAAGTGTATTTGATTAATGTCTCAGATCAGTAGAAAAATCCTGGTCAGCTTCGCATAGGTGACAGATTATAAAGTTTTCACATAACAGCAGAACTCTCCCTTTGGGGAGACTTCAGAATTCTTATGTAATAAATTAGATCAACAGATCGGGGTCCTGCCAGTGAGATAGCTGCAGTTCTTTAAAGGATGAAGCAATAACCGCTCCCATCTTTCCTGCTACATATGTTGCCTTCTGTATATATTTAGATATATTTAGATGCTGACTTGCACTGCATTAATTATGTTTAGAAACAAAAAAAGAAAAGAAAACCAATTGTGTTACCTTAGTGAGGAAGTGGCCACTTGTAAATCCAAAAAATGTAGCTTACAGAACATGCAAACAAACTCAGAGTATGATAGATAATTCTATACAACCAGAGGCAGCCCACGCAGAACAGGAAAGTGCACAATCAATAAAAAGGTGATAAAACTTTATTTAGGTATATTGGTAAAAAGAGAAAAAATAAGGAGGAATAGTTAGACTTAAGAAAGTAGATCATAGCTATGCAGAGAAAGAGGGGGCATTGCATACTGTCTGAATGAATAAGTCTGCTATGTTGTTTTAGCTGACATTGGGGGGATGAATTTCCATTGAGGGCTGCTGCATTAAGTGATAAAATACAGGGCTGCTTTTACTAGCATTATCAAAGTTAAAAGGAAATTACGTTGAGGGACCAGATAATATACATCCAAAGGTATTAAAGGAGCTTAGGTCGATACTTGCCATACTGTTAACTAAACTTTTTAATTAATCATTATTGTCTGAAGAAGTTCCAGATGACTGGAGAAATGCTAATGTAGTACCGATACACAAAAAGGGTACTAGGAAAGACCCCAATAACTACTGGCAAGCAGGTTTGACATCAGAATTATGCCACCAGTAAATGGAGTCTCTTGAAAAAAAGAATAATTGAATATCTAAAATCATTACCAGGTGATAGACTGCATTGATTTACTCCTGGGGGATCATGTCAGACTAATCTACTTTCCTGATAATGTAACCAAAGTTAAATACTACGAGGGAGCAGTAGATGTAGATCACAAGAAACTATTTTGTAAATTTTATAGTCAAGCACTAAGGGCCTCATTCTAATCCACGTTTTTCAAATAAGTAGCTGCAAGTGGAGGCCGCAAGCTATGTAGCTATTCTTTTTGCGGTCTTTGGCGGCTTACGGCTATCGAGCTGCGATCCATTGCGATGAGCTCAATTGTCAAAGCCTTTGATCCTACGCGGCCGCAAGAGTTGCTGCCACAAGACATCCTAAATTGCTATTTAAATGCTACGCTCACCCTTCCGTCAAGCCCGTAAATCCCTAAAACCAAGCCGCAGTTTACTTACACCAACCCTCTTACTTACAAAAAATAGCACCAGTTAAGCCAAATATAAAAGCCATCCTGTACTTATATGAGAAGTGAAAGTGATTTTAGGTCTTAGAATTAATAGCAGAACATTCCCCTAATCTCAAATTTCCAAATATAAAAAGTTTATTTCATGTAAAATTTTCACCATAAAGTCCGACAGGCTTTAACATCCAAGCCCCTAGGACGTTTGACTCCAACCTCTGGGCTTGGAGGTTGAAGCCCGTAGGATTTCCTGATGGAAATGTAACATGCATAAAAGTAGTTATTTATGCTTATTTGGGGCTTTGAGAATGTTGTGCTATTAATTTTAAGACCTAACATAACTTTCTCTTTAATAAAAGTACAGGATGGCATTTCTATTTGCTTACGAAGTGCTACGTTTTGAAAGTAAGACCTACGGGCTTGAATGACCTCCAAGCCTGTAACAAATGGTTCAGGTCCGCTAAATTCAAGACAGCACTGTAAAGCACTGTAAATGATGGGGAACACAATGGTGACATGAGGATCAATAGCAAAACATTCTAAAGCTGGCACATCACCACAATACAATACATGATTTCACATTTAATTTATGCCCAATGTCCGATGGGCTTGATAACCACCAAGCGCCATTATTCAAGGCCATCAGACTTTGGACATAAATTAAACGGGAAATAAAATATTGTATTGGGGCAATTTACCAATTTGAGAATGTTGTCCCTTTAATCCTCATGTCACCCATTGTGTATCCCATCATTTACAGTGCTTTACAGTTCTGTCTTGAATTTATATTTGCATTTACAATTCTCCGAGATTGTGGCCTTGAAAATACGGGTTACGGCCTTGTTCAAGCACGGAAGTGCCAACGGCCGATTGCATGATTTGCAATCATCCATAAGAGGGACTTCCTTGCGGCGCGCACATGTGAATACCAGCGTAGACGTAACGCTACGCTGGGCCGTAAGCCGGCCAAAAGGAATCGTAGACTTGTGTCCGTTTTACGGCCCCGATTAGAATGAGGCCCTTAGTCAGCTTCAAAGCAAAAGTTTGCCTCTTTGTAGATGACACAAAAATATGTCACTGTATAGACATTACAGAAAGTGTATGTGAAATGTCTTATTATTTAATAAACCTAGAGCAATGGTCAACCTTGTGGTATCTTAAAATTCAACACTAATAAATGCAAACTTATGTACTTAGAGAGAAAAAAATTACTTAATGGTAACTTAATAAAGGCAACTGATGAGGACTTATATAGCATGATTTAAAAGTAAGCAAGCAAGGCAACAAAACTACAGGAAAACTAACAAAAAAATACATATTATTCTGCTCTATAGACCTCTAGTTGGACCTCACCTACTACACAGTGTCCCAGTGGGCCATAGATGGAGTGCTTTGCTCGGTATCCCCGATCCGGATTATTTTGAACTCCACCTCCTTATTTAGTTTTGACGTTTATTTTGCAGTTTCTTGATATGGTTCAACTTTTTTTCCTGCCAAACAGGCAGAAACACAACGTATCTATGACCAGCCCTTTAAAAAGCCGTCACGTCAAACCTCAAATTAAAACACTGTGCTCAGTTCTGGAGACTTTATCTTCAAAATGATATTGGAAACAACCCAGAGTTGGGCTATTAAAATGATGCTTGGTCTAAACGACAACATTTAGTAAGGATAGACTTTGCCTGAAAATGTATAGCTTATAAGACAGAATGGAGAGGGGTGATATTATAGAATAAGGCAATCCCAAGGTTTAATTAAACCAAATTGTGAGTAGATATAATGGGCACTTAACGTACAGGTATATCTTTTTTGTTTCTGCTGTCAAAATCGATATTCATATCTGTCTATGTTTCTATATTTTAAAAGTAATTTAATAAATATTTGTCTGAATTATTTTAAATATATAAACAATTTATCTGTAGTCTTTAAGAATGTACTTTTTTGCAAAATATGATAATCCTTATTAAAGTGATAATTATAGTGAACACTGCAGTTGTAGCATTTCTTTTTTGCTTTCTGCTGAGATTTATTTTCCTTATTTGAGGAAATCATTTAGCCCAATTGCTGGATTTATAGATCTAACTGATTTAAAAAGACATTTTCCGTGTTGGTTTGCGATGCTGTAGTCTGCTTGAGCCAATTTAAGCAAACATTTGTGGAGCTTTTATAACAGTGTGGGTTCTCAGTATGATATAAAAGCAATTATGTGGACATAGTGAGTGCAAAATTAATAAAATAATTACACTAAGGAGTGCTAACAACTACCATTACTTGTACTGTCTTAATTAGTTCACAATGGGAAACAAGTAAATAGCTTATACATACTTAACATCATTGTCAAACTCAGTTCTTTTAGAGTTTTTAATTAATTAACACAAAATCAACTAAATTTCTTTAAACCAAGTATTTTATGTTGGTTATTTTATTTTGTGCATATATGCTGTACTTAAAGTTGTAGTCCCACAATGAAGTAAGTTGGTAGCCTTTTCAGAATGTTAAAATACTCCTTAACCCTTTGATTTCATTGCTGATTATATTGGTGAGGATATATTTTTAATTGTATAATATTGTAAATTATTGTAATAATAATTCTAATTATTTGTAAGAGGGTTGGAATAGGAGGTGGGCAGTATAAGGGAGAAAGAGGAAGATGATGACTGATTAAGAGGAGAAAATAAAGACAATGGTGCTATAGATTTGCACTAGAGCTTAGTGACATGCTACATCTGTACTATGTACTTTTGTATTTCTGTACTATGTGGAAGGGGCACATAAAAATCAATGGAAGGCTTCATTGTGGCCCAGACCACATGTCGGACAAGCCTCATGTTGGACAAGCCTACTATCAATGTATTGAACCATAGTAAAATTATCTAGACATGCAATTGAATTTATGCTATAACACAGACAGGGTGTTTCTGAGACCCTATAATATTTATTGGTATTATCTAGAATAGCTTATGGCCGTTACTTTAAGGACATGAATTTTTAGGAAGTTTGATGGTTAGCGACTATTGACAGTCTATGTGATTTCATTCCACAGGTATTGGGGCGCCGTGTAACGAGTGGAGCAGAATATTAGCAATATATACTTTCTGTAGTTGCATTAAAAACTAATTCTAACTGGGAACCTTTAGTATCAAATTGTTTTTTTTTGCTCCTCATAAAAACTTTCTAACTAAATCTAGTCAAAATCTCTAAATACACCATTTTTTACACAACACAAGACACAACCATAGTATTTACTCTTCAACTGCTTTGCAAAAACCTCCTTATTGGGAGAAAGAAAGAAAGAAAGAAAGAAAGAAAGAAAAAGAAAGAAAGAAAGAAAGTATTTATACCTCTGAATTTTGGAAAAAGTAAGAATTCAGAATTTATCTGAAACTGATTTTTTGATTGTTACTGGGGAAGGGGTGAACACACAAACATTATTGTTACATGTTTTCTGGAAACTTCAATAAAACTGCAGTTATCCGGTCTCAGGGTTTTGATTTATAAAATGGAATGAAGAGCCTTGCCATTATAACAGTACAGGGTGCTTTTGATGTTACTAATATTATCTGAAATAAAGCCTGCTTTCATTATTTATATGCATGACGTGGCCAGTCTTACTGCATTGCTTGCTTATACGACTCAATCTACAGTCAGTTACAAAGTTTGTAATCAGAATTAACAGATTTCAATAGTTTTTTTACTAGCATAAAATATTAAAGTAATTCATGTTTATTAAAATCCTGTCTTTGTGTTTTCCCTTAATTCGCATTTATATATTGTTTATATGTCTTAACAAACAAAATGGCAGTTTACACTATAATAAATATATTATGGAAAGAGACAGTTTCAAGGAATGAAATCTGAAAACAATTTCATGAAAAACAGACAGCTATTAAAATATCCTTTGAATATTAGACATGCATTTAGTGTTAATTTCAAGTAAACATGAATCTGTTGAAATCTTTTTATGAGATACAGGTACATTCATTATTTTATATTTTTCTATCAAAAACTATTGCTGACTTGAATGTCAACAATACAGTACACCAATACACACTTCCACAACCCCAAATCCCAATTCATACATTAATACTATTGCTGCAATGAATATGGGTAGAGATATCCAAAATAAGGGCTCTATTCCATAGTCCATCGCACTATCCCTAATTAAAAATGAAATACAATAAAAGAAAAAAGAATTATAGAAAAGAAAAAAATATTTACAGAAAATAAAAAATACTATAAAAAAGAAAAAAAGAATTACAGGAAAAAATAAACAAAATATAATAATAAAAAACTACACTTGTAGGGGGGAAATTAGACTTACCCTGCCCTTGACGACCCTCTAGAGAGAATCCTCAATGTCCTAGCCCTCAACCTTCAGCCCTAGATAAAACTGGAACTTCTGTGTTGCTTGAAGAAGCTAGTCCTCTTCTTTCTTGATTCAAGATTCTTAAACTTCATCTTCAGTCCACGGAAATGGCCTCCAGCTGAACAAACATGCCACCTTAAGAAAAAAAAAACGAACTAACCGAGTTCCTCCTCTTAGCAGCTCCCCACCGACCCTGACCATGTCCTCGTCTTATATCCTATTTTTATAGCTTCTAATTGGATAAAAAATGTGTCATATTTCAACCAATCAGAACCAAGTGTTGGAATTGCTTCCACACAATTTGTGATTGGTTAATATTCAAACCAATCAGAAAGCATGGGGAGAAATCTATGCATTTCAATTGGTTAGCCTTTAACCAATCATTTTGCTCTGGTGGGTGGAAATGTCAGTCAATGACATGCTACACATCTCTAAATGGCTATAGAAACAGCCAATCAGAGAAGAGAATCTTAGCTAATATTATTTTCTCTGATTGGATGTTTAAAAAGCCATTCCGAGACATGTAACATTTGAATGAAACCCTATTTTGATTGGCTGACATTTCAACTTTTCATAGGGGTAGAAGAAGATGGTATTAGCCCCTGGTGTCAGATTCCTCCTTCATAACTGCTGGCCCCTGTGTATAATCACGGTGGTTCCTACGGACCCCCATGGCACCTGACATTAACCCCTATATCATGGGGGTTTCCACAGACCTCCGTTATATAATTAACTATTACCATGGGGGTTCCCTTCCTACCTTCACAGGGGTCCATATCGGTCCCCCAATATTGGTTGGATTTTAACCAATCAGTTCTGGGACAGGGCAATTCCAATACTCAGTTCTGATTGGCCAAAATATGATTGATCATAAACCAATAAGAGTTAGTATTCCAAAAAGAAGTGCTTAACACTGATTAATACCGATCATGTGAACAAAGAGGGATAAAGTATTTAGAAATATTAACAATTTATTTATTTACTAATATTCAATGTGAACAGCTGCGCAAAAATAAAAAACAAATGGATGTTTATGGTTTAATGCCAAATGAAAATTTAAGTAGTTGAAGCAAGAGATGAATACATCCAATAGGTTCTAAATTCAAAAACAATAAGTTTTATAATCTACGATAAAGAGTTTGGTATCATGAATAAGTCTTGGAATTGTGCAAAACAAGATATCTCTAGGCACCTGCAATATAATAATAAATCATATTGAAATAATACAGTTTCCAGACCAGATATTATGTTAAAATTTGGATACCTAAAACCATTGCCACAACTAATATTGATAACTGGCATAATATTGCTGTTGTTTCCCTTAGGTTATATATACCAAAGTTTACAACTAGAAATGCAAGTTATGGAGGACTATAAGATATAAGTATTTATTAACCTAGAAAACATTTGGAAGCACTGAATATCACATTCTCCTTACTCTCACATTATTAGGATGACTGATTGTTTCCAACCTTAGAGGTGCTCACTAAAAGTAAATGTATTCTGATACATAACCTGTGTATTTATAAGAGCATCCACTTGGTTATGAAGTAGCAATAGACAACCTATGTCTCTTGAAGGAACCATAAATAGGCAACACAATTATTTTACTTGCTCTTCTTTTTCTTTCTTGTTTTCCATATATAATTATTTAAACTTTATTTTTTTGGGGGGGGGGGTTAGCAAAAATATCGTGTAAAAGAGTTAAAAGTACATTAATTGGTAACAAAAGTATAGATAAAGATGAGAAATATGTTGAGTGCAAGCAAGAATGGTTTGCTAGTTGTGAGAGGAGAAAATGGACTTTGCTTTGCTGATGAAGCAAATGCTCTCAGACTCAAGATAACTGCCTGGGGGTCTCATGGCAACTGCCTGTGGTACATATACAGTCCCTGGATTGCCTGTTGCCCTCCATTGTTGTTGTGATAGGACAATTGGTAATGCACTTTTGTTTGTTGTGACAAATGTATTAATAGCTTCAATAAATAAAGATGTGTTTATTTTGTGTTGAAATAAAAACCTGTACATCATGAAGCAAAGAAACCCTAATATCTGAAATGCAAAAACATTTATATATAGTATATAATACATGGTATTAAATGGCAAGGGATACACAGGTGGGTGGGCGATGGTTTGGATAGACATTAACCCTTGGCATCACATATAGTAGTTGTGGTAAGTTACGAAAGTTGATCACGCAATGTTAAAAGTTAGGGGCTTGCGCAATAAGACGCTCATCCCGAGGCCCGCACTACTTTGCTGCAGTGTGCGCTGAAGGCCCTCATTGCCAGGCCCAAGATGAGCGCCGAAGGCAGTAAACTTTTGGCGCTCAGCACAAGGCCCACAAGATTTTCAAAACGGCTGTCAATGAGCGACAAAGGCGCTCATCGTGAGGCCCACAAGACTTTGAAAAAGGCTGGCAATGAGCGCCAAAGGCGCTCATTGCCAGGCAAACAATGAACATGAGGCATGCAAAACTTTGAAAAAAATATGATTATAACAGCCGCCATTGTTTTCAACCCCGTAACTCGGAAGCCGTCGGAAGAACTCCAAAAGACGTCAATTATTTCAATAATTTACTTACAACCTCATTTGCGGTTTAATTGGCATTTTTTGGAGATCGAAAATCAGCTAAGCGAGGAAAGAAATGGAAGCCGTAAACCTTTACCTGTTTGAAAAGAGGCTCAAAACAAGGCCGAAGGCAGCCGCTCAGCGCAAGAGCATAAAGTAGAGGGGGGCCGAAGGTGCTCATTGCTAGGCATGAAAGTGGCAGGTTGGCCGAGGCCTGCAATAAGCGCGCTTGTTGCGAGGTCCGCAAAGTAGACGGTGGGAGAGGCTTGCAATGAGCACCAAAGGAATTCATCACGAGGCCTGCAAGTTAGAGAGAGGAGAGCCTTGCATTGTGTAGCAAACAGCATTGCCAGCCTTCAAATTTTATTGCCGTCATTTTTGACGGGCAAATTACTAGTTCTTTAATAATGAGGTGTGACAACATTATTTGGGTGTCAGTGTTTAATTGGTATTTGTAATTGACATTGTGATGTATTTAATTGTTCCTTAGTTTTGTTATACAGTATATGGTGGGTTCTTGTTAAAGGCCCCTTTTGTTCTTTAGTCCTCAATTTTATGTTATTAGCATCCTGAAAGCCTGTTTTCTCTTATTAGTGCACTCCTAGCTCCTTAAAGGCCTCAGAGGTGTTTTGAAGCGTTTTCTCTGCTCTTGCTCTTGCGAGAGGTAGAGATTATATGTAAGGATTTGTCTCTGCTAGCACTCGCACTGCCTTACACACATGTAGCATGTGCAGTTACTTTTAGAGGAGCCATGTAATTGCACTTCAGATACAATTTTCGATAGAGCAGGGAACTATTCATACATAATGATCACTCATAAGGGTTTGCTCCGGGAAGAATGTAATAGCTACATAGCTCATTACCTGGAAAGTTCACTCACAAGATTTCTTATGAGAGAGTAAGTGAGCCCTCAGAAGGAAGGCATTGATGGATAACTTGCATATGTAATTTGCATTGTTTCATATAGCTGTTTATGCCATTGGTAATTATATTTTACTTAATACTACCGTAAGATTTTTCAGGATTTACATAAGATGTCATTAATGCTGTTAGTATGGTTAAATAGCATACCTATTTGTGTCATGTTTAGTCTGTCCAAATATATAAGTCTTTGTTCTTACGTACATTGAACAGGTAAAGAATAATGAATGCTTTCCAAATAACAGGTTTGTTATATTAGAAGGTTTATTCCAGTATGGGCTTTTGTAAAATTATCTAGAAGGAAGCTAGCTTTGAGATAAATTGAATGTTGCATGATTAAAGGTATAAACACAGAAAAAATAAATATAACTGTTATGGTTTGATCTCTCCCGTAGTGTGCATTGCTCCACATGTAGTATGTTATTACAGTTATCCTGCTGGTACTAAACATAAGAATGCACTACTGCGGCTCACAACCCATGCCTAATTGGAATGAGAGCAAAACAAGCAAGCTAAATTTCAAACTGACATTTATTTATATTTTTTGCGGTAAACTTTAGAACATAGTGTTTATTTCTGAAACAAAATATAAAATCATCTTGCGTAGTATACAGTTTTTTTCACATTTGCCGTGTAAGAAATTAACCACTGAAAGGTTTTAGATAAATTTGAGGATGCCTGGGATATAAGTTATGAGCATTGATTGATCATTGAATGTCTTTTTAAATACATGGAGCCAGCTGAATGGTTTTATTGGTACAAGATCACATCAGTATCTATATAACCATATTAAACTGTTTATTTTATTTTATAAAAGGCTCCACTTACTAATATGTTGGTTTAATAACAAAAAATAGCAAATATAAGAGACAGAGACAGAGTAAAACCTCTTGTAATTGTGTTCCTACATCAAAATGCAGGAAACAAGGGTACAAACCACCCAATGCAGATGGATAACTTGTCACAGTGACATATTCACAATATTCAGTGTATTGTCTACTTGTGTACAACATTGCAAAACAAAATGTTGGTGCAAATGCACAGAAAAATCAAAAGATGTGACTTATTTAACAGGTGTTGCAAGATATTCAAAAACCTTTATACATAACATATTCACAGAGGAGAACAAGAGCTCCTAAAGATAATTTGTGTCCAAAAATATACATTATTTGTGAACTCTGACATAATTAATAGAAACACTTGAACCAAGTTGGGACAAGCTATCCCTAAAACGATGTAGGATAATGGAACTGCATAAATTGGTTTTATCATTACAATCATTTATTCTTCAATGACCATAGCGTTTAATAACATACAAGGAAATTATGTATCAAGTTTCCCATTTCTTCTCCAATATTAGTTACTCTATTTGTAAAATATTTACAATATCCTGATATATTTTCTTTTGCGTAAATAAATAATGCCTGTTTCAGGAGTTTTGAGTAACAGTCAATGTAATAGGTCTTATTGACCTAGACATTTAGCAGTGGTCATACAGAGAATTATAACACTGTGATAATACCAGCACAAATCTCTTACTAATTAGCTGTGCTATGTAACATTAAACATAAGGTCAATGGAATAAATAAAACAAGCCTGCATAGAAATATGCTCTACTTTTGTTTATATCCTGTCAATGTTATGAAATAAAAGGTCTGTTCTCTTTGGAGGGAATGTTGATATTTATTCCAAAATGCCACCCATGCATGAATACATTAGTACAAAAAGTGAATCAAAATAGAAAGTACTTTTTTGTTCATATTTCATTATCTACTGAAAACAAAACTACTAAAATAATACAAGTAACAAGTTCGACAGCCCCAAAGGTGATCTCCTTGTAAAAAATTCAAAAGCAATAATAATACTGTTTAAATGTTGATAACAGGGTCAAGTGGCATTTGGCAAATAGTGCTCACATTTTGTGTTCAGATTGTCTTCATTGTGCTCTGTAACTATATGAACCTGTTGAAATGAATAACTAAAATATAAATGATCTTTGATGAACCAATTGCTTTGTATTTAAAGCATACTTATTTTTCCATATTTTGTACAGAATATCTACACTTTAATATAAATTACTATTAACCAGCAGTTAAAATTACTTTGCTGAAGAACATAAAAGTAAAGCAAAATAAAAATAAAAAAATCATGGAAGAACTGGCTCAAATAAAGACCTCGCCTTATATTGGGATATTTATTGTATCCATGCTTGGTGGCATCTTGGGAAACAACAGAAATTACTCCCCGGACATGCATACAAGATGGAAATCACATACCCTTGGATGAGTATCTAGCGGAATTATTAAATATTAATAAACTTGTATCAGCTAGATAAATTCTTAATCAACTCAAATGGTTTCTGTTTTTATGTGAATCTGCATTTATATTTTTGGGATGTTAAGGGGTACTTTACCCTTTTTTATTTAGAGTCCTGGGTCATTTTCTTTCTTAGTAAGGATTTTCCCTCAATGTGGTAATGTGCACTGCTGAGGTTATGAGTTTTTTGATTGCCCATTCTTGGTAACATCTTGGGAAACAATAGAATTGAATCGCAGGACTTGCAATGTGGGAGTGTGCACAGCTGTGTGTATGAGTTTTTGAATTAATATGTTTTTGTTTTATAAGCCTTCATATTATGTAATACTTTATATTTTATTAAACTACACTTCCTTTCCAAAATTTGCCTGTTGAATCTGTGAAGAAAACATAAGACAATTAAATCAAGCAGATGTCATGCTTTTGAAAGGATTGGCAGCCTATGGAAGAAGGAAGCTATTATATAATTAGACTTTAATGGCATTAGTCAGTCTGATGTACCGATGTATGAAACTAATAGGTTAACTTGCAACATACCAGAGCTAACTATGCTTCCGCTTTGCATTTAATTATAAAGATAATTGGACACTAGAACAAATCATTTGTTGACATAATACATCATTAACCACATTATATATTCCTCCTGAAATTGATCATAAAGACAATGAAGGTGTTCAGATTAGGCAATTTAGAACATAGTACTCATTGCTTTTGATTTAATGGTAGAAACAAATCATAACAAATCATCAACCTGTTTTCACTGCTTAAATGTAGAATGTAATTTTTTGTTATGTTATTTTGCATTGCACATGTCACTTATAGACTTCTTGAAATGAAGATTAAATTATTATTTAAAAAAAAAGAAAAGTAGGGAGCATAAAAGCTGAGTACAGTGTTATATGTTCCTTCTCAGGCACTAAAGAAATAATGAGTAGTATACATCATTATTTAATTTATTGTTATTAAAATCAGTAGACTGTCATGACCCACTATTTGGTTGGGCTCAGAAAGATCCTAAATCAATCTTACCCAGTAGTCGTGGATTCTGGGTTATCCCTGTAAGCAGGAGAGAACCAAATCACCACAAATACACAGGACGTAGATTTATCAGTTGTACTCTCAGTCATTAAGAGTAAAGGTCCAGCAGAGTCTGTAGTAATAATTCCAATGATTAGAATTATTATAATCCCTCAGAATAAAACATATACTTTGCTTATGTACGTTTAAACTGACATCCTTGAACTTAGCCCCTTTAATTAGGATAGCACATAATACAAGAAATTGTCCACATAATTAATAAGTGTACAGATAAAGCTCCTTTATTCCTTGTTTGCACAGATATATTAAAAAGCACAAAGATCCAACCCCCAAAAGCCCCCCTGACTGGACGACCTTTCCAACTAATCACTACCATCTGGTCTGATACTAACAACCTGAACTTGTCACTATCACAGCACATTGTTACAGATTGGAAATGCAGCTAAGTGTGGACAAGTTCTAATAAAGGGAGATCTTAAAGGTATATTAAAGTGAGGTGGGTTATTAATGCATCTGATAGAGAAGAATTTAAAGTGTCTGAAAAACATTTTTTGCATGAAAAAAAAACAAAGTAAACAGTTAAACCGTTAGCCTGAAGTTTGCTGAATTTCTTGCTTTTGCAAAGAGTTTTCTCTCAATGTTGACAACCCGAGAAATTCCCAGGGATAATTAGCATAACTTACACAATGTTTCTTTTTTGCCTGTGGATTTTGCAGACATGGTCAGTTATCACCTGAAGTCTGCTCTACTGTGGAAAGTCATATTATTTCAGATACTTTCCTTTCCTTTAGATTTCTGTCGCTTCATTCACTGATTGTTTTGGCTACATCCCAGGTGATACACCCCCCAGCCCCAGATAATTGCCCCCCAGACCCAGAGAATTGTCCCATCACCTCCCCCAGCCCCAGAGAATTGCCCTGTGACCTCCTCTAGCCCTAGAGCATTGTCCCACAGCCCCAGAGAATTGCCCCCTGCCCCAGAAAAATGCTCCCAACCCCAGAGAATTGCCCTCCAGTCCCAAAGAATTGCCCCATGGCCCCAGAGAATTAACCTGTGAACTCCCCCAACCACAGTGAATTGCCCCCAGCCTGAGAGAATTGCCTCCCAACCCCAGAGAATTGCCCCACAGGCTCTCATTGGTCTCCATTTGCAAGGCTATTCCATCGTTCCAGGTGGCGAGTTGCAATCCTGAAGCCAGCTTCGTAAACCATGCACTGGTTCGAGCAGTTGTGGGTGGGAACCGTATCAATTCACCAAGTCTGTAACTGACCATTTCGATTTGGCCAATAGAAAATTAGACTGTCATAATTACGGCAGTAAAACATGGAACTTACGTGACAATCAAACCCGATATGCGATCAGACTCTTACAACTTTGAAAATGAAGAATTATGAAAATTAATGCCAATACTTTTCTAGTCCATGTGGATGGCCTGATATGTATTAACTTATTGATACCCAAGATCATTTAACCACAAAATGACACATGAAAATAAAACATATTTCCTCCAGTTTTACGGGCTTGAGACTGTTGTGCAATTAATTCTAATGTCTTTCATCGCTTACCCCATAATTTACAGTGCAGTATTACTGGTTTTTTGCATTTACAGTGCTATGGATCGGTGGTTAACCCCTTTGCTGGTCCTCTCGAGTATATATAGGGTTTTCTCCTTCATTTGCGGTTTACAATTGTGGATACGTTTGCGAGCTCGTGGAATTGGAGAAATTGAATAGTGATTTGCGATTTCAGCCCTGTGACCGTTCAAAGGCTTCTGGATGGTGTAAATTACGAGTTAGACGGACAACATTTTTTCAAGCTCATAACTTGTAACCCGATCCAAGCACGCAAAAAGCCACCAAATGAATAGCAAATTTGACTTCGATCTCACTTACGGGCCCCCGTATCTCAAATTTGGCCAATTGAATGAGGCTCTATTTCTATTTGAACAGGATTATAAGTAAGAGTCAACATGGATTTATGAGGGATAGGTCATATCAAACAAATCTAATTAGTTTCTATGAGGAGGTTAGTAGGAACTTGGATCAAGGCAACTCAGTGGATGTAGTCTCATTGGATTTTGCAAAGGCTTTTGATACAGTGCCACATGGAGGACTATTGTGCAAACTAAGAGATGCAGGAACTGCAGTACTGCTGCTCATGGATTGAGAGGTGGCTAAAAGACAGGAAGCAAACAGTTATGTAAATGGAATATACTCAGATTGGACGAATGTGGTAAGAGGGGTTCCTTAGGGGTCGGTATTAGGTCCTCTCCTTCTTAAAATATTTATTAATAACTTAGAAGTGTGACTGGAAAGAAGAGTCTCCATTTTTGCTGATGACACGAAGTTGTGCAAGGTAATTAAATCAGATAATGATATATTTTCCCTCCAAATGGATTTGCATAAATTAGAGGAATGGGTATCTAAATAGCAGATAAGATTTAATACGAACAAAGGAAAAGTTATGCATCTGGGAAGAAAAAATAGCCATGCAATTTATAATTTTAATGGAGTAAATCTAGGGGTATCTGATATTGTAAGAGATTTGGGAGTGCTTGTGGACAGCCACCTAGGTAAAAGTGCTGAATGCCAAGCAGCAGCTGCAAAAGCAAATAAAATATTAGCGTGTATTAAGAAGGGTATAGAAGCAAGGGGAGGAAATATAATTCTGTCACTATACAAATCCCTAGTATGCCCTCATTTGGGCACCACTTCATAAAAAGGAAATTTTAGAGCTGGAAAAGATATACAGAAGTGCTACAAAACTAATAAGAAGAATGGAGGGGCTAAGTTATAAAGAAAGACTAACCAAATTAAACATATTTTCTCTAGAAAAAAGGCGTCTTAGAGGGCATATGCTTACATTATATAAATACATCTCCGGTCAGAATAAAGCTTTGTCAAGTGAAAAGAAGTTTTCAACTTACAAGAGGACATCCTTTGAGGTTAGAAGTAAAAAGATCCCATCTTAAAGAAAGAAAAGTGTTCTTCACAGTAAGGGTGGTTAATCTGGAATTTTCTACCAAAGAAGGGGGTGACAGTGGATTCAATAGATAACTTTAAAAAGCGACTAGATATATTTGTGATTAAAAAGGGCATTAAGGGTTATTCTGGTTAATTAGAGAGAGAGTATTGATCCCGGGAGTCAGATCGCCAGTATGTGGTGTCAGGAAGTAATTTTTTTTCCCCTTTTGAGACGATCGACTTAGTTTCACTTAGGTTTTTTTTTCTGTTTGCCTTTCTCTGGATCAATTAACAACTAATCTGCATATTGCAGATCAGAGGAGATCTTAAAAGGTTAAACTTTATGGACTAAAAGTATTTTTTCAACCTCAATTACTATGTAACTATATGTAACTATGTAACATTCTGAACACCCATACATTCTGTAAACATTACACATAAATGAAAGACAAAATGTCACAGTCCTTAAAAAACAACTCATGTCCATTTTCATAGACTTTTGATGTTAACAACCACATGGGCTAGGTTCCCAAGAACAGAGTCCATGAATTACTTCAGTGGCTAAGACAGTTCAGCTTTTGGCAATAAAGGGCCCTTGCTTGTGTGGGAGTCTCACACTGACCCAAAAAGTCAGTCATGAACTTTTGAGAGAAAACTAAAATCTATCTTTTATAAACTGTTTAGCTTTAATAGTCGACTGCAATTTTGTACTGCACTTGAAGCTGTAAAGAAGTGGTAGTGCACACAATAGTGTCCACAATACTAAGCAACTTGTAAAAGAACTGAGCAACAACAATCAAAAGATAGAAGAAGCAGCCATGTAATACTTACATTATATATGCACAAATATATATTCACCTCCTTCCTGACCCTGCTATTTATTATCTTTTTTCCCCAGGTTTCTGCCTCTTCCATCCGCTTTAGATTGTTAGTAGCTAGTTTCCTATCATGTAGAGTGCTTTTGGAAAAAGCACCTTCTACATAGATTCTAAGCTCAATACAGGGCCCCCAGTTTCTTCAGCTGTTAATATTGTATTTTTCCACAATCTCTTCCCCTGTACAGCGCTACAGAATATGTTGGCACGTTACAAATAAAAGTTAAAAATAAAAAAAATCATAAGTCACAGGGTTTGGATGGAATCAGTTGTAATGATTTAGACTAGGGATAGGCAATGCTGGTCTTGATTATCAAAAGCAGCTCTGTATTTAAGTTTTTCCCTCCAGTACAGAGGATGAAGCAGTCGGAATGTGTTAGAGACTGATTGATTGTCCTGCAAATAACAGTACACGACTATAATCCAGCACCATGTTTGTAAATCCAAGACCAATGTTGCCCTACCCCAAGTTTAGACGCTTTTAGAGTCTTTTCGAAATTCAGAGTCTTTTCGGAATTCAGCTACTATAGTGAAATTGATAGGCTTAATTTGAATATTCTGTCTGTAGGTCAATTTTTCTGAAATATTAGGCACATCAAATAACACAATGCATAAGATATTATTGTCAGCACTGCTGTAAAAAATATAAAAGTGCAGCAGCTACTGTGTATACTTGTGTATTTAATTGGTGAACTGTGAGTTGTTATTCATACAAGACCGACAATACACATGACCATATTGGGATAACATAGAGCAAAATACTTTATCCGTATAAGTAACACATATTCGCCCTATTCAACCTACTACAACATAATATCTGTGCATTTTAAGGCAAATTGTTCTATAGCTTGGCCCATAACTATGTTATCTCTATAAAGTTGTTTTCATACCTATGGGGGAAAAAATTGGTGGGTATAACCTGCAACTCATTTGTTACCATTCTTTTACAATTAACTATTTGATACCTTTACCTTTGCCATAGCTAAACAAATGGAAAAAGATAAATAAAGGAAGAGGCATGAGAATAAATTGTATTTACAGAAGATTGCATTAAGTAACAGATGGAAATCAGTAGAGAACTTTAGGAAAACACCACACACGTATGGGTCAGCAAACCAGGTACTATTATATAGTACAGGAAGGTGTTAAGGCTTATACTGACTAACCCAATGGTTGACAATTGCTTGGTATATCATTTGCATAGAACTATCTAAATGTGCAGTAATTAAAACAGTGTTACAAATCATCTTTCTATTTGCTCCATAGTTTTCAGTCCTCTGTTTGGTTTCTCTCCAGGGCTCTTTGCATTTTTGTGTTTGCTCTGTGAGTTTCCTCTCTGTCTCTGGGCTCCTTTATTTTTCTCAGAGAATCCCACAGTGATATTCCTCTGTTTCTGGGTTCCTGCTTTCTGTTTGCTCCTCTGTGAAATTCTTCTCTCTTGTGGGGTTGCTATATTTTTATATGTGTTCTGTTTTGTGCTACTCTTATGTTTTTCATGACTATAAACTACATGTGTTTTTTTCCTAGAGACAAGTGTCACCTACCTCATCCATTGGCTAACCCCTTAACAATCTATACTGCTTCAACTCTTCTTTTTCGCATAAAGAAGTATTCTTTCAATTCAGGAATTCAGTCAGTCATTCCGATCTAGGCCAAATAATCAGAACCATATCCATTCATCTGGACTTGAGACTAAATGTCACTGTGATATAATTATTACCATGACACAACAAATGAATGCTTAGATCATACCACCCTACGTCAAGGGATATCCTCGCTGAATGAATCAGGTCACTTGTGAGGAAATTCTTATTAATATGTTTTTCAGTTGTCTATTAGCAGGCCAAATGCAGCTCTGCATTTTGCTTATTTATCCTCTTGCTGTTACTGCTAAATTTGGGTAATTCAAATTGCCTTTTCCTTTTTAATATTTAAAAAGTGCTCTCGCCCTCATTCTATTACATTAAGAGAGCATCCATATATCTGTACTTCTTAACATTTGTCTGATTTTAAATCTCTGTAACTTCATATTTAAATGTGTCCACTTGCCGACCAGTGTTATTGTCATAATAAAATATTCTATATTCATATTATCCTCTGGTACCACATTGGTATGTTAGAGGGGGATCTTGCCTAAAGTCTCAGCATATACTATATTATTATTATTATCTTTATTTATATCGCGCCAACATATTCCGTAGCGCTGTACAGGGGTTGAGTACACAGCAAAAAACAAACTTAACACCTTATAAAGAATGGAGGGCCCTGATTTTGAGCTTATAATCAAATGTACATAGTGCTTGTTTCCAAGGCACGGACACAAGATTGAAAGCTGTAACAGGAAGCCAAAACAAGAGATATTTTGAAGGAAAGGAGACCTCTTAATGGGTTCTGTTGCTGCGCCTGTTCTATTCGTGTGTGAATAGGGCTCTTTTGAGACCATTACCTTTGTGAATTTAATTCAGTTATTTTTATTATAAAACTATTGAGGTTGTTTTCATTTTCCTTTTTCCTTTTTTTTTATTCTTGAAATGTCTCTGTATGTATATAACAATAAAAAGGCTTGGGCAATATATACACTTTTTGTGCATAACAAAGGTTTCACTATTTAAAGTCAAGAAGGATGTAAGAGACACTAATAGAAAAGGCAGCACTTTTTAATGTAGCACCCTGTCACCTGGCACCTGGCACCTGTCACCTGGCTGCTAAAGAGATAACAATTCAAACACTTTCATAATACTTAAGTCTAACTGAGGTGAAACATTTTCCAGTTTTGCCTAATATTAGAAAAAGAAATAACTCCACAAGGCAAAAAAGTAAGCAGTTACATTTGTACAACTTATGTTATATTAATTGTCATAACTCTGCATGTTTTAACACAATCTCTAACATTTTTAAGTTATATGCTGAGTCTGCATTCCCAGTCTCTCTTGCTAGTGTGTCTAACAACCTGACTGCCCTGGCTGTAAAGAATCCTTATTTTTAATTAAGATAAAGCCTTCTTCTCACATGTCACCTTAGATTTATTTTGATAAAAAACAAAAATTGGTCCTGAATATATTTTTATAGGATACTCTTATTCCCTTGCACGCATCCCTACTTTCTACAATGTAAAACTGCTTTGATTAACCTACCCGTAACGTTTAAAGGCATATTAATGTAGTTATTACTGGAATAATAATAATATCATTATATATTTTCGTTTTTTTTATTTTTTAAAGGGACACTGTCACTCTAACACGTTTGTTTCTTCTTAAAGAGCATGGCAAACTTTCTATACTTTGTACTAGCTTTTATTGAATCATGGGTTAGGTATGTATAATTGTTTATGTTGCATTATTATGATAATATGTGGCTCAATATGCTAACCTACAGCTTGACAAGGGTTGGGTAGGATATATAATAGCATAATAGCACTTGTGCATTTTTGTTTGCTAAAACAGTGTGTCAATGGCACATCAAAACAACAAATTCACAAGCAAATTTGAGTAATAATGCAGCACACACAACTGTGAATATCTCAGCAATGATTTACAGTAGAGACAAATAGCAAGTATATTGTAAAGCAAGGTTTCCATGCTTTTTAAAAACTTTAAAAATACAACTTGATTCGGGGTGACTGGGTGCCTTTACTCTTATTTCATATTATCTGGATGCAAATAGAGCAATTATTTAAATCTGAAGTTAAATGCTTGTGCATTTTCATGGATTTTTCTGGTCCAGATTTCTGATACAAAATAACATAGCTTGTTGCCAGCTAATTCAATATTAAATATTGTAATGGAAAATCCCTGGCTGCTGAACATGGACCTCTGCAATCTAAACACCAATATTTTCTGGGTCATTCAATTAACTCTTCAGGAAAAATCGCAAATATGTTTTATTTTTTCAAAAGTTATCTATTTTGCTTTGCACATTTTTATACCATATGGAATCAGATAAGGTGCATTTTTGGAAAATATTTTTGAAGGGATTTTTAACACTTTAATATCTATAATATTGAGTCAATAATGTTTTTAACAAGCTGTCTTAGATTCACACAGCATTGAAGGGGCTGAGAAGAAATACAGGAATACCCTGTTTAACGCTGTAGATAGGTTCCAGGCAGTTTAACACAGGGAATATAGGGATTGGGGAACTCATTAAAAAAAAACACAATTTCAATTGAAATTTAAACTTTTTTGGTTTTAAATGAACTTCAAAGAAACAACAAAAATAACACTAACACAAACTGAACAATAGCAGAAATATAAACTTTAAATTATTTATGTTGAAGCTTCTGGCTCATACTGGATTGTTTTTTTTTTTTGTTTTTTTTGTTTTGTTATAGCTTTATGACAGGGTTTAGGTTTAAATGGGGAAATAAAGGAAAAACAGCTCTAAAAAGGGTAGCGTTAAAAGGGGTATACCTGTATGCCAAAGGCTGTGTTTCATGGCAATTAACAGACAACTGGACCTAGTACTCATGTAACATCCAGGACCCACACACTCTCAACTTCTTCATAGTTTCCAGGTATTTTATATTGTTTATATATATTCTGTATATATATATATATATATATATATATATATATATATATATAAATACCCTGTTTAGCACAGTGACTCTTTAGACCACAGCACAACTGGTGCATCTCTCAGTCACTGCCCCTCTGAGCTCCATCAAGTTCATGTTCATTGCTTCAGTGACTTCATCTATCCATATCCGCCTCTGCCGTCCCCTTGTTCTTGTGCCTTCAATCTTTTCCAGCATTAGAGTCTTTTCTAGGGAATCTTGCCGTCTCATAATATTGCCTAAATATTTGAGCTTCAGCCTCATGATCATACATTCTAGTGAACAGTTTGTCTTGATTTCAGGAAGTATTGATTTATTGGATCTTCCTGCAGTCCAAGGGTCTCTAAGCAGCCTTCTCCAACACCACAATTCAAAGGCGTCCATTCTAAGGTGCTCAGATTTCTTTATGGTCCAGCTCTGACATCCGTATGTTACTACTGGGAATACCATGGTTCGAACGATGCAGACCTTTGTTGATAGGTTAATGTCTTTACTTTTTACTAGCTTGTCCAAGTTTGCCATAGCTTTCCTCCCCAGAAGCAAACGTCTTTTAATTTCATGACTACAGTCACCATCTGCAGATATCCTAGATCCAAGGCAAATAAAATCTGTCACTGCCTCAACTTCTTCCTCATCTATTTGCCAGTAAGTGAGATTGCCGTTTGCCATGATCTTCATCTTTTTAATTTTGAGCAGACGGCCAGCTTTTACCCTCATCAATAAGTCCTTTAGTTCCTCCTCACTCAGCCATCAGAGTAGTATCATCGGCATATCTGAGGTTGTTGATATTCCTCCCAGCAATATTGATTCCGGCTTTGGATTCATCCAGTCCAGCCTTACACATGATGTATTCTGCATATACATTGAATAAATAAGGTGACAATACACAACCTTGTCGCACTCCTTTTCCGATCTTAAACCATTCTGTTGTGCCATGTTCGGTTCTGACCGTCTCTTCTTGGTCGACATACAGATTCTTTAGGAGGAGGATTAGATGATCTGGTACTCCCATCTCCTTTAGAACTTGCCACATTTTGTTGTGATCCACACAGTCAAACACTTTAGAGTAGTCTAGGAAGCAGAAGTAAATGTTTTTTTGGAACTCTCTTTCTTTCTCTATTATGCAGCGGACATTGGCAATTTGATCCCTTGTGCCTCTTCCTCTGTGGAACCCAGCTTGCACATCTGGTAGTTCCTGGTCCATATATTGTTGGAGTCGAGCTTGTAGAATCTTAAGCATTACCTTGCTGGCATGTGAAATGAGTGCAATTGTTTGATAATTGGTGTACTCTTTGGCACTGCCTTTTTTGGGGATTGGGATGTAGACTGACCTTTACCAGTCTATTGGCCATTGTTGAGTTTTCCAAACGTGTTGGCATAAGGCAAGCAACACTTTCACAGCATCATCCTGTAGAATTTTTAATAGTTCAAATCTTGAATTGTAAATCTTATATTTTCTCTTTAATAGTCAACAATCCCTCAAATTGTAGTTAGTTTATAAATATAAGTACAAATTTTATCCAGTTCTTATAACTTTAAAAAACTGCTATGATCATATTTTTCTAAATCATATTTTAAATAGATAAACATGTAAAATGTATAAATAAGTACAACCCTTAAATTTTGTAACCTTTCTTATCTGCAATTATTTGCTATTGTTTTGTTTTCTTGCCTGATGCTGTGTACTGGATAAACTGATGAACTTACATATAGTGCTGCTGAGATCACTTCCAGTTGTACCGAATTACATTTCCTATTTCAGTTTCTTCTCTCACCTCAGGAAGTTGGTCTACTGAAACCTAAGTAGGAAATTCTACAGCAGCATAAATGAATATAAAGGGTAATAAATTAGAGGTTACATTATTTTTTTACATTCTAAAAACAGGTTTTCTATTTTCAAGTGTTTTTCATCAAATAAATACAATTTTAAAAATTACACCTTTAATTTACATATCTGTAGTTGTTATTTCTCTAATCGATCTAAAATATATATATATTTTTTCCTTCTACCATTGAGGCTGTCTTTAAATATTCATTTTAATGCCATGTTACTGAAAGTGATAACCTCTGGGAAATGTTACCCATAAAAGAGTATGCATTATTTGGTATTCATTCATAATATGTAGCTTCATGGATATTTTTGACATAAAAATATATAAGGTATGTGCTTTATCGTGGTCACCTACAGTGCCTTGCAAAAGTATTCACGCCTTTGACTTTTTACCTATTTTGTTACATTATAGCCTTAAGTCCAATGTTTTGTTAATCTGAATTTTATGTGATGGATCAGAACACAATAGTCTAAGTTGGTGAAGTGAAATGAGAAAAATATATACATAAAACTATTTTTTAGAAATAGAAAACAGAAAATTGGCATGTGCGTATTTATTCACCTCCTTTGTTATGAAGCCCATAAAAAGCTCTGGTTCAACCAATTACCTTCAGAAGTCACATAATTAGTAAAGTGATGTCCACCTGTGTGCAATCTAAGTGTCACATGATCTGTCCATTGCATATACACACCTTTTTTGAAAGGCCCCAGAGACTGCAACACCTAAGCAAGAGGCACCACTAACCAAACACTGCCATGAAGACCAAGGAACACTCCAAACAAGTAAGGGACAATATTGTTGAGAAGTACAAGTCAGGGTTAGGTTATAAAATATATCCAAATCTTTGATGATCCCCAGGAACACCATCAAATCTATCATAACCAAAAGGAAAGAACATGGCACAACAGCAAACCTGCCAAGAGATGGCTGCCCACCAAAACACACGGACCGGACGAGGAGAGCATTAATTAGAGAGGCAGCACAGAGTTCCACAGCAGACACTGGAGTATCTGTACATAGGACTACAATAAGCCGTACGCTCCATAGATTTGGGCTTTATGGCAGAGTGGCCAGTAGAAAGCCATTACTTTCATCAAAAAACAAAATTACACGTTTTGAGTGTGCGAAAAGGCATGTGGGAGACTCCCAAAATGTATGGAGGGAGGTGCTCTGGTCTGATGAGACTAAAATTTTACTTTTCGGCCATCAAAGAAAACACCATGTCTGGCGCAAACCCAACACATCACATCACCCAAAGCACACCATTCCCACAGTGAAACATGGTAATGGCAGCATCATGCTGTGAAGATTTTTTTCAGCAGCCGGGACTGGGAAACTGGTCAGAGTTGAGGGAAAGATGGATGTTGCTAAATACAGGAATATTCTTGAGCAAAACCTGTACCACTCCATGCATGATTTGAGGCTAGGACGGAGGTTCACCTTCCAGCAGGACAATGACCACAAACACACTGCTAAAGCAACACTTGAGTGGTTTAAGGTGAAACATTTTAATGTGTTGGAATGGCCTAGTCAAAGCCCAGACCTCAATCCAATACAAAATCTGTGGTCAGACTTCAAGATTGCTGTTCACAAGCGCAAAGGAGGAATGGTCAAAAATCCCAGTGGTAAGATGTGGCAAGCTCATAGAGACTTATCCAAAGAGACTTGGAGCTGTGATTGCCGCAAAAGTTGGCTCTGCAAAGGATTGCCTTTAGGGGGGTGAATAGTTATACACATTTGCTTTTTTTCCGTTGTTTTGTGCTATTTGTTGTTTGCTTCACAATAAAAAACAAACACAAAAAAAACATCTTCAAAGTTGTGGGCATGTTCTGTAAATTAAATGATGCAAATCCTCAAACAATCCATGTTAATTCCAGGTTGTGAGGCAACAAAACACGAAAAATGCCAAGGGGGGTGAATACTTTTGCAAGGCACTGTACATGAGACTAGATACGCTGCATGTGTGTAAATCCACAAAGACTCTATTTTTTCAATTGTTGCCACATACAAAATATAATTTTTATTATACTTAGATAAAATAAATAACAATATAGTTAAAATAATTATTTACAACAAGATCTAAGGAACCTGTTACTCTGCTTGTAATAATAAAGAAAATTAGCAGTGTAAAATGCATAGCTGTGCCAAATGCAAAATTATGTAATCAATAATACAATATAATTATGATGTATTAATTGAAAAGATACACCTTTAGTCAATTGCAATATGTTTTATTTCCCACTGATCTACTCAAGATGAATCATGAATTAAAACTCACTATGTTTTTCAAGGTCTCCTTTATGCGCTGGGTAACAAATTGTTAGTGTCATCCTATTGCAACTCTTTTTAAATGCCCACTCTTCACAGTGAGGTACACAGGCTTTTGCTTTCATGATGGTGCCTGACTAGCGCACTACCATCGGTGTTAAGTCAATAATAAACAGAAAAGTGTCTACATGCTGGTTGTAATCAAAATGGAGGCCCCGACGAGCGATTCCCTGTTGTCTGTTACAGATATCTCAAGAGGAACACGCTGCCAGGCTCCTGCTGGATTTTTTAATTTATGGCTCCACCCACTGGTACTTGATTGGGATAAAAGGCTTTATGTGTGGATTTAGGTGCTTCAGATTATTATGCCGATCTGTTCATAGATGCAGTGGTGGAGCTAACACACACATATTATATATATATAGATATATATAGATATATATAGATATATAGATATATAGATATATAGATATATAGATATATAGATATATAGATATATAGATATATATATTCCACAATAATCATTTAGTATATGGTGAGCACAAGAATGAGAAAAGCTCTCCACCGTACAAAGTACAGGAAACGAATAATACATTAATACGCCCATTTGCATGTCTAAAAGGCGGGGACATGCAAATGAGAATACAATGTACCTCACTCTTTTAATCCAAAAATAGCAACTTTATACATTGCTCCCTTAAAGCATATGCCCGCTGTATTTATTGCACAAACCAGAATCTACCTCATACTGATGATAGCCAAAAGCTTGAAACAGGCCTGTATATGAGTGATTCTTGGTTTGTGTAAAATCCAACCCGATGCTTTGCTTAAAAGCTGTTTAATACAGCGGGCATATGCTTTAAGGGAGCAATGTATAAAGTTGCTATTTTTGGATTAAAAGAGTGAGGTACATTGTATTCTCATTTGCATGTCCCCGCCTTTTAGACATGCAAATGGGCGTATTAATGTATTATTCGTTTCCTACATATATATATATATATATATATATATATATATATATATATATATATATAATATGCACCTATATATTAGAGTTATATATTGGTTAGTGTGTTCACTTTGTTTAGAGGCTGGTGTACCTATGGGAGTCTACTGTGTTTCATACATGTAGCCCCTTACGTGCACATATTAAACACTTTACTGGGCCCGGGTTACAACCATGTATTAACAATCAAGCCCCCTTTATATACATGTATTTCCTTGTCAGTGGCATGTAATATCGCCTCCCAGTCTAGCTAGTGTTTTAACATAGGACATGTAATCGAGACTTTAGATGCTGGATTGAGCATCTTAGTTAACATGTGGTTCATTATACCAGAATACATGGGTCTAATGTTATCTCTAAGTAAAACATAATGAATCTTTTAATATTTGATCAGTATTGTTCCATTGTACTTAATAATGTACATAAAAAAACTCTCAAAATGTTAAATAGGAGTTGGTAATTAGTTGATTTTTATGAGGTGAATATGAGGTATTTAGAACCCTATCCTGTCATTACATTATTAGTAAATTAAGGGCCTTATTCAATTGCCCAATTCATACATTTATACACACTTAAAATCACTCTTAATATTGCTACATATTCGTCAAATATTACTTACTGGCACTAATGAGTTCAAGGCATTTGCAAGTAGCTAATAGAATAAGGCCCTAAGTTAGGGGTGACAGGATTATTTGAGTTTCATTGTTTTCACCTTTCTCTCAATGAAGGCCATTGAAATCTAGACACTGAAAGAAAAGAAATCAGTGGTCAATTTGATGCTTACATTTTATTTTTGAATTTGGGTTACTGGACTAGTTATAACTGTAATTTAATGAAAAAATCCTTTAAATCTGTTTTGTCATTTGTTTTTGTTTTTATTGATGGTTGTGACGATCTGAGAGTAGGGGCAATACAAGCCCAGAGCCACCTGCTATAGTCTACAGGTTATCTACCCACAAGGACCAATGGGTTCTTTGAAATCTCTGCACCAGCACCCTGATATCTGGCTTCTGTATCAGTCAGGGTCTCTCCATCAGGAATCAGCACTTTCAGGAGTCTCAGTAATCTTCCTGTGGTTTTGACCAGGACAAGTTACTTGTAGGGTGGAGGTAGGTTCAGTATCGCAGCCACCAGGAACAAAATAAAGATATCATACAATTTCTATACGGCTCTGAGTGAACTGATTTATTTTTGAAAATCACAGCAGTATTTATAACAGTTAGACACAGAGGGGGGTGTGGCAAACAATCACCAGTGATAAACTCCACATCCTGAGATCAATAGGATTAACCCCAATATACATCCTGCCGTCTCTAGCACATATCAGATGTGATTAACTTAATCTGGAAGTCTGATGGCTGACCTGCTCTCTTCCTGATGGGATTAGCCTAATCTAGCAAACAATGGAACAAAGCAGGTTTACAAATGACAAAAGAGGTGTCCATGAAGATAATCCAGTGGTGGAGCTAAGAAGTCTGGTGGCTCAATAGCCTAACAGCCAGTCTGAGAAAAGGGGTCCGTGACAATGGTGCTCCAGTTAGTATTCAAATAATCATTGTGAAACAATGCCATACAGTATGAAGGCATCAAACAAAATTATTTGAAGACTTAACTGTATTCCATATCATCAATGCTTAAAAAGTGTGGTTATGTTGTTAATCAAACTTATGAGACTTATGAACAAGTATAAAAACAAATAACATTCAGTATATTTTTTATTAAAATAAATATATACTTTTCATTTCCCAAGTTTGTTTTTTGCATTGACGGAGACAAATTGAGAAGTTGTAACTGCATTAATGGTAATTGGTTTCATGTATTTATTATTGTTCTAATGTATTATTTGGATTACTTACATATTGAATTATGATGAAGAATTTTCAAATTAGATTTATTTACAATATGATTAGTTTAAGGAAATGCATCAATATATTACATGAAAATTATGAAAGTATATTTAATGACAAGTTCAGCTTCTAGGGCCAGTGTAAGTTATTTTTAAGTTAAAACTGTAAATTATTTAACCATTAATTTACATAAAAAATATACATGCAAACAGATGCAAAGAGAGGTTTTAGCTGCATTAATTGTACAGGCTAAATTACCTTGAGCATGCTCACTTTAAAGATGAAGGGTTATTGAATTGTAGGCATCGCCTCTTATTCTATGGTCTATGCTCCAAGTAAGCCGTTCCAGGACAAGGAGGGAGATATTTTGGAACTGTATTTTAAATTGTATTTTGTAGATAAAGCCTTTCTTTATTACAGTTTGCAAATGTTTAATGGTATTTAGTGATGAACTGAAAAATAGATTTAACTTGAAAAATAGGTACAAAGACCTTTTAAAGGATGAACTATTTACTAAATTGTATTACATTTTGATGTGGTGTAATTAAATAGTATCTATCTATCTATCTATCTATCTATCTATCTATCTATCTATCTATCTATCTACTACTTTTCTTGTTTTAAAATGCACTTTGTTATCATAACATTAGTTATTGTATAGAGGGTTGTTATTATCTTGAAGTAGATATGCACATGGGTTCTCATTCAATTCCAAGCCCGTAACTCGATCACTGGTGGCTGCATGTCTGCGAGTGAGTTGCGGGCTCCTGTAGGTCTCCGTTTGAAAGGGCCATTCAATTGCTCAAGCTCGCAAGTTGCGGGCTTGCAGCGAAAACCGTAAACCATGTACTGTGTCGGAGCAGTTGAGGGCAGGAACATGATCAATTAAGCAAGCCCTTAACCTCCCATTTTGAATGAGCCAATAGAAAGTGAGACTGTCATACTTACGGCAGTAAAACATGGAGGTTACATGTCATTCAATTAGATCTGGGGGTCAGAGTTACGATCAGACTTGCAAAAAATGCAAAATAAAGAATTATGAAAATGAATGCCAATACTGTTCTAGTCCATATGGGTGGCCTGATATGTTTTAACTCATTATTACCCAATATCGCTTTAACCCCGAAATTACACATAAAATTAAAATGTATTTCCTTCTGATTTGCGGGCTTGAGACTGTTGTGCAATGAATTCTAATGTCTATCATCACTTTTTCCTCGTTATTTACAGTGCAGGATTGATCTTTTATTTGCACTTACAGTACTATAAATAGGTGTTTAACCCCCTTGTGGGTCCTCTCTAGCACTCGTAGGATTTTCTCCTTTATTTGCAGTTTACGAGTGTGATTAAGTTTGCAAGCTTGGGGAAATTGTGCAATTGAATATCGATTTGCGATTTTAGCCCCACAAAAGTGAAATATCAAAGGCTTCTGAAGGCTGTAAGCCTCGAGTTTGACGGACGCAACATTTTCAAGCCCGTAACTTGTAACCCGATCCGAGCCTGCAAAAAAAATCCAATTAAATAGCAAATTTGCCTGCAACCACACTTACAGGCTCCCGGATCTCAAATTGGGTCAATTGATTGTGGCCCATTATTACTAAACATCCCAATTTTTTTTATAAAGTTCGGTGATTGGTAAAAGTAAGATTATGGATATGTAATAAGTACAGAAGTATGTACAAGAAATGTTAAATGTGGAAATAAGTGGAAACGAGAAAGGAATTGTAGATATTCCGTAAGCATTGCAATAAATGTAAAGCAGATAGCCAAAAGCTGCTCCAGTGGAGAAAATTAGCATTATAGTCCTTCATATACCTTCACAGTTAGTGTAATGGCTTAGTGAATCTATTAAACATAGGTTTATACTGTAGCTATAGTGTTTTATGTATATACTCACAGAAAATAAATGTGATTTTATTTATAGTTAAGAAACCTGTATAACATGGACAGGTATAGATTAGATCAAGAATAGGAAAAAATATATATTTTCATTGCTGTTTTTCAAAATGACCTTATAAACTAAATAAAAATCTTTGACTAATTCAGTTTTGTGGTATGAAATTTATGTAAATCCCCTGAATTCAGTTTCCACACTTTCATAAGAAATAAAAATACATATGAGAAATGTAATTACTGTTACACCTTTTTTACATGTGTGAAATTTGAAACATGCTTTCTTTAGGAGGTTTGTTTTCTCTCATGTTCAACATAAATGTTCAAAAGAGAATAGAGTCTGAATTCCTTCAATTTTATTTGTATTTTTTTTCAACCCCTGCTACTATATAACTGTGTAAGAACTCCATGCTTAAGTTTATTTGATTCAATTATGTCAAGATTTAATTAGTGATGTTTTATATTGGTGTAGCTGTGATAATTAAAATACTAACTGCAAAACACTTAAATAGTTAAACAGCAGAATCCTCAGACTCTAGCAATGTCAAATATACACATGACCCATGCATCATCCATTAGGCCTAAGTTAGTAAATTATGGACACAACAACCGAGTGGGAGAAAACAACGTGCCACAGCTTTTTATTTAAATAACCAATTTAACAATACCATAAATACCATATTTATATATACATCAAAAGAAGGGGGAGGAGCCCAGCCACAGACAGGTACCTCAGGCCTTGGGCCCTGTCCAAGACCCCCAATGCTTACACTAAGCAAGCCCTGTGAGGTAGGGCCACACCCCTTTACACCCGGGGGCCTGGCAATTGACCTACTGCCACAGAGCAAGCAAGGAACGCATCCTAAATCTGCGACCCCGACCCCCCTCGATCCAGTAGCTCTAAGGCCCACACAACGCTCTCCCTGAACTCTAACATGAGCAGCTCAAAGACGATTTTGGTTAGGTGTACCTCATCTTTTATGAAGAACTCGTCTGCGCCGCCCGATTCAAAATCCTTGTAGCAGATGGTGACGAAACCTAACATCCTCACAAAGCTTGACAACTGTTTATAGATTTTCTGGCGAGATCTGTATACCCCAACGGGAGCCGGAGCATTTCTCCAGGAACGCCTCTTAATCATTTCGGACCATATGATAAACACGCCAGAGAACTTCTTCAGCCAACTTTCAATGTCCCGTTTCATGACCCTCAGCATCCTACGCATGGGGACTACCCCGAGGTCGTTTCCCTCCAGCGTTTATGAGTAACAAATCAGGTTGTCCATAATGCTGTGCATACGAGTCCAATAGTCCATCCACTTGAGACCACCGCAGGCCTTGAATCCCAAACCATCATACGTGCAAGTCTGTGACAGGAAAACCCAGTTGTGCTTTGTTTTCGGTAACTGCAGCTAACCTGTGGGTCCAGTACACCTACAAATTTCCCACGATCCAAAGTTCCTTCTTTTCTCCTGAAAGCAGAAAAGAATATCTGTTAGACCACCGCTGTCTGCTATTCGCGACTAACTCCCCTATTCGAAAGGTTCCGAAGGACGCCAGGGAAAAAGCCATGTGGAAAAGCAGAGATTCAAAAGGAGTCCTGTAAGTCACCACAAATACCTGCCCAGTCTGCACCAGTCGCAGTAATAAGGAAAAGGTAATCGGCCGTCCACCATCCGGCCTGCGATCACCATTAAACATGCCACGTACTACCTTACGTACTATAAACTCTTTGGTAAGGTCCCTCTGACCAGCCAGCTTAAGCATAAAAGCCAGAGCCGTGATCTGTCGCCCCATGACGGCTTTTGACTTGCCTTCCTCGACACATTGCAACAAGAACCAAAGTAGAATACCCAGTGTCTTTTCTTCTGAAGTAGACCACCCCCCCCCCCCCCCCCGGCCACCTTAACCAAATTGTGCCACTTTGACCAGACTCTTCTGTATGCGGTCCACGTTGCCGGGGCAACAGACTGTCTGATAAGTCTCGTTATCTGACTGATTCAAGCTCCCAAATATCCCCGGGGATGGCTTCCCCTGCACGCTTGCCCTCTGGGCCAAGTCCCTGAACCGCCTTTCCTGGAATCGAGAGAGGGCGTCAGCAATGCCTTTTTCTAACCCTGGCATGTGCCTGGCCTGAAACCATATATAGCATAGTACCAAGGGATGAAGTAGACATACTACTGGGAGTGATGTTGCCGTGAGCTATTCACAGCCTTTACCACTCCCATGTTATCTGTGAAGAATAACACACTACAGTTTCGGAACTCCGAACCCCATATGTGAACTGCAGCCACTATGGGGAACAGCTAGAAGAATGCCAGGTTCTTCGTAAGAATTTTAACTTTGTCGTGGGCCCTTCGGTTTTATTATGGGCCAACGGTACTCCAAAGTCTTGACAAAGTCCTGCGAAAACCTCCAGAATTAAATGGCACTTATCCTACCCAGCCGGTCTGACGAACAAAAACAACCGAACACCTGACCCATTGCAGGAAAATGGTAAACGCCTCAAAGTAGGTGCATGATATGGAGCACCCCATGGGCAAGCACAGATAGACAAAATAGCTACTGTCCACAAAACAACCCAAGAGCCAGTGACTCGATGGGTTGACTGGCAAAAGACGTCTACTTTAGCCATGAGCACACCAGACCCAGCAAAAAGCACCATCTCGGTTGCCCATTCGAACAACGCATAAGACACAGCAGCCTGAACTTTCGTTTTACTGTCGTTGACCGACCACCCTCAAGGGGTGGGATAGGTGCTGAATCAGCCTGAATTTTCCTGCCTCTTTCTTAGGGACGACGCAGAGCAGAGAAACGTCCAGTTCACTTATGGGGGGAATGCAAATGGACCCAGCATACTACCCAAGTGAACCTCTAGTTGGACTTTTTTCCTGATTGCAGATTTACGGACCTACTCCCCGGGAGCTCAGAGTCGCAAGGGATATGGAACCCCTCCCGGAAACCCATTTCCAAGATGGCAGTAGTGTGTGTCTGTGTGTGTGTGTGGGGGGGGGGGGGGGGGCAAGGAGTGGCAGCAGTGAAGAAGATGTGGAGAGAGGAAGGGATGCAGTGCCAGAGGAGAAGGGGCCTTAACCCAGTGATGGGTGGTATGCTGGGGAGGGGCAGGTCTCAGGAAAAGACCCTCATTATGAGATTAGATGTATTGAATTTGGGAGGTATTTGTGACCTTTCTCTTTCTTTAAAGACCAGGGAGGCCACTCACCCCAGACACAGTCAGGTGGACAAGAGGCTGTTCCCAAGCATAGGGCCCTTAATTATACCCACAAAGAACATATGGTTCTTTACTCCATTCTCTCCATGGGAGCAGGGATGTGAGGCCTGGCCAGAGGGTCAAATGTTGAAGGAGGTAGCTAGGGACATCAGTGCCCTGGGGGTCTTTGAAGGGCTTGTTAGGCCTGTAAAGCACTGTTATGATGACTGCTGGTGTGAGGAGGAAAATATCAGAGAAGGCCAAAGCTGCCTGAGCAAAAAGTGGTGATCCCCCAGTGACCGTCCACTTCAATGAGTGGGAGAGGATGCAAAGGGATTGGATCACACCAGCAATGGTGGTCGAACTACTGGGCACGGTGGACACTGTGCAGCTCGGGACCCTGCCAGGAGAATATCATAAACACTATCATCCCATCATCACACACATAGATAACACACATCAAATGTAAATGTTTGCCATCAATTAAAGGGATATGTAAAGTTCCTGTATATGACTAGGTATATAATATACCTGTGTGACTAATTACTTAGAAATATTAGTTAAAGTGAATAAACATCAAATATATAGCCCATTGCAGAGTATGAAGATACAGACTCTGTAGGGCTGGATATGCAGTGTAGGACCATGTCTCAGCAGCATTTTGCTAACTCTTGCTGAGAGGTGGTTACAGATTGGTTAGTATGAGACACAGCACACCATGATTGGTCTTAAGTTTAATATGTACCAATGCACATATGACTGTGGAATTGCATGAGCTAAGCATGTAATCTTTCTTAACAATGTGAGACTAGACAGGCTTCTCTGATCTTATTAAAAGACATTAAAGCTGATTACCTTTGTTTGTCAGCAATTATCATGTCTACATGTTTAGATGTTATGGTATCATAACAAACACTGTTACCTTTAACATGTGATATCAATGTGGCTATACAATATCATATAGAGATAGTGAAGTACTCTTGGCCTACTAATTGTGGTCATAGCTAAGCATTTCTTGTGAGTTCCCACACCATTGCTAAATATCTATAAGTGGACAGGACAACTGATTCCCCATGATATACACAGCATGATTTGCATTGCATGTAGATGAACATCAGGCAAGTCAGTTTCTTGTTACAGTAATGGTATAAAGCACTGTACTGTACATACAGGTCTTGCTAGAATGTTCTTCTAAATTTTTTTTAAATATGACATACACTGATCATTTCAGAGCCTATTGGGTTTCACTTGCACCACACCAATAAAATTATTACTAATTTGGGACATAAAAATACATTACATTTAGGGAGGTGGGGGAGGGAGAGAAAGGAGACACACCGGAAGGAGAGAGAGGCACAAAAGAGACACACAGGAGGCAGAGTGAGGCAGAAAGTAGACATGAGAAGGCAGGGGAGAAAGGAGACGCACAGGATGGAGAGAGAGGCACAAAGTAGACACATAGAGGGAGAGGGAGGTAGAAAGGAGACACAGGGAGTGAGAGGGGGGAGAAAGGAGACAAGAGGGGAAGAGAGGGAGAAAGGAGACACAGGGGAGGGAGAGGGGGGTAGAAAGGAGACACATGGGGGGAGAAACATTTTGGGGAAGAGACACGGAGGAGGGAGAGGGGGAAAGAATGGGGAGAGACACAGGGGAGGGAGAGGGGGAAGACATAGGGGAGGGAGGGGGGAAAGAGACAAAGGGGGAGGAAAGGAGACACAGAGGAGGGAGATGGGGGAAGGAGACACAGTGGAGGGAGATGGGGGAAGAGACACAGTGGACGGAGATGGGGGAAAGGAGACACAGGAGAGGGGGAAGGAGACACATGGAAGGGAGAGGGGGAGACACAGGGGAGAGAGAGGGGGAAAGACACAGGGGAGGGAGATATGGGGAAGAGACAAAGAGGAGGGAGATGTGGGGAAGAGACACAGAGGAGAGAGAGAGGGGGAGGGAGAGGGGGGTAGATGAGACACAGAGGAGAGAGGGGGCTGGAAGAGACACAGGGGAGGGAGAGGGCTGGAGGAGACACAGGGGAGGAGAGCAGGGGGAGAGACATGGGAGGGAGGGGGAAAGAGACACAGGAGTAGAGGGGGGAGAGGCTAGTAATAAGCTCCAAAGGTGCTTATCGCGAGGCCAGCACGTGAGGGGGGGGGGGGAGCCGTGCAATGTGTGGCAAATAGCTTTGCCAGGCTTCAAATTTTATTGCCGTAATTTTTGACAGGCAAGTCGCTAGTTTAGATAATAATGGTCTTATGGCCAAGTGTTTGCCCTTTCCATTTTAAATATGATGTTAGTATCATCATAATTGAACATCAAATCACATATTGGTGCACACAATACCGACAAGTGTGACATCATAATGAAATAATTAGCCTTATTTACAACAGTAATACTTATTGTGGAGGTAATACTACTATATGTTTACATTATAAAAGTGTTCTGAAATACCGTTCTGCTGAAGGGGCTTTAAACAAATCTCATGTCATTTTCATCATTAAATAATGCAATAACACTAGATATAATTTAACACATTTATTATATGTATACATATTACATACATATACACTCAACAGCAACAGCATGGGATTTAACAGGACTGGTGTATTCAAGACTCACATTAATGGAGGTACATTTCCTGGGGCTCCTTCTCCCTCTCCACAGCCTCATTTGGCTCTTACTGTCCTGCCTCAATAGCTTCACCCCCTGTCATCATTTAGCCCCATTTCCCTGTGCCTAAAACACCCATTCCCTTATATGTTCCTTACCACAATCCTGTGCATGACCTGTGCTGTACAGTGCTTTGCAAAAGTATTCACCCTTTGACTTTTTACCTATTTTGTTACATTACAGCCTCAATGTTTTGTTAATCTGAATTTTATGTGCTGGATCAAAGCACAGTAGTCTAAGCTGGTGAAGTGAAATGAGAAAAATATATACATAATTTTTTTTTTAGAAATAGAAAACAGAAAATTGGCATGTGCGTATGTATTCACCCTCTTTGTTATGAAGCCCATAAAAAGCTCTGGTGCAACCAATTACCTTCAGAAGTCACATAATTAGTGAAATGATATCCACCTGTGTGCAATCTAAGTGTCACATGATCTGTCATTACATATACACACCTATTTTGAAAGGCCCCAAAGGGTGAAACACCTAAACAAGAGGCACCACAAACCAAACACTGCCATGAAAACCAAGACACTCGAAACAAGTAAAGGACAATGTTGTTGAGAAGTACAAGTCAGGGTTAGGTTATAAAAAAAATATCCAAATCTTTGATGATCCCCAGGAGCACCATCAAATCTATCATAACCAAATGGAAAGAACATGGCACAACAGCAAACCTGCCAAGAGACAGCCGCCCACCAAAACTCAAGGTCCGGCAAGGAGGGCATTAATCAGAGAGGCAGCACAGAGACCTAAGGTGATCCTGGAGGAGCTGCAGAGTTCCACAGCAGAGACTGGAGTATCTGTACATAGGACGACAATAAGCTACACGCTCCATAGAGTTGGGCTTTATAGCAGAGTGGCCAGAAGAAAGCCATTACTTTTAGCAAAAAACAAAATGGCACATTTTGAGTTTGCAAAAAGGCATGTGGGAGACTCTCAAAATGTATGGAGGAAGGTGCTCTGGTCTGATGAGACTAAAATTGAATTTTTCGCCCATCAAAGAAAACGGTATGTCTGGTTGCAAACCAACACATCACGTCACCCAAAGAACACCATCCCCACAGTGAAACATGGTGGTGGCAGCATCATGCTGTGGGGATGTTTTTCAGCAGCCGGGACTGGGAAACTGGTCAGAGTTGAGGGAAAGATGGAGATGGATGTTGCTAAATACAGGGATATTCTTGAGCAAAACCTGTACCACTCTGTGCGTGATTTGAGGCTAGGACGGAGGTTCACCTTCCAGCAGGACAATGACCACAAACACACTGCTAAAGCAACACTTCAGTGGTTTAAGGTGAAACATGTAAATGTGTTGGAATGGCCTAGTCAAAGCCCAGACCTCAATCCAATAGAAAATCTGTGGTCAGACTTGCCAGAGATGACAAGGGGCGGTGAATACTTTTGCAAGGCACTGTATATAGTAATTTTCCTTTTGATGTTCACCTCCAGCAGGGATTAGCGGCCCACATTGAGTCACACAGCATTGTGTTCATGACATACCATCACATGGATGTGTCATACAGGAACACTCTCAGTACTCTAAAGTGGTCCGGATCCAATCTGTTGATGATTGTTTGTGGTGTGGCTAGCCCTTTAATAGGCAATGCATTGAAGCAACTGTTGTTGGCCATGTGGGGTTCCTGATTTATATTACTGTAGTCTTTGTTACCATTGCAGTTGATATATATATGTTACATGGAGGTGTTTTATTGCCAATAGTTGATGCTCCCAGATGTATACAGAATGTATTAAAATATTTTTAAACACAACATATGTGCCTATGAGCATGTAAAGTATTAATTTAAAATGCACTTGAATGCTTTTTTATGATTTTTTATTACAATAATATCTATTTAACAGCAGTTGACAGGTCTGAGCAAGGCTTTTAAAAGCACTTATGAGTGGTATTCAGTACACATGACTATTTGTTGAAAAATCAGCTACCGTAAGGCCTTACGCAGCTTCTGTAACTTGCGTGAGGGACGTAACATTTATCTGGGCTTTGATTTAAAATCAGTGGAACCGCAGACTATAACTTGATAACACTGGATGTTTTATCCTATTTTGCGGTAGCTTCGCACTGCTCTGAAAAAGTTGGTGATTGAGATTGACAGGTTAAGGTACAACTTACACTGTAACTGTGGCCTTAAGAGGGTTAGATTCCCAAAACTGTCCCAGGGACTGCAAACGGCCATGAAGCACAGGAATGTTAATGTTTCCAATAAAAATAGCCATTGTAGCTTCCAGAGAAGAGTTTCCCAGCCTTGTTAAGCATAGTATTGGGGAGGATGTTAATGGAAACTATTTTATAATCATTTGCAACACGGTCCAAATTATTTGCCTTTCAAAAAAAATGTAATCAAAATGATTTGTACAATTGACTAAACTGATCCTTTTACTTTTGTGCTGTTCAGAAAGATACAAAATAACATTACATTATGGTATTGATTTTTTTATACGTCTTGCATGTATAACCACTTGAAAACAAGCAAATAAATCACATTTTGCATATAAGTCATGTCTCTCTGCAGTCGATAAAAATGATATTATGTGAATGTTGCCACCCCATAGAGCAGAAAGTGCAAGTAGACATGGAAAATTTGTGTTTGAATAGATATGCAACAATACAAAAATTGAAAACTGCAATAAAATAATATTCCCTACTAGTTCTTGAAATGTTACATATATAATATTTTGACTTCAATTACAGGACCAAACCTGTGTAAAATAAGCATCTAATAAAACAAACTTCAAGCTAAAGATAAATGGAAAAACATGACTCTGTACACTGTGTTTAATAAATGGTGATTCTTTTGGTGCTTATTGCAGGTTGTATTAAACAGATTTGGGATAGTTAATAAAAATAAGGAGACAGATGTAGGAAAATATTTTTTTTTGAGAAAAGGCAATTAATTAAAATAGGTTAGGCAAAATACGGCACGATAATACATATCTATTTACTAAGTAAGCATAAATTAGCAGTAATAAAAGTGTATAAACTTTTGAGAAAACAGTAAACATCTCTAAAAATTGTGCACTAACCAGAGAGACACATACCTGGGAATAGGCAGTCGCTAAATAGGATGTCCTGTGGAATGGTGACTGCTCATGAGGCAGTCTCAAATTAAGTGGACGTCATTCTCTAAGATACACTACTTAGCAGCTAGTCATTCTAAGCTGTGCATCTCTTACTTTTGTGGTCAAAATAATGCTTTTTAAATGCGGTAAAATCAGATTAAAAAAGAAAAACAGCATTTAGATTAAAAGGTAATAGAATTAAGATGAGTAAATGGAATATCATATATAAATGGATATAATGATCATTCACAAAAAAACTGGGATATCCTTTCAAGTTTGATACCATTTAACAATGTTATTGTTTTGAAAGCCATCTTTCAGTCATGTCAGGCAGGAACTTTTGGCCCTACACCTTTGAGCGTTTCATGGTCTCTCTACCTTCAGGGTTTTAGAAATCTCTTCGGTACCTTCAGCAGTGTATAATAAATATAAGATACAGAGTTTGTTCACAGTGGTCCAAAATCTAAAGGTCAGAGTGCTTTTCCGCCAAATATAGATTTCAAGATACCAAGAATGATTTAATACTAGTAAATTGCCCGCAAAAAATGACGGTATCATTTTAAATTTGTCTCTCCCCCCCTCTCCCTCACTAGTGTCTCTCCCCTTTTCCCTCCCCTGTGTCTCCCCCCACCTCCCCTCCACTGTGTCTCCCCCACCTCTCCTGTGTCTCTTCCCTCCCCTTTGTCTCTCCCTTCCTTTCCTCCCCTGTGTCTCTCCCCCTCTTCCCTCCCCTGTATCTTTCCCCCTTCCCTCCCCTGTGTCTCTTTCTCCCTCTCCCCTCCCCTGTGTCTCTCTCTCCCCTCCCCTGTGTCTCTTTCTCCCTCTCCCCTCCCCTGTGTCTCGCCCCCTTCCCTCCCCTGTGTCTCGCCCCTTCCCTCCCCTGTGTCTCTTTCTCCCTCTCCCCTGTGTCTCTTGCCCCTTCCCTCCCCTGTGTCTCTTTCCTCCCGTGTCTCCTCCCTCCCCTGTGTCTCTTCCCCATCCTTCCCTGTGTCTCTTCCCCACTCCTGTGTCTCGCTCCCTTCCCTCCCCCTTTGTCTCTTTCTCCCTCTCCCCTCCCCTGTGTCTCTCCCCCCCTTCCCTCCCCTGTGTCTCTTCACTCCCATGTCTCCTCCCTCCCCGGTGTATCTTCCTCACCCTTCTCTGTGTCTCTTCTCCTCCCCTGTGTATTGCCCCCTTCCCTCACCTGTGCTTAGCCCCCTTCCCTCCCCTGTGTCTCTTTCTCCCTCTCCCCTCCCCTGTGTCTCTCCCCACTTCCCTCACCTGTGTCTCTTCCCTCCTTTGTCTCCTCCCTCCCCTGTGTCTCTTCCCCACCCTTCCCTGTGTCTCTTCCCCTCCCCTGTGTCTCTTCCCCATGTCTCTTCTCTTCCTCTCCCTCTCCTGTGTCTCTCCCCCCTCCCCTGTGTCTCTTCCCCCTCTCCCCTCCCCTGTGTCTCTTCCCCCTCCCTTCCCACTCCCTTCCCCAGTGTCTCTTCCCCTCCTCCCCTGTGTCTTCCACCACTCTACCTTCCCGTGTCTTTCCCCTCTCCCCTCCACTGTGTCTATTCCCTCCCCTTTGTCTCTCCCTGACTTTCCTCCCCTGTGTCTCTCCCCCTCTTCCTTCCCCTGTGTCTCTCCCCCTTCCCTCCCCTGTGTCTCTTTCTCCCTCTCCCCTCCCCTGTGTCTCTTTCTCTCTCTCCCCTCCCCTGTGTCTCTTTTTCTCTCTCCCCTCCCCTGTGTCTCTTTCTCCCTCTACTCTCCCCTGTGTCTTGCCCCTTCCCTCCCCTGTGTCTTGCCCCTTCCCTCCCCTGTGTCTCACCCCCTTCCCTCCCCTGTGTCTTTTTCTCCCCCTCCCCTTTTTCTTCATGTGTCTCTTCCCTCCCCTGTGTCTCTTTCTCCCTCTACTGTCCCCTGTGTCTTGCCCCTTCCCTCCCCTGTGTCTTGCCCCTTCCCTCCCCTGTGTCTCACCCCCTTCCCTCCCCTGTGTCTTTTTCTCCCCCTCCCTTTTTTCTTCATGTGTCTCTTCCCTTCTTTGTCTCCTCCCTCCCCTGTGTCTCTTCCCCACTCCTGTGTCTCGCCCCTTCCATCCCCTTTGTCTCACCCCCTTCCCTCCCCTGTGTCTCTTACTCCCCCCCTGTGTCTCTCCACCCTTCCCTCCCCTGTGTCTCTTCCCTCCTTTGTCTCCTGCCTCCTCTGTTTCTCTTCCCCACCTTTCCCTGTGTCTCTTCCCCTCCCTTGTGTCTCACCCCCTTCCCTCCACTGTGTCTCACCCCCTTCCCTCCCCTGTGTCTCTTTCTCCCTCTCCCCTCCCCTGTGTATCTCCCCCTTCCCCCCCCCTGTGTCTCTTCCCTCCTGTGTCTCCTCCCTCCCCTGTGTCTCTTCCCCACCCTTCCCTGTGTCTCTTCCCCTCCCCTCCTGTCTCTTCCCCCCATGTCTCTTCTCCTAATCTCCCCTCCCCTGTCTCTTCCCCCTCTCCCCTCCCGTATGTCTCTTCCCCCCTCCCTTCCCCAATGTCTCTTCTCCTCCTCCCGTGTGTCTTCCACCCTCTACCTTCCCCTGTGTCTTACCCCCCCTCTCCTCTCCACTGTGTCTATTCCCCCCTCTTCCGTCCCCTGTGTCTTCCTCCCCCACTGCCGTGTCCTCCTCCCCTTTGTCTTCCTCCCCCTTTCCCCTCTCACCTGTGTCTTCCTCCCCTGTGTCTTCCTCCCCCTCTCCCCTCACCTGTTTCTCTTCCTCCCCTCCCCTGTGTCTCTTCTACCCCCCCCCCTGTGTCTCTCCCCCCCCCTCATGTCTCTTCTCCCCCTCTTCCCTGTGTCTCTTTCCCCCTCTAAGCTTTTATTTTATATTTGTATTCATTATAAACTAATGAGCTTTTCTTAGTCTTGCTGAGAGCACTGGCAGTTGTAACTGCTGCTTTCCTAATATGCACAGAATCTTCCCACATCAGAAGTTGATTTGCTGAAGTGAAATTGTTTTAACATATAATAAATTGAAGGTTGTATTATAAAAAGCTGCTGCATTAAGTCTAGTTCTTCAAAATAGTACATTTTTAAATATAATTACAGTGGTCCTTTAAGCTGTCAGAGGCCTAAACTGATGAATTTATAAAATTTCTTACTACTGCTATAAATGTTTGATTATGCTGGGAAAAGGGAAACTAGCCAAACTATTTACACAAGTAAATAAATTATATAGTACAAGAAAAAAAATATTTTTTTTAATAACATTTTCTTTTTCTTGTATAAAGAATCACAAAGCATTCAAAACGACTAATTCTATTTATGCTTGTTATTACAAATGTATGTCAAATAAGTACTCATTGTTGGCACATTTTGCCAACAATTAGTCCCTTTCCCCTTCTTTCTTTGTTGTTCTGTTTATTTTGCTCAGTAAATGTCCTCTGGTGCAGTAATAATCTCCAGTTAAATGGTAATTGCTCTATTGACAGCATTACTGTACATTTTTGACACATCATTATTCATAGTTAACCAATTGACCTGAAATAAATGTTAAGGCAATTACCAACAAGAGTTTTTTTTTTTATGAGGAATGAAGCAAAATAAATTGACATAATCAAAATACAAAGCTTATCACCCCAGCAATTGGAAAAATGGCAAATCCAATCAACAGATTTTTATTATCCAAGTTTATGCCAGTGAATATTATTTGGTAATTTAGCCTTATTATTATGAAGCAGTTAATTGTTTACTGTCCTGGAATTTATTCCAGCATTAAAGCTGCAGCTGAATTAGTATTTATGTAGATCATCTATTTGTCACATTGAAATATGAAGATTATTTAGCAAAAGGCATCTGCTGTATCCCTTTTGTCAGACAATGACATATTTTTGTTTTGTTGTATACCTGTGAATGATGTATATGAGCATTATGTATAATAACTTGTTTGTACTGTATTAAACACATTTTAGCACTACTTACTAAGATATACAACATGTCACTTTTAAGTAATTGTCAGTCCATGCAGCCATTCCATGTCAGTCTCTGTTCCAGTTATATGACAGATTATTAAAATAGGAATTGGCACCGTGTAGACAGAGGAAGGATAAGTTCATCAAAATTCATACAATGTCTTTGTAGGCCAAGTTGATAATTTGATTTGTTTCCACCTTGTTTTGGATGATTTGTGCATTGTTGTAGCCAGATTCAAATTCTACTCTATTATAAAATCAGACAGGCATTTAAGACAGTTCCATTGTATCCAGTTTAGGTTGTGTGCAAAGATAAATCAATACAAACAGCATGGTTCTAATAGTTCATTTAAATCATGGATTTATATTTAAACGGTTTAGAATGTCAAATCATCAAATTATATTTTGTATTCTCTTTTATCTCGAATTAAATGTAATTTAATTAGAGATAGAAGAGAATACACAATATGTGGATGTCATTGAATTGTGTTTAATCGTTTAGTCGTGCCTGACTCACTGTGACCCTATGGACCGCAGAATGAAAGACACATCTTTGGTCTGGGTATGCTAAGCCATAAGGTTTCAATGGCAAAAAAAATAACCCCTCTGCCCATTTTGGGTGACCCTACATGGTATAGCTCACATCTTCATTGAGGAAGACAAGCCCCTTCACCACGATAAGGCAGTGACCCAGAAGGGGGTCATTGCTTTATAACCAGTCATAATAACATTTAAAATTCTATTAAAAGGAAACTCAGTGTAGTCTTTAAAACAATTTTACCACTTAGTTATCTTGTGTGTGAAAAATGTAGTCACAGCCATAATCTGTGTTGTTTTGTGGCTAGATGTGACAGGTTGACAAATAGTTTCACCTTTCAATTTTTTTAAATGTTACCTTTTTTATTATAGTGGAATTTATTTATTAGAATGAGAGTAACTTGAAATTAACAATCTTTTCCCACGGGGACAGAGAGTCAGTAACAAATGATGGGGCAAAAAGGGATTGTGGGGAGGTAAAGAGGGGGATCTCAGATGAGAGATGTGACAACAGGCCTTCACTCAGGATTCTCTATGTAAGAATGGGGAAACCCATAAACCCACTAAGGAAATGCTTAGGAATTTTTTAAGTCATATAAATCTCCTCAAAATATCTGAATCTGAACTCCAGAAAGTGGATGCTGATATCACCTAAAACGAAATTCAATCCTGTATATCTGGCATACAAATAAACAAAACTACAGGTCCGGATGGGTTTCCTAATATCTATTACAAGATGTTTTCTAAATCCCTGATTAGCCATTTGAAGGAAACTTTTAATGAAATCCAAGTCTTTAGGTGAAGCTCCAAGAGAAATGTTGGAAGCTAATATCATCTCGATTCATAAAACCGGTAAAGATGAAACTAAAGTTGAAAATTATAGACCTATCTCCCTCCTCAGCTCGTACATAAAAATGTACTCTAAAATTCTTGCATTGAGTTTAAACCATATAATTTACAGCCTGATAGATACTGATCAGACAGGATGTATCAAGGGTAGATATGGTCTGGAAAATACTATAAAATTAATAGATTTGTTTTAATTTGCTAATGAAAATAAAGTCCCAGTTATAGCCCTGCCATTGGATGCCATGAAGGCTTTTGACAGGGTTAGCTGGGCTTATTTGGAACTGGTCTTAGAAAGGTTTGGTTTGGCCAGGTTTGGCTTGCATACAGTAATGGCCTTATATAAAAATTCTTCAGCCTATACTTCGGGCTATGCTTATAAATCAAGCAATTTCCCCATATCCAATGGGACAAGACAAGGCTGCTCATTGTCTCTCTTGTTATTTGCCCTTATAATTGAACCCCTGGCAGTAGCCATTAGGAATGAGAGTCTGGTCAAGGGTATAGAAATTGGTCCTTTTAAGAACAAAATTACATTGTACGCTGATGATATCGTGCTAACCGACCAAAAAATCTCACTAAATAAATTGTTTAAAACTTTGGAATGCTTTGGAAGAATTTCCTATCACATATAATAGTTGTCAAACAACGAAACGTCATCACGCTTTGCGGACCCTCGCGGAGGTGGAGGCTTTATGGCGCATGACTTTGAAATAACACCACTTCACACACCTCTAAATTTGCAGCACTTACTCCTATGGCGCCCCGAACCAGCCCACACAACCGTTAACTCACAGCACTTAGTCCTCTCCTTACCCTCCTCCTCTCCCTCCCCTGAGTCACGTAAAACACTGCACTAACCCTATGAAAACACTAAAAAACACAATAATGAAAAAAAAACACTCACCCACAGCAGGGGGGACAGCCAGGACATCTGGAAGTGAGGTTACACGTGAATTTAACCCCAAATTCCACCGTTTTGGCACTTGAAAAACAGCTAAGCAAGGAAATAAATGGGCGAAGGAAAAAATGAAAACAAGGCTCCATGACCCCGGACCGCCCAGCCACGTACAACTTACCCAAGAAGGGATCCGAGATAAGCTCGGCAACCCGCATTAACCCTACATTTACCCTTGCAGGGGGGGTCCCCGATCGCAGACCCCCGCTGCAATGAAAATTCAAATTTCCAGCCTTATGGGTCCTTAAAGGACCGTAAAGGTCCTTAAAGGACCCATAATAAAAACAAATTAACCCTATCACTCATGGGGCTCTATAAAGAGCCTCATCAACCCCTAAATAACCCTATCATTCATGGGGGTCAATCCAGACCCCCATAAACCCTTAATTAACCCTTGAAGGGTTCTGAGATAAGCTCGGAAACCCACAATAACTCCATATTAACCCTTGCAGTCGGGGTTCCCACTCGCAAGCGATCGGGGACCCCCGTTGCAATGAAAATTAAAAATTCCCGCCAGACCCCCATAAACCCTTAATTAACCCTGTCACTCCTGGGGGTCAATACAGACCCCCATAAGCCCTTCATATACCCTGTCTCTCATGGGGGTCAATACAGACTCCCAGAAGCACTTAATTAACCCCCTCACTCATGGTGGTCAATACAGACCACCATAATACATTAATTAACTCTGTCACTCATGGGGGTCAATACAGACCCCCATAAACCCTTAATTAACCCCATCACTCATGAGGGTCAATACAGACCCCCATAAACCTATAATTAACCCTGTCACTAATGGGGGTCAATACAGACCCCCATAAGCACTTAATTAACCCGGTCACTAATGGGGGTCAATACAGACCCCCATAAACCCATAATTAACCCTGTTACACATGGGAGTCAATACAGACCCCCATAAGCCGATAAATAACCCTGGCACTCATGGGGGTCAATACAGACCCCCATAATACATTAATTAACTCTGTCATTCATGGGGGTCAATACAGACCCCCGTAAACCCTTAATTAACCCCGTCACTCATGACTCATATTTTATTTGTATTGTATTGTATTGTATGTATCCTATATGTATTTTCTTTTCAGGTGTGTACATTTTTTTCTGTAGTGGGGGGATTGTAATGTATTTTTTTTATTTTCTGTAATGTTCCTTTTTTATTTTTTGTGACTTAGGTTCTTTTATTTTCTGTAATGTAGATTTTTTATTTTTTTGTGAGTTAGGATTTTTTATTTTCTGTAATGTAGATTTTTTATTTTTTGTGACTTATTTTCTGTAAATAGAGTGGTGGGGGGTTGATTAGGGGGTAGGTAGGTAGTTTAGGTAGGTAGTGTAGGTGTTAATAGGTTAGTTTAGATGGGTGTTAGTTTAGATTTAATGGTTTATTGGGGGGGTTTAGTGCAGTGTAGTGTTTGTACTCAGTGTCATGAGTGTACTGGAAAACCCTCATAGCACTTACGGGGTAATGTTAGGCTTCTAACTGTCCCATGGGGGTCTTTAAGTACCCTTTTGGGACTAATGGGGTTAAATAGAGGCTTATGAGGGTCTGTATAGACCCCCAAAGAGACAGGGTTAAAACGGTGTAGTGCTTACACTTTGTGTCATGAGGGTCCTGGATGACCCTCATGGCACTTATTGTGTTATTACATGCGTTCATTAGTGTGTTATAGGGGTCTATATAGTTGAGGCACACAGTACACTCACATTGTGTGACAAACAGCATTTCAACACTTTTTTATTGCCCCGTCATTTTTGACAGGCAAGTCGCTAGTTGTAAAATAAATACAACAAAAACAGGGATATTGTATTTGAATCTGCCACTAGAACTTGAATTAACATAATTATATAAATTTAATTGGGATAAAAAGGGGTTTTCACACCTGGGTATAGAGTTTATTCCAAACTTGAAACTACTTCCAGAACTCAATCTCAAAGTTATTTCAAATTGGAAAAAAGTGAGTTTTTCATGGTCAGGCCGAAATGCTGCGATTAAAATGGTGATATTACCCACAATAATATACATACTTAGATGTATTCCGCTTTATATCAAATATAAAACTATTAAGAAATTTCAGAGACTGATTAATCAATTTATCTACAAGGGAAAAAACGCTTGAGTTAACATAAAATTATCCTCAAGGAGCTTTGCGAGAGGTGGAATGGCGTTTCCAAATCTGTCAGATTAGGTTGAAGTAATAAATCTAACCCATTTTCTCAAATTTCTCACAATAAAAACTCCCCCAAAATATATTCAAATCGAATGGTTATTATCGGAACCGATTAATTTGAACTTCCTGTGCTGGCAGAGATATAAAGAGAGTAAAACAACACCTTCTGAAGATATCTCGGAGCCCAGGAGATAAACAGATAAAATCTGTCACTGTCTTTATCTTCTCCATCTATTTTCTAGGAACTAATATTGCTGTTTGCCATGATCTTTATCTTTTTAATGTTGAGCAGCAGGTGAGCTTTAGTACTGACTTCTTTCACCCTCATCAATAGGGTTCTTCCTTACTTTCAGCCATCACAGTAGCGTCATCCGTGTACCAGAGTATGTTGATATTTCTCCAAGTAATATTAATTCTGTATTCCGTATAAGTTGAATAAATTACAACTTTGTCGCACTCCTTTCCCAATCTTCAACCATTTGGTTGTTCCATCTTTACAGATTACATGTTTCTAATTTCCTCAGAAGGTGGATGAAATGCATCTCTTTAAGAAGCATTAGCCAGATTTTCTTGTGATCCACACAGTCAAAGGCTTTAGAATTTAGTCTATTTAGAAGAGATAAAGGTTTCTGGAACTCTCTTGCTTTCTCTGTTATCCAGCAACCATTAACAATTTAATCTCTTTTGCCTCTGAATTTGCAAAACTCAGTTTGTACATCTGGTAGTTCTCGTACTATAGATTGTTGGAGCTGATCTTGCAGGATCTTAAGCATTACCTTGCTGGCATGTGAAATGAGTGCAATTGCTCAATAATTGGATCACTCTTTTGGACTGCCCTTTTTTTCGGATTGGGTGTAGACTCACCTTTTTCCAGTCTATTGGCCATTGTTGAGTTTTCCACATTTGTTGGCATAATGCAAGCAACCCATTCAAACCATCATTTTTTAGAATTTTGAACAGTTCAGCTGGGTTTCAATCAACTGTTGCAGACTTGATATCAGCAAGGCTTCTTAGGGCCCATCTCACTTCACTCTCCATGATGTCTGGCTCCAGCTCATGGGACAAACTACTGACCTTATCACTGCAGTTAAGATCCTCCCTGCAGATATCTTCTGTGTTTCTGTTAAGTCCCTACCATTTTTGTCTTTTATCACAACAACTGTATCATGAAAGGTGCCTTTGAGATTCCCAATTTTCTTGAAGAGATCCCTTTCTAACTCTTTACCTTGCTCATTATAGAATGTATCTTTATCTTTTCTTGCTATCCTCTGGAATTCTGCATTCAGTTGGATAAATATTTCCCTCTCTTCACTATATTTTCCTTTTCCTAGTCTACTTTCAAATAGCCAGTTTGCCTTTTTAGATTTCTTTCTATTCAGGATATTCTGTGTTGCTGTTTTCTGGACAGTGTTACAAAGTGCTGTCCAAAGTTCTTCAGGCATTCTATCTAGCATATCTGGTCTCTTAAATATATTATTTACCTCCACTACATATCCACAGGGGATATTATTTATTTCATAACTGATTGGTTTAATGAGTTTCCTTTCTTATCCTCAGTTTAATTCAGAACCTTGCAATAAGAAGCTCATGATCTGAGCTACAGTCAGCTCTAGGTCTTGTTTTTGCTTACTTATTATAGAGAGCCTCCATCTTTGGTTACAGAATATGTAGTCAATATTGTCCATCTGGTGGTGTCCATTTATAGAGTCATCTCTGACGCTGTCCAGAGATAACCAGAGAATTATCTAGACAGAATTATGCTAATTACATGCTTCATTACTCCAGGTATCTTTTGTCTCCCTACTTTAGCATTACAATGACATATGATGAGAGTAATATTTTTTCATGGTGTTATATATTGGAGGTGTTGAATATCCTCATATAATTTGACAACATCCACCTCTTCAGCATCCATGGTTGTAGCATAAACTTGAATCACTGTGATTTTAAATGGCTTGCCTTGAATTCAAATTGAAATCATTCTGTCATTTATTGGTTTATACCCGTGCACTGCTTTCTCCACCCTTTGATTGATTATGAGGGCTACAGCAATTCTTCTGCTAGATTCTTGACCACAGCAGAAGGTCTGGTGGATGTCTCATGTGAAATGTCCCATTCCAGTCCACTCAAGTTCACTAATTGTTTAAACTTACCATCTCATGTTTAACCATATCCAGTTTGCTTTAGTTCATAGCTGTAACATTCCAGGTTCCTATGTTGACTTGTTCTTTGCAGCAGCGGACTTTCCTTTCACCCCCAGACACATCCACAGCAGGGCATCCTCTTGACTTGGCCCAACCAGTTAATTAGACATTGTGCTACTTGTGCTAACCCTCTGCTCATCCCCTGTAATGTGGTAGGCACCTTCTGACCTGAGGGGCCCATCTACTGGTGCCAAATGTTTATGACTGTAAGTTTGCGAGTTTTCAACCTTGTGTCAGTGCCTTGGAAACAAGCTCTATGTACATTTGATTTTATGCTAAAAAACAGGGCCCCCCATTCTTTACAAGGTGTTACGTTTGTTTTTTGCCATGTACTCAACCCCTGTACAGCGCTACGGAATATGTTGGCGCAATATAGATAAAGATAATAATAATAATAAGGTCATCTTGGTAAAGATACTAAAGTGGGTTGCCATTTCCCTCTCCAGTAGTCTGGGATCTGTCTGACCTACCTGTGATGACTTGCTTACTTGGGCGACCCTACATGGTATAGCTCACAGCTTCATTGAAGTGCACATGTCCCTTCAACACGTCAAGGCAGCGATTCAGAATGGATAAGTAGCACTACTATCCCAATATTTGTCATAAACCATGCAATTTCAGGTAATATATATTTTTTTTTATTATGACCAAACTAAAAATTACTATTGAAAAAACAGCATTGGATTGGTTACAACCCAGGTCTGCATCACAGCCCAACTTCTTAACCACTAGGTATTTTGTTTAAATGTATTGAAAGTGGTGAAAACGAATATATCTAATCAACAGATAAATATTGGAGAACTAATTTCTTCACATGCAAAGCTATTTCAAATAAGTTCACCAGCCAGTTAAGATAGTATGTATTAATAGGAGACAAAAAAGCAGCTCAGAGGCTGCAGAAAACCCCTGACTTCAAACAGTCATAGCAGCAATTTTCAGAAGAAAAATGCATTTCGTATGCTTTTCCACTTGTTATCTGCACATATGGTGACTTCATTATACCTTTAACTGTATCATAGGTCCGTTCTGAAGTGCTGTCAGGTTAAGAAAAACAAAATCCATGTTTTCCCTCAATAAACCATTACATATACTACTTTCTATATATAAAAAATGTTCTCCTCTTATCAAGAATAATTTATAGTAATCATACTAATGGAGCTACAAGTACCACTTTTCAGAGCTATAAAGAGCAAGCGGCAGTGAGACCTTTGGATACTAAAGAGCTTTGCTATGGGTGTTCGCAAATAATGATGTAGTTATAACATGGTCTTTCTTATAAAGTAAAACAAATGTGAATGGTAACTTGAGGCCTGTTTTTAACAAGGATTATATATGTAATGTGCAGGCTTGTAACATGTTGATCTGGAGTATGGTAACCATTAAAGTATTAATTCAAGTTTTTAACTTTTTGGAATGGTATCCACCAGCACCAAACTGAAGTTGTTATGTTAACATTAGTTCTAAATGTTGCCTAATTTGAAGCTGGCACTGTTATTGGCCAAAGTTTGACCCAACATTGAAAACATTTTATATCAATATCCTATGTACAGCTTATTATATACTTTGATGATGGATCCATATGAAATGTACTCTATTAGAACAGAAATATTGTAGAAAAACATGTTGGGACTTCCTAATCAGTAGTTGGCGAAAGCCAATAAAGAATATACTGGATATAGTCTGCGATAATATTCCTCTTTGCAGATAAAATGGAACAGAGTAATACTGCTTTAAAATGCTAATACATTAGACATAGATGAATACAGAACATTGTTTGTTGTATAAAACTGTAGAAGGAATTCAAATAGCAGAATAAAGCTTGGACTACCTTTTGTTCTTTTCTTTTCTCTTATTTCCTTGATTTGAGGAATTGTATCATTAAAAGGGCGAGTGTAAGCTCTTTTCTTGTTAAATCTATTTTTAAGTTCAGCATACTGAGAGAAGTGTGTAGGGGTACAGCAGTGGCAAATAATGAGGTACAGTGTATATTAACTTCCGGCTCAAGCATTGCTGCTGTTTGTTTCTGTTAAAATTGTGTATAAAAACATTCAATAAAAATTAAGTAAAAAATACAAGTGCATCTAAACATTAATAAAGAATGTAATTAAAACAGATTAGGCAATGACTGTAGCCATTCCCATGGAGCAGGCCATTACCTGATAATTAATGGTTGAGTTAAAGTCTCTTCTTTGCCATGAACCTTCATCTTTTTTGACTTATTATTTAAGTAATTGAACATCATATCCGGGTTAGGAGAGCCACCTGTGCTGCTAAGTGCCTATTTAAATGTAACATTAATTAAAATGTTATCTTTTCATAAATAATATGGGAAACATATTACATCCAGCTTTGACTAAAAAATGGAAAACATTGTGCTCATCTGCATTTCTGATATATTGCATGCCAAATTAGATTTATGTCTAGAGAATAAAAAAACAACGTATAGTTCAGAGAATATTTATAATTATGAGACTGTCTAGTAAGGTAAATTAAATGTGCTCATTAAGTTACAGCCACAAGGTTTCTCCTAATGTACCATGCAAGACCAGATTCTGCAAAGATGTCACAGCAGGATTTCACACTCTGAAGATAAGACAATGCTGACTTCAGTGAATACCGGGCATTAGTGACATGCTAATGTTACCAAGTATATATTATTCTTTGGGAATTGTGGCCTTGCAAAAAATTGCAAAAAATTTACTGGATATGTAAAAATATATGGATAGATAAATAGATATATAGATAGATAGATACATACATACATAGATACATAGATATATGCATATAGATGTACAGTAAAACTCCTGTTATCCGGTACCCTTGGGGACTACCTATTGCCGGTTAACTGTAGTTGCCGGCTAATCGGGAGTCCCCGATTTTAAGGGTTTTAACGACCCTTAAACCCCCCAAAACCCCTCAAATTGCCTTTAAAAAGGAATTAGCACCTAAAGTGGGTTATTTAGGGCCCAAAAAAACAATTAGGAAAAAAGTTAGCATTTTTTTGCAGATAGTGCCGGTTATGTTTAGTGGGAGTTTTTTTAATATGGGGATTGATGCCGGGGCTGGTTGCTTGAGAGTCCCGGTTAGTAGGGTGCCGGATAACTTGGATTTTACTGTATATAGATATATAACACTTTTTGCTATCTTTCTCCTTGGCACTGCACACACTTGTTCTTCCCCTATGATTTTCTCAGTAATGCACCTCAATATATTTGCAATCAAACTGGCACTAACTGGTCTTAGTTCTCTACATTTTCTATATAGATTAGAACAATTATATTAGCTGACTATGTTGGCACTACAAATAAATAATAATAATAATTATACCTTCCTTCTACTTCCAACGCCACCTTACACACTTCAAAATCAACATTTCCAATAATATTCCAAAATGCACAGTATATTCTTCAACTGCTTTCTTACATATATTTCTCTATCCTACATTTTTTTTTCTCTGTAAGGACCAGATGCAATGGAGTCATCATCCGATGTCCCAAGGTCACTTTTCAACCAGTCATCACTTTCCTCTTAGTCTGCTTTCCTTTTGGATGTTCTGCCACCTTCATATTCCATGTCAAGTACAATATCAATGTCCCTGAGCAGTGCTCGGTTACAACCCAATAAATGACAGAATGATTTCAATTTGAAGTCAAGGCAAGCCATTTAACATTACAGTGATCCAAGTGTATGCTCCAACCATGGATGCTGAAGAGGAGGAAGTTGTCAAATTATATGAGGATAATCAAGACCTCCAATATATAACACCATGAAAAGATTTTATTCTCATCATATGAGGATGGAATTCTAAAGTAGGGACCCAAAAGATACCTGGAGTAAATGATAAGTTTGGCCTTAGAGTACAAAATGAAGCAAGTCATTAATATAATTCTATCAAGACTAATTATCTGGTCAAAGTAAACACCCTCTCTCAACAGCCTTAGAGATGACACTTGGATACCACCAGATGGACAATACTGACTACGTATTTTGTAACCTAAGATGAAGGAGCTCTATACAGTCAGCAAAAACAAGACCTGGAGGTGACTGCATCTTATATCATGAGCTTATTGCAAAGTTCTGAATTAAACTGAGGAAAAGAGGGAAAATCATCAGACCTAGACCAATCAGTTATGAACTAAATAATATCCCCATGTGAATATGCAGTGGAGGTAAAGAATATATTTAAGGGTCTAGACATGGTAAACAGAATGTCTGAAAAACATTGGACAGAACTTTGTAACATTGTCCAGAAAACAGCAACAAAGAATATACCCAAAAGAGAGAAATCTAAGAAGGCAAACTAGCTATTTGAAAGTAGCCTAGGAAAGAAGGTAATATAGTGAAGACTGGAAAATATAGAAAAACTCAACATGTCTAACACTGAACTCCTAATCTTTCCTACAGCTTTCTCTACTACAGCTTTCCCTCTTAAAATATCTCTCACTTTTGACAATGACATCATCACTCCCACCTCCCAGGCCCGTTGTCTTGGTGTTCTACTGGATCCCTCCCTCTCTTTTAATCCTCACATACAATCAAAAACAAAATCTTGTCAGTTTCACCTAAAAAACACTAAACGCTCAGTGTCTGCAGCTCCTCTCTGTCAATCACTCCACCGGATTCCCATAGCCTCCAGAATCAAATTTAAAACCATGACCCTAACATATAAAGCCTTCAACAAAGGTGCACCCCCTTATACCTTTGCTCTTGTTTCAAAATACTCTCCCACTGCCTCTCTTATTACCTCCTCTCACTCCCATCTTCAAGACATTTCTCATGCTTGCCCTACTATCTGGAACTCCTTGCCTCGCTCAACTAGACTATCTTCCTAACTCAAAAACTTAAAAAAAATCACTAAAAATACACCTGTTTAAAAAAGCTTATCACCTTCAGCAGATTGTGGGTGTAATAACACTTACACCCACAATCTACAGTACAACACACAGACACCTCCACTTGATTGAACACATTGCTTGAACACTGCCATCTTGCATCTATCACCCTTTTGTAACACACCAAAACCCTTTAGATTGTAAGTTTGCGAGTTTTCAATCACGTGTCAGTGCTTTGGAAACAAGCACTATGTACATTTGATTTTAAGCTCAAAAACAGGGACATCCATTCTTTGTAAGGTGTTCATTTTATTTTTGCCATGTACCCCTGTATAGCGCTATGAAATATGTAGGCGCATTAGAAATAAAGATGAAAATAATAATAATGACTTCCACACAGTATTTCCTCAAGTAGCTTTTAATATTGTTATTTCATACAAATTGATTCTTTATTTATTTATTTATCAGCTTAAAAACGCCATGCCTACCAACTTGGGATTTTTAAAGTAATCCATGGTATAGCAGATCTGGAGGAATACTTCATCCACAAAGGTGACATTGTATACGCCCATCTTTTCAGAGGCTTGAATGCAGAAAAAACTGCTTTATTGCATTCCCAAAACTCCTCCCAAAATGTTTTTCTGCACAGAAAGAAAACCTTTCTTCTGTCTCATTTCTTCAGAAAGCACCACTCAAAGGGCCTCATTCAATTGTGATTTGGCCAGTTGAATAGGGCTCTGTATAAGCACAGAGGCTATTCTATTTACATAAGTTTTTAGTTAGTGAACTTCTATCCAAAAGCAATGTCTTTACTAACTAAAAACTTCTGTAAAAAAATATGCTGTGTTCTTATATAGAGCCCTATTCATTTGGGTGAATCGCAATTGAATGAGGCCCAAAGAGTGCATATAACCTTAGGTATATTACCCTCCATCTTAAAAGTCAATTAATCATATAGTTTTCTTCTACTAGGCTCACCCCCATTAGTAACAGGTGGCTTAATCCCTGAAGAGTGATGCCACCAAGTTGAGGAAGGAGGTTTTTTAGCATTTAGTATGTAATACACCACCAATATAATTTTAACACATGTTAGTTTGGCTCCTAACCAGCGGCAGAGCTAGTGCACATATAACTATACATAACATATGTACACATTTACACATACATCTATACCTATATAAATACTTAATTACCTACTCAATGCTGCACTCCATTTCCTGGGGTGAGAAGGGGCCACGGTGGGCCAGAGGGCCGAAGGGGGTCACAGAGGTCCGAGGGGGCCACAGAGATCTGCGCGGAGGCCACATGGGCTAGCAAGGACGGAAGGGGCCACATGGGGCCGATGAAAGCCATAGGGGGCTGCGGTGAGCCACGGGGGGCTAAGGGGGGCCTTGAGGTTTGCAAGGGGCCACAGAAACCTGACGGTGAGCACAGGTGGCTAAGTGAGGCCACATGAGGTCCAAAAGTGGCCACAGAAGGCTGAGGGGAAACACAGGGGGATGAAGGAGCCCACCGAGGTCTGCAAGGTGCAACACAGGAAGCTGAGGGGGAACACAGGGGTTGCGGGGGGGGGGGGACACAGCACCTGCAGGGGGCACAGTGGGCCCCTGGGGCCTGTGGTTGGCCACAGTGGGCCATAAGGGGCCATAGGGGACCCACTGGAGGTCCGCGGGTGCCATAAGGGGCCCTGGCAACCACAGAGCCTGCAGGGGGCCGATGGGTCCTGTGGGGGCCACAGTTAGCCATAAGGGGCTGCAGGGGACCCATGGGATGTCCGCGAAGGCTATAAAGGGCCACAATGGGCCCTGTGGGCCATTCGGACCATAGGGGGACACAGGGTACCAAAGGGGTCCCATGGGGGCCACAGAGGGACCAGGGGGGCCACAGAGGATCCACTAGGAACACAGGGGATCTGCAGGGGCCACAGGGGACTGGGGGCCACAAAAAAAACCTACGGGCCACCGAGGATCAGTGGGGGCCACGGGAAGGCCATAGAGGGCCAAGGGAAGGCTGTAGGGGCACACTGGGGCCATAGAAGGGCCATGGGGACCACAGCGGGCCCGCAGGGCCCACAGAAGGTTGGCTGGGGCCATTTTCCCCAGCAGTAGCTCCGCCTCTGCTCCTAACTCAAGCTGTGGATTTTGGAAGAAGGCTTATCAAGCACAATTAATTTACCTTATGGTGAACAAAAGTGGTATAGACATTTGTGTGTGCCTCAAATAACTTAAGAAACACATATAGATAGAGATAAACATTATTGCCATTGCCTGCTCAATTGTATAAAGATTAATTCCAGCAGATAACAGAGCAAACATATTACAAACGTGCATATTAACCAGCCATTTGGCATAATGAAAGCAACATTACAAGTAATAAATATTTTGCTAGCAGGTCCAATCATTAATTCAAGTATGTGATGCTCAATGTTTGTCATATTTAATAGTGATAAGATCAAGAGCTAATAGTGAGAAAAGTGGATCAGGGGATAATATTGAGAGAAATGAGGGTCAAGGTTTAATAGTGAGAGTGTTAGGTATGGGGGGGTTAATAGGGAAAGAAACAGAGGATTGGGTTAATAGTGAGAGAATCATTTGGTGCGGATTAACAGTTAGTGAGAGGTTAATAGTGTGAGTGATTTGTGATCTGGGTTTAAAGGTACACAGTATCTACGTTTCCCTGTTTTTTTCGTTCTCTAATCTAACACATGCTGCTTTTATCAGACACACACATTACATTGAGTCATTCTATACACATACAGATATATTTTATTTAAAAATGCTTAAATAGGCATAGACTGCCCACCAATAGAAACACTACATTTGGGTGCATGTTGTAACCCTTTACTAACCTTCAAGCCAACAGCAGCACAGTGCAGAGATTCACACAGCAGTGTCTTGGCTCCTCCTTGCTTCCTTCTGCAGGGGACGACACATCCCATGAGGCATTCCTGCACAAACTGCCATCACTGATTGATACAATGTATTAGCTGCCTGTGATTGTTTAAAACAAATTATTAATCTTATGCTAATTTTAGCAAGGATTTCTAGGGGTTTTAATGCTGAAAATAAACTGCTTATCAAGAGATTTAACAATCTTTAGGGTAAGTACAATAAGGTTTATTTTGGTATTTTTTCATGCAACCAAATGTTTTCATACACTACTGATTCGCCTCTACCAGATGCAATCATAATCCATGAAAGTTAAATATGCGTTTAATAGTTTGAGTACCAGGGGATTAGGTTTAATAGTGAGGTAGGGATCAAAGGTTATTAGTAAGAGAGCTCTGTTCCTCCATCTATGCCCATCATCCTGTTCGGTCAGCAAATATCCCACACAGCCTGTGCCCCAAATCCTGTGACCAAGCCCCTAAAAAGGATCAGAGCTGCCCAGCACTGATTGGCTGGGAGAGATTTACCAGACACATCCAGTGTGATAGGGCTAGAATTGTATATATAGGATAATACAGTGTTACTGTATATAGTTACAAAAAAAGAGTGTCAATTAAGTGTAATACTTTTTAATGGTGTGTTTCTGCCTAGGCCCAAGAGGCCCAGGCCTAGGTCATCATATTTTAGGGGGTTGTGAGATGCAATAATGTGTGTTTATACATAGAAAATCAAATACAGTATTTTTCTGTCTGTAAATATAACTGATACATTCTGACATATGATTATGATTTAATATATAAGTGAATGGAAAGGAAAAAGATAAAAAAGATAATTTTGAGTACACCTTCCTGTCTCACGCAGGTCTGGTTTTTCCAACAGAATTTCTCAGTGAACCGTGCACCCACTGCCACTAAGTATTTTGTTTCTAGCCTATTGAAAATAGGATCCATTAAGGCATATGGTAAACGATTTGGAGTGTCCATATTTATTGTGAGTGCCCATTCATGTACTTTAAGAAAAAAATCTCAAATAGGTGACTATTTTAATTTGCGGTAATGTTTTGAGCGTAATAACATTTTTTACATTTTTATACGCTGAATATAAGAAGAAAAAAAACTTTATGGAAGGAGAGTTCTAATAGTTCTCATGTCTTAAAACAATCCTAGGTGAAATGCACTTTATAAAACATTAACAGCCTTATTAAATTGCAATTCGGCAAGTTCTAAAGGGCTCTATATAAGCACATAGCATATTTTTTTTACAGAAGTTTTTAGTTGGTGAACTTCTATCCAAAAGCAAGGTCTTCACTTACTAAAAACTTCTGTAAATAAAATATGCTCTGTGCATATAGAGAGCACTTTAGAATTTGCTGAATTGCAATTTAATAAGGCTGTAAAGAAGGAGCAGATATATCCACAGTTGTATTAATGCACACATGAAAGCTTTGATATTTTAACAGATCTTCACCTACAGATCTCAGTAAGCAAGATTGAACATAAGCTATCAGTGGGAAATATATTACGTTAAATATAGACCCAGATTATAGCATGGACAGTTTGTCTTTCATGGCAGATATGTTGTTATTTGTTGTTGTATTTAGTAGTCAGTGCAATAATGTTTCCAAATTCTAACTAAGCAAAAGGACATAAATTATATATATATATATATATATATATATATATATATATATATTTATATATATATATATATATATATATATATATATATATAGATGTATCCAGACCAGTTTTAACAAGTTTGAAAATGTGTAAGCATTCCCTACAAATAGCAAAGGTGCACTATAGACAACAAAGTAATACAAAATATTTTCTAAAGAATTCACTTTTACTTTACAGATACATGGACCTAATCATTCTGTTAGTTCGCGATATTTTTTGGTTTAAGTAATTGATAATGTCTACCTTCCTCATCAATTTTGCTTTAAACTTCCACAGTTCCTCTCCTTTTACAGGTCCTTCATCCTCCTCACAACTCTGTAAAACATTTTCATTATAGACAACTTGTAAAGAGCTTTTCTTAAAATCCTTGGTGCTATCCTCAAACAAGTGCTCTATTTCTATTGTATCTCATGTACTCTCTTTCGTGTACCTCTGATTGTATTTTTAGGATGAAAGCAACATTTTTTTCTCCCTATAAGATCCTATTAACCATTTACCTTAGAATGTAAGTGGTGTATGTTAACCTTACTTGGCTCTATTGTAAACGCAAGGCCTTTATATACAATGTTGGCTATTTGTAACATATATAGCTCCACTTTTAAAACTGCCTACATAAAAATATGTTTTCTTTCAAAGGACATCTTCAATTATGAATATGAGTATTTCATCTTTGATAATCCAAACATTTTTCAACAGTATTCCTATACAATTTGTAAACCTTTTTGCTATGGAATAGCCAATAAGAACCACCTCGAAGTTTATATCCAGCCAAGGTTTGTGTATTTCGGCCAGCTACAACAAAGGGTCAAATTAGGCTGCAAGAATGTAGTTATGGAGTATTTAGAAGTGACACCTGGTATGCACTTATATTAAATAAGTGTTTTCCTCAGTGTTTATTTTTTTTACCAAGGCTTCTTGAAAGTAGTGTTCAAGTTTTACGAGCCATGGTACTGTTTGCTTGTTTTATTCTTTGCTAATTCTCTCCCTCAGTCCATATTTGGACGAATGATGTGGAGTTGATTTGATGTATCAAATTCTATATTTCTTCAAAAATGTTGAGGCATCGGGAACACACAAAACTGAATACCCTAGGGCAGCATAAAACCTAAAAACACTCATGTTATTCCCTTTTGAATCTTGATTCTAATACAACTTCTTTATGTTCCAAAACTACTTTATGTTCCATTTCCTACATACTTAATTGTTTAATTTGCATTCAGTTGTCCAGCATGGTATCACACACCATACCATTTAGTATTGATGGTCTTTTCTTTACGCCTCCCTATTGTTTTAAAGTGAGCCAAGTTGGCAGTTTTTATTCATTATTTCCTCTTGTTTTATATATTCATTATTAAAAGTTATTTTAGGTTTCTTTTTTTTTGGATCAGCTGTGATTGCATATGTCCTTGACCAGGAATGGGTTGCTTACATAGATAACCCATGTGGTCATATACAGGGAGTGCAGAATTATTAGGCAAATGAGTATTTTGACCACATCATCCTCTTTATGCATGTTGTCTTACTCCAAGCTGTATAGGCTCGAAAGCCTACTACGAATTAAGCATATTAGGTGATGTGCATCTCTGTAATGAGAAGGGGTGTGGTCTAATGACATCAACACCCTATATCAGGTGTGCATAATTATTAGGCAACTTCCTTTCCTTTGGCAAAATGGTCAAAAGAAGGACTTGACAGGCTCAGAAAAGTCAAAAAAAGTGAGATATCTTGCAGAGGGATGCAGCACTCTTAAAATTGCAAAGCTTCTGAAGCGTGATCATCGAACAATCAAGCGTTTCATTCAAAATAGTCAACAGGGTCGCAAAAAGCGTGTGGAAAAACCAAGGTGCAAAATAACTGCCTATGAACTGAGAAAAGTCAAGCGTGCAGCTGCCACGATGCCACTTGCCACCAGTTTGGCCATATTTCAGAGCTGCAACATCACTGGAGTGCCCAAAAGCACAAGGTGTGCAATACTCAGAGACATGGCCAAGGTAAGAAAGGCTGAAAGACGACCACCACTGAACAAGACACAAGCTGAAACGTCAAGACTGGGCCAAGAAATATCTCAAGACTGATTTTTCTAAGGTTTTATGGACTGATGAAATGAGAGTGAGTCTTGATGGGCCAGATGGATGGGCCCGTGGCTGCATTGGTAAAGGGCAGAGAGCTCCAGTCTGACTCAGACGCCAGCAAGGTGGAGGTGGAGTACTGGTTTGGGCTGGTATCATCAAAGATGAGCTTGTGGGGCCTTTTCGGGTTGAGGATGGAGTCAAGCTTAACTCCCAGTCCTACTGCCAGTTCCTGGAAGACACCTTCTTCAAGCAGTGGTACAGTAAGAAGTCTGAGTCCTTCAAGAAAAACATGATTTTCATGCAGGACAATGCGTCCAAGTACTCCACAGCGTGGCTGGCAAGAAAGGGTATAAAAGAAGAAAATCTAATGACATGGCCTCCTTGTTCACCTGATCTGAATCCCATTGAGAACCTGTGGTCCATCATCAAATGTGAGATTTACAAGGAGGGAAAACAGTACACCTCTCTGAACAGTTTCTGGGAGGCTGTGGTTGCTGCTGCACGCAATGTTGATGGTGAACAGATCAAAACACTGACAGAATCCATGGATGGCAGGCTTTTGAGTGTCCTTGCAAAGAAAGGTGGCTATATTGGTCACTGATTTGTTTTTGTTTTGTTTTTGAATGTCAGAAATGTATATTTGTGAATGTTGAGATGTTATATTGGTTTCACTGGTAAAAATAAATAATTGAAATGGGTATATATTTGTTTTTTGTTAAGTTGCCTAATAATTATGCACAGTAATAGTCACCTGCACACACAGATATCCCCTTAAAATAGCTAAAACTAAAAACAAACTAAAAACTACTTCCAAAAATTTTCAGCTTTGATATTAATGAGTTTTTTGGGTTCATTGAGAACATGGTTGTTGTTCAATAATAAAATTAATCCTCAAAAATACAACTTGCCTAATAATTCTGCACTCCCTGTATATGAGCTGATCTTTATACTCATATCCAATGGTGGAAGTTATCTACCCTATATAGATCCCATTAGTTGGAACTGGCTTACTCCTTAACATATATTCCTCTGTTCTGATATTTATTTATTGCCACTCTACACTATCAGTTACTTATTTTTTTCTTCTTTTTCTACATATAATTGATTATTATTGCAATTGCGTGTTAGACTGGTTACAGTTATTCACTGTACAATATTCTTTCTGTGTCTCCTTTAGTCTAGTTACTACAGCAGAGCATACCTCACTATTTATATATACACATATGTCTAGATGTGTATATATGTTTTCTATAATATTTTGTGTTAATTCCCCCTATATGCATTTACCTGATGATGTCAGATGCTGCCTCCACTTTCTCTACATCCCTGTTTAAGTTCAAACTGAGGGTTTCATCTCATATCATTGTTTTTGTGTTCCTTATGCCTTATCCGTTTATCTGTTATTTAGGGATTATTTCAACTACCTTTCCTCAGTATAGATGTATACTTTTGGTGGTGGGAGTGTCATGGTCTGGGCCTGCATGAGTGCTGCTGACACTGGGGAGCTACAGTTCATTGAGGGAACCTCGAATGCCAACATGTACTGTGACATGTACTGTGACATTCTTCGGAGACTGGGCCGCAGGGCAGTATTCCAACATGAAAACAACCCCAAACATACCTCCAAGACAACCACTGCCTTGCTAAAGAAGCTGAAGGTCTCTAGCATCCACCAGCTTTGTGATGTCCTCATGGAGGAGTGAAAGAGGACTCCAGTGGCACCCTGTAAAGCTCTGGTGAACTCCATGTCCATGAGGGTTGAAAATATTAGTGCCACACAAAATATTGACACTTTGGGCCCAATTTGGACATTTCCACTTAGGGGTGTACTCACTTTTGTTGCCAACGGTTTAGAGATTAATGGCTGTGTGTTGAGTTATTTTGTGGGGACAGCAAATTTACACGATTATACAGGATTTACACTTACTACTTTACATTGTAGCAGAGTGTCATTTCTTCAGTGTTGTCACATGAAAAGATATAATAAAATATTTACACAAATTTGAGGGGTGTGCACACTTTCGTGAGACACTGTATATCAACCCTTTACCTCAGCAGGAAGGGGTTAATATGCAATAAAAAGTATGAGTATGACTTTATTACCCCATTTCCTTATCCATCTCTCCTCTGCTAATAAAACTAATTTTAAGCTAGGGGAGTATTTACCCTGTTAGAGCCCACCATAGCCCCTAAAAGCTTGTGCAGGCTAGAGTAGGCCATCAATCCCCCACCCAGAGTTGCACACAAGAACAAAGTGTTCACTGTTCGGTGCTCTCTTCTCTCTATTCTTCTGAAATAAGGTAAGGAGCGCTTCAGGTCCCCCCCACCTTGAGGATTTAGGGATCCCTTTAATCTTGTTTATTTGGTTCTGGCCATAAGGTCTAGGGAACCCATCATGCTTTTCTCTTGTAACTTTAGGCCAGAGCCCTTCAAAGCATGCCTGGATTTCCTCATGGAGGAGCACCACCAACCTTCCTAGTTCCACTTCCCCAGGAAAGACAGCTGCCAAGTAAGAACATCCTGGCTTCCACTGTATAGTGGAAGTGTATCATGAACAAATCATGTCCAAAAATCCAAACCACAGGGAAACCTCTATCTGATGCCAAAAGCAAATAAAAAAAAGAACTTGGAGTTCCTTCACAGAAAAAGAGTAAGCCACCTATTCTCTGGTCTAGTGCTGCTGAGGGTGCCCTGTTTGTCTAAGTGCTAAGGGGTATGCATAGTCTACAAAGTCTGACTTGGTCCCAAAATTGCTCCCTGTACTGAAGTGGTGCTTTCAAAGAGGGTAAAGAGACTCCTTAATTTCTGAATCCAGCATGTCATGCAGCCCAGCTCTTTGTCTACAGGATGTCCCTGTTCCCACATCCTGACTATAGCATAAGATTCATATTTTTTTCTATTTTAGTGTAACTTTTTTATTTTATTGTAATTCTTTTTTATGTCCAATGTGGCAACAAAAAGGGAACAAATCTAGTTCTAGTTTTGGACTTTACGTACACTCACTAAGGCTTTTAACAATGATTAAAATGCACATTATTTTTTGCCCATAGCGAGTGGTCAGATCTTTGGGAGCACTCACTAATTTTTCGTGAATACCATGTAAATGCAATGTAGACCAACCTGCATGTAAAGCACACACAGACAGTTACAAATCAGGTCTTAAATATTTAACAGATAAATAGGAACATTATTTTAACATGTGAATTTCACACCTAAATTTCTTACGAGTGCCATATAATTGAGGTCTTGGTCAGATGACAGGGACCTTACATACAAATAAGATATTTACTCAGTTCTACTAAAAGACACCCATGTTTTTTTGGAAATTATTAAGATGAATACATGTAAACTCTACAATATCATTTTGTTAGCTTGTTACATACTTTATGAATAAAGTTTAATTTTTAACTATAATATTCTTTAATGGATCTAATGTGACCAACCAATATGCCACTAACAAGCAATAAATACAAATATTGGTGGTTCAGTGAAATGCCCACTACTTTATACTTGACAGCTGTTGCATGTATTGAAACCAGTTAAGTATTAGTTAACACACATTTTATATCATAAACATGAGAGTGGATTTTTGTAAATAAACCATTAAATAAAATGTAAGCATAAGGAAGACAATAGTCATAATAATTCAAAAGAAAAATAGAGATTTAACAAATTATAGGAGATATCGAAAACATTTTAATTTATTTTTTCTGGCAATACTGATGTAATTTGTGCTTTGTTGATAAGTCCAATAGACAGAGATGCGCTAAATGTAACTTGCAGTCAAGTTATTTTATTTTGTTTATCTGTAATAATTTAAACAGCTTATTAGAAAGCTTCCAAATACTGAACCTGGTCCCCTTTCTGTTTCAAACAACATCACTTGTACTGAACATAATAATTATTTAACACTTGGCATATAAATTAAAGGCATACATTATAAAAGCAATTTGGATCTCATTTTAATTTCTTGCTGCAAAATAATACACTCAAGCAGATGTAAGAGCTTCATTCAATATTACCCACCAAGGTACAATACTTTTCACTTGAGGCAATTACAAGCTGAGATTTTTTTCTCAGCCCATATAGGTTCTTTCCATAGAGAATAGTATTTCCTCATAGTTTTCCTTTAGTTTATCAACTTTAGCTTTAAAGATTTACCAGTCGCCTTAAAGAAAAGAAAAGTTGTTTGGAATGGTGAGCTTATTGAAACATTAACTACTCGAGCTGTATAACCTGTAAAGGGCTACATACAAAGTTGGAACTTTATAAATAACAGCTAATAATAATAATCACTATAATAATGATAATACTCTATCATTTGTATTCTGATATTCTACATGTAAGCACGTCTTAGTTAATGTGGTTTTAAATTAAAAATCATTAATTCTTGCAAAAGTCCATGTGCATGGTTAGCATAAACTAGTATTGATTTATAAAATATTTAGAAAAGAAGAGACCAGTGTTTTATGGAGCATTTTGTATACATTGTTTGTACATTGTGAGATAGATTAAACAATGTATAAAATGCTGCCTTTTTATAGTACAGTTCACTGAATAAATGTTTTCCTTTTTAATTATTATGATCTTTTATTTATACAGAAACAGCATGTTCTACAGCTCCTTATAAGTAGTTAATAATACAGGTACTTCTTAGAGAATTAGTTAACATTCAAATAACCAGTGCCAATAGTTGTGCATTCCCTGCTCTTATGAGATAATACTATAAACACCATAAAGTCAAAACAATTAATTATACACAGGAAGCCTATGACTATACATAATTACTGTGGGTTAATCTACATCTCTTGAACAAACCAGGGATGCTGCTTTTATCACAGGAACGCGTCAGTTAGATTATTTCCTCTTCACAAGTATTACTCTATACATATAGATTAGATAAAACCAAACTTTCAAGCTGAAGGATACAAATATAAATATATATGCTGACAGACTACATCTATTATTATTTATCCCACTAGCCATGCTCTTCTTCTTTAGTTAGAACCAGGGAGATCAGATATAGATAATTTATGCTGAAAATGGTCCAACTTTCAATGACAGTTATTTAACAATTCCAAAACAACAACCATTTATCGTCATATTTATTTATTTGTGTACTATTCATTTCTGTAACAGCTGTGACATTTCCTGCACCATTTTCAGGAGCATTTGTACACTAATAATAAACAAGTGCATACATACTATATATATTATTTTTGTAATTACACAAAGAAACAATGATATTAATTGTCTGACCGTGACATGCTGTCCTATGCAATAATCACATATATAGTTGTGAGCATGCGAGTTGTTGCTAACTCTTGCGGGCTCGAATAGCGAGCCGTGGCCCTCGCAAAGCGAGGGCAGTGGGCAAGGGCCTCAGTTGCTGGCATGGAGCACCGAAGGCGCTCCATGCCAGCAACTGCGACCCTCACAAACTTTACATCGCAACGTAAACAACACAACACACCAATTACGACCCTCGCAAACTTTTCCTCGCAACGCAAACAACATACGACACACGTTAACACACATTACGACCTCGCAACACTCGGACGCAACTCGCGAACATTACAAAATTCCAAACACAATACATACACACAGCACATACATAAAAATCTTACCTACAGCAACAGGGACCATCCAAAAAACCAACTTACACCTTCATTTCACTCAAAATAAAAGAGTTTACACACTAAAAATTTTTATAAGCGACACAAAAAATGGCCGCCGAGCAAAACGAAAACGAGGCTACACACGCAAACACCATACGACCTTGCAAAAATCGGACGCAACTTGCGAACATAAAAACATTTAAAACACAATAAATACACACAACACACACATAAAAAGCTTACCTACAGCAAGAGGGACCATTCCGGACCTCAAAAAACCAACTTACACCTTCATTTAAATCAAAATAAAAGAGTTTAGACACTAATAAAATCGCTAAGCAAGAGAAAAAATGGCCAACGAACAAAACGAAAACGAGGCTATAGCACTCTAAACACGGAAAACACCACAACACACTCGCAAAACACCACAAGAAACTTGCAAAACACCACAAAAGACCTACGGATAATCTGCGAAGACGCATACCACAGGAGGAGGATAAAGGGGAAGGTGGGAGGAGGAGGATGAGGGAAAGAGGTGAGGAGGATAAGGGGGAAGGAGGGAGGATAAAGGGGAAGGAGGCAGGAGGAGGATGAGGGGAAGGAAAGAGGAGGATGGTAAGGAGGGAGGAGGATAAAGGAGAAGGAGGGAGGAGGAGGATAAGGGGGTAAAGAGAGCCAGGGGCGGGGGAATAGACACAGGAGAGGGAGGGGGGAAAAAGACATAGGGGAGGGGGAAAGAGACACAGGGGAGGAAGAGGGGGAAATGAGACACAGGGAGAGGGGAAGAGACACACGGGAGGTAGAGGGGGGAAAGACACAGGAGAGGGACAGGGGGACAAGAGGAGGGGGAACAGACACAGGGTAGGGAGAGGGGGAAGAGACACAGAGGAGCAACAGTGGGGGGAAGAGATACAGGGGAGGGAGGAAGAGACACAGGGGGAGGGGTAAGAGACATGGGAGAGAGGGGGAAAGAGACACAGGGGAGGGGGAAACAGACACAGGGGAGGGAGAGGAGAAGAGGCACAGGTGAGGGGAGGAAAGAGACACAGGGGGCAGGGGAATAGACACGGGGGAGAGGGGTGGAAGAGACACAGGGGAGAGGGGGAAGTGCCAGGGGGGGGGAAGAGACACAGGGGGGAAGAGACATGGGTGGAAGGGGGAAGAGACACAGGGGAGGGAGAGGGGGGAAAGAGACACAGGGAGGGGGAAAGAGACACAGGGGAGGGAGAGGGGGTAAAACACAGGGGAGGGGGAAAGGAGACACAAGGGAGGAAGTAGACAGCGGGAGAGACTCACAATGAGCACCAAAGGTGCTCATCGTGGCGCTCACGATCAGAGCCAAAGGTGCTCACAATGGGTGGCAAACAGTATTGCCAGCCTTTACATTTTATTCCGTTCATTTTTGACGGGCAAGTAGCTAGATCTAAATATATAACTTGCTATATAATGTTGCTGAACATAGGGGTCTTTTCTGATTGTGGGAACACTCGACATTTTCTCTGCATCCGATACCTAGCTGTTCTTGGAAATCCCTTACTAATAATAGGGTGTAGTTTGTCTAAGAATCAATTAATCAATGTCTAAGTATTAATGTATTAATGCTTTGCTGCATCTCCAAGTTCCATGAGTATCTTGGGTTTCTAAAGATGCTGGGCCTATAGCAAATTAGCTATGGATCATAGACTAGTACACAGAGAACCCTGGAGCCCTGACCACAGTTAAAATAAGTACTGATTCTGATAGGATCAGTTGCCAACCTCCCTTCTGCTTTTACTTATATTGTGTATATTATTACATAAAAAATGGGATGCTGGCCCCTGTACAAGGATTGTGTTAGACATTGAGTTGCATACTATAGATAAGCACAGAGCATATCTTTTTACAGAAGTTTTTAGTTATTGAAGACCTTGCTTTTGGATAGAGGTTCACTAAATAAAAACTTCTGGGAAAAAAATATGTTCTGTGCTTATATAGAGCCCTATTCAACTGTCCGAATCGCAATTTAATAAGGCTGTATATATGGCAAAGGCTTTTTGGAAAGTGGATTATGCACTATTCTTAATCAGACTTGTATTCCAGGCAAGCACCTCATATTTTCCTTTTCATTCATTATATTATCAATAAAATGGATGTGGCTGGTTTAATCCAATACATGCCCCTTTATCAGTTTTATATAAGGTTAATATTATTTTCACCTGTGGTAGTTATCTGGTGGGGTCACAGTCAAAAGCTATATGGAGCTTGGGAATGGGTAAAGGTTGTGGATTGGTTGTTTAAGATGTTTGTGTTCTTAGATGTTTGTGTTCTTAGATGAACAATGATATGAGCATGCACAATGGAACATTGATTGAACTTGCACCATACAAAACATATGCTCAATAATTAGAAAGATGTTGTGGATCTAATGAGTTGCATTTTGTAGGAGCCAGGACTTGTGTCAGATGTTGCTTCACTGCTATTGTGACGGATTTCCTGAATGTCTTTTTTAATCACTGCTTATATTTTATTCCCAGTTCCCCTAGGTCTATTTCAGGAGGCTTTCTATCATCCCTCAAAGGTGAATGCTATGTGTTTTAATAACAAAAACAGCATTTTTGAAAGAGTGATTAATTGCATTAACATTTTAATCAACTTTAATTAAGTCATATTCATTCTGGACCTTGTTAAATTACAAGAAAAAGCAGAGTAGTTTAAAACATAGCATTACCGAAAGCAAATTGTGTATAATCTAGAATTTTCTTTTAGTGCCATATTGCTGCAATCAGCAGTATCATTATTTTTTATATAGTAGAAGGGGCTAATCTTCCATTTTCAGGAATTTATGTTATTAAATAAATATCAGAATTAGATTTGTTTATATGTTCATGTTTGTTTATATTATAATTTAATTGACTATAATTGAAAATAATTAGCAAACAACCTATGCAATACAATTAACAACATTCTAAAATGTTTTATACAGCACACACATGCTTTTAAATACTTTTATACTATTATAGATAGGCAAGAAAATAGCTAGACCTTGAAACATCATAAACTTATTTCCTTCTTTTTTGTATATACTTTATCATGCGTTTAATAATATTTCATATTTTGGCATGGTCTGAGCTATTAAAGCTCAACCCTGAATGTGGATTATTTAGTTTAAATATTATTCTATGATCCACTGAAGGTGCTAATTTCTGTAAATCTTGTAAATTAAAGACATAATTTTCTGTAAATCTTGTAAATTAAAATTGTATACATATTTCAATTAGCTTATCATCCAAACAATATGGATATTAACGTGCTGTAAAGGTCTGTGATAGCAATATCACAGTTGGAAATAACCATTGTAGCCTTTGGATAAGCAGACATTGCAAAGCTTAGTTAAGCTTAGTTAAGTTAGGGGCTAATTTACACTGGCTACAAATATTCATGGGTCAAGAACAATGCAGTATATTGATTTGTGCACCTTGTACACATGCTCAGTTGAAATACATGAGTATTAATATTTTATTATTTTATTGTTTTGTTACATGAAACAACATCAGGCATTATTTTAATATCAGATTTTATTTTTTATATATAATGAACTCGAATTGATGTTTACTGGGAATATTAGGTCCCCACTATTTTAACTTTAGCTGTTAGTCTAAACCATTGTTTATCTGTCTTGATTCCCAGGAGCCTTAGGGGTCCCCAAGTATTATTAAAAGGGTCCTTTTTTTTTCAGATGATTAGAAAATTGCACAAAATATTGATGGTTTTGCATTTTTACATACTTTAATTAGAAAAATTACAATAATATAATAATGATACAATATACAGACGCAATACTAATATCACATATGTATATGTCCCATATTATATTTAACAACCCTTTAGATTGTAAGTTTGCAAGCTTTATGTCTTGTGTTGGTGCTTTGGAAACATGTGCTATATGCATTTGATTTTAAGCTCAAAAACAGGGCACTCCATTCTTTGCTATGTGTTAATTTTGCCATGTACTTAACCCCTGTACCGCGCTATGGAATATGTTGGCGTGTTACAAATATAAAAGATAATAATAACAACAATCATGTTGGAAGGGCTCTCTTCAAGGGCATGCCAATCAAATTAAAGTTGAAATGCACAGGTCTAAAGTGACTCACACCTCATTTAATATACATATATACAAAAACTACAGACACCAAAGACTGTAAAGCAGTGCCTTAAAGGGAAATGTATTGTGGAATGAATTTATTCCATTTTATACTGATTATTGTTCTACTCTACTAATGTATTTTTGTGTGCATTATAGTGTCTGTGTATTTATGCAAACATCAAATATTGTCTAGTAATTATGGATAGATAGATAGATAGATAGATAGATAGATAGATAGATAGATAGATAGATAGATAGATAGATAGATAGATAGAATTGCATTTCTCATAAGGCTTTGTACACAAAGGGGTCTCAATGAGTTTTTGCAAAATAGTTACTAAAGTGTGAAGGAATCTCTACAATAATTTCAATAAAGCTCTATGGAATCACAATGAAATTGGAACAGATTTACATTACTAGCCAGAAAGCCATGACCTTAATAATTGTAACTCAGAGTGTTGCTACTCAAATGTAAATACACAGTCCATTCACAACTCGAATAATGTTTTAGTCAGTAATGTCTTTTTTTTTTTTTTTCTTTTATTCTTTTTTGAAAGACAAGACATAAAGAACAACACACATACCATAATTAGTCATACTTTTTCAAGGTTACATTCCCAATATACAGAATGTACTTCATCTGAGATGCAAGGGAAGAATAGATTTCATTCTGTGCTGTTTTCAAAGCATTAAATACTGTAGGTGCCATCTCAGCTTTTAGCACTAAGCTAGGAATGAAAAAATAAAGTTCCAGGAAGTCTTGACACTGAGAACTATTATATACACAGTGTGCCTTGTAGGAAGAGCTCTGAATTTAAATGAAGCATTTATTTCTCGGTTGCCCTAGGCCAGGAACAAGGAACATTAATAATGCAGTATTTATTTGAAATATTTTATTATAATATACATTTTGAAAAAAAATGATAAACAGCAAATAAAACCTTTTGCACATTTTCTGTATTAAAGAGCGGCGAAGTGATTGGCACAAAGGCAACATCGAGCATTATTGTTTTCTTGTAATGCAGGCGGTAACAGAAATAAGGATAAGTTATTTGTTGATTATGGATTTAGATATTTTTTGTATTTTTTACAAAATATTTCAATACTTTGGCTATGACTAAAGGAGAAACCAAACCACATGATACATTTCTCTGGTACAAAGCTAAGGCAAATAATACTTTTGTATGTTTACTCAACAGCCAATAATTATTGATATTACAAATTTGTTGTACTCTACAGTTTAGTAGATAAGAGCAACGTATAACCGTTCTGTATTCTCTGTTATGAACAGCTTCTGGATCTAACTGCTATACTGAGCTCTAAATTTACATGAGTAGGACCTTAATCAAACCAGTGTTGTCCATGACCTTTTAGTAAAAATATTAGAACAAACAATTATATATTTACTTTATTATTTTTCCGTAAACAATATATATACAGTATATATATATATACAGACCCATATTTGAATTTTAGCAACCAGGAGATAAAATATAAAATAAAACAGCATGTAAAATCCATTATAAAACAAATTAATTAAGCTCCAAGATTTATTTGATTAGTCTTGATTACAATTTCTTCTGTGTAAAAATCACATCACAAACTGCACGAACAACAAGAGCACCAGAATCCATAGAACGGCAGGTGCCACAACAGTCACCTTCTCTAGCATCACAACAGCCAACGCCCCAAGAAATTGAGTCCTTCATCTGCAGGGGCATTTTTTGGTTGTAGAGAACATCATGAGCTTCTTTAGGAAGCAGTGGCTGAGTTACCGCTGGTACAGGCCGTGCAAAGCACCAGAACCCTTCTCTGAGGGGCCCCAGTGCTCCCTATATAAATATATATATTTTTTCATTATATTTTTTTTTTCTGTAGTTTTATGAGGAGCCCCTCTTTGGCCCCCTCCCGCTCCAGCCCCTGGGCCCCCTTGGGCATCAGAAGCCCCCTGTCCAACAGAATTGGCTGTACTAGACAAATGCATTCACCTGATAGCGCACATACTGTATATGAGAGGACATTTTTTTTGCACCGGGCCCTTTATTCACTAGCTCCACCACAGTTAGGAAGTATGGTGTGCATGAAATTATGTGATGTGTGCAGAAAACATACGCCTAGAGGCAGATACTTTAATGAAGCAAAAATGGGGACCTTACTGTACTTGTGAACAAACATTAGCAATAGCAATAATTGTCTAGCATTAGCACATCAGAAGGCCGGTCACCATAAGAAGATGAATTCTATTGCCTTAACTCAGGACAATAATTATAATTGAACTTGTCGTTCCACGTAAACATAATTGCACATCTACATAATTAACACACTATGGGGTACTTATGTATTGATTTCAGATAACAAGAATATATGTTTCTTTGATTTGCACATATTTTGATAGATAGTATCTAAAAATAGCATATCTTCAGATTATACATCACAAAATGCACAGTGATATTGACAATGTTCAGAACCATGTGGTTCATCTGTCATAAAATGTTCCCTAAATTTACACCATGATGTATAAAACTGCATGAGATATATAAATGCATCAATAGCCTTGACAGTGCCTACTTGGCTATAAAATATTTGATGGTAATATTCTGAAGCCAATATTTTAATGATCACTGTGTCCATGCCTATTAACAGGAGGCTGTTTCTATATCATAATCACCATTAAAATTGTGATTTACCGACAAATCACAGTTATTACAGTAATGTTTATTGTTTAGCATAAATGTTCTTCATAATAGTGTCGTCCTTAATTGCATGTTCTCTAAAAGTGAGATCACAGATCATTAAAAAACAATATGCACTGTGTTAAACAACAGATGTTTGTGACATAATGCAATATTGGTTGAACTATTTGAACATCAACAACAGGAAATTCCATAGCAGCATATGCATTTACATATAATAAAACTTTTAATACCTATCCAATTGCTATATATGGTTACAAATGGGTTTTTGAGCTTTGCATGCTTCCCCCTTCTTATTATTTCACACAGTGCTATCAAATAAGATTGAATACTTAGGCCTTGAATACATTACCCATGTAAAGACAGTGTATTCGTAAGCAAGTTTGTTGTGCTATTACATGGTAATATGCTGCAAATAAGTTTGCAACTCTAGTGAATGGGATCCTTTAAATGACCTTTGTGCAACTGGCTGCTTAGGAACATGCAGAATCAGCCACATTAAATTAGAAGCTCGTATCTGCAACGTGAGACCCGCAACTACTGCGAGCTTGAAGAGCTGCAGATTGACGTTGCTATTAAATTAGAAGAGGGTGAAAGTTACGGGCTTGAGAGGCAAACCCGTAAACCATTTTTCGCTCATTGGATGTGCAGCTGTAGACGTGATCATTTAGTCTAACTCGTAGTTGGGATGGAGCCAATGGCAAGAGAGATCGTCAGAATTACTTCACTGAAAAATGGAGGTTGGATTTACAAAGTCTTAAGGGGTTCAATTACGAGTTACGATCGGACCCACATTCCAGATGTAATGCAATATTGATAAAGCCGCAAATATGATATTCTATCACATGCGAGTTACACTATATGTATTAACACATTGATTGCTGGGATCGATATAACATGGAAATTGAACATGAAATAAAGTATTTTTTGGGCCGATTTGCGAGCTTGAGAATGTTGTGCTATGAATTCTAAGACCTAACATGACTTTAACTTTTAATAAATGTATAGTAGTGTGGTAATATTTACATTTAAAGTGTTACGGATTGGACTTTACCCCCCTTGCAGGTCCTCTCTAGAACTCTTCTTGGCTCCATTTGCGAGTTACAAGTTTGAACACCAGTGATCTTGATGCAATTTAATAGATAAATTGGAAACGTAGCGATTACGGGCTTGAGAGAACAAAGGTTTTGTGGCTGCGAAGTTCCACATTCCATGTCCCGTAGGCTTTTTTCGGCCTTGCTGCATCTTAACCCGCAAGTAGTCTGCGGATTGCTTTAAGAGGCCAATTTAATAGCTTGAAGTCTTGCGAGCTACATTACGAGGTACGATTTACCACGCAACTTAATGGGGCTGTAAGTTAGGGAAGTATTCAGAAGTGTTACCTCTATTAACACTAACATTCATTTGAATGGCATTTTACTTCAAAGCCATAAAAATATTCCATATTATTATATACTTTATGATATCTTTCATCCGATTAATTACAAAATGCTTCCTTTCTAGTTGCGCTTATCTTTCATGCTGACATATAGTTTATACAAATTATAAAAGAATTGCACCTGATTCAATTATGAAAACTCATTTTTAGTATATATATTTTTGATTGATTAATAATATGCTTTTGCATCATTTTAGTTTTATAGTCAATCGACTTTCATATATTATCCCCAAGATGTTTAGATAATTAAAATTGGGTGATTATATTTTAGGTTGCTCTATATGACAACTAATAAGAGCTAATTGCAAATTACATAAAATTCAAGATGGTATTTCTCCTTTGTGTATTGCGCTTGAAATTATGGCCTGGTTCTGTCATGTTCGCTAAATTTGTGTCTTACACCCTCTCTTAGGATTTAGTATAATGACTGTGGCTCCAATCACAGGAATGGTGTGGACAATTTATTGCAGAGGTGTTACAAACCACCTAAATTAGAAAGTTAATGCTTGACATTGACTCAAAATGAATCTCTTCTATACATTTTAGAAACATATTATTGATATATATACATTGGGGTAGATTAGCCTGTTACCTTATAAATTAACAGCCAGGAATCCAGTTTTGCTTTGCACTGCAGACTGATTCTCCTTGTAGACCTGCGTTGCTCCTGCAGACAGCTCTGCTCTGCTCTGGAAACCAATGTCGCTTTGCACTCCAGACTGACTCTCCTTGCGGACAAACAATCTTTACCCTCACTCACAAAAGCCACACCCCTTGGTTCTATCTGTAGGGCTTTTAAATCATCCTGAAAAGATCAGGTGCACTGGCTTGATTGAGCTGCAGTTCCAATTAACCCTTTCTTATCACGCCTGGATATATAGCTGTGCTCAATCTCAGGCTTATATACACTCCTTGCATGACTCTGTTACAATATATATATATATATATATATATATTTTTTTTTTTTTTTTTAATTTAATTGCTTTATTTTGCCACTCATATTGCTCAGTACAGGGGCTATCATTTGCTACTCCCTCACTGACAATCCTCTCCATTTTGTTTACCTTGTTCTTGCACCAGTATATGCACAGATAGTGTCACTATATAACAAGATGAAGGAGAATTTCAGTGTGGGTGAATGTTAGGGACACAATGGTAGCCCCTATACTGAGCAACATAAAGTGAGTAAACCTAAAATATTTCATATTTGTAACTAAAAGGATTATAAAAAGTATAGATACATTTCCTCTTTTTTTTCAATGTAATAACAAAAACTTTTCCAGAGTTCAGTGGTTCTTTAACTATGTCTCCTTTCACCATTCTATGAACCTTACAGATATATAAGTACTTATATTTGCACAGTGTTCACTTTGCATGCTATACTACAGAGACATTTATGTATATATCACTTTATTTTATTTTAAATCGATACTGTGAATTGAATTGTGAAGGTTGATTATGACAGATCTAAAGGCAACAGCACAAATACTTTTGTAATACAATAATGTAACGGTGATATCCTTTATACGATCACTGAAAAGGATGGTAACAGTATTCATATACAATCAAATGTATAAAATATAAAAGTTTGTATAATAGTTATACAATTGTAATGTTGTCCTCTACAAACATTTTCCAAACAAGGTTAGTTTATCTGTTTGCCATATATTATAACTACTGCAGTCATGAATGGAGTTCACCAATGGGGTCCTGTAATAATTGAAAGGTTGTGTAACTGCAACACTGAAGCAACTACTCAATGGCAACAGCAACTGCTTGGCCTGTATTCTGTAGAGGTGATATCACTTCAACCACAATGTGTGTCAGCTAATGTTAGTATAAAGAGAAACCAAGAGAAAATGTGGATTAAGTAAGGTAGTCACTCTAGTTGTTGAGATATTGTTGGAAAGGTATCACATTTACAATATACCCTGTAATGTAAATAGGTTTTGAGGAACAGGATACTTATATACAGTCAAACAACAGAACAATGACTAGAAATCCAAAACATGCCTTTGAAAAAAGTAAGTCGTTGTCATTTGCTAATTGTACCCAATTGTAAAATAGCAGTACAGAAAATGTTTGTGTTTATAAATAAAGAGTAATAATAATAATAATAATAATAATAATAATAATAATAAATGTCATCAGAAGGCAGTTGATACCCTAGCAGTCCATTGTTGCCAGGTATGCACATTGTTTACGACTGGGGACTCTTGTTCATATATTTTTTAGAAACACTCGCGCTTTTGTTTACAGATACAGCTTATATCCTTTATGCAAGAGCAAAATATAATATAAAGAACGTATCATAAAATATAATTGAATTCGCTGAATCCCAATACCAAGCGTTTCAAATCATCATTATGATTAAAAGCATAATCCTGGAATTGAACTAATGCAGTTCTGTACAAGCTTAATGGTGGGGCCAGTAACCACAATGGCATGGTTCAAAGGCGATCCGATTGTTTCATTTGTTACTGTGCAAAACCAGATACACTACCAATAACCAAGTATAAAGAGGATATTCTTTTAGAATTGAATCCATTAAATCTAACTAGGTGCTAATTAATCTCAGTTTCACATCCATTCAAGGACCAATGCATTGCTCTAACAACAAGAGATAGGTGTGTTGCATAAGCATTCATAATACAATTCACGTTCAATGATTTAAAAAAGCAACAATTAATGTAAAGCTAATGTTTAAAAGATCTTTGAAGCTCCAGCTGAGCTCCTTTGTGGTCATCAAAGGGAAGGAGGTGGCATTGGTGGTGAGGCAGTGCTACATGGTCAGATAAAAACTGGAATCTGCTGTCTCTGAGCTCCAGCTTATAAGTAAATATTGGCGAGATATACAGTAACATCATTTTTAGCATAGCAAGACTCCAACCGCTAAAAAAAAACTCTTCCTTTTATATTCTTTAATTCTGAACTGCTATTCCGAACCCACCACTATGCCATAGTGTTAAGTATCATTCAAATATTAATAATGGTCAACAGGACTCCACTTTTTAAGTGAATGGACCAACCAGCCCGGTCCCAACAAAAAAGCTGGTGAGTAATGCGAGGATTCATGTTCTAATATCTCAAAAAACTTTTCAGCAACTCTTGTCCCTTAATTTCTTTGCTTTTCGTTGACTATACGAATGCTCTTCTGCAGTAAGCACCCAACTGAATATCACCTTTAAAAACTTTAAATATGGTCTAAATTTTCTTAAAATCTGCTCTACACACTGTGAAATGTCTGCTGAATACACTGGTCAGCACATGAAATAGCATTGGACATATCTGAATTTAAATCGGTACTTTAATTTTACAATGTTATAATAAAAAAGTGTGAAAGAATTTTTTTTTGAATTTTGTTTTGAAAGAGGATATTTGATAATGTGCATATAAAGCTGTCAAAGCAGAACAAACAAATTCAAACTCAACGAGGACTTGCCATTGTCAACCAGTGAGCAGTATCATAACTGTACGACTCATAATAGTCTGCCAATAAAATCTATAAACATACGTATGTCCTGTTAGTTTCAATAAAATTTAAACAAATGTTACTTTATATTTTTTCATACAAAACTCAACTTTGGTAATGTTTAAAGCACACTCTTAAATACATGAAAAAAAGATTTGTGTTCCATGTCCCTTTGCGCACCATAAATAGGTAATATTGTGAGGCTGAATATAGTATTCTTATTATCTATGAACTGAATGTTTGAAGTAATTGTTAAGGTTTTAAATATTTAATCTTATTTCCTATTAATGGAGCTGTAATTGAACTTAGAAACATGCATCAAACGTCCAGGTGATAGCATAAACATCAAGAAAATAATTCAACCCGACTCCTTTTTCAAGATCATAGCATTTTGATTCTCATTTATGTGCTAAGGGATTTCATATTTGCAAAATAAGTCATAATGGACAGAAATGACACCTTGGCACTAATACAACAGGAATGTCTTATCACATTAACTGTTTTCCGTTGCCTCAGTTCCGTAACGTTTCATATTAGTATTAGTTTTCACTAATAGGAAATGCACTCTACTAATATAATCAGACATGCATAAAACAGTGCTGGAAACAAACACTAATGGAACCTCTGCTACCAATGGAAATTGCTAATAAAGCAATCCTTCAGTTCCTAATACCTTTGATACAGCTGCCTATAATATTATTTTACATAACATGAGAAAGTCTACCAGAGTGTGGATATATTTTTGTAAACCTTAAAATAATTGAAGTTTTAGTAACAAAAGACACCCTACTCAAATTGTGCAAGAAACAGGATATTTTTAAATAGATGGTGTATCAAATCATCTGCATTGTGAAAGGTATTTTTCATCATAATGTATTGATTCTGATTCCGTACCATATACTGAATACTTATAAATCAAAATGACTTATCATGGGCCTCATTTAAATGAGATTTGGCCAATTGAATAGGGCTCTATCTAAGCACAGAACATATTTTTTGGACAGAAGTTTTTAGTTAGTGTAGATCTCGCTTTTGGATAGAAGTTCACTAACTAAAAACTTCTGTAAAAAAATATGCTGTGTGCTTATATATAGCCCTTTTCAATTGGCCGAATTACAATCAAATGAGGCACCATGACAGTGTAAAAAATGTTGTTTCCAATATTTGAAATCTAACAAAATAAATTATTCTTAATATGTATTAATTGAATTACCATCCATAATTATTACTCATCACAGTCTTTAAAAGAGGTTCTAAGGTTCCATCCATACAGACAAAACTGCAGTCTTAGGGCCTCATTCAATTGCAATTTGGCCAATTGAATGAGGCTCTAAATAAGCACATAACATATTTTTGTTAAATAAGTTTTTAGTTAGTAATCATCTATCCAAAAGCAAGGTTTTCACTAACTAAAAACTTCTCTAAAAAAAATATGCTATGTGCTTATTTAGAGCCCTATTCAATTGGCCAAATCACAATTGAATGAGGCCCTAATAGAATATGACCCCAGCACTATTTATCCAGTAACATAAAACATACAACATAATTATTTAATCATGTTCTATGTATGCACTGATTCCAGCTATATATATATATATATATATATATATATATATATACTCATTGTGTGAAACTTAGTTATATTTGCCTCCATATACTGTGCACAGTACACAACATAATATAATTAAACACAGTCATAACATTATACATTTTAAATTGTACATTGTAAACCAACCAAAACATAAATATAATGAGCACTCACGATCTGTACATTAACATGGGTTATATGATATCATGGAAACTCAGGAAGATTACAAGTGTGGGATGATGAACAATGATTGCTGAAAAATGAAATATTGCTTTTGCGGGATAGAAAAATTGCACCATGATATGCATTTACTTCCAGAATATACAGATAAACAGTAAAGGTATTGCTGATTTTACATTTTAATGTTTTGTGGATCTGAGTATTCATTCCAGGTTAGCTTATAAGACTCAAATGTTTGCGCCAATTAAATGACGACTCAGCACAACAGCATATTAATTAGTCATTTCCACATGTCTCATCTGCCTTTCTCAAAAGCAGTTTCAAAAAGGCCCCTGCAGTGGTTGTAATGTTGAAGAAAGCGCTAATTAAAATGCTTCATTGGCTGAAATCACTTATACTAAATATTCTCTATACATACTTTTTTACGTGTTCTCTGACTGTACTGTACAGATAAAAAACTTAGCTGAAAATTCTCTCTCTCACCCCCCTCTATATATATATATATATATATATATATATGCATATATATATATATATATATATATATATATATATTAGGAAATTGCCCGTCCGTCAAACTGTCCGTAAAACTGTAAGCCTAGCAATGCTGTTTGAGACACATTGCGAGGCGCTCATTGCGAGACTCTCCCCCCCCCCCCCCGTCTAGTTTAGGGGTTGAGCGCTTGTGATTCTAGTTGCGTGATTCGTCCGTTTTACGTGTTTTGCTCCTAAGTCCTGCGCTACTGATGATGAGCGCCTGCACAGCTGCAGATGAGCAGCTGCGGCACTCATCGCAAGCCCTGCAAAGAGCGCCTTTGGCGCTCATTGCAGTTTAAGTCCTGCGCCACTGGCAATGAGCTCCTGCGGCACTCATCACGAGGCCTGCAGTGAGTGCCTTCAGCGCTCATTACAGCCCAAGTCCCCCGGGCCTCGCAGTCGCGTGCGTCAACTGCTCGCCTCGCTTTGCGAAGCTTGCAGTTGCGGCCCTTGCTATGCGAGGGCTGCAAAACGTTACCAACACCACAAACGTCACCAACATTTGTAGATCCAGAACAATTATATATATATATATATATATATATATATATATATATATATATATATATATGTATAACCTCAATATTTATTATATCATTTATTTATTATTTTTAGATATTCCTCAAACCTTAAATCACATTTTCAGACTTAATACTCTGCTCTCTGCTAACACATTCTAGTCTAGGCTCAGATGTGTTTGTCTTTTTCATTGGCTTTTCTAATGTCTTCATGCACTTTTAAAATGGGGCATGTTGTAAGAATGCTGTATCTGTACTGAAACAATGCTGGTACCATTAATTGTTTTAAATATTTTTAAAGGGATATTTTTCAGACCTTTTTTTCATACAGTAGCTCCATGTATACATTATTTACTCATGCCCCCCTTTATTTATAAAAGTTGGATAATTTAATTTTTATTTATAACATTTAATGTGTTTCTAAAAGAGGAGGCTGTAACAAACTGGGTTTTCTTGTGACTTGCGTTTTGAAAGTTATAGTTTACAAGTGTATTCCTGAAAATTTCACATACAAAACTGTTATAAGTAAAATAACTTTGTGAAGATTTATTTTCATGTACAGTAAAAACCCAGAACCCATAGAGGTAAAATATGGGCTGATTTATGATGAGAAACAGGCTTTTAATCTGCTTGAGCCTTCTAAGCAGATGCAATTGTTTGCTTTTACACATGAACATTTATTTAAACCATTTCAGTGCATCACAAAGGAAAATGTCTTTATCTGATGTAAAATACTAAATCCCAATTAATCTAAATAATTTCCATGATTTCATTTAGTTTGAACTCTGCATCCCAACACAATCTTATCAATGTACTGAATCCTCACTGCAATGTTGATGCAGAAATGTAAATGAAAAATACATGCTTTCATATTGTGTCCATGGCTGTACCATGAATGTTACTAATACAAACCTGGCTACAATTTTGTTCATTATATAATTATTATTTAACCACTGATTCATAAGTCTCAGTTTAAGGTATTAAGGTAGTTTTAGGTCAAAATAGATATATTAGAATTAGGATAACTTCAAGCTTGTGTATATTATGGATGAGTAAAAAGTTTTCATCAATATTAATTAACGTGAATTACCAAAGGAGTACAAAAATTACCATGACCTTTGGTTTGGCTACTTATAATATAATTACTACAAGCATCCATGTAATTAATCCATTTGCATATAAACTCCTTAAATATTGTCACACATTCTTAATAGACTTAATGAGGTATGTCTTAAACTTGGGATAAGAAAGTATATGTGGGGATAGGCAGTATTAAGCACAGTTAAATGTATTTAAACCATAAAATATTTCCACTTCCTATGTTTTCTATGAAGCCTATTCTATGAAGGATAAACTTTCTGGGATCTATCCCTCATTTCTTCTGCAGCACTGACAGCTGCAGTTACAGGTGCCATCCGCCAGAGGGTGCTGCGAGTTTTCGGGTGTCGTCAAGTTCCAGGGAAGGCAAAGAACTATTCTCCCCTCCGACGTGGCGCAAATCGACGGAGCTGAATCGACAGCGAGGCCATCGCTATGTTTGGTGTGGGCACTAGGCCCCCAGGGCCTCGGGTGCGCCTCTCATAGCTCAAGGCCTCTTCTGTCAGCTGGCCTTATATGCTAAAATCGGCAGTGCCATCTGTCGGCTGGCGGCGGAACTGCTGATGGTTTTTTGCAATGGTGAAGAGGAAAAGGACCACTTTTTGTTTTGATAAATATCCTCTATAGTAATCAAAGCAATTGTGGATATTTGACTTTAGTTTGTTTAATCCCTTCTTGATAAATATATCCCATTGAGTCTTGAAGAACCGCTATGGTCACAATTTTAAATGTCCTATTATGAAGTTAGGCAAACTTTTTATAATGAAAAATACAGTCTTTAATTTATTACTGTTCTTTGCACTGGTGTTCGCTGTGGAAGCTTCCACATTTATTTTGAGTGATCTACTTCCAGTGATGTGAGAATACTTTGAATGAAGAGAGGAAGTTTCCGAGTACACATGGGTGACTGTTGCATTTAGGGAGGGAGTTTCTATGTACACAATGATAATGTTGCATTTGGAGAGGCCGTGTCTATGTACACAATGAGAATGTTGCATTTAGAGAGGCCATTTCTATGTACATAATGGGAATGTTGCATTTAGAGAGGCTGTTACTATGTACACAATGAGAATGTTGCATTTAGAGAGGCCATTTCAATGTACATAATGGGAATGTTGCATTTAGAGAGGCAGTTTCTATGTACATAATGGGGATGTTGCATTTAGGGAGGGAGTTTCTATGTACACAATGATAATGTTGCATTTGGAGAGGCCGTGTCTATGTACACAATGAGAATGTTGCATTTAGAGAGGCCATTTCTATGTACATAATGGGAATGTTGCATTTAGAGAGGCTGTTACTATGTACACAATGAGAATGTTGCATTTAGAGAGGCCATTTCAATGTACATAATGGGAATGTTGCATTTAGAGAGGCAGTTTCTATGTACATAATGGGGATGTTGCATTTAGAGAGGCCATTTCTATGTACATAATGGGAATGTTGCATTTAGAGAGGCCGTTTCTATGTACACAATGAGCATGTTGCATTTAGAGAGGCCGTTTCTATGTACATAATGGGAATGTTGCATTTAGAGAGGCCGTTTCTATGTACATAATGGAAATGTCGCATTTAGAGAGGCCATTTCTATGTACATAATGGGAATGTTGCATTTAGAGAGGCCGTTTCTATGTACATAATGGAAATGTCGCATTTAGAGAGGCTGTTACTATGTACACAATGAGAATGTCGCATTTAGAGAGGCTGTTACTATGTACACAATGAGAATGTTGCATTTAGAGAGGCTGTTACTATGTATAAAATGAGAATGTCGCATATAGAGAGGCTGTTACTATGTATAAAATGAGAATGTTGCATTTAGAGAGGACGTTTCTGTGGACATAATGAGAATGTTGCATTTAGAGAGGCTGTTACTATGTACACAATGGGAAGGTTGCATTTAGAGAGGTTGTTTCTATGTACATAATGGGAATGTTGCATAAAGAGAGGCTGTTACTATGTACACAATGAGAATGTTGCATTTAGAGAGGCCGTTTCTATGTACATAATGGAAATGTCGCATTTAGAGAGGCTGTTACTATGTACACAATGAGAATGTTGCATTTAGAGAGGCCGTTTCTATGTACATAATGGGAATGTTGCATAAAGAGAGGCTGTTACTATGTACATAATGGTAATGTTGCATTTAGAGAGGCCATTTCTATGTACATAATGGGAATATCGCATATAGAGAGGCCGTTACTATGTACATAATGGGAATGTCGCATATAGAGAGGCCGTTACTATGTACTGTTGCATTTAGAGAGGCCGTTTCTATGTACACAATGAGAATGTTGCATTTAGAGAGGCCGTTTCTATGTACATAATGGGAATATCGCATATAGAGAGGCCGTTACTATGTACATAATGGGAATGTTGCATTTAGAGAGGCCGTTTCTATGTACACAATGAGAATGTTGCATATAGAGAGGCCGTTTCTATGTACATCATGGGAATATCGCATATAGAGAGGCCGTTACTATGTACATAATGGGAATGTCGCATATAGAGAGGCCGTTACTATGTACTGTTGCATTTAGAGAGGCCGTTTCTATGTACACAATGAGAATGTTGCATTTAGAGAGGCCGTTTCTATGTACATAATGGGAATGTCGCATTTAGAGAGACCGTTACTATGTACATAATGGTAATGTTGCATTTAGAGAGGCCGTTTCTATGTACATAATGGGAATGTCGCATATAGAGAGGCCGTTACTATGTACATAATGGTAATGTCGCATATAGAGAGGCCGTTTCTATGTACATAATGGGAATGTTGCATTTAGAGAGGCTGCAAAAATAAACATAGTAAAGAAAGTAAAGAATAATTGCATGTAAGAATGAAAAATGGATCTGTTTTTTTTACTTTCTAAAAACATATGGCCTATAATCATGTTTATTTAAAAGACCCTATATAAAAACTAATTAAATATAGACCCCATTATAACAACTGGTCAGATTCCACAGTGGTCCTTTACTAAACACAGATATTTGCAGCCTTATTAAATTGCGATTCAGCAAATTTAAAAGCGCTCTATTTAAGCACAGAGCATATTTTTTTACAGAAGTTTTTAGTTTGTGAACTTCTATCCAAAAGCAAAGTCTTCACTAACTAAATCTTCTGTACAAAAATATGTTATGTGCTTATATAGAGCCCTTTTAAATTTGCCGAATCGCAATTTAATAAGGCTGTTAGTTGTTTAATTTGCAAGTAGCAGCAATACTATCCTGTACTGAAAAGCTGCCAAAATGCTATTGAAATTTAATTATTTTATTATTATTTGTAAACCTGAGGTAAAAGTTTTGTTTTGCATAAAATACTTCAATTTCAACCTGATGGAATAATTAATACATTATCTTTAACTAATACTATTAATATTACTCATAATAAAATCAAAGTAGCCCCAGCATTTTCTATAAAGCACATAGATTTGCCATATATGTATGTGATTGTCTAAACAACTCTATGTAGTAAAAAGATTAAAGGCTCTGGTATCATTTACAAAAAGATTTAAACTATCTTAATATCAACATTTTAAAATGTATATGCTAGCATCCCATTTATCATTTCACAGACTAAAAAAGTTAAGCTTCTGTGTTTACTGATTGTGTATATTTCTTTTAGAAAACAAGCTTATTTGAATCAGTCTCTAGAGACTAGAATGGTGGTGCCATAGTGTCTCACAGTCAAGCAAATGAAAAATAAACTGACACTGGAATATGAATCTCAACCCATAAATGTCACTAAGGTCCGTGGAGCATCTTTAGTCACAGTATTTTCAGCAATAAACAGTCTATGGCTATTTTATTTCTGTAATGGAAGATTTATGACAATGTGTACATGTGTGCATTCATGAGGAACTATGACACTTGGGACTTGGTCTTAGTACCAACTGAGACAGGAGACTCCAGAGTCCTTGGGAATGTTGCGTGTCTCAATTTGACTGATTTGTGGGAAGTTGTTTGTGATCTGTGACAGTTTGTTTTCTATTGCCAAAGTAGAAATATGCTCATTTTATGCCAGTTTAAGCTGAATAGTTTTCCACTGTAAGACATCTTATGATATTAGAAGACTCTTTGCAGTGTGTTGACAGGAACAGGAGAAGAGAAATGTTAGATGACTCTCAACTCATAGATACTGCTCTGCACCATCATGGTAAGCAGTAAAGTGGAGAAAACATGTTCTTTGTAACTGCTTTATAACTGCTGTAGTGTTAGCTTTTACAGCACTCAGCAAGTTTATTTCCTTTGCTTCTTAGCTGTAGATCAGCTGTACTGGCTAATGTATTCAGCTTGTGCTAATATACTCTCTTCACTGCAATAATACATTTCTAATTTTCCCCTTTTGAGTTAGAATATCTGAAGAAGCCAAAAGAAATGCTTCCTTTTTTTGGTGCAGCTTAGAGCATTGTCATTAGCAGGGTAGTTTTGATATCTCATGCTTTCAGAGCCAAGGTCCAGAAAACAGTTATGGAAAATTAATTGGGTTATAAAAAAAATCATAAAACCAATAACATATACATCAATTTAAAAAAAAAAGTTTTTGCAGTTGATTTCCAGTGCTTTTTTTTGCTGATGTAGATTAGCTTTGTTAAATTTTATGAGAAATATTTTTTTGGGCATCATAACGCCGTTCCCGTTATGAGAAATAAATTAAAATATGTATGTATTCGTCAATATACACTGTACATATTGGCTGTGTTAATAATTTAATAAAAGGAAGCCCATGGTCATACATAGTTCAGGACAATGCGGTTTGATCTACCTTGGAGCTAGGAGACATGTTATTTAAGTTGATTGGGTAAAATGTGGGAAGAATTGGTATAAGTGAGGGAGGAGTGATTATATAATATTGGTACTTTATATAAAGGGTAGTCCCCACTTTTTCTTTCAGGTGGAGCTTGGTTACACAGTATAATAACTACTGTACATTTGTGGATAGTCTTATTGCCAATCTGAAGAAGGAGGCATTAATTAGGGGGCTTGACTGGTTATCCTCTATTTTGCCTCTTCTTCTATTGCCTTTAAATGCATCCCCTGCTCTTCCAGTCCTTCATCCTGCTCCCCCAAAGCTCCTGGAGACCCCATCCAAACCTCAAAGGCGTTCTAGATCTCCTTACGGATGCGGTGGCTGCCATTACTGGATGCCCCAGGGTGGCTGAAGGTGTGAGGGGAGAGGAGGCTGTCAGGCCTATATAAAAAATGGCCTCCGGGTGCATAAAAAAAGAGAGGTGTGGGACATTTTTTAGCATCATAACTCCTCAAAAAATCTACTACACAAGCTAAGAACCATCACCACGCTGATGAGAAGCAGTAACCTTGAAACAGCTGTATGTGGGTAGGATTCCTAGCTTGTGTATAATTTACCCTGAGCTGTGCTCAAAGCTGTGTAACATAGCAGGCATATGCTTAATGGCATTCATGTTTAAAATGGTAATGGATTACCAGAGGGAAGCCTTTATTGGCACATTTGCAGTGTAATAACTGTATTTCTCAGAATTTTGAACAGGAAACAAGTTTTTTAACTTTTTTTAGATGTTCAAATGTGAACACAAATGTACTATTAATTCATTAAATGTGATATATATATATATATATATATATATATATATATATATATATATATATATATATATATATTATAATTGCAGTTCATTTAGTTCTTTTATGTTCCATTAGAGGTCTACCGCAGTACGTTACTGAAAAGCTTTCCATCTTCACCACTAATTGCACTTACTCATGTGAGAATTATTCGGTATACTGTAACGGAACAGAAAGCTGCTTGAACTAGTCACAAAGCTGAGTTAAATATAAAAGAAAGGGGTAGACATGTCAAAGAGATGCAGGAATTTAAATCGTATGTGTGAAGAATCTTTCCATAAAAACTTTAATCATATTAGTCTTGTAGCATGAGTTCTATATAAAAGTGCTACAAGAAAGTAACATGTTCACTTTGTTGGCATATTGACCCAGAACATATACCGAAATAGCATTTCCAGGTATACTAAAACTACACTCATGTTCTATTTAGTGAAGTTCATATTGTGCATACCAAAACCATTCAGGCAGGGCGGACAAGGCCTTCGAAAATGGTACAGTTATACTCTATATATCAGTAACATAGGGAATTTGTAAACACATTTTAAAAATGTAACCTGTTCCAACACGTGTATGTATAGGGCACTTAGCTTTGACCACAGGTGCAAATTCTGGGGAAAAAAATGTACACCCTCTACCAAGGGTCCCCTTTCAATCTGGAGCCCTGGACAAATCTCCACTTTGTACATATGGCAGAGTAAGCCAGGAAAGCTATGCAAGTAAATAAAAAATAAACAAACAATGTAAAATAAAATAAATAAATGTATACATACACTATATGTTTTTATAGCTTGTTTGATAAGAAAAAGGTTTGTGGTGTATAGTCTGTGTATATGTGTGGATAAAATGCATTTCTTTCGTTAGAGTCAACAAATCAGCACATCACAACTTGTTTCATCACATAGTTAGTTTCTTTGCAATGTTTGAAATATAAACAGTTAGTGTAATAATTATATTGTATGAAAGGTCCAGAGAACTTTAACAAATGTTTATAGTTTCCGTAGCATAAGATATTATTATTTTTTAACATTTAGTCTTCATGTCTAGAGAACCTTAAAACAGATTATTAGTTTCCCTAGTTTGCAAGTCTAGAGAATCTCTCTTTACAGTTCCAAAATGTCTTGCACACGGTAAGACGAACACTGCAAGACAAACACATCACAAGCTTTCAACCACCAGCATTAAAAGACAATACATCGTCCAGTTCCAAACAAATATTCAGAAATGGCATTGTAATAAATATAAACATTTGCCCAAGTAAGCCGCAAAGTCGGCAATAATATAGCAAAACAGGCCCTAGAGAGATTTAATGATAACTTATAATGTGTAGATTGTAACAATGAGGTTCCCTATGTAGGGCCTTTATTATATTAATTGAATTGTGGATAGATGTTATAATAATATACCAAATGGAAGATCGATTACTCACTAGAGACAAAAGGTTTTTTTATCTATTGTTTTTTAAACTGGGATAGTATATTCCATTAGAAAATCAAATAACAGTGGATAATTTGTTCTAGATAATACCTGTTTTATTTAAGTACTCTATTACCTAGTATTAATAATAATATGTGTTAAGAGTTGAGAGGTTTAGGTATTTCTTAGGTTCCTGGCACAGGAGTATTTTATTTGTCCTGCTATTTATTGGATATAACTATTAGCCAGATTTGGGGCTTCAACTGGTGAGCCTTCCAGGCAGGAGGAACCACCAAGGTCACAGACCTGCTCTGCTCACTATCCCTTTTCTTGAATGGAAGTTGTATACAGGTATTGTTTTGCATGGTGATTGGGCACAAAAAGGATATGCCCTAGTTGAGAAATTATATTGTGTATAACTGTTCCTTTTTAATCTTTGCACCATGGTCTTTCTTGATAATGAATAAATAGAGATGTTTTAATAGTCATTCCTAATATTTTCTTGTAATGAAAACAACAGTCTTTATTATATAAATTGGTGTAAAGCAACCAGGAAGCAAACTTATTTTTGTAAAAGGACACAGAAATACCTTATGTTATGCAATGTATTTATAGTAGCCCTTTATAAACATTCCAAAAAAACTTGTTTTATTGGAAGACATATTTGTATTAACAGTATCAGAGTAGCAGTAGCTGTCATCAGTGCATCCTAATTGTATGTCAAATTAACACTGTGTGCACCATTTCTCAAAATGACTGATGTGTTGCTGTTGCTTCCACTTAAAAATAAATCACCGAAAACAGCTGAACAACATCAGGTAGAGGCTTGAAAGTCTTGTGGCGAAGTTGTTAACATTTTTTAAACTGATCAAGGATTGATATTGTACTTTTTAGTCATTTTTAGTCCTCCAACAAAAAAAGCACAGGTAATGAGATTCAGGCTTTGACTGTCACACTGATTATATTTTAGATTTATTGGTTTCTATACTCACTCTTTATGCCTACCTCTCAGTTGTCTCTCTGCATGATAATTACCTCTGATATAAGAGGGTTGGGATCAAATGTAAGAACTCCTTTTTTCACATTAATATTTTTAATTTCAAATAAGTCTTTACGCTTACCTCTTAGCCATTTCTCTTTATAATTACTTCTAATGTCAGATGTTGTGAGATAAAATCCAAGTTCTCACCCTTTTTTTATATTAATACTAGCGAATTGCCCGTCAAAAAATTAAAGCAATGAAATCGTAAGTGAGCTAATGCTGTTTTTTGTGTACTACTGAAATATATAATACATTAATAAATGAATATACTTTACCTATTGTGAAGCATTGTGTTGAAGAGCTGCGAATCTGTTTTGATGTTGCTGCAGCATTAGTGGTGTGGAGCTGCTGTGTAAGCGTGCTGAATGTGTGCAGTGTAATACTGTGCGTGCGCAAGACGAAACCGTTAGCTTAGTGGTGTACTTCCGCATTGGCGTAAAATGGCGGGTTATCTGTAGTATGCGTCTTTGCGGATTATCCGTAGGTGCTTCGTGGTGTTTCGCGAGTTTCTTGTGGTGTTTTGCGTGTTGAGAGTGCTGTAGCCTCGTTTTCGTTTTGTTTGTCGGCCATTTTTTCTCTCGCTTAGCGATTTTACTAGGGTCTAAAGTGTTTTATTTTTATTTAAATGAAGGTGTAACTTGGTTTTTTGAGGTGCTGGATGGTTCCTGTTGCTGTAGGTAAGCTTTTTATGTGTGTGTTGTGTGTATTTAGTGTGTTTTAAATGTTTGTATGTCGGCGTGTTGCGTCCGATGTTTACGAGGTTGTAATGTCTGGTAACGTGTCTCCTATGGTGTTTGCGTGTGTAGCCTCGTTTTCTGTGGTATGCGTCTTTGCGGATTATCCGTAGGTGCTTCATGGTGTTTTGCGAGTTTCTTGTGGTGTTTTGCGAGCAAATTTTTTAGTGTCTAAACTCTTTTATTTTGAGTGAAATGAAGGTGTAAGTTGCATTTTTGAGGTCCTGGATGCTACCTCTTGCTGTAGGTAAGCTTTTTATGTATGTGCTGTGTGTATGTATTGTGTTTTTAATTTTGTAATGTTCGCGAGTTGCGTCCGAGTGTTGCGAGGCTGTAATGTGTGTTAACGTGTGTCGTATGTTGGTTGCGTTGGTCGTAAAATTTAGCGAGTGTCGTAATTGGTGTGTCGTGTAGTTTGCGTTGCGACGTGAAGTTTGCAAAGGGTCGCGGTTGCTGGCATGGAGCGCCTTTGGCGCTCCATGCCAGCCACCTGGGCCCTCGCTTCGCGAGGTCCTCAGTTGCTGGCAAGGAGCGCCTGCGGCGCTCCATGCCAGCAACCGCGGCCCTCGCCCACTGCCCTCGCTTCGCGAGGGCCTTGGCTTGCTGCGCGAGCCGCGGCCCTCGCTTGGCGAGGCCCGTAAGCGTTAGCAACAACTCGCATGCTCACAACTATATATGTGACTAGCGAATTGCCCATCAAAAAATGACGGCAATCAAATCGTAAGGTAGCTAATGCTGTTTGGTGTGTAATAGTAAAATATATAATAGATGAATAAATGAATATACTTTACCTATTTTGAAGCATTGTGTTGAAGAGCTGACAATCTGTTTTCATGTTGCTGCAGCATTAGCGGTGTGGAGCTGCTGTGTAAGCGTGATGAATGTGTGCAGTGTAAGAGTGTGCGTGCGCGAGACGAAACCGTTAGCGTAGTGGTGTACTTCCGCATTGGCGTAAAATGGCGGTTTATCTGTGTTATGCGTCTTTGCGGATTATCCGTCGGTGCATCGTGGTGTTTTGCGAGTTTCGTGTGTTGTTTTGCGAGTGTGTTGTAGCGTTTTACGTGTTGAGAGTGCTGTAGCTTCGTTTTAGTTTTTTTGTCGGCCATTTTTTCTATCGCTTAGCGATTTCATTAGTGTCTAAAGTGTTTTATTTTTATTGAAATCAATGTGTAGCTTGGTTTTTTGAGGTGCTGGATGGTTCCTCTTGCTGTAGGTAAGTTTTTTATGTGTGTGTTGTGTGTATTTATTGTGTTTGAAATGTTTGTATGTCGCCGTGTTGCGTCCGATGTTTGCGAGGTCGTAATGTGTGGTAACGTGTCTCGTATGGTGTTTGCGTGTGTAGCCTCGTTTTCGTTTTGTTCGGCGGCCATTTTTTCTCTCGCTTATCAAAGTTTTTATTGTGCAAACTCTTTTATTTTGAGTGAAATAAAGGTGTAAGTTGCATTTTTGAAGTCGTGGATGCTACCTGTTGCTGTCGGTAAGGTTTTTATGTATGTGCTGTGTGTATGTATTGTGTTTTTAATTTTGTAATGTTCGCGAGTTGCGTCCGAGTGTTGCGAGGCCGTAATGTGTGTGAACATGTGTCGTATGTTGTTTGCGAGTGTCGTAATGTGTGTGTCATGCTATTTGGGTTGCGACGTGAAGTTTGCGAGGGTCGCAGTTGCTGGCATGGAGCGCCTTTGGCGCTCCATGCCAGCAACTGCAACCCTCGCTTCGCGAGGTCCTCAGTTGCTGGCATGGAGCGCCTCACCCAGGGCCCAGACCCTTCGCGAGGGCTGCGGGCTCGCTACGCGTGACCCTGCTTATTCCCTCTGGCCTTTACCCTGGTACCATATGATACTGGGCTACTTCTAGTACAGGCATCCCTGATATTATAAGTAACAACAAATTAAATATAAAACTAAATCTAAAATGTTCCAATTAATGCCACACAAAATGGTGTAAAACCTAGTTAATGCTGGGTCCAAGCAGGAAAAAAACGCTAACTACAAATATTTATCACTCAATACTTTTAGAATCAGTTTCAACAAGGAAAACACTTTTTCCATAGGCTTTTAAACTGCTTATTTAATGGTGCAAAGCATGTTCTGTGACTACAGTGGCCCTTCAAATAAAGAGAGAAAAATAAATCTACCTGAATGCATGCTAGGAAAAGTCTACATAGTAAACTATTTTCAAAAGGACTGTAAACTAAAATTGTAAAGACGAACATAATAAAGGCAACTGTGTCAGTGAATTCAGGAAGTTTATAACTTTATATCTAGCATTAAGCAGATATAAAAATAAAGTATATGTAATAGAAAAGCATATATTACTATTATAAACTTGCTGCAGGTCTTCAGTATGTAGCTGCTCTCAAAATCCATCAGTTTTACTGCTTAATTACATTTTTAATAGGAAAAACAAATAACTTTTAGTAAAAATATAAAATAAAAATCAGGCTCAAGGGGATCTGCCTTAAAACAAAGCTAAAATAAATAGGTAACGTTAATTTGCTATGTAAGGTAAACTATTATATTCACATGAGGATAGAGCAAACAATAAATGAAAACCTTTTAATATTCTGTTAAACAAAGCTTTTTTTGCAAACATTTGCAAAGCCTGCAGAATATTCAAGCACAAAACTAACCTTTTGAAAGAAAACTTTTTTTCATATTGGGCTGAATGTTACTCTGATATGACTTTGCCATGTTTGTTTTGCTGTAACTTGTCCTCACGTTGCTTTAATCACATTTTCCGATATATCATGGCTGTGAAACGTATTCTTTGTCAGTGTCATGAATTAGTTTAGAAAGACGACACATTACAGTTGTCAGGTCTGTCATTTTATTTGAACTGTTTGGTTGTAAATGTAATTCCCAACAGCTGAAAAAAATGAAAATGTTATTACAAAAGATCAATGTACAAAGTATGACAATGTCTCTTTGATGTTTGATATTCTATTCATGTCATAAATATCTCACATATAAAATTTAGCCGCACCTGGCAAAGACAGCTATATTGCAAAAAAGTAAATATTTAACATAGTTTCTCTGATGTGAACAATTATTATTTTATGCCTTCATACAAAAATTCACATTTCTTTTATGTCATGCACTCAGGGCAATTTTTAGGTGAGGTGATATGTAAAACAGTCGCAGCAAACGGCCTTCTACATCTATGTCTCCAGCCATTTACTACAATTAGCAATACAAATAGACCAAATATGCATTGTATTGCAATGTAAATCGTATGTAGTGCAAGAGCCCAAAAAAATCTGGGAGGATATAGATTAAAGAAACAAAAAGGGTGATTCTGAGTGGTCCACCACAAAATAAATATAAATTAGCATGTGTATCAATCTTTTGGTTCAGGCCTTTTCCTCTGTAATATGCTCCCCCCAAGGCCTTTATTCCCCTGTTCTAGGTTGTAGGAGCCAAATTCTCTGCCATAGCTGAACCTGTAGTACCAAAAACAGGCAGAGCTGAAAGAGCAGACACCCGCTTCACACTAGCTCTGCACACTCACAAAATAAAGTTTGCCATCTTCCTGCCCCCCTAATTGTATAATATGTACCCCCACCATCTCCCCATGTTCCTAAGTTCATACATGAGTCATGATTTCTGTACAAACAGAAGTCACCATTTAACTTGGACTATTATTACTAATATGATATTTATTGCTGATATAATAAATCTCATAGCAAAATGATCTGTATAATTTTCCGATATCTTAAGTGCAAAGCAGTTAATTAATAAGGACTTATAAGAAATGTGAACTGTAATAGGTTGTGGATAGCTAATACCAGACAGACATGATTTGTCTGCTTGTTAGCATCAGAAGACACTGGTAGTGTGAAGCACCTCCCCCGGCCATGGGTGTGGCTTTAGGTCAGAGCTGTTCAAGATGCCAGCTATCATGAGGGAGACCAGGAAGAAAGGAGAAGGTGAGAAACTGTTACTGAGAGATTCTTAGAAGCAAGTGTAAATTTGATATGGCAATTGCACTGAGTATAAAATTCATTAAGTAACCTAGTTAAATCATTCATATAAAAGAAAAAATGCCTAAAGAGTCCCTTCAACTTATTTCACTTGAACTTAAAGCAATACAAATGCTTTCAGTTCTTCATCCAATCAAGTGGAGTTTTTATTGTAGAACATACCACAAGTTATTTTATTTTATTTTATATATTTTTTAATTAATTCATAATTATGAAACAAATGTTTTCAATTATTTTAGCGGTATAATTTGAAGGAAATGTTCTTTGTTGGAGGTGCATCATAAATAAATAATAATCACACAAATGTGTTGGGTGTCATTAACCAATGATAAAAATTGCTGTAACCTTAGACAGGGCTGGATTTATTATTAGGCAGAGTATGAAGCTGCCCAGAAGACATGTTCCAGTACTGAAAAATAAGAGGGGGAGGGGGGGGGGGGGTAGCAAAGGTCCTTTCTGATTGGTTGCAGTGTGCTGTACATCTAGAATTTATAGTTATTCTGTTGATATACATTGTATACTATATATGCAAAAAAATGACAACTACCAATATTCAAAGGCAGCCTGACATTGCTCTGTGGTCAGGTGCTCAGCTAAAAATGCTCTACTAAATGTGAGGAGTAAATTAAAATAGTATTGAAGAGCTGAAGAGAGGAAAGATGAAGAGTATTGAGACAATCCCCAGCGAGTCACAAAATAAGTATACTGTAACTGGTACTTTCTGTGACTATCAGGTTCAAATGGATGCTCTTGGAAGTGTGTGGCCTAAGGGAGTGTCAGCAGCATGTGGTCCCATATGAGGTTAGATGTCAGCATTGAGCATGCACAGCTATAAACTTAACAAGGAGGACTATGTGCACAAAGGCAAAAATGGTGTTGCATGCATGGCATGCACAGAGGCACCTTTAATCTCACTGCCTAAAGGCACCAAAAATGTAACCCCTGAACTTAATATATTTATTTTATGAATACAAATCTCAAAGGAGTTTTTTTCTGTACTAGCAACTACTTAACAAACAAAGTATCAGCTGTTTGAAAATAATAAAATTATTTGGCCATAAAAATTGCAAAAGTGTCTATAAGAGTTTTACAATTACTGGCTAACTTAACATGAAGGTCACTTCTTCAGGCAATTTTTTTTCACAGTAGCATTTTTCAAAGGTAAAATAGTACATTTGCTATTCTACTACATATCATTTCATAATCCTTTATGTTTAAAAATCCTTAGAAAAATAAGGAAATTGAATAAATAATCCTTCATTATTTATACAGCCATGACACTATTACAAAGCTGTTGATATACATTTTATTTCCATGTTTTCTTTAAAAGTGACCTTCAAAGGTTGGCCTGGATATATTTAGGTCTTTTTAACTTCTGCAATGTGACTTGTTTAGAAACATATTTTGCATTTTGGCAATATAGTAATCTGAATAAATCCTTTAAAATATAGTTAATTAACTTGTGTATCCGTATTTATACTTGATATTTCACTGAGCAAGATAAGAGGACTTTTTGACATAAAAAAACAAAGTGCAGAACTTTTTTTATGTTATTATTTCTATTTAATTTACTTGTGATATTTTATCACAAATGTACTATTTTGATTACTTTAAAATATTTTTTATAATTTATGAAAGAATTCTACTGTTCCTGTTAAACTCACTTTTTAAGGTATAAATATTTAAGTTTTGATGACTGTTTTTTTCAAGTTTTGATGACTGGGTTGTGGCATTGCCACATTATTATTAAGCAATAGTGTCATAGCTAAAAAGCAAAGCACATCACATAATATTACATAATAACATATAACATAAGAACAGATTGGATTAAATGAAGGACAGGGAAGGCCGATTTATAGTGTATTTATGGAGACACTACTCTATACATTTTATAGTTTATTAGGGAGATTAATTAAGCCATTATATGGATGAATATGGGTTGCCCTTGGCTGCAAGACATCCTAAATATGCATCACAGCCCTGTAATGAGTTTGCTGTAATGAGTTGGGATTTACCACAATCCATTACAGCTGAATCACCCCCATATAAACAATGTTAAACAGTATACATTCCTGAATAGAAAGGGGTCTACCTGAAATTGTTCAAAAAGAAAACAAATTTACATAAAATATTATTTGTATAACAGATTTTGGTTTCTGACAAATGGTAATACAAATCCAGATTTTAAATAAAACATATCAATGGTATGGGGGAGGACAGAGAATACATGCAAATGAGGGAATAGGGGCAAGTGAGAAAACATACAATATGGAGATGGGCAACAAAAGAAAAAAAAGAGACTAGAAATGTGATTAGAATTGAACCTAGGGAACCATCTAGAGTGATGCCCCTGTTCTACTGCCACCATAGGTCCCATACTTCTTGATATTTGGAAAAACTGGAACTGGTTTCAAATCATTTGTTTTCTGCTGCTAAGATACAAATGTAAACACATACAAAAAGAGGGAACTTTATTTACATTCTAATAAAAAAAACAGAAAAAACACTGACCTGACCTCGAGCCTCATTCAATTCCAGGCTCGAAACTCGATCGCAGGCATCCAAATGCCTGCGATTGAGTTGCGGGCTCCCAATGCTCTAGTTTTGCGATGCTATGCAATTGGCCAGGCCCGCAAGTTAGGGGCCGATATCGAAAATTGGAAACCATTGTCATCGGACGTAGCATTTGCAGGCTTGAACATGTTATGGGAGCAAGCCCGTTACTCCCGATGCAGAAACAGCCAATGGAAACAGAGGTCATTATCATGACCAACCTCCAAGCTCGTAACTCGTAAGTGAAGCCTATAGGACTTTGAAGAAATGGAGGTTAGATTTTCAAAGTCCTGCGGGCTTGGAGGACTTCACATTGATTGCCATGATCGATATAACACAAAAATTGAAAATTAAAAAAAGTATTGGAGAATGTTGTGCTATTATTTCTGTAACGGAGTTGGAACACGAATCCAATATCTCCGCTGGTATACGGTAAAATATCCAAGAAGCACTACAGTCTCACCATCCCCAACCTCCCATACTCAATTGGGAGTCAAAAGAATACTGTCTTTATTTTGTTGTGCAGAGATATATATACACATCTCTTCCCACAGGCAATACACATCCTCCATAGTTGGCCACACAATACACATAGAGGGACAATAGGTGGGTCACACCTCCCTGAGGCTACCTGGCAACTTTGATACAATCAGACATTGATTAGATCATCCTTCCCTTTGTTCCATCTTCACAATGTGAACACTTCACACAATGGACCTCTCTTGCTTATGAAGAGCCCTTGTAATAGGATTATCTATTATGCCAAGGTCTGCAATAGTCTGGGCTAATATTCTGCAGAGCATAAACCAACATACATACAGTATAACAGTAGGATCATATTTTAACCATAATAATTAAATAACCATAAAACAGGGTAAAACAGTGATGGGTTCCATTACAATTTCTAAGACTTAACATCATGTTAACTTGCGACCTCCACTTGCGACCCCGGATCTCCTGAAAGCCTCAATTGAATGAGGGTTCTTTTCTGGTAATAGTACAATAAAGGTGCTTCCTATAATACTAAGCTCAATTGTCAATTGCACTTGCTTAAACATTTGACTAATATCAATGAGTGTCTAGGTATATAGTATAGAGTTTTTTCATAGTAACATAGTTACATAGTAATTGAGGTTGAAAAAAGTCCCCCAGTCCATCAACCTTTTAAGATCTCCTCTGATCTGAAGTTTAATTGTTAAGTGATCCAGAGGAAGGCAAATAGAAAAAAAAACAAAACAAATGAAACTTTGCCAATTGTCTCAAAAAGGGAAAAAAGTTAATTCCTTCCTGACCCTAGATATTGGCGATCAGATTCCTCCCTGGATCAATACTCCTTCTCTATTTAACCAGGATTGCCCTGTATGCCCTTTTTATTTAAAAATATATACAATCTCTTATTAAAGTTATCTATCAAATCAGCTTTCACTACCTCTTTTGGTAGAGAATTCCACAGATTAACCAATTCTTACAGTGAAAAACCCTTTCTTTAAGGTGGAATCTTTTTGCTTCTAACCTCAAAGGATATTCTCTTGTCAGTTGAAAACCTCTTGGCACAAAAAGTCCACTAGACAAACAGCCCTATTAAATTCCCTCAAAGCTGAAAACCGTAGCCCGTAACATGGCTATTAAATTGGTCCCTTAAAGCAATTGGAAAAAAGGCTACAGGACGTGAAAATTTGAACTGCGCTCCCGCAAATCCTTTGCTCTATCAAACCCATAACTGTTATGTTCCAATCACGCTATTAAATTGCAACAAATTCACTGGTGTTCAATCCCGTAACCAGCAAATGGAGCCAAAAAATCTACAGGTACTAGAGAGGACCCGCAAGTTTTTTAAAGTCCTATCCGTAGCACTATAAATGCAAATGTACACACACTACTATACTTATAGGTAAAGGGAAAGTGATGTTAGGTATTACAATTAATAGCACAACATTCTCAAGTTAGCAAATATGCAATATAAAATGCTTCATTTTTAGTTTAATATCCGTGTTATATTGATCCCGGTAAGCAATGTGTTAATACATGTAATGGAACTTGCATGGACTAGAATATCATATTTACAGCTTTACCAATATTGCATTATATGTGGAATGTGGCTCCGCTCGAAACTCGTAATTGAAGCCCGTAAGGGTTTGAAATCCAACCTCCTTTTTTCAGTGACCTAATGATGAGGATCTCTGTTGCCATTGGCTCCATCTGAACCCGTAACTACGGGTTCGACTGATTGATCATGTTTACAACCGCACATCCAACCTGCAACAAATAGTTTATGGGTTTGTGTCTCAAGCCCATAACTCACGACATGGTCTAATTTAAGAGCTCTGTAACGCAGCCGAATTTCAAGCCTGCAGGCTTTGCTGGCTTGCCGATGCTGCTATGGGCTTCAAATTTAATGGGGATGAAAGCCTTATATTGACCATGCATGTATTTATATATATATACAGTAATCATATCCCCTCTTAGACACCTTTTTTCTAGAGAAAATACGTTTGGTTAGTCTTTCTTTATCCCATCCATTCCCCTTATCAGTTTTGTTGCCGTTCTCTGTACTTTTTCCAGCTCTCAAGCTCTCCAGCTGTCCTTTTTATGATGTGGTACCTAAAATCTTACTCCATATTTCAAATGAGGGCATACTAGGGATTTGTACAGTGACAGAATTATATTTGCTTCCCTTGCTTCTATACCCTTCCTAATATATGCTAATATTTTATTTGCCTTTGCAGCTGCTGCTTCGCTTTAAACACTGTTACCTAAGTAGTTGTCCACAAGCACTCCCAAATCCCTTTCAATATCTGATACCCCTACATTTACTCCATTAAGATTAGTTGCAGGACTATTTTCTTTCTTAAATGCATAACTTTACACTATTCATATTAAATCTCATCTGCCATTTAGTTGCCCATTTCTCTCGTTTATGCAAATCTCTTTGGAGGGAAAGCACATCATTATCAAATTCAAATACCTTGCACAACTTTGTGTCATCAGCAAAAATGGAGACAATATTTTCCAGTGGAACTTCATAGTCATTAATTAATATGTTAAAAAGGAGAGGACCTAATACTGGACCCTGAGGAGCCCCACTGAGCACATTAATCCAATCTGAGTATGTTCCATTTACAACAACCTTTTGCTTCCTATCTTTTAGCCAGCTCTTAATCCATGAACAGATATTTACCGCAATTCCTGTATGCCTTAGAACTGTAGTCTTCCATGTGGCACTGTATCAAAAGCCCTTGCACAATCCAAAAAGACTACATCCACTGAGTTGCCTTCATCCAAGTTCCTACTAACCTTCACATAGAAACTAATTAAATTTGACATGACCTACTCCTCATAAATCCATGTTGACTCCTACTTATAAATCTGTTCAAATAGACATATTCCAGTATATTATCCCTTATTAACCCTTCTAAAAGATTTCCCACTACAGTAGTGAGGCTCACTGGTCTATAATTCCCCAGATTTGCTAGGTATCACAAATGCTATTCTTCAGTCATCTGCTAGCAACCCTGTATTGAGTGAATCTTGAAAGAATTAATATAATGGTTTGGGTATTACAGAACCCAGTACCCTTGGATGTATTCCATCAGAACCTGGAGCTTTATTAACGTTTAGTTTTTCTAATCTCTTTTGGATTTCTTCCTGCGTTAACCACTTATTTGGTGGTTATGCCCCATTATGTTGCGTTGTCCTAACCATTGGTAAATCCCTACAGAAGAAAAGAACCTAATTAGCTCATCTGCCTTTTCCTGGTCACTAATTATCAGGTGGCCTGTTTCATATTGTAATGTTCCTATAGCTTCCTTCCTGGCCTTCTTCCCATTATTATATTTAAAAAATATTGTATGGTTAGTCTTACTCTCCTTTACAACTCATTTTTCATTTGCAATTTTAGCCAGTCTCATAGCCATTTTGAAAGCCTTGTTGATTTCCTTGTACTCACGCAAGGCAGTCTCTGTTCCTTCATGTTATATGCACTGTAATAATGTATTTGTGTTAGAAGTAGGCCCTAGGATGCTAGAATTATCTTAAAAATACTGCAGTCACTTATGTGACAAAGGGTTAATCTTCTGTTGGAAGTTATATGGCTCGGCGATTGGCCACGCATAAACCCTCTGGCTGTAGTCATGAAGGGGGAACCTAGTTTTATGGCACTGTAAGATAAGAGAAAAATACAGACCTGAGTTATTACTGACCTAAACAGATAACCCTGGATAGAAAATGTGCAATGATAACAAGAAAGCCAAACCGCACTATGCATCTGGAAATCATGTGGGTGGGGGTATGGCAAGGTATTTGCCCAGGGTGGGCTAGAACTGGGGGGGGGGAGTTTTGTGGTGTTTTTATATATCTCTGTAACAATTCATTCTCCATACACTAAATTCTGGTGTGGTCTAATATCTCTGCAGTCTCATTCCTGATGTCCGGATCTAAATAGCTAGGGTGCTGAGATGAGAACAAAGTCACAGCCTATAACTGGTCCCTGTAAGCTAAAGCAGGAAAAGTAGGGGTGCATGGACCCCTCAGTTTTTGGGTTGTGACATTGTCCATTTATGTTCAGTATTTTTACATGTCAGTTTTAAAATTGAGAGTTTTTGTTGGCCCCTTACACTTTTGCAAATGAGACTGTGTTGTGATCATTTTTTATTTCAACATTTTATACCATATCAATATTATTTGTGATGACTAAATACAAGATAGTCTCATTTATAGTAGGGTCTTGTATAACCTGGGCCAGATAATGATCCCTGAGTGTACTCAAGAATCTGTCCCCTTAGCTGAACTGCTGGTCTCTTTCATCCAGTTTACTTGAGGATAGTTAAAATCCCCCATTGATAAAACGTGCCCATGCTTAGCTGCATTTCCAACAATAATTGCAGTTCCTCACTTTCAATTATATTTGGAGGTTTATAACACACTCCTACCAATTTTCTTTTGGAATTTGCTGCTCCGCTATATAACTCTACCCACAAACTTTCAACATTATTGCTAGTTCTAGCATAAATATCTTCTCTGACTATAGGCTTATTCAGGCTTAACATACAGACAAACCCCTTAGCCTCTTTTACCATTGCCCCTATCTTTCCTAAATAGGTTATAACCATCCAGATTAACAGTCATGAGATTCATCCCACCACGTTCCAGTAATGCAGATTAAATCCCATTTCTCATTAACTGCTAATAATTCTAACTCACTTATTTTTCCTGGCAAGCTTCTGGCATTCGCAAACATACACCTTATGTTATGAGTTTGTAGTTTTGAAGTGCCTGCTACTATACTTGAGTTAGCTCATTCCTTACCCCCTCTATACTTTACCATAATGCTTTTATCTAGTCTCTCCCCCACCTTTTAGGTTAAAAACTCTTCCAGCCTCTTTACCATCCTATCCCCTAGCACACAAGCTCCCTCATCATTAAGGTGCAATCCATCCCTGCTATAGAGATTGTACCCAAGTGAGAAGTCAGCCCAGTGCTCTCGAAACCCAAACCCCTCCTTAATGCACCAGCTCATTCGGTCTGCCTGGGCTAGCACGTGCCACTTGTTTTATCACTCACACCAGGCTTATTGCCTAGTTCTCTAAAGTCATCCTTTAGGCCACTCCATCTTCCACTAACTTTGTCATTGGTACCAATATGTACCAAGACCACTGCTTTACTTCCAGCCCCTCCCAATAATTTATCTACCCGATCCACAGCATGCTAAACCCAAGCACCTGGTAGACTGCAAAGTGTTCGCTTGCTGGGATCTGGGTGACAAATCACCCTGTCTACCTTCCTAATAATAGAGTCCCCTACCACCAAAACCTGTCTTTTGCTCTGCCTATTCTGCCCTCCCTCTCCTCCAGTAGAACTTTTCTCCTGGCTGTTAGATGGAACAGCTCTATCTGTCTATTCCTGAATAGACATCCCAGCAGTTTCACTCAATCTGGCAAATCTGTTGATGTTTGCCAACTCAGAACTGGCCTCATCCTCCTCCTGTTTCCCCTGCTTCCACTTGTAACAATAACCCAACTACCTCCCTGGACATTCTCACTAGCCCCAACTCCACCCTCCATGCTAGGCCCAGCTAAACTGTGCTCCATTTCCAGTGGAGCAATATCACTTAGTGCTGCAATTCTACTCTCCATTTTTTCCTTTGAAAAACAATAGAATAATGTGCTATAAACCCCCCAATTATATTCTTAATGACTTGTAAATAAGGATTCCCAATTCTTTGTAGCTGAGTGTTGTTTTAAAAAAAAGAAATGTTATACTGCCTTGCTGGTTTGCTAAAACGGTGTTTGTACAGATAATTGTTCTTTTGACTTAGCAAATGTATTAATTATTGTAGGACCTATCAGCTAGCTCTTGGGGCACTCCATAGCCCCTCAGATAGGAGGGCTCCATTGTGAAACATAGGTCTTGGTGAGCGTTGATTGTTGGCTATTTTGTAAATTGAGAATCGTTATTTACAAGTCATTAAGAATATCATTTGGATTTGTTATAACCCATTATTCTATTATTTTTCAAAGGAAAAAACTATATACCTAGACAGTCACTGATATTGGCCAAAGGTTTCTTCAAGTGCAATTGAGCATAGTATTATAGGAAGCACATGTTTTGTACTATTACCAGGCAAGTCATTAAAAGGCATTTTTTCTTTTTTTTAGTTAGAGTGTAAATAAAGTTCCCTCCTTTTTAAAGAGTTTATGTAAAGGTTAGTGTTAATCACTGGAACCCACAGTTAAATCATTGCATTACAGTTTTCTAAGATACAAATGCCACAACTTTATAAGTATTTTTTATACTGAGCATGACAAATGCTTTACAAAAGGCTATTTTCAGCTACTGAAATTTTCACAAGCTGCTTTTCCTATCTCTGACAGATGCTAGTTGAACACCTGGAGTGATATGACATGCTTTGTTTATTTGTGAGAGAATCGGCTGCCTAAAATTCACATATGTTTGTAAAATCTGTAAACATGCAAATAAATAGTGTTTATGTAATAAGTATTTCTACTGGACCAATGTATTTTGTGAAGTATGTAATAGACTAAAAACTTTTACAACTAATAATAGAAACAGTTTTAGAGAGTCTTTCTTTAAGGAAGCTCTACTGGTCTCCTGGTACATTCATAGTATACCTCTAAAGTTATACTTGTTGGCCTGTAGATTGAGTGGCAGAGCTCTAATATTATCTTCTTCTCAGCAGTAAAACGGGGTGTACTTCATTGGGGAGTTCAACTGTGATTGTGTGTATGTGTGTTAGTGATGTGTATGAGTGATGTGTGTTTGTGAGTGGGGTGTGTGTGTGAGTGGTATGTGTTATGTGTATGTGTGTCTGATGTGTATGTGTGAGTAAATGCTTACATACATGGCAAAGCACAGGGGCGCCTTAGAGTTAATTGCCCAGGGGCTCCAAAAATGTAAATCTGGTCCTGAATGGAATAGTAAAATCTACTTTTATACTGTTGTTTTACATAGCTTCTGATATTGTTTATTTGTTTGTTAGATCATTCTTCTAAAAAATGATAACAATATTTTTGTCTGGGGGGGCAAATCCAATGAGTCTGTACAGCCGCAAAATAAGTTAAAACAGGAGGTCAGGTGGGTCCCATTGTGAGGTTAGTTTGAATGCAATCTCCAACAGGAGAATATGTTTAAAATAATCTAGAGTGAGGTTTTTACATGGTTTTACATTATTTTAATTAATTAAAATAGGATACATTACAGTTATAATTGAGCTCACAAAATTAAAACTGTATATGAGTACAAGTGTAGAGAGGCCAACATGACATAATAAAGTAATTTGCTGTAGTGATTCTGTTGAAATTTCAGAATATGTTTGAATGAACCCAATTGCGTTATAGCAAAAATAATCTACTTGAGTATTTGCATAGGAAATCAACATTTTGGAAATTTTGGGCACATTATTATTCAAGGATGTTATCCCTCTCCACTTTGGGTACAATTAAAATTGTTCACATTGTCACAGTGTCATTAGAGGCGAATCTGTAGTACACACATCTCAGATAAAAAGTATAAGCATACTAATTTTAATTATAACAAATTAGCATTATGTGCTTAAAAGTTCATTATAACGTTTTAGCATTCTGAAAGTTTTTTCTAAATAATTACATATTACACCTATTTTAAACTGTATATTATTTTGCAATATCAATGAACATTTTCATTAAGAAAAAGTGCATAAAGAAAAACATATATAAAAAGTTAAAAGATAACTTGAACAATGCATAATTAGTCCTTAAATGATAAACAGCTGTAGCAGTAAAGTATACCTTATTTAGGTAATTACCTTTCACACTGCAAACATGTTAATGGATCATAATAAATTGATTACTTCACAATTGTCCTTGAGTAGACAGCTAATTTGTATTTAAAATACTGAGGTATTGTTTGCACTTCAACATGTTGTTGCAATAATTACCCTAGGCAGAACACCATAAACCAAATTTAATATATATTTATATATATATATATATACAGTATAAAAGTATGATAAAAATACTGAGTTTGAAGCTCCATTGAAATTGTATTTTAATAAAGGAGACAGATTTTGACCATGTGAGAAATAGAATTGATATTTATAGAGAGGAAACGGCTAGGAATGGCAGTTATCTCTCACAAAATATCAAGTCTTTTCCGGTCAAGCTTAGCATCATGATTGTTTAGATCCATCAATTACAGAGATATGTACATGTTTTAAAAGATAGGAAATATTCCCAAACTTTAGTGGATAATGAAGTTGTGAGGTTAAGCGGCATAGAGAGAAGCTATTTAATACAGAACAGGGGGAATTCTAAAAACTAACCAAAATACTATTTGTAAGCACTTACTTTAGCAGTCAACAGGTGACAAGTATCATGAGAAAACATTGTGACTTTTTAAGAAATGCCTACCTTAACACTGGGAAATTTAAGGAATTTCCTTTAATTTTGTATAGACATGCTCCTAATATTAGGGTTTTCAGGAATATCCTGCCGTAGATAGGTTCCAGGCAATAGGAGTGTTAAGCGAAACAGCTCTAAATGTGGCAGTTTAACACAGGGAAGATAGGAAAAGAGGAAATCATGAGAAAAACACACAATTTCAATTGAAATTTAAACATTTTTGGACATAATACTAACCCAAACTGAACATTACCAGAAATATAAACTTTAAATTATTGATGTTGAAGCTTCTGGGTCATCCTGTATTCTGTTTTGTTTGGGGGGGGGGACAATGTTTGGCAGGCAAAAACAGTTATAGCAGGGTTTAGCGTTAAACAGGAAATTACAGAAAAGCAGCGCTATAGCTAATCAGAGCTAAAAGGGGTAGCGTTAAGCGGGGTATACCTGTATTTAGCCGGGACTGATGTTGGTCCTGTGTATAAGCCTAAGAGTATATTTTCACTGTCAATTAAAAGTTGCACATTACATTGTTCACATTCTCACTGTGTCATTAGAGATGAATATGTAGTACACTCATCTCAGATAAAAAGTATATGATCAATGCACAACATGTGGACTTAATTATATAGAGGAGACCACCAAGTGAGTAAGTGATCAGATAACACAACACAAGTCCTCAATCCAGAGGAACTTGTTAGAGCTCTCTGTGCCAGATCATATTTAAGAGAAGAGCAATAATCTTAACCAACTGAAAATGTAGTTATTGGAGCAAAATAAAATACATAGACCAGGTAGAGGATGGGACAGAATTGCTAAAATGTTGGCAAGTTTTATGGCTTTTCCGATTAGGTTCTATGACCCCTATGGATCTTCATAGGGAATATGACATCTATTTTTTATAAATCTTGGTTCTGTAATAGATCGGAATTAGCTTTTTTGATGCTTAACCTTTATCAACTTGTTTAATTGACAGATGCATTGATTCTCTCTCATTAATTATTAATCATGTGTTAGCTAAATATAAACACTCATTTGCACCAAATACAATTCAATATATATATATAAATAAACATATATAACATATATAATTGTAAACCCTGGTCCTGCCTAACCCACAATATGAAATAATAAACAGCTGTGGCACTCTTCAATCTCATATTTTAAGTGAACTAGGAGAAACATACCAGCAACATTTGAGGTTTTAGACTTTATAAACATTCATAAATACTGAAGCATTTAATATCACAGAATGTTTCAAAAAGTGTTACTGCAGTCTCCTCTAACAATACCAAAAAGCATTAATTGCTTGCTTATATTGTATATTTTTCACTCACCTACAGACACCTTTTGGGTTTTATAGTCAAGGAAAGCATAAATGCCATAGTTTTAAAATACAATAGGGTTACTTAATAAATCATCATATTTAGCACAATACATTTTAAAGTTCAGATTTCAAATAATTCTCTGCCTTCTCACTGAAAAAGTCCCATTATGCCCTGTGTTTGCCTACAGCTAGTTCCTTTCTATTCTTTTCTCTATTTCACAGTGTCTAGTCACACAATAAGTAATTTATTCTGGAAGGGCAGGCTGATAATATATTGCAAGTAACTGTTATAAAAATGTGTATGCAAGGTTTTAAATTAATGAGTGTCTTTTTGTAAGCGCATTAAAAAAACATATGTGTAAAAAAAAATAACTTGAAAAATTTATATTCAGGAAAATTGTGATATTCACTCATGTAAAAAGCTCTGATCGTTCAAACCTGAGAGATTAATCACAGGCAAGAGATCAAAAAAATCCCTGAAAGAGAAGAGAAATCTTTCCTCGGTAAATCATAGAACACAGCTAACATGAATCATTGAAAAAGGTACCAGCTCTTATGATTTAGGTGACATATTTAAAACAGTGTTCAGAAGATTGACAGTTATAGGTATAAATGATAAAATTATTCGGCGCTGTTATGCTCGCTCTTAGCCATTTCTCATTTTGCATCTGATTACTTCCATGAATTTAATTAAAGGGATAACTGATAGATTCAGACCTTTTGTGACTTGAACAATTTTATATCCTTTAAGTGTTTTTAAAATACTTTATATGTACATATAATGTATTATCACCTTTGGCTTTCTTCAAGATACTGTTTTAAGTATGCTTAAAATTTAATTACATTGTTTAAACTTATTAAAACTTAACTGATGTCTAGCATACATTTTGTAGATATTTTTGTGTTAAATGACTTGATAGCATAGATACTAAAAGAAAGTTACTCTCTACTCTAAAATTGTGGTCATTTTGCTTAAATGAACTATATTTGAAGTATGGTATAATTTAAAGCTGTAGGTAATAAAAAGGACATGTAATTGTAATTATATAAAATGTATTTTCTTAAAAAGTTATATTATAGCTTTCATTTTTTTGTCAGCCACTCTGTTCCCTGCTCTCATCTATGTAATGTAGTGTATGATCCATTGCAAGTTACTCCTTCAGGGTTTGCACATGCTCAGACTCACTCTGGCAGTTGATTTTTTTATCTTTTTGGTAATGCACAGCTTCCTATGAAGTACATATAGTTTTAAACAATACTTTATTTGTAATATGTGCTCTGTCCCTTTAAAAATGTATTGAATTTGCAAGTAATAATTCCCATAAAAATCTTTACAGAGCTTTAATATTTATTATGTAAAAAAACAGTAGAAACAAGGTAAATTCAACAGAGATAAAAAATAAAAATCTTTTTCTCTCTTGATCAGGTAAAAGATAGCCCAAAATATTAGATTTTTATAATCTTTTGGTTCAATGTTTCTAATCACAAGTATTACATTGCAAGTCAGAAAAGTTATTCTAAAAGTCAAGAAAAGTTTCTGTAAAAGCAAATAAGAAGATGCATTTCAATATGTAAAAAAACTAATTTCGTTTAGCTGTAATTGTGTTTGTCTTGCTATTACTTTCTTCTGAAAACATGTCTGACACATTATAGGCAATATCTCTTAACTCAATTCAAACTACAGTAGATAGAAATTAACTGAACCATTACAAAATGTTACAGAATCACATAGTCGTAAAATGCCCCTGTGCAGCATACTGTATATATACCCTTTGCAATTAAGAACTCCTAATGCTGCAACAACACTTTATAGACTCTTTAAAGTTTCACTTTAACACAACTTTAATGTCTTAAGTGTCTGCATTAAAGCCTTTCAGTATTTCCTCTCCATCTCCCACAGCAGAAATTAAATCAGTTTTAATTTATTTTATTTGCTAACACTGTGAATATAATTATTGCTGTAGAGTCTTTTTAATTGTTTTCAACTCAAAGCTGGTCTTTAAGTTGCAATAGACATCCAGTTCTGCACTGCTTATATTCCCCTGTTCACTCTGACAAAGCATCATAAATCCAGGTATTTAGGTTTATTGAATTTTTAAATGAGGTGATTAGTCGGCGTACGGATGAATGAATTGATGCAAGGCAAAATGAATTTTATGATTTACCATAGCTTGCATGATCCCTTGGAACTATTCAGTAGAAATTGTTAAAAAATAAAAAAGCACAATTGGTAATCAACTTGGTAAAATTTGTTCAAATAAACCTCCAGTAACACTCTAAATAAGTATGTGATATACACTATTAATTTTTATTACATATGTAAACCATGTGGGGGGATGAGGGGTTACTGAGCAAGGTATTTCAATTAAACAAAATAAAACTTCACTTATTGATACTCTGAATTTTGGCAAACTAATTTTATGTTCAGTATATTTGATATAAACAGAATCAAATGGATAAAGTGCCTTATTTTTCAAAGCAGTGCTGATTTTTCTGGACTTTGCAATGCATTCATAAAGCAGGCATGTAGTTCATGAAAATATACTGCAAAATGATTGTAATATATTTCATAAAACATTATATAATGTGTGCCAGTTTTATGGATGCTAACGAAATATCTAATCTATATTCCATGACACAAAGCATGCTTGTTTTGCAAATATCATAATCACATAGCAAGGTGGAGTGGGTGGGCAGAGTTGTGGAAGCTTCGAAACACATTTCATGCACATTTACCAAATAAAACTACACATACAATAAACATCTATGTGACAAGTCCTTACAATTTGTTAGAATCACAAATCTGCCTACAAAACTTTTTTTTAGTGCAGACAGCACGGGTTAAAGCTAATAATCTTGGTGCAAAGGCACACCAGAAATGTATAAATGTTCTTGTTAAACTATAGCAGCAGAATGTTATGGAATGTTCACTTTATATGATCTGAATATTTCAGCTTCTAATTCACGTTAAAATAGTATAACAAAGTAAACCGAAACTGTATTTAGAAATATTCTCTTAAGTTTATTGATTCTGAAAGTTTTTGAAAACTGACTAATAATTAATTATCTATATATGCTATAGTTTTAACGGGACATGGAACAATGTTTTTTTCACACATTTTAAATGGTATATTTTATATATTTTGCATGAAAAATAATTAAGTAAAACCATTTAAAATGTCTTGAACCTAACAGGAAATGCACAAAGAATACTGTAGTATGTAGGTCCATTGGCAAAGAAATATGACACATACATTAATATTACTGCTCACATGCAGGGGCAACACTTTAACTATTAAATTATATTATTGTGCTCTAAGAGCATCATTTGAGAAATGATAACACCCTGTAATGTATTTACAAATACTTTCATATGCAGCAAAGAAAAAAAAATATGTCCATATCCCTTTAAAGGACCATTGTAGGCATCAAAAGTATAGTTAAATTGGTATGAGGGGTTAATAATGAAGCAATTTAAACCAGTTGCCTGTTTTGGGGCTTTGTTGTAAAATACAAGCTTCCAAGATAATACTTACAGGGAGTCAGTCCCCTCCCACTAAGAGGAGATTTGGAGTTTCGACAGACAGAGGAAATGTTCTGCCCATCATTTGGCTCATGCACAGATGTCGTCTGGTTTTCTAGTTTGTTCATGCATATGTCAATAGGCAATGGAACTGGGAGCACACACACTCATGTCATGAAAGTGCATACTTGAGCTGGGAAACTAGAAGACATCTTTGCATGAGCCAAATCTCAGGTAGAACACTTTAACCGGTGTTCTATTGGTCATGTGATCGATATGTCACTTGCCTCCAGATCTCTCCTTACAGGGGGGGGGGGGGGGCGGCTCACTGTAAATGTTATTTTGGAAGTTTGTATTTCACCACAGAGACATAGAATAAGGTAATTGAGGATGATTACGTCATGAATAACCCCTTGCACTATCAGTCTAACACTAATTTTGTTGATAGGTCTCAGATCTTATGGTGCTGTCCTTTCGTCAGTATACTATTACATTTAGTGTTAATACAGGCAAAGCACTGCTTAATGTCACACTTCCTGATTCAAAGGGACACTGAAGTATGCCATTTTTTTTGTTATGCCACTCTAAAGAATTAGTGTTGATAATAGCAAAAGCTGTTTAACAAGGTAGAAATGAAAACCATATGTAAATGTATTGCCTATTTATGGAATTGTGTGCACTCCACCATTATTGTCTTCTAATACATCCCCCATTTATGCCTTTTGCAATTTCATAATATACAACAATGGAGATGACCAAGCCTAATATGCAGTAAATATCATTTTTTATATTTTAATGTTGTAAAATACAGTTTAGACATTAATGGCTAAACTGTATCATCTAGTTCTTTAAGATCAAAGACTGAAAATATGGGACTACAGTGTCCTTTTGAGATATCACACAGGTTCCACTGAATAGCATAGGAGTATTTGGATATTTAAAATTAAGTGGCCAGCACATCTAGGTAAAGAGTTTAATAGTTTAATAATGTGTACCTTTCCTAACCTGTAATGCCAAGTGAATGTTAATTTCTAATGTAACATTTAAACAATATGAACATGGGCTCACCTTTAATGGTGAACACATTTACATCCATGAAATATTCAATATATAATTGGTTACAATGTACACTTGCTGATAATAACAAAGATTCGGTCATTTACTTGCAGCCTGTGAGTAAATGACCAAATATACATTGGGCCCTATTCTATTGGCCAATTCGTAAACCTTATATAGACTTAAAACCGCTCTTAAAATTGCCACAGATTCTATTAGCTGCTCGCAATCCGATTATGAGTTGCCCGCCCACAATCACTACAGGCCAGCCAAAGATGCAAATTCGAGCTTAGAACTTCATTGGTTTTAGCACAGCTCAAATAGTATGAGCTCTAATGAAAGTTACACAAAATCGATATTCTACCTCTAAATCTCAAATAGTCTAATCCGCAACTGAAAAATGTATCACATTTCTGTCAAAAATATTATGAGTACTAAATTGGACTTGCAAGGTATATATAAAAATCATATAACTGCCCTACAGATGATATGTAACACTAACAGAGGCTCAAAATTGGACAAAAAATATATATAAATACATATATACTGTGTATATATATATATATATATATAATTTTATATATATATATGTATATATATATATATATATATATATATATATACAGTATCTCACAAAAGTGAGTACACTCCACACATTTTTGTAAATATTTATTTATATCTTTTCATGTGACAACACTGAAGAAATAACACTCTGCTTCAATGTAAACTAGTAAGTGTACAGCCTGTATAACAGTGTACATTTGCTGTTGGTTCAAAATAACTCAACACACAGCCATTAATGTCTAAACCGTTGGCAAGAAAAGTGCGTACACCCCTAAGTGGAAAGGTCCAAATTGGGCACAAAGTGTCAATATTTTGTGTGGCCACCATTATTTTCCAGTCTTAACCCTCATGGGCATGGAGTTCTCCAGAGCTTCACGGGTTGCCACTGGAGTACTCTTTCACTCCTCCATAATGACATCACAGATCTGGTGGATGTTAGAGACCTTTCACCCCCTCAACTTCCGTTTGACGATGCCCCACCAATGATCAATAGGGTTTAGGTCTGGTGACATGCTTGGCCAGTCCATCACCTTTACCTTCAGCTTCTTTAGCATGGCAGTGGTCATCTTGGAGGTGTGTTTGGGGTCGTTATCATGTTGAAATACTGCAGTGCGGCCCAGTTTATATATATATATATATATATATATATATATATATATATATATTTATATTGTGGTAGATTAGCCTGTTACCTCATAAATTAACAGCCAGGAATTCAGGTATTCTTTTAATATTTTATTAAAAGTCCAATATTTGTATGAAAATAATACACTCTATCTTCATCTGTGGGAAAAAGGTAGCATTCGGCCCGCCCGTCTCTCCGAAATGCTTCAACCTCCAGGGACCCTTTAAATAGTCTTTTTAAAAACTGTCACACTTGCAGTTATACTGCTTTCTATACTTCTGACACAGATCATCTACCCACATGCATGGGAAGGTATGGCATCTACACCAAAACCTTAGCTCTTAGAAAATGGTGTGGTAGAAATGGCAGCAAGAGAGGGTGACATTGATGCTGCCTTTGGGTATATCGCCACATAGCACAGGCCAGGCATTGCGTTGTTCCAGCGAGCATGTAAGGAACACGCGGTTAGAGGCACAGGGACATCGGGATTCAGGGACAAATCATGACACACAATGACGCTGTGGAGAGGCACATGGAGCAACAGCAAACTGACCTCCATCAAGGCCAATCTTGAGTACACCTGTCCCACTCCTTTGTTTTGTATGTGGCAAGATCTATAGTTAATTAAATATCACATATTATAGTTGTCAAACTGTGAGACGTCACGCTTTGCAAGGTGCGTATGAGTTAGGTGATCAGCGCCGCAGTCGCTCATCGCTTGTCAGCCTCGTGAAGTGAGGCGAGCCGTTAACACGTAGCACTTAGGCGATGAGCGCCGAAGGTACTCAACGCCTGAGGCAATGAAACACTCGGGACACTTCCTAAACACGAGATCGCCTTGGCCTGCAAGCGGTTGACAAATGCGGGACGTAGAAAAAAAAATATGAGACGCAAATAATTACGAAATTAACGAATGAACTGTGAATACGAAAAAAACAATAAAAAAAAACTAAATACACCAAAAATATATACAAAAACATCAGACAGCACGGGGCAACAGCCAGGACGTCTGGGAGTGAGGTGGAATGCGAATTTAACCCGATTTAGATGATTTTCGCCACTTGAATATCGACTAAGCGAGGAAAAAAATGAAAACAAGGCTACCGGACCGGGCAAAACACTGCCAAATGTGTACCACTTTACACATCTAACTACGAACTACCAAATACTCTATTACAAAAGCTGGAAAATGCTCACGAGCCGCACATTAATAACATTACGAATATACAATGGCGATTTACACAATAAACCAATGGCTTTACCTCGCGCACGCAGCCTATTTAGAATGCACACTTGGAACATTCATTACACTTGATCAGCAGGGCACTGACACTCACAATGTATATTCTATACAGATGGAAAATACAAACAGATTGTTAGCTCTTCAGCCTATTGATGGCTGCATATATTAATTATAAATACTTACACTATATTAATTTATTAAAAAAATAAATTATTATTACTTAAATACATATACATAAAAATATATATATCTCTTTATCATGACTCATGAAGGTTCTCAGGGACCAAAAGTACACGACAGGAGAGGCTCACAATGAGTGCCAAAGGCGCTCATTGCAAAGCGCCTTTGGCACTCCACTCCCTCTTTCTCCATCCTCACCTCCACTCCATCCATCCTCGCCTCCACTGCCTCTCTCTGCACCCTCCACTCCCCAATGCCACCGCTCCCCCCCTCTCTCCTATTCTCCTCTCATCTTCTCCTCCTCCCAACTTCTCCGCTCCTCTCCCTTCCTCTCTCCACCCTCCATAACAATCCCAAAAATAAATTAGGATAAATGAAAATAAGTGTATATGTATATATTTCTTATGTAAAAAATATATGTTTTATGTGTATTTATTATATGTTAGGATATAGGGTGGGGGTGGTGGTGTGTGGATGTAGTGACCTATCTACAGTATATGTGTACCTATGTGTATTATTACTCAGTTAATATGTGTTTTGATGGATTAAGAGTAAAATAACTGTGACTTGTTTGCTATTTTGCCAGAATCTATCACAAAGTCAACGCATGATTGTGTAGTTCACAGTGTTATTATCTCTCCCTGTCAATCTCTGATCAGTTAAGCAGTTTTATATTGTGTGGTGCACAGTTAAATTGTGGGATTGGTTTCACAATGCTAGCGTCATATATTCATGCCCCATAAAAGCTTGCAAGCGCAGACAGGGTTTACGAGTTTACGCTTAAGGATGTAAATTACGGGCTTGCAGCAATAGAATACATCTAAACATTAAGAGAAAAAACACTCACAGCCAAAATCCCATGTTAGAGTAATTTGCAGGCTTCTGAATAGGGCTAAATGTTAGTAGTATGTTTTTTCCCTCCAAATCTGTGTCCTGCATATCAGTGTCTATCTGCCCCTCTCTGTCTCTCTGTCTTGCTCCCCTTGCCAGAATCCACATATGCATTTACAAACATTTTATTTCATTGCAGGCAAGATCTAAATATAAAACCACTAAAACATCACCTGACCGTAATTAACCTATCAAAATGCATTGGATGTGACAATAGCTAACTTGCACAAGTCTCTATTGATCATGCTCATTATATTTAAACTAGCTACTTGCCCGTCAAAAATTACGGGGCAATACAATTTTAAGCCATGTGTTGATCATCTAAGGAGAAAGTGTCAGCAATGTGGCAAGTGTGCAGTGTAAAAAGGCTGCGTGCACAAGGGCAAACCGTTTGTTTAGTTGGATAAAGCGGCATTTTAGAGTCCTAATGTTATGAGTTGTAAGTTAGTGTTGTAAATGGCGTCTTTTTTCTATGTGTTACTTGGCTAGCGAGCATTTTCCGTTGTAATGGTATATTTTGTACGTTCCTGGGTAACTCGTACGTGCCTGGCGGTTATTTTCGCTGCTTTGTGTCCTTTAGCCTTGTTTTCAACAATTTTCGTCCGTCATATTTTTTCTCGCTTAGCCGAATTTGAAGTGGCAAAACTCCTTAGATTCGACTTTTATTTGTGTGCAATCTCACCCCCAGACGTCTTAGCTGTCCGTCATATTTTTTCTCGCTTAGCCGATTTTCTAGTGTTGAAACTTCTTAAATGCGACTTCAATTTGCATGCAACCTCACTCCTAGACGTCCCGGCTGTCCCCCCGTGCTATGTTTGGTTTATGTGGTATTCCTTTGTTGTTGTGCTTTTCGTGTTCGTGGATGTACTGTAAGTTCTGCGCATTGTAATTGTTGTATGTCGTATATCCTTGTCGTGTTTTCTGCGCTTCAGGGTCATGGAGCCTCGTTTTCATATTTTTCGGCCGCCATATTTTTTCCGCTTAGCCGATTTTGAAGTGGCAAAACTCCTTGAATTCAACTTTTATTTGTGTGCAATCTCACCCCCAGACATCTTGGCTGTCATGCTGTGTGTGATGTTTTTTTTAATGTTTTGTTGTTATTTTTCTTTGTTTTTTTTGTTTTTTATGTACACATTTTGGCCGTTAACTTTTTATTTATTATTTGGACCTCGTCATTTTTTATTTTTCTAAGTCCCGCTGATTGTATTTTTTTTGTCTAAGTCCGTATTTCCTCATTCCCCAGTCCCACTTTTCTGGGTTATTTTTTACTGCATGTAAGGTGGCATAGAGCCTCCACCTCCGCAAATGCGGACACTCGAGCCTTTGGCTCATTGCAGTTCATGTCCACCTCCGAAAATGCGGCCCCTCCTTCGGCTCTCTTCAGCTTACGACGGCTCCTCCACCTCTGCAAATGCGGCGCTCGCTTTGTGAGGTCCGCATTTGCAGCCTGAGCTGCGTCCCTCACTTTGAGCGGGACCCAGTTCTGCGAGCTTGCATTGCGAGCTCGCAAAGCGTGACGACGACTTGCAGTTTGACAACTATTACATGTGATTTAAAACTATTATATTTTATAATTTATTTAAGTTATCTTAAAATGTATAAAGAGGCATGTAGACTTTTACATCTGCATTGTATTTGCAAAATTAAAAAAAAAATGAATTCCGCCATTTTTATCCTATATGATTTTTCCTATGGGAAAAAAAGTGTCATCACCCAACAATTCAACATAAATCAACTTTTTTTTGCTGGATAGGATTTCATAAAAGTTTGCAAAAATTTTCTTGGCTTATGCTCTACAAATACATTTCTCTAGAAATATTTTGTTTATGTATTTGCAATTCTGTAGTAAACTTGTAACCAATAAGAGAGTTCTTCTGTAAAAAAAAAATATTTTGTAACAATATAGTGTATATAAGGGCCTATTCACGAATGGAACCTAGAGGTGATGTTCTTTTAGGTTCACTTGTATAATATAAAATATTGGCATTTACCAGTACATAGTGTTATGTACTTTCTATACAATTAACATTAAGCACCATTATGTAGTCAAACATTATTTCTAAACACTGTATATACATTTGTGACATATGACACCATGTTTTATATCTAGAGTTTTGCACAGTAAAACATGCATATGTTTGATATTTATATTTTAAATAATGTTAGTAAAGGCCAATCCTACAAAACAAACAATTAAGCAATACTTGGTTTACTTTAATGTTTCTTTAAAACAGTAAACTTTAAAGGTCATTTTTGAAAAGCATGTTAATAAATGGAAAATAAATTATTGCAGTGTTAAAATTGTTATGACTTTCTAATAATGTAATTTTAAAGACTCAAAACAGCAAATAAGGATATCTGTTTTCATATTTTTCATATATTTTTCGCAATATTTTATTATAGAATATCTGATTTTATATAAAATATGTTTGCTAATGTATAAGATATGTCCTATACAAGGATACATGTCCGGCTCTACTCCATGGGCAAAGTAGGCGTATGACACAGCCATCACGACTGTGAGAACACCAGGTGAAGTGTTCTGCCCGTTATTTGGCTCATGCACAGATGTCATCTTCTTTTCCAGCCTGTTCATGCACAATTCAATAGGGAATTGGACCTGGAGCACGTTTGCTGACATCTTAGTCATCAATGTGCATGCCCGGGCTGGGAAACAAGAAGACATCTGTGCATGAGCAATGTCTTGAACAGAACACTTTGCCTGGTGTTTTACCAGTCATGTGATGGCTGTGTCAGACGCCTCCTGATCAAACAGATCATAGATACAGGTAACTGGTGATTATTTTGTGATTAAAACCTTGCACTATCGATCTAACTATACTTGTGTTGCCTATATAGGTCTCACGTTATGGTGCTGCACTTTTGTCATTTTACAATTACATGTATGATGATACAGATAAAGCAATACTTAATGTCACATTTCCTGAAGTCTGATATTTTTACTATGCTACATGACAGAATTAGCATTGATAATAGTAAAAACTGTTTAGTAAGATAGAAAACTAAAACCATGTCAATTTATTGCCTACTTATGGAACTGTATGCAGTCTAACATTGTTGTCTTCCAATACCTCCCCAATCTATTTTTTTTGCAATTTGATAACATAGACAATTGTCCTTTTATGTGTCCTTCAAGCAGAAAAAAATCCTTAGAAGTTGAGACATATCCAATTGGGGAAAGTCTTGATAGTACAACAATAGAGATGACCAAGCCTAATATGCAGTAAATTAAATATTGTTTTTTCTTTTTTCTAATGCTGTAAAATATGTTGTCCATTATCGTCTCTAGTTCTTTAAGATCAAAAACTGAAAAATATGGGACTACAGTGCCCCTTTTGAGATATCCCACAACTTCTGTTGACTTGCTTAGATGTATTTGGTTATTTAAAGTGGATCTATCAAATTTGAAATATCATGTTCTTGTTGATGATAATGCATTTTGACATTTGTTTGCATATGTAAACATAATTTTATAAACAAGTGCTTAAAAGCTCTATTTTCACTTGCCACCTTTTGCAAACATCCGCCATTGCTGGCAAGATATAAATATAAAACCACTAAAAACATCACTTGACCATAATTAACCAATAATAATGCAGTGAATTTAAAAGTAGCTCACTTGCACAAGTCTCTACTTTTTACATTATAATTATTGTTTATTTTTAACGAGCCAACATAGGGCCTTATTAAATTATCCCTCGTAGTTCCCTCAGTCCTTTTGCTGTTTGCGAGGACCCATTCCCCAATGCGTCCCTAGTAGCCTGCTTTGCGAGATGACAACGAAAAATGGGTGAGAATAGGCTCCAAGAGAACTACGGAGTAATACGCAGCCATAAATCTATGAGGTGAACCTCGCACCTCTGAAGAATCCCCAAGGACACAAAAAAGTAGCAGCAAGCCTCTACGTCCTGCCTTGGAGCTCCGTGTGATGCTACCCCCTGCTTCCTAAACACATCCCCATGCTGCAGGTGTCCCTATAGAGACCCCTGCAGCCTCCCCACATTAACCCCTTGCAGCGGGGGTCCCCGATCAGCATCGATCAGGCCCCAGCTGCATTTAAAAATGTTGAATTGCCCGCTGCGGGTCCTTAAGGGGCTCACGGAACACTATAAACGAATCCCGGCCGCAGCACCTAAAATGAACCAAGCCCTCTATGCTAAGGGTCCTCATAGGGACCCCCAATGTGTCCCCGCATTAACCCCTTGCTACAGGATTCCATAAGGACCCCCGCAGCTCCCCCACATTAACCCCTTGCAGCGGGGGTACCCCATCGGCACCGACTGTGACCCCGCTGCAATTACAATTTCAAATTATCCCCAGGCAACTAAAATTAACCCCATCACTCATGGGGCTCTAAACAGACCCCCATAAGCCTTAGTTAACCTTATCCCTCATGGGGGTCAATACAGAGCCCCCATAAGCTTTTAATTAACCCTGTCACTTATGGGAGACAATACAGACCCCCATAAGCCCTTAATTAACCCTGTCACTCATGGGGGTCAATACAGACCCCCCATAAGACCTTAATTAACCCTGTCACTCATGGGTCTCTATACAGAGCCCCATAAGCCCTTAATTAACCCTATAACTCATGAAGCTCTATACATTACCCCATCTATACAATACCCCCTAAATCTAAGCTAAAATAGAATAAATAAAACCACCTCCCTTTGCTGATGTGCCTTCTGATCGCACACCCTAGGAAAAGAAGAAACATCAGATTATTAAAAAAATAAGCAATACATAGAATACACAAAGAGTACAAATACAGTATTAAAATCACCTTTCCAGCATGTCCCAGTCTATCTTCTTCTGTTCTCCGGCTCGGCCCCTGGAAAAAAGATACATACCATTAGTCACATATACATCAAATACAACAAATAAATAAAATATAAACATTATAAATTGAAAAATTACCTGGCCTTCTCCTCTTCTGCCCCGGCTGGGGCATTGCTGAATCCGCTCTCTAATTTTTTTTTGTTTCAAACTAATGAAGCTCCGCACTTGTGGAGCTCCTTGATGCTAATGAGGCCCCCAAAGCCTCTTCCGGTAGGAAATTGGTAATGGCGCCTTCTGATTGGCTAAAAAGGCTGTCAATCACATTTCAGCCAATCAGAAGCACCAAGGTGTGAGCCAATCAGGATGGGATACACCCCTATATCCCATATATATATCATCTGATTGGAGGAAGGAACTGTCAATCTTTTTTAAATTAATCAGAAGGCACTATTGCTTCCAGCCAATCACAATGGGATACACCCCCACAGGGTGATTGGCTGAAGGCACCTGTGCCTTCTGATTGGCTGCAATTTGATTGACAATGACAATAGCCAATCAGAAGACGCTATTGCTTTCATTTAATCAGAATGGGATACACCCCCACAGGGTGATTGGCTGAAGGCACCTGAGCCTTCTGATTGGCTGCTGTCCCTGTCAATCAGACTGCAGCCAATAAGATGGAGCAGATGCCTTCAGCCAATCACCCCGTGGGATTGTATCCCATTGTGATTGGCTGAAAGCAATAGTGCCTTCTGATTGGTTAAAAAAGATTGACAGTTCCTTCAGCCATTTAGAATGGGATGTAGGGTTGCATCCCATCCTGATTGTCTCACAACTTTGCGCCTTATGATTAGCTGAAATGTGATTGACAGCCTTTTCAGCCAATCAGAAGGCGCCATTGCAAATTTCCTACCGGAAGAGACTCTGGAGGTCTCATTAGCATCGGAGAGTTCTGCAAGTTTTTTTTTTAGAGCGCGAATTCAGCAAGGGCCCAGCCAGGGCAGAAGAGGAGAAGGCCCAGGGACAGGTAAGTTTTCAATTTATAATGTTTATCTTTTATTTATTTGTTGTGTTTGATGTATGTGTGGCTAATGTTATGTATCTTTTTTTCAGGGGCTGAGCTAGAGAGCAGAAGAAGATGGATGGGGACATGCTGTAAAGGTAAGTTTAATACTGCATTTGTACTATTTATTTATTCTATGTAATGTTTACTATTTTAATAATCTGATGGGTTTTTTTTTCCCTAGGGGGTGCGATTAGAAAGGACATCTACAAAGGTAAGTGGTTTTATTTATTCTATTTTAGATTTTAGATTTAGGGGGTATTGTATAGATAGGGGTGAAGTTTAGATTGGGGGTTAGGCATAGGTAGGGGCTGATGTTTAGATTGGCGGCTAGGTATAGATAGGGGGTAATGTCTAGATTCCGGGTTCTGTATAGATAGGCAGTAATGTCTAGATAGGGAGGTTAGGTATAGATAGGAGTTGATGTCTAGATATGGGGAAATGTATTGTAGTTAGGTATATATTTATAATGTATTTATGACTGTAATGTTATGTGTATTTGTGTATGCCCTTTCCATTGCAGGTGTGTAATGTTTTTTTTTATTTTATGTAGTGGCGGGGGGGGGGGGTTGTATTTTTTTTTTTTTGTAGTAAGGGGGGGTGTAATGTCCTTTTTTGTTTTGTGTACCTTGTTTTTGTGTACATTAGGTTTTGTTATTTTGTGTAATTATTAGGGTGGGGGGTTTAATAGGGGGTTAGGTAGGGAGTGTTAAATAGGTGGGGGTTAATAGGTTAAGGAAGATTTAGTGGTTTATTGGGGGGAATAGTGTAGTGTAGTGTTTGCACTTAGTGTCATGAGGGCACTGGAGGACCCTCATGGCACTTATGGGGTTAATAAGGCTTCTAATGATCCGATGAGAGTCTTCATAGACCCTTATGGGACTGATTGGGTTAACTAGAGGCTTACGGGGGTCTGTATAGACCCCCATAAGGGATGGGGTTAGATGGAGGCTTATTGGGGACTGTATAGACCCTCATAAGTGATGGAATTAAATAGGGCAAGATGGGGTTAAATAGGCCTAGTTAGGGTTATAGGTACAGATAGTTTTAAATAGGCCCAATTAGGGTTAGATTGGCCCAGTTAGGGTTAGATAGAGTTTAGTATGGGTTAATGGATTATAGTTAGGTTTAATAGTGTAGTGTAGTGCTTAGACTTTGTAATGAGGGTCCTGGAGGACCCTCATGGCACTTGTAGGTTTAACATAGCGGTTAATAGTGTGTTGTAGGGGTCTATATAACCCCTATTGGACTGGGGGGGGGTAATTATAGTCTCATGGGGCTCTGTATAGAGCCCCATAAGTTATAGGGTTAATTTAAGTGCTCATGGGCTCTGTATAGAGCCCCATGAGTTATAGCGTTCATTTAACTGCTCATGGGGGTCTGTATTGACCCCCATGAGTTATTGGATTAATTAAGGGCTTAAAGGGATCTGTATTGACCCCCATGAGTTATAGGGTAAATTAAGGGCTTATGGGTCTGTATTGACCCCCATGAGTTATAGGGTTAATTTAAGTGCTCATGGGGCTCTGTTTACAGCCCCATGAGTTATAGGATTAATTAAAGGCTGATGGTGCTCTGTATAGAGCCCCATGAGTTATAGGGTTAATTTAAGTCCTCATGGGGCTCTATTTAGAGCCGCATGAGTGATGGGGATAATTTTAGTTGCCTGGGGGGTACTTATAGTACCCCCGTGGCAGGGGTTGATATTTTAGAGACAGTCCTTTCAGACCTTTACTGCCTTTTAAGGACCCGCGAGCCAGGACACTTGAAATTGTAAATGCAGAGGGATCATGATTGGTGCCAATCGGTGACCCCCGCTGCAAAGGGTTCATGTGGGCAGGCTGCCGGCGCCCCTATGGACCCCTGCAGCAAGGGGTTACTGTGGGGACACTTTGGGGGTCCCGATGGGGAGCCCCAGCATAGAGGGGAGTTAATTTTAGGTGCCGCGGATGTGATTGGTTTATAGTGTGCCGCGGGCCTTTAAGGAGCCATGGCGGGTAATTTAAAATGTTAAAATGCAGTGGGGGCCTGATCTATGCCGATCAGGGACCCCCCACTGCAGGGGCTTAATGTGGGGGGAGGGGCTGCAGGGGTTCCAATGGACCCCTGTAGCAAGTGGTTAATGCGGGTTACTTCAGGGGTCCTGATGGGGACACCCAGCATAGAGGGGGGTTAATTTTAGGTGCCGGGGGGTAGTTGGAGTACCCCCATGGCAGGGCTTATATGTAGTACTGCCGCGTAGGTCCCGTTCAGGACCCCTGCAGCAATTGATGAGGTGGGGGAGCCTGCAAGGTCACAGGCTGTTGCTCACAGCAGGGCTAATTTATTAGCATTGTAACTTTTTTCAAAACTTGCAGCACGTAGGGTTTAAGTAGAAACCTTGTATCTACAAGGATGGAATTTAATATTTCTGTAGCACTCTACATGGGTTACAATCAAGGCAAAAACAATAGCAGTATTAACATGTTGCAAAGGATGGAGGGCCCTGTCTTTGAGCTTAGAATCCAGTGTGCAAAGTGCTTTCAATCGTTGTAGGCCGCATGTCTGCTGGTGTGTTGTGGGTTCCCGTTCGTCTCCGTTTACAATGCTATTCAATTGAGAAAAGGCGTGAGTTACAGGCCGAAGCGTCAAGCCCGTAAATCCCTCCCGCGGCCGCAAACTGTTAAGGGGCTGGCCGAGATGCGATCAGTGTTACAATTAAATTGCGGTATAACGTAGTGCGACACAGGCCTCTCAGCCAATAGAAAGCGGTCTAGCCGCAGATGGTTAACAGATGGAGATTATAAAGTTGCGTTCCACCCGCCCATGCATTGACTGTGTTATATTTTCTTCCGAAGTACCACACAGGTCCCAGAGTTGAAGGTTTTTCAGTGAGAGAAAGAGAGCGTAGGAGTATTTTGAGAGCAGTCATTTGCGGTTTTATTTATTTATATTATAATATTGACAATTTTACACTTAATCCTTGTTGAAACATATTTACAGATTACACATAATTGCAATACACAAAATTAAGAGAACACCCATAGAGACATACCCCATCCCATACCCCACAGTTATTAAATAAACATAATACACACATTTTTTCCCCATCATACATATACAGCCAAACTTTGATTAATTTATCGTTATATTATTTTTTGGATTATGATGGAGGGAGGAGAGAGGAGGGGAGAGAGTGGAGAGGTGGGGAGGAGGAGAGGAGCAGAGGAGAGGATGAAAGACATAGAAGAGAGAGGTCAGTCAAGTGACATCAGGGCCAAGGTAAGGGGGATGATGGCCAAGGAGGAGAAGAATGTGACTGTGCACTTAAATGATTGGGAGAGGGTTGCCAAGGTTCTACTGAGCCAGATGCCCGCCACTGGAGATTCAGGCCTGATGGCCCAGCAGGACCCAGCCTCCATGTCAGGTGAATATCACATACACCAACATGCCACTGCATGTTCATTACACACACTATACATGAACATGATGACCAAGAAGGACACTGACATGGCAGCTCCATGGAATTAACAAGGGATAGATGGATGCATCATGAAATCCACTTGGCTGACAAATCACTGTCCTTCCTGGGCACAACAACAGTAACTAAGCAATAGAGAGTCTATGTATTGGTGTGCAGCCATAATCAAGATAGCATTAGGAGCTAAAAACAAAACACCTGCTCCCTCCACAGCAGTGCGTTGGACTGGCCACCATCACCACAAATGGGCCCACCACCACCCTTAATGCAGCATGCTCCAGCCAGGCCACAGACCCTGCTCTGTTTAACATTTCACCAATTCATGGTCACTGAGAAATTCTGTTAAGAAGAGTTGTTGAAAAATAATCTGGGTATATTTACAGTTTGGCCAACAAGTTTATTAATTTCAAAATAACAACGACGAGACTAAAAAATTGGAATATTAAAAACACTTTAAAAACAATGGAAAAAAGAAAAGACTCCTCTGAGAAGTAGTGATGTGCTTCACTTATAGACAGTGTATAGAGATATATACTTTCTCTTCACTCATCAAGGAGAAATTGTAATATTCCACCAAAGGTAACTCTATACCAAAAGTATCCAACGTCTGTTATGTTCACCTTACAATAGGAAATATTATGCAGACATTTCTATGATGGAATTATAAGAGATAGTATGGTATAAGATAGGCACTATTTAGGAAGTCGATAGGCAGCCACAGGATATAGGAGATTAAATATTGAAATAACTCATATATGACAAATATGTGAATGTAGTATCACAATCCTTAATTCAGAACATCTATTACCCACCTACTGGTCTGTGTAAAATATTTACACTTCTTTTGGTATATAAGTGGAATGTACCCTATTGTGGGCTATAGTTTCTATATTATTCCTCTATTTTGTTGTAAAGATATTCAGTCATGGGTCACATAACTTGTACTGACTTCCTATTGCTTTGCTTCTGGAGGCCTAAAGATTGGTTTTAGATTCTTCTAAGAGAACCATACTATGTGGTATACGAGTTATCTAACCAGTGCCATGCTTCTTGCTCAGAACGCTAATGCTGCATGGTTGTTACTTCCTGGTTTACGTTGACAACGTCGTGCGTAATGACGCACGCGTGCGTGTTTACGCCTATGCCTGACGCCTTTCAACGTGCTGTGACGTCTTTCTCAAAGGGGGAGGCGGGGGTGTCGTCGCTCGCCTTATATAATGGTTTTGTTGCCTTGGAAACCAGTACTGGGAATGGTAGTTACATTGAGGCCATGTTATCTGGCATATGGGACTCCTATTTATGTATGTACAGTGTACATCAACTATGTATTTATGTGTGTACAATGTACATTAACTATTGTAAATGAGATGACATAAACAACTAAATTTGAGGCAAACCTTTGTTGGCACACAGATTTGAAAAAAACAATATAACTTATTATATTGGATAAGGACATATTAATAACATGTATCAATACAGTAAGGAAGATATAATTGTAATAATGACTAGATGGAATGTATAACAGGATACCCATGTTCACAATGAGATTTAATGGTCTAATATCAATCTATAGATAAGAAAAAGTAAAAGAATGGAACATGCAGAGGGTGAAAGGTCCATTCTACTAAAACAGTGTCATAAACATCTGATTATAGTTTGTCGGATATATACTGGCTATTATGAAATATATGACCATAAAGACCATAATGTCTTAAAAAGATAGCCAAATAGGCATCTTTAAGAGATAGAGTGTTGGTTTAAACAGTGTATATTACTATAAAACTTTTCACCTTAGCTTAATAGAGGGTCAAATAGATTGCTCCATGTTATGTCATATATCCCACACCATTCATATCCTGGTTTGGAGCTCAAACTCTGATGTATAAATATGAGAATTACATTATTGTTCCTCTGATATATAAATGTGAAAATTATTGTTCCTCTGTAGTGTAGAAATCTCCACCAAGATAAAAGTTCATAAGAGGAAAATAAATTGTGCTATAGGTCTGTTTAAAATGACCAGACTCCACCATAGACTAACTAAAATATAATGTAGGCAATAGAAACCAAGGTGGACTATACTATCAAGATGCATATGGTAATGAATGATGAAAGGTGTGATAAGAAAAAAGAACACTATGAAGTGTATAAAGTGTGAGGAAATCTGTCTATAATTTAGGTGACAACATTGAAAAATAACTACCAGATGCTAGGAAGAAAAAGTGATATAGGCAAATGGTGCCTCAGTGTGTAAAGTAGGGTGAACATATTAAAACGAGTAAGGCCTGAAGCCATGTGAACTCAAGGGACATATGTCTGATAAAGCTATTGGGTCACTATGCTAATTGGAAAATGCTCTAATCTAAATGTGACTCCAATCTAGATGTGATTAACATGAAATATCTGATAAAAAGTAATGTGTAAAAGTGAGTGAATAAGTCTTGGTGGTTCCAGTTAATGTATGATTAAAAAGTTATATTACGTTCGACTAATATGACTTTGGTTCTGTCCCAAAGATGTTAGTGAACATAATGGGGAAACTAATCATAGTATCTCAGTATATTTTCAAATGAATGGGGTGAATGAAAAACCCTCATTTAATCCATTAGGTGTTTGGGCCTTCAACTTATAGATCCATCTAGCTTCACATTGTAAGAGTTTCTTTTCAAGATACCCCTTTCTAGGGCCTGACTCAACATTATCCACCACACAGAAACGAAGGACATTACTGTTATTGGTATGGTAGTATTTAATATGGCGTACAATGGGTGTATCATAGGAGTTATTGATAGAATAAATATGTTCTCCTATTCTGCGGCGTAGCTGTCTGCGGGTTTTGCCTACATAGACTTTATTACAAAGGCATGTTGCCACATATACAACCCCTGTAGATAGGCAATTTAAGAATTTTTCAATCTCAAACACTTCCTTGGTGACCCTGCTCTGTTCAACATTTCACCAATTCATGGTCACTGAGGAATTCTGTTAAGAAGAGTTGTTGCAGTCCCTATATTTATAAGGCCTCATTTTGTAGGTGCTATGTTTTTGTTTTGTTTTGTTTTAGGTACAATTCAGGTCCATGAAGGCATCTTCTGCATCTGCAAGCATTGTGAAGGAAATGTATGAGGTGTAATGTTTTCAGAGTGCCTCTCAGGTGGACATTCCTTCAATAAAAGCCCCCATTAACATGTAGCTCCCACAATCCTAAAGCTATCATATAGCCAGATATCTAAGACATGATAGTTGCTAGCTTAAATGTAGACTAATACCGCTATGGCGGTGAACTTGCAAAGTCTCACAGTGGCATGTTAATGACCTCAATATCGGTCTGAGAACAGATCCTGATGTAACAATATCATATGGAGAAGGTGATAGTACACCTTGACCACTGACGCTGGTCATAGCTAAGCATTTATTGTGAGATGACACATCGTAATTAATAGTCATGGACAGTGAGTTATCCAGAGAACTAACTAATAGTAATGCTTGCATATGGGAATCAAGAGAGTTGGTATATTGTTACAGATACAGTGTTTAGCACTGTACTGTACATGCATGTTGATTTTTTTTTTGTTAACCACTTTTTTTCAGATTTTTGTTTTGGCACCAAACTGTATGAAACTGGATTGGATTACACGTCAGACGTGTAATCATCTGTTTCATTGAGCAGATCTAGACAAGCTGTAAGTGCTATGCACATTAATGGTTTCTTCAATTAAATGGTGTGATTTATAATGATCCTTTTTTTCATCAGATTCTGGTTGCATTGGTGTGGTGACCACATGTGACCCTGGTAGGTGGTATGCATCATGCTTATTCTAGACTATAACATTAGCCCCTTTAGGTATCCCCTTTTTCCCACAAGCCTCTTGCTCTCCCTCAATTGAATGAGGCCCTTACAGTCTAAAGGAATTGAGTGAGGTACAGTAGAGTGAAAAATAAGTCATGCAAGTTAGGGGGGAAGGTGGTAGGCTTTTTTAAATTGCATTTTTTAATAGATGCATTTTTAGTGAGTATTTGAAGGTTTTAAGGCAGGGAGGTAGCCTAGTAGAACGAGGCAAGGAGTTCCAGAGAATAGGGGCAGTAGGAGACAAGTCCTGAAGGCGGGAATGAGAGGAGGTAATAAGAGAGGTGGATAGAAGAAAGTCATTAGCAGAATGAAGAGGGCAGGTAGGGGGGTACTTGCAGATGAGAGCAGAGATATACGAGGGTGCACCATTGTTGAGGGCTTTGTAAGTGGGGGTTGTAAGAGATGATTTAAAATTTTATTCTGGAGGGTACAGGAATCCAGTGGAGTAATTGACAGGGAGGTGCTGCAGACACTGAACTTTGAGTATGGTAGATGAGTCTAGCAGAGGCATTCATTATGGATTGACGTGGGGACAGGCAGGAGATGAGGACGCCAGCGAAAAGCAAGTTGCAGTAGTCAATATGAGATATGATGAGAGAGTGTGTTTATATCTTAGTTGTGTTTTGTGTGAGTTAGTGGCATATTTTAGGAGTGTTTTTTTTAGATGAAGAAGGCAGGATTTTGTTAGTGACTGTATGTGAGGAATGAAAGAGAGGGCAGGGTCCAGTAGAACCCAAGACATCTGGCTTGGGAGGTGCAAGTGATGATGGCATCGTCGACAGTGAGAGAGATGTGAGAAATTAAAGCTGAAGAAGAGTAGGGGAAGATTAGGATATCTGTCTTGGACATGTTCTGTGGGGGTGGGCAGACATCCAGGAGGATATACTTGAGAGGCAGTTGTAAACATGTTAGAAGAGAGTTGAATAGATCTTGTGCTGAGAGGTAGATTTAAGTGTCATCTGCATATAGATGATACTGAAATCTGATTTGAACAACGAGAGAGCAGGGTCTCGGATGCTGAGGGAGCAGAGGATTTGGGTGGTCAACTGTTTTAAAGGCAGCTTAGAGATCCATAAGAAGTAGAATAGAAAAGTGACCCTTTGACTTGGCGGTGAGCAAGTCATTATTGTGAGAGCTGATGTGGAAGAAAAACATATATATCCACAAACCAATATTCTATTTCAAAACCCAGTCGTGATATGAAAACTATTTTAATTTTATTTGGGCATGCGTGGGGCAGCAACAGAATAGCAAACACAATGTTAGCTGCTCACCCCGAATACATAAAAAACATGTATTTTTTAAAACATCTCTACAAACAGTAAATAGTAAGTCCCTCACCACCCTCTTCTAAGCCAGTAAATTATTATTTACATCTGTCTGAGAATTAAATACGTACCTAGCATGCATCAAGCATGTATGCTACTTTTTAAATCATTGCGCAGATCACCTTATTTTTACAATTAATATGCAATAAACACCTTATCTTTGGCCTTCACATTGGCCTTGCTAGGACTCACACAGAACAATTTGTTATGGTTATAGAACTGTTATTGTCTTGTAGTGAAAACTGCTGAAATAGGGAAAAGCATAATTAACTGTTTCAGAGTTACATTTAGCAATATAAAAAGTGCTACAAATGTAATACATGCTAAATATATATATATATATATATATATATATATATATATATACATATATATATATATATATATATATATACAGTATATATATATATATATATATATATATATATATATACAGTATATATATATATCTATATATATACACTTATACTTATAGGGCATGGATATTTGTATTTTCCCCCAACACTGTCTCAGTGGAGTGTTGGGGCAGGAAGCTGGATTGGAAGGTGTTAAGAAGGGAGTTGGAAGACATAAATCGAGTAAGGCGATTAGAAGCCAGGAGAAGTAGAGGAATAGGGTGATAGTTAGATGCTGAATCAGGATAAAGATGAGGTTTTTTTAAGAGTGTGTGTAATTATGGCATGCTTTAGAGAAGATGGAAATGTGCCAGTATTTAGGGAAAGGATGAACAGGTATGTGAGAGCTGGGATTAGTGTGGTAGAGAAGAGAGGCATAAGCTGTGATGGAATGGGATCCAGAGGACAGGTCAAAGAAGTGCATAGTGGCTGTGGGATTGGGGAAGGAAGAAGACTGGGTGTTTTTGGTTAGTAGAGAGAAAAGAGTTTGTAAGTCATGATGAGAGGAGAATTTGGTGCAAATATTCTCGATTGTATGCTTAAAAAGGCTGTCAGTCGTTAGACAGGAAGGGACGGAAGGTGGTGGTGGGTTGAGAAGAGAGTTGAAAGTGATGAATAAACGTTTGGGGTTGGAGAATAGAGTTGATATTAATGATGTGAAATAGTGCTGTATAGCAAGGTTGAGGACAGAGAAGAATGAGAACAACATAAGGGAAAGGATGATGAGGGAGGAATGATACAAGTGTATTTGGTGTTTTTAGACTGCTGTTCTTTTCAGATGAAATAGTTAAACTAATATATGCCACCAAGAAGATTTGCAAAATGGATGAGTGACGTGTATATATTTGAAAAATAGTAAACAATGATTCAGAATCATCAATACAAAGTATAGGCATTATTGTTCTGTCACTTAATGTAAAATCAATCATGATAGATCTACTTAAATTAATTTTGAGGTAAATTATTATTAGGTGCAATACTTTAAGATTATATTAATTGAAAAAATCTTTCTATTGTACTCTAAAATGTTCTTTTACTGGACATTTTGCAGCATTTTCCTTTGCTTATGCACAACAAATAAATGTCTCTATTTGTAAAAATAATTAGGATATTTAATTATTATGTATTTGCAACTCTGTAGTAAACTTGTAACCAATAACACTATAGTGTATAGAAAGGCCTATTCACAGATGGAACCTAGAGGCGATTTTCTTTTAGGTTCACTTGTATAATATATGTATATATATATATATATATATATATATATATATATATATATACACATAGTGTACTGTACTTTTTATACAATGTCTAGCACTAAGCACCATTATGTAGTCAGCAATGCTTTTAGAAATAATGTTTGACACTTGACACCATATTGTATATCTAGAGTTTTGCACAGTAAAACATCCATACATTTAATATTTATATCTTAAATAGTGTTAGTAAAGGTTGATCCTTCAAAACAAATAACCAAAAGTTTAGTTTAATGTTTATTTAACACAGTAGATTTTAAAGGTCATTTTTATTCTATTGAAAGGCAAGTTAATAACTAGAAAATAAAATATTGTTAAAACTTTGAAATCGTGTCATTTTAAAGACACAAAACAGCAAAGAAGGAAATCTGTTTTCAGATATTTATCACAATATTTTATTATGAAATATCCAATTTTGCATAAGCACGTCAGTTAATATAAAGCATATGTCCTATACAAAGAAACAAGGCCGGCTCTACTCCATGGGTAAAGTAGACTGTGATTGCACCACTGGTGTACAATTTATTTAAAATAATTCCACCTGAAAGGTTTGCAACATTATTAGTCAAACCCTTAGAACAAAAAACACACTCTAACACTTGAGTGTATGAGAACATTTTAGGAGGTCTCTATCCCAATAATTAGAACAAGGGATAGAGTTGGGATATATGAGTTACTTACTTTAAGTGTCCTGTCATTAAGGCACAAGAATACATGATATTGTAATAAATAGATAAGTGATACATGTTATATCACCAAAGTTGCTGATAAAAAGTACTGTGAAATTAAGTGTTTGCTAGATGAAAACTGAATAAGAGGTATTATTTATATGGTTAAATGGTTGTGGAAATGAACATTTATTTAATAGTCTCGGATGCTGAGGGAGCAGATGATTTAAGAGGGTGGTCAACTGTGGCAAAGGCAGCAGAGAGATCACGAAGGAGTAGAAAGAAAAGGGGCCATTTGATTTGGCGGAGAGCAAGTCATTTGAGACTATTGTGAGAGCTGTCTCAGTTGAGTGTTGGGTCCGGAAGCTGGATTGGAAGGTGTCAAAAAGGGAGTTGGAGGAAAAAAATTGGGTAAGGCGATTGGAAGCCAGGGAAAGTAGAGAGATAGGGTTAGATGCAGAATCAGATGAAGTTTTCTTAACTTGTCTTTCAATAAAAAATAAATGACCTTTAAATTCTACTGTGTTAAATAAACATTAAGCTTAAAGTTTTGTTATTTGTTTCTTTTGAGGGATCTGCCTTTACTAACATTATTTAAGATATGACAATCAAATGTATGCATGATTTACTGAGCAAAACTCTAGATATGAAATATTGTGTCATGTGTCAAACATTATTTCTAAATACATACATTTCTGACTACATAACAGTGCTTAATGCTAGAAATCACATATATAGTTGTGAGCGTACGAGTTGTTGCTAACGCTGCGGGCTCGCTACTCGAGCCGCGGGCCTCGCGCAGCGAGCCAAGGCCCTCGCAAAGCAAGGGCACTGGGCGAGGGTCTCAGTTGCTGGCATGGAGCACCGTAGGCGCTCCTTGCCAGCACCTGAGGACCTCGCAAAGCGAGGGCCGCAGTTGCTGGCATGGAGCGCCTTCGGCGCTCCATGCCAGCAACTGCGACCCTCGCAAAGTTCAAGTCGCACCCCAAAGAGCACGACACACACATTACGACACTCGCAAACAACATACGACACACGTTCACACACATTACGGCCTCGCAACACTCGGACGCTACTCGCGAACATTACAAAATTAAAAACACAATACATACACACACCACATACATACAAAACTTACCTACAGCAAGAGGTAGCATCCAGGACCTCAAAAATGCAACTTACACCTTCATTTCACTTAAAATAAAAGAGTTTACACACGAAAATATTTGCTAAGCGAGAGAAACAATGGCCGCCGAACAAAACGAAAACGAGGCTACACACGCAAACACCATACGAGACACGTTACGACACATTACGACCTCGCAAACATCGGACTCAACACGCCGACAGACAAACATTTACAACACAATAAATACACACAACACACACATAAAAAGCTTACCTACAGCAAGAGGAACCATCCAGCACCTCCAAAAAACAAGTTACACCTTCATTTAAATACAAATAAAACACTTTACACACAAAGAAAATCGCTAAGCGAGAAAAAAAATGGCCGACGGACAAAACGAAAACGAGGCTACAGCACTCTCCACACGTAAAACACCACAACACACTCGCAAAACACCACACGGAAATCGAAAACCACTACGAGGCACCAACGGAAAATCCGCTAAGATGGACAACATATAGAAACCGCCATTTTACGCAAATGCGGAAGTACACCACTACGCTAACGGTTTAGCCTCGCGCACGCACACTATTACACTGCACACATTCACCACGCTTATAGAGCAGCTCCACAACACTAATGCTGCACCAAATTCAAACAAGGTTCACAGCTCTTCAACACAATGCTTCAAAATAGGTAAACTATATTCATTTATTAATTGATTACATGTTTACTATTACACACAAAACAACATTAGCTCACTTACAATAACATTGCCGTCATTTTTTGACGGGCAAGTCGCTAGTTATATAGAAAGAGCAGTACACAATGTACTGGTAAATGCATATATTTTATATTATACAAGTGAACCTAAAAGAATTACCACCTCTAGGTTCCATCCATGAATAGGTCTTTCTATACACTATATTGTTACAAAATTATTTTTGTTACAGAAGAACTCCGTTATTGGTTACAACTTTACTACAGAATTGTAAATACATAAAGAAGATATTTTTGTGGTCTCAGAAACTCTGTACATAATAATTAAATATCATAATTATTTATACAAATAAAGTGAATGTTATTTCTAGTGCATAAGCCAAGAAAAATGCTGCAAAAATGCTGTTAAAGTATTGCACCTAATACAAATTTACCTCAACATTAATTTAAGTAGATCTGTCATGATTGTGTTTTACATTAAGTTACAGGATAGTATTGCCTATACTTTGTATTAATACATTCTTAAACCTTTATTTAACTATTTTTAAAATAAATACATATTACTCATCCATTTTGCGCATCTTCATCTTGGTGGCATATATTAGTTGATCATTTAACAGTTTTATCTGAAAAGAACAGCAGTCAAAAACACCAATACACTTGTACCATTCCTCTCTCATCATCCCTTCCCATGTACTTCCTGTCAGAAGGAAGGAGACCAAACGCACAAGGAGTAGCCAAGTAAGGGCTCGACTATTTGCCTGTCCTAGGAACTTTCATAAGGGGTACTCACAGCTAGGGGAGGTTCTATCAGTCAACTTGTAAAACTATTACAAGGCTCCCACAAATACAATCCCCAAAAATCTCGCACATAGGGGGGTTTGCCCATATGTCTGTAACTGAATGTGTACTTGCTATCTGCCTTACGTATACCCATAGGAGACTGCGAGTCTGAAACTCAGTAATCTTCATAGCAACACTATCAACAACTAATATGAGCACACTACCCTAGCCCAAATATACACCCACCCATGTCTATCCATTTATGTATCTATATAAGCCCCATGGCAAGGAAGGGGCTCAAATACACACCACTAGATTCTATCAGCTTAGGTATCCCTAAGGACTTCATTAAAATCCACTATGGGTGAGGGTGCATCATACCAATCAGAGAAGGGTAACATTATTATATGCTAGTATAGGGGCCCACTGTTTTGTGCTTTGCTGAGGTGGCATTAACCACTCATTACACCCATACACCCAATGATTACCCATGGGGTGTGATCACCTATAACCATGGGTGTCCTTTTGAACCCCCATTGCACCCAAAACTAACCCCATACCATGGAGGATTCTATATTACCCTTCTCTGACTGGCTCTCGATAGAGCCAATGTGTAAAACAGATTGTAAGCTTATTATAGGGATATATCATTAGAGCACAGTCATGCTCTAATAGTTATGGTTTTCCTGAACAATCCATTATAAACTCCTTTGCAGTTGAGCGTATAAGTTTACATTGGTTTGACATATGTGTTTAAAATTTTGTATTTTAGGAGGGATTTTGGGTTTTGGATTTTTTACCAATTCTCATTAAATTCTGTCCAGCCAAATTTTATTATGTAGAATTTTTGAATTTATTGAGATTTTTGTGAACTTGTCGGAACAATTTGTCAGGATGAATTTGTTTGAATTTTGGGTAATATAATATATCAGTTGCACTACTGAACGGCTATGGAAAAAATCTCGCACTCCAGCAGATTTCCTTCATTACAAGTTTATGTTGTGCTCCTACTTCTCTGCCCTCAACCATGCCAAACAGCACTATTTCACATCATTAATATTAACTCTATTCTCCAACCCCAAACGTTTATTCATCACATTCAACTCTCTCCTCCGCCCACCACCACCTCCCGTCCCACTGCTGAGGACTTTGACAGCCATTTTCAGCATACAATCGAAAACATTTGCAACAAATTCTCCTCTCATCACGACTTACACCCTCCATTCTCTCTACTAACTGAAAACACCCAGCCTTCTCCCTTTCCCAAACCCCAAGCCACTATGAACTCCTTTGTCCTTGTACCTATTCCATCACAGCTTATTCCTCCCCTCTCTACCACACTAATCCCAGCTCTCAAACATAGCTTAATCATTTCCCTAAATACTGGCACATTTTCATCCATTCTAAAGCATGCCATAATTACACCCATTCTTAAGAAACCCTCATCTGATCCTTATTCTGCATCTAACTATCACCCTATCTCTCTACTTCCCCTTGTTTCCTATTGCCTTACTCAATTTATGTCCTCCAACTCCCTTCTTGACACCGTCTAATCCAGGTTTATTTGAGTATTTGATCACTGAAATGTAAAAACTACTAAACTGTACATGTCCATCCCTTTTTTTCTCCTCCCCCTTACTTTCCAGAGCTGTTGCATTTTTTTATGACACTGTCTGTGTGTAGGTGAATGGGATTCCCTTCTCCTAGGTCATTCTGGTGTACTGAGACAATGAACAAAATATGTAGGTACTATGCACATTACTGTCTGTTTCATTATAATTATACAGTGTACTGACCAGATATTATAGATATATTACTGTTATGCATTTTTCTAGTTTTAGGAGTTATATAGGTTTCTTATTTTATCTTTAGTTAGCCTTGTGGCCCCCTGGGACATTTTTGCAAGGTCTTATTGCTTTGGTGCCCATTCTTGTAAATTGATAGTTTTCATTAACATTTTGAAATTGATTGACTGTGTCTACAGCTTTATTTTGACATTGATGGTGGTTATGTGCACATGCACTTGGCACCTTGTGGTATGGTTTGTTCTGTGAGTTCTGTCAACAGTCCAGGATAGCAGTATGTTTCTGCTTGTATTCTCCAACTACTCCCATAACTGTTTTATTTCTTTCCTCGACTTTCACATCCTGTTTGCTTTTTAAAATGCAGTACTTTTCTCAAGCTGTGACTATTCTACTTAATTCCTTACTTCACTGTTTCAAATTATGTTCTTTTTTAGCTTCAATTTGTCCTTTAAAACACATTTTTAAGAAGCCTATCATCTTTGCCTTTAATATTTACATCCTATATTTCCTACAAAGATAAACTATGCAGGCCATACCTCATGGCACACAGTCAGTTAATACAAATGCATTCAGTCTGCTTATAAAAGTATTGTGCTTTATTTAACAACTCTGACCTTGTCCAGTCTACAAGTCAGGGATCTCAACTACTTTTGAATATTTAGTTGTGGTACTATCATTAGCCTTGTCTCCACCATTTACAAATTTAAGGACCACATCTGTGAAGAAACAGTGGTTGTGTAAGGCAAGAGAATGAAAGTGGTTTAGAGAAAATATTTATTTTACCAATGCTTATTGTTTAGTTCATGCCAGAAGAACATAAAGACACTTGATCTTTAACCCAAGTCACATCCAGGCATAGATATGGAATCCTAGAATGTAACTTTTATTTATCTTTACTCATAAAAATACCATTAAAACTCCACAATACAGATTATTAAAATATATATAACAGAGAGATTCAATTTCTATCTTAATGATAGACTATGATAGTCTTTGGAGTCACAGATCTATAGTTATTATATATTAATTTATTCAACATATACTTATTCTTATTGTGTATTCATATATATTTATATTATTTATATTAATATTAATATTTATTATTCTCCACACTATTTAATACACATTCAAACACTGTTTATTACTCAATTCTTCACAATTTGTATATAAGTATACTATTGAATAAATGTATATTTCCACAACCATATAACCATATACATAACACCTCTTATTCAGCTTTCATCTTTCAAACGCTTCATTTCACAATACTTTTTATCAGCACTTCAATGTACTTAAGTTTTCAACTTTATGATATAACATGTATCACTTGTCTATTACTATATCATGTATTCTTGTGCCTTAATGACAGGACACTTAAAATAAATGACTCATACAGTATATCCCAAATCTATCCCTTGTACTAATTATTGGAATAGTGACCTCCTGAAAAAATGGTCAAAAGGAGTGCATAGTGCCTGTGGGTTTTGGGGGAGGAAGAAGGCATTCTCAGTTAGTAGAGGGGATGGAGTGTGTAAGTCACGATGAGAGGAGAATTTGTTGCCAATGTTTTTGATTGTATTCTTAAAATAGCTGTCAAAGTCTTCAGCCGTGAGAAAGAAAGGGAAGGGAGGTGGGCAGAGGAGATAATTGAAAGTGACGAATAAACGTTTGAGGTTGGAGAATAGAGTTGATATTAACCATGTGAAATAGTGCTCTTTGGCAAAGTTGAGGACAGAGAAGGCGGAGCACAACATAAACTTGTAATAAAGGAAATCTGCTGGAGTGTGAGATTTCCTCCATAGCTTTCAGCAGTACAACTGCTGTATTATATTACCAAAAATTCAAACAAATTCATCCTGCCAAATTGTTCCTGCAAGTTCGCAAAAATCTCAAGAAATTCCTATGGGCAAAAAATGTCATCACCCAACAATTCAGCGTCAATCAACTGTTTATGACTAGACAGAATTTAATGAAAATTGGCAAAAAATCGAAACCCCAAATCCTTCCTAAAACACAGATTAAACAAATATGTCAAACCAATGTAAACGTATAAGCTAAACTACAAAAGAGTTTAAAATAGATTGTTTGAGACAACCATAACTATCAGAGTACTACTGACTAGTCAGTCAAAACTGACGGCAATAAAATTTGAAGGCTGGCAATGCTGTTTGCCACACAATGCGAACCTCTCTCCCCCTTTAACTTGCAGGCCTCGCGATGAGTGCCTTTGGCGCTCATTGCAAGCCTCTTCCAGCGTCTACTTTACGGGCCGCTCATTTAAGGCCTCGGCCAACCCGCCACTTTCATGCCTTGCAATGAGCACCTTCAGTGTTTATCCTTCCTGACCCCATGAAATGGCGATCGGATTACTCCCTGGATGAATCCTTTTTATTTAATTATACATTGAATTTTGTTAACAAATGTTTCTGCTGCAAATGATTCAAATCTTTAGTAACATTCAATAAATTAACTTTTCAAACCTTTTAACACGATAGCAATGCAAACATTAACATAAGATAATAACATTTAAACTGAATTTATTTTAAACTATAGTAATCTTGAAAATGCGTTGAAAAATTCCTTCCTGACTCCATTACCTGGCAATCGGATTCGTCCCTGGATCAATAATCTATTTATCATGTAACATTTTAATTTTTTCAACAAATGATGATGGTGCGACTAACATTCAACTTTAATAACATAGAATGCATCAACTTATCAGTCCTTTTAAAACAAAATTTTAAGATTACAAACCTGAAAGAAGCATATTAAATTGTAAACAATAAAGTTAATAAAATGCAAGCTAATTTTTTTGTGGGGCCAATCATGGCGAAAGTGACTTCCAAGAAATTCCATTTTTTTTTTTTGAAAGTGGTTTCTTTTCAAAAAGCCCAGCAGACTTTTATTTGTGTCTATGGGATGTAACCCCTGTTTTTTTTCCTTTCTTCCTTTTTTTGGTGGTTATTACTGTATTTTTTCACAAATTGTAGATATAGTTTTGTAAGTGAAAAAGTGTTCCTCTAAGAGGCCAAGTGAACTTAAATTTCTTACTTGAAATGAAACAACTATTCTCTCTGATTACAAAACCTCATAGTACACAATGTTTTTTGTAAAAATACGTCCATTGTGTAGTAGATCTCCCTGACTTGGGTTGTCTTCAATTGAAACTTTAATCTCATCTGGATTTGTGCACCTTGAAAAAGCAACATAGAGTTGTCCATGTGCAAAATCAGGTTCTTGTAAAAAAATACCCACACACTTCAAAGTTTGTCCTTGGGATTTATTGATGGTCATGGCAAATGCCATGATAACTGGAAATTGTCTCCTTTGAAGGACAAAAGGCAAACCACTCTGACTTGGAGCTAAATCAATTCTTGGTATAAAAACTTGTTCACCTTTATGGGTCCCAGTCATAATTTCTGCATGTATAAAATGATCTTTTAAATCATGCACAATTAATCTGGTCTTATTACAAAGTCCTTTTTTTGGATTCATATTTCTCAATAGCATGACAATTGCCCCTTTTTTCAATTGCAAAATAGGTTGTGGCATTCCAGATGGGGTTAAAGAATTAATACATTCTATACTAAAATTCGATTCATTGTCTTTATCGTCAGCCAGAACTAAATCTGCACTGTAATAATTCTTTTGTGGTGCGTTGATGAATTTTAAAATTTCGTTATTTAGATTTAAGGCATCTATATTTTTTGATGCTGATATCACTTTGTTTGCAATGTCTGAGTAATCATCATTATTCAAAGTGTTTAGAAAGATTGCTGATATGAGTGATTCCTTGCAAACCATTGTTGATGGAATTTCAATGGTATCATTGGGTAAATCATGTATTTGTGCATGTTTTCCTTCTCCAATTTGAATGAGCCAATCATTGAATTCATTTTGGCCTTCAGATATCAATTTTAATTCTTATTTGAGGTGTGTAAATATTTTCCACAGTTTACTGGTCTTGATACATGTTTCAATGATATCAGTTCTATTTCCATGTGGCACAACAGGTAATGTTTGCCTAACATCTCCTCCTGACAACAGCACCTTTCCACCAAATGGCAAATTATTATCCATCACTTCTTTTAAGAATCTATCAATACATTGCAAAGCATGACATGACATCATTGTTGCCTCGTCTATGATAATTAATTTACTTTTTTGAAATGTTTTGGTTTGTAAAGAATTCAGTCGAATATCTGACACTGATGTTTCTAACTGGCAGTTTAAATCCACTATGCACAGTTCTACCACCGTCTAACAAAAGTGCTGCAATTCCAGTTGTTGCAAATGGCATTGCTATCTGACCCTGTGCTTGCATGTAACTCATCAAACAATTGTATAGATACGTTTTCATGATCCACCAGGGCCATCTAGATAGAAATAATAGTCTTTGACCATTTCATCATCTGTAGCATTTGTGATGGCATTAAATGCTTGTAATTGTAAAGTCATAATCATCAAAGTTGATGTCATTGATCAGTCAGTCCTGGATCAGGCAAATTAAAACTTGCACAATTTAATCCATGAGCAAGAAATATTTCTTGAATTTCCAAGTTTTTAACAGTGCTATTGGCTCATTGTAACGTTTCAAGAAGTGTTGGGACATATTTAATTTAAATGTTTCCCACAAAGTAAATGCATCAGGTACATTGCAAAAGATGGAAATTAATGCAAATTGTTCTCTCATTTGCTTTGGCATTTGACATAGTGCTGCTTCTTCCAGACACCTCTCCCATTTAGTATCTGCTATGAAGTTTTGATGTCTTGCAGCTAACAGGAAAGTCTCATAAACTATGTCATTCACTGTGCGTAAATGTTCCAAATTTTGTGCACCAGGAACATGTAAAAGAAGTAATCTTAATCGGAAACGTTCAATGTCTCTTGGACTGACGGTATAAATTTGTGGTATCATTTTATGCGTCACCATAGACCATTTACAAATACATAGTGATATGGAATCTCAATGTATAAAAATTGTCTGGCCTGCGTGTCCTGGCAATTTAATTTAAACCATGCAGTAAGTGTTGTATCTCTGTATTCACTTTGAGCTAAAGCAGTTCTTTCATTGCCTGCAGCAAAGCAAACAAATTGACTTTGTGGCAAATGTACATCTAATCGATACACGGCATGTGACTGATCATGCATCTAAAATTTCAGAAGCCACCACATTGCTTCCAGAGCACTGACATAGCGAGCATCTAAATAATTAGAAAATTTGTCATGTAAAATTGGATTTTCCTTTTCGTTTGCTGCAGCTTGCACAACAACAGTTGCTGCATCATACAAATATTTGATAGATTTAATAGAAGTGCAAGCTTCAACATTTATGTGTGCATTGTACTTCATGAGCAAATGTGGATTGTATGGAATGACTGCATCCACTTTCTATGCAGTATTCAACTTAGTATGTAAGCATGTAAGCACATTTGCCAAATAACTGTGCTTTAGTTATATCATGTATTAATGAATTGAGTTTGATTTTGAATACTCTTGCCACTAAATCTGGTCGGTCAGAAGTAGTTTGACCCAGATTCAAATTTTCCTTGATCTCTGGCCATTGTGGATTACATGTGAATGTAATGAATAAATCTGGTTTTCTAAATTTTATGACAAAAGCCATTGCATCATTATATCTTTCTCGCATATTGCGAGGAGATCCTTGAAAAGTGGATGGCAAAATGATTGCTCTTCCAGCTGAAATGTCTCTGTTGGTAGCCAATTCAGTGACATAATCCATCAAACCACAATACTGTTCTACTAGAAGCTTATTTTGTTGAAATTTTTATAAAATTTAGAATTCTTGCTTTGACTTGTTTGTGCCACTTTATATTCCAGCATAGAAATATTGCATCTAACATGAACTTTACTATTGGGATCACTTTGCAATTGTAATTTCGGTTCCCATCCAGGTTCACCATTTGGAAAGAAAATGGGATACGTCATTGGATATAAATTACAACTTAATATATTTATGTTTATGAAAGGTTGTTCTTCATTGCGTGGATATATTCTAATATCCCGCTGAAAAGGTGGTTCATCATCTTCATTTTTAAAGACCATGGCAACCTAATTTACTGTTGGTAAATTATACTGTCTATGATCAGTGTTGCGATCTCTTTTTAACACCATATTTACTCTTGGCATTGTCAATTGATGTCTTTGAGCAAGTTGCTGTTGTTTTTTTTCAACCTGTGCTAATTGTTTGTATGCTTGACTGTATGGGTTGTTGACCATAATTTTATCCAGCTGTTCAATGATTTTGCGCAAACACTGTTTATTTTCTGGAAGCGTCATTCTTTGTTCATCAGATTCTATTGTATCTAAGGCATATAACTGTGCAAATTTCCTTTGCTCTCCTTCTTGTGGGTGTAAATGTGAAGCTCGGTAGGAAATTTGTCCTTTTTTTTTTTTATTTTTTTTATTTATTGGTATCAAAAGTAGACAATTACAATATAAATATATAAAACAGAATACACAGCAAAAAAAAAAAACGACAAAAGAAAAAGACAAGACATACATTTACAATACATATTGTGAACTTGTACCAGAAATTATAATTGCTGGGAGCTAAGTCCCAGAGATAATAAAACTTAGATCATAACTGAGAAAGATCTTTATTTTGATCCCAAATTTTCCATTTGTAAAGTTTTATTTTTATAAGACCTTGCTCTTGAAGAGATTTTCAAGATTTCTGTTTCTATCTACCATATATGTGATTTCACACCAAGAGGGAACGGAAGACTGACCCCATCTCCTTGCTATCAACAGTTTAGATGCCATGAATATCTGAAGTAAAAACGCAATTACGTCCAGAGCAAGCTGATTCGAAAAAATGTGAAATAAAACATTTTCTACAGAAAAGGAAATGGTGATGCCCAAAATATTCCTAATATGCCCAAAACAAGTTTCGCAAAATTGTTGAATTATCGGGCAACTCCACCATATATGGGCATGTGAACCCACCAAACCACAGTTCCTCCAACAAAACTTCAGATTATCTTTTTTAGTAATCTGAGCCATTTTTGTTGGAACATAATACCATTGAGTACTTAATTTAAAGTGTAGCTCTCTGTATGATGTATTTTTAATTATTTGATCTGTGAGAATAAATGAATCGGACCATTCTTCTTCTGACCAAGAGAGATTAAAAGAATGTTGCCAAATTTTAGATTTGTTAAAAGGGCATTTATCCATTTCCTCCCGCAAGATGTTATAACAATTAGATATTAAGTGCTTTCTATCTTCTAGAATCATTAGTTTTTCAAAAGAAGTTAAAGATCTAACTTTAAAACTAGAATAGATTGAATCTCTGAACGCCGCCAGAAGTCTATTATATTCAAGCCAACTTTAATGAGGAAGCCCACATTTTTCCTTCAAGTCTTCAAAAGAAGCCCAAGAGTTGCCAATATATAAGTCTCTCAAACAACAAATGCCAAATGCTCTCCATCCACCCAAAAATGATAAGTTCAATTCTCTCTCTAATAATAAAATCGGAAGGATAGGGCTAGGAAAAGGCATTAATTGAGATCTCAATTTATGTTTATCCCAAAATTCAAGTATTTCACGAACAATATCAGAACCATCTAAAAAGAGTTATTTTTTAACTCCTTCCTAAACATCAACCAGCCTAAAGAATCCTTAACTACTGAACATCTTTCAACCTGCAGCCAACCTGCCACTTTCAAACTTTCTATACATTTGACTGCATGTGAAAACATTGTAGCATCATGATAGGTCTGAATCATTGGGTATGCTAGTCCCCCTTTTCTAAATGTTCTGGAAATTATAACTTTCTTTATTCTGTTGTTTTTCCCCTGAAAGATAAATTTGTCTATTATTTGTTGAAAATGTACTATAAAAGTTTTGGATAAAGGTATAGGAATAGATCTAAATATATAGCTTAATCTTGGAAGAAGCGACATTTTGGCTGCTGCTATTCTAGCTGTTAAAGTTAAATTCAAAGGTCTCCAAGAGGAAACAATTTTCGTAAGTTTATTTAATAGCTCCTTATAGTTGTTTTTAATTATTAACTGGATAGAATTATAAAATTTGAATCCCATATGAGTTATGGTATTAGAATGCCAATTATACTGGTAGATGGATTTCAAGTAATCTTTTTCCGGACTGGCTAAATTAAGAGCCAAAACCTGTGACTTGGAGATATTAATTTTATAGTTAGATGCTTTGGAATATTTATCTATTATTACATGCAAAGTTTTCAAAGAGTCAATGGATTTAGACACAAACACAACCGCATCATCGGCATACAGCATTTTATGCTGTATCCCACCAACTGTAATTCCATGAATAGAGGGGTTATCTCTTATAGAAACCGCTATGGGCTCCATTATCAATGCAAAGATTATCGGAGAAAGGGGACACCCCTGTCTCGTTCCATTAGTAACTGCAAATCTCTGCGTTTTAAACCCATTTCCAATGACCGAAGCGGATGGGGAAGAGTATAATGCTCCAATGGACTAAGACCCAAAAGAGCCAAGGCCATATTTCTGGAGTACACACCTGATAAAATCCCATCCGACCCGGTCAAAGGCCTTCTCTGCGTCCATTGATAGAAACACTGTTGGGAGAAGTTTGTGTTTAGAATATGAAATCAAATCCAACATGCGTCTGGTATTGTCAGAGCCCAAACGTCCCCGTACAAATCCAGTTTGATCTATTGATACAAGTTTGTGAATAACCTCACTCAATCTATTCGCCAGCATTTTAGCATAAATTTTTACATCAACGTTCAAAAGTGAAATGGAAATTTGTCCTTGAACTCTAAAACAGTAAGAGCCATGTCCTGGGACATTTTCTGCTAATGTGGCACCCATTGAAGCAAATTAAATTGCACTGTTATAAGACCTCATGTTTTTTTTTTTAATTGGTAAAATTTGGAAATGTTGGATCGCTCATGATACTTTGTAGGTAATCTGGAAATGTGTGTCTTTGTGGAAGTCTTACCTTTCCTTTCTGACAACAACTAATGAAGTCTCCATCAGTTGGTCTTTCCTTGACAAAACTGACAAACAACATTGAGTAATCCACAATAATGAGTGTCTACTGTTAGTGCTCTAATAAACACATTATCCTGAGCTTCCTCAACATAGATATCACTGCAACTTTCTATATCTACATTGGTGTCATGTGTCTGAACATTGGTGTCAACAGGCAATATTGTATCATTAGGCAATGGTTCACAGACATGTTTTGTTTACTTTTTTGTTTCTTTGAAGCTCTAGCACACTCACTTTGTGCTTTCTTACTCATTTTTCTTTTATTTAAAAGTCTCTATCGGTCTTCTTCTCTTAAGTTGGGAAGTTTCAGGTGACTGTGCATCTCTCCACCTTAGCTTCCTTTCCCTTGCCGTCCTTCTTTTGCATTCAATGGTGTCTTCTCCATTATCCGCCATTGTAATCTGTAATTGTAAATACAGGTGTAAGATGTAATGTTTTTTTGTTCTGTACATAATGTTTGTAGCTGCTCTCAATCCAAAGGTAAATATCATTCATTATATATATATATATATATATATATATATATATATATATAGTTGTTTTTGTTTTGGACTAATTAATTTTTAAGTCATTACTAAATGAATATACGTTACTGAATTAATCAAAAACTGAGATCAATGGTAAACCTAAAAAAGTTAATTATATTGGTGGAAAGCAGATCAAACAGAAACAGCTATTATCAAAGTATAGACGGGGCACAAAATAATGTTCAATTTTCTTAACAATGCAATTAATTTAGTTATGATGTCTAATTTAGGTTCTTTAAAAGCTAATTAGTTAAGCATATATATATATATATCTTGCTATTTTTTTGTTGTTATTGTAATGACAAATTAAATACTAAAAAATATTTTTTGTTGTTATTGTAATGAAAAATTAATGAAAAATTAAATACTAAAAACTTCATTAATTTGCAAGTTGTTCATAGCAATAGGGCATTATATAAGCACATAGCCTTTTTTTTTTTTTTTTTTTTTTAAACCTTAGTTTTGGATAGATGTTCATTAACTAAAATGTTATGTAAAAATAATATGCCATGTAGTTATATAGAGCCCTATTAAATTTTGCAAATTGCAAATGAATGAGTCCCTAAATAAATATAATTTCATGAATTAATCATTGTCATCAATCCAAAACCATAAGGGCATGCTGAAGTCATATACCTGTGAACTTCCTATTGTTTGTGTAAAAAATCCTTGCAAATTCACTCTCTGTCTTCAGTCAGGTGAGCAGATGAGTAATCTGTGAAATAACATGAAAATCATTTTTAATCATTGTATTCCATTAATTGTTAATTGAATGAAGCCCATATATTTAAGTGCTTAGTAAAATGTAATTTTTTTTTAAGTCTTCTAACCCCTTCTTATTTTTTTATCTTATTATTAATTAATAGTTCAAAAACAATGTACATAAGTGAGCAGTAAGGCAGGTATATAAGTGCATGTCAAAAATTGTTATTGCTTTTATTGCAGTCTTTTTTTTTTATGATTACTAATTATTAATTAATTCAATTATTATTATATGTTAATTCATCAATAACTGTTATCCATGTTACCAACAAAAAATGAAGCCTTTTTTGTTCCATAACTACATAATTAAATGATATACCTGTCAAGGTGATCTTTATGGTGTTCAAAGGCTGCAGACGTCACTCTCTGTGTTGAGTCAGCTGCAGGTACGCTGAAACTGTCAAATAAGATGGAAAGCATTTGTAATATTTTGCTTCATCCCTATCAGGCAATCAGCAGCAACACGGATATTTCAGTGCATCTTAAAATATACATCTTGTTTGTGGTCCTTTTTTTTTTTTTTTTTTATATTACTAATTACATAATAATATATGATTATATAATAATCAATTAATCACTAACTAAATGTATTCTAAATAGCTAAGCATTAATATATTCCTAAACTAAAGGCATTGTAAAATCTCAAATATTTGTTGTTCCTAATGATTGCTAATAATTAAATAATAAAATAATGTACATTAATAGTTAATGAATCAATGTGTAAATGTCTTAAATTTGTTTGCATTAATGTATTAGTAAACTTGAAGCTTTTTTTTTCTTAATGATTACTAATAAATATTTAATAAATTAAAGTACATTATTCATTAATTATTAAATTAATTAATATATTACAAACAGCTACGCATGAAAGTAATGCTAAACTAAATCAAGTGTAAATTCTTGTTTGCTCAATTTGTTTAAGTAATCCTTTTTTATTAATAATTAATGAATTAATTATTGATTAATGATTATTAATATATTGTACCTTTTTGTATTTAATATTCAGCAATCAGTATCCTGAAGAGCTAACAATCTCTTTGCATTTTCCGACAGCAGAATATGTCCAGACTGTCAGCACCTAAAGAAAAGTGTCAGTTCGGTGGCAAGTGTGCCCTATATATAGGCTGCGTGCGCGAGACAAAACCGTTGGTTTAGGCAGGAAATCTGCCATTTCACAATGTTAATGTGTAAATGTGTAAGTTAGTATTTTAAAATGGTGATGTTAGTCTATGTTTTCCGCGTTGCATGCTCATTTTACGTCCCTTATATTAGTATTTTTCTACCGCGTATGTTGCTAGCCGTGTTTTGCGCGGTTTGGGGTCGTGTAGCTTAGTTTTCATTTTTTTCAGTCACCATTTTTTTTCTCGATTACACGATTACTACTTAAACTTGACCTAAATTCGCGTTTCACCTTACTTCCAGACGTTCTGGCTGTTCTCCCGTGCTATTGTGATCTTTTTGATGTATTTTGTTTTTTATTTTTTGTGCTTTTGTTGTATTTTGGTTTGCGCGGTTCAGCCGTTACCTTCGTATTTTTCGTAGGTAATATTTTTTTTTTGTCCCGTGTGTTTCATTCCCTCCACTGCTCGCCTTGCTTTGTGAGGTGCGCCTTTGGCACTCATCGCCTAAATGCTCCGGGTTTAAAAGCTTGCCTCGCTACGCAAGGCTCGCCAGTGATGAGCGCCAAAGGCGATCATCGCCAAGTGCTCTGATGGCGCTCATCGCTAAGTCTTACACACCACGCAAAGCGTGACGACGTCTCTTAGTTACACAATTATAATATGTGACTAGCGACTTGCCCGTCAAAAAATGACGGTCAATAAAAATTAAATGTTGTGAAATTTGTTTGCAACACAAAATGAATCAGCTACATTTGTCCCTTTTTTTTTTTCTAAAAATAAAAACACATTAATTTTTTTAACTTTTTATTTTTTTAACTTTCAACTTATATTTCACAAACCTGAAAGTTTGTAACATGCAACTTGTATATTAAACATTCGTTCAACATTTTGTTAACAATACTAACACTTTTCAATACATATTTATCACTGAGTAACTGCGGATTATATTAACTTAGAGTAAGTAAATTGTTTTAACAATAACATGCTTTTTATCATTTGTAACATTTTTGTTAAACTCTTGTTAAACTAAATTAGCATTGAATACAGAGAAAGGCAAACAATAAAAAAACCCTATTGAAACTTGTCCAATTGTATTAAAGAGGGAAAAAAAAGAATTCCTTCCTGACCCCATTAACTGACGATCGGATTTCTCCCTGAATCAATACTTTGTCTTTAAATAATACATTTCCAATTATTATGAAATGCTTCAACTTTATAATAACAATACATGTTTGACTATACCACATATATATTTAAAAAACTTTTTTTAAAATTAAAAAAACACATATTTAACATCTGAAATTGTAACATCAAACAATAACATTTAACTCTTGAAATCCTGAAAAATTCAGTTAATTGTTTTGTGGGGCCAATCATGTTAATATGAACCCATTCCAATCTGTTTAGGATATTTTACTGTTGTTTTTGTTGTTATTTTTTTTGCTTTTTTCAGTTTGTCCATTCTGCAAATATCACATAGATTTTCATAAGTGAAATAGTGGTCCCCTATTTAAAGAGTCCCAGAGTACTTTAATTTTGTCATGGAAGTCAAACCACTGTTCTGTATGTTTTTTTGTCCATTGTTTAGCTGTTTTACTTGAAATATTGTTTTTGTGCAATCATATTGAGTACCATAAAATGTTGGCATTAAAATTAAACCATTGTCCTCTATCTTTCCAACACTTCAAAGTAGACAATGTTTTTGGTGTAAACACATCCATCGTCCAATAAATGACCTTGAGTTTTGTTTTCTTCAACATGCACTTTAATTTATTTTGGATTAGTGCACCTTGAAAAAGCCACATAGAGTTGTCCATGTGCAAAAACTGGTTCCTTTAAAAAAATCCCAACCGACTTAAAAGTTTGTCCTTGGGATTTATTGATGGTCATGGCAAATGCCATGATAACTGGAAATTGTCTCCTTTGAAGGACAAAAGGTAAACCACTCTCACTTGGAGCTAAATCAATTCTTGGTATAAAAACTCGTTCACCTTTATGGGTACCAGTTATAATTTCTGCATGTATAAAATGATCTTTTAACTCATGCACAATTAATCTGGTCCCATTACAAAGTCCTTTTTTTGGATTCATATTTCGCAATAAAATGACAATTGCGCCTTTTTTCAATTGTAAAATATGTGGGGGCATTCCAGATGGTGTTAACGAATTAATAAATTCGATACTAAAATTTGATTCACTGTCTTTTTCATCTGACAGAATAGAATCTGCACTGTAATAATTATTTTGTGGTGCATTGATGTATTTTAACATTTTGTTATTTACATTCAAGGCATCTATATTTTTTGATGTTAATATCACTTTGTTTGCAATGTCTGAGTAATCCTCATTATTAAGAGTGTTTATAAATATGGCTGATATGAGTGATTCATTGCAAACCATTTCTGATGGAATTTCAATGGTATCATTTGGTAAATGCTGTATTTCTGGATGTTTTCCTTCTCCGATTTTACTGAGCCAGTCATTGAATTCATTTTGGCCTTCAGTTCTCATATTTAATTCTAATTTGAGATGTGTAAATATTTGCCAAAGTTTACTGGTCTTGATACATGTTTCAATGATCTCCGTTCTATTTCCGTGTGGCACAACAGGTAATGTTTGCCTAAAATCTCCACCTAACAGCATCACCTTTCCACCAAATGGCAACTTATTATCCATCACTTTGTTTAAAAATCTGTCAATACATTGCAATCCATGACATGACATCATTGTTGCCTCGTCTATGATAATTAGTTTAGTTAGTTTAAATGTTTTTGCTTGTAAGGAATTCAATCGAATATCTGACACTGATGTTTCCAAAATGGGAACTGGCAGCTTAAATCCACTATGCACAGTTCTCCCACCATCTAACAAAAGTGCAGCAATTCCAGTTGTTGCAAATGGCATAGCTATCTGACCCTGTGATCGAATATAACTCATCAAACAATTGTACAGATAAGTTTTTCCTGATCCACCTGGGCCGTCTAGATACAAATACCGGTCTTTGACCATTTCATCATCTGTAGCATTTGTGATGGCATGAAATGCTTCTAACTGTAAAGTATTTAAAGTTGCCAGTTTTTCTTGGGTTTTTTGTTTTTGAAGATCAGTGTCATAATCATCAAAATTGATGTCATCTATAAGTCCTGGATCTGGTAAATTAAAACTTGCACAATTTAATCCATAAACCAGCAATATTTCTTGTATTTCCATCAATGATTTTAACAGAGCTATTGGTTCTCTGTAACGTTTCAAGAAATCTTCTGACATGTTTAATTTAAATGTTTGCCACAAAGTGAAAGCCTCAGGTACATTGCAAAATATGCAAATGAATGCAAATTGTTGTCTCATTTGCTTAGTCATTTGACATAGTGCTGCTTCTTCCAGACACCTCTCCCATTCTGTATCATCAGCAATGAAATTTTGATGTCTTGCAGCTAATAGGAATGTATCATAAACTATGTCATTCACTGTACGTAACTCTGTGTACCGGGAACATGTAGCAGAAGTAATCTTAAGCTGAAACGTTCAATGACCCTTGGACTGACGGAATAAATGCGTGGTATAATTTTATGTGCATCTCTTCTTCGTTGTCGCCATAGACCATTTACAAATACATAGTGATATGGTATCTCTATGTATAAAAATTGTCTGGTCTGCGTATCCTGACAGTTTAATTTAATCCATGCAGTAAGTGTGGTATCTCTGTCTTCACTTTGATATAATGCAGTTCTTTCATTTCCTGCAGTAAAACAAACCAACTGACTTTGAGGCAAATGTACAGCTAAACGATAGATTGCATGTGACCGATCATGCATCTCAAATTTCAAAAGGCGCCGCATTGCTTCAGGAGCACTCACATACCGAGCATCTAAATAATTTGATAGTTCATCATGTAAAATTAGATTTTCGTTTCATTTGCAGCACCTTGTACAACAACAGTAGCTGTGTCATATGCTTTGTATATATATTTATACACATACTTAATTGATTTAATCAAAGTGCAAGCTTCCACATTGATGTGTGCATTGTACTTGATGAGCAAATGTGGATTGTATGGAACGAGAAATCTATTATCAACCTTTTGGCCACGGATAATAGCTGTTTGTCCTTGTGTTCTTTTATACAAAGGATATCCATCACAATTTGCATAAGTTTGCATTTGAAATTGTTTTGGAAATTCTTTAGTACACTTTTTATTTTCCGTACTTGGTGAATTAGGATTCATCTCTCCACATAGGCCATGAATCATTCTATGTGTAACAATCTCCCAAAGTTTTGTATATTTTTCTTGGTCTGGCAATTGTGCGGAAATTACTGAATCCACTCTCTCTGCAGTGTTCAACTTATCTTTTTCCTGCAGTATTAAAAATATGTGAGCATGTGGCAATCCTCTTTTTTGAAATTCAGTGGTGTAAACAAAAGCCACACATTGTCCAAATAAGTGTGCTTTAGTGATATCATGTATTAATGAATTGAGTTTGATTTTGAATACTCTTGCCACTAAATCTGGTCGTTCAGAAGTAGTTTGTCCCAGATTCAAATTTTCCTTGATCTCTGGCCATTGTGGATTACATGTGAATGTAATAAATAAATCTGGTTTTCCAAATTTTGTGACAATAGCCATGGCATCATTATACCTTTCTCTCATATTGCGAGGAGATCCTTGGAAAGTGGATGGCAAAATAATTGCTCTTCCAGCTGGAATGTCTCTGTTGGAAGCTAAATCTGCCACATAATCCATTAATCCACAATACTGTTCTACTCGTAATTTATTTTGTTGATATTTAATGAAATTTAGATTATTGGCTTCAACTTGTAAATATGAATCAATAATCCATTGTTGAGTGAGTTTTCCTCCATGTAAAATTGGATTAAAACAATCCCGGATAGCAGTTTGTGCCACTTTATATTCCAGCATGGAAATATTAGATCTAATACGAAGTTAAGTATTGAGATAACTTTCCAATTGTAATTTTGGTTCCCATCCAGGTTCCCCATTTGGAAAGAAAATGGGATATGTCATTGGATATAAATTACAGCTTAATATATTGATGTTCATAAATGGTTGTTCTTCATTGCGTGGATATATTCTAATATCCCGCTGAAAAGGTGGTTCACCATCTTCATTTTTAAACACCATGGCAACCTCATTTACTGTAGGTAAATTATATCTTCTTTGATCAGTGTTGCAATCTCTTTTTAACACCATATTTACTCTTGGTGTAGGCAATTGATGTCTTTCAGCATGTTCCTGTTGTTCTTTTTCAAGCTGTGCTAATTGTTTGTATGCTTGACTAATTTTATCCAGCTGTTCAAAGTCTATGCGCAAACACTGTTTTTTTTCTGGAAGTGTCATTCTTTGTTCCACAGCTTCCATTGTATCTAAGACATATAATTGTGCAAATTTCCTTTGCTCTACTTCTTGTGGGTGTAAATGTGAAGTTCGATGGTAAATTTGACCTTGAACTCTAAAACAGTAAGGACCATGTCCTGGTACATTTTCGGGCTAATGTGGCACCCATTGAAGCAAATGAAATTGCACTGTTATAAGACCTTATGTTTTGTTTGAAATTATTATAATTTGGAAATGTTGGATCGCTCATAATGCATTCTAAATAATATGGAAATGGGTGTCTTAGTGGAAGTTTCACCTTTCCTTTCTGACAGCAACTAATGAAATTTCCATCAGTAGGTCTTTCCTTTATAAAATGATAGGCCCCACAAAACTGACAAATCACATTAAGTAACCCACAATAATGAGTATCTACTTGTACTGCAGTAGTAAACACATTGTCATGCATTTCTTCAACATAGATATCAGACCCACTTTCTATATGTACATTGTTTTCTTGTGTGTCTACATTTAAGTCATTCTGCAAAATTGAATCATTGGACAATGGTTCACAGAGATGTTTTTGTTTACTTTTACATTTCTTGGAAGCCCCAACACACTCACTTGCGGCTTTCTTACTCATCTTTCTTTTATTTAAAAGTCTCTGTCGATCTTCTTCTCGCAAGCGTTGTGAAGTTTCCGGTGTCTGAGCACCTCTCCACCTTTGCTTCCTTTCCCTTGCCAATCTTCTTTTGCATTCAATTTTGTCTTCTTCATTCTCCGCCATTTTAATCTGTAATTGTAAATAGAGATGTAATTATTGTTTGTTCCTTTTTTTTGTATACATTTATTTTTCCTTTTTGTACTGTTCCATTAAAGTAGATGAATAAACTAATCAAGCATTTTAAAATGTTGCACTTTAGAATGAAAGAAATTAAACCATTTTTCAAAGTATTTTATTGACATATATTGAATAGGAAATAGCTGCACATATCTATATTATTATCCTTCAATTCCATTCCTTCTTGATTGAATTCACTGCATACCATCAATTTCTTTTTTTTGCGAGTGTTGTAAGCTTCTTATTTTTTTTTAAATATTATTATTAATTAGTATTGTCTTTTCAACTTTTTTCAAGTTATGACTAAATATCATACGTTAATGACTCAATAAGTACTCTCCATTTTCACCAAATATAATATAGCCTTTTTCTATGCATCACTACAAAATTAAATTTTATACCTGTGAAGATGATGTTGATGTTGTTCAAAGGCTGCAAACGTCACACTGTGTGTTGATTCCCTTACAGATCCAAAGAAACTGTTAAATCAAATTGAGAATATTTTTAATCTTTTGCTTCATCGATATCATTAAATGAACATCAACAGACATATATTTGGCTACATTAAAAACCTAAAAGAATATTTTTTAATATCTTGCTGTAGTAATATAATTCAAAATCTGTACCTGTCAAAATTATCCGTATGATGTTCAATGTGTCCAAACGTCACTATCTCTGTTCATTCGGCTACAGTTCACTGCAATTATACAAAATAGTAAAATTAATGTATAATATGTTGCTTCATCTGTATCAATCAATGAGGTTTAACAAACATATTTTTGCATAGATTAAAAACATGAAATAAATATATCAATCAATCAGCATGAACACACATAAGTAAGCATAGATTAAAAACATACAATCAATATTACTGTTAGTCTTTAAATAAGACTCAATTAATGTGTATAAATCTTAAATTAATGTCTGACTAAATATAATGTCAAGACGTAAGCATGAGTCTATTCCCTTTTTTTTTGTTTGAGGGGTATTTTAAAATTAGTATGTTACAACTGAATTATTAAAATAATGTACATTACTAATAAAATAAGAATCAATTAATGTTCCTTAATATTAAAGTAATGTGTGACTAAATCTAACATCAAGATGTAAGCATGAGTATAAAGCCTTTTTTATTATTTTTTTGGTTTATTTTATACTAAATATATAAGAACTGAATTATTTAAACAATGTACATTAATAATTAATTAATCAACGTGTTCCTTTTTTTATGCACATTCTTAAACGTTAACCTTTTTTGATATTAATGATTAGTAATGATTAATTAATTAATTAAATAAAGTACATTATGAATGTTATTTACAATTCTTTCACACAGGTAATCACGATGTATAACAAATTAATTATTAAATTAATGTACATTACTAATTAATGAATCAATGTGTTGCTTTTTTATTCACATTCTTAAACATTAACTAATTTTGATATTAATGATTAATTAATTAGTTAATGTACATTATGAATGTTATTAACAATTGTTTCACACAGATAAGCACAATATTATTTTTCTATTAATTAAATTTACTATTTTTTATTTATTAAGTCCAAATTTACTAATTAATAATTATAAATTATATTTACCTTTTTTAATGTAATATTGCTGAAGCAGTATCCTGAAGAGCTAACAAACGCTTGAGATTTTCCGGCATCAGAAAACGTCCAGTCAGACTGTCATCACCTGAGGAGAAAGTGTGTTCTGTGTCAAGTATGCCCTATATATAGGCTTTCTGCGCAAGACAAATGCATTGTTTTAAAATTGTACTTAAAATACCCCCACGGCAGGGGTTAATATTTTTTATAGCGCAGGTTTTTTCAGGACCTTTATGGTCCTTTAAGGACCCACAAGGTGGGAAATTTAAAATAATACATGCAGCGGGTGTCACAATCGTGGGGACACTTCGGGGGTCCTGATGGGGACCTCCAGCATAGAGGCAGGTTAATGTTAGGTGCCGCGGGGGGACTTACAATACCCCCATGGCCAGGATTAGTTAATAGTGAGGCGCGAGCCCTTTAAGAACTCGCAGCCAGAAATTTAAATATTTTAAATGCAGTAGGGGTCTCGATCGATGCTGATCTGCAACTCCCGCTGCAAGTGTTAATGTGCGAAGGATCCGGAGCGGGGGGTACTTATAGTACTCCAGCGGCAGGGGTTAATATTTTATTTTAGCGTGGGTACTTTCAGGACCTTTCGATCTCTGTCGATCTTCTTCTCGCAAGCGTTGTGAAGTTTCCGGTGTCTGAGCACCTCTCCACCTTTGCTTCCTTTCCCTTGCCAATCTTCTTTTGCATTCAATTTTGTCTTCTTCATTCTCCGCCATTTTAATCTGTAATTGTAAATAGAGATGTAATTATTGTTTGTTCCTTTTTTTTGTATACATTTATTTTTCCTTTTTGTACTGTTCCATTAAAGTAGATGAATAAACTAATCAAGCATTTTAAAATGTTGCACTTTAGAATGAAAGAAATTAAACCATTTTTCAAAGTATTTTATTGACATATATTGAATAGGAAATAGCTGCACATATCTATATTAATATCCTTCAATTCCATTCCTTCTTGATTGAATTCACTGCATACCATCAATTTCTTTTTTTTGCGAGTGTTGTAAGCTTCTTATTTTTTTTTAAATATTATTATTAATTAGTATTGTCTTTTCAACTTTTTTCAAGTTATGACTAAATATCATACGTTAATGACTCAATAAGTACTCTCCATTTTCACCAAATATAATATAGCCTTTTTCTATGCATCACTACAAAATTAAATTTTATACCTGTGAAGATGATGTTGATGTTGTTCAAAGGCTGCAAACGTCACACTGTGTGTTGATTCCCTTGCAGATCCAAAGAAACTGTTAAATCAAATTGAGAATATTTTTAATCTTTTGCTTCATCGATATCATTAAATGAACATCAACAGACATATATTTGGCTACATTAAAAACCTAAAAGAATATTTTTTAATATCTTGCTGTAGTAATATAATTCAAAATCTGTACCTGTCAAAATTATCCGTATGATGTTCAATGTGTCCAAACGTCACTATCTCTGTTCATTCGGCTACAGTTCACTGCAATTATACAAAATAGTAAAATTAATGTATAATATGTTGCTTCATCTGTATCAATCAATGAGGTTTAACAAACATATTTTTGCATAGATTAAAAACATGAAATAAATATATCAATCAATCAGCATGAACACACATAAGTAAGCATAGATTAAAAACATACAATCAATATTACTGTTAGTCTTTAAATAAGACTCAATTAATGTGTATAAATCTTAAATTAATGTCTGACTAAATATAATGTCAAGACGTAAGCATGAGTCTATTCCCTTTTTTTTTGTTTGAGGGGTATTTTAAAATTAGTATGTTACAACTGAATTATTAAAATAATGTACATTACTAATAAAATAAGAATCAATTAATGTTCCTTAATATTAAAGTAATGTGTGACTAAATCTAACATCAAGATGTAAGCATGAGTATAAAGCCTTTTTTATTATTTTTTTGGTTTATTTTATACTAAATATATAAGAACTGAATTATTTAAACAATGTACATTAATAATTAATTAATCAACGTGTTCCTTTTTTTATGCACATTCTTATACGTTAACCTTTTTTGATATTAATGATTAGTAATGATTAATTAATTAATTAAATAAAGTACATTATGAATGTTATTTACAATTCTTTCACACAGGTAATCACGATGTATAACAAATTAATTATTAAATTAATGTACATTACTAATTAATGAATCAATGTGTTGCTTTTTTATTCACATTCTTAAACATTAACTAATTTTGATATTAATGATTAATTAATTAGTTAATGTACATTATGAATGTTATTAACAATTGTTTCACACAGATAAGCACAATATTATTTTTCTATTAATTAAATTTACTATTTTTTATTTATTAAGTCCAAATTTACTAATTAATAATTATAAATTATATTTACCTTTTTTAATGTAATATTGCTGAAGCAGTATCCTGAAGAGCTAACAAACGCTTGAGATTTTCCGGCATCAGAAAACGTCCAGTCAGACTGTCATCACCTGAGGAGAAAGTGTGTTCTGTGTCAAGTATGCCCTATATATAGGCTTTCTGCGCAAGACAAATGCATTGTTTTAAAATTGTACTTAAAATACCCCCGCGGCAGGGGTTAATATTTTTTATAGCGCAGGTTTTTTCAGGACCTTTATGGTCCTTTAAGGACCCACAAGGTGGGAAATTTAAAATAATACATGCAGCGGGTGTCACAATCGTGGGGACACTTCGGGGGTCCTGATGGGGACCTCCAGCATAGAGGCAGGTTAATGTTAGGTGCCGCGGGGGGACTTACAATACCCCCATGGCCAGGATTAGTTAATAGTGAGGCGCGGGCCCTTTAAGAACTCGCAGCCAGAAATTTAAATATTTTAAATGCAGTAGGGGTCTCGATCGATGCTGATCTGCAACTCCCGCTGCAAGTGTTAATGTGCGAAGGATCCGGAGCGGGGGGGTACTTATAGTACTCCAGCGGCAGGGGTTAATATTTTATTTTAGCGTGGGTACTTTCAGGACCTTTATGGGCCTTTAAGGACCTGTAAGGCGGGCAATTTAAATTTTTAAATGCATTGGGGGTCCCGATCAATGCCGTTCGGGGACCCCCGCTGCAAGTAGTTAATGTGGGGACACTTCGGATGGCCCGATGGGGACCCCAGCATAGGGGGGGTTAATTTTAGGTCCCCGGGGGGTACTTGAAGTACCCCCCATGGCAGTGCTTATGTTTAGAACTGCCGCGGAGGTCCCAATTGGGCGGCAAATTATGAGGTGCGAAGCCTGCAAGTTCAGTCTGTCAGTTTGACTCGGTCATCGTGGAACGGCCGTGCTGCGAGCTCATACGTTGCTAGCCGCAGGTCTAATTTGATAGCGTCAGTAAACTGTCATATTTCCATCTCGCTGACTTAAGGTTCAAACCTTGTTAAAACTTTTTCTAATTTAATGAGGCTGATAGTATTAAATAGATAAGTGATATATGTTATATACGATAAAGTTGAAAACTTAAGTACATTGAAGTGCTGATAAAAAGTACTGTGAAATTAAGTGTTTGCAAGATGAAAACTGAATAAGAGGTGTTACGTATATGGTTATATGGTTGTGAAAATATACATTTATTCAATAGTATACTTATATACAACTTGTGAAGAATTAAGTAATAAAAAGTGTTTGAATGTGTATTAAATAGTGTGGAGAATAATAAATCTAATATATTTTATACTTACCTATAAATCATAACGTATTAAGAATGTGATTTAAATACTGCATGAAAAGAATAACTCAAAGGTAAAAGGACACGTCAATAAATACTGGAGAAGATATTTATTAGAGAAAATAAAATAGGGGGATGATATTCATATGGTAATGAGGCTACAAGATAGATGAAAACATTGCTGATATCCTATATATAGTATATATACCGTATTTATCGGCGTATAACACGCACTTTTTCTCCCTGAAAATAGGGAGCAAATTATAGGTGCGTGTTATACGCCGATATTCCCTCCCCCTCCTCATCCTCAACCTCCCTCCTCATTCTAACCCCCCCTCCTCAACCTAACCCCTCCTCCTCAACCTAACCCCCCTCCTCAACCTAAACCCCCCTAAATAACTCCCCCTCACTTACCTGCTTCTGTTCCGTTTGAGGTTGAGGAGGGGGTTGAGGATGGGGGGGTTGAGGAGGGAGGATGAGGAGGGAGGTTGAGGAGGTGGTTGAGGATGAGGAGGGAGGTTGAGGATGAGGAGGGGGGTTGAGGATGAGAAGGGGGGTTGAGGATGAGGAGGGGGTTGAGGATGAGGGTTGAGGAGGGGGGTTGAGGTTGAGGAGGGGGGTTGAGGAAGGAGGATGAGGATGGGGGTGGAGGAGGGGGTTGAAGACGGGGGGTTTGAGGAGGGGGTTGAGGAGGGAGGATGAGGAGGGAGGTTGAGGTTGAGGATTTTGCTTCAAAATTCTTCATTTGAATTTTTTTTTTTCCTGAAATTTCCTTCTTAAAATGAGGTGCGTGTTATACGACGGTGCGTGTTATATGCCGATAAATACGGTATATATATATATATATATATATATATATATATATATATATATATATATATATATATATTCATGAATACACAATAAAAATAAGTATCTGTTGAATAAATTGACATATAATAACTATAGAGATGTGACTCCAAAGTCATTTTACCTATTGGTAGATTAAGATATAAATTGAATCTCTCTGTTTTATATATTTTAATCATCTCCATTGTAGAGTTAAGATAAATAAAAGTTATATTTTGTGATACCATATCTATGCCTGGATGTGACTTGGGTTGAAGATCAAGTGTTACAGTAGACTAGGCTTCCAACAACGTTTTGCATAAAATTTGGAACGCAGGTCAAAAGTGAGCACCCTGTCTTGTGGTAACTATGCGTTTTCTTAAATATGGCCTATCTTTAAATTTTTTAGGCCTTTGGCAGTACACTCATTGTCAATGTCTTATTTCAGCTTCCTTATGTTACTGATACCTAGAGTAGCATAGTATAATCTTTCTGTACTTGTAACTTAAATATCTAAGACTTCCATTCCATGTCTTACATTGAAAAAATAAGTTTAAGCCTGTTTTCAGCAAGCACTTCATACACCATAGAAAAGCCTAGGAGGAATGCTCTCTTAATGTTTGTAATGTACCTAAAATCGAAATCCACGAGTACTGAGACACAGAAAATGCATTTGAGAAGCCTACACCATAATTGTGTTGGATTTGAGGCAAGATTCTGAAACAATTAAATGGTTAATAGCACTACCCCATGAGCCTGGGGAGCCCCAAGATTCCCCCTGCCCACATGTTATGAGCCAGATTATTTCAAGGGCTTCCATCTTCCCATGTGTCAGGCCCTAGGACACAGCTATCCCTGATGTACATTATAACCATGTGGAACCCTATAGATACTCATGGCCCCTAACATTAACCCCTATGGGCTCAACACAATACCCTTCTCATGTTCTGAAGCAGACAATCACAAATCTTGCAAATCCCACTCTGGTGCTCTCTATATGCTCATGGCATGAACGATACAATAAGCATTGGTAAAATTAAAACTTTCTTTAAACACACTTTCATTCTGTTGCCTTACACAACCACTGTTTCTTCACAGATGTGGTCCTTAAATGTGTAAATGGTAAAGACAAGGCTGATGATATTACCACAACTAAATATACAAAAGTAGTTGAGATCCCTCACTTGTAGAGTAAGACGAGGTTGGAGTTGTTAAATAAAGCACAATGCTCTTATAAACAGGCTAAATTAATCACATATATAGTTTTGAGCAGGCGAGCCAGCCAGAGCGTTTGCTCACGCTTGCGGGCTTGCGCAGCGAGCCGCGGCCCTCGCGTAGCCAGCAACTGCGACCCTCGCAAACTTTACGTTCGAACACAAACAATACGAAACAGCAACTGCAACCCTCGCAAACTTTACCTTGCAACGCAAACAACATACGATACACGTTACCACTCATTACGACCTCGCAAAAATCGCCTGCAACCCGCGAACATGAACAAATTCCAAACACAATAAATACACACAGCACATACATAAAAAGCTTACCTACAGCAAGAGGAAGCATCCAGGACCTCAAAAAAGCAACTTACACCTTCATTTCACTCAAAATAAAAGAGTTTAGACACTCGAAAATTCTCTAAGCGAGAGAAAAAATGGCCGCCGAACAAAACGAAAACGAGGCTACAGCACTGTAAACACGCAAAACACCACAAGAAACTCGCAAAACACCACAAAAGACCTACGGATATTCCGCTAAGACGCATACCACACATTACCCGCCATTTTACACCAATGCGGAAGTACACAACTTCGCTAACGGTTTGGTCTCGCGCACGCACACTATTACACTGCACACATTCAGCACGCTTACACAGCAGCTCCACACCACTAATGCTGCAGCAACATCAAAACACATTCCCAGCTCTTCAACACAATGCTTCAAAATACGTAAAGTATATTCATTTATTAATGTATTATATATTTCATTATTATACACCAAACACCCTTAGCTCACTTACAATTTCATTGCCGTCATTTTTTGACGGGCAATTCGCTAGTGTGTAATAACTGACTGTGTGTCATGAGGTATGGCCTGCATAGTTTGTCTTTGATATATAGGATGTAAATATTAAAGGCAAAGATGATAGGCTTCTTAAAAATGTGTTTAAAAAGGACAAGTTAAAGCTAAAAAAGAACATAATTTGAAACAGTGAAGTAAGGAATTACGTAGAATAGTCACAGGTTGAGAAAAGTACTGCATTTTAGAAAGCAAACAGGATGTGAAAGTGGAGGAAAGAAATAAGATAGTAATGGGAGTAGTTGGAGAATACAAGCAGAAACATACTGCAATCCTGGACTGTTGACATCACACAAAATAAACCACACTACCAGGTGCCAAGTGCATGTGCACATAACCACCATCAATGCCAAAATAAAGTGGCAGACATAGGCAATCAATTTCAAAATGTTATTTAAAAATTATCAATTTACGTTGGAGTAATAAGACCTTGTAGAAATGTCCCAGGTGGCCACGAGGCTGACTAAAGATAAAATAAGAAAACTAAATAACTCCTAACACTAGAAACATGCATAGCAGTGATATAGCTATCATATGTGGTTGGTACACCAAATAACTATAATGGAACAGACAGTAATATGCATAGTACCTACATATTTTGTTTATTGGCTCAGTACACCAAAATAACCTAGGAGAAGGGAATACCATTCACCTACATACAGACAGAGTCATTAAAACAAAAAAGATTCCAACAGCTCTGGAAAATAAGGGGAAGGGAGAAGGGATGGACATGTACAATTTAGTAATTTTTACATTTCAGTCATCAAATAGTAAATTGTACCTGCCAAACCAATGTTAAACCATAGAGTTACAGAATACAGTGCATATAGTATATTACTGATCTGTAATCTCAAAATGATGCATCGGGGTGGCACTCTAAATAAGAAGACTTGCTTCATACAAATCTGTCTTGAATATGCATTGGATACGATAGCCTATAAATACATATGGACATCAGAGATCCACATAGTTGAAGTTTACCATTTTGCACCAAACATGTAAATGATACAGAAACATCAGCACAATTGAGGATTAATTAATTTAATATCTTCCTAGCACCTGTCTTTGGAAGGGAAATTGCATTATAGTTACTAAGAAACATTACATGGCTACATAAAACCAATTGTATATGTTTGTTGCAATGACTTAAGCCATATTTGAAATATTACTTCTGTCAGAATGAACTGATTGTATCATCCACTATTTATTAAAATCTAAACCTATGTGAGATGTGTTCACAGAGCAGATGTAGTTATGTACATATACGTTGTTGGTGTGCATTGTATATGGTTCTATTACAGTATCAGATAGCACTGCTTGGAGATCAACAATGGGTATACACCAGTGTTCCTCAATTACAGTCCTCAGGGATCAACAATAAGTCACATTTTACACATATCCCATGTTGATTCTGATTGTTCAAGCCAAGGTGGTCTAATAGCATCACAAAGTCTCTGATTAGCTCTCCTGTACACAAACAAACAAGGATATTACTGTCAGTAGATATATTAAAGTCACCAAGGAGTAACGATGAGATATTAGAAGACAAAAAGTGAACCAGGCAGAAAACTGGTCTACAATTGGGAAGCTAATGCAGGGGACAGTAGATTACTGCCACACACATGGAGATTGTGAAAAGAATAAAAACAGAGTGCACTTCAAAGAAAAATAATGAAAGGTATACACTGTAAGGAGCAGTGGGATGATTGAAGGATCACTATGTATCTTGCTGTCTATCTCAAGGTGTAGAAGTGTGGCAGTCATGTTAACCACCATCTGACAGTGCAGTAGGAGCAGTTTTGTCAGATTATGTGAGCCAGGTCTAAGTGGTAGCAAGTAGATTAAAGGAGTTGGAATAGAAGGGATCATAGTGAATCTATTACACACAGAGCAAGCATTCCAGAGGGCAGATGAGAAGGGAAGTATGGCGTTGGTTTTGATGCCATTATGGATTTGGGAGAGGCATGGATTACAGCAGGTAAAAATAGTTAAAGGGTCTGGGTTGGGTGAGATGTCCCACACGACCAACAGAACAACAAAAGAGTGTGAAAGAAGATGGGAGTGGAATATGTGGATGCATTTCTGTCTTCTCTTATTGGGAAGTGAAGGAGACAGTGTTTTCAGAAATGAAAGATTTCCTGTAAGCAGCGATGAGAGAAAGAGAGAAGAGATGGTCAGATGTAAAGTGTAAGGTAGTTATTTTGAGGAGGGATAGTGGCTGTGATATTTAGGAGTATAGAGGTGGAAGAGAATATGAGGAGTAAACAGACTAATATTCTGATTTAACAAAGCCAGTGTATATCTTTAAGAATCCATATCAAACACTTAGAAACAGTTCACTTTGAAACAATGAACCCCTCTCTGCATTGCCATTACAGGCAATTAATTAAATAATATGGAGTAGTCAATGAGTGATACAATATATAGTAAACACAGAGATGCATTCCTTATATTTCAAGGAATAGGTACTTTGCCACCATCATGATAATAAAGTTGAATAGAAGACTTGCAATGAGTAGTAAGAGGGAAAATGCTTAACAAATATGTTGTAGTGGGTCACTAGCGTTGTATAGATAAAACACGTCCAACATAGCTGCAATAGATTAAGGAGAGCTCAGCATATGACACTGTAGAATCATTAACTTAAATAAATTTAATGAACTTGTCTGACACTGTACATTCCTATCGCTGAATATAATCTCCTGCAGCAGGTGCCAATGGAGAAACATTTTCAAGTCAATACAACCTAATGAATATTTTGTTAATCACACCTCATTTGTATGCATGCTTCTATAATGTTACACTTTTGAGTTACTTTGATCTGTTGAAAATAAATAGTAGTGAATGGGACAATGGGGGATATTTATTAAGCCATCACTATCGTTATGGGCTGTGATGGCAATGGCAAAACATTATTGTCTCCTTCCAAGATGCAGCCTCTGTGATGTTTCATAAATGTACCTCATTGTTCTCTTTTTTTCTTGCCCGGTAATTTGAAAATCTTTTAAAATGATACAGTAAAATAAAATCAATAGTAAAGGTAGAATAGTGTAGGCGTTTCTACAATATGTACACTAAAAATGTCACTGATAGAAAGGTAGAAAAATTAAGAAATCAAGGTGGAAAGGTTACCAACCATGAATATGGTATTGTGACAGGAAGTCTGAGACTTTACAACTGTTAAAATGCCATCGGATATTTGGATCTGCTATTAATTATAGCTCCCATTTTTTGTTACACAGCAGGTGTCATTTTCCGAATATATTTCCTGCCTATGCAACCTGATGCACTGTCTGCAGAATAAAGTTACTTTAAATATAGCTTTTATCACTGTAAAAATGCTGAGAGCTGCCATTTGTCAGAAAGTAGAAGGAAAATACTAATGTTGCAGTTTAGCTTTAGGCAGTTTTGTGTAAAAACAGAATTCCTTGGAACAGTTTATTTGGCAAAATGTAAAAAGAACATAAACTACTAAGTACATCAGTTAACGATGGACACTGCTGTGCAAACCGTGGTAGGCTTTTAATGTTGCATATTACACTTTGTTGAAGATGGTTCCATATTTCTGTGCTTTAAATTAGTTCCATTACAATATCTAATGTTCTTATTTTGTCTATTTTGTTTGTTGACCATGTTACTAAAGTGCAGTTTTTATTTTATTTTAACAGAAAACGACAATAACTACCTATAAATAACAAAGGTTATCTTTCAGTGTATCAAAACGGAGACTGGTACCCCAAACTGCTTGATGAATGTCACCTCTCATTAATCACAATACTTCTGCCTTCATGAAATGCCAATCGATAATTATTGCTAAATGTGATTTGCAACACCCTGTGCAGTGGTATCAAGGATCAGAAATAGTAAACAGATAAATACATTGTTTAGCTGACAGGAAGCAAGTGCTGGGTGTTCAAAGATATATCATGCATAAACATTGATTTAGCCATAAGCTGACACTTATAAAGCTCCTTCTGTTCTCAGAGTGCCTGATGGGTTCACACAATAATAGTCATTGCTTGCAAGGTAACCTGCTCTATGTGGCTAAAACGTGCACTCTTTATGAAATAAATTAGCTTTCTGATGCTGTAGATTACCATGCAACAGTATCTCCATTGGTTGTAGTAGTTTTTACTTTTTTAATAGTACAGTGTATTGTCTTTGCACTCATCTAAAGGTATGATCCATGCAAAAGAATCATAATTTACTAAAAAGTTATCTTATAAGGTGTCAGGGCTCCCTTCTTTCACCTCCTCCAGCAATCTTTTCCCACAATGCTGCTTTATTTCTCTGCCAGGGAAAATCGCCTCCCTAATCACGTGATTTGTTCAACTAACCCCAAGCCACCCAATGACCACTTGGTCTAGGGGAGGGGAAGTAGGGGAACCATAAGTTAGTGTAAGGCAACTAAACAACGTATTTTCACATTTTTAAATATTAACTGTAGATGTCTGTAAAGAAAAAAAGCCTTTCCAGCTCAACTGGAACATCGCTTTTACTTTCTAATGACATGGTTGTAGAAGTTTTGACCTTTGTTCTATAACTACATTCAACCATTCCAACATGCTAGAAAAATATTTTCATTTGTTTTATATCTTTACTTATTTCTGATGTTTTTTGATAATTTAATTAAAGCAAGACAAATATGTGTATAGAGACAAATAAGATATCGACATCTCAATATTCTTTCCTTATACATGGGTTGAAGATTTATAGTTTTCCAGTAATATAATCCTTATGCATTAATTATTTGAGCATTAGAAGGATCATAAAATATCAGAGATCTAACTATGTAGATAAAAAGCATTGCTATGAAAGCCGATTTTTGCATCAGTTATGTTTTATAGCAGTAGATTTTTTTAAATAATAATAATATTATATCTTTTTTAATGACCCATATTCTACACAGGTAGCATAGAGTGCATTAAAAATTATTGGCTGCGGCTGACACCTCTGGGGCAACCAATAAATAACACTCTATAATCTAGTGTATGTATAATAAAAAGTTTATTGAGAGATATACAGTGGGGCCATTAAAGGTAAGATTTTGCTGTTTACGACCCAGCTGCAGCAGCTTATGCAGCAGTTACATTGACATAGGAGCATTTTTTTAACAGTCACACAGCTTTAAATTGGAAAAATGAATGTAGGCACAATAAACAGATGTGGGGCAATATGTTATATTTGCCCCACAGGTGAAGCCAGGAGACTTCCATAGCCTTCAGAAGAAATAACTGCAAGGAATTTAACCCCAGCAGCATACTTATGCACAGCTTCATCTTGTTTGTGAGCTAGAGACATGAATATATTTTTAGATCATCAATGTTGTTAAATTTGAAGAGAAATTATTAATTTGCTGAAAAAGCATGGGCATTACTATTATTTTAATTACGACACAGTGTAACAAAGTTACTATCATAGTGCCATACTGAATCAGGCAGTTCTTTCTACCTATTCCAGTCTCACAGGGCCTCATTCAAATGTGACTTGTTCAATTGAATAGGGCTCTATATAAGCACATAGCCTTTTTGTTTTTTATAGAAGTTTTTAGTTAGTGAAGACCTTGCTTTTGGATATAAGTTCACTAACTAAAATCTTCTGTAAAAACAATATGCTCTGTGCTTATACAGAGCCCTATTCAATTGGCCAAATCGCATTTCAATGAGGCCCACAGTCTACAATTGCTTAACATTGGAACTTAATACACTACAGACCTGCAGAGAGATGGAGAGTTGCACAGTTCATTAGTCAAGCTGAATTATTTGTATAGATTATTAACTAAATTAACTTTTTATCACTCACAGATCACTGTCAATGCATTTTTTTAATGATATTGGTATTATTATTATTATTTACATAGCACTTTCTTATGCTGAACATACTTCAGATGTTTTGGATGTTAAGGCACCTTAATGTAGGACTGGAGAGGTTTAGCAACAGTCCTGTGTTTCCCAACCTCTTTGCTTCTCTCCCAATTAATTATAACCAAGCAGACAAGAGTAAAATTTATAATTGTGAATAGAAATCAGAAGTCATTATTATAGTAGACAGACTACAAAGCTTGATTTACTAAGGAGACAATTCGCTCTCCAGCGAGACAATCTATATCCAACATCTATTCAGCTTTGTTAGGATAACGTTGATGGGGAACTGAGATGAACTACAGATAAGTACCTTAGTGCAAGACGCTAAACTTGTCCATACATTGAAGGGCCTTTCTTATTAGAATGAAAATCCTCACCTCAGTGAAAATATGCAAGTCAATATGCAAGGTTACATGCATGTCTTTAGTCACTCTTTAAAACTGACTGACACTCTTATTTACTGTGTTGATAAAACCAAAATGTGTCTCACTCTTGCAATGACGGACAGATGATCGAATGAGCTGTCCTTCTGCCAGTATATCATCTGAGAAAGTGTTAGTACAGTCAGTGCAATCATACTTCATTACACTACTGATTTATTTATTACTTTTGTGACAATGCTCAAAACATCGAAATAAAACTGATCGCTCAGAAATAAGTCCCTTCATTCAATACTTCAGAATAGAAAAGTTATAAAGTACTATATTATAAAAACTGCTGCCATCACCACCACTAGAAACAGTCACATGACATGCAACAAGAGATTTGTGAATTATTTAAATATCCCAAAGAAAATCATATTTTTTACAATTGGCTGAACCTTATACTATCCCATGATTACATTTATTTTAGAGCATATATGTCCAATGCAATTTGCCACCACCAATGACCACTAATAATATTGGTTGATTGATGGCAGTTAGTTGTTTGATTATGCTAAAAATCAGAGAAGAACATAAACTGTTATATTAATACTTGTTAATCCTTTGTATGTCACAGAGTTTGTTATTACTTTCATTGTTTGTTGCAAGGTGTCTTGTCCAATTGTCACATGAGGCTTATTTATTTATTTAATAAATATTGTTCAATATTATCGCTATATCTTCCTGGGGACTCTGCCTGGCATGCACTGGCTGCCATCTTGGACAAGATAGTGCTAGGAGCTGTGTTTCTCTATCTCTTGCCATTCTGCTTTCAGTCGCAGCTAAGTATAATAAACATTGCTATATGATTATTATTACACTCGTGTTGTTTGACTTGTCAGGATTCAATACATATACCACAGGCCAAAGTAACACAGTAGGTGGGAGTTTTGATATAATCCTCACCACATTAGTTCTAATATCAATAATTAGAATCAATAATTCTACCATTGATAGAACCAAATCCATTGGACTCTAATTTCTAGTGCAAATTCCAAATCACTAAACATTTGTGCCAATTACCTAATTACTGACCCAACGAACAACCTAATAGGGTCTTCTGCATCGCTCTTCAATACTTGCCTGACATATCTGAATTCTATCTCAAAACAACTAACTGATTTCCTACTGGAATATGTTGGCTTGTTGTAGATAAAGGATAATAAAAATAATATTTACCAAAAAAGGGTGGGTTTGGTGGCTCTAGGTGTCGGACGCAGCAACGTGAGACGCGGGTTAGTGATGTCATCGCGAGGCGTCCTAACCCCGATTTCCACGCTAGTGTGCTGCTCCTTACTTCATAGACACAGTGCAATATAGAATCACTATGACAGATATTTAGAAACAATTCCATAAGAGGCCAAGCAGCATTATCAGGCTCTAATTTAAGAGATTACTTAAATTTATAATAATATTTCCGAAAGCAAATGCAAGACGATTAGCACTTTATAAACACGACCTTAATAATTGAGTCAGACATATTTCTGACTCCTTAATAGCACTTGAGACTTATTATTTTTTGCACTTGCACTTTAATTTAAGATTGCACCAGATATTTAGTATGTGCTAATTTGCATAGTAGGTTATATTGTCACAATCCCTGAAAGAAATGCAGCGTCTGAATACATTTTAAAGTTTTTAACTAAGTTATTAAAAGTTACATTTTATTTGTTTATTTATGTCTCTTCAAGACAATTGGAAATATTAGGTGTGCACTATAAGTGGGAACCTTTTCTTAAGTTCTTTTAATAAAAAATAATACTTTAATTATGTATTATGACTTGTTAAGTATGTTCATACATACCTCAGAGTCAAATATGGCTCTATTCTACCCTAGACTCATCACATATTCATACTTTCCAAGAATCTTTACAGCATCCTGTGATATTCATTCATGGGAAATAGATTGGCAAAAGGATATATAATTAACGTGGACAAAGGCGACAGGCAGATGCAAGGCTAACGGTGGGAGGCGGCACTGTCCTGTTATTTGTTTGACTATCATAACAAAACATACTGACAATAGGTGTCATACAATCACATATAATAGTTGTCAAAGTGCGATTCATCGTCACGCTTGCAACAAATCACAGTTTGACAACTATCATTTGAGCAACTCCCGTGCATGTGCATTTCTCTCTGGGGGAAGAGACACAGATGAGTGAGAAGAGGGGGGGAAGAGACACAGGGGAGGGGGAGACACACAGGGGTGGGAGAGGAGCGGGAGACACAGAGGAGGCAGAGAGACATGAGTGGGAGAGGAGGGGAGAAACACAGAGGAGGGAGAGGAGGAGGGAGACACAGATGAGGGGGAGAGACAAAGGGGAGGGAGAGGAGGGGGGAGACACAGGGTAGGGAGAAGAGGGAGAAGAGACACAGGGGAGGGGGGAAAGACATAGGGGAGGGAAATAAGGGGAAGGTACACAAGGGAGGTGGGGAAGAGACACAGGGGAGGGAGAGGGGGGAAAGAGACACGGGGGAAAGAGATACAGGGGAGGGAAAGAAGGGTAGAAAGACACAGGGGAGGAGGGAACAGACACAGAAGAGGGAGAGGGGGGAGAGACATGAGCGGGGAAGGGACAGGGGGGGAGCGAGACAAAGGCGCTCATTGTGAGGCCCATTATGATCGCCAAAGTCGCTCATTGCCAGGCCCATGATGAGCACCGGAGTCGCTCACCGCAAGGCCAGTAAAGTAGAGGAGGGAGAGGCTCGCAATGAGCGCCAAAGGCGCTCATTGTGAAGCCTGTGATGAGCATCACAAGCGTTCATCGCAAGGCCAGTAAAGTGGGGGTGGGGGGGGAGGCTCCCATTGTGTGGCAAACAATATTGCCAGGCTTCAAATTTTATTGCCGTCATTTTTTACTGGCAAGTTGCTAGTAAGGATTATAATAGCCAGTTACTCACAGCATTGCTCAACAAGTGCAGATACAAGATATATTGTAAGCACCAATACACACAACATACTTTAAAATACTTAATTTGAATTACTTCTGCATAGTGATTTGTAAATCTAATGATTCACTTATGCTGCAATAAAGTACATTGTAACTTTATTTTAACTCAAGAGCACAACAACTCAGAGTTAAACTGACAGCAAAGGGGTCAGCTGTGACAGTCATATCTGACAGTACTGAAATGGCACATAGGGATTTGGGTCACATATGATAAAGTGCAGACTGAAATAAACTTGATCAGATCTGGCCTCTGCTGTGTCAGCACCTAGACACTGACTGTGCATAATGTGAGAGGAAACATAGTTAAAATAACGCATTCTGTATGCAAATGTGTCCATAGACGTTTCATTCTGACAGTAATTATAATTTCTAAAGAACTTTTCATTGATCTACAATGTTCAAAATAAAAGTTATCATTTACCTATTTATAATAATGCACAACTGTATTAATAATAGATGAATCTTCAAACCACTAACTTGTATTGATTACACCTATATAAGTTATTCTACCTTTTTATTGAGCTAATTTATAACAATCTATTTTTAATATGCTGATCTGTAATGGAAGTTTTGTCATTTAACTTTAATTATCCCAAGCTATTTTAATTAGTAAAGGTGTTTTAAGGCCACCACTAGTTTTGAAGCTATTATTGGTAGCAGAAAATTACCTGGATCCTTTATAAGAAATATAACATGCAAATGTGAGCTACTAAACACTTCTTACCGGCAATATAATAAGAAAGATATGTAAATATAGATCAGACAAGAAAAAGTATACACAATTCAAGCACTCTATATGTATTGTGTAAGTTTTATGAAATTAACGTAATACATTTTTATTTTATTTAACCATTTAAATTGATAAAAGTAAAAGTCTTATTTGAGTTCATTGAGTTTATGTCTTATTTACATAAACATGGATATAATTACTTATTGTAAAGTTTGAAGATGAAATAAAAGACACAGACATACAAAAACACGTATACATGCATATTTTGTGCTCACAGCTGTACAGAAAATATTTCTAAGAGAATGTATAACTTTAATTAACAGAGTATAATAATGTGACCATTAATGCAGTTACTAATGTTGCAATTGTAGAGTCGATGTTACAATTTAGTCTAAATTAGAAAGTATTAAGTAATGCTTGCACATTAGTCATTTTTATATGTTACATATAATGTTGGTAATAAATCACATTAATCTGCTGTTTTGTGATCTGCACACATAAGGAATCACACAATTATAGTAAAATCCATTTGATTGGGTTCTATAGAGGTTCTATATAAGGAAACAAACAATGATGATAGAATAGATTTCCCTTCTTTCAACCTTTCAAACGAATAAGAACTTACAGCCTTATTAAATTGCGATTTGGCCAATTGAATAGGGCTCTATATAATCACAGAGCATATTTTTTTACAGACGTTTTTAGTTAGTGAAGACCTTGCTTTTGGGTAGAAGTGCACCAACTAAAAACTTCTGTAAAAAAGTATGCTATGTGCTTATATAGAACCCTATTCAATTGGCCGAATTGCAATTGAATAGAGCTGTTAATGTATTAGTTTCAACATTTCTCTTTTTTTTAAGTTTTCTCATTATCTTTCCTTTTTATTATAAAGGTGGATTGATATCATAAGATGCATTGCCCTATAAATACACTCTTTTTCCTCTAGTGAAGGGATTCTATTCCCAAACAACTACAAAACAGGAAAATGCCATCCCATAAAATTGATCCATGTGGTATTAATGAAAAATATAAAAAAGGATTCCAAATAAAAATTATTAAAAAAATCAGTTGCATTCTATCCCTACTACTACATACCAGGAACTTGCTTAGTGCCAGATACTCAGTCACTGGATGATAAATGGCATGCAAGTCCCGGTCCACTAAATCAGGACCTCCAGAAGTGTTTCTCCAATGGCTGCTTCAATGGAAAGTCGAAGAAGAGTGCAGTGCCAATTCTTAAAAATATTACAAGGAGAATACTAGGGTGTAACACAAAATAACCCTTTCCAAGTCCGAACTGTATTATGCCAATTATTCTGCCTTCAAGAATATATATTGTTTCCATAATAAATTTAGTATAGATTATAACAGAATTGTCTTAATAAATAAATATCCAAGAGTTATTAGGGAGAATGTCACTTTTAACTAGCTAGCAAGGAGGATAAATATATAAAAAACTTGCGACTTGCCCGTCAACAATGATGAGTTAAAAAATATAAGGCTAGCAATGCTGTTTGCCACACAATGTTAGGCTTTTGCTCTTCTGAGCACCTTCAAGTACATTGTGAGCCTCTACCCGTGTACTTGAATTTTCCTGCTTTGCACTAATCACCTTTAGCGCTCATCGTGAGCCCCGTGTGGAGTGCTTTCAGCGCTCATTGCAAGGCTCTCCCACTCGCTATGCTCATCGTGAGCCCCGCGTTCATCGTTTGGCGCTCATTGCGAGCCTTTCCTCCCGTCTATTGTACGGGCCGCTCATTGCAGGCTTCGTTAACCTGCAAGTTTTGTGCTTGGGAATGCCATGTGTGTCTTTCCACAATCTTCCCCCTGTCCCTGTGTTTCTCCCACATTCCTGGCATTGTTGGTGTAAGTGTTACTGTCTTTGCCTTGATGTGTTTTATAAATCCTGTGTTCCTGGCGTTGTTGGTGTAAGTTTTACTGTATTTGCCATTGTGTGTTTTCTAAGTCCTGCGTGCCTGGCTTTGCTCAGCCTCGTTTTCATTCCGTTTCAGAATTTTTTTTGTTTTTCGTCCGCCATTCTTTTCATTTCTTAGCCGATTTTGATTTGACGAAAACTTGTGTTATTATATTTGTTAAATGTATTGTTTGTTTCGAGGGTTTTTAGAGTTACGAGTTTACAATATAGCCTAAGCACTGCGCCGTACACGGCTCACCTCGCTTGGCGAGGCTTCGCAAATGAGCACCGAAGGCTCATCCAGCCTAAGTCCTGCTTCGTACACAGCTTGCCTCACTTCGCAAGGCTTTGCAGATGAGTTCCTTGGGTGCTCATCCAGCCTAGGTGGTGCGTCGTACATAGTTCACCTCACTTCGTGCGGATTGCAAAGTGTGACCAACATTGTAAGCGTTCCCAACACTGAAAACTATATATGTGATAGCCCTAGATCATTTGGTTAATATGCCTAAAAGCCTTATATCTCATAAAAGATCTCCATTGTTTAGATTGAAAATAGACCATTGAAAACTGTCAGTGCAATGTACTATTTTTTTTTATTTAGACTCTGTGGGCCTCATTCTATTATCAGCCGTAGGAGATGCGGGGCCGCAAGGACCAGCCGCAAGCTATTTGCCTATTCTATTCCCTTCCGGCCGGGGATTCCGGCAGGCTTGCGGCCGGCGCCTTGCTATCCCTTGCAGCAGTACGCGCCGGAGGAAAGCCTTTGATCTTAAACGGCCGCAAGAGATTCGGCCGCAAGCAAATCCTGGTTGCTATTCAATTGCTCCGGGAACCCTCTCTGCAAGGCTAAAACCGAGCCGCAGCTTACTTGCAGCAAAAAGGTCCCGCAGGCACACAATTAAGCACATTTTAAAGCACATAATAAAGCCATCCTGCACTCTGAGGAGAATATAAAGTGATTGTAGGTGTTAGCATTAATAGCAAAACATTCCCCTACACTCAAATCCGTAAATATAATTTTTTTTATTTATGTCACATATCCATGTAAAAAGTCCAGAGGGCTTGGAGCACCTCAGACCCGCCCACGCTGCGGCCGGAAAATAAACAGTTAATGTAATCTTGGATTTGGGCTGATGTGCAAGCTTGAGAGGGGGTTGCTATTAATCCTCATGTCCCCCATTATGATCCCTAGCATTTACAGAGCTTTACTGTGCCGTCTTGAATTTATTTTTGCATTTAAAGATTTCTGAGCTTACGGCCGGTTGCAAGATATACAGCCGGCCGTAAGGGGATAGCCTTGGTGCGCCGTATAATTGAATTGCAAGGTAACGGGAGCCCCGCAAGGAATCGCAGCTTTGCGGCCAATTTATGGCCGATAATAGAATGAGGGCCTGTATGTTTTATGCAGGGTAGGAAAAGAAACCTTTTTTAGCTATTAATTGTATAGCTTTTGAAGTATCCTCACATGAAGCTGGAATGTAGAGTCTTCGTTAAATAGCAATAAGCTGCTTAAAATGGTCAGTCAATCAAGTGAATAGAGCAATCTTGAACCTTAACTCTCATCTGTTACAGACATGATATAGACACTTCTAATTTTGCATCACTGTGCAGTCTTGGCATCATCAGAACCACAGTAGAATAACAGATAGGTTCTAATCTGATCTAATTACCTGAGTGTGATTGCCACACTATAGCTATATTAATATGTATTTTCAATCATATAATCATATGTAGAAATGCTTTTCTTAATATTATGAGCTCAAATTTTTTAATAATTATATTAATAACAATATTAATAGTGTGAAAAGTAAGAGCATAAGACATAATGGACATTGTAGTGTATTGTCAGTGACAGTCACTCATTCTCCTGTGACTAAAAACATCATAAAAGTCATAATTGTCTTATACACACCCCTTATAAAATATAATCCTATAGTAGAGCCATGTACAATCACAAAGGAGAACAAGGTAAGAGAAATGAAAAAGCATTCAGAATGAATTGCAGTGGAGATAGATGAATGAATGGAAAACTAGTAGGAGTGTGTTGCAAGATCAGGCATAATGAGTATGCACATTAATGCTTTTGATGTGTTTAGTGTTAGAAACTGATGATTTTTTTTAAGCCATTACAGAAGTGTATTTAGAATAATTTAGTAAAGCATTAGATATAAGGAATGGAGACCACACTCAACATATTTTATGTCATATTTATGTCATTATTAATATACGATCGACTTGCCCGTCAAAAATGACGGGAGAATAAAATTTAAAGCCATGGCAATGCTGGTTGACACCCAATGTAAAGCTTTTTGTACTCTGAGGACCTTCCGTGTTCATTGTGAGCCTCGCGCTGAGCACCTTTGGCGCTCATCGCGTGGCTCGCAATGAGCTCATTTGGTGCTCATAACGGGCCGCTCCTCTCGTTTACTTTTGGTTCTATGAGTGCCTTCGGCTCTCATGACAAAGACAGATATATAAGTCTATTTTTTTTTATAATGATAAATTATTTACTTAATAAATTAATATAATTTACCTATTTGCAATTGATTTATCCAGCAATGAATAGCCTGAAGAGCTAAGTATCTATTTTTCTTTCCCTGCAGCATACAATGTACAGTTGGCCTGTTGCTGCCCTGAGGAGAAAGAGTAATCAATGTCCCAACTGTGCACTGTGCTGCGTGCGCGAGGGCAAACCGTTGGTTTCGTTGTGTAAAGTGCCATTTTAGAATCGTAATGTGTTATTGTTGAAAAATGACATCGTTTGTCTATGTGCTATGTGGGTCGCGAGCATTTTCCTTGCTTCCTAACTGTGTATTTTGTACCTCGTATGTCCCTGGCAAATGTCGTACATGCCTGGCGGTGTTTTGCGCATTTCCGGGTTGTGTAGCCTCATTTTTATTTTTTTATGTCCGCCATTTTTTTTCTCTCATAGCCGATTTTCAATTGCAACCTCACTGGCAGATGTCATGGCTGTCCCCCCATGCTCTGTGTGTTTTTTTTATTTTGTATTGTTTTAGTTGTTTTTGAATGTATGCATTTCCGCCGTTAACTTCATATTTTTGCGTCCTCGTATTTTTTTTTCTAAGTCCGTGGGTCGTAATTAAAAGTTGGAGGTCCTTGTCAGTGTTTCCTGCACTTCTGGGTCGTTGAGCCTCGTTTTAATTTTTTTCGTCCACCATTTTTTTTCTTGCTTAGCCGATTTTGAAGTGGCGAAACTCCTTAAAATCAACTTTAATTTGCGTGCAACCTCAACCCAGACATTAGTCCATGCTGTGTGTGATGTTTTTGTTTTGTTTGTTTTTTATTTTTCATTGTCTTTTGTGTTTTTTTATGTACGCGTTTTGGCCGTTAAGTTTGTATTTTTGTGACCTCTTTTTTTTTTTTTCGAAGTCCCACATGTCTTATTTTTTTTTGTTTAAGTCCGTATTTCGTCTTTACGGTTAGTGTTTTTTTTCGAAGTCCCGCGAGTTGTATCTTTTTTTTTCTTAGTCCCGCTGCGTGTTTTTTTTTTTTTTCAAGTTACATTTTTCTGTTTTTTTCTTTTACCAGGAGTGAGGCGGCGTAGAGCCTCCACCTCCGCAAATGCGTCCCCTTACTTTGCGAGGGTCCGCATTTGCGGCCTGCAATGAATCTTCGGTTCATTGCAGCCGACGTTGGAGCCTCCACCTCCTCAAATGCGGCCACACGCTTCGCAAGGGTCCCCATTTGCGGCCAGAACTGCGTCCCGCAATTCTCATGGGATGCAGTTCTGGCAGGATCGCAAAGCGTGACGACGACTCGCAGATTGACAACTATAATATGTGATGTAAGAAGATGTAAGAAGTTTGAAACGGTGAGGTAATGGTGGATGGAAGGATTGGTAACAACTTCGGGATAATAGATGTTGTGCACTAATTAGTAAAGAGGGGGATATGTCAAGGCAAGAAATATAGATTTGGTTGTCATCAATATAGTGATCTTTGACTCAAATGCATTTGACAAGATATGGAGAAGAGCAGGGAAAGCATAACTGGTGTATGAATTATAAAATGATGTATTATTATGTTGTTTTATAGGTGTACCGTCTTAAGTGAAAAGTACTTTTTCATTATAATTGCAATTACTCATGATCTCCAAAAGCTTTTCAGCTTTCCACAATAACTTTTAACACAGAGAGTCCTTTGTAACAAAGATTATTAAATGTAATCCTAAATCCACTTCAGTTTCTTCTCATTGGGGCTATTCTGTAATAATGCATGAGTAAATGCTGATAGAGAAAGCTACAGGGCAGCAGCCATTGCTATTGAGATTGGAGAAGGTTTAGTGTCTCCTTGCCATGACTGATTTTCTGGGTTAGATTGGCCCTTCTGAGCCCCACTCAAAAACACCCTTTCAAATCCAAAACCTGTTATGGACTCTTTTCTCTTTGGCGACCACAGGACAAGGGGCTTTACCAGGACTTTGACATGTGGTCAGTATGTGAGTATGTGGCCTTAACAGGCAGGAATTATTATGTTTATGACTGGTTGAACAAACTCTCCTGTTAAGTAAATGCTTATGTTGTCAGTAAGAAACAAAGAAACCCATAGATTAAAGAGACAATGAGAGCATGTTAAGAGATAATGGCTGGAAGGTTAGTTTTAGTTTCATTTGCCCCTTTATTCAGTGCACCTGAATATGTGGCATAATTCATAACCTCTCTGTTACATGCCCAGGAATATAATTGTGGGTATTGAAAGACTATTCACTTTAATATCACTGCATGGAATTGGCATAGCTATGGCCAGAAAGATGCTGAAAAGGGGTTTAATGCATTGCATATGTATCTTTTAAAATCCTGTTTGGATTTGTATGTGGCCCTCCATGATTACAATGGAATAATCCTGTACCCTCACACTAGATGAGTTAGCAAGGGGACAAGGGGCTACCCCCACATATCCCTAGTATCACAGCCTAACACATATCACTGTACACTTGGCTCCCCTGCATTCATAGGGCCTCATTCTATTATCGGCTGCAGCCGTTGCTATTACAGGCTCAAAGCCCTAACATGCAAACCATGAACCCGTACGTAGCATTTCAGGGAATGATTATGATTAATTAAGCAAGCATGTGAGTTACAATTTAGACAGAGCCAATAGTAATGAGACCATCATCATGACGTCATTAAAACATGGAATTTAGACTATAATTATATAGGGCTTCATTCTATTATCGGCCGTAGGAGATGCGGGGCCGCAAGGACCGGCCGCAAGCTATCCGGCTATTCTATTCCCCTCCGGCCGGGGGTTCCGGCAGGCTTGCGGCCGGCGCCTTGTTATCTCTTGCGGCCGATCGCGCCGGAGGAAAGCCTTTGATCTAAAATGGCCGCAAGGAAATCGGCCGTAAGAAAAGCCTGGTTGCTATTCTATTGCTCTGGGAACCCTGTCTGCAAGGCTAAAAGCGAGCCGCAGCTTACTTGCAGCAAAAAGGTCCCGCTAGCACCAATTAAGCACATAAAATAGCTCAAATAAAGCCATCCTTCACTTTGAGAAGACTATAAAGGGATTTTAGGTGTTAGAAAAAATAGCACAAATTTCCCCTATACTCAAATCCGTAAAATAATTTATTTTTTAATATATGTCAAATATACATGTAAAAAGTCTATAGGGATTGGAGCACCTCAGATATGCCCACGCCGCAGCAGGAAAATAAACAGTTAATTTAAACTCGGGTTTGGGCTGATGTGCAGGCTTGAGAGTGGGTTACTTTTAATCCTCATGTCCCCCAATATGATCCCTAGCATTTACAGAGCTGTACAGTGCAGGCTTGAATTTATTTTTGACTTTGTAGATTTCTGAGCTTACGGCCGGTTCCAAGATATGCGGCCGGCCGTAAGAGGAGATCCTTGCGGGCCGTATAATTGAATTGCAAGATAACGGAACCCCCGCAAGGAATCGCAGCCTTACGGCCGATTTACGGCCGATAATAGAATGAGGCCCATTGTATTCTGTGTTTATTGTGTCACTGGCATAGTGTACAGTGTGCTATGATCATTCATTGCAATATAACTAGCTGGAATAAGGGATGTTGCGGTGTAAGGACTACCATTTAGTCATTAAGGGAGTCCTTATGTCTGACAGAACCAGCCCCCACTAGAATATATTGGTCCTTTATGTTTTTTTATTATTATTATTATTATTATTATTATTAACAACCTGTATTTATAACCATTATTTGTAATAATCATCTCCCTGTTTTGGGCTGTGATAGTGAAGGATTAACCGAAGACCGCAGATATCAGCAAAAGCCCTCCGACTTCCTGACTTTATGCCTTTGGTTGACTAATTACCCCCTACTGAGCTACAGAGAGAAGCAAGCATGGTAACATGGCTAATTTTCTCACACTTGTAGACTGCGCACCCTATGAGCTGGAGTTACTCAATCATCTGTCACCCTAGTACCATGAATAGCACTTGGGGCAGGGAAGACACCCTGAATGGCTACTGTAATACATAAATATGTTCTACTGTCACCAATACAGTGTGCTCTGGTTGAATATACATAAACACTGTGTGTATGTCATTCAAGAGGAAAGACTTTTTATTATGTTTTGTATCCTGAAATTCTGCTGGGTCCTAAAGGAAGGGACTATCGGCCGAGCTGTAATCTTGATTTCCTGATCCTGGGGTGATCTGAATTGTAATGCTGGGAGCTGAGATAACACAAGCTCATACAATCCACAGGTGTTCCTGTATTTGAAAGCAGGAGAAGTTGTAACAATAAAGCATAAATATTCAAAGAAATGCAGCACTGTAGCTGGTATCAGCATCTTGTTCATATGCTTATTTGCTAACTTTGCTCACCAATGGGATTCCAAAGATGGTATAAGTAAACATTATTAGAAGTAATGTTAAGTTAAGAATTGAGTTTTATTTTTATTTTTTTCCTTTTAATCAGCCTTCCTGATCTATCCACAGAGACCAATATATCTTTTTAATTGATAATTACCCCTGTGGGCTCTGGGTGTATTGTTTTCAGTTAAAGGGGATAAGGAGGGAGGAGAAGGAGGAGGAATGGTGTGCTAAGGGGGCCCAGGCAAATTAGACAGTACTGATACCCCTCCAGATCCGCCCCTTGGGTCCAGGGCACAGACATTCGCTTCATAAGATGCACAGACATTTTGGGGGAAAAAGTGCGTCTTATAGAGCGAAAAATATGGTAATTTTGATATTCAATTGGCGTCTTTTAGCTACCCACAAATCATTTGCGGGGTACAGGCTGAAATGCGGTTGGCAAAATCGTAGCTCCAGCCCATCTAAGCCTTTGATCTTTTAAGCCCATAAATGTTACAATCGCAAATCGCTATTCGATTACTAAAATCCCTCAAGCCCGCAATTGTTTTCACACCCCTAAATGGCAAATGTAGAAGAAAATCTTACGGGTACCAGATAGGACTCGTAAAGGGGGTTAAACACCTGTAGCACTGTAAATACAAATAAATAATCAATACTGCACTTTAAGAGACAGGAAATGCGATCAAAGATATTGGAATTAACACAGTCTCAATCTTGAAAATCTGCAATAATTTTTTTCTATTTTTATGTTTCATTTAATTGTTATATCAATTTTGGTAATCAAGGAGTTAATACATATCAGGCCACCCACATGGACTAGAAAAGTATCATAATTCATTTTTATTATTTTGTACATTGCCAGATTGCGAGTATGATTGCATATCGGACTTCTAAAGGCTAATTGTTTAACCTCCATGTTTTCCTGAAGTCAGGATGATGGTCTCATTCTCTATTGGCTGTTTCTAAATCAGTAGTTACAGCCTTGCTTTATTGATCATGATCTGAAATGCTACTTACGGGTGCATGGTTTATGGTTTAGGCTTTCGGCCAGGTAGCTGTGGGCTTGTTTAATTGAATCGCTCTGTAACTGTAACAAATTTCAAGCCCACAGACTTACAGCTGGTATGAAGTAAACTGCGAGCTTGCAATTGAATGGAGGGCCTGGTCTGGCAAGTCAGATTCTATGCCTTAGTGACGATGTAAGTAGTCGGTTGATAGCATTTTGCTGGGTAATAGTTGTATTTGTCTGTTTTAGCAGTTTTTCACACAGGAAGAATATTAGATAAGACATTCACGGAGGAAAGAAGTACCAACCTACAAGCCAAGTGTTCGGAAGTCTATAACATACCTTATAGACTGAGGTTAGAAAAGGTGAGCGCATTACCTACTGATCTCTTTGAACAAGGGTTTGGGATTACCATATCTTTGTTGCATACCATACAGACACACCAGTGAACTGTGTTCCGAGAGAAGCAGCACACCTAGCTATAACCATCACATTGGACTTGAGAATACACCAACTTAATTCAGAGACAAATGAGAGCAATCTAAAGATTGAATTGATAACTAATCCCCTAAAAACTAGATCACCTGAGGAGCGCTACAGACTATTACAGGGTCATACAACCTTGTTTTTTTGTCTTTAGCCATCCCCACTAAAGACAAATAACATCTTAGCTTTTTTGAGTTTTAAATAGTAAAGATTGTTAACAACTTTTAAATGTATTATGGTTAAAATAAAGTTGATATTTTGAGAGAAATATTATACTGACATATCTTTGTTTTTCCTCCATTTTTGACTCATTTAGTACTGCCTCTCAGTCAGATTTGCCCCAAACTTTTGATGACTTCATAATGGGTGGAGACAAGCGGCTAAACTGATTGCTTTGATGTCTAATATTGAAAATTGCTTTTTTGCTAAATCATTAAATCAGGATTTCATTCATTAACAATGCCTAATTTAAACACCTAGCTCCTGTTAGGTTATTACAATGGTCCTTCATGACAATTGTAATAATTTGCAATAACGTTATTATATACCTTAAAAAGTCTATGTCAAATTCTATATTATATTTTTGACAGAGAAAACTGTTACCTTTCCACCAATATATTTTTTCCCAATAAATGGGATAAAGAAAATTGAAAATTCTCATAGTTTGCAGGAGTGTGGATAGTAATATTTATGTTAAATTAGCCCAGTGCATTCCGCTTGAATAGGGCTGTCACATGATATAAATATAAAATAGAAATAAAATCCATATGCATATCATTTTTTACAGACTATTAACACTTAATAATGATTGAGACATACAGGAGTTTACTCTTTTTGATCATTGCCACAATAAGCAGCTATATCATGGAAGATAAAAATATGTATTCAACCAGGTTATTAACTCTCATTTTGTAACTGGATGAAGTTTCAGAAAATCAGAGACAACGTACGGCAAGTGTGTAATATTTCTGAGAGGATGTCTGTGCTTTCAATTAGCAGTGTCATGTATGTAAGTTGACGGTCTTGTAACACCTCTCTTTATTGTAAAGTGAAGTCTTAGGTAAAGTGGCCAGGAAAGGAGAAGTGTTACGAGATCTTTTCTTACCTCACCTGTCTTGAAGCTCAGAATTTAATGAATCTAGACTTTATTATGTCATGCCAACATAATGTAATACAATTATATCATTTTTAATACTTGGCTACTTTGCTAAATTAGTTTCTATTGAGTTTCCAGCTTTCAGAGTAAATTGTGTCTTGCTACCAGTGTTTGTTGAAAAAGCAATACCTAACATATAAAAACTTTATGCATGCTGTTAAAGGTGATATATTTCTTTTATGGTACCATTGTGTATATATTGCCACTGGCAAGTGGAGCAATGGCCATGTTGACGGAAAGAACACTATTGTTTATTTGGTCACTAATCCTAATAGCAGTGAAGAAATTGACATATTTGCCTATCAGCGTCATTCATCTGTAAATAAATTCAAGGCCTAGCAAAAGTTAAGTAGTACAAAAGAGAACATTGGTATGCATATTGTAGTTTCAAAAAGCTAGTGGATTCGTGGAGTGTAAACTTTGTATTTTATATTCCATTAATTAAATGCAGCAAAGCCCAAATATCATTTTAAACAGAAAAAGGGTTTAAAAAATAGAAAGAAAATACTTAAAAATCTATTTGTAATCCCAAGCTTAAATAAATATCAAAATTGTGTAAATTATCAAACATGTTTTTAGAGGTTGTTACTTTACACTTTTGCTATTTCAATAAAATAAGATATTTAGAAATGATGTTTAAGTATTAACAAGGCCATTGACGTCCCTCACTCACGCTGTTAATGTTAATGATGATCAATGATGAAAGAATGACACAGTGTCTTAGCTGGTGATGTGTTAACTTGATGTAAGAAGAACTTTCAGTTATTATTTAAGATCACACAGACAAAGTGAATGGCCATAGAGTTCCATTGTGGAAGCTAAATGTAACTGAACAGGTCACACAGTAACCTGGCTATCAATACATCCTCCTCATTGCCATCCTGAAGACAATACCAAGGTTTGTTGTCTGCTTAAATTAGGAGGTGGTAGAGCTGATGCTGGTGATGAAGGTGACTGCAGAGCAAACAACAGAAAAGGCTCTTCCCTTTGGGGATTGATGACCCATTTTTTAAAGCAAAGCTACAGACATCATCACAGCATTGAAATAACATCTAATATAATTTTTTTTTATAAACACACAATTTCCTACTTTTTCATTGTAGATGAAAGTCAAATAGTGTGGACTGGCAGAGGTATTTAAGCAATTATTAATAATTATTAATAGCATTTAGCACTCAAATAACTCATTTTCATAACAACCAACTGCAAATACCCACATTTTTAGATAAAGCTTTCATTTGTACCTTAATTGGGATTGCATTAATACAGAGTTGTTTATTTTAATTTGCAGCTCTGCCGGATATACAATTCCCAATATTGTATCCTATAAGTTTAGAGGAACAGCACATTTTTCATGCAGCATATAAATCAAATATGTTTATTCTGAAAATATCAAATTAAATAAAATTGAAATGTTAAAATAGAATAACAATATTTTGTAAAAACTTTCTATAATCCTTTTTCGTTCTCGAAAATCTAGCTTTATTGAATAGGAATCAAACACGTAAAATATGTAATAAGTCTGTGTAACATCATAACAGAAAACTGCAAGACTTGCATCATCCAACAAGGTTGGGTGTTACGGCCAATGTGGCATATATGCACTTAATGCCACCAGCCAAAGTGACAACAATAGTTTCTGTCAGCATGTCAAGAATGGTTAAAGAGCAGCCATGGGGAATACCAAAATAACCCAGAAATGTCCTACATTTGATTGTTTCTTTATGATAAATCTGTAGTGACCTTTATAGAGAGGTGTTGTGTTTGTGCAGTAGATCTATATCTAGCATTATTTCCTCCAGATATGTTTCTATTACTGTAGCAGATAGCTTTTATTGTCTGCAAACTAAATATTTCAATGTATTTAACTAAACACCCATAATATCCTACACTTAAGCACATTTTCCTTAACATTTGTTGGGAATGCTTCTAGCTTTTAAAATATATTAGGCCCTTGTAATTAGAGAAATATTTGAACTGTCTGCTTTCATTGTGGCAATTAAAACCTCACACAAGCAGATGAAATGAAATGCATAACTGTTTATCACAAGAGACATCAACCAGCTCATTCCTATTAGGGCATGAGCAAATTAGCCCAGTGCATTCCGCTTGAATAGGGCTGTCATATGATATAAATATAAAATAGAAATAAAATCCATATGCATATCATTTTTTACAGACTCAAAGAAGTATTTTAATTATATAAAAAGGGGCAGAGGGAAAGAATATAATAACAAAACTCCTGGGTCTTTAGTGAAAGGCTGTTAATTCTTCACCATAATATCTTGACAGACTTTCTGCTAGCAGTTAAAATGTTAGAAAAAAAAAAAACTTGAGTAGCATTGCTCGGTATAAGAAATCCAAAAGTACTAAAGAAGGAAACAGTTCTGTGTAGAAAAGCTGAACTGGCAACATCATCTTTTGGAAATAAAATAAAACCATAGAATGTTAAATATGTCTCCACCAGAAAATATTTTGACCAACAAATACCATATAATCTGTTAAATATCACCACACAGCAAGAAATTACATTAACTCTGTGATACTGAGTTATTTGTGAATTTACCTAATCAAAATCCTTTTTTTTTGCTATTGGCACATAGGTTGTTTTGAACTTGGGCCAAAATAATGAAATGTACGTCTTTTCAAATATCTGTATATAATTTGGCTATCATAGCAATTTTAATTTTATAAGGGTTTTTTCCCAACTTATTTTTGGAGGGGCTAAAATGCTTTGCTTATACGTATTGCTTTTTTCAAAACCTGATTTACAAATATACAGCCTTATTAAATTGCGATTCGATAAATTTAAAAGGGCTCTATTTAAGCACACAGGATATTTTATTTACAGAAGTTTTAGTTAGTGAAGACCTTGCTTTTGGATAGAAGTTCACTAACTAAAAACTTCTGTAAAAAAATATGCTATGTGCTTAAATAGAGCCCTTTTAAATTTACCGAATCGCAATTTAATAAGGCTGATTTTGTCTTATGAAGGCCCATATGCCTTTTTATTATAGCCGGTTAAAACATTTAGTACTGACTGGATTACAGTGGGTATGTGAGAACAAGCTCATCAGGATCCAAACCACTTAAATATGATCAACAGTTCGCCGGAGAACTATTTGCAGCGATTTTCGCATGTTCGCGTCCGCCATGAACGGCGAACACATGCGCTTTTCGGTTCGCCCCCTATACTTTATCATTGAGGAAACTTTGAACATCATTTATTTTATTTTATAATTTTTTTTTGTGTAATCTATGCCTGCCTTCCAGCGTGTGTGTGTGACAGGCTAACACCTAACAGCTTATATTGTGCTTATTTTCACTACTCATACCTGGTGGTGTAACATACATTGAAAACAACCATTTTTTTCCTGTAATCTAATTGCAGTTGCCTGCATGTGTCAGGCTCACAGCTTATATTGTGCTCAGTGACATAAAACAACACTTTTTTGACTGTAATAGATTGAATAGCAAATGCCTGCCTACAGGCGTGTGTGTGAAGCCTATTGCATATACTCTGCCAACTTTTGCCAGTGCACAGTGATACGTCATATCTGGTGCAACCGTAGTGTACAGTGACATAAAACAACACTTTTTTGACTATAATCGATTGAATATCAGTTGCCTGCCTACAGGCGTGTGTGTCAGGCCTACAGCGCCTACTCTGCCAACTTTTGCCTGTGCACAGTGACACTCATATCTGGTGGCACCTTAGATTGCACGCGCAGTGTCCCAAATTTGAAGTGGGAGGACCGACCAAGCATCTTTTTCCATCTCCCGCTTCCAAAAATCCATGCCATATACACGTCCCCTGATAGGTGACGTAACAGGTATCAAACTGATAGGAATAAATAGTACAACTTAATACACCACTCCTATCTGGTGTCACATTACATTGCACGAGCAGTGCCCCAAATTCGAAGTAGGAGGTCCGACCAAGCATCTTTTTCCATCTCCCTGTTCCAAAAATCAATGCCATATACACGTCCCCTAATAGTGGACGTAACAGGGATTAAACCGATAGAATTAGTACTACTTAACAGTACACACCTTATAATAACGCAGACAGAGGCAACGCAGAGAGAGGAGTCTGAAGAAGAGGAGTCAGAGGAGGAAGGTGGCTTTGAGGAGGTAGAAAAGCAAACACAGGAGGCGTCCCAGGGGGCTTGTTGTCACCTTTCGGGGTCCCTTGGTGGCTGGGGGGAGGAAGAGACCTTCAATGACATCAGTGAGGACAAGGAACGGGACATGGCTAGCTTGGTATCCAACCTTGTGCAAATGGGGAGTTTGCGTTTGTGCAAAGGGACTGTTTGCGGTTGTTTGCGGTGCATTAAACGGGGAGATTGGTCTGTTACTGTGAAGTGGGTGTAACCCTTACACTACCTGATCGATACAACATCATACCTGATGTTTTAAAGCATGTTATTCCAAACAATTTAGGAATTTTAGGTGATTTATGCCCTTTATGACTTAAAACCAGACTCTGCATTAACTATGTAATTTTCCGTGGGAGTTTTGACATGGATCCCCCTCCGGCATGCCACAGTCCAGGTGTTAGTCCCCTTGAAACAACTTTCCCATCACTATTGTGGCCAGAAATAGTCCCTGTGGGTTTTGAAATTCGCCTGCCCATTGAAGTCTATGGCAGTTCGCCGGGTTCGCCCGTTCGCGAACATTTGATTGAAGTTCGTGTCCGATGTTCGCGAACCGAAAATTTGATGTTCGCGACATCACTAGTAATCATATTAATATACCTCATAGTTGCATAAAAAGGTACATTAAATAAAGGTTGAGAGTTAGGATTATAAATGTTGTCATTTTGCAGATGATATTTTGCTAAATTTAACAAATTTATTCACATCTCTATCTAACTTTTGTAAAACACTAAAAAAGTTTAATAAATGTTCAGGCCTTTGTATTAACTAGTGATACGGAATATGTTGGCGCATTACAAATAAAGGTAATAATAACAACAACCACCAAACAGAAGCAAAGGGCATTGACATACCGCCGGTGACTCAGAAGATTATTCATCTTAATTTTGATCATATTCGTTATTTGGGATTGAATATTCTGCAGCATTCATCAAATATCTATAAAATTAAAGGTATATGCAAGTGAGCTGGGTTATGAATGCATCTGATAGAGGAGAATTAGTAGTGTATGATTATGTTCATTTGCATGCACTATGTTTTGTTAGCTTTGCATTAAAAAAACTGTTACAGGTGAAGTTTACACCCCCAGGATTTTGTAAAAATGTACCCTGTCTCTGTGAGCATGCTCAGCTTTGTAGCCAATCAGCAATGATGTACGCAGCCAGATAGATGAGTCTGCTACACTGGGTCCTTTAAGGACCAGAAATTGACATTTAAGAAAAAATGCTTGAGCAGTTACATGTTTGTTCTTTAGACATACACCCTCTCCTTGATAAATTCTGACAAATCAGAATTGTACTGAAACCAAACATTTCAGCTTCTTCTTCCTATTCTAATTTGTCTTTTAGGTGAATGAGCATTTATTCTTGATTTATTGTCCTGAATAGACTTGCAGCCTCCAATCGATTTACGGCCTACGAGCCGGGATTCCTATCGATTTGTTAAAATCGCAACTTAATTAAATTGTTGCCCACATTTTGGCCCTGGGACCTGGCACAGCCTTGGATTAGGCAGGCCAGGTGATTTCACTGTGCCAACTGGGGAGGGTTGCCCTGGGAAGGGATTATTGCAAATACCTGCTAGCTTGGACTACCAGTAAGGGCTCCCCAGTACACTGTTGCCATCTGGTCCCCAAAGAAAAGGCGTTGGCCCTTGACCCACAGGAAGGAAGGGGGCATTTGCAATGGCCAGGGGGAGTTGGTTTGCAATTGAGCCATGGAGGCTATTCCCAAAATTGTGTGCTCGCTGGGATTTGGGAGTCTATGTGGAATGTGGGGCAACCTCAACCCCATCACTCAGATAAGCAAGATCACTGTGGCTAAGAATTCATACAACAGGATCATTTCCTAGGTCACACTAGAATGGGAGAAATAAGTTGTCATGCCCAGAAGGGCCCACCACTTGACTTTTTTGGTTAATCATAGTTATCATATGTGTGTATGATAAAGGGCAGTGTATGTGGCCATTACAGGCAGGAATTATTTTGTAAATTTATTGATGTAAAGGCATGTTAGGCATTGAAATGCGACATTTTCCCCAGGAAGTGTTATGGAGTGTATCACTAGGGTACATGGGGTGAAGGGAGTCCAGTTACGGGGTTTCCCAGTTTTGAGGGGCAGAAGCTAACCAGCAGAGAATTAGGGGGGGGAGGTACCAAGACACCTTGTCTGCAAGGAAGTGTTTACGATATTACCCTCCCTGTGGTGAAGGCCTCCTGACAGAGACATCGCAACTCCTACTATTATTGTGTGAATTGTTTATTTTCCTGAACAAACAGACATCAAAAGATCCCCTGCCAGGTACACGGAGTGGGAGGAAATTACTAGTATGGGCCTGGGGACTGACTCACTCCCTAGGGGGAAGTGTGGAGGTCAGACACACGGGGCCTGAGTGTGCATAAATACTGTACCAAATCAATAAATGTTGTTGTCAGTTAAACATACTGTACATAATTTGTGGTGTGTGTTTCATTCTGAGGGAATATAATAATTTTATCCAGTGGAATTATTATTACAGACCTTGCCTGCAACTCTGCTCCTAACCACAGGGGATAGTATTTCTGGTCATTCATCGACTGACTATGCAGGCTGCGTACTGGAGTTAACCCAAAATCCACAACCTAGAGGCATTCCTGTAATCTAAAAGCAGGATAAATAGGGTACACATGGACCCTCATCTCTGGGTTGTGACAGTCTTTATCAGTTATTTTCTTCTATTTAGACTATAAATATAGTACCTAAACCTTTTGTGTCAGTATGCATAGGTATGCTCGTTTGTTGTCTTACATATATAATATTATTATTTAACTGCATTTTTGTATATATGAAGGTTTGTTGCTGTGTCACTCCATTCTTTGATTTTTTATTTATATATAAAGGTTATATTTTATATTACATTTTAGGTATTTTGTATTGTTCTTGGAAATCTTTATTTGATAGTGATCAGTGAAATGTGCTACTCTCTTTAAGGTTTTACCTACTACTAGAAAATGTGTTCCACTAGATTCAGAATTTTAATTTATAATATTCTTCCTTAGTGTCAGCTATATTAAACTGACAAAACTCGCTCACCCATTCTTCTTCTTCTATGGACTCTTGAACTGGAAGAGAGCTCAGTTGGAAAGTCAGGCTTTGTCTAGGGAGGCCTCTGCCTTCCATCAAATTGATGGGATAATATTACAGAGTATTTTTACAACTAGCTCTGAACTATACACAAATTATTTGTCTGTAGTTTGAGCCAGTACCAACTGTATAGGTTCTGTTTTAGCAGCACAGATAGTTCTGTTAGGTATCATGCTGCTAAGCAACATCATTGGGGAGATGTTGTTTGGACAAAAAGAAAGCTGCCAAACTGTCTTTCTCTCCAAGACCTAGCTGTCTCATATCCCGCTGATATGCTTAGCTTCCTGCTTGATATTTTGGTGTTAAAAGCTGGAATTCTGAATGTGATATCCAGTCAGTATTATCCTGATGTGTTTTATTCAAACCTATCTTTGCTTTCTGATCTGAGTGAAAACTTTTGCTTTCATCTAACCTGTTCATGTCATCTTTACTTCATTACTGCACCAAGAATAGCATAGTTCATTTCTGGTTTCATTTTATAAAAACAATAGGTTGGTTCCTAACTAAATACAATAAGTTAAATATTAAGTAACTAATTATCATGTAAAAGATGGCAGACAGTTATTTATAACTTAGTGTTTGTGTGATCTATACATATGCTAATATGTGAGCACCGCACTATACCCACACATTGGCCATGCATTCCCATGGATTGTAAAAAAAACATTAGTTTCCAAAAAAATAAAGTGTTTTATGCCAAAGTTCAGAGGAAGAGAGTCTTTGATTGTATGCTCTCATGATAAAAGTGTACTCAGCCTTTGAAAACATATATGTATACATATCCTGTCTGCCTTTTTTTTTATAATGCTTTCATTAGAATCATTATAATGTTGCCACTTTACAGTAAAAAGATAATAGTGTGCCTTATAACATTGGACTATCGATGAAAAGAGACATTTAAATAAGTCCAGTATGAATATTGTATTTTAAAATATTTATTTATACAGAGAGGACACAATATGTAGTGAATTTCTTCTTATACATTTTTATCATCTGCATACAAATGTCAACATTTGCATAATTGCATATTTTGTACATTATATTTAAATTTATGTTATATTGTATAAAATTAGTCATGTGTCTGCAAAAATATAAAGTACAAATACAAAAGCATAATATACTAAAAGCACCAGATATCTTATATAGAGGAGAAACATTAATAATTTGAGAGTGCAGAAATGAGAGAGAACAATATATGTTCATGAAGTAAGATTCAGATAAAATTTGTTCTTATACATTTCCTTTTCGCTTTATTTATTGTTATTTTTTCCTGTTGAATTATTCCATTATTCAAATTACAGCTCAGAATTTCACGGACATCAACCTTTACTGTGCCAAATTTACAATGTCTAACTTGTGAATTGATAGCAAAGACTATGAGCCTCATTCAACTGAGCAACCATAAGTTATTGTAGCCCGTAAGTGAGACTGTAAGTTAATTTGCTATTCAATTGGTGTTTTTTTGCGTGCTCCAAATGGGTTACAGGTTATCGGCTTGAAATCCTTGTGGTTGTTAAACCCAGAACTTACAGCTTCCTGAAGCCTTTGATCTTTTACGTCAGCAAATTTCGCTCAAGACCGCACCCGCAGTCAAGCCTGCAAATGTCGGCCCACAGCTTATGGGTTCCAAATATGACCTGCAAAGGGTTTACAGACTAATTTGGAACACTGCAAAACACAATAAGAGCACACCAATGCACTTTAAAATATGACCAAAGCAATGGAAGACATTACAATTACTTTCACAACTCCCAACTATCAAATATTTAAAAAACATATATTTTTATTTTTCTCATAGGTTGTAATAGTCATGCTGCAAGATGCTGAAAGCTATTAAAGACACACTACCTCATTAATTTGCAACACAAATACATGAAAATCACTGCCATATCACCCTTACTCACTCACAGAGGCTCTAATGTGGATCCTAAAAATACAGATCATCTTATATACATCTCACTCATCACATATACATTGGGAAAACAAATAGTGGACAAATTACACCGCCACATGGCAAATATCAAGTACCAGGGGAACATTTTATTTATGGCTGTCTGGTCCCTCTGTTGGGTTCTACTCTCTGTGACCCTATGGACTATAGCACACTTGCTTATGTCTGTCTGTGCTCATCCACAAGGTTTGCATGCCAAAGATATTGGAGTGGGTTGTTAGTTCCTTCTCTATTGGACTGTGATTTGTCTGACCTCTCTGCTATGACCTTCTCACCTACAGAGTCCCTACCATGTATAGCTCACAGCTTCATTCAGGTACACAAGCCCCGTCACCACCACCACCACCAATTAGCAATCCTGAAGGGGACCAGGGGAACATACAGCACACTAATCTATTCTAAACTATCAGCAAGGGCTTCAAAAACACATGGAGGCTGTGCAGAGGCACATAGAGCAACAACCAACTCACCTCCATCTCCACTATGCCCATCCTGGAAAGTCCCACGCCATTGCTGGTGGCCATGTTCCAACATATATACCCATTATCATTTGGTGACCTCCCATTAAGTGTTTTGCTATCAATCAATTCACATTATCACAATTCCTATTCCCATCAGTCCTTCAGGAGAATGTTGATACTCCACAGTATCATAAATTGGACTTGGCATGTATAATCACCCTTTATTATTATATATATTATTATTGTTATTATATGTATTAACCCATTGCATAGTAACTAGGGCTCATTAGTTTACTGATATAGGAATGTGACACAAATGGGATGTATATGGATGTCCCAAAACCCCAACCATTGAAGACACACTGACATGATGTGAACGGTATAACAAAGCTTTATTTCATACACATAGCACAATTAGAAATGGACAAGACTGTGCATTAATATCATAGGTGTGGTGTGGCTGGATCCCGGGAGAGCAAGAGGCTATTGTTGTAAAAAAGGGGATACCTAAAGGGGGTAATGTCATAGTCTAGAATAGGCATGATGCATAGCACCTACCAGGGTCACATGTGGTCACTACACCACTGCAACCGGAATCTGAGAAAAAAAAAGTTAATCAGAAATCACTCCATTTAATTGAAGAAACCATTAATATGCGTAGCAATTACAACTTGTCTATACCTACTCAATGAAACAAAACACAAATCTGAAAAAAGTGGTAAAAAAGAAAAAAAGGTGGATGAGGATAATAAAATAATAAAAACATGCATGTACAGTACAGTAATAAATACTGTAACTCTAACAATAACCATTAGATTGTACGTTTGTGAATTTTCCATCTTGTGTCAGTGCCTTGGAAACAAGCTCTATGTACATTTGATTTTATGCTTAAAAACAGGGCCCTCCATTCTTTACAAGGTGTTAAGTTTGTTTTTTGCCATGTACTCAACCCCTGTACAGCGCTCCGGAATAAGTTGGCTCGATATAAATAAAGATAATTATAAAATAATAATAATAATAATAATATCAACAATATACCAACTCACCTGATTCCCATCTGCAAACATTACCAACCATTAGCTAGTTTTCAGGACAACTCACTGGCCATGACCATTAATAATGATGTGTCATCTCACTATAAATGCTTAGCTGTGACCAGCATCAGTGGTCAAGGTGTACTATCACCTTCGCAATATGATCTTGTTCATCAACATTGACATTGCATCCATTATATAGCTGTTAAAGGAAATAGGGGAAAATACTCATTAATTCGGAGAGGACAAAAGGTCAGCAGCCAGATTCAATGTTACTTACATCAGACCCAAGGATCTGCCCTCAGACTGATGTTGAGGTCAGGATCACATTCTTCACTAGTACATATATTAATGCTGGCTGTCATTAACATGACATTGTGAGACTTTGCAAGTCCACAGCCATAGCGATATTAGTCTACATTTACGCTAACAACAATAATTTCTTAGATATCTGGCTATATGATACCTTTAAGATTGTGGGAGCTACATGTTAAGGGGGGCTGTCATTGAAGGAATGTCTATTTGAGAGGCACTGGGAAAACCTTAAAGCTCATACATTTCCTTCATAATGCTTGCAGATTGCAGAAGATGCCTTCATGGACCTGACTTGTACCTAAAACAAAACAAAAACATAACACCTACAAAATAAGGCCTCCATTTAATTGCTCACCTCTCCTCATCTCCTCTTCCCGGCCCCTCTCCTCCCTCCATTTAAATCCCTAAAATATTATAAGGTTAAATAAAAATATGTTTATTTATGAGGGAAAACATGTGTGTATTATGTGTATATATTTACTTTTGGGGTATAGGGTGTGGGATGTGTGTATGGAGTGATCTAGCTCTATTTGTATCTACTGTATGTGTGATATTTAAATTATGTGTAATCTGTAAATATGTGTAATCAAGGATTAAGTGTAAAATTAGTAATTAGATGAATGGAAATAAACAAAACCGCAATGTACTGCTTTCACAACTCGCCTACTCTCCCACTCTATGCCAAAAACCTGCGTGCTACTTGGGAAGAAAATACAACACAGTCAATGCATGGGCCTGTGAAATGCAACTTTATAATCTCTTACTGTCAATCACCTGCGGCTAGACCGCTTTTTATTGGCTGAGAGGCCTGTGTTGCACTCCGTTATACCGTGATTGGATCGTAACAGATTGCATCTTGGCCAGCCCATTCACAAATTGCGGCCGTGTGAGGGGTTTACATGCTTGTGGCTGCGGCCCATAACTTGCGCCCTTGCGCAATTGAATAGCGCAGAAATCGGCAGCACTCCCCCAGACATATGGCCTGTATCCCGCAAGATGCGGGCTTGGAATTGAATCAGGCTCAACATTCTGTATTAACTAAGCCAGTAGTGGAGCTAGTGAATAGAGGGCCCCACTGCAAAATATTCTATATATATATTCTATAGGTGTCAATAAAAATTCAAAATCATATGTAAATTGTCACATCACCCCTGTAGTAATCAGCTCACCTTTTTATAAAGTAATTATCCATTATGCTCTCCGAAAAAAAGTATGTTTCACCTCTTACTGTCAGTAATAGAGGGACCCTACCCTGTTGTGGGCTTCAGTGCTTTGTACCTGCTGCACCAGCAGTAGCTCCGCCACTGAACTAAGCAATGCTCTATTTTTAATAGTACTGAAAATGTTTAATAGTACTAAAAAATCAACACGTAAACCTTTTAATCCAGCAATCTGAGGGTGAGAAGGTGCAGTTTGTTCACCACTTTCTGATCTCTGATGGCTGCCTCACAAAGTAAATGTATCGTTATGGGTTCATCAAGGTAAGTCTGGAGGGTAGATGTAGTAGAAATTGTGGCGAATGCTAAAATGTGCTAGGGATGAAAAGTGTTATAATATTGTATGCTATAAGGGTTAAAAATCCATATTCACAATTTCTTGTGTCTCATAGTGGGGGGACCTGTGTGTATGGATTCCAATATGTTGCAAACCTTTGTACTCTTTCTTAACAGAAGGGCACATTGTTTTTTTTTTTCTTTAAATAAACATTTTTTTTACTTGCTGGATGACTTACTCTTGAACCTGGGTGGTGTTGTATGATATCTACTACCTCTACATCTGTAAGATTAACTAATAAAGGATTTGTACATACGCATTGCAAGATAATGGAAATCATGGGTTTAATTTTTTTTTCTAAGTTCATATACAACATCTAAATTCATACCAGGCTCTATATTGTAATAAAATATATAATTATAATAAAGAAAAATAATGTATTTTATTATTATTATTATTATTATTATTATTATTATCGTTTATTTGTAACGCGCCAACATATTCCGTAGCGCTATACATAAGTTAAGTTACAGGCAATGACAAGTTAAAGATTCATACATTGCAAAGAGTGTATGGCCCTGTCTTTGAGCTTGGAATCCAGTGTCCATAGCGCTTTCCCTAAAGCACTGCGCAGGATTGAGACTCGCAGACTTACAATCTAAAGGTTAAAGTTTGTATCTGGTACAGTAGGGAGAGAGTAGTGCTGAGCAGTGCTGAGCATGTTAGGGAGGAAGGTTATAGGCTTCTTTAAAGAGGTGCGTTTTTATTGATGTTTTGAAAGATTTAAGGCAGGAGGATAGTCTGGTGAAGCGAGGCAAGGAGTTCCAGAGAATAGGGGCAGCGCGAGAAAAGTCCTGGAGGCGGGAGTGAGAGGAGGTGACAAGAGTGGTAGAAAGAAGAAGGTCGTTAGCAGAACGAAGAGGGCGTGTGGGGGAGTATTTGGAGATGAGAGCAGAGATGTATGGGGGTGCGCTGTTGTGGAGGGCTTTATAAGTTAGGGTCAAGATTTTAAACTTTATTCTGGAGGCTAAGGGAAGCCAGTGGAGTGATTGACAAAGAGGAGCTGCCGACACTGAACGATGTGTACTGAAGATGAGTCTGGCGGAGGCATTTATTATGGATTGAAGTGGGGAGAGGCGAGTGATGGGCAGGCCAACAAGGAGCGAGTTGCAATAGTCAAGACGAGAAATGATAAGAGAGTGTATTAGAATCTTAGTAGTGTCTTGTGTAAGGTAATGGCGTATTCTGGATATGTTTTTTAGATGGAAAAGACAGGATTTGGTTAGAGACTGTATGTGTGGGATGAAAGAGAGGGCAGGGTCCAGTAGAACCCCGAGACAACGGGCTTGGGAGGTGGGAGTGATGATGGCGTTGTTGACAGAGAGAGAGATGTGAGGAATTGAAGCTGTAGTAGAGGGTGGGAAGATTAAGAGTTCAGTCTTAGACATGTTGAGTTTCAGATGGTGGGTGGACATCCAAGAGGATATACTAGAGAGGCAGTCGGAGACGTGTGCTAGAAGAGAGGGGGATAGATCTGGTGCTGAGAGATAGATTTGGGTGTCGTCTGCATAGAGATGGTACTGGAACCCAAAAGAGTTTATTAGGGTGCCGAGTGAGGATGTGTAGATGGAGAAGAGGAGGGGGCCTAGGACTGATCCTTGGGGTACGCCAATAGACAGGGGGTGAGGAGAAGAAGATGTGCCGGAGAAGGAGACGCTAAATGATCGTTCTTGGAGGTATGATGAGAACCACAAGAGAGCAGTGTCTCGAATGCCGAGGGAGGAGAGAATGTGGAGTAGAATTGAATGGTCAACGGTGTCAAAGGCGGCAGAGAGATCCAGGAGAAGCAAAATAGAAAAGTGGCCTTTCGACTTGGCGGTGAGCAGGTCATTGGTGACTTTTATGAGGGCTGTCTCAGTGGAGTGTTGGGGCCGAAAGCCGGATTGGAAAGTGTCCAGAAGAGAGTTAGAGGAGATGAAACTGGTGAGGCGGTTATAGACGAGCCGCTCCAGCAGTTTGGAAGCCAGGGGAAGTAGAGAGGTAGGGCGATAGTTAGATGCAATGTCAGAATCGGATGAGGGTTTCTTGAGAGTGGGTGTAATTATGGCATGTTTTAGAGATGATGGAAATGTGCCGGTGTTTAGGGAAAGGTTGAAGATATGTGTGAGAGCTGGGATAAGTGTAGTAGAGAGGGGAGGGATGAGCTGAGATGGAATAGGATCTGAAGGACAGGTAGTGAGGTGAGAGGATGATATTAGGATGGAGACTTCATCTTCTGTTGCAGGGGTAAAGTAGTCCAGAGTGGCTGTGGGAATGGAAGGGGGGGTAGATTGGGTGTTGTTGGTTAGTAGAGTTAGTTGAGAGAGTGAAGTGTGTGAGCCATTGTAATAGAAATCACAGATCTAATGAATTAAAAATATATATAGTGCTTAGTTATGATTGTGGGAATAGGCACCTGAATATTAATTTTAGTCAAGTCTCACTGTCTTTTACAGACCTCATTATAATGAACCATTCTAAATAAATAACTCTAGCGACTTGCCCGTCAAAAAATGGCGGCAATGAGATGTGTATGTTTGTAAAGTTGTTTAGTTATTAATATACATATTTGACACTTGTAAGGTTTTAGTTATGATGAACTAGTATTGTGATATTAAACATGTTTATTTTTGTAACATTTTCTTTTGTTGAACAATAACTGTTAAAGCATTTTGTAGTCAAATATTAACATTTGAATGTAAGAACAGTTGAACTTGAAATTAATCAGTATTGTAAACTTGAGGTAATGGTTTTTTAACATGCAAGTTCTATCTGAACAATTGTTAACTTAAATATACATTGAATTCAGAGGAAGGCAAACAGTAAAAAACCTCTTTGAAACGTAGCCAATTGTCTCAAAGCGGGAAAAAAATACTTGTTTCATTAGTGTGAGTTAACATTAGTTTGTTGTAGGGTCTATACACATAAATGTCTGTGTCACATGACACTATACATGAATCCTATTTTCATAGTTAAAGTTTGTCTTTTTTTTTTTTGCTGTCTTGGTAATAAAATGTAATATATTATAGCTTACCTCTCAGTTGTAATTTGCACAATGTAAAGTAGGAAATTAGGAAATAATTATCTTCTGAAGTAACAGCAGCAGTTAATTATCCAGTCACTCGGTTCATCACCTGAGGAGAAATGTAGAATTTTCTGGAAAGTAGGCAGTATTTATAAACTTTGAGGTGCCTGAGACCGTTACAACGCAATACGCATGCGCTATTTGCGTTCCAGCGTACACTTTGTGTTCCAGACGCCATTTTATGCGTAGTAGTAGTTGTCATTTTTCGGTAAAATGGTGGTTAATATCAGTGTGGTACGTGCCGCATAGTGTGTGTTACGTACCTCGTAAAGTTGACTGCAGCGTTGTTTCAGTTTTGCGAGTCACTGTAGTATTGTTGCATCTGTAGCCTCATTTTCGTTTTGTTCGGCAGCCATTTTTTCTTTTGCTTAGGTGATTTTTGGCTTTTTAAACTCCGTTTTTTGGACTTCACTTTTCGAGGTGCTGAATGCTCCCCCTTGCTGTAGGTAAGCTTTTTATGTGTTTGTTGTGTTTATTTATTGTGTTTCTCATGTTTTCATGTGCACCGGTTTTGCCCATTTTTTGCGTGTTTGGAATGAGTCGTAGCGCGTCACGTATTTTTTGCGAGGGCCGCGGCCTCGCTATGCGAGCCTGCAAGCGTTAGCAACAGCTCGCATGCTCACAACTATATATGTGATAGCAGAGACACATGAGACCAACAAAGTGGTTTACAGCTACAGGACCAATATCTCCTTGTCCTCTTTGTACTGTCTTGGTTGTACTTTGAGGGTAATATTGAGGAAATAAAAATGTATAAGGCAATCATTAATGGGTTTCACTGTTTCAAAATAAATCTAGATAATGACAAGAAGCCTTATTCTATTAGAAACCTGTTAGTGACTAACCCGTGAGCAGGTGTTTTTATTTTCTCTAAATATCTAGACGTGTTGTATTGACTCAAGTTTGCAATTTTTTTTTTCAGCCTCCACACGTACATCCTGCCTTTGTAAGTTTGATTTCAGGGGATGTGATCATATGATCTGGCTATATTTAAGCAGGTCCGAAATTTACTTGAAAGACACAGTCAATAGTAAAGTAGACCGTCAGTATGACATGGAAGTTAGATGTAACCTAAAATCAGAGGCTATGAATTAATGACAGCCAGTCTAACACTCTATAAAATGCATTAGAGCATCTGTACTCGTCCATGTGGGTTTCATGATATGCATAAACGCCTTGAGTCCCAGGATCAATATTACTCAGAAATAACAGTTAACAATAAGTTTTTTTAACTGTATATTTGTGGGTTTGAGACTGTTCTGCAATTAATTCTAATTTCCATGTCTTCCCATGCTTTTAAAGTACAGTATTGTGTGTTTAATTGCTGCTACAGCTCTAATAAGTGTTTGAAAAAGCGATTGCGAGTCCTATTTAGTACTCGTTATATTTTTGACAGAAACTTGATACATTTTTTTAGTTGCGGGTCAGACTTAATTTGCGAGCTAGACCTACGGGTCTAATAGAATATTAATTATGTGTAACTTTAATTATTTAGCACACGTAATATTCAAGCTGTGCTAAAACTAATGGAGCTGTAAGCACAAATTTGTGTCTTTGGCTGGCCCGTTGTGATGGTATTAAGTGTGTAGAAATTTACAATTTGGCCAATAGAATAGGGCACAAAGGGCCTCATTCAATTGCGATTTGGCCAATTGAATAGGGCTCTAAATAAGCACATAACATATATTTTTTTAAAAAGTTTTTAGTTAGTGAAAACCTTGCTTTAGGATAGATGTTTACTAACTAAAAAATTATTTAAAAAATATATGTTATGTGCTTATTTAGAGCCCTATTCAATTGGCCAAATTGCAATTGAATGAGGGCCAAAGTATTTAAATTAAAGATAATAACTCTTGGAGGACTTCTCCATTTAGCTTATATACTCCTACAGCCATATTTGACATTTCCAGCATTTTGCTAGTGCTTCACTAGTGCTTGTGATTTTTTAAAAGTCTTATATTAGGACATTTTCCTAACTTGTTGGGCTCTCCTGATAATTATTTAGTTTTCATTTTAATTATTTTTTTGGCAGGTTGGCTTTGTTTCTGTGGGTTTAGATAGAACTTCCCCTTCAATTCCTACAGAATCTGTGTTGCAAGTTTTGTTCTGTATTTTCCCATTTCTAAAATATATTGTGCGTTTTATAAATGGACAGGTCATTTCAAGAAATGTAAGACATTAGCGTGATAAAAAAAGTTTAACAGTTATTAAAAATGAATGAAATAGAAGGTCATAGACTACCAAAATACAATGATTACAAATATATAAAAATTAAAAATGCTGCCTCTATTTCAGTCTCTTATATTAATTTTGCCTTTATTGATGTGAAATATTCAATTTCATATCTCTTCGGTCAAAGTGCATTCTGAAGAATTTCATTTTTTTGTTCCACTGTAATTACATATGAGATATAACTTGTGATACTGTAATAAGTCTGCCTCACTTCTTAATGGATAATAATACTACTGAGACAAAAATGTATCATTAAAACTTACCACAGTCCTAACGCAATAGCTGAAATGTATTTGTACACTATGTACAGTAGAATGCACTATATTTCTCAACTTGAAGAAATTGCCAAAAATATAAGTAGTCTACATTACAAAATAATTTTAACTGATATGTTTGAATACAGAACATTTATGGCTATAAAGAAATCAACTTTACACAAGGAATTAGAAGGAAAGGAAATAGGAAAAAATGAATAGGTCATAATAATTGGAAGAAATAATTGGATAGGTCAGATAGGCACAGAGGCTGACATGTAAGTTATCACATATTCTATTCATGAAGTGGAAATCTTAATTTTCATTAAACTTCCATCCTTTTATACATTAAAATCTAAGTTGATATTGAAATCATAGAAGTTGAAGCCTGTCTAACTAATAGCTGCCATCAGCATTTTACTAGTTACAATCTGCAACATAATGATTTTGATACGTTATCCATGACAGCTACATGGCATCAGTAATTTGACAAAAAAATTAGATAATTGTCGGAAAAACAAATCTGGTTAAATTGACCCTTTTGTTGCAGGAGCAATCTGTAAGTAATATTGTATTATATCAGCTAAACAGCACTAACTATATTGTATGATTTAAATATTTTGTATGAATATAAAAATTAAAGTACCACTAAGGTATCATATTTATAGTATGGTTTTTGAAGAACTTGAATGGAAAGAGAGAAACATATTTAAAAATATATTTATATATATGAACAAATATAAACTTTAAATAATTAAACACATATGGCCATGTTATACTAGATGTACATAAGATACTCACTTGGTTTTAGTAAAAAAAATGTCCACACTGGAATGTGACTTATATGACATGTTTCTTTGTTGGGCATAGACTACTAAAACAGTACGCAGTTTAAATTAAAGTCATTATTTTTTTCTTATTTTTGTTTACATTTTATGTCTGGAGGTCGGACCAAAAAAAAAGTCTTACCAGTAAGAGCCTGGTTCAGACGGATCATGCTCAATAAAAGGAACGGGACTATGTTGGATCATGGTCACGGCCTTTAAGGCAGCTTCAAAACAGGTTACTATACAGCTGTTACCTCTGTGTAGACAGTGGGGGCAGATCTAAGCGTGTCATAGGGGGAAGCCAGTGGTATCATAGCACAGTTGCTTCCAATCTCCAGGATGCTCTAGCCCCAGGCAGAGCTGACCACATCCTGTGACTAGGCACAGGGATAAAGAGAAAAGTAACTCTGCTTGAGAAAAAAAAAACATGACCAAATAGGTTCCCCAAGTGCATAACACTAATTATATATAGATTATAACATACTGGTTAGGGGTGTATAGATAATAAGAATACTACTATAGACTGTGGTACATGAAGGGTACCTCCTATCTGTAAGGTCAAGTATAAAACTGACACCAAAATCTAGCTAAACAGTCCTATCAGCAGCTGTTGTAAGATCTATAATATCATGTGGGAATACTTAATATTTTTTCTATGTAAGAAAAGAAATGATAGCTATTAAACTAGCAAATGGTGTTATTGTAGCTTGCAGATAATTGTCATTTGGTTATTTCTATCAACAAAGTATCACATGCAACAAGTTCAATACAATTTTTTAAATGCCAGGTTGCATGAAACAATGGGCTTTAATAAATCCCAGATATGTAACACATGCACAGTCTAAATGAGAGAAATCTTTGGCCACAGGTTCAAAGAACAATGGTGTATATTTTTTTACGCAATTTGTGCTCCAACTATGACCCAAATATTGCTCTCATATATGATAAACATAGTCAATACCCTCTCTCTCTACCATACTAAGCCGCTTACTGTCAGGAGGCTCGCCAACTGTTACTGAAGTAATGATGCCAAAGTATGTTTCATCAAAGGAAGTGACTTCATCAGTGGAAGAAGAAAAAAATATTAAGCATTCCTACATGATATTATATATCTTATCACAGATACTGAAAGGCCCATTCAGTTAGATTTTTAGGTCAGAGGTTTTTACTTGACATTCCAGATATAAGGCACCCTTCATGGGCCACACTCTACATTGTGTATTTTTATTCTCTATACACCCTTGTTTGATTATCAAGGCACCACTGCTGTTTGCTCTTAATCATCCTCCACACAAATTTATGATTTTATTTTAATTATTGTTTTAATTGTTAAATGTACTAAATAAAGTTTATATTTTTTTATCCCCTAAACAGTTTGTTCTAATCTATAAACTGCTTGTAATAGTATATTCCTAACAAACATATGAGCTTTACTCTTAAATGCATTACAGTGGTCCAATTAATTTACAAATGAATGCAACTTGCAATACGATTGTGTGTGTAGATAAATACAACACAGCGAACACCTCTTATATAGTACTAGCGACTTGCCCATCAAAAATTATGGCAATAAAATTTGAAGCCATGGCAATGCTGTTTGCCACTCAATGTAAGGCTTTTGCTCCTCTGTAGACCTTTAGCGCTCATTGCGATCCCCGGGCTGGGCACCTTTGGCGCTCATTGTGATCCTCTCCCCTTGTGTACTTCAACTATCCTGCTTTGCAACAATCACCTTGGGCGCTCATCGTGAAGACAGATATATAAGTACAGTGTAAAATCTTAAAAAATTTGAGTCGAATGAAATAATAAAGTAATATGAAATCATAAATTAATATACTTTACCTATTAATACTTAATATGCAGCAATCAAGCGTGACGACAACTCGTAGTTTGACAATTATAATATGCGATAATAACAAAAAGCTATACATTTTTCTCTTCCCAAAAACATTCTTCAAATTACCACACAATATATTTGAGAATTCATCAGTACTAATGGGATAAATCATATTATAAAATGGGAAAAATATTATATTTCTAGAACTATATTTTTATATGTTGATTTCTTAAAACTAATTTCATTTAAACTAACAGGAAATTCAGAAAGCATACTTTAGTCTTCATTAACTGGAAGAAGTCAAGTCTCCAAGAATAGTTAAACTTCTGAATACGTTTTTGTGCCCTGAGACCTTTAATTGAAAAAAAAGTAAAGAGAATACTGTCTTTCTGGTTCAATAAAGAAATCAATTATTTTCCTGTTCCTTTAAAAGTTTACCTCCACACTATAAAGTTGGATTGGTGTATTTTCACTCACTGAGAAAATGCAAGTAATGAAATTAATGACTTTATTCACTAATTCATTGGTTTCATCACAGCTAGCGCCAGTTGAGTGAACAACCAATTAGATATCAACTTGCAATCTTGCTAGTTTTCTTAGCCTAAGTGCTTTCTAATTGGTTTGTAATTAAAGGAAAGGATATGCAAAGCAATGGGCGTTCTAAAATGGGCTTTAATAATAGGTGTATGCATATTTTGACATTTAATTACATACAAGAAACTTTTTCTATTTATTTTTTATATTTTCTTTGCCATTTAAAATGTTTATTTTAATACTCTTATTATTTATTCATGATATATAATTGCATTTCTGCTTAATTTGAAAAATAAGGATTGATTATTGACTTATATATATCTATATTTATGCTAATGCAATGTTCTCAATATCGGTGCACTCACTGAACTGAAAGACTGGTGAAGAAATCACAACCCTCAACAGACTTCATCCATTATAAGTTAATTCTTCATTCGTACACCCCTGCTATCAACCTCTCCAAACAAAAAAAATTCTCACTCTTAATGTTCTCCTCTGCCCACCTACACCTCCCACTACTAATTCTCTCACAGTCCTTGCAAGCTATTTCAAAAATATACATAATTAGAAAATAACTTTCCCTACAACCTACAAAGTTCAATTGTCAAAACAGACCACAAATATCCAATGCAAGACTCTTATTACCACAAAACCAAACTCAGTTCCTTGACACCTATAACAGAAGAGGAAGTCTCTGCACTCCTATCATCCTCTTACCTTGTTTCCTGGACACAATTTAAGCACAATTACTGCTGCTCTTTCAGCAACAATCATCCCAATCCTAAACCACATTTTTACTCTATCCCTACTTAATGGCAATTGCCCATCAACATATAACATGTACAAATTGCTGAACAAGCCTTCTTTTAACCCCTACTTTTCCTCAATTTTTTGACCCATACTCGCCCTCCAACTACTGCTCTAACTCACTACTTCCTGTGGCCTCTAGATTTCTTGACTCATCTAAAATCACTTAATCAGTTTCCTTTCTTCCAGCTCTCTATTTGACTCCTTGCAATCTGGCTTTTGTGTGCAGCACTCCAAAGAGACAGCACTCACTAAAGTAACAAATGACCTACTCTCAGTTCTGCTCATAGGCTACTACTAAGTCCTAATTCTTCTTGCTTTGTCTGCTGCTTTTGACATCATTTATCATCTTCTTCTCCTTCAAATTCTCCATTCCTTTGGCAGCTGTAACACAACTCTTTCTTGGTACACATTATACCTCTCCAACTGCACGTTTAGGGTTTCCCTCTCTGGCAATTATTCCAGTCCTCTTCTCTTCTTCTATCCCTTTTCTTTTCTATTTGTAGTCTTATAAACTCATTTGGGTTCAAATAAAACTTGTACTTCCATTGACAAATTATCCAGAATTATTACTCTCCCTGCTAGTCAGAGTCACAACCTACTTACACAAAATCTTGTCATGGCTGTAAAGTTCAACATCTCAAAAACAAAACTCCTACTGGTATTTCCATCTGCCACAATGCCAAACACAATAACATTAGTCATTACTCTCAACTATCAGGCCCGCTGCCTTGTAGTGAGGCTGTACACTGCACTACCCTTCAAGCTAAATTCTGCTAATTTAACTTAAATAACATCTCTAGCCAGTTTCTTACACAAGATACTACAAAAATTACAGTACACGCACTTGACTACTGTCTGCTAGCCTTCCCATGAACCATCTATAGTGCCTTGCAAAAGTATCCACCCCCTTGACTTTTTACCTATTTTGTTACATTACAGTCTTACCTTCAATGTTTTGTTAATCTGAATTTTATGTGATGCATCAGAACACAATAGTCTAAGTTGGTGAAGTCAAATGAGAAAAATATATACATAAAACTATCTTTTAGAAACAGAAAACAGAAAATTGGCATGTGCGTATGTATTCACCCCCTTTGTTATGAAGCCCATAAAAAGCTCTGGTGCAACCAATTACCTTCAGAAGTCACATAATTAGTGAAATGAAGTCCACCTGTGTGCAATCTAAGTGTCACATGATCTGTCAATATATAAACACAACTTTTTTGAAAGGCCCCAGAGGCTGCAACACCTATGCAAGAGGCATCACTAACCAAACACTGCCATGAAGAACAAGGAACTCTCCAAACAAGTAAGGGACAATGTTGAGGAAAAAAAGTTAGGGTTAGGTTATAAAAAAAATATCCAAATCTTTGATGATCCCCAGGAGCACCATCAAATCTATCATAACCAAATGGAAAGAACATGGCACAACAGCAAAACTGCCAAGAGAAGACCGCCCACCAAAACTCACGGACCAGGCAAGGAGGGCATTAATCAGAGAGGCAGCACAGAGACCTAAGGTAACCCTGGATGAGCTGTAGAGTTCCACAGCAGAGGCTGGAGTATCTGTACATAGGACGACAATAAGCCATACGCTCAATAGAGTTGGGCTTTATGGCAGAGTGGCCAGAAGAAAGCCATTACTTTCAGCAAAAAACAAAATAGCACGTTTTGAGTTTGTGAAATCTGGTCTGATGAGACTAAAATTGAACTTTTCGGCCATCAAAGAAAACTCTTATGTCTGGCGCAAACCCAACACATCACATCACCCAAAGAACACCATCGCCACAGTGAAAAATGATGGTGGCAGCATCATGCTGTGGATGTTCTTCAGCAGTCGGGACCCGGAAACTGGTCAGAGTTGAGGGAAAGATGGATGGTGCTAAATACAGGGATATTCTTGAGCAAAACCTGTACCACTCTGTGCGTGATTTGTGGCTAGGATGGGGGTTCGCCTTCCAGCAGGACAAGAACCCCAAATACACTGCTAAAGCAACACTTCAGTTGTTTAAGGGGAAACATGTAAATGTGAATGGCCTAGTCAAAGCCCAGACCTCACTCAATCCAATAGAAAATTTGTGGTCAGACTTAAAGATTGCTGTTCACAAGTGCAAACCATCCAACTTGAAGGAGCTGGAGTAGTTTTGCAAGGAGGAATGGGCAAAAATCCCAGTGGTAAGATGTGGCAAGCTCATAGAGACTTATCCAAAGCGACTTGGAGCTGTGATTGCAGCAAAAGGTGGCTCTACAAAGTATTGACTTTAGGGGGGTGAATAGTTATGCACAATGACTTTTTCTGATATTTTGTGCTATTTGTTGTTTGCTTCACAATAAAAAAACAAAAAACATATTCAACGTTGTGGGCATGTTCTGTAAATGAAATGATACAAATCCTCAAACAATCTATGTTAATTCCAGGTTGCGAGGCAACAAAAATGAAAAAAGCCAAGGGGAGTGAATAATTTTGCAAGGCACTGTATCCCAATCCATCATGAATGCCTAAGCAATACTCATCCATCTTACTCACAACTCCCCCTCCATTGCACCTCTGTCAGTCTCTTCATTAGCTTCATTTACCTTACAGAATAGAATTCAAAATCTTGACTCTTACATACAAAGCCCTCAATGCATCTGCTCCTTAATACATCTCTGTTCTTATCTCCAAGCTGTTCTGCTCCGATCCACCTCTCTCGAAGATTTATCTTGTGCTCCTATCCTTTGTAACTTCCTATAGTGCTCTGCCAGACTCTCCCCGAGATTTCAGAGCTGTAGGAGGTCTTTAAAAACTCACCTTTTCAGTGAAGCCTATCACCTATACCACACCTACTGCTTACTAATATCAATTGGCCTGCTGTTTCCTTCTTCATCATGACACAAAGGCACCTCCTCAATTTACTACTAATTACTTATTGCCTCCTCCTCCTTGTTTTGTATCCTTTGCCTAACCATTAGAATGTTAGCTGTCAGGAGCAGGGACTGTTGTATTCATATTTATTTCTGTATTTTTATGTGTCACATGCACACAGTATATATTGCATTTTGCTCTATGTATGTAGAACTGAGTAAATGTTGGTGCTTTATAAATAAAGGATAATAATAATAATAAAACTAATACTAATAATAACAATATCAAGTCTCCTTTATAATCTATCCAAGATAATTGCATATATCAAAATTTGCAGTTTTTCCTACTAACATATTGAGGTAGAAGAAAGAAGACAAGACTTATTTAATGATGAAGAGGAAACAACATAGATGCACTTTTTGTACATAAAAAAACAAAATATGCATGCAGATGTTACCCTACCAGCTGCCTACATCAACCAATGAAAAGACAGTGAGATGCCCGATATCAGAGATAAACAATGTAGTGCTACACATTTTATGTGTATCAGTCATCTCACTTTCTCATACTTGGACAATTTGTACTCATGAAGCACATACTGAAGACGAAGGGCCTCATTCAATACACGGCTGTTACTTGCAAGTAAATTCCCGATTTACTACTTTTCAGCTACTTGCTCCAGTAACTCTACTTTTACTTAGCTATTCAATTGGCCGGCGCCGCAAGTTAGTCCACCTTCCCGATAATCGCAAACCCTGCCATCGGAAGTAGCATCTATGGGCCTGAACATGAAGCCTGTAATGCCCCCAATCGAAAAAGCCAATGGAAACAGAGATAGTCATCGTGACATCACCGATTCCATCCTCCAAGCCCGTAGGACTTGGTACAATGCAGCCTGCGACCCTGCTGCAGTATCCCCACATTACACCCATGATGTGAGGGTCCCGATTGGGCCCCCCATAGTGTTTATTCATCACCCCCATGATGCAGGGGACCGCGCAGGTTGTTAACATTAACCCCATGATGCAGGGGTCCTAAGCGGGACCCCCGCAGTGTCCCCACATTAACCCAATGATTCAGAGGGCCCGATCTGGGCCCCTGCAGTGTCCCCACATTAACCCCTTGCTGCAGGTGTCCCCCATGGTGCGGATCCTCACCGGGCCCCCCGGAGGGTCCCCACATTAACCCTTGCAGCGGGGGTCCTGATTGCGACATCGGCTACATAAAAAAAAGATGCAAATGTCCCGCTGCAGGTCCTAAAAGGTCCCGTGGCACACAGATGCGCAATTCCAGCCGCGGGGGTACTTACAGAATTGCGTATCTGTTTGCCGCGGGCCCTTTACGAACACGCAGTGGGACATTTGCATTTTTTTAATGCCGCCGGGGTCCCAATCATGTCCCCCGCTGCATTTCAAATTAAAAAATCACGCCTTGCAGGTCCTGATAGGACCTTAAAGGTCCTTATAGGACCCACGCTAAATACAAAATTAACCCCTGCCGCGGGGGACCCCCCATCATGGTGGTTTGACTTGAGAGCAGTGCGGAAGTGGGGTAATCAGCAATTGTATAGCGAAGTGGCCATTTTTGCGTTCAGAACTCTCGAGGCAGTGAAAGATCAAAGGCTTTTAGGGAAGTAACTTGCACTTGTAAGGAAAGTATGAGAAAGTAGCGTGCAGCAAGAAACCCGATTGGAGCCTGCAAGTAGAAGGCATTTGAATAGGGAAGTAACTTGCAATCTCCATTTACTACTACTTCTTGAATGTAAGTAGCAATTGAATGAGGCCCAAAGATTCCTCTACTACATGATATGAGTGCACTAATAATCCATGACAACTGTTGTCTTCAACACCAGTCTGCTCTGTGGTTGTCTGCCTCCCATTTACACTCACATGCCTATACATACTTCTATCCTTAAGCTGGAGGAACATCTACATGCAGCTTTTGCGGAAGAAAAAGGGTATTTCAACTGATTACTTAAATGGATCAGTATTCACAATGAGTTGATGCACTTCCCTTTTTTTTGCTTTTAGTATAATTGTATAATTTTAATGCTTAAAAACAAATCACAGTACTTAGAAGATCTATAAGGTTCTTTTCAAGTAAACTAACTTGGGATTCCATATAACTGAATCGTAATTAATCTGAATACTAAGTCTACAAGTTATGAGTTATTTAGCTAACTGAACACAGCACCATTTCATTCAAGAAAGTTTGTGCACTCCTCAGAATTCACTAAATTTGCTATGTTATAACAAGGTCCATTAAAATGGTTTTACATCTACACCCACTTTTTATTTTAACTTTTTGAGTGCTAGCTGTGATTATCTACTGCTTCTGTTAGACTTGATAAGAACCTAGTTCAAACCTACTCAGTAGAACCATCTAGGTTCTTTGTATATTTCGGATAGCTGTAAGCTAAGTTGGTTTTGTTCCTGCTAACAAAGTGCTCAGGAAGCCACAGGAATCAGTAGAGACACCCAGCAAATGTTACTGACTGTAATAGTCCAATACTTATTCAGCAGCAATAATCCCAGTAAATAAGGATTATTATTGACACATAATGAAACCTACACATCAATTATGTAGTCCTGACTGACAACTTTATTGATGAACACAGCACAATTATACACAAGACAATCCAACCAATCTCGACTAGCGCCCACCCTGACCAGGTGGAGAGGCCTCTCTATCAAGTGATGTCACTCCCTACTCACCACCCTTGTTCCTGGATCCTAACTTACTACCAAGGCTAATTGGCTCTTTGATCTTTGCTTCCCAGGGGGTATCCAATCAGATCAGGAGTGGAGACACTCTGCTGATGAAAGTGACCCTCCATATGCTCCAGCTTGCTTCCCCATTCACACCTCAGTGCTCACTGTCAACCGATAATGGCCAGCTCTCCATCCACTGTACTGGAACCCCCACAACCAAGCACCTCATAACTGGTGACCCCTCTGTCCCAAGGACCCTGGCTATACACTTTATTTAACTTCCTTTGGGCAAATGCATAATTTCAATACCAAACAGGACTTGTTGCCACTGTAACTTCAATAAATTCACACTACAATAAAATAATTCTGACCCTCTCCACGAACAACATGACTCTCCCTTCCCACAGGGCATACAATAAGAATGTAGCTGACACAGTTCAAGTTTTCAGACTGGGAGGACAATGTCCGGGGAGATAGTCCAACAGTCCCTCAAAGCTTTGGGGCCGCCCTGTGACATCACATTTGCAATTTAGCATGTGTGGTGAGCAGCAGTTCAAGGTAATTTGAAATGTACATTTGCAAGTCCTGTTGGTTCTCATTTCATGTAATAATTCCTATTTTTGATGCAATATACAAATTTGGAAATTATTTTCCTTTCATGCAGAAATGCCATCAACAACAACTCCTTATATTTCTACGATGCAGTATTACCAACTATTCCTAGCTGCATGTATTTCTCTATTTTTGTATGGGTGTGCCTGATTTAGCATTATATATATATATATATAATGTGAAGTTTAGCATCAGGCTGGTAAATAAACTTTATGCTTTTATACGATTATAGTTAAAATATAGGTTGTATATTTCTAAATAAATATAAAAAAGTGACTTTATTATTGACAATTTTGCATAGCAGTGTAGTACCTATTTCAACCTTAATTGCCAAAATATTATATGCAATAAAGCTCTAGGGCCGGTGTGGCAGGCATCATATGCAGCTACCTGGGGTACCAGGCTTCAAACTAGTAACAGACTGGTTGTTAACACCAAAATTCAGAGCACTGTAGATGATTTCATTGATAGGTAACAAAGTAAGAAGCACTGCTAAGTGTGTATTGCTGAGTGGGTTAATCATACTAAAGCTGACTGTTGTTTCTGCAACAATGGGAAGACAGATATGATGGAGGTTGCAATATTCAGTAAGATTTGGGGACACTTCATAATTCTTCTTGCCTTGGGCAGCATCTGGTATCGCATTGCCATGAAAAGCTCTATTCCAGGGGTTTACAAACTTTAAATCAGTGGTAAATAAAACATTTCAGATGTTAGAGAATGGTGGTCACATCTTTAAAATGTACTATACTACACTCAACAATATGCAGAATTTTAAAATAATACACCCTCTAATTTATTACTTTTTAAAAGCAATTATGCTGGTATCCACCATTTTGGCTTGAGTAGGTCAACTTCCCGAGGTGGGAAGAGATGTCGGAATAGGAATATGGAAGTTAGTTTTCCAGTGCTCTCAGCAGGATATAACAGAAGTCATTTACAAGGACATACCGACATGAAAAAGTGAAAGGCAGCAGCAGCGAAGAAAGCAAAATAGAGCCATGCAGTAGAGAATAATTGTATATTAAAGCTGCAAAAGGTTGTGTATTTATTTAGTTTAGTTTTTTTTTAAAAACACTTTGTCCATTATCATAATATACACAAATACCTTTATAAACTTCTCATTTGCCTCATATAAATGGGTCTCTGAAATTAGTGATCCTGCTATTGTAGTGGTCAGTAATTGTCAAACATTGGTCAGGTCGATGTTTTTCCTCTGTAAAGAGAAGCCCATAGAATTGTTTGCATTGGTTACCTTTCTATTTATTTTGTATGACTTCCATAATATATGTTCCATTTTTTGACCGTGTTTCGAGACACCCTAAAACACACTGCTGCCCATCATAACCCACAGAACACCACCTAAATGCAGTTTTAAATCAATCTGAGAAAGTTAAAACACAGTGCTGCCCAGCATATCCCACAGAACGCCACCTAGATGCAACTCCCTCCATCTCTGCACCTCTACCCCCTTACCCCTGTTTCCACTTAATATATTGAGGCATACTAATTACCTGCACCTGTTCAATCAGCGACATCTGCTTATTACCCTAACCACTCCTTTAAGAATACACATTTAACAATGTTATCTCTTACTTTCCTTTGCATCTCCTGCCTGTTTCTCAGGCTCTCCCTAATTTCTCCAATTCATGTTTCTAACTGTATAACCATCTCACCCTCCCTGCTCTCTTCCCTCTTCTTTGCTCCCATGAACTCCTTTCCTTCCCCCAGTTAGAGACTCCCTCTTAAATAATCATTAAGCAGAAACACTTCTGTAAGTCCTATTCCTGTCTCCTCTCTCTTTCATTGTTCATTTTACTGGTTTCTTGAAATATATCTCCTAACCCAGGCCCCTCATCCATTCCTACCTTTCTCAGTCATGCTCAGCCCATAGGCCAACAAGCACTCAAAACCCTCATAACTTAATACCCATCAACTGTCACAAATCCTCCACTTTGCCCTTCTCATTTGCATTCTGGAATGCTAGGTAGGTTTGCAACAAACTCACTTACACTCATGACCTTTTCAATTCCAACTCCCTCAACCTATTAGCTATCACTGAAACTTGCCTCACTCCATCAGACTATAACATAACAAGGAATGCTAGTCCCCAAGGTGTTTTCCACCTAATTAAACATATCTAACAGCAAGGGTAAGTATCATTGAATTTAACATTTAATCTTTAATAAATCTTGATCACAAAGGCAAAATAAAACCTTTAAAAAATCCAGGATTAGGAAATGGGAATGTTAAAAATTGGCTACTTCTATTAAAAATATTGCCACCAGATGGTTTCTAAACTCCCATTGGAGGGGCAAATATATATCTCCCCTGAAATTCTGTGTGCTTATTTTGTAAAATGAGAACCATCCAGTTATCAATTATTTACCCTTTCCTTCCTTGTCAAAATACTATGGATAAATTGTCATACTGACTGTTTGTCAGCTGCTTAGTCTATGATGTGGGATTGGCTATTCTTTGTAGTAAAATCATATCTGGAGCAGGGTTTTGTAATGTGAAATAATACATTTCTGGTTGTATGCCCAAAATATAAAGAATTTTCCTGTGTAACCTTAAAAGTGTAGCATAGGTTAACACAGGCTCTATGAAGTAAAATAATCCTTTAACTGGCTGTAAGGGTATACTCTGGTTCTAAGAGAAAAATATATAGAATCACTGTCTTTACCCTGTGTAACTTTAAGAGTGTAGCATAGGTTAACACAGGCTTTATGAAGTAAAATTATCTTTTACCTGGCTGTAAGCCAAAAACTGCATAGGTCCTATGTTCTCCTTAAGTGTGGCACTATTTGCCTAATCAGTTAATAACTGTCCCTTGGGACATGCAATTTCTGTCCACCCCAGGGAATGGTAAATCTGACCACTTGATCGGACAGAATCCACCGTCTAGAGCCTAGCTCCACAGAGGCTCCCAGCAGCCTGTCAGTTGGACCAGGGGAACGATAGAGCTTATGCTCTGATAGAGGTGTAGCTATCCCTGCTCCTTAATGAAAATGCCTCCCAACACACTCTAGGGAAACATCCCTCAAACAGACCGGCATGCATAATATTGGGTAAAGATAGGGAAGGGTATCCTTACACACAGTTCTACAAGGGGTACAGATGCTAATGTGCTCCTAACTTACAGCCTAACAATCTTTGACACAGTTAATCACTCTCTTCTTATCAAAACTCTCCTCTCCCTAGGTATCCATGACACTGCTCTCTCTTGGTTGATATCCTATCTAGAAAATCGAACATTTAGCGCCTCCTTCTTCTTCTTCGCCCTCTAACTGTTGTTGTGCCCCAAGGTTCAGTTCTAGGCCCCCTTCTTTTTTCCATCTACACATCCTCCCTCTATGCCCTAATTAAATCTTTTGGATTTCAGTATCATTTGTATGCAGATGACATTCAAATCTACCTCTCTGCACCTGAACTATCACTCTCTCTGCTAGCTCATGTTGCCAATTGCCTCTCTAGCATATCCTCATGGATGTCTGCCCGTCGACTTAAACTGAACATGTCTAAGACAGAACTCTTTGTCTTTCCACCCTCTTCCTCAGCTCCCAGCCCTCACTTATCTCTCACTGTTGACAATGCAATCATCTTTCCCACCTCCCAGACCCGCTGTCTCAGGTTTCTATTGGACCCTGCCCTCTCTTTCATTCCTCACATTCAATCACTCACAAAATCTTGTCACTTTCACCTAAAAAGTATCTCCAAAATATGTCACTACCTTACACAAGACACAACAAAAATTCTAATTCACTCTCTCATCATATCTCGCCTTGACTCCTGCAACTCTCTCCTTGCTGGCCTTCCTATCACCCGTCTATCTCCACTCCAATCCATATTAAAAGCATCCGCTAGACTCATTTACCAAAATCAACGCACAGTGTCCACAGCACCACTCTGTTAGGCACTCCACTGGCTTCCCATAGGGTCACCATTTAGAATTTTATTTTGGAGACTAATATGTAAAGCGCCCACAGTAATGCACCCTCCTACATCTCTGCTCTCATCTCAAAATATGCTCCCATCCGCCCTCTTCGATCTGCTAATGACTTTCTTCTCTCCTCCTCTCTCGTCACCTCATCCCACTCCCGCCTACAGGACATTTCTCGTGCTGCCCCTATAATTTGGAATTCCTTGCATTGCTCCACTAGATTATCCTCATGCCTCAAATCCTTCAAAATCTCTTTAAAAAATGTATCTATTCAAAGGAGCGTATCATCTTTAGCCTTTACATGCTCTATTAATCTATCACTCTCCTGTACATCACCCACACCCTTTAGAATGTAAGTTTGCGAGTTTCCAATTGCTATGTGCTTCATGTAAAGCACTGTGTATGTCTGATTGAAAGCTCAATAACAGGGCCCTCCATCCTTTGTATGAAATTGTTCTAGACTTGTACTTAACCCCTGTATAGCGCTACAGAATATTTTCGATATGTTATAAATAAAGGATAATAATAATAATAATAATAATAATAATAACCTGGGCCTGCCTCACCCTAGGTCTTGTTGCTATTGGCCCAATCACTTTGCCTGGGTTTGTGAGCACCTCACCTATTGGTTCAGCTTGTTAGATCGGTGACCAATAGGAGAGCTGCCTCCTAAGATGTTATAGCAATGGATTGTTTGAGTTTTAGGAGGGAATTTTGAAAAAGATATCGGGACCATACAGAATTGGCTCAAGAACGGCCAATGGGGTAAGCAGCGATGAGGATAGGCAAAAGGAATAACATTTTAAATCAGACATTGGCACTACAAGGCTTTCAAATTTACCAAGACTCTGCTGCTTTCCCTTGCCCAGGGCAGCACCACAACCTGATGAACATAAAGAACTTATGGAACCAGCCAACTGGTGATCCAGAACTCGTGGTTACTTCTGCACAAAGAGAACTACCATCCTTGCCTTGACTGTTCCCTCACACAGACTTACAGGCATCAATTGAACACCCTACTTCTAAGCATTATGTTTATAATTGGATCACCCATTGTTTTTATGCTCTATCCCTGAAGTGATTACTGTCTGCCCTAACCTCATTGCTGTTCCTGTTTCTTTGCTAACTGAATTGGCCCTCTCTGGTCAGTCACTCAAGGAGCTCCCCAAGGCAATCAGATCAACACACAGATAAATGCCACAATGTCTTAGCTCCGCCCATGCAAGGAGGGTAGTTTGAACCACAATGCCGATATGCCCACTGATTGGCTAATGCCAGACCGATCATGGGTACTGACACATGAAGTTGCCTTTTTTCTGTACCAAGTTAATGTTTCAAGCTAGTCTATTGTATAACTCCCTATAAATATTCACCTGGATCCCCTGAACAAAGTGCTACTCTTTTGGGAACAAGTCATGATGCCTAATGTAATCTTCAGGGTTTAAAATCCTTGTTTATCATTTTATCCTCAAATTTTCCTCCATAGCCTTTGATGATCACTGTATAAAGGGCTGGACATTGAGAAGCCTCATGTATGAAGAGTGACTGTACATTGCCCATATTTTAGGATTTATAAAGTGTTTAAGTGAAATATAGTGTTTTAAGCCACTTGTATTTAAAAATGTAGTTCATAATTCTAATTATGACCAAGTTTTGGTGGATCTCAAATTGATATTTCTATTTTTTTTAATTTTTAATTTTTATTACATATTTTATGTTTATTATTTTCTTGTACTATAAATGGTCATTTGTGTTATATTATGTATCTGATTATAATTGAATGGCATTTAAAAAAAAAAATCCTTTATGTAAATTTTCACTTTCTAAAACTTTCTGTAGCTCATCAAACCTGTGATTTCTAGGTAGATAGGAAGCTATTGTAATCCTTATCTGCCATCAAAACCTTTGTGAGAATAGATTAATATCAATGTCTTTATGAAAAATTGCTCTGTGATCTTTGTTTGAAATTCTCCAGTTCCTGGAAACTTTTTTTAATACAGTATTAACACGCAGCGAATGTCACAAAATGATTCCCTTATTATCAAATTGGACTTGACTTCTTTTGTTACATGTAGACTGCATGCTGAAAAGAACCAGCATGCTTTAATTTGCTTCCCATCCGAGTTCTGTTTCAGTGAAGCTTCATTAGCCCCATTGTCAGCATCCCTTGAATTATACAATTAAAAGACTGGTAAGAACAATGTTTTCAAAAGCATACAATTTAAAAAAGACTAAGGATGTCAATCCATGTTAAAGGTGATAAATGTGTCTAATGTATAAAGTTAGAATACAAAAAATAAAATGAAATTCTGACATAAAGACATATAATAAAATACAATATATGAAATTGAAATGAATAGATTAATTCTGGTATTGACATGTACAGTTAACAAAATTAAATAAAAAAAACAAGTTGTTTAACAATATATTTTATTTGCAAGATATTAAAGTTTAAGAACTGGGATTTGTTTGTAAATTACTGACATTACATGAATTCAAAGTCAAAGCACTTCAAAGGTTCTGCACAAATGTTAGCAAACAGTTACAAGAAATAAAAAAAAAGTGTGCATGTCTCAAGAATTATTTACTTTATATACTAGAGTATAAGCCAAGTTTTTCAGCCCTTTTTTGTAAAGCTGAATAGGGCCCCCTCCCGCTTATACTCGAGTCACCCCCCTGTCTCTCCACCGCCGTGTATCTTCCCCCCTCTTCTGTGTCTCTTTCCCTCCCCCTCCCTTATCATCCTCCTCATCCTCAACCCACCTCCTCATCCTCAACCCCCCTCCTCATCCTCAACCTCAACCTCCCCTCCTCATCCTCAACCTCCCCTCCTCATCCTCAGCCTCCCCTCCTCAACCTCAACCTCCCCTGCTCAACCTCAACCTCCCCTCCTCATCCTCCCTCCTCACTTTACCCCTCTCTAATTACTTCCCCCTCTCGCTTCCCCTCACTTACCTTCCATCAGTAGCTGCTCCTCCGCTCCTCCGTGCATCTTCTGGCTGCGTCGGGAACCGACATATGATAATGACGTGACGTCACATGCGCGTCATGTCATTAGCATTGTAGCAGCTGCTGATGGAAGGTAAGTGAGGGGAAAGCGAGAGGGGCAGGTAATTAGAGAGGGGGAAAGTGAGGAGGGGGTTGAGGTTGAGGAGGGGGTTGAGGATGCGGAGGGGGTTGAGGATGAGGAGGGGGTTTGAGGAGGGGCGTTGAGGATGAGGTCGGGGGTTGAGGAGGGGGATGAGGAGGGAGGATGAGGAGGGAGAATGAGGAGGGAGAATGAGGAGGGGGGTTGAGGATGAGAAGGGAGGATGAGAAGGGCTGATGAGGAGGGAGGTTGAGGAGGGTGATAAGGGAGGGAAAGTGACACTAGGGAGAGGGGGAAGAGACACAGGGGAGGGAGAGGAGGGGAATAGACACAGGGAACGGAGAGGAGGGGAAGAGACACAGGGGAGGGAGAGGGGGACACAAGAAAGGGGCACAGAGGGCACAAAAGAGGGGACACAGACGGCACAAGAGGGACACAGGGGACAGCATATTTCCCACCCTCGGCTTATACTCGAGTCACTAAGTATTTTGTGGTAAAATAGGTACCTCGGCTTATACTTGGGTCAGCCTATACTAGAGTATATACGGTCATTTGTTTTATATAACAGGTCCTTAAAATGTGTAACACTCTTTAAGTGACAAAACTGCTGAATTTACGAATTCCCATTAAAGGCATATCTAAGTTTCCTGGATTATGAGAGCATCTGATAGATCAGATAGAAGAGAATCAGTAGTGTATGAAAACATTGTTTGCATGAAAAAATCACAAAAAATTAAAAAACTACCTTGAACTTAGCAAAATGTCTTGTAATTTCTGACTGTTTAAAATTAGAGTAAACACTCCCTACAAACCCAGGCTAAATTAGAATAAAATTCATAATTTGGTTTGTCCAATCAGGAGGAAGCAAAGGCTGAAACATTTGTCAACCATCCCATCAGTCACTTTAGGGCTGACATCAGTAGGCTGTGGAGGAGGACACAGCAGGTGAATCATGGGTTAAAATTGGTCCCCAAATGCTCTATGCTGATAGGTGGGTAAGAGACCGTGCAGACACGGTTTCTAGATATTAATAAAAATAATATGTTTTATGAAATGTCCTGCAGATATCAATGATGTGTTTTTCCTAAGTACTGCAAAAATGTATTAAACTAGCTAACTTAGATAGGACTTTAAATGCATTTTAATGCATTACTTAATGCTTGCTATATTGTCAATGCAGTCATCGTTTGCTTTGTATTAAATATTAAAGAAACACATATATAATGTATACTATTTTATTTATTACATGTATTGATGCAGAATTAACTATTTAGTTGTACAATAATGAAAAACAATTATATGTTCATAATTATATATTATAACAATTATATGTACTCACCTAGTTATCTTCAAGTCATAATTTTAGGAGTGGGAGGAGTAGTCTGGGGAAATACTTGGAGAAAGTCAACATGGATGACATCTTTAATCAATGCTATTTCTTTACATTTGCCAAGTCTGAGATGTGTTCACCTCTGAGACTGAAATTGGCAACATTCTCTCACCATGTCAAGCATCAAGTTTAATATATTGCATAAAGTCAATGTTAGTATAAATTGGTTTAATACTCAATATACAATGGAGAACAACTTAGTGCCTGGTAGCTTCTGAGCTAAACAAATAATTTCTATTATATTTACTACCTGTGCCCGGATGTTTCTGAGTTAAACAATTAATTACTGTTCTATGAAAACTTATCTATATATTTTACCTGTAAAGAAAAACAACTTATGTAAATATCAAGGCTACCTTTAATGAGTCTCATTCAATTGAGCAATTGTAGTTTACAGTAGCCCGTAATGAAGGTCATAAGTTAATTTGCTATTCAATTGGCATTTTTTTGCGAGCCGCAAACAGGCTACGTCTTACAGGCTTGAAACCCTTGCGGTTGTTGCAACTGTAACTTACAGCCCATCTAAGTCTTTGATCCGCAAGAGTTACAATTGCAAATCGCTATTCAATTGCTAAAAATTTTCAAGCACGCAAATGTTTTCACACCTGTAAATGGCAAATGTAGAAGAAAATCCTATGGGTACCAGATGGGACCCACAAAGGGGTTAAAGACATATCCATAGCACTGTAAAAGCAAATAAAAAAAAATCAATACTGCACTGTAAATGACGGGGAAAGCAATGAAAGACATTAGAATTAATCGCACAACAAGCTCGCAAATCGGCAATAAAAAAATATATTTTTTACATGTATTTTTCGTTTTATATCAATCTTGGGAATTAAGGAGTTAATACACATCAGGCCACCCACATGGACTAAAACCATATTGGCATTCATTTTGCAGTTTGAGAACGATCGCATACCGGGCCCCTAAACGCTAATTGATTGACATGTAACCTCCATATTTTACAGACCTAATGATGACGGTCTCATTTTCTATTGCTTAATTGAACATGTTCCCGCCCTGAAATGCTACATACGATTGCATGGTTTACAGCTTCAGATTTCGGCCCGTAACTTGTGGGCTTGTTCAATTGAATAGCATCGGAATTGTAGCAGAGTTCAAGCCTGCAGCAGGCTCACAGACATAAGGCCTGTATACTGCGAGATGCAGGCTTCAAATTGAATGAGGCTCAATGACTGTTGGTGCGAATGGTCCAGACACTTTATAGCAAGACTAGGTAAGAGTAGGTACAACATATTTGTCCTAAATGCAACTGAATTTAGTTTATGATCACAAAAAGATTTATGTTTTTTATGTGCTCATAAACATATGTTTTAACTGAATAGGACCTGTTAATTTCAATATAACAACCAGCTTATAATTAAAGGTATATAGAAGTTTCATTGATTTGGAATGCATCTGATAGAGGAGAATTAGTAGTTTGTGCAAACATTTTTTGAATGAAAAAATCCCAAAATAAACATTAATACATTTACTCTAGGAGTTTGCAAATTGATCCAGTTGATTTTGAGAAGAAATGCACCTGAAAACCCAGTCTAAATTATCCTAAAATTCCTAATTAGTTTTGGCCAATCAGAGGCAGCTATACATTATTGCAATGTCTGGGGATCAATTCCTGCAGGGACCTTTTTTTGTCACCTCTGGAACTCTGCACTGTGCTGCTGTTGTCTTCAAGGTTAGTATAGGGTTCTAAAACATACCCAAATACTGTATTTCTATTGGCAGGTACCAGGTGCCTAAAAAGTTAAAAACAGGGAATCTTCCAGGTAACTAATTAACACGCAGTAGCTATAAAAATATTTACATATAAAAAGTATGAATTATGTACTTTTAGAATTTAGGTCGGATTTGGGCCAAAACAAGCCTAAATATTCTACTAATGTTTGTATGGATCCAAATGTATAATCCATAATGGAAGCAATATACATATATGTATGTGTATATATATATATCTATATATATATATATATATATATTGTGACAGATTCACTGTCACTCTCAGGATCAGTGCCTGGTTTTTCAATAAAATGGAGGACGCAGCAGCTCTTTAAATATTTAACCGCACTTTACTGGTTGTTTTGAAAGCATAACATAAAACTGAAGGCAGAAACAAAACTCTAGCTTCTCATTGAAGCCCTGCATAACTGAACTGTAGATTCCCTTACTGTCTTATGTAGGCGTGCAAACATACAGTCCATACATTGGTAGCAGAGGTGTCTTTCCCTCTCACCTCTCTTAGGCTCCGTATCTCCGGCCTCTCATTCCAAAGCAGATCCCTCCTTCGGTCATCACCTTCAGGGACTTTCTGTTCCTCTTATCCGCATACTTTATCTTCAAAGCTTCTGGCTTTGGTCCATTAGCTTTCAGTGCGGCCTCTGACTTCAGCCCTGCACACTTCAACACTCCAGCTCTGTCAAACAGCTTTCCACCTGGAGACAGCCATAGGTCTTGATTGCAGCCACAGCTAAGCTTTTTAAGGATCTTCTTAACCATTTCACTCCTGGGGAGAAGTCTTGAAGGGCTCTATACTGCCCTCTGGTGACACACCATCACAATATATATATATATATATATATATATATATATATATAAAAATGTAATAAAAAATGTAATATATACACATACATATTATTCCAGTAATCGTATCATGTAAGGTATGAATCCATTTGTTCCTGGTTGAGAGGGACAAGGTATACTGAAGGAGTTGATATGGGGAACACAGCGGCAAAAAAAATTTGCGCTCTTTTGGGGGGCAACATTTTATTTTGCACTGGGGCCCTCCATTCCCTAGCTCCGCCACTGCAATAGCCTACACATTTCATTATAGATGACCTATTATATTCAAATTTGCTTTAATGGGGAAACCTTTTTGAGTTTTGACCTAACCGTACTGGGACAACATATCTAATGAGTACTGAAAGACTGCTACAATGTTGAGGCACAATAACTTAATAAGATTAAAAAGAAGTGCAACTCAAATTGATTCCTCCAGTTTCCAGACTACCAAGCAGTTTCTGAACAACTAAAGTTAAGGCCCCAGAAACAAGCAGAGTCTGATAAAAACAATGCTGCTCATGGCTTACATAGCTACTAATATTATTGGTTTGTTACATGCTTCACAAACACATACGCTTTTTTATTCCACAAATTGTGATGTCGCAAACATCAAATTTTCGGTTCGCGAACAGCGAACGCGAACTTCCATCAAATGTTCGTGAACGGGCGAACCGGGCGAACCGCCATAGACTTCAATGGGCAGGTGAATTTCAAAACCCACAGGGACTCTTTTTGGCCGCAATAGTGATGGGAAAGTTGTTCCAAGGGGACTAACACCTGGACTGTGGCATGCCGGAGGGGGATCTATGGCAAAACGCCCACGGAAAATTACATAGTTGATGCAGAGTCTGGTTTTAAGCCATAAAGGGCATAAATCACCTAACATTCCTAAATTGTTTGGAATAACATGCTTTAAAACATCAGGTATATCGATCAGGTAGTGTAAGGGTTACACCCGCTTCACAGTAACAGACCAATCTCCACATTTAATGCACCGCAAACAACCGCAAACCATCCCTTTGCACAACAGCAAACTCCCCATTTGCACAAGGTTGGATACCAAGCTAGCCATGTCCCGTTCCTTGTCCTCACTGATGTCATTGAAGGTCTCTTCCTCCATCCAGCAACCAAGGGTCCCCGAAAGGTGACAAAAAGCCCCCTGGGATGCCTACTGTGTTTGGTCTTCCACCTCCTCAAAGCCACCTTCCTCCTCTGACTCCTCTTCTTCAGACTACTCTCTCTGCGTTGCCTCTGTCTGCGTTATTATAAGGTGTGTACTGTTAAGTAGATCTATTCTTATCGGTTTAATCCCTTTTACGTCCGCTATTAGGGGACGTGTATATGGCATTGATTTTTGAAAGAGGGAGATGGAAAAAGATGCTTGGTCGGACCTCCTACTTCGAATTTGGGGCACTGCACGTGCAATGTAATGTGCCAGCAGATAGGAGTGGTGTATTAAGTTGTACTATTTATTCCTATCAATTTGATACCTGTTACGTCACCTATCAGGGGATGTGTATATGGCATGGATTTTTGGAAGCCGGAGATGGAAAAAGATGCTTGGTCGGTCCTCCCACTTCAAATTTGGGGCACTGCGCATGCAATCTAAGGTGCCACCAGATATGAGTGTCACTGTGCACTGGCAAAAGTTGGCAGAGTAGATGCAATAGGCTTCACACACACGCCTGTAGGCAATTGCTATTCAATCTATTACAGTCAAAAAAGTGTTGTTTTATTTCACTGAGCACAATATAAGCTGATAGGTGTTAGCCTGTCACACACACATGCTGGCAGGCAGGCATATGCAATTAGATTACACAGAAAAAAATTATAAAATAAAATAAATTATGTTCTAGCCCTAAAAAGGGCTTTTTGGGTTGCTGTCCTTGCAGCAGATATCAGATGAGTCCTTCAGGTCTGTAGTGGAAGCTAAATACACAGCCTGGCTATCTATTTCCCTATTAAATCTCCAGCAGCTACACTATCTGTCCTCTCACAACGAATGCAGCTTCAGAATGATTCTAAAATGTATGCTGTCCTTCAGATGGAAGGCCCTGGAAAGGAGTGTATTCTGCTGATTGGCTGGAATGTGTCTGCTGACTGTGAGGTGCAGGGTCAAAGTTTCCTCAATGATAAAGAATAGGGGGCAAACCCAAAAGCGCATGTGTTCGCCGTCCGATGCGAGTGCGAACATGCCAAAATCGCCGCAAATAGTCCGCGGGCAAAGTGTCTGCGACATCTCTATCCACAATCCTTTAATTGATGATTTGAAAATGTAGGTTGAAAATAGTCACAGTACTCTATTGACTTTCCAGTGTTATTTTGTGTTTCCACCAAACTGAAAAATTAACTATTTTGACTGAGCCCTATGCAAAATCTAACAATTAGCAGTAGAGTGAACTGATTTAACTTTTCAGACTGTTATATTTCTATCATCTACTTAAGTCAGTATTGTAAGTTACAAGAAATAGCAATTACATTTTCTTCTTCCAGTAATAAAGCCATTGAGGTAAAAGTACTGAACAGAAGTCATCCATAAGACATGGTGGCTGTTATCCATACTGTACCTCTAGGATTAAGTTAAATGTTTGCAGACAAAAAAAGAAGGAAATTAACTACTGAATACTGAAATAAACTCACAGGCCCCAGTGAAGCCATATAACAATAACATTTTGAAAGTTGCTCAGATACAAAAAGTTTATCTACTCTATAGAATTATTTTTTTTTGTAATCGCACATAGTTTTCGGATGTACCTACCTGATTGAGATTCAAACAATTCAATTTCTTAATGGGACATCAAAGGTGGTAATTATGATACAAATAAAAATGTAAGTATAAATAATGTTTTTTTCATATGTTTGTTAATAAAAAAAAAACATTCTAAATTAGCATGAGGTCATTGGCCTTGAATGTTGCTATTTTAGGCAGAAGTTACATTTTAAAGATTACCTCTCTTGGACCTTTTTCTTATTCACTGTAGAGGGCATTTGTCAAAAAGAGCATGCCCAGTTGGTTAAATCAACATAATCTGGTTTATAAGGGTTAAATATATGTTATTAGTGTGAATAAACCCGCTGAACGTTCTCTTCATGGTAAGCACTACACACTTGAGGCCTCATAGGATTCCAACAGTTACAGAACAATTTAATTGAACAAGCCTGCAATTATATGGCGGAAAGCCAAATCCGCAAACCATGTAACCGTACAGAGCATTTCAGGGCATGATCATGATCCATTAAACAAGCCCATAAGTAACAATCTAGAAATAGCCAATAGTAAATGAGACAGTCATCATGACATCAGAAAACATGGCGTTTAAACGTAAATCAATTAGTGTTTAGACGTCCGATATACAAACCTGCTCACAATCCAGCCATTTAAAAATCTATAAAAATGAATGAAGAAACTGTTTCAGTCCACGTGGGTGGACTGATATGTATTAACTCCTTGATTCCCAAGATTGATATAACACGGAAAGGAAATGTAAAAAAATATATAATTCTAATGTCTTTCCTCACTTTCCCTGTATTTTAAAGTCCAGAATTGTGTTTTTATTGGCTTTTATAGCATTAAGAAAAGGTGTTTAACCCCCTTGCAAGTCCTATCTGGCACTCATAGAATTTTTTGCTACATTTGCCATTTACGGGTTTGAAGGCAATTGCAAGCTTGTGGAATTGTTGCAATTAAATCTCTTTTGCGATTTTAGCGATTGTAACATTTGTGGGCTACATTACAGGCTTCATTAATTGTGATTCTGACAATTTAATAGGGCCCTTAGAGTATAATTTTTTTTTGGTGCAAATTGTTTTTTATTTGCCCAAGTGAGAATACTAGTAGAGTAGATAATATAAGTTTAATTGGACATTTTCTGAATGTGCACCTTTAATTAATTTTTTTTTTATAAGTTTTATATGGTTTTATTGTAAGACAAACATTGATATGCATTATCAAAGATAATTGCTTAAATGTTGTTACAGCGCTTCAGCACTCTGAGATGATGGTGGCTAGGCTACATTCACTCTCTCTTTACTATTTAATAATACAGTAAAGGGATCTCTGTATACTAGCACACCCACAAACAGTGATCAACCACTGAACATACTGGTATTATATGTTAATACATCTAGAGATACACAGCTAACTCACATAACTAAAAGCTTATTCTGTAAACTCCATCCTCTCAGATCCGCATTAATCTTTAGCGTATTCAGGAATTCAAATCTACTTGTATCAAATCAATTCAAAAATGTAATTAAACATTTCAACATAATTACAATTGTGAATTTTGAGAGTGCTTAATGTACAAAAAATTGTATTATTTTCTCATTACAGAAGTGAATTTACTACAAATTATATTTTCTTTGTTTAGGTGTGCAGGACCATATATTTTTTTTGAAAATGAAATCCTTATTCATAACATAATCTCTTCTGCTTCTAAAACACATATTGGTTCCCCTTAATTTGTTTTAAATTATTACTGACTACTCTACTGTCTGAATAAAATGTTAAAATTAAATCATGTGTTTTTATCTAACCAATTATGGATCAACCTTAACTGTATATATATGTAGGAAGAGTACCTTGTGTGGTCATCCTCATGGATAGACCACAGTGGAATCTTAAATCTGGGACTGTGAAGCTTTGGCATGACCTGACACACATGCTCAGTAGGCGGCGGGGAAGGCCTAGATGGTGTGTGACTGCATATGTGCCTAAACACTGTAGGCCGCTTCCGGGTCCTTTCGTGCCCCTGTTGTGGGTGTTCTGGCGGGTCTGCTACTGCTGCTTATTTGATGCTCTGCAGGCCTCGCTTCCTGGAGTTGGCACCATGTGTCATTACTCCTCCTTTATCAGTTATAGGACATGGACACAGCCAGTCAGTGAGGTCCAGGGCCTTTATATTCTGCTTGTTGTTGGAGTGCTGCCTTAGATGTAGATCGCTTACACATCTGTGCAGCTCATGTAAGGCAGTCCTCACCAAAGAATACAGAAAGTGTCTGTTTGGAAATCAGCCTCACCGAGGGATAAAGAAAGCGTTTGTCAGTGACTAAGCCTCACCAAGGGACACAGAAGTGCCATTGCTAAGCTCGTGGCCATCACCAAGTCCAGTGCCAATTTCCAAGTCAAGTTCTTACAGTCTAGTCTGGTATCCCTGTTCCTATACGATCAGACCCATGTGCTACACCCCTTAACATTCACTGGGTGAATGTGACCCCAGCCACCCAAACAATATTCTGGTATTCTAATAATAGCCCATTAAATTTAAACTTACTTTATTCTTTGCTTTAATTTGTTGCTTTATTGGAATTAGCTTGTATTTTTGAGCTAAAGTTTACAAGTCCTTTTACAAATGGAAAATGGATGAAGATTCAGTGAACCAATAAATGCACAAAACAGAATACTTGCAGACAAGAAAAATGATCTAACACAACAACTTTTTCTTCAAATGCTACAATCTTTGAGTAGGAGGAAAAGCCAGTGGCTATTTTACTGATCACCATCTATTCTAGCCCAGCTTTAAAACTGCTAACCTGTTGACTTTGTATGGTTGAAAATATTGAGCTCTTCTGATACACTGAGGGTGATACAATAAATAGCTTGTTCATTATCACTTTATCTTTAAGAAGGTGTTCTAATGTGTGGCAGATACTAACTTAATAAATGAATTCCATGCCTGGGAAAGGCATGAGGTTATCCTGAGGATGTATTAAACCACCCTACGTACTTTTATTCTACTTACATTAGAATTGGTCTATACATTAGTAATTTGCTATTTTACTTACTGTACTTTATTCTACTTTATGAACAGAGCATCAGAAAATGCCGGTGCTTTATAAATGAAGAGTAATAATAATAATTTGCTATCATTACTATTTATAATTCAGTACTATAAAGAGGTCCCAGTCTTTTTCTCTACATGGGACTTGCGCTGAAGCCAATTGATTCAAAATCCGAGAGGAGAAATAGTAAATACTGGTTATGTTCCCTAATTAACAAGAAATTATTATCTTGGTTTGTGATTGGATCAGAAATGCTGAGTGACAGTTAGAAATGCAATTTTTTATATTATAGAAATAATTGCAAGTGGCTATGAGCTATTTAAAATGCTATTATTTTTTGCCATATTATTTTATTGTAAAACAGACTTTGTAGTATGTTTAACATCTTCTTGTTATACATATTATAATGTATTCTTGAGATTATATATATATATATATATCACATATATAGTTGTGAGCATGCGAGTTGTTGCTAACGCTTGCGGGCTCGCGTAGCCAGCAACTCCGACCCTCGCAAACTTTACGTCGCACGGCAAACACCACGAACACCAATTATGACCCTTGCAAACTTTACCTCGCAACGCAAACAACATACGACACACGTTAACACACATTACGACCTTGCAACACTCGGACGCAACTCGCGAACATTACAAAATTCAAAACACGATAAATACACACAGCTCATACATAAAAAGCTTACCTACAGCAACAGGGAGCATCCAGGACCTCAAAAAAGCAACTTACACCTTGATTTCACTCAAAATAAAAGAGTTTAGACACTAACAAATTTGCTAAGCGAAAAATGGCAGCCGAACAAAACGAAAACGAGGCTACACACGCAAACACCATACGAGACACGTTAGCACACATTACGACCTCGCAAAAATCGGACGCAACACGCGAACATAAAAACATTTAAAACACAATAAATACAGACAACACATGCATAAAAAGCTTACCTACAGCAAGAGGAACCATCCAGGGCCTCAAAAAAGCAACTTACACCTTCATTTAAATACAAATAAAACAGTTTACACACTAATAAAATCGCTAAGCGAGAGAAAAAATGGCCGACGAACAAAACGAAAACGATGCTACAGCACTCTAAACACGGAAAACACCACAACACACTCGCAAAACACCACAAGAAAGTCGCAAAACACCACAAAAGACCTACGGATAATCCGCGAAGACGCATACCACACATTACCCGTCATTTTACGCCAATGCGAAAGTACACCACTACGCTAACGGTTTCCGCTCGCGCACGCACAGTATTACACTGCACACATTCAGCACGCTTACAGAGCAGCTCCACACCACTAATGCTGCAGCAACATCAAAACAGATTCACATCTCTTCAACACAATGCTTCAAAATACGTAAAGTATATTAATTTATTAATGTATTATATATTTCATTATTAGACACCAAACAGCATTAGCTCACTTACAATTTCATTGCCGTAATTTTTTGACCGGCAATTCGCTAGTATATATAAATATATATATATATATATATATATATATATGTGTATATATGTCACTTGACACTGAAGATAATCATAGCAGCAATAGAAATAACTAGGTATAACTAAAAAGGTACATTACCAAAATACACAGTAAAGAGGCAGCAGATGAGCACATATAGGGCCATATTAAATTCCATCCTCATAAGTCCAATGTGTAGCACGTAAGGGCTGTGTGCTTCAAATTTGGTTGTTTCATGTCGCTAATAAATTAGAATGGACTGCGAGCTACGAGCGAGAGAATCTATTTTGTAAACCAGTTTGCAGCCATTGGAGTTGGGTGCGCGAACGCAAACAATTAAGCAAGCACGTAGTTACAGGTTCAGATGGAGACAATGGAAAAATAGGTAGTTAGCGTTACGCCACTGAAGAGGGGAGGGTACATTTCGAAGTCCTACATGCTTCAAATACAGTTTGCGACCCACAGGCCAGATATAATGCAATATGAATAAAGCAGTAAGTAACACATTGATTGCCAGGATCGATATACCACAAAATATAAACATGAAATAAAGTATTTTTCTGGGCTGATTTGAGGACTTGGAAATGTTGTGCTATTAATTCTAAGACCTAACATCCCTTTCCCTAATAATATATGTACAGCAGAGTGTTGTTATTTGCATTACAAATGCTACGTATTGTATTTTACTCCCTTTGCGGGTGCTCTCGAGCACATGTTGGCCTTTTGGCTCGATTGGCGTGTTACATGCCTGCTCGTGTGTGACCACTTTGCAATGTAATAGCTGAATTGAAAATGTAGCGTTTACGGGCTAGTCGGATCAAAGGATTTAAGTATGCGAAGTTCAACATTCCTCACCACGTAGCCTATTCTCTGATGACGTCCTGCGCGTTACCACGCAAAGTCCGCTGCAAGCAACATTACAGGGCTAATTTAATACCCATAACACATACATTTGGAGTTTTGGGCTACGTTTTAAAATGTAGCCCCAATTTAATGAGACTGTTAGTACTCAAGTGTTAAGCATTATATTGTGCAAAAAATTGAATCCAATGTTTCAGTCCAGCTAGTGGATCTTCACTAGCTGGACCAAAACATTGGATTCCTTTTTGTTTTTTGTTTTTTTTTTGCATAAATGCTGCTGCTGCCTTTTAATTATCTATCTATATATCTATCTATCTATCTATCTATCTATCTATCTATATATGCTATTTTCTTCCCAGTATATTGCCTTAAGATATATCTAAATATCAATAAATGAATCCACCTTTAAATGTTTCTATCAGAGCAGATGATTATCACCCACAGGGACTCAGCAAGTTTCATTAAAAATATACAGTACAGCTGTTGACCTTCTGCCAGGTGTTGGTTGATAGTTCTACAGATATTTGTAATGAATTTGATTCACCACAGGGCAGGTCACAAATTGTAATCACAGCTCAGCTGAAAACCAGAGGAAAACTGAAATTGGCCTTGTGGCTGCATTCTATGACAAAAAATCAGAAAGTATATTTTTAATAACTGTTTAATGCCACCAGACTAACACATATTCAACCCCCCACCCCTAATTTTTTATATATATATTTGTAATTATAAATTGCTATTTAGAGTGCTTCTAGTATTCATTAAACCCTTGGGGAACTTGAGGCAAAAGGGTTTGATAGCCTTATTTGTGAAACTTTTGAACTTTGTAAACTGATAGAAAATTATTGTAGTATTTAAGAAAAACATGATATGAGCCTCCAAGTAATTCTGCTAGAACAGATTCAAAATTCCTGATAATGCATTTAAATAGAAAGTACAACTTTGAGTTTTAAATTGATTCTTCCTTGACCCTGGTTTTAGTTAACTTTGATTTGATAAAAAACGACCACAGCTTGTCCCACCCATGCGCCAAGAAGTTTGACCTTTCAACAAACCATAACTTTATTGGATATAACATAATATGGATAATAACCCCGTCAACCCAAATGTTCGGACAAATAACCATAAACAGTTAAAAACATAAAGACTAACATTGACCATAATATCCTCTGTTTAGGAGAAGATTGGTGGGGGTTGTCACGCCTGTTACAGCTCTGTCACAATACTCTCACACACGGATCCTAAACCAACCTAGCTCTTAAACCAGGTCAAACACCCACTTTCCTTAACCCTGTATGTCCGTGGGTTCTCTTTCACAATAACACTTTATGTAATAGCACTGCCACATCATGTCTTTCCTTTGTGACTGCCAAATTTTGTATAGTTCTTTTATTAAGAAAATCTTATATCTTTGCTGAGGAGACTATAGACAAAAATAAGAAGCCCTTGATTTAAAGGAATATATACACAGTTCTTGAAAACTCATGAGGAAGGGACACAGGTTACCCCTGACTAGTGACATAAAATGGGATCCACATGGGTTTACTTTATTTACTCTATTTTTTTTATTCTACTCTATAGTGCTGGATGTGCAGTGTAGTGTATTAGCATATCAAGAACCATATCTCTGTGTTTGTTTATGATGCAAAATGTAGACCAGACAAACACAGGGCCTATATCTATGATTTTAGCCAGTAAAACAGTGCTTTTTAGTACTTATCAATAAAACAAAATACATAAAAGTAAATATATAGGTATATTACATAGCCAGTAAAATCTGGAAACCTTAAAAGTTCCTTTAAATTAAGACGCTCTCCTAGTATAAGCCTAACCAGGGTTTTAATGCGTTGAATTATGACTCACTACATTCACTATGATTCCTCAAAATATAGTGTGCTTCCAAATAAGTCGGCAATCAAATGAGGCTGCTTATTGCAATCAAGAAGCGTGTCTGTACTGATAAGTAACTTCTATATATAAGATCCATACATACATAGGGCCTTATTCAATTGAGCAATTGTTGGTTACTGGAGCCCGTAATGTAGCCCGTTAACTAATTTGCTATTCAATTGACATCTTTTGGCTACCGACAAAGAAGGCTGAGAGTCCCTGTGGTTGTTAAAATCGTAACTCCGACCCTGCTAAGCCTTTGATCTTTAAGCCCGTAAATTTTACAATTGCAAATAGTTATTAAATTGCTACAATTCCTCAAGCCCGCAAATGTTTTCATACCCGTTAATGGCAAATATAGAAGATAATCGTACGAGGACCAGCTAGGACTCGCATAGGAGTTAAACACCTGATTGTAGCACTGTAAATACAAATAAATAATCAATACTGCACTTTAAAACACGGAAAGCAATGAAAGACATTCACATTAATTATCACACTGCAATCACATTTTTTTTGTGTGTTATCTCAATCTCAGGAATCAAGGAGTTAATACATATAAGGCCACCCAGATGCACTAGAACATTTCCTCAATACATTTTTACTATTTTGTACATTGCCAGATTGTGAGTCCAATCGCATATTGGAGTTCTAAATTCTAATTGATTGACGTTTAACCTCCATGTTTTAATGATGTTATGATGACAGTCTCATTTACTACATTTACTATTTACTAAATCGCTAGTTACGGCCTTGCTTAATTGATTATGACCATGCTCTGAAATGTATACTTAGGAATGCATGCTTTACAATATAAGCTTTCGGGCAGGTAGTTGCAGGCTTGTTCAATTGAATCTCTCTGTAACTTTTGGGAATTTCAAGCCCACAGACTTACGGCAGGTATGAAGGCAACCACGGTCTTGCAATTGAATAAGGCCCATAGTATGTCATATGATCTTAAATTTGTATCATAATATAATATAAACCAAGGGTTAACTATTTAATATATGCAACTATTATATCAGCATGCAATTTTTATTGTAAGAATATTAATTGATCTAATGGCATGTGAAATATGCATGTCATAACCCAGGGTGAAGGGGGTCAGGTACAACTCCTCCTGCTTCCAGCTTACAGGACACCCCTGGATTGTCAGATTTTGTTTTATATCAGCTTCCAGCTTGCCATGGACATCATTCATGGAGAATCGTAAACGTAATACCTTTAGAAAGGATAGCACATATTACAAAAACGTTGTCCACACCTTAACATCAGACAGAGCCTGACTTTATTCTTCTTACACAGATATTTTTTAAACAGTACCAAGAATCCACTCACCTGACCTTCCCCCTTCTTACACAACCCCTATTTTTCTGCTGTCAAGGTTTGTCGATCGGGTTACCCCTGCCTTTGGTTTTGCTGTTAAGTGACGTGGAACTATACTTGACTATACTTGATCAAAGGTAGGCTTGCAAGCGGGGGGGGGGGGGGGGGGGTGTAGAGTGCCTTACTATTCCTATGTCAGAGGCCAGGTGTCTGGTAAATTGTTCTTTCTGGGGTCAGTAGAAGTAAGTGAGTGCACTTTTTAACTCTAACTAAGGGAGGGAAACATCCACCATATTTCACACAACAACGAGAGGAAATAAATGCACATAATAAATAAGCAACTAGGTATTCACATTAATCGCTTTAAAAGTACCATTGAATGTCCATTTTGATAGCCTTTTCTCAGTTAGGTGTGCAAGGTTCTCAAGAACATAGTTCATGACTTTAGGGCTGTGACAATTCTGTTTTGGGCCATAAAGGGCCCTTGCTTGTGGGGTTCAGTGGAGTCCCACCCTGGTGCCCAAAAGTCAGTCATGATGATGCATTATACCTACAATTTACAATATCATTCAATGTATTTAAATCTGGCATTGCTTGCTTCATATGTTCTGTAGTCAAACTAGTCTCCATTACAGCTGACACAATTTTTACTTTTAGTGAATTTGAGGTAAACAGCCCTCTTAAAAAAGCCTTGTAATTACAACATCTTTATTAATCTTCATAGCAGTAGTAAAGCAAATGTATAAGCTACTTGTTATAATAGTGTATAAGATGTATTTTTGCTTGTGATCAACCTGAATTATAATACTTATATTCTCAATATGCTCACATCTGAATTAAAAAAAAATTGTTCTGTACATATTCCTGACTTTTTCTGCATATTGTCTTAATTATCTTGTGTATAACTAAAATTACTTAATGATTATTAAAAATATTTTCTAGTATTTTCCATTTTTTTCTTATTGTTTATCAATAATCAACATATTAGCCACTGCAAATTGTTGTTGTTTGGTCATTCAGTCATGTCCGACTCTCCATGACCTTATGGACAGCAGCACGCCAGGCACATTTGTCAGTTAATGCCTCTGAGCTCCATCAAGCTCACGTTAATTGCTTCAATTACCTCATCTATCCATCTCCGCCTCTGCCTCCCCCTTCTTGTGCCTTCAGTCTTTCCCAGCATCACAGTTTTCTCTGTCTTCTCATGATATGGCCTGATCTTTCCATATATAAATATATGGAAACTTTATTCAAGGATACATGGGTGAAAAGGGGCTTTACATCACTGTAGGAGCAGGGAATCACTTATCCTTGCGACTAACTGTTTCTAATTATGTGTGGGTGAAGTGGGTAGGTGTTAAATACTAAAGGTTTCAATGATATAGTGAATTTCTCCCCTCTTCCCTACTTCCTCACCCTACCCTTCACTGACATATTAAGTAAATGCATGTCCTGAGGTTCAAAGGTAACAGGAAATGTTGTCACCAGACAAGATAAAGCTGTCTTTATACAAAAAAACGTTTTCCCCACTACAATGGTACTTTAATATAATTTAGCTTTTTAAGCAAGAAAATGTTAGGGGTTTTATTTATTAAGACATACATATAAGCCTTACTTAAATTATTTAACAAAATTGATCTATAGACAAAGATCACAATGGCCGGTGGGCAAAATATAACACTAGAGCTTCACAGAACCAATAAGCTTTTTTGTTCTTTTTTTTTTTTTTAACACCTCACTGTTAATACAATTTAATAAATTAGATTTTGATGCATGGCTCTTGCACTCAATTATGGCATTCTGGTAACAGAAGGTGGTCCTTGTCTTTATTTTACATTTCATGGGAAAATCTAGAAAGCAAATAATTGAAATCTACAATATTGCATATTTATGTGTGTCCAAAGGGAGATTTTTGCCACAACATAATATCTTTGCAATAATTCAAGCAATTATATTATAAATTAGGACTTTTATATCTAATTGCTATGAATACATTAAAGGCTACATTTATATTTCATCAAAATGCAAGCTTGACCTTATGTATTTATAAAATCACATTATTTGCATGAGTGTTTAATTGCAAAATATTCTTGCACATTGTAATAGTGAAAGGGTACAGCTGAACTGTCAATCCCATGTGCTAAAATTTACAAGACATAAATTTATATAATATGACTGAATAACTTTACGAAAGTAAGAACACTGAATCCTTGAGCAAGTTATATTGGTTAGGGAAGATCATATGCAAATCCTTAAAGCTAAATAGTCTAAACTTGTTTTAATTATTATTATTATAATTATTTTAATGAATTAATTTAAGAATAAGCACATTCTAATTATGTTAATGCATGAAGTTCATTCCACATATATAGCATATATGAAATACATTCAGCATATATGTACATATACTGAATGTATTTCATATATACATATATATATATATATATATATATATATATATACACACATATACATTATACATACATATACATTATACATACATACATACATACATTAATATAAATATAAATTAAGTTGTGCTGAATATATATAAAATTTAGCTTATGGTAGGCAAGAGTGATAGAAGCCCTCCACTGTGCAAAATATAGTAATAAACAAGCCCCATTAAATTCCCTCTACATGGTAAATTGTAGCTCATAACGTAGCCCGTAAGACTTACTGCTATTCAATTAGCCTCTTTTGCGGCCGCAAATCCTTTGTTCTCTGAAGCCCGTAACTGGTACGTTTCCAATTTAGCTATTAAATTAGATCAAGATCACTGGTGGTCGAACTCATAATGGAGCCAAGAAGCCAAGGAGTTCTAGAGAGGACACACAAGGGGGGTAAAGTCCAAACCGTAGCACTGTAAATGCACATATACAAACACTACTGTAAATATCATAACAGGGAAAGTGATGTCAGGTCTTAGCATTAATAGCACAACATTTTCAAGCTCGCAAATCGGCCCCAAAAAATACTTTATTTCATGTTTAATTTGTGTGTTATATCGATCCCAGCAATCAATGTTTTAATACATATACTTTAACTTGCATGTGATAGAATATCTTATTTACGGCTTTATGAATATTGCATTATATCTGGAATGTGGGTCCGATCGTAGCTCGTAATTAAACCCCGTAGGACTTGAAAAATCCCACCTCCATTTTTCAGTATCGCAATTCTGATGATCTCTGTTGCTATTGGCTCCATCCCAACTTGTAACTACGAGTTAGACTAATTGATCACTTTCACGGCGGCACATCAGACAAGCGAAAAATGGTTAACAGGTCTGCCTCTCAAACCTCGCAGCATGTTCTAATTTAATAGCCCTGTCAAGCTTCGAATTTAATGTGGCACTTGACATTCAAATGTGAAAACAAGTAAAACAATGTATTTCCTGCTCAGAAGTCCAAGAAATACAGTTATTGCACTGCACTCTAGGAAACTTGTCAGGGACATGCAAATGAGCCCACAATCCATTTTTAATAGAATGCATTTAATGCATGGATCCTTTTAGGCATATGCTCGCTGTATTAAACAGATTTAAAGCATAGAATATGTGTAATAAACCACAAGCTAAATGTTGTTATGCTAAATAACACATGCGCTTGGAACCAGCCTCATTAATATTCAAACACTTCTTCATCATATGGACTAAGTGTATGGGATACAGAAAGTACAGAAGTGTATAACCAAAATAAGTGGATACAAGAAGCATATACAAATAATGCATAAGATGACATATAACATTTGTGATTTATAAGCGGCGAATATCATAAAAGACAACACAATACTATCAATTATATTGAATAACAGGTAAAAGAACTGTGTACATTGCGGAAAACACTCACACAGCAAGTTTCTGATGAGAATGAATAATTTTCAGACACTTCATCATATGGACTAAATGTATGAGATACAGAAAGTACACAAGTGTGTAACCAAAATAAGTGGATGCAAGAAGCATGTGATTTTTAAGTGTTGAACACAAAAATATTCACTATAGAAGGATAAGAATTGATTTGGCACTGGAATATAATTATATATTGTGTGTACATCCACTTAGTTATGGCCATATACTTTAAAGTTCAGATTTTAGAATCCATAAGTTTTAAATGGTGAGCAAATGTATTGCCTAGTTTATTTGAAAACATAACATTTTGACAAAATGAGAATAAAAGTTGGTGGAGTTCTAATTTTTTTGTCAGTTGCCTAAGGAGTTATTCTAAAAATGGATTTGTTATGAACAGAAGGGCCCACTGGACTGTTTGTGGTTTATCAGTTATTATATGTGTGGTCAGAAGGTACTAACAACTTGCTTAACAGTCATATCTGGGATATTCAATGGGATAAATAATTCTAAAGAATTTATATATCCCTGCGATCGGCCACGTGTGACGTCTCTGGCTTTAGTCTGGAAGGGGGAAGTATAGTTTTATAACCCTGTAAGTTGAGATCTGGCATGTGGGGGGAGTTAGATCTTTGTGTGTTTTTAGATATCTCTGTAAAAATAAAGAAGTGTCAGTCTGATTTTCGACACACTAAACAAAGGTGGTGTCGGAGTCTGCTTGTACTATTCAAAGGTACATGGTGTGTGATTCTGAGTGATTCTAAGAAAAGGGGTCTGATGGGGACTGTCTCTTCAGAAATGATGCTGTCATCTGAAGCGTCTCCGGTGTTGAGATCTGAACAAAAAGTTACGACCTGTAGAGAGAGAGAATTGGGGGGAGCTCAGTCCCTCAAATCAGGCGGGCGTAACAGGTTTTAATACATTTTTAAGTGTTTTTAATTTGTCGCTGTGAGTTGTGTAAATTTTACTTAACATGACAAAAACCAAGCTCACAATATTTCCTCCAAATCACGTCCCTTGTATCCCCTTCTCTATCAAGGCCAGATACATAATCATCTATCCAACAGATAAATTATGCTGCTTAGGTGTCATACTTCAATTGTCCTTGACATTCCTCTCTCACATCCAAGCCACTGCAAAAATATGCAGGTTTTTCCCTAGAAATATAACAAGAATACATTATTTTCTTGTCCTCTCTACTGCCTGGAAAATCACTCAGACTCTTATTTTATCTTGTCTAGACTACAGCAAAATCTTACTCTCTGGTCACTCTGCAATCAATACTTAATTCAGCTACTTATACCATCTCTTCTAAATGTCTTCCTCCTTCTCCCATGTTAAAATCCTTGACTGGGTTCCAATCAAGTAAAGAACAGCTTATAACATTTCTTCCTCACCCTCAGCTCCTCCTTATTCTCTCTTCTCATGTCTCATTATACTCTTTACACAGGAATGGCGTCTTACTGTTGTGTTCAGTTCTAGAGCCCATTCTCACCAGCAGCTCCACATCTCTGAAAGCGTTGATATTGTGTGGCAGTTCATTCCAAAGTGCAGCATAAAGTAACCAATTAAAAAATTATTTCAAACAACACCCTTTGCGAATGCACTTTGAGCTACCTAGTAGAAGACTTTCTTCCACTTGCACTTATCCTGCACATTATTGTGGCTGTATTTGTATTTTACCCCATATAAGTAGATTGTAAGTTCTTCTGGGCGAGACTGTGCAACTTATTGATGGTCTTTATGTCAAATGCACTTATATTGTTATGTAATTATTTTATGCCTTGTCTCTGTAAAGCACTGTGAACATGTATGGTGCTAAAAATATAAAATACATACATACATTCATCCATAACTGCATGTTAACTCTATTTATGGCTGAGATATCCGATGAATGAGGGTGAAAGGATTCAGATTGTTTAAGGATTGGAAAGAGAGAGAGGATGTGGGTCTTCAGGGATGTGAGAAATGTTGGCAGGATAGGCTCACACTTTCCCTGTAGATTTTGAACCTTTGCATCATCCATGGTACCCACAGTACCAAAACTATTATGGATCCCTGAGGAATGCACCAATATTCAAATAATATTTGACATTTTTTGACATTATCTTCTCCTGTGCTGATATTTAACATTCAATTTAACAAGTGAATAGCTATTACTGATTTTTGTAAGACTAGAACAATAACCTTCTTTACTCATTACTAGATAATTAATTTGTGACTCAGAAGGAAACCCTTCTGAGCAAACATAACTCATCTATTAATTTGACCCATCATTTTACTCTGTGAATGTGAAGGGTCGACAGTTTATATAATGTTTAATGCATTCAAATGAGGTAATATTTTCATATGCTTGATAGATCGTGCTTAACAGCTAAAGCAATACCAAATTCCCAATGTAACCTTTATGACTTTGGACTTTAATATGAATGAATGAGTATTACCAAATAAGTAATACCTACTAACACTCTTTCATTTTATTTTATTTTTAAATTAGCTAAGAAAAACTTATACAGTAAAGCTAAAATCACTTTTACTTTTTATGTATGACATACTGTCTTTTGGAATCTAATTAAAACTTATTTTTTATTCCTTAGGTGGAAGATTATTCTACTGAGATATGCTCTTAATTAAAGTAGAGGCTGTAAGTCCCACCTCTCAACAGTAATGATTGACATCCAAGGATACATAAATTTCACTAATTGAGATTTGCATTTGCACAGCCGTCCTACATCAAGCCCATCAGAGAAGGTAAGTGAACAGAATGAAAGAAAAAATAACATTAATTGGTGTAATCCACTTGTGATTCAATGGCCCCAAACCACTAAGATTATTAGAGGCTGCATAGGGCTTCTCTGATACTACAATGGCTAGTTACTATGATAAATTTTATAGAAATCATTCTTCCTAAGAGAATAATCAGGTGAACCTAAGTAAAACATAAATTATTGTATAATGGTTGGAATACATCCAAGGGTACTGAGGGAGCTGGGTTCTGTAATAGCCAAACCATTATATCTAATCTTTAAAGACTCGCTCACTACAGGGTCTCTACCAGATGACTGGAGAAAAGCAGAGGTGATACCTATATTTAAGAAGGGATCTAGAGCAAATCCGGGGAATTATAGACCAGTGAGCCTCACTTCTGTAGTTGGGAAGCTTTTAGAAGGGTTAATAAGGGACAGAATACAAGAATATGTCTATTTGAACAGGATCATAGGTAGCAGTCAACATGGATTTATGAAGGAAAGGTCGTGTCAGACCAATCTAATTAGTTTTTATGAGGAGGTTAGTAGGAACTTGGATCAGGGCAACTCAGTGGATGTAGTCTTTTTAGATTTTTCAAAGGCATTTGATACAGTGCCACATGGAAGACTAGTGAGCAAACTAAGGGATACAGGAATTGCAGTAAATATCTGCTCATGGACCGAGAGCTGGCTAAAAGACAGGAAGCAAAGGGTTGTTGTAAATGGAACATACTCCGATTGGTCTAATGTGATAAGTGGGGTTCCTCAGGGCTCAGTATTGGGTCCTCTCCTTTTTAACATATTTATTAATGACATTGAAGTAGGACTCGAATGTAGTGTCTCCATTTTTGCTGATGACACTAAGTTGTGCAAGGTAATAAAATCAGATAATGATGTACTTTCCCTACAAAAGGATTTGCATAAATTAGAGAAATGGGCGGCTAAATGGCAGATGAGATTTAATACAAATAAATGTAAGGTTATGCATTTGGGAAGGAAAAATAGCCAAGCAATCTATAATCTTAATGGAGCAAATCTAGGGGTATCAGATATTGAAAGGGATTTGGGAGTACTAGTGGACAACCACCTAGGTAACAGCGCTCAAAGCCAAGCAGCGGCTGCAAAGGCAAATAAAATATTAGCATGTATTAGGAAGGGTATAGAAGCCAGGGAAGAAGATATAATTCTGCCACTATACAAATCTCTAGTACGCCCTCATTTGGAATATGGAGTACAATTTTGGGCACCACCTCACAAAAAAGACATCTTAGAGCTGGAAAAAGTACAGAGAAGGGCTACAAAACTAATAAGGGGAATGGAGGGGCTAAGTTATGAAGAAAGACTAGCAAAATTAAACTTATTTTCGCTAGAAAAAAGGCGTCTAAGAGGAGATATGATTACGTTATTTAAATACATCCAGGGTCCATATAAGGCTTTGTCAAGTGAGCTTTTTGTAGCAAGAGATTTTCAACTGACAAGAGGACATCCGTTGAGGTTAGAGGAAAAAAGATTTCACCTTAAACAAAGAAAAGGGTTCTTCACAGTTAGGGTGGTTAAACTGTGGAATTCTCTACCAAAGGAGGTGGTGACAGCGAATTCGATAGACAACTTCAAAAAGGGGTTAGATATATTTTTGAATAAAGAGGGCATTCAAGGCTATCCTAGATAACTAGCGAAGGAATATTGATCCAGGGAGAAATTTGATCGCCAGTTTCTGGGGTCAGGAAGGAATTTTGCTTTTTTTCCCCCTTATGAGACAATTGGCAAAGTTTCAATGGGGTTTTTTTTATGTTTGCCTTCCTCTGGATCAATTAACAATAATTAACAATTAACAATAATAATAAATAGTCCAAATTAAAAAGATCAATAGAGATCTAAAAAGGTTGAACTTGATGGACTAACTCTTTATTCATTCTCCAATACTATACTATTAATAATTATTTAATCAATAATTTAATTAATAACTAATCCGCATATTGCAGATCAGAGGAGATCTTAACAGGTTGAACTTGATGGACTGAAAGTCTTTTTTCAACCTTAATTACTATGTAACTATGTAACTATGTAACTAAGTTTGAGGCATATATGGCAAATAATGGTATTATTTCTTAAAAGTAATCCACTAAACAAATATAAACATATCAGTTAAACTGTAGTAAGATAGTACCATATTAGTAAGTGGAGGAACAGTATTAGCGTGTTACTACTGATTATCCAATGAGATAAAAACATACACTTTGGCACAACTTGTATGTTTTCTGCAATTTTGTGCACCTGCAAAGTGTTACGTTATCTCTTATATATATACATAACCAGATTTATTGGATGATTCAGAGACAATAGGTTTCTTAAGTGGTAGTACACATAGTGTGAACATTGTTGTTTCTGCATTTTAAGCTTCTTGACTTTGTTGCCTGTACTAATATGCCAGCATACTCAGTGTATTGTTCATTCTATCTTTTGGTGTTAGACAATCATGTATGTAATAAAACTTTAAGGGAGGGTGAGTTTACCATTATGAAAGATAGCCGCCATTACTATTATCCTTGCTTTTACTTGTTTGCAATAGTGGCGTCTTACTATGGATTGATTCATGGCTACCACGTATTTTGCTACATAAAATTTTGTGTTAACTCACAATACACATAATAAAACTTTAGAAGTTAAATAGTGAATATAATTTTAGTCACTAGTTCATTAAGTAATGGATATTTTTTAAGCATTGAGTTATTTGTTAACATGAAATGCTAACACTCTCATCATCATTTGATTAGACAAGGGAAAGGTGACATTTAGTTTGCTCGCCTAATTAGTTTGTGGCAAATGTATCTAAATCTTATTAAGACACCTAAGTATGCAACATAGTGATTCATTTTAAACTAAACAGGCACACTACATTATGGAATACATTTCTAGTTTGCTCACGCTTGGTAAACATGATCTAGCATTTTTAGAGTTATTTAGTATACAGTAAAATAGTAAGTAGAAAAATAAACAATAAAAGAGACCTGTTGTCTAACAAGAAATAAAACGTTCTGGATTTTTAGAGTACTGTATTTTTTACATCATCACACATCTCTCTGTACTCACTGCTGGTATCCTCGGATATCTCTTCTTAATGAAAGTCAAGATTGCTCTCACTACAGCTGATAATCTTTTCTTGCCCTCAAGGCTTTCTGCCACTTGCATTGAGTATTGAGTGGAATTAATATTATTTATTTTATTTTTAAAATTATATTTGATCATACATATATTTTTTTTTTATATATAGGGATGATAAATGTAAACAATAATAATAATACATAATACATAAAAGACAGTACAAAATAGTAAAATGTTGCTCTGTAATAATTGATAGAATTATTAATTAATAAAGTCACAACTCCAGCTCTATATCTTATTTTTACTTATTTTTAATTAGCAAAATGTTGTCAAATCTAAATTATTATTTTTTTATCCTATTGCAATATTTGCCACATTTTGTTTTTTTCTAGTTGGTTAATACTTCTGTTTTGCAGCCAGTGAGCCACTATAAAAGTTCTAGCTGCAGTTAATATTTGTATAAATAGATTTGCCCATCTCTGCATATACCTTCCAAAGATCCACTTAGTAGCATTATTACTGGGTATAATTTGAATTCATAAGCTAACAAACCGTTAACATTTAATATATTGTTCTCCAGAATGTTTTAATGTTGGGGCATTACTATAATATATGAATGGACGTGCTCAATTCCTTACATCCTCTGAAACGTTGGTAGTATGTGTTTCTTGTGCTTATTTATTAGGATTCGTACTCTGCACCAAAACTATAATATTTTATTGTTAGTTTCTTTAGTCTGAATATTGTTTAGTGCTCTGGCGTATGGATCTCATATTTTATGACAGAGTTCCATTAGTGTGTATATGCTAATTCAATATTTGCATTTAGCTTGTTAAGCATGTTACATAATTGCAATATGGTGCAAGGACCATCTCTACAATGGAAACATTGACTTTCAAAAATGGTAAGGTTGTAAGAAGCTTTGTTTTTTCAGATATGTTTGTATTTAATGTTTTAGTTGGAAGTATTGCCCTCTGTCAGAGTCATATAGATCATAATGTGTTTCTACTTATTAAGAAGTCATTAGTTCACCATTTCGTATTATATGAAATAACCATGAAAACCACGTTTCTTGAAATCTTTAAGAGATTGTCATGCCTGACTGGACTGATTTTGGACTATGGCTTGGGCCTGGGCTGGGAATAAAGTATCCTGTTTATGGTTAAAGTTATGTATTTTTTATTGCTTATGGTTAAAATATGATTACACTGTTATATTGTATGTATCTTGGTTTATGCTCTGCATAACATATTAGCAATTCTGCAGGCTATTGCATCAGCCAGCCCCAAGACTGTAGTCTAATAGATAATCCTTTTACAGTGTTTTCTAGTAAGCAGGACTACCCTATTGTGTACAGTGTTGTTATCTGGTGAAGACTCCTCTGGCATCACAGGGGCCTTGAGCAGATAAGCAGATAGTCTGAGTGGTTAGAACAATTGTTTGAAGTTAATATAATAACCTAGCTATAACCATCACATTGGACTTGAGAATAAACCAATTTACAGCCTTATTAAATTGTAATTCGGTAAATTTAAAAGGGCTCTATTTAAGCACATAGCATATTTTTTTTACAGAAGTTTTTAGTTAGTGGACTTCTATCCAAAAGCAAGGTCTTCACTAACTAAAAACTTCTGTAAATAAAATATGCTGTGTGCTTAAATAGTGCCCTTTTAAATTTACCGAATCACAATTTAATAAGGCTGTTAATTCAGAGACAAATGAGAGCAGTATAAAGATTGGAATGATAGCTAATCTTCTAAGAACTAGATCACCTGAGGAGCACTACAGAGTATTACAGGGTCGTACAACCCTGTAGGTTTTTATCTTTAACGTCTTAAGTGTATTTAGTTTTGTTTTTTTTACTTAGTGGATAAATAATTTGCCTTTACTAGGTTGATATAACTGCCATAAATGATCCTGTCTACCACTTGGTTAACATCTTCCTTTTTAATTTATTTTATTTTATTTGATAACATATGTTTTAAAGGAGCGGTAGCTCAGAAGCCTAAAGTTAAATTGTGTGGGCCTCATTCAAATGCGATTTGGCCAATTGAAAAGGGCTCTAAATAAGCACAGAGCATATTTGTTTACAGAAGTTTTTAGTTAGTGAAGACCTTGCTTTTGGATAGAAGTCCACTAACTAAAAACTTCTGTACTTATATAGAGCCCTATTCAATTGGCCAAATCGCAATTTAATAAGGCTGTATAGCTGTAGCAGCAACTAAACACACAAAATTGTACTTTAAAAGGATGGAAGACTTGGAACGACATTAGAATTAATTGCAGAACAGTCGCAAACCCACAAATATGCAATTACATTTTTTTTATTTTTAAATGTTATTACTGAGTAATATCGATCCCAGACTCAAGGGGTTAATACATATCATGAAACCCACATTGACTAAAAACAGATGATCTAATGTATTTTATTGGTCTTATTTACTGTTGCCTGTTTCTAAGAAATAAATTACAGGCTTGCTTAAATATTGTCAGATCATATGATCACACCCCCTGAAATCCTACTTAAAAAGGCAGGGTTTATGAGTTTAGGGTAAATTGCAAGCTTGTGTCATTAGAATACATCTATATATTTAGAGAAAAAACACCAGCAGCCAAAATTACGGGTTAGAGTCACTTATGAGCTTTTAATAGAATAGGGCAGCCGATGCTAAGAGCTAGATGAGAGGATGTAAAACTGGTGCTAAAAAATAAGCAGTACTTACTGTTTCTCATATATTATTTTAACATGAGAGTGCAAATTATTTTATGTTCAGTTTTCTGACAGTGGCTATGGGTTCCTGCTTATGTATTTGAGAATGGGAGCGCAGTAATTAAATATCCACATCACTACCATTACTATATTTTTTTGTCAATTTAATTATATATATCTAAATATATATAAAATCATATAACTTATCTTTTCATATTTATTGCAATGAATACAGCCTTAAATGTACTATCATATGCAAACTATTCTTTACTACAATTGTTGTCCAGAATTATAATGTGGGAAGGTGATCTTATTGTTGTACTTCCACTTAATCCGATTGAAAGTTTCACATCATTTGGCAACCTTTTAGTATAACAAAACTGAAATCTTATTTGCAGCTAGGGTCCCTTCTGGTGAGAAATCAGATTAAGGGGAAGAAAACAGTCTGCCTCTAGTAAAACAACACTGAATATATTAGTTAATAAATTAAAGACTGAGTTTTTTTTAAATTTGTACATAAATGACTTTACGCTCATGCAGGGCCCTGGCTGTTACATTTGTAGTGGACCACTTGATTTCTGTGGGTGGCCCTGGTGCTATACTATACTATCAAGGCCAGGGGACATGTAAATAGGCAATAAACTGCTCTAACATTACATAGGTTACAAAATGTAATATATTACTATCGAGTCGTTAGTACCTTAACATTTCTACTTGCTAATCTGTGAAAATGTCTACAGTATATGCGTTTATATCAATACTTTAGAAATTAGATATTTTTCTTTGAATTATAACTTTATACGCACATCCGAAGGGAATTATGTTTGAAGAAACTGAAAGGATGCCTTCAACCCACAATATCTGTTGTCAACTGTTAAACATGGTTGGGAATTCATAATAGTATGGGCATCCATCTAATGAGAGTTATTAGGTCTGATGATTGCTATGCATGATTATATTACAGCCAATGAACATGAGACCATTTTACAGGACCAGTGCACCTTATGAATTTGATGGTTTTAATTTAGAATATGTAGCAATGTGTGATGAAATATCTGATATCTCTGCACCTAACCTTTGTTAGGCAGTACAGTAGGTGCTTTTGGCAGGGTTTGTGCTATAGAGTTTCATAAAAATTTTAAAGTACAAGGCACACTTCCAGAAGCAGCTATCGCCTTCCTTTCAGCTCTGATTTTGGCAGCATATTTATGAGACCATCTCTTGCATCTTTATATCTCTCTTCTGCAGCAGTCATAGATTTCTTATATTTATCAATGATTACTTTACCACCGCTACTTTCATCTGAACAATAGAAAATGTTTCTGTGTTCTAAGGAATATGCAACAAAGTGTTATATATATTATATATTAATATACTACTTTTGTATGCATAACACAAACAATTAATTGAGCAGTGGTTAGTATTACTATTAGTAATTACCATTCCCTTCATGCCACTCTGTACTGTTGTAGCTTACAATGTACTGGACATACTAGTTTATACTGAACACACACTAGTTACACTGCCACTTTCGCCATTATCATGAAGTGTAATGTCATATGTATTTTAATTATAATTCAGAGTGTTTTTAATGAGTCTAAATTAATTTATTGAAAAAGAAAAGTGTTCTTCCAATGACTAACTGTATTTGTATAATTTATCACAACAGTAATTGCCCTTGAATCTGTCTTATTGATCCCTTTATATCATAAGTAATGGTAAAATATAATTTTAAGAGGAAGTATAGGAAAGTGTATTTTATTTAACATGTTGTTAGCACACATTTCAAATTCTAATTATGAACACAATTGACAACAATGTGTCAAGTAAGTGACCATAAAATAAACATCATGTATTCAAAAAGATTATGCTTAAAGGCATATCTAAATTAGCTGGATTAATACATTTCTGCACCTCTTAGGCAAAACGCATCCTTGATATATGCAGGGCCTTTCATAAAACATTTTATTTTTATTAATATCTAAATATCCCCTCAAGGGTGTCCACACAGGCACCTGGTATCACCCCCAATCAGCACAGAGCATTTAAGGGCCAATTTTAACCCAATTATTCACCTGCTGTGTCTTCCTCAGTCAATAGGAGAACACTGATGTCAGCTCCAAAGTGTCTGCTGGGATGTTACCTGCCCGGCTGCTTCCTGTGTGGTAATGACACAAGAATGCTCAGCTGCTGCTTAGCTCTGGAAAATCGAAGGGTGGGAGAGAAAGCGCAAGGATCTCCTGGTGCAGATTACTTCTATGATAACATGTGAAGGTGTAATTCAGCTTGATCTGTTGGTCTCTCACCTGGCGGGACCTCAGAGGTATGAGATATTGACGGGACATGTGTGGTGTTTTTGAAAGTGGATCCTCCTGTCGTTGTCCTGCTTCTCGCGGTCCCTATAGATCCTTCTGCTCAGCAGTTCTCTGATGCACAGTGAGCCAAATAACTTAGCCTGTACTCGAGTAGCAAATAACTATGTAAGGCTAAGTGGTATCTATGATATGCCGCAAGGTAAAAAAAAACGTTAAAAGAGGACCAAACTAAGTAAACTATAACAAGGTTTATTAAACAAAATATAAAGATCAAATGTGTTGTGCTGTTTCTTATTACAGCTTCATCAGTGATATGTGCCTGGATGTGCAAGCGTTTCTAGGCAGATGTCCAGGTCCAAGCAGAGAGAGGAAGGGCAAAGAAACACCAACAGCAGTCTACCAACCTGCAGGGGTCGTAATCAAGTGTGAATGTGCTGTACCGAGAGACTCTTATATTAAAATTCATAGCACCTTCTAGCATGGTGCCACACTACATATGCCAGGGTGCTTTACAGCACAAACAAGAACTCCAGAGTTTGATACACATGTTTCAGCCTTTGCTTCCTCTTGATTGTCCAAAACAAATTATGAATTTTATGCCTTTATGTTTATTTAGGGATTTTTTCATGCAAAAAAATGTTTGCATGCACTACTATCAGATGCATTCATAATCCAGGAAACATACGTAGCTATGCCTTTAAGTGGTGACACAGAAATCAAATGTTATCAGCATGAGATATGAATACACAAACACAATATTTAAAATTAAATATTTATTCAATATAAATATCACAAATTCAGCCCTTCAAAAATGACATGCAGTGACTCAATAGCACATGTATAAACATTATTATGTTAGAGGGAGGTAAGGTACATAGTGTTAGTAACACAGGAAAAATAACACATAGGAACACTATATGGGAGGGATGTTCGCAGGCACATAGAAAAGTTGGTCCACTATGGACCAACTATCAGATGCTAAAAAGTGTATTGAATCTAAAATCGATGTCAGTCCCGGTATAGCTCTATTTGATCCTGAGAGAAGATAATTGTCCTCCCTCAGGACCGCATAAAGCTCTAGGAGACTGGTACGGGTCCGCCTAAAATGCACATATGCTTCCACATGATTTCACCTCTCTAATGTCCTCTGTATATTCTGGGTGCCCATACCCACACAACAGGCTCCTGGACCTGCTGCCCTTCCTCAGGATAATGCAGGCTCTGATCCAGCACTTTCCCTGCCCCCTGGTGCTCTTCAGGAATGGCTTCCCGAGCTGCCTGCTCAAGCTGTACTTGACCCCCTCAAGTTGTACAACCCCATCAATGCAATCCTCCCTGTCAGATATCCCCCTCTATCCACCTGCCCCACTAAGGCTCTGTCCCTTAGAGATTTTTTGGCATTACAGCTGATATTATGCTCAGGAGTATTAAACACAATCACTCTTGATGCTGACTTAGGGCAAACAACATATGCTGCTGGAGGCAGTATCAGATTACATTTTTGTAGAATTTTGATGAATGTCTTGGTATTTATATTTTACTGTGTATTTAACTGGTGTTGCAGGCCCCATAATAGCTTTTTAGATTAACACATGTATCATGATTATACGTTTAATTTCACATTATGATTTTCATTGCTCAGTTCTCCATCAAGGATTGTTATGTATTAATTTCTAATGCTATTACATTCTTATACCTGCATTTTTTGTAGTGCGATGTCTCTAACTACTTTAGTTGGCTTTCAGCAATGCTTTTGATGTTCCCTTATGTGTGATGGATCACACATAAGCATTTGATCCTGATGCATTTACACATGCTTTTAAAGTACAGTACTTTGTGTTTAAGTGGTGCAGCAGCTCTCAGATATGGTTCTAAAACCATTTGCGGGTGCTGTTTAGTACCCACACATTTTCTTTCAGAAATTCTTTATTTTTAAGATTTACAAGTCATCCGTTATTTGCAAGTTATCAGTAAAGTCTTAATTGGATATCGACTTTGTGTAAAACTAGAAAGAGTCAGTCGTAATATTATGGAAGTCAAAAAAATCAATGGGAAAGCTTGCCATAATTTGCATGTCTGACTTTGTTTCGTATATTAAGGGTAACTCACAATCATGAAATACATGGTCAATAGAATCGTTAGGGAAAATTACTTACCATTTTTAGTAGATTTAGTAACTTTATAAAACAGGGAATTGAATGGAGCCCTTAGTTAGTATATGCTACGTATAAAGACAATAGGCAGATAATTAACATAAACAAGTTTTATAACATTGTTTTTCCAGATTGACAAAAGGTGTACCAGACTAGCATATATTTCTGGTGGTAACTATGGGCCTCATTAAATTTCAGACATTTGCAGGAGTTACAGAGTGATTAAATTGAACAAGCCTGCAACTACATGGCTTAAATCCCAAACCATAAACCATGCACTCGTAAGTAGCATTTCAGGGCATGATCATGATCAATTAAGCAAGGCCATAAATTAAAATTTATACACAGTCAATATGACGCCAGTAAAACATGGCTTTTACCAGAATCAGTTAGTGTTTAGAGGTTCAATTTGCAATCAAACTCGCAATCCAGAAATGTTGCAATATAAAAATAAAAAAAATCAATAAATCTACTATTTTACTCCAAGCAAGTTCAGTTATATGTATTAACCCATTGATTGCTGAAATTGACAGAAATTACACATAAACAAAATAATTTTTGATTGCAGGATTGCAAGCTTGTGACTGTTGTGCAATTAATTATAATGTCTTTCATCACTTTCCTCAAATTTTAAAGTACAGAAGTGTGTTTATATTTGCTTTTACAGTGCTACGAACAGGTGTTTAACCACATTACGAGTCCTCTTTAGTACTCATAGGATTTTTGGCTACATTTGCCATTTACGGGTGTGAAAGCAATTGTGGGCTTGAGGAATTGTAGCAATATAATAACGATTTGCGATTTGAGTGATTGTAACATTTGCGGGCTTGAAAGATCAAAGGCTTGGCAGTTACGATTTTGACAGACCATAAGGATTTTCAGCCTGTAACCCTCAAATTGATTGCGGGTAGCTAAAAGAGGCCTGATTAATAGCTGTAACTTTTGCAGGCTACATTATGGGCTACAGTAACTATAATTTGGCCAATTTAATGAGGCCCTATGAATAGGACAAGTCATTGGATTCTATATAATGAATATAGCACACCTCTGGAGACTCAAACAAAACGTTTCAGTTACTACTTCTCATGAATGCCCCATTTTATTTTGTAATTATAGGCCTATAGTTCAGTTATTGTTGTTTATTTCACAATCTCTATGTCTCTGTTTGTGCTAATGCATAAGATTATCTTGCCAAAGATACTGGAGTGGGTAACCAGTTCCTTCTCCAGTGGACCACAATTTCTCGGACCTCTCTGCAATGACCTGCCTATCTTGGGTGATCTTACCTCTTATAGCTCACAGCTTCACTGAAGAACACAACCCCCTTCATCAATACAAGGTAGTGATCCAAAAGGGGAATTCATTATTTGTCCCAAGCTATTCTCAATATGCACAACCTCTCTTGGCAAACTACTTAGTTCCTTTTAGTTCCAGTATCATCTCTATGGCGGCATTCCAGAAATCACCCTCACCTTCAACAAAGTCCTTAATTACTCCTCCAACTCAAGGTATTTTTCTTGATGTTACTCATTTCCCCTCTTGCAAACATTCCCAGAAATGTATGCTTTTCTTGCACAGAAAAATCTTAATTCAGTTACTTATGACTTAACTCAATCCTACATGCCCTTCCCCTTGGTCAACTCTCCCATTTCCCTTTCATCTTAAATGTATCTGCTAAATTTATAAATGTAATCAGTCATTCATACTGTACTGCTCCACATTGTCAGTCCCTTCACTAAATCCCTGTATTTTCCAGTATTAATTTAAATAGTTTGTATCCTTACCTAAAAAAACCTTCATCCTCTTACATCCCAAAACAACAAAAATACACATTCATCCATATTTATTTTTTCCTTTGCATGTCTACAGGACTTGCCTTTTGCTTCCCCCACTATTAACAGCTTTAAATGCTTTATGAAAATTATTCAGATAACTGAACAACCCTGCTCCCTAGCATCAACTTAACAAACTATAAAGCTCCTCCTTTTGATGAATCCTGCAGCCTAATCTCTAGACCAATTTATGTTGTAAGCTCTCATAAAAGCAGATACTCATTCTGTAACAGTGTGGATCATTTTATCTTATATATCTATTGTATTCAATTAATCCCCAATATATTAGTATAATATAGTTTGTGTAGGTTACTGTGTGGAAGAAAGTTCAAGAGTGGAGCCTAAGAAACTTATTTTCAGGTCAAAGCCTATGAGGAGATAGATAAATGCAAGCAAATCAATGATTTATTTTAATATACATTTACAAATATTTGTGAAACATGAGATCTCCTACTGTTAGTCTTTATTTAACTAAATAACTAATATTAATAACAGTAATTAATATCATACCTTCAAATGTACCAGAGACATTAAAATGTGGCATTTGTTTACTATATACCCCCTACATTGCCTTGTTTACCAGAATATGCTTATCTTGCAAATAATCAATTTATGACAACACATTTATACACTGGGTATATTTTCTAGTGGGGTCACTTCATTATACCATTTTAATATATTTACAATGAATAGATTGTTGTATAAATGTATATAGAATATTAACTTTTTTCTTTAAAGATAATTTTTTTATACTTCCAAAGAAAATAGTGCAAGAATATATTGCTTAAAAAGCAATTAATAAACACAATACAGTAAAACCCCTGTTATCCGGCACCCACTGGGACTCCCTTTTGCCAGATAACTGTAGTTGCAGGTTAATCAGGAGTCCCCGATTTTAAGGGTCTAAACGACCCTTAAAGCCCCCCCAAAAACCCTCAAAATGCCTTTAAAAAGGCATTGGTAGCTAAAACTGGCCATTTAGGGCCCAAAAAATCAATAAGGAAAAAAGTTAGCATTTTTTTTTCAGTCTCGAACTGCTGAATAGTGCCGGATAGTGCCGGTTTAGCGGGAGTTTTTTGAATTTGGGGAATTGATGCAGGTGAGGGTTGCTTGAGAGTCCCGGTTAGTAGGGTGCCGGATAACCGTGGTTCTACTGTACATTTAGGATTTAAACAAAGTTAACAATATAAAACATGCATCTTTAAGAGGGATATTCATAAGAGAAATGATAACATCATCAAGAATTGTTTTAAAATATATAGGTAAAAAAAATTACCAGTCAAATTCTCTTTATGAAATGTTTCACCCAACCCTTATTAAATAATAATCTTAATTTGTTAATTGTCAGTGATGGATGGGGAGTGTCTTCTTGCATCCACATTGAAAATAATGCCTTACGAATGGAAGCTGAAGTAACTCTTTATTAACATTTTAAAATAATCTTAAATTCTCTCTGTGTTAGGATTCCAAATATCGCCCATTTTGAGTAACTATTCAATAATGATGTTTAGCTTATTTATGAAATAATTATTTTTTATTTTGATTCCACACCAATTATACATCTGGACAATCCCAGAAAATAATATTATAAATGGATCATAGGTGTGCTGCATCTCTAGCATAATGAGGATATATTCAGATAAAAAGCCTTATTAAATTGCGATTTGGCAAATTGAATATGGCTCTATATAAGCACAGAGCATATTTTTACTGAAGTTTTTAGTTAGTGAAGACCTTGCTTTTAGATAGAAGTTCACTAGCTAAAAACATTTGTAAAAAACATAGGCTATGTGCTTATATAGAACCCTTTTCAATTTGGCGAATCACAATTTAATAAGGCTGTAAACATTTATCATAAACGGGGGTAAAATATGCATAATGTAAGATTTTGTGTGACATTTCCCAGTGAGTGCTTTTTATTAAAAATGTATTTTATCTTATTTTAGCTTTACAAGATCTTTAAATGAATATTCTGTAAAATGTTATTTCGTCAAACCTGTCTCAATATCAATATTTTGTTTAATTCTAATCCATTGACAGTAAATATGTTATTGAAAATGTGTTTGTAATAACTAATCTATGGAATTTAAAACATCTTTTTTTTTTAAGCTTTTGCAGAATGTTATTTACAAATCATTTATTTTGAAAATAAACATGGTAATAGAAGAAAATTTCATGACAAGTATTTCGAAGGTAATATTTGGAGTGTTTGTTAATCTATTCGATGTTTGACTTGTTTAAGACCATATATTCTCGACTGAACAAAACTTTTTTTAATAGTTTTGTAGAAAAATGGTAAAATATGAGTGGTAAAATATGAGACTGGATTAGTTTTAATTTCCAGACCTCATGCCTTGTTTTATAGATTGACTAAATTAGACAATTTGATTTTAATCTTTTAGGTATTGTTATAAGTGGAAGATGTAATTATGTTGATAAGGCAATATTTGAACAAACTTGTTGTTCAATGAGTCACTGAGTACAATTGTATCGCAAAGGCAAAGTAATTCAATCTGCAGTGTGATAATATAAAGAAGCTAGGTTAACTTGCTAGAAGGTTAAGGAAGATTAACTTCCCATTCAGAAATGTTTTGTTTAAAATTCTTCTTCTTTAAAGAGTAATAGTAACATATGGGGGGCTATAACAATTTAGGGAAAGAGATAGTTTTTATTAAATCGCTACCAATCTACCCAGAAAAGTGATTGAAAATGTTTTCTATTCTTTTAATTATTTAATAATTTTTCTGATAATCAAGGAGAAATGTGTTGCATATAATTGACTGAGGTAAATTAGGTTTGATCGTAAATATGTAATGGATGAAGAAGCTCATTTAAAAGGAAAGGTGCTTCAACACTGATGTTTAATGTCGGGGTATATTGATAAAATTTGGAATAATTTACTTTGAAATATATATATTTTTTAAAGGATTCTAATAAGAGAGTGAATAGCTTATTTAGGGTTAGCATTACATAATAATAAGTAATTCACAAAAGCAGCAGTAGTAATTATCTATTTACCCATTTCAATAATTTAGTGATTCTCCAGATGTTTAATTATTGGGTCCACTACAATATTAAAATGTAATGTAGGTAGCAGACATCCTTGTTGTGTCCCTCTAACTGTAAGAATTCAGAATTAAAGGTATTTATCATAAGAAAAGATGTACGATTGTTAAATATTGCTCTTAATATGTTAGGAAATGTAGGTCCAAATTTCTGAAATTTTAAAACTGAATTATTGCCAGCAAGTCTTATCAAATGCCTTCTCTACATCAAGATTTAAAATAATATTTTATTTTGTCAAGCGTGACTGGTTATCACTGCAATTAATTTACGTACATTATGCACTGAATGTCTGTCCCATAAAAATCCTGTCTGATTTATTGAGAAAAGACTTTGCAGGATTGGTTGCAATCTGGCAACCATTATGGAGGTAAACACTTTTATGTCATGATCTAGTGGTGAGATTGGCATATATGATTTTGTTTAAATCAATTGTTTATCAAATGTAGTTAAAACTATGATTCTGGCATTATGACTTGAGGTGGAGAGTTTTCTTTAACATCATTATAAAAATTAGTGAGGTAGGGTTTCTGCACTAAACCCATCAGGGATAGGTGTTTTTTCATTAGTTAATTTTGAAGAGTCTTGCACAGTAACGGGCTTCTAGTATTGTTTATTTATTGTTAATATTTTAATTGACAAATGAAAGGTCTCTAATTTCCAGGTGCTTGTGATTAGGTGCTTCACTAAGTGAATTCATGAATAAAATATGGAAATACTTTATTAATGCTAACAAGGTGACAATGCCACAGAAGAAAAGTACACCAATATGAAATTGGGGAAATCAGATTCATGCAGGTCCACATACTTAGTGTATCATATCAGTAGATAAAGCTAGGTCTATCTGCCTTGGATTTAATACAATAACTCCATGTGTCCAAGAATCAAAAAAAGAACCACTGATCATGTCAAACAAACCTATTTAGTTTCTATGAAGAGGTTAGTAGGAACTTGCAGCAAGGCAACTCAGTGGAAGCAGTCTTTTTGGATTATGCAAAGGCTTTTAATACAGTGCTACATGGGACACTATTGAGTAAACTAAGTGATACAGGAATTGCATTAAACATCTGTTCATGGATTGAGAGCTGGCTAAAAGACAGGAAGCAAAGGGTTGTTGTAAATGGAACATACTCCGATTGGACTAATGTGGTAAGTGGAGTTCCTCAGGGTTCAGTATTAGGTCCTCTACTTTTTAACATATTTATTAATGACGTAGAAGTAGGACTCGAAAGTAGTGTCTCCATTTTTGCTGATGACGCTGAGTTGTGCAAGGTAATTAAAACAGATAATGATTTACTTTCTCTTTAAAAGGATTTGCATACATTAGAAAAATGGGTGATTAAATGGCAGATGACATTTAATACAAATAAATGTAAAGTTATGCATCTGGGAAGAAAAAAGAGCCAATTTATAATCTTAATGGAACAAATCTAGGGGTAACAGATATTGAAAGGTATTTGGAAGTGCTTGTGGACAACCACCTAGGTAACAGTATGCAATGCCAAGCAGCATCTGCAAAGGCAAGTCAAATATTAGCATGAATTAAGAAGGGTAGAGAAGCAATGGAAGCAAATATAATTCTGCCACTATACAAATCCCTAGTCCTAATTTGGAATATGGAGTACAATTGTGGGCAACACTACATAAAAAGGACATTTTAGAGCTGGAAAAAGTACAGAGATGGGCAACAAAACTAATAAGGGGAATGGAGGGGCTAAGTTTTGAAGAAAGACTAACCAAATTAAGCTTATTTTCTCTAGAAAGAGATACGATTACCTTTTATTATTATTATTATTAATATTATTATTAATAATAATATTTTTTTTATTATTATTATTATTACTATTATTAGTATTATTATTAATAATTAGTTACATAGTTACATAGGCCCTCATTCAATTGTAATTTGGTCAATTGAATAGGGCTCTAAATAAGCACATAACATATATTTTTTAAAGAAGTTTTAGTTAGTAAACATCTATCCACAAGCAAGGTTTACACTAGATAAAAACTTCTTTAAAAAAAATATGCGATGGGCTTATTTAGAGCCCTATTCAATTGGCCAAATCGCAATTGAATGATGCCCATAGTAATTAACGCTGAAAAAAAGACTTTCAGTCCATCAAGTTCAACCTGTTAAGATCTCCTCTGATCTGCAATATGCGGATTAGTTATTAATTAATTTGTTGAATAAATAATTATTAATAGTATAGTATTGGAGGATGAATAAAGAGTTAGCCCCTCAAGTTCAACCTTTTTAGATCTCTATTAATCTTTTTAATGTGGACTATTTATTATTAATTGTTAATTGATCCAGAGGAAGGCAAACAGAAAAAAAAAAACATTGAAACTTCGCCAATTGTCTCATAAGGAGGAAAAAAGCAAAATTCCTTCCTGACCCCAGAAACTGGCGATCAAATTTCTCCCTGGATCAATATTCCTTCGCTAGTTATCTAGGATAGCCTTGAATGCCCTCTTTATTCAAAAATATATCTAACCCCTTTTTGAAGTTGTCTATCGAATTTGCTGTTACCACCTCCTTTGGTAGAGAATTCCACAGTTTAACCACCCTAACTGTGAAGAACCCTTTTCTTTGTTTAAGGTGAAATCTTTTTTCCTCTAACCTTAAAGGGTGTCCTCTTGTCAGTTGAAAATCTCTTGCTACAAAAAGTTCACTTGACAAAGCCTTATATTGACCCTGGATGTATTTAAATAAGGTAATATTTGCTTCCCTTGCTTCTATACCCTTCCTAATCCATGCTAATATTTTACTTGCCTTTGCAGCTGCTGCTTGGCTTTGAGCGCTGTTACCCAGGTGGTTCTCTACAAGCACTCCCAAATCCCTTTCAATATCTGATACACCAAGATTTGCTCCATTAAGATTATAGATTGCATGGCAATTGCATATAATATTGCATAATATTATTATCTTTATTTATATTGCCCCAAAATATTCCGTACCGCTGTACAGGGGTTGAGTACATGGCAAAAACGCAATGAACACCTTATAAAGAGTGGAGGGCCCCATTTTCAAGCCTACAATCAAATGTGCATAGTGCTCGTTTCCAAGGCACTGACATAAGAATGAAAACTCACAAACTTAAAATTCTAAGGGTTTAGGTGTGATAAAAAAAGGGGACAAATGCAAGATGGTGGTGTGAAAGCAATTTGTTCAGTCAAGTGGAGGTGTGTGTGTTGTAGGGTAGATTGTGGGTGTAGGTGTTATTAAGCTGTGGAATGCTCAGTTGTACATGTTAAGGCTGAAGGTGATAACAGGTGTGTTTTTAGTAATTTTGTAAAGGTTTTGAGGCAGGAAGATAGTCTAATGGAGCAGGGCAAGGAGTTACAAATAGTTGGAACTGCACCAGAAAAGTCTTGAAGACAGGAGTGAGAGGAGAGAGGAGGAAAGAAGAAGGTCGTTAGCAGAATGAAGGGGGCGGTTGGGAGAGTATTTTGAAACAAGAGCAGAGATATAAGGGGATTGTTGATTGTTAGGGTCATGATTTTAAATTTGATTCGGGAAGCTATGGGAAGCCACTGGAGTGATTGACAGAGAGGAGCTGCAGACACTGATAATTTGGTATTGAAGATGAGTCTAGCAGAGGCGTTCATTAAGGATTGGAGGGGAGACAGGCGAGAGATGGGAGGCCAGCAAGGAGGGAATTGTAGTAGTAGAGTCGAGATATGATGAGAGAGTGTATTTGAATTGTAGCTGTGTCTTCTGTAAGATAATGATGAATATTGGACATGTTTTTTAGGTGAAACTGACATGATTTTGTTATTGATTGGATGTGAGGAATAAAAGAGAGGGCGGGATCCAGTAGAACCGCAAGACAACGGGCCTGGGAGGTAGGAGTGATGATGGTGTTGTCAACAGTGAGAGATATATCTCAGCGTCAGTACAAGGCTTTGTCAAGTGAGCTCTTTGTGCCAAGAGGTTTTCAACTGACAAGATTTCCCCTTAAAGAAAGAAAAGGGTTCTTCACAGGTGGTTAATATGTGGAATTCTCTACCAAAGGAGCTGGTGACAGCAGATTCGATAACTTTAAAAAGGTATTGGATATATTTTTAAATAAATAGGGCATTCAGGGCTATCCTGGATAACTAGAGAGGGAGTATTGATCCAGGGAGGAATCCGATCGTCTGTATCTGGGATCAGGAAGGAATTGTATATATTTTTTTCCCCTTTTGAGGCAATTGGCAAAGTTTCACTTGGGGCTTTTTCTGGTTGCCTTTTTCTGGATCAATTAACAATCAACAATTAATCCACATATTGCAGATCAGAGGAGATCTAAAAAGGTTGAACTTGATGGACTAAAAGTATTTTTTCAACCTCAATTACTATGTAACTATGTAACTATGATAGTGTAAATAAGGAAGCCTATGATCCTCAAAGGAGCCTTCTATCTAAAAAGCTTGTAAATGCCCTAAATCCTACTATGGTCCCTACATAATGACACACGAAATCCAAGTTAGTGTAGTCTGGGCACAATTCCTACTTATCTTGCAGAATAAATATGATGGGCCATTTCGTCACTGAAAAGCAGCTTTATCAAAGGTAAGAGGATTATCAATTGAAACGTAAGCAATAGAAAGTGGGTTTAAATAATCTGCTCTCAAGTAGCAAGAAGGCATCAGCATCCAAATATTGGGGCAGTTTGTAAATGAGGGGCTGGGAGCAATTAACCAGCCAATTGGGTCTGAGTGAAGACTGAATAAATCAAAGTTATGTAGCCAATCAGGATGAGGCTTATCTATATGCGGATGTAAACAAAAACTCCCTTACATTCAAGGATAGCTAAGGAATAATCAGAATATAACAGAACTGTGGGATCGTACAAAGAAAAACCTGTATACAATGCATTATCTGTATTGTATATGAAGCTTTGCTAGTATTGTTCTTTGTACAATTGGATAACATTTGCTCTCATCAATGGAACTGCAATATATCTGAATTTAATCACAATCGTATTGACGATCAAGTTATCTAGCTGTATGAGGTGTCATGATAAAAAATAATGCCTGGCTGAGATAATAGGTGACTAAAACTGGTGGCTGCTGGGATATACATAAAAAGATGCTACTTATCATACAAAGTAGATTAATATATTAAAGCTACTCATATCAACACATCAGCTTATGAATTCAATTGTTACTATGTACAGTACAAAAATACATGTCAAAGGTGGCTCAAATGAGTAAAGTGTAATGCTTCAAGTTATCCACTGCTACAAATAATTGGACCATACTAAAAACGAAAGTGGGTTATAACTACAGACCGTTATTGCATATCCATTTGGATACTGTTTATTACAGACTTCATATCAGTACAACATAGTGTCTGTAATGAATTATGTCTGAGACGGTCCACATTTGTAGATGGACGCATTCTCCTTATAAGCTCCTTATAAATAAACAGTTGTGCTGGTATTTTTTTTTTTTGACTCCTACCCTCATCATGGTACATGTTATATAAGTCAAAGTAGCAAATATTCAACTCAAATGAGTGCATTGTAATCCTCCAAGTTATCCACTACTATAAACAGTTGGACCATACTTAAAAGAATATAGTGGTTTATAACTACAGACTGTTAATGTGATGTATGGCTTATCCATTTTGAGTCTGCATATTACAGACTTCATAATCTGTGCAACATAATATTTGTAGTGAATAATCTTTAAGAAGGTCCTTATTAGTAGATGGAGGTACTCTTCCTATGAGCTCTTTTGGGTAGACAGACAAGTTTATTCTATATACAGCCCTATTAAATTCCCTCAACGTGTAAAACCGTAGCCCGTAAGATTGCGACTATTAAATTGACAACATAAAGCAACCAGCCAGCGAAAAAAAACCTACGGGATGTCAAGCCTGTAACTGTTCTGTTCCAATCACGCTATTAAATTAAAATGAATTCACTGGCGTACAAGCCCGTAACCCACAAATGGAGCTAAAATGCCAATGGGTACTAGAGAGTACCCGTTAGGGGGTTAAAGTCCTATACGTAGCACTTTAAATGTAAATACACACACAACTGTACTTATAATTAAAGGGAAAGTGATGTTAGGTATTCAAATTAATAGCACAACATTCTCAAGCTCGCAAATCTGCAATATAAAATATTTTTTTCAATGTTTAATTTCCATTTTATATCGATCCCAGTAATCAATGTGTTAATACATATTATAGAATTTGCATGGACTAGAATATCCGATAAAAACTCATTATTGAAACCCGTAAGGCTTTGAAATCTAACCTCCATTTTTCAGTGACATAATCATGACGTGCTCATTTGCCATTGGCTCTTTCTAAACCCGTAACTACGGGTTTGACTAATTGATCATGTACTGGCCCGCACATACAACGTGCGAAAAATGGTTTACCGGCTTGCGTCTCTGGGCCAGAAATCGAACCATGGTGGAATTTAATAGCTCTGTAATGTAGCCATATTTCAAGCTTGCAGCCTTAGCGTGCTTGTCGATTTCCAACAGTAAAAGAGCAGGGTGACATCTGCAAAATGATTCTGATTGGCTGAAATATATGATGGACACATAATTCAGCCAATCAGAATGCTCAAAATTAGTATTTAAACCGCAACAAAAGTAAAAGCCATTTGCAGTTGGGGAGCTCTTCATAGGAGGAGCCCCATTAGTGTAATTTGTTTTTCCAGATAGGATGTGGATTTCTGCAAAAAAAAAACATAGATAGCCTGATTCGTTCAGGGCAGAAGAAAGAGGACCAGGGTTTGTTGATCATAGCTAGAGGATTATTAACATAGGTAAGTATTAATACTTTTATTTTACAGTACTGCAAATGGGGGAATCCTGGGATCCCCAGGCTCATAGGGGGGAGGGCTTTTAGGGGGGATGTGTGCTGTTAGGTGCACTATTAACCCCTTAATTGTTTCAGATATAAGGAATCAAGCCTTATGGTGTCTTCAGCATCAGATATGATGCTTGATGGCTTTATACATTTTCAATGGGGCAATTTTCTGCCAATATGGTCAGTGCGCATAACTCTTTGTTGGCAAAGAGGGCTTACCCATTATATGTACCTTTCGTATATCCAAGTTGATCGCTTGAAGTGAAATTTGGATGTGACAGGGCACCATAATATTGTAAAAATGGTCGTTCTACGCAGTTTTGTAGTGCACTCTCGCAAATATGTAAAAAATCCTGATATTGATTCACACCTTACTAAGTTGTATTCCCCAGTTTGTTTCCCCAGTAGCTTAGTAAAAGAAAATATTAATATAAAGCCCCACGTGTGTAATAAATTTAAATGTTCTGTAAAAAGGTTACATGCAAACAGAGCCCAAAGGCACAGTCAAGGGGGGGGGGGGGGGGTGTAAAGTCCAATACGATGTTAGGTATTCAAATTAATAGCACAATATTCTCAAGCTCGCAAATCTGCAATATAAAATATTTTTTTCAATGTTTAATTTCCGTTTTATATCGATCCCAGTAATCAATGTGTTAATACATATTATAGAATTTGCATGGACTAGAATATCCGATAAAAACTCATTATTGAAACCCGCAAATAAAAATACACTACTGTACATTTATTAACAGGGAAAGTGATGTTAGGTCTTAGAATTAATCACACAACATTCTCAAGCCCACAAATCGGCCCCCAAAAATACTTTATTTCATATTTTGTGTGATATTGATCCCTGCAGTCAATGTGTTAAGACATATACTGTAACTGGCCTGTAATAGAATATCATATTTACTGCTTTATTAATATTGCATTATATCTGGCCTGTTTGAGCAATTGCAAACTGTACTTGAAGCATGTAGTACTTGGGAATCTACCTTCCCCTTTTTCAGTGACGTAACTCTAAAGATCGCTTTTTCCATTGGCTCCATTTGAACCCGTAACTCTGTTGTTGCTTAATTGTTTGCATTCGAGAACACCATCCTTTCGACGGCAAACTGGTTTACTAAATAGCCCCTATCGCTCGTAGCTTGCAGCCCTTTCTAATTTAATAGCAAAGTAAGTAGGGCAAATTTCACCCTCAAGCCGTTACGTGCTTCACGTTGGAGTTACGAGGCTGGAATTTAATATGGCTATTAATAAGGGCCAGATCTGTCCATACACTGGTCCATCACTGTGTTCACATCACCACTCAATATAATTTTAGTTAATGGCCAGTTTTGCAATTTTTCTTGAAGGGCTGTAAATAAATTAACATTGATAGTCCAAATAATTACTTTACGGAAAACAAAATGCACTGTGCATTATAAATGATTATAGTTTTTTTAAACTGATCACTAAACTATAGGTTAAATCACTACAAATGTAGGTTAAATGATCACTCTAGTTATATTTTAATATGTACTCTTTTAAAGGACTTCACTTGAAAACATGTTTTAGTGCTCCCAGCAGCACTAATGGGAAGCTTGTTAGTTGACAACAACATAGCCACCTGAGAAAGTAATATGCAGCAGCAGAAAAGAAAGTAAAGAATAATTGTATATAAAAGTTTCAAAATGTAAAGGCTGTGTTTATTTTTTTGGCTTTCTTAAACCACTCTATCATATGTAGTTAAACAAAAGACCATATAGAAAATAAATTGACTACAGTGGTTCTTTAATGTTACTGAAATTATAATATTTTATAGAAACTATTCACACAAATAAAAACAGAAAAATGGTAATTTAACTAAAACACAATAGTTTACGAGGCTAGCCAAATCACATAGTCCATGATAATTTTATCTGTGGACACGTATGGCTATGGTTACCATTTCACCAATTGATGGTCACTGAGGAATTCAGTGATTATGTAGTTCCTCTTTAGGATTTTATTTTTTTACTGATAAACCTAATTTTTTAAAATTTATTTTGCAAAATTAACATCCATAAAGGCAGTTTGTTCATCTGCATGTAGTACTATCAAATAATGTAAGAAAAGCAGATGAAGACATGTTGTAATTGTTATGCACGTTAATGGTTACTTTTCTATTATATGAAGGGATGAATGGTGAGATTTATATTGATCTAATTAACTTTATTGTGGTGTAATGACCACATGTATTATTATTATACAGTATTATCTTTAAGCCAACAGATGATCACATTTTACACAGCCTCCTGTCCTGTTTGGCATTATTTGCACCACACCAATGGTATTAATACATAGTCTCCTACATTTATGACTGTGCTCTGTGGATATAATATTCTTAGTATACCATAATCCATGTGTCAGTGTGTTTATAATGGTTAATGATTTTGTGACATTAGCCAAAAGAAAATCAGAGGCACTCAATCTGAGAACAAACAACACCTAAGTAGGTTTGTTCTATAGGCCTGGTCACCTACTCCTTGAACAGCACTCCTTCAGCTCACTTGTGCCCTTCACAGGGAGAAATATCCTGTATTATATCAGTCTGTTCTCACTGAAAAAAAGTGATCTAACCCGAAAATACCAGGCAATTCTACCCTGACCAGGATAAAAATGCAAATCCCAGACGTTTGTTTCAGACTCTCTTGGGCCCTTCAGCGAAGTGTAGTTGAATGTATACACATAATCCTTGGGGATTAGACTGCCTAAGGGTGACAGAATTGGACTCTTTGTTCACTGTTTTTTAGGTACTACCCAACATTCTTTTTGAGGGATCCGAGTTTCCTGGGGCTCCTACTGCTTCTCCACAGCATTTTTCCATACATCCCCATGTCTCTGTGCCTTTAAACCCTGCCCTTTACCTGCTCCTCTAAAATAATCCTGCACATGGCCTGTGCTATATAGCAATTTACCTGTTGAGGTTCACCTCCAGCATCAATTCATGGATCAAGGCAACTCAGTAGATGTAGTTTATTTGGATTTTGCAAAGGCTTTTAAAACAGTGCCACATGGGAGACTATTGAGCAAACTAAGGGATACAGGAATTGCAGTAAATATCTGCTCATGGATTGAGAGCTGGCTAAAAGACAGGTAGTAAAGGGTTGTTGTAAATGGAACATACTCTGATTGGACTAATGTGGTAAGTGAGGTTCCTCAGGGATCAATATTAGGTCTCAGGGATCAATATTATGTCCTCTCCTTTTTAGCATATTTATTAATGACGTAGTAGTAGAACTCGAAAGTAGTGTCTCCATTTTTGCTGATGAAACTAAGTTGTGCAAGGTAATTAAAACAGATAATGATTTACTTTCCCTTTAAAAGGATTTGCATAAATTAGAAAAATGGGTGATTAAATGGCAGATGACATTTAATACAAATAAATGTAAAGTTAAGCATCTGGGAAGAAAAAAGAGCCAATTTATAATCTTAATGGAACAAATCTATGGGTATCAGATATTGAAAGGGATTTGGAAGTGCCTGTGGACAACCACCTAGGTAACAGTGCTCAATGCCAAGCAGCATCTGCAAAGGCAAGTCAAATATTAGCATGTATTAAGAAGGGTATAGAAGCAATGGAAGCAAATATAATTCTGCCACTATACAAATCCCTAGTACGTCCTCATTTGGAATATGGAGTACAATTTTGGGCACCACTTCATAAAAAGGACATTTTAGAGCTTGAAAAGGTACAGAGTAGGGCAACAAAATTTATTAGGGGAGTGGAGGGGCCTAGTTATGAAGAAATACTAACCAAATTAAGCTTTTTCTCTAGAAAAAAGGCATCTAAGAGGAGATATGATTACATTATATAAATATATGCAGGGTCAGTACAAAGAATTGTCAAGGGAGCTTTTTGTGCTAAGAGGTTTTTAACTGACAAGAGGACATCTCTTGAGGTTAGAAGTAAAAAGATTCCTCCTTAAAGAAAGAAAAGGGTTCTTCACAGTAAGGGTGGTTAATCTGTGGAATTCTCTACCACAGGAGATGGTGACAGCTGATTGGATAGATAACTTTAAAAGGGCACTGGATTTATTTCTAATTAAGAAGGGAATTCAGGGTTATCCTGGATAATTAGAGAGAGTGTATTGATCCAGGGAGAAATCCGATCGCCAGTATCTGGTCAGGAAGGAGTTTTTTATTTTTTTTCGCTTTGAGATGATTGGCTAAGTTTCACTTGTTTTTAAAAAAATTAAAAAATAAATTAAAAAATAGTTGATTAATCATGAATTAAAAATTAACAACTAATTAATTAATAACTAATCCTCATATTGCAGATCAGAGGAGATATTAAAAGGTTGAACTTGATGGACTGGAAGTCTTTTTTCAGCCTTAATTACAATGTAACTATGTAACTATTACTATTATTACGGTATTACACAATGTACAGGATTATTTTAGAGGAGCAGGTAAGGGGCAGGGTTTGTAATCATGGGCGTAGTGGGGGTGTGGGGGTGGTTTGCTTCCTCAATTCTAATTACATCAGTACAAGTATGGATGAAAGATGAGCAGCTACCCTCAAGATCCTGAGTCCTCTTTGCAGCTTAAATCATCTTTTTGAAATGGAGAGAGAAATGGAGAGAAAACAACGTAGTACTTTACGGAAAGAGTAATAGATAACTGGAATTGTCTTTCAGTGGAAATGGTAGAGTCAAACACAGTTAAGGGCATATGTAAGTGAGCTGGATTATGAATGCATTTGATAGAGGAGAATTATAAGTGTATGAAAACAAATTTTTGCATGAAAATATTGCAAAATAAACATGAATTAACTTACCTTTGGAGTTAGCAAAATTTCCTATGTTTTTAGGAATTTGCATGTGATTGTGTACACCCCTAGAAAATCCCACCTGAATTAGCATAACATTCAAATTCAGAATCAGGCTAATATGTTGTAACATTCTTCACCTCAGTGGCTTCTGGCATGTGCTCATTACACAAACTGCCACAGTTACTTCCTGTGCTCTGTAGCAGAAAGGTCAAAATATGTACCCTGCTGTATTTCCTGTGTGTACCAAGCTTATGTAAGTGTCCTGTGGGTTTGAACAGCTGGATTTGACTTTTGTGCAAATAACTTTGTAAGTAAACTGAACTTTTCTATATAACACATGTTTTCATACACTACTAATTCTCCTCTACCAGATACATTCATAATTATGCTCACTTACATATGCCTTTAAGGAAGTGAAATATGCCTGGCATAAGAGGTTAATAAGCCAGAATTTTGAGTCGATAGAATGGGTGAGCTAGATGGGCCTTTTTAGTTATCTGTCATCAAATGTTTCAATGTTTAAATGAGACATGGGAGAGAGAGGGGAGATGCTAGAGAGAGGAATACAGTAGCAAAATTAAAGCAAGGGATGCTACAATAAAAGTGTATGCTTCTAGACATGCCCCAATATTCCCGTTGTTATTGTATACATAAAACTATAAATAAACAACATGTATGCAAAGTAGTCACAAACCTTATTCAGAGGAAAACACAGAAATGTATTTATGCTGTAGTCATGAATGGCTTGGAATCTACTGGCATGTTTTGCTAATGTATTATTCCATTATCATATCACTGTATAACACAGGATTCCTCCCACATCACTATCATATCACAGCATAACACAGACTTCACCCACCTCACTATCATATCACCTCATAACACAGGCTTTGTCCCATATCACTGCATAACACAGGCTTCTTCCCTCTTCACTATCATATCACGGCATCACATAGCCTCCCCCCTACCTCACGGTCATATCACTGCATCACACAGGCTTCCATCACCTTCACTATCACATCACTGCATAACTTTCATATAACTGCATGACACATGCTTCATTCCTCTTCATAATCATATCACTGCATGAAAGAGGCTTTCTTCACCTTCACTATCATATCACTGCATAACTTTCCTCTCACTGCATAACATAGGATTCCTCCCTCCTCACAATCACATCACAGCATCACACGGGCTTATTCCCTCTTCACCATCATATTACTGCATCACACAAGCTTCTCCCCTCTCCAGTATCATATCTCTACATAGTAGAGGCTTCCTCCCTCTTCAAAATCATATCACAGCATAACACAGTTTTCTTCCCTCCTTAATTTCATATCACTGCATCACACAGGCTTCCCCCACCTCACTATCATGTCACTGCATAACTATCATCACTGCATCACACAGGCCCCTCCCTTCTCACTTTCCTTCAAGTGTTATCACTCCATGGTACTTTCCCAGGGGAATAGTGTGTGTGTTGGCAGGTAGAATATGGGTGATGAGGGAAAAGAAGGGAAGAGAAATAGGTGAAAAGCAAAAAGAAGAAGGCTGAGAGGTGGGTAAAAAAGTTAGATTGGAAAAGTGAATAACAGAACAGACAAACGGACTAAAGAACAAGGAGTAGAAGTGAGTTAGAAAAATATTAATCAACTGCAAGAGTAAATAAATATAAAAGTCACGTGTTTTAGTGCATACAGTAAATACATGATAGAAAAATCTTACTAACCATTTGTAATTACAAAAGCTTTCCTGGGTCAATGCTTTCCTGGGAGAGACATACTGCTCCCTAGCACTGGCACTCTATAGTGGTGTCCTCTGGTAATGCATGATTTAATTTAATATTGCAATTTTGTGTGTCTCCTACTCATATAATGTGGAGGGGATTTATATTTGTAATATATTTTATCATTATGTATTTTATAGCATACTTCATTTAAGTGTGATTTGTTCTGCAAAGTAAAGCACTCAGGGCCTCATTCAATTGCGATTTGGCCAATTGAATAGGGCTCTAAATAAGCACATAGCATATTTTCCAGTCAAGTGGAGGTGTGTGTGTTGGAGGGTAGATTGTGGGTGTAGGTGTTATTAAGCTGTGGAATGTTCAGTTGTACATGTTAAGGCTGAAGGTGATAACAGGTGTGTTTTTAGTAATTTTGTAAAGGTTTTGAGGCAGGAAGATAGTCTAATGGAGCAGGGCAAGGAGTTACAAATAGTTGGGGCTGCATCAGAAAAGTCTTGAAGACAGGAGTGAGAGGAGGTGATGAGAGAGGAGGAAAGAAGAAGGTCGTTAGCAGAACAAAGGGGGCGGTTGGGAGAGTATTTTGAAACAAGAGCAGAGATATAAGGGGATTGTTGAGGGCTTTATACGTTAGGGTCATGATTTTAAATTTGATTTGGGAAGCACATGGCTGTTTAACTTCCTGACCGACTAATTCGTCCGGCGAAGAAAGCCACTGGAGTGTTTGACAGAGAGGAGCTGCAGACACTGATCATTTGGTATTGAAGATGAGTCTAGCAGAGGCGTTCATTAAGGATTGGAGGGGAGACAGGCGAGAGATGGGAGGCCAGCAAGGAGGGAATTGCAGTAGTAGAGTCGAGATATGATGAGAGAGTGTATTAGAATTGAAGCTGTGTCTTCTGTAAGATAATGATGAATATTGGACATGTTTTTTAGGTGAAACTGACATGATTTTGTTATTGATTGAATGTGAGAAATAAAAGAGAGGGTGGGATCCAGTAGAACCGCAAGACAACGGGCCTGGGAGGTAGGAGTGATGATGGTGTTGTCAACAGTGAGAGATATATCTCAGCGTCAGTACAAGGCTTTGTCAAGTGAGCTCTTTGTGCCAAGAGGTTTTCAACTGACAAGATTTCCCATTAAAGAAAGAAAAGGGTTCTTCACAGGTGGTTAATATGTGGAATTCTCCACCAAAGGAGCTGGTGACAGCAGATTCGATAACTTTAAAAAGGTATTGGATATATTTTTAAATAAATAGGGCATTCAGGGCTATCCTGGATAACTAGAGAGGGAGTATTGATCCAGGGAGGAATCCGATCGTCTGTATCTGGGATCAGGAAGGAATTGTATATATTTTTTTCCCCTTTTGAGGCAATTGGCAAAGTTTCACTTGGGGCTTTTTCTGGTTGCCTTTTTCTGGATCAATTAACAATCAACAATTAATCCACATATTGCAGATCAGAGGAGATCTAAAAAGGTTGAACTTGATGGACTAAAAGTATTTTTTCAACCTCAATTACTATGTAACTATGTAACTATGATAGTGTAAATAAGGAAGCCTATGATCCTCAAAGGAGCCTTCTATCTAAAAAGCTTGTAAATGCCCTAAATCCTACTATGGTCCCTACATAATGACACACGAAATCCAAGTTAGTGTAGTCTGGGCACAATTCACACTTATCTTGCAGAATAAATATGATGGACCATTTCGTCACTGAAAAGCAGCTTTATCAAAGGTAAGAGGATTATCAATTGAAACGTAAGCAATAGAAAGTGGGTTTAAATAACCTGCTCTCAAGTAGCAAGAAGGCATCAGCATCCAAAGATTGGGGCAATTTGTAAATGAGGGGCTGGGAGCAATTAACCAGCCAATTGGGTCTGAGTGAAAACTGAATAAATCAAGGTTATGTAGCCAATCAGGATGAGGCTAATCTATATGCGGATGTAAACAAAAACTCCCTTACATTCAAGGATAGCTAAGGAATAATCAGAATATAACAGAACTGTGGGATCGTACAAAGAAAAACCTGTATACAATGCATTATCTGTATTGTATATGAAGCTTTGCTAGTATTGTTCTTTGTACAATGGGATAACATTTGCTCTCATCAATGGAACTGCAATATATCTGAATTTAATCACAATCGTATTGACGATCAAGTTATCTAGCTGTATGAGGTGTCATGATAAAAAATAATGCCTGGCTGAGATAATAGGTGACTAAAACTGGTGGCTGCTGGGATATACATAAAAAGATGCTACTTATCATACAAAGTAGATTAATATATTAAAGCTACTCATATCAACACATCAGCTTATCAATTCAATTGTTACTATGTACAGTACAAAAATACATGTCAAAGGTTGCTCAAATGAGTAAAGTGTAATGCTTCAAGTTATCCACTGCTACAAATAATTGGACCATACTAAAAACGAAAGTGGTTTATAACTACAGACCGTTATTGCATATCCATTTGGATACTGTTTATTACAGACTTCATATCAGTACAACATAGTGTCTGTAATGAATTATGTCTGAGACGGCCCGCATTTGTAGATGGACGCATTCTCCTTATAAGCTCCTTATAAATAAACAGTTGTGCTGGTATTTTTTTTTTTGGCTCCTACCCTCATCATGGTACATGTTATATAAGTCAAAGTAGCAAATATTCAACTCAAATGAGTGCATTGTAATCCTCCAAGTTATCCACTACTATAAACAGTTGGACCATACTTAAAAGAATATAGTGGTTTATAACTACAGACTGTTAATGTGATGTATGGCTTATCCATTTTGCGTCTGCATATTACAGACTTCATAATCTGTGCAACATAATATTTGTAGTGAATAATCTTTAAGAAGGTCCTATCACGACCCACTCTCTAGCTGGGGTCTGCTGACTTGATTTGGGTTACTCTGGACCTTGGAGCCTTTTTGATTACAGGAACATTAGGTCTCAGCCCTTGGGTTAGACTGAGCAATATTGACAGTAAGTCTGATGAATCTTACTGCAAGCATATGTCCCCGGGTAAATAATACATCTACACACCACGTCTTGATGAAAATTATGAACAACTTCTTTATTTTTACACAAGTATTTACACAACTCACAAAACCAGTACAGGGAGTGGCTACCCCTTTGTCCAACCCTTATCTTCCTCTTGGCCAATGCAGTAATCTCCAGAGTAACTTTATTACCTCTAGCCAATGGACTAGAGGTAAGCTCTGGGAACTTCCAGACCCCTCCCCTGGGCCGCCCACTAGGTGTGGCTACCTAATTCAGTTGCTGCCTGGCTCTCAAGGGAGAAACATCTACCTGTCCTCTGGAATTTGCCCTGATTATCTAAGTGAGAATCCCTGTAGACTCCCTGGGGTTATGGTGCCTCAATGTCTGGCAAATCTCTTTGTTCTGGCCTTGCTATCACTTCAAGTGTTTACTCTAAAGACCATATGGCCAACTCCTGACTGAGAGTTTATACAATGGGGGAGGGTTGACTAATTAAAACATAACTATCACTCCCCAATACAATATACAATATAACACTAACATATTATCCCCCATAACACAATATACAGATGGTGGCGATTGGTATATAACAGTCCAGTCCCAATATAGGCCACTGCTGCCAGTCTCAAGATGGCCCCAGCATAGTTCACGCCAAATCCAATATGGCCCCTGGGTGATTCATGACAACACCTCCCCAAGCGTGGCAGGAAACATCCCTGATTTTTCCAGCTACGCTGATCAGTCATGAATGTGCTGGTTTGGCCCTCTGTATGCTATGCCAGTTCTTGTCTGTCCCAAGGTGCAGAGTAAAAACCTCCCCCAGCCCTTGGCCTTGCTCCCACTGTATAGAGCAAATTGCTCTTCCCATTCACACCCACCCAAATAGTCCAGGGTACCTCCCCAATAATCTGGTATCCCAGAGTACAACAGGTGGGCCACAGTTTCTGTCCCATAGCAACTCTGTTCCCCCCAGCCAGTCCCCACCGATGGGCTGGGATCTCTAATACAGTCTCTGGGCCTATGGGATCGCAAAGGGACAGCTCCTCTTGGCTTCCTTCCTCTGGTCCAGCTGTTTCCGTTGCTGCTTGGGGAGCTACGCTGCTCCCACCCAAGCTGTGCTTACACTCCTCCATTGCCCGGGGTTGAGCAACTTTATCCCAGTCCTTTCTGTTGAACTGGGTCTTTGGAGTGGTGTCTGTTCCAGTGGGCCCCTGGACAATGGTTATCCAGGGTATCTCCCCACTTGGTACACCCTCTGTCATGGTGCCACTCTGCACCCATAATGCTTTTGCCAAAGCTGGCATGCTTGCTGCCCCGGCCTGGCTCTTTGTGCCCCTGGCACTCTCTTGCTGTGTGAGGTCAGGTTCCCTGTAGCCAGAAACCAATTCTTTTCCCTCCCCACAGTCTCTTAAACAACCCTCCTGGGCTGTGTTCTTCACTAGCACCTCTGGGGACAACTCCCCTGGGGTGTCAGGGTACAGACAGTGGTTATCTGATGCAGGCTGGGGAATCTCATCATTCCCTTCCAGCCTGGCCTCTAAGGCTCCCTTCCCACCGTCCATCACACAATCATCCCGAGCCTCTGGCTCCATTAACAGTTCTGGCCAACACACTTTGCCTAGAACTTCTGAGGGCAGACTTAACTTATCTGGCCCTAGCTGGTGAACAGTTCCCACTTCCTCTGGGATTAAATCTCTTGGGGTATCAGGGGGCAGACATGGATTATCTGACCCCACCCAGGGAACATTCCACTGGGTCTCTGGCTCTTGAGGCTGGTGACTAGGCCCTGACACAGTTACTGCATGTTCTAGGGGCAAACATTCTCCATCCCCAGGAGTTGGCAAAGGAACAGTGTTTACCCCTTCCCACTCCTCACTTTGTTTACAGTCTAGAAATGCCTCTCCCCAGTTCCAGTGAGCATACTCACTCTGGTACATACCGTCTGAGTTGTAAGAATACTTCTTGGGTATCGCATCCCACAATTCCACATACTCAGCCTCCAGTTGCAGCTCTTGCTTAATCAGGGGTTCCAGCAAAGGAGCCTCCGGGAACCATGCTTCCAGTCCCAGACCCCGGCAGCGTTCAACAAACAAGTTATTATGCCTCCTTGCAGTTCCCATGCCACATTCCGGATCACCATTCAGAATCTCACCGACCCCATATTCTAGATCCAAACGAAAATAGAGATCCTCTCTCCGGCCACCCAAGGACTCTATCCTGGCAAGGTACTGGTTCTCCAAGTCCATCTCTTTCTCTACCAGTTCCTCCAACCAGCTTGCCAGCTCATGGCCATGCCATAATTGCATGAATGCCATCCATTGATTTAGCAGGAGTAGTCTGTAGTCCTCTGCTTCCATCTGCTCCATTTTCTGGTCCTTCTCAGAGTACCCCACCACTGTGCCACCAATTATCACGACCCACTCTCTAGCTGGGGTCTGCTGACTTGATTTGGGTTACTCTGGACCTTGGAGCCTTTTTGATTACAGGAACATTAGGTCTCAGCCCTTGGGTTAGACTGAGCAATATTGACAGTAAGTCTGATGAATCTTACTGCAAGCATATGTCCCCGGGTAAATAATACATCTACACACCACGTCTTGATGAAAATTATGAACAACTTCTTTATTTTTACACAAGTATTTACACAACTCACAAAACCAGTACAGGGAGTGGCTACCCCTTTGTCCAACCCTTATCTTCCTCTTGGCCAATGCAGTAATCTCCAGAGTAACTTTATTACCTCTAGCCAATGGACTAGAGGTAAGCTCTGGGAACTTCCAGACCCCTCCCCTGGGCCGCCCACTAGGTGTGGCTACCTAATTCAGTTGCTGCCTGGCTCTCAAGGGAGAAACATCTACCTGTCCTCTGGAATTTGCCCTGATTATCTGAGTGAGAATCCCTGTAGACTCCCTGGGGTTATGGTGCCTCAATGTCTGGCAAATCTCTTTGTTCTGGCCTTGCTATCACTTCAAGTGTTTACTCTAAAGACCATATGGCCAACTCCTGACTGAGAGTTTATACAATGGGGGAGGGTTGACTAATTAAAACATAACTATCACTCCCCAATACAATATACAATATAACACTAACATATTATCCCCCATAACACAATATACAGATGGTGGCGATTGGTATATAACAGTCCAGTCCCAATATAGGCCACTGCTGCCAGTCTCAAGATGGCCCCAGCATAGTTCACGCCAAATCCAATATGGCCCCTGGGTGATTCATGACAGGTCCTTATTAGTAGATGGAGGTACTCTTCCTATGACCTCTTTTGGGTAGACACACAAGTTTATTCTATATACAGCCCTATTAAATTCCCTCAGCCTGTAAAACCATAGCCCGTAAGATTGTCAAGCCTGTAACTGTTATGTTCCAATCACGCTATTAAATTACAATGAATTCACTGGCGTACAAGCCCGTAACCCACAAATGGAGCTAAAAAGTCAATGTGTACTAGAGAGGACCCGTTAGGGGGTTAAAGTCCTATGCGTAGCACTTTAAATGTAAATACACACACAACTGTACTTATTATTAAAGGGAAAGTGATGTTAGGTATTAAAATTAATAGCACAACATTCTCAAGCTCGCAAATCTGCAATTTTAAATATTTTTTTCAATGTTTAATTTCCGTGTTATATCAATCCCAGTAATCAATGTGTTAATACATATTATAGAATTTGCATGGACTAGCATATCCGATCAAAACTCATAATTGAAACCCGTAAGGCTTTGAAATCTAACCTCCATTATTCAGTGACGTAATCATGACATGCTCATTTGCCATTGGCTCTTTCTAAACTCGTAACTACGGGTTTGAATAATTGATCATGTACTGGGCCGACCATACAACATGCGAAAAATGGTTTACCGGCTTGCGTCTCTGGGCCAGAAATCGCAGCATGGTGGAATTTAATAGCTCTGTAATGTAGCCGTATTTCAAGTTTTCAGCCTTAGCGTGCTTGTCGATTTCCAACGGTAAAATAGCAGGGTGACATCTGCAAAATCATTCTGATTGGCTGAAATATATGATGGACACATAATTCAGCCAATCAGAATGCTCAAAATTAGTATTTAAACCGCAACAAAAGTAAAAGCCATTTGCAGTTGGGGAGTTCTTCATAGGAGGAGCTCCATTAGTGTAATTTGTTTTTCCAGAGAGGATGTGGATTTCTGCAAAAAACAAACATAGATAGCCTGATTCGTTCAGGGCAGAAGAAAGAGGACCAGGGTTTGTTGATCATAGCTAGAGGATTATTAACATAGGTAAGTATTAATACTTTTATTTTACAGTACTGCAAATGGGGGAATCCTGGGATCCCCAGGCTCATAGGGGGGAGGGCTTTTAGGGGGGATGTGTGCTATTAGGTTCACTATTAACCCCTTAATTGTTTCAGATATAAGGAATCAATTCTTATGGTGTCTTCAGCATCAGATATGATGCTTGATGGCTTTATTCATTTTCAATGGGGCAATTTGGTCAGTGCGCATAACTCTTTGTTGGCAAAGAGGGCTTACCCATTATAAGTACCTTTTGTATATCCAAGTTGATCGCTTGAAGGGAAATTTGGATGTGACAGGGCACCATAATATTGTAAAAATGGTTGTTCTATGCAGTTTTGTAGTGCACTCTTGCAAATATGTAAAAAATCCTGATATTGATTCACACCTTACTAAGTTGTATTCCCCAGTTTGTTTCCCCAGTAGCTTAGTAAAAGAAAATATTAAGATAAAGCCCCATGTTTATAGTAAATTGAAATGTTCTGTAAAAAGGTTACATTCAAACAGAGCCCAAAGGCACAGTCAAGGGGGGGGGGGGGGGGGGAGTGTAAAGTCCAATACGTAGCACTTCATAGCCAAATAAAAATACACTACTGTACATTTATTAACAGGGAAAGTGATGTTAGGTCTTAGAATTAATCACACAACATTCTCAAGCCCACAAATCGGCCCCCAAAAATACTTTATTTCATATTTTGTGTGATATCGATCCCTGCAGTCAATGTGTTAAGACATATACTGTAACTGGATTGTAATAGAATATCATATTTACTGCTTTATTAATATTGCATTATAACTGGCCTGTGGGAGCAATCGCAAACTGTACTTGAAGCATGTAGTACTTGAAAATCTACCCTCCCCTTTTTCAGTGATGTAACGCTAAAGATCGCTTTTTCCATTGGCTCCATCTGAACCCATAACTCTGTAGTTGCTTAATTGTTTGCATTCGAGAACACAATCCTTTCGACGGCAAACTGGTTTATTAAATAGCCCCTATCGCTCGTAGCTTGCAGCCCTTTCTAATTTAATAGCAACGTAAGTAGGGCAAATTTCGCCCTCAAACCGTTACGTGCTTCACGTTGGAGTTACGAGGCTGGAATTTAATATGGCTATTAATAAGGCCCAGATCTGTCCATACACTGGTCTATCACTGTGTTCACATCACCACTCAATATAATTTTAGTTAATGGCCAGTTTTGCAATTTTTCTTGAAGGGCTGTAAATAAATTAACATTGATAGTCCAAATAATTACTTTACGGAAAACAAAATTCACTGTGCATTATAAATTATAATTGTTTTTTTAAACTGATCAATAAGCTATAGGTTAAATAACTACAAATGTAGGTTAAATGATCACTCTAGTTATATTTTAATATGTACTCTTTTAAAGGACTTCACTTGAAAACATGTTTTAGTGCTCCCAGCAGCACTAATGGGAAGCTTGTTAGTTGACAACAACATAGCCACCTCAGAAAGTAATATGCAGCAGCAGAAAAGTAAAGAAAGTAAAGAATAATTGTATATAAAAGTTTCAAAATGTAAAGGCTGTGTTTATTTTTTTGGCTTTCTTATAAGACACTATCATATGTAGTTAAACAAAACACCATATAGAAAATAAATTGACTACAGTGGTTCTTTAATGTTACTGAAATTATAATATTCTATAGAAACTATTCACACAAATAAAAACAGAAAAATGGTAATTTAACTAAAACACAATAGTTTACGAGGCTAGACAAATGACATAGTCTATGATAATCTTGTCTGTGGACACATATGGCTATGGTTACCATTTCACCAATTGATGGTCACTGAGGAATTCAGTTGAGAAGAGATTATGTAGTTCCTCTTTAGGATTTTATTTTTTTACTGATAAACCTAATTTTTTAAAATTTATTTTGCAAAATTAACATCCATAAAGGCAGTTTGTTCATCTGCATGTAGTACTCTCAAATAATGTAAGAAAAGCAGATGAAGACATGTTGTAATTGTTATGCACGTTAATGGTTACTTTTCTATTATGTGAAGGGATGAATGGTGAGATTTATATTTATCTAATTAACTTTATTGTGGTGTAATGACCACATGTATTATTATTATAAAGTATTATCTTTAAGCCAACAGATGATCACATTTTACACAGCCTCCTGTCCTCTTTGGCATTATTTGCACCACACCAATGGTATTAATACATAGTCTCCTACATTTATGACTGTGCTCTGTGGATATAATATTCTTAGTATACCATAATCCATGTGTCAGTGTGTTTATAATGGTTACTGATTTTGTGACATTAGCCAAAAGAAAATCAGAGGCACTCAATCTGAGAACAAACAACACCTAAGTAGGATTGTTCTATAGGCCTGATCACCTACTCCTTGAACAGCACTCCTTTAGCTCACTTGTGCCCTTCACAGGGAGAAATATCCTGTAGTATATCAGTCTGTTCTCACTGAAAAAAAGTGATCTAACCCAAAAATACCAGGAATTCTACCCTGACCAGGATAAACAGCAAATGTTTGTTTCAGACTCTCTTGGGCCCTTCAGTGAAGTGTAGTTAAATGTATACAAATAATCCTTGGGGATAAATCTGCCTAAGGGTGACAGAAGTGGACTCTTTGTTCACTGTTTTTTAGGCACTACCCAACATTCTTTTTGAGGGATCCAAGTTTCCTGGGGCTCCTACTGCTTCTCCACAGCATTTTTCCATATATCCCCATGTCTCTGTGCCTTTAAACCTTGCCCCTTACCTACTCCTCTAAAATAATCCTTCACATGGCCTGTGCTAAATAGCAATTTACCTGTTGAAGTTCACCTCCAGCATCAATTCATGAATCAAGGCAACTCAGTAGATGTAGTCTATTTGGATTTTGCAAAGGCTTTTGATACAGTGCCACATGGGAGACTATTGAGCAAACTAAGGGATACAGGAATTGCAGTAAATATCTGCTCATGGATTGAGAGCTGGCTAAAAGACAGGAAGTAAAGGGTTGTTGTAAATGGAACATACTCCGATTGGACTAATGTGGTAAGTGAGGTTCCTCAGGGATCAATATTAGGTCCTCTCCTTTTTAACATATTTATTAATGACGTAGAAGTAGAACTCGAAAGTAGTGTCTCCATTTTTGCTGATGACACTAAGTTGTGCAAGGTAATTAAAACAGATAATGATTTACTTTCCCTTTAAAAGGATTTGCATAAATTTGAAAAATGGGTGATTAAATGGCAGATGACATTTAATACAAATAAATATCAAGTTAAGCATCTGGGAAGAAAAAAGAGCCAATTTATAATCTTAATGGAACAAATCTATGGATATCAGATATTGAAAGGGATTTGGAAGTGCTTGTGGACAACCACCTAGGTAACAGTGCTCAATGCCAAGCAGCATCTGCAAAGGCAAGTCAAATATTAGCATGTATTAAGAAGGGTATAGAAGCAATGGAAGCAAATATAATCCTGCCACTATACAAATCCCTAGTGCGTCCTCATTTGGAATATGGAGTACAATTTTGGGCACCACTTCATAAAAAGGACATTTTAGAGCTGGAAAAGGTACAGAGGAGGGCAACAATTATTAGGGGAATGGAGGGGCTAAGTTATGAAGAAAGACTAACCAAATTAAGCTTATTTTCTCTAGAAAAAAGGCATCTAAGAGGAGATATGATTACATTATATAAATATATCCAGGGTCAGTACAAAGAATTGTCAAGAGAGCTTTTTGTGCTAAGAGGTTTTCAACTGACAAGAGGACATCCCTTGAGGTTAGAAGTAAAAAGATTCCACCTTAAAGAAAGAAAAGGGTTCTTCACAGTAAGGGTGGTTAATCTGTGGAATTCTCTACCACAGGAGATGGTGACAGCGGATTGGATAGATAACTTTAAAAGGGCACTGGATTTATTTCTAATTAAGAAGGGAATTCAGGGTTATCCTGGATAATTAGAGAGAGTGTATTGATCCAGGGAGAAATCCGATCGCCAGTATCTGGTCAGGAAAGATATTTTTTTTCGCTTTGAGATGATTGGCTGTTTCACTTGTTTTTTTTCTGTTTGCCTTCCTCTGGATTAATTAATAATTAAAAAATAAATAAAAAAATAGTTGATTAATCATGAATTAAAAATTAACAACTAATTAATTAATAACTAATCCTCATATTGCAGATCAGAGGAGATCTTAAAAGGTTGAACTTGATGGACTGAAAGTCTTTTTTCAGCCTTAATTACAATGTAACTATGTAACTATTACTATTATTACACAATGTACAGGATTATTTTAGAGGAGCAGGTAAGGTGCAGGGTTTGTAAGCATGGGCGTAGTGGGGGTGTGGTTTGCTTCCTCAATTCTAATTACATCAGTACAAGTGTGGATGAAAGATGAGCAGCTACCCTCAAGATCCCGAGTCCTCTTTGCAGATTAAATCATCTTTATGAAATGGAGAGAGAAATGGAGAGAAAAGAAAGTAATACTTTACAGTATTTACAGAAAGAGTAATAGATAACTGGAATTGTCTTTCAGTGGAAATGGTAGAGTCAAACACAGTTAAGGGCATATGTAAGTGAGCTGGATTATGAATGCATTTGATAGAGGAGAATTATAAGTGTATGATAACATTTTTTTTGCATGAAAATATCCCAAAATAAAAATGAATTAACTTACCTTGGAGTTAGCAAAATGTCCTATGTTTTTAGGAATTTGCATGTGATTTTGTACACCCCTAGAAAATCCCACCTGAATTAGCATAACATTCAAATTCAGAATTAGGCTAATATGTTTTATCATTCTTCACCTCAGTGGCTTCTGGCATGTGCTCAGTACACAAACTGCCACAGTTACTTCCTGTGCTCTGTACCAGAAAGGTCAAAATATATACCCTGCTGTATTTCCTGTGTGTACCAAGCTTATGTAAGTTTCCTGTGGGTTTGAACAGCTGGATTTGACTTTTGTGCAAATAACTTTGTAAGTAAACTGAATTTTTCTATATAACACATGTTTTCATACACTACTAATTCTCCTCTATCAGATACATTCATAATTCAGCTCACTTACATATGACTTTAAGGAAGTGAAACATGCCTGGCATAAGAGGTTAATAAGCCAGAATGGGCAAGCTAGATGGGCCTTTTTAGTTATCTGTCATCAAATGTTTCAATGTTTAAATGAGACATGGGAGAGAGAGAGAGGGGAGATGCTAGAGTGAAGAATACAGTAGCAAAATTAAAGCAAGGGATGCTACAATAAAGTTTATGCTGCTAGACATGCCCCAATATTCCCCTTGTTATTGTATACATAAAACTATAAATAAACAACATGGCCCTCATTCAATTGCAGTTTGGCCAATTGAATAGGCCTATAAATAAGCATAACATATTTTTTTTAAAGAAGTTTTTAGTTAGTAAGCATCTATCCAAAAGCAAGGGTTTCACAAACGAAAAACTTCTTTAAAAAAAATATGCTCTGTGCTTATTTAGACCCCTATTCAATTGGCCAAATTGCAATTGAATGAGGCCCCATGTATGCAAAGTAGTCACAAACCTGAATCAGAGGAAAACACAGAAATGTATTTATGCTGTAGTCATGAATGGCTTGGAATCTACTGGCATGTTTTGCTAATGTATTATTCCATTATCATATCACTGTATAACACAGGATTCCTCCCACATCACTATCATATCACAGCATAACACAGACTTCACCCACCTCACTATCATATCACCTCATAACACAGGCTTTGTCCCATATCACTGCATAAAATAGGCTTCGGACCTCTTCACTATCATATCACGGCATCACATAGCCTCCCCCCTACCTCACGGTCATATCACTGCATCACACAGGCTTTCTTCACCTTCACTATCATATCACTGCATAACTTTCCTCTCACTGCATAACACAGGCTTCCTCCCTCCTCACAATTATATCACAGCATCACACAGGCTTATTCCCTCTACACCATCATATCACAGCATCACACAAGCTTCTCCCCTCCCCAGTATCATATCTCTACATAGTAGAGGCTTCCTCCCTCTTCAAAATCATATCACAGCATAACACAGTTTTCTTCCCTCCTTAATTTCATATCACTGTATCACACAGGCTTCCCCCACCTCACTATCATGTCACTGCATAACTATCATCACTGCATCACACATGCCCCTCCCTTCTCACTTTCCTTCAAGTGTTATCATTCCATGGTACTTTCCCAGGGGAATAGTGTGTGTGTTGGCAGGTAGAATATGGGTGATGAGGGAAAATAAGGGAAGAGAAATAGGTGAAAAGCAAAAAGAAGAAGGCTGAGAGGTGGGTAAAAAAGTTAGATGGGGAAAAGTGAATAACAGAACAGACAAACGGACTAAAGAACAAGGAGTAGAAGTGAGTTAGAAAAATATTAATCAACTGCAAGAGTAAATAAATATAAAAGTCACGTGTTTTTACAATGTCCTTAAGCACAAGGCCAAGTTGTCCCTCCAGTGGTTACAGCAGAAAAAGGTAAAAGTTGCGGGGTAGCCATCACAGTCTCCTGACCTTAATATCATTGAGCCACTCTGGGGAGATCTCAAACGTGCGTTTCATCAAAAAGACCAAAGACTTTGCATGACCTGAGGCATTTTGCCAAGACGAATGGGCAGCTTTACCACCTGCAAAAATTAGGGGCCTCATAGACAACTAATACTAAAGACTGCATGCTGTCATTGATGCTAAGGGGAGCAATACACAGTATTAAGAACTAAAGGTATGTAAACTTTTGATAAGGGCCATTTGGGTGATTTCTATTATCATTATGAGTTAAAAAAGAGCCAAACAACCATGTGATAATAAATGGCTTCATATGATCACTATCCTTCAATAAAGACATTCTTTTTGCATGATCAGTCATATTTTCAAAATAAATGCCAACATTTCACAATTTCGGCCAGGGTATGCAAATGTTTGAGCACAACTGTATTTTCTGTTTCAGTGTTATGCTAAGATCTTTAAAGCTCTAGATTTTTATCATTGTAGATGTTTTTTGTAGTCTATATTTAACCTTTGCATTTTTATTAAATGTTATTCTTGTTTACAATCCCTCCCTGCCAGATCGCAAGATGTTTCTCTGATGGACCAGTTATTATGCGTATTAAGTACTCCCTCAACATCAGTGCCAGATGTTGGAACAAGCAGATCCACAAGATTATTGTTAATCACAAATAAGGCCCTTTATCCTAGCATTTCGTAAAAGCCAACTGAAATTCTTCTACTTTATCATTGTCTCTGTTCAGTTTTACCTTCCTCACTGAGTCACTCCATAGCCCACTATCCGTAGAACTTACACAAGAAATGCATGTTATTCAGTGTGTTTGATGAAGTCAGACTCTTCAGGGAGATTACATTAAGGTTAATGAGAATAAGGCCCCCATTCAATTCCAAGCCTGTAAATACCTTCATACAGGCCGTATGTCTGCGGGTTAGAAATGTGTTACAATTCCGGCTATATTCAATTGACTCAAGCCCACAATTACAGGGCTAATGTCTAAAACCATAAACCATGAACCAGAATGTAGCAATTCAGGCCATGATCATGATCAATTAAGGAAGCCCGTAAGTTACAATTTAGACAGGTAGAATAGTAAATGAATAAAAATGTATGAAGAAACTGGTCTAGTCCATGTGGGTGGCCTGATATGTATTAACTCCTTGATTCCCAGGATTGATATAACACTGAGATTTAAACATATTACTTCCCCAGTATTTTAAAGTACAGCAGTGTGTTTAACTAACTTGCGAGTCCTATCTAGGGGCCTCATTCAATTGTGATTTGACCAATTGAATAGGGCTCTATATAAGCACAGAGTATATTTTTTTACAGAAGTTTTTAATTAGTGAACTTCTATCCAAAATCAAGGTCTTCACTAACTAAAAACTTCTGTAAAAAAATATGCTGTTTGCTTATATAGAGCCCTATTCAATTGGCCAAATCACAATTGAATGAGGCCCTAGGACTCATAGAATTTTTTGATACATTTGCCAATTACGTGTTTGAAGGAATTGCGGGCTTGCTGAATTGTTGCAATTGAATATGGATTAGCACTGGTAACATTTACGGGCTTGAGACATCAAAAGAGTAGATAGAATGGAGTTACATTTTTTAAAACCGCATTGATTTTGAGCCTGTTACTCGGAAATGGATTGCGAGTAGCAAAATATAGCCAATTGAATATCAGTAACTTTTATGGGCTACATTTAGGACTCCAGTAATTACAATTTGGCAAATTGAATGGGGGCCTAAGTCTCCTGAGTATATACAATTTGTGTATTATTATTATGATTATTATTATTATTAATATTATTACCTTTTTTTTAATGCGCCATCATATTCCGTAGCATGATGCAGGGGTTAAGGAAAAAAATAAAAATAACAATATTAAACACATGGCAAAAAGTAGAGGACTCTGTCTTTGAGTTTAAACTTTTACATACATGGTGCTTTTTTCAAAGTACCTTACAAGATTGATTAATGAAACAAAGGGAAAAGTAACTAGAAGGCATTTTTTGTGTTTTGTTGCCTCTCAACCTGGAATTAACATGGATTGTTTGAGGATTTGCATCATTTAATTTACAGAACACACCCAAAATTTTGAAGATGTTTTTTTTATTTTTCCGCAGCATATAATGTCCAGTTGGACTGTTGCTGGCCTGTTGAGATAGTGATATGAATGTCCCATCTGTGCATCAGAAGTAGGCTGCGTGCATGAGGGCAAACCGTTGGTTTATCTTTGTAAAGCGCTACTGTAGATGCGTAATGTTGTGATTTGCAAGTTCAGAGTGTAAAGTAACGTTGTTTGTGTTTGTGTATATTCTACGCGGTTCGCAAGTATTTGGCGTCCTTTGTAGTAGTGTATTTTGCACCTCATACATTCCTGTGTGAAAGTGGTACGCGGTTGGTGGTGTGTTGCGCGGTCCAGGGTCGTGTAGCCTCGTTTTCATTTTGTGGCCAACATTTTTTTCTCGCTTAGCCGATTTTTGAGAGCCAAAGTTGTACACACCATGCAAAGCATGACGACGTCTCGTAGTGTAACAATTATAATATGTGATTGCTGCACGGCTTAGGTTTGCAAAACAACACCTGAATAAACCATACACTTCAGTGCCCAGCGAACAGATGGGACCATAATGCGTGACAACATTTTTGGCGAACACCAAGCACTGTCTATCACTGAAAGAACCCTCAAGCACAATGATACAGAAATGATAATCTAGATTTGCTTTGGAGCTGCAAGACCTGAATGCCACAGAATCATTGAATTCTTGAATATACCAGTACATTCTAGAGGAAAATATGTGACCATGAATATACCACCTAACTGGAGAAGCCATTTTAACTGTAGCTGACCGTTGCTCTCCATGCAAAATAGAACTGCTAAAAAATCTGAAGACTAACTGGAGAAGCAATTTTAACTGTGCCTGGCCTTTGCTCTCCTGGGAAAACAGAACCACTGAAAAAAGCTGAACACCAACCAGAGAATTAATTATTTACAGGCTATGGAGTATGCCGTCATTAGGATTCTAGAATGGCCAAATCCAGATCTTAAAGTACCACTTTGGTATTTTGAATAACTAAACTTGATAATATATCATATATTTTTCAGTCTTAAGTGCAACTATTCTTTACTGCAGGCTTCCATTTTATTTACTGAGCCTGATTCTGGCAAGTTTGGTCTCAACAGGGTGTATCCTTGTAAACTAATTAACTTTTCATTAGGGCTAATGAGAGCACTGGCCGTAGTTACTGGCACAATCCTCTTCTGCAGATAGAGCTTCCTCTCTGCATTCAAAGTATAAACTAAAATGTTATATTCCCCATCAGCATAATTGCATCAAAAATAATAGATTAAAGGCCATAATATATTTTTATTTTTTTCCATAGTCTTAAAATATGTTCTCAATGTTCTCTCAGTTTTCAAGTGAAGTTCTTGAAAATAGTATATTTTCAATTTGTGACTACAATAGTAATTTAATTACACTGAAAAGCTGCTCAAGACCTAAACAGAACTATGTATAAACAAACACACTCAAACACCAGCAAACTGAAGCAGTTTTGCCAGGAAAATGGGCCTGAGTTCCTCCAAGGCCATATAAGAAATTAAAAACAATCTTACAGGAATCATGTTATTGCTACTAAAATAGAATCCATACTGAGTTACAGCATGCACTTATTTTTTTTAGTCAATACTACTGAATTATGGCTGGGTGTTTGGGGTGTGTAATAGATTATCACTAAAATGTCTGTTAATCATAATATGAGGTCATATTTTTGATATTTTTAGAAGTTTGGTCAGGACTAGATGAAGGTCAGATATGTCTTAATATATAAACAAAGCAATCATCATAGAGGATGCCTGTTTTTAAATCATGTTTATTATTCCCTCCCCTTTCCCCTGTCCACTACAACCAGAGGGACCTTAAAGGCCACTTCTTTCTCCTTTCCCAGTTGTGTTAGGCTGGGCATAATAGTAAAAATAAATATTATATGGGGGCTGAGGGAATGTGAGTGAAAGGAATAAAGATATTTATGTTAAACATAAATCTTGTTCTTTACTTAACTAGTCCACTCTAGTCCCTAATAGTCCATATGGACTAGTGTGGGCAATACCACCTGTGACAGATTTGTACAAGGGTTTTTTTTGAGCCATGGCCTATGCAAAGTTCTGTTCCCTCAGAAGGACTGCAGTAATTAACTGTTCTGCTCAGCTGAATAGCTGCACCTGAGCAGATCTGATTTAAGACTGATTCTGCAGCATGGATGGGACTGCTTATGGACTGAGTGTATACAGTTTATATGAGCTAGAGAAAGACACACACAAGCTTATAATCGCTTGGAGCATGGAGACATGGAAATCTGAAGAAATATACAGGCCAGGGATTTTTCAACCTATTGGACTATTTGTTTTGCTCCATCCAGGTTTAGCTGGATGAGAACTGGCTAGTGATGAAACTGTTTATCAGTCAATGGAGTGCTTCAGTGGAAGCTAGGCCTATCATTTTTTTTGATTTATTTTGATTTGGTATGTTTGTATCATTGGTTACATTTTTAGTAAAATATAAAAAGTATTACAACCTATTGTATTGTTTTGCTCCATCAAAGTTTTGGAAACATGGGCACGAATGCAGAGGAGACTGGTAACTTGCCCCCCCCCCCCCCTAAACTATGCCCTACCTACCCCCCTAGCCCTTAATAGCCAAATGGACAAAAGGCGGGCCCATAAAACCACACCCACTCCTAAGGCCATATTGGGGGCACATAATGAACTCCAGTGCTCATCATCCCCATCTGCTTCATTAGGATGTCATAAGAACTGGTACCCATATAAATGTGTGACAGTGATTTTATTTTTATTTGGTATGGATGAGTTTCATTGTAAAGAGTTGTGTGTGTTTTTGCTAGGGTTAGTATGTAAGCAGTTTGATTTAATGAGTTTAGGGTACCAAATGTGTTTTTTTGGTGTGTTTTGATCGGTTACTCTATTTTGGTGATCTGCTGGGAAATGTGTTAGCATTTGTTTGTCTGCTTGCCTAAAAATACATTTTGGGCTGGATTATTAATTTAAATGTAAGTTATTTTTTTACCCGCTAAGTTTCAGGACTTTACAAGGTTTTTATCAAGCCGGTGAATAAACCCTTAGATAGCTGCATTTAGCCTAAGTGAAAGGGATATCCTAAAAAGTCTCTATTCCATTATATTGTCAAGTGGCTATCTACAGAGGCAGTCTTTCCACTGAGTGGAATAGAAATGTTATCTGAATGCACGGTTTCTCCCATTTCTCCATGGTGTCTATTCCTGTTAGGGAAAAAGAACATGTCTACAGAGGTTAAACCAAAATATAAGTAAGTATAAACAAAATAGTATAAAAATATAAATATAAAAACTTCATTGGTCCTTTAATAAACAACCTCATTGTATATCAGATAAAACTTTGATTAGATTGGTCACAATTATTTAACCAATGTTAAAATATATTCAAACTAAATGTCATTAGTAAGTTATTAACAACATTTATCTTTACACAATAGAATAAAACTTTACCAAATCTGAAATAACCTTTTCCAACCACACAGCAAGTGTTGTTTTACAGGTTTGTGGAATAGTGAAAACTGAACTCTGTAGACTTATGTTTTGTTAGAGTACATACAGTTTTGCTCATTACTATTGGATTCTCATATACTTTGCTTTTTTATTTTTGAGTAAATACATCTTGGCACTCTTTACCCAACATCTGGCCCATATCAGTCTAAAGCTGTTGTAAATATTTCTATCAATTGAAAAATGATTTTTGCTAATGTCCAGCAATATAAATACATACCGTATATACCCGAGTATAAGCCGACCCGAGTATAAGCCGAGGCACCCATTTTACCACAAAATACTGGGTAAAATGAGTGACTCGAGTTTAAGCCGAGGGTGGGAAATGTGCTGCCCCCTGTGTCCCTCTTGTGCCCTCTGTGACCCCCTCTCTCTGTGTCTCTTCTCCCCTCTCCCTTCCCTGTGTCTCTTCTCCCCTCTCCCTTCCCTTTGTCTCTTCCCCCCTCCCTTATCACACTCCTAAACCTCCCTCCTCATCCTCAAACTCCCTCCTCATCCTCAACCTCCCTCCTCAACCTACCTCCTCATCCTCCCTCCTCATCCTCAACCTCCCTACTCATCCTCAGCCCCCCATCCTCAATCCCCCTCCTCAACCCCCACATCCTCAATCCCCCTCCTCAACCCCCCCATCCTCATCCTCTCTCCTCAACCCCCCATCGTCAACCCCCCATCCTCAATCCCTCCTCCTCATCCTCAACCTCCATCCTCAACCCCTTCCTCAACCTCCCTCCTCAACCCCCCCATCCTCAACCCCCTCCTCAACCGCCCCATCCTCATCCTTAACCCCCTCCTCAGCCTCAACCCCCTCCTCAGCCTCAACCCTCCTCAACCTCAACCCTCCTCAACCTCAACCCCTCCTCAACCTCAACCCCTCCTTAACCCCAACCCCCCCTCCTCAACTTACACTCCTCAACCTCCCTCCTCAACCCCCCATCCTCATCCTGTCTCCTCAACTCCCATCCTCAACCCCCCATCCTCAACCTCCCTCCTCAACCTCCCTCAAGGAGCGGAGGCCGGAGCACAAGCAGGTAAGTGAGGGGAGACAGGGGAGGTATTTAGGGGGGTTTAGGTGGAGGAGGGGGGTTGAGGGGGGTTTAGGTTGAGGAGGGGGGAGGGAAAGAGACACGGGGGTAGAGAGACACACGGGGGGTTAGAGACACACGGGGGGGTTAGAGACACACAGGGGGTTTAGAGACACAGGGGGTTTAGAGACACAGGGGGGTTAGAGAGACACGGGGGGTTAGAGAGACACGGGGGGGGTTAGAGAGACACGGGAGGGAGAGTGACTCGAGTATAAGCTGAGGGGCCCTTTTTTGCCTTAAAAAAAGGGCTGAAAAACTCGTACTTATACTCGAGTATATACAGTAATCTAATTTTAGAATGCCAATGGCATACGTTCTGTGCAAGATGAACAATTCTTGATTTCCTCTGAATAACATTAAAAACATAAAAAACACACAGATAAATGCTTATAGAATGCTATCTTAAAAACTAGATAACATATTATCTAATACAATTGAAGGATCACTATACTTTCATATTTGCAATATACTCTTGCAAAAATTGCACTTGAGAATTAGCAAATATATATAGTATGGTAAGCAATTATCTTACAGTGGGAGTCACATTTCTGTCTCTACTTCTACAAGTAGAAGAACATCTTGAACACAGAGGCAGCTTTCGGCTGCTCAATTTGACAGCCAATGCCTTATTTCAATGGATCCCAAATCTGTCCCGAGGGACCACTAGAACACCAGGATTTGTGGATTTCCATGCTTAAATGCTGGTATGCTTATTAGTGGATCAGTCATTCTGTTTAAACCATCTGTGTTTAGATGAGGATATCCACGAGAGGACAGCGTTGGGGACCGTTAATCGAACAGAAATTCTATTCATTTACATACAAGTCAATGGCTGCCAATATTTTAATATTAAATGAATATAATACATAAAAACGTAAAGCTTTTTTATTTTTAATGACTAAAGATTCTGACTGTCTATTTGTTCAAAATGAAATACTGTAAATATGGTCCTACAAAGACCCTTTAAGCAGTTGGTTATATGATTTTTACTTAAAAGGAAGAAGTAGATTCCATTACATATGTTACAGAAATTATTTTATAGTGAGTGTATTGTAAGAAAGCACAAGATAATTAGTCAATAACCTCTTTTTTTCCTTAGAGAGTATTTTTCTGAATGTTTGTTGACTAATTTTATTTTTACATACCGTATTTATCGGCGTATAACACACATCGGCGTATAACAAGCACCTCATTTTAAGAAGGAAATTTCAGGAAAAAAAACGTACATTTCAAATAAAGAACTTTGGAGCAAAATAAGGGTAGCTCAGAACTTTTTTTTATTAATATTATTAACACTTATAAGGTAAATAATGTAAAATGACAGTAAAAGCAACTGTTTTAACAAAGAAACTTGGATATTATATGTTTTTACAAAAGTTTACTCAGAAATCGCTGCTCCTCCTCAACCCCCCATCATCAAGCCCCTCCTTAACCTCAACCTCAACCCCCTCCTCAACCTCCCTCCTCATCCTCCCTCATCCTCAACCCCCACATCCTCAATGACGTGACGGCACCCGGTATATGCTAATGGCATGGCACGCATGTGATGTCACGCCATTAGCATATACCGGGTGCCGGCACCCGGTATATGCTAATGGCGTGGCGCGCATGTGACGTCACATGGGCGCCGGGTCAAGAAGGAGCGGAGGCCGGAGCAGAAGAAGGTAAGTGAGGGGAAAGGGAGAGGGGGAGGTATTTAGGGGGTTTAGGTTTAGGAGGGGGGTTTAGGTTGAGGAGGGGGGTTTAGAATGAGGGGGAGGTTGAGGATGAGGAGGGGGGAGGGAAAGAGACACGGGGGGGTTAGAGAGACACGGGTCCTTAACATTATATCGGCGTATAACACGCACACATCATTTGCCCCCTATTTTCAGAGAGAAAAAGTATGTGTTATACACCGATAAATACGGTAGTTTGATTTCTTTATTACATTTCTATTTCACTTTTGGAAATAAAAAATATAAACTGGTCAGTTATCTCAACATTGGCAACTAGGCAAATGGCATTTGATGCTGAACCTAATATGCAACATGTATACAGCCTTATTAAATTGTGATTCGGCTAATTGAAAATGTCTCTATTTAAGCACATAGCATATTTTTTTACAGAAGTTTTTAGTTAGCGATCTTCTGTCCAAAAGCAAGGTCTTCACTAACTAAAAACTTCTGTAAAAAAAATATATAGAATGGAGAAAATGTGCAATTACAACTGATACTAAAAAATAAAAAAAAAATGGATAATTCTAATAGTTGAGAAAAGGCTGACAAACAAAGCAAATCCAAAAGATCATAAAATGTATCCTTGAAAAAACAGTAGAAGCCTTCCAAACATGTCAGTAGAACTGAATGATCTGTAATCCTGCAGTGTTACATGTATTCTCAGTTGACAGGTTGCAGATCTTCTACTGTTTTCAGAAGAAGAGAACAAAAAACAAAAAGGTGGAATATTATGTAAGAATAAATATTATGTGAAAATAAAAACTATATTATGGTATATGAATCCAAAGGATGCGCAAAAATGAAATGTTTTAAAGAAAAATTATGGCAGAAAGTATAAATAAAGACTCCCAATTGATAAAATATCATCACTTCTGATTTTAAATAAATGGGGGGAGTCTTTCAGGTATCTTGGACATTGTTATTGCGGAGATTTGTGTGTCAGTGGACCAGTTTTCAAATGTTCACAGTGTTTTAAAGGAAGTCAGTTGAGGTGGCATTTGGGAGGAATAAGGATGGCTTGTCAATTCTGTGCAATTGTACTGTACCAGTTCATGTAAATAAAAAAGACTGATGGGAGTTTATAATGTGCAATCCAGGCTATGTTCTTCAGAGGAAAATGAAATAAGATGTTTTAGTGGTGTCAACTGATGTTTCAGTGTCACACAACAATCTAGAACAACTCCGTGATTATGCTGTCACTGTTTGACCCATATAAGCTGTTATCATTTACATGGGTTCTACTATCAGTAACTCTTTAATTTCATCTTTGTTAATATCCCCACATAAGTAACACATTCATAAAAAATAGATTTTAAATAATCTTTGTTGTTTTCTCAAAGAAAGTGTTTAACTTTTCTATTTACCTTGTTTTAGAGATTTTGACTGATCTTTTATATCTCTCTTAAGAAGAATTTCTCCTTTTCTCGTTTTTTGGAACTAGAACTATAAATTGGTCAAATATTCCCAACATTGGTAAATAGGCAAACTTGACATTTGTTGGTTAAATTAGTATGTCCATGTAAACAGTTTGGAATGATGCAGCCATACATTATAATAGAGCAGTAACCATTACAGAAAATACTTCCCCAATATTTGTTTATGCAAACCAATTGCTAATGAGAAATTGCTAGTGGAAAATTGCCTCTCTTCCAAATATCCTTCATCAAACTACATGGGTAACTTATTATATTAATTTATTAATAACATTAATACAAAATACTTTTATCATGACGCTGCATGATGATTCTTTCTTTGTTTGACCCATTCAAGCTACTTTCATATAATTGGGTGCAATCTCAAAGAACGTCTGTAGTTTGGTAAAATCTTTACATACTTGTGAAGTATGTAACAAAATAACAATAGCAACTATGCATGTGTCAAGGGAGATTCCACCTTGGTCTGCAGTTTTGGTGTGACATTTTTCCTATGGAGCCTTACTCAGACATTTAGTTTTGTTAGAGCAGGACAATTTCAACTGAAGTGAATACAGATTGTATATGAAACAATAGTTCCTCCTAGGTTTCTAATTCTTTTACAAACACAATGTCCTTTATCACTCTATCAAATAGAGTACAATAAACTTTAATTATTTATTTTACACTGTGTAAAACATTTTGCACATTAACAAGTCAAGTACTATAAATATGGCCCTTCAGTGGACCTTTATCTTTGTAATTTCATGGTTCAGCCTCATCGTAGTTAAAGTCCATTCTGTCATGTTTCAGGCAAAGGAAAAGACCACTGAAGGGTCATATTTATAGTATGTGTCATCTATAGAGTATTGATATCTATGGCCAATACCTTCTGATGATGTTCCACAAAGATAATATGTATTTTGCAAATAGCAGTGGAGATAAAAATAGGAATTAAAACACTCAATATATAATTGTACAGTGAAGTATATATTTAGTTAAACCAATTAGTGAGAAAAATATGAGCACATTTATAACTCTGTCAACAGTACGTTTTTATTCCATTAAAATTTTAGTATATAATAAATTATTTTCTTTATATAAACTTTCTAAAAATAATTGTAGCCCTTCAAAAACAAAATATATTGGATTCCAGTATTGATTTATATTTCTGTGTTATTTTTTTCTCCAGGATAATATTATGCATATCCCAGGCATTCTTGATTATTTTTGTGTTTCTTCCTATCACTTCTGCATTAAATCTGTTCAATTTGTTTATAATTTTTTCCATAGAATAACACATCCATAATTGTATTCTTCTTGAACTTACCATTAGCTACTGATTATCAGCCTCATTAAGTTGGAGCTACATAGCTTGTAATTGTCATCTTAGGGCTATTTGCATTCTAAGAGGCCTTGTAACATTGCTCACAGCCGACTTTGTGCAGTAACACGCAGGACGCATAATAGCCTATGTGGAGAGCAACGTTGAACTTTGCGCAAGTAAATCTTTTGATCTTTCATGCCCATAACAGCTAATTGTTTAATTCAGCTATTAAAGTGCAATGTAGTCACTCTCAAGCAAGCACGTAACACACAAATGGAGCCCAGAGGCCAATTTGTGCTCTAGAGCACCCCGGCAAGGGGAGGTAAAGTACAATACGTAGCACTTGTAATGTAAATAACATCACTCTACTGTAAATGTATTATAAGGGAAACTGATGTTAGGTCTTAGAACAAATAGCACAACATTCCCAAGCCTGCAAATTGGCCCAGAAAAATACTTTATTTCATGATTATAGTTTGTGTTATATTGATCCCTGCAATCAATGTGTTACGACATATACTGTAACTCGCATGTCATAGAATATCATATTTACTTCTTTATTAATATTGCATTATATCTGGCTTGTGGCTCCGATCGCAAACTGGATTTGGAGCACATAGGACTTAAAAATCTATCCTCCCCTTTTTCAGTGACGTAACGATTACGATCTCTTTTTCCATTGGCTCCATCCGAACACGTAACTACCAGATTGATTAATTGTTTGAGTTCGCACACGCTAGTCCGACGGCCGCCATCTAGTTTACGAGATAGTGTCTCTCGCTCGTAGCTCGAAGCCCTTTCTAATTTAATAGCAACGTAAGTCTGTCAAATTTGAAGCACCCAGCCCTTATGTGCTACATGTTGGACTTACGAGGCTGGAATGTAATATTGCCCTATGATAGTAAAATTTAAATACAAGTAGAAAAAAAATACACAAAACTGTGACATTGATTAAAAATGTATTGTATGCTTGCCTTCATTTAAGAGCTAGTTATTAATGGTCTTGAACTTGATTATTTGTAACATCATTATCACACATACTTTACTAGCAAAGTTAAACAAGGAATAATATACATCTGTCCTTGGTCAATGAAGCAGATGCTGTGAAAATGCATGTTCAGTTTCAGTTTGTTTGGGTAATATAATCATGAACAGCTACTGTACAATGCACAGAGCCCACCATAAGAGCTGATTAACCTTAAGCTGATATCTTCAGTATTTCTTTTTGAAGTCACGAAATGGCAGTGGATCAATCTGATTTCTATTTAGTTCAGTACTGGTAGAAATATTTATTAGCTGTAAAAGCTAGCATATTTTCAGAAACTTGGCAGCTTTAGCTGTTCAAACTTAGATAGATTTTTTTCTTATTCTCTTTCAAAAAATATGATTTAAAAAGCTACATTGCTCATAAAAACATAAATCCAGGAATAGTCATGTTTTTATAAAGAAACATTGCCATCACTCACAAATTGCATCTTTCATCAAAGGCTTTATCAAAAAATCTGACATAACTAAAGGGTATCTGGTCTGTCCAATAACATCCTATGTGTCTATTCAGGACTATTGAGGACTACTATGTTTTATTGAATGTATTTTAGTATGGCAAATGTAAAAGTTTCAAGTTGCAAATAATAGCAGAAGAAATTCCTCACTGCCCTGTAGAGGAAAGTAATATGACTAGCAATAATAAGCTAAATTGTACTTTAGCATAGCTAATAGTTAATCATTAACTTTTCAAAACAGTTAAATAACTTCTTACTGTAAAGGAGAGTAAAATAATGTTATTCATTGATGAGCTACATATTTGGAAATTTGGTAGTTGTATTATACTAAAAGTACAGCTGATAATCAAGCATCAGCAACATGTTTGGGCTGGATCCACAAAAAGTGTTGTTTCTTAACATATATAGGGAGAACATATGAAGCAATTCAAGATTGGGTATACTATTGATTATATTGAGGGTACGTGTTTATATGAATGTCCTTTTGTTTCACTTACTTCAACAATATGTGTTATATTTCATAGTAACATAGTAACAGGTAGTTCAAACAAGACTTTTAGTCCATCAAGTACAACCTTTTTAGATCTCCTTTGATCCTTATATTATGTGAATTGTTTATTGGTCCATAAGGAAGCAAACAAAGAAAACTGCATTAAAACCTTGTCAATTGTCCCATAAAGGGACAATAATTGGATCATTCCCTATATTATTATTATTATTATTATTATTATTACAGTTTTTTGTAAAGCGCCAACATATTCCCTGGTGGTGAACAGGGGTTAAATACAGAGGAAAATAAATACACTATTAAACACTTTGCAAAAAGTAGAGGGCCCTGTCTTTGAGTTTAAAATCTTACATACACTTAATAAGATTGAAAACTTGCATAGGGTGAAGTAATAAAAGGTAGAAATGAGAGCTTAGCAAGTAATTGAAGAGAGAGTAGTGGGTAAATTAGTGATTAAGTTTGTAAGTGTATCAGCTGTGTAACATAGAGGTGATAGTGTTAAACCTGCAATATAAATGAAGACAAATCATAGGTCGGTGGGTGTGGACAGGGCAGGTGGGAGGGCAAGTTATATGAGTTCAGATGTATTCAGATGGTTCAGATGGCAGAGGCCCCCTAACCCCAAAACAATCACCAGCCATTTTAAGTTTATGTCTTAATTTACTATAGTGAATGACAGAACTATGCCTATACAAAAAAACAGAGGAAGGGAAGGAAAATACAAAATAGAGACGCAAATGGGGGTCGGGAGAGGGAAGGGTTGTTTTTCATTGGCCAGTCATTAATTTATAATGGATAAGAATGGACTAACTCATAACTGATAATGTATTAACTCATAATGGATCAATCTGTTTTGAAACACAGAGTTTTTTGTAGCATGTTTGAATAAACATAAAACGAAAAGGTATATATTAACATGAAGGAATGTTCTTGCAGCTAATAATTAGGGTTATATGGTTTATGATAGTAATGAATAGCCAGGATAATTACTATTATAACAAGTCAATATGTGTTCTGTAATTCAGATGTAAGATTAACCTTGTTGAAGTGAATTATATAATAGATTTATAATACTCCTTTGTAGCTATCAATTACATCCTAACAGTAACCTATGAATTATCAGTCAAATACCTTATTTTATTAATAACACACTGCAATCAAATTACATTGGAAATATATTCAATATGGCAATTTAGTAACAATTTAACAAAATGTATACATGTATGCCTCTATGAGAAGTTTATTCAAAGAGGAAGGGTCACCAAATCACTGTATATGAAATTTAAAAAAAATAACTTTTTATAGAATAAGTATAGAAGATAAAGAACATAGCCACCATGATAATTGTGACTTTGATGGGAGATAAAAGTGTTTTTTATTTTGTTCTGGAGAAGTAAGGGCCTCATTCAAATGCAATTTGGCCAATTGAATAGGGCTCTATATAAGCACATAGCATATTTTTTTTACAGACTTCTGGCCAATTGGCCAAATCACATTTGAATGAGGCCCTAAGTATTTTTCTTTTTTTAAGTTTAGTTTTATTAAAGGGCCGCTGTGGTCATATAGTAAATATATACTATTTTGGGCAACTTCACTTGATTGTAAGTCTGCGAGTTTCAATCCTGCAAGGTGCTTTAGGGAAAGCGCTATGGACAACGGATTTCAATCTCAAAGACAGGGCCCTCCATTCATCGCAATGTGTGAATCTTGAACTTGTCTTTGCCTGTAACTTAACTTATGTATAGCGCTACGGAATATGTTGGCGCGCTACAAACAAACGATAATAATAGAATGAAAATTTAAATAATAAAGGCTCTATTTTTATTACCTTCTGTATACATTTATGCTGCTTTTGAAGCTACCATTCTGTTTATTGGTAATCAACTTCTTTAGGTGGGGGGAACACTTTGATTGCACAGGAAGCTTCTCTCCATATAAATGGGGTTTTGGTCTCTACAGCTGCCAGTGTTTTCAGTAGCAGTAATAGAAAGTTCACCCTTCTGAGAATGTAATAGATAAAATCAGCTGACAAAAATGAAATGGATCCCTGAGGTAAGAGAGTATTTAGTAGAAAAGAAAAAAAAACTGTAAAAGCTGTTGTTGATTTTATAAACATTGAATATGTTTTTATAAAAAATTGTATTGTTATTTGTTACTATTTCTATAAAATATATATTTTATTATTATATAAGATTTATGTAAAACTTACCTCGACCTCTGAGGCTGTTTTAACATTAAATTACAGTATGGCCTTTTTTTGCAATAAAGAGCAAAGCTTGTAAAAGGTATGGTACTAGCTAACACAAACTATTAATTAAATTGTGACCGGAAGGGGATTGAGGTGGTAAGTACAAGAAAAGTAATTGTCAATATATGTGTACCCTTGAGTTACCCTTCCTTTAAAATAGACGTGTGAAATTGTTAAACAATTAACGGCTGGTAGAGAACTAAGGCTTTGTAGATAGAATTAGGTTTCTTCTTGTAGAGGGGTGATTGATGTTCAACAGAAAAAGATCTGGGGCAGAGTGAAAGGTTGGGACTAATATGAGGGCAGAAATGATTTTACTGGGAAAATAAAGCAATAAAGAATACATTTTTGCAGTAACCTTGCTAATGCAGCACTTCAAATGACGGTATACCGGCTATAGAGGAACTTGTACATTTCCTGTGATTATATACAGCCTTATTAAATTGCAATTCGTCCAATTGAATAGGGCTCTATTTAAGCACATAGCATATTTTTCACAGAAGTTTTTAGTTAGTGAACTTCTATCCAAAAGCAAGATCTTCACTAACTAAAAACTTATGTAAAAAAACATGTGCTTAAATAGAGCCCTAAATGCTATGGGCCTCATTCTATTAGCGGCCGCAGCCGTTGCGGGGCCGCAAGGACCGGCCGCAAGCTATTCGGCTATTCTATTCCCTTATGGCCGGAGGCTCCGGCAGGCTTGCGGCCGGTGCCTTGCTATCTCTTGCGGCCGCTCGCGCCAGAGGAAAGCCTTTGATCTAAAACGGCTGCAAGAGTTTTGCAATTCAATTGCTCCGGGAACCCTCTCTGCAAGGCTAAAAGCGAGCCGCAGCTTACTTGCAGGAAAGAGGTCCCGCTAGCACCAATTAAGCACATAAAATAGCTCAAATAAAGCCATCCTGCACTTTGAGAAGACTATAAAGGGATTTTAGGTGTTAGAAAAAATAGCACATAATTATCCTATACTCAAATCCGTAAAATATTTTATTTTTAATATCCGTAAAATATCCATGTAAAAAGTCCAGAGTGCTTGGAGCACCTCAGACATGCCCACGCCGCAGCCGGAAAATAAAGAGTTCATTTGAACTCGGGTTTGGGCTGATGTGCAAGCTTGAGAGTGGGTTTCTTTTAATCCTCATGTCCCCCAATATGATCCCTAGCATTTACAGAGCTGTACAGTGCAGGCTTGAATTTATTTTTGCGTTTTTAGATTTCTGAGATTACGGCCGGTTCCAAGATATGCGGCCTTACGGCCGATTTACGGCCGATAATAGAATGAGGCCCTATGTGCTTAAATAGAGCCCTATTTAATTGGCCAAATCGCTATTTAATAAGGCTGATATTGTCTAAATTAAAATGATTTAAATGAAGAAAACATATAAAGGCATAAGCTATTTATCTCTGTGTCCATCTTCATATCACTTAGTTCTATGCTCTGACCAGCAAAAGTTTCCAAATCTGTTGTCCATGTAAATACATTAAATGTTTGTTTGGTCAATATCCCATTTTATAACATATTTTATTGCATTAATATGTTATTAAAATAAAGGGATAACCCTATTTACTCATTATTTAGGCTTTCAATTTTCAACTATGGGAGAAGTCATTTTGTTATTCAGTCTTGTGTTGATAAGTAAATCTTCCATCTTGTTAATATTGCGGTTGCTAAATATTTTGCAACACAGGCTCACACCACATTGTCCTGTTTATGTCACAATACAATCTGATGCCACCGGCATCTCATAACCAAGTGAAACACACAGAAGTACACATGCATGGTCCTGTGTTGTTTATTAGCAAGGTGGAGGAAAAGATGGAGGAAAAGATAAAGGAAAATAGAAATCCTAAATCATGTTTTCCTTCTGATTTAGTAATATTTAAATTAAATAAAATACACTATATAATGGACTGTTGAGTAAACTGATATTTTTTCAGACATCAGTGGTCATTTAAATATACAACCTAAAAAACATTTCATTGTACGAAAGTCAGTCCTCGGAGATTTTGTCAAGTACATTTAGAATTGATGTATTTGAGATCCTTAGTAAGGACACTTAACCATTAAAAGCAAATTCATCTGCAGATATATTCAGAAATTATCAGTGTAGAGCAACAAATATTTGATACCATCATTTCCAAGAAAGATCACTTTGCAAATGATGGACCATGTCAAATGCAACTGACAAATCCAGAAGAAGAAGGACTGAAACCTGGTTGGGAAAAAGAGAGCCAATCAATTTAATTTGATACAGATGGAGGAGTTGTCTCTTTGAAGTTTAATGGATTAAATCAGACTGAAGTGTGTCATCTAAAAAAAAAAGAGAAACTATAAAAGGATAGATTTTCCAAATACAGTTATCATACCATTTTTTTATTTAAAATGTATGCACCATTGTAACAACAAATCACTTAAGAAATTTACCCAGCAACATATTTATTCATGCACATTTTTTCAGAATAGTAGTATTTAAGATATATAAACATGTATCATACATGTTGTAGATATTAGATTACAATTTATTTAGGGAGGAATCACGTGATCAAGATATTTGCAATATATACAAATCAGTAGCCTCAAAGCATGCATCCTCCGACATATTCATTATCAATTAAATAATATAAACTTTTTGTTGGAAGGTTGTATGCTTTAGTATGTGTGGATCCAAAACTTCTGTGGAAAAAAGCTTTTAATTTCCCCTTTTGTGTCCATTTTCTATTTTGATCCTCAACCATTATGATCAATGAGCTTTTTTTAAACCCATATTTATCCCAGACATTTATTTCTTTTTCTGCCAATGCTTTTAATTTTTCTATGTATACACGAACACCTCCAACTTCTGCTCTCCCAAAAAATACACAAAAAAATATTAATTTTAACTGTTACATATATGTAAAAAGAATGATGCCTCCTTTGTAGAGTCCTGTATGTTGATAAGCATCTAGGCATTTTCTCATTCAGCTACTGTATGTATACATAAAGAAAACATTTTTGTCAGAAAGAATAGCAAGTAAGCAAAAATACAGCAATTTACATGTAACAAGTACGTTTGTAAAGCATTTTTTTCTTTTCAACCTCTTCCATATAGTATGGAAGGCATAGGGGGTTGAATGTGTCTTCTTAAGTTATTAGAACAAACAAATATATTTTGCTGTCAGAGCCAATATTTTAAAGGTATATCTAAGTTTCCATGTTTTCACCTTTCTTTAATCTAACACATGATGCTTATATCACAAACACACATTACATTGATTCATTCTATACACATGCAGATTTATTTTACTTTGAAAAAAATATTGCTTTCCACACACCCAGAGCTGCTTACATAGGCACCTGGTACCTACCAATAGAAACCCTGCATTCAGGTATGATTTTTAACCCTATAATAAACTTTAAGACAAGTACAGCACAATGCAGACATCCACAGAGCAATGTCTGAGCTCCTCCTTGCTTCCTTGTGGTGGGACCTTTGCTGCACAAACATACTTCATAGATTGAAACAGCGTCTTAGCTGACTGTTATTGGCCATAATCAATTATGAATTTCATGCTAATTTTAGCAGGATCTTTAGGGTCAATAGCTTTGGTAAATTTTAGGATAAGTGTAATTATGTTTATTTTCATGCAAAAAAATGTTTTTATACACTACTGATTCTCCTCAGATGCATCCATGAAACTTAAATATGCCTTTAACTTTCTTGATATCCATTACATTTTGCACTTTTGTCTATGTTGCTACCATTACCCTAGAGATCTTTACCTTAAAGCATATCAGTGTCTTAAAATTTATGTTCACAGTGTAAAATAGTTAAATAAAATTTCACAAAAAAAGTTTAATATTGTTCTTTACTTTAACATCACCAACATTTTCTCCAGGACTATATATAAGGGTGCCATAGTAAAAATGATTTTGTAAATATGACATAGTATAAGCTATACAGAAAATACTTGAGACAAATTACCAAATAATAGACAAACTGATTTAAGGCGATGACAAACCTGCTATTGAGAGCTTACAATCTAAAGGGGATGATTGCTAGTTTTAAGTGAGAAAGTTGGATGATAGACATTAGTTGATCAGCCTTCTCTAACCACTGTGTGTCATGAGGTGTGTGTGTGTGTGTTGGTTGCAGTAAATGGTTTGGATTATATCTGGTAAACTGTAGATGATAGTCTGCTTTCAAAACATTTTGTGGTTTTGAGTTCTTTGGAAGTATGAAAATAGATTGATGAAGTAGTTCAAGAAATCATAGGAAGTATCAAAAATGTGACAAAAATTGTTCATTCTTAAGAAAAAACGATTGAAGAGCTGAGCTGCATTGAGATAGCATCAGACTATGATCCTTATAGCCTGCCTGCCACCCCAAAAACAATATATATTTTAATCCATTAATAACATTGAGGTATTTAGACCCTTCTAAAGCAAAGAGAGAAATCTATAGAGGAGGTGGATAAATGGACTGCAATTTAGGCATAGCTCAATCCCACAATAATCTCTGATTTACCCCATTAGCAGCTCTTGAGCCATTTGGTCCTCCAACAACATGCACAGACCATTTATTCTGGTCAATTATATTATCACTTCATATATAGCTATATTTAGCACTTCAATTATTTATATTAATATTGGAATATTACTATTATTAGCACTTTTGTCACTTCAGCCACTGGTCACTTTAAGCATTTTTTTCACAATAGGATTCTCTCCTTGTTATATTTGCAGATTAGCACTTTTTTCTTACTAGCACCCAACACTTTATGTTCTGATTGTCAAAGACTATTCAATACATTGGTCTGTTTTTACAATTGTCATAGATTCCAAATAGTGGTAGCAAGGCTTCTTGTTACAAGATTTTATTATGGTCAGTTGTTTCTAACTTGGATTATTAAATGTTACGTTATAATGGTTACTTTCAACTCTATGGGCCTCATTCAATTGCGATTTGGCCAATTGAATAGGGCTCTATATAAGCATAAAGCATTTTTTTTTTTACAGACGTTTTTAGTTAGAGAAGACCTTACTTTTGGATAGAAGTTCACTAACTAAAAACGTCTGTAAAAAAAGAAATGATATGTGCTTATATAGAGCCCTATTCATTTGGCCGAATTGCAATTGAATGAGGCCCCATATCTGGTTCTTAGTTGTGCACCAAAGTAAAGGGATTCCTTTTCTTTCTTGCAAATGAATAAGGCCCAAGATGTTCACCATTAAAGCAACATTACATACAATAGTTAAACTTGAAAAGCTGTAATAATTTATTAACAATAAAGTTTAGCCTGTTTCTTAGGAATTGAATTTAAAGTATCAACGTTTGATATTATCTGATTTATGTCTGAAAATAATTTAGACATAAGAAGAAATACCTGCATAAATTTATGAAATTAAAATATGGAATTATTAAAATCAAAGTTAAAGAATTGTTACATCACATTGGTATATGTAGTGTATCTTATTAAAGGTGCACAAGATATATAGGAAATTATAATTTAATGGTATTGTAGTGACTACGCAAAGTGTCATGAGGTATTTAGTGTTTAATGGTTCACAGTGATTTCTTCAAGTCTACATTAGGTGGTCAAAGTAGTAATCCAAAATTTGGATCATGAGGTAAACTTACTATTAGTAAGAGATACCATTATTTATATCCTCTATTCAAAAAGATGGGTATTGTAGTGATTCATGGGAGATGAGGTATACTTCATACATAGGGTTAAAGTTGTCACCTCTTCAGGTGGCACGAGGTAGAATAGAATTAAAAAATGTACTGCTACAATTGCTAAGGGTTAAGTCAGTGGTATAAGATCCAATGACTGTGTCATGAGGTAACTTTAGCAAGCAGATAGTGTAATATATAGAGTAAAGCCAAAGTAAGCAAAATACAATCTTAAAGAAGAAGATCCATAAGAACACCTTCAATAGAGGGTACAAAAAGATTAAGTAAACGTCTATATCAAAATTATAGAATCTCAAGATCATAAGAGTTGATTTTGTGCAGTAAAACAATCCGTTCCATATTTTAATTTCATGCAATAAAAATAAAAGTTATATTTTATTATAAATTATTTCTAGGTTATCCTTAAAGGTATTTCTCCTTATGTCTGAATTCTTTTTGGACAGAAATCAGCAGTAATTATTTATTTTTATCTGTGTAAAACACATTTTACACATTATCAAGTCAAGTTTTTCTAGATAGTATATTATAAAATATGACACTGCAGTTGTCCTTTAAGCTTTATTAGGTCACTTCTTTGTTTTTAAAAAACTTTGGCCCTCATTCAATTGAGCTTTCGCTCGATTTGCTATTCAATTGACGTCTTTTTGCGGGCTCCAAACAGGTTACGATTTATGGCCTTGAAAAAATGGCAATGGTAAACCCATAACTTACAGCCTCTCAAAACCTTTGTTCTTTCACAGCCACAAGACTTCTGATCGCTAAAATCACAAATTGCTATTCAATTAGAAAAGTTGCTCAACGCCGCACACTCACTCAAGCCAGCAAATGCCAAATGGCGACTCAAAGCTTACGGGTTCCAAATAGGACCTGCAAAGGGTTTACAGACTTGTTTGTAACACTGCAAATAACAATATAAAGACACCAATGAACTTCAAAACATGTGTAAAGCAATGGAACGCATTACAATTACTTGCACAACAACTTACCACTATCAAATATATCAAAAAATAAAATGTTATTTTCCTCATACATTGTAATGGTCATGCATATGCCAATATGAAAAGCCATGCTGCAACATGCTGAAAGCTATTAAAGACACACTATCTCAGTAAATTGCAACACAAATACATGGAAATGGCTGACATATTAACCCTTTCACACTCACAGAGGCCCTAATGTGGACCCTAAAAATACAAAGGTCATATTATATACATTTCACTCATCTCATCTACATCGGGACAACAAATAGTGGACACATTTCACTGCCACATGGCATACAGTATATCAAGAAACAGGGGAACAATTCACATATGGTTGTTCAGTCCCTCAGTTTTGTCTGACTCTCTGTGACCCTGTGAACTGCAGCACACCTACTAATGTCTCTGTCTGTGTCTATCTACAAAGTTTGCATCTGACCTCTCTGCTATAACCTGCCCACGTACAGTGGCCCTATATAGTATAGCTCACAGCTTCATTCCGGTACACAAGCCTCTTCACCACCACCACTTAGCAATCCAGAAGGGGACCTAGGGAACATACACCACACTAATGTAAATTGATGAATAGCAAAACATAATGGGAGGTCACCAAATGGGAATGGGTATACATCTTAACACATGGCTACCAGCAATGGTGTGGGACTTTCCAGGATGGGTGTAGTGGAGATTACCCCTGATGGAGGCAAGTTGGCTGTTGCTCCACGTGCCTCTGCACAGCCTCCAGATTAGTGTGGTGTATGTTCCCCTGGTCCTTAGCGACCCTCTACCACTCCTTATAGTGCACAGTAATGTTCTTCTCCTCCTTGGCTTTCATACTCCTCACCTTGGCCCTGATGTCGTCAAAATGGTGCTTGACGGTCCTCACATCCCTTGGCACTGTGCTCACTGCTGTAACCTCAGCTGCTACCTCAGAGAAAAAGGTATGGTTGTCCCTAAAACTTCAAATGTATGTTTTAAAATCTTCACTGAATTTATTTTCTTTAAATACCAATTTTATTTTGTAATCAATTGCTAAATAAGCAAGTGGACCTCTATTGCAAGGGTAGGCAAGGTCTGTACTGGAGAGTTGAACAGAGGCAAGGATTTGAGGATATCTTTATTGTGCACAGGTAAGACAATCACTATGTCAGTATTCTCAATAACTCACCTGTGCACAACATGGAAATCATACGACGTGTGCCCTTCTCCAGGACCAAATTGCCTACTCATGTCCCATCGAATGACTTCTCAGGTAGCCCTGTAACTATTCTTTGTTTACTGAAATATAATTCACAGTTGTTAAGACATAACAGAATAACTGCCATTGCTACATGATCAAGCAGCACTTTGTTAAACTAAATTATAGAGTTGAGAACAGAGAGGAGAGAGCATAAAATAGAATAAATGCAAAGAAGAGAGGTAGAGAGAAGATATTTTTTTTAAATGATGATAGAAAATTTAGGACTACTGTACCCTTTTAAATCTGTGCTCTCTTCTTTCAACTGATTTAGCGTCCAACCTCAATCACTACAATCTGTAATACCCCTTTGATTGGCAACACAGCCACAAGGTTTTATTTCAATTTATACCAACTGTATTCAACTATATACCTTGATCTGCTTGAGGACCTGTAGAGATACGATTTCTACTCAGTTGTGTTTAAACACTGCAACTTCCCCTTGAAAACAGAACTCAAATTAAGAGTAAACCATCATAGGACAAACCTCCCCATCAAGCTACAGAGATAAAAGAATCATAGGAATATAATATTTTATAATATTTTTGCTAAAATGCTTTTATGCTTCTATATACTTAATAAGCATATGAAGTTTTTACAAAAGTTTGATTGAATGTTTATTGCCTCAAACTGTATGTTTCAGTGCCTAGGACTGTCATCAAAAAAGTTGACAAAGAACATTGAACTGTGTGAAATTCTTTATTTGTACAATCAGAAATAGGTTAACATTTTAGGGTTAGGGGGCACAAAGCTTAATTACACCACTGGATAAAACAATATCTGGATTGTGGTAAAGATCTTGTAATATCCTTCAGTCCTGAGATGTAACATTGTCCTGCCATGTACAATGAGCCTAGCATTCACTATATTGTTCAATATACATAGTAATAATACGCTTCTATCAACCCTATTAAATTTCCTCAACGTGTAAAACCATAGCCCGCAAGACTTACGGCTATTAAATTGGCTCCGTAAAGTAACCCACTAACGATCTGCGGATTACAGGTGGAAAAACCCTACGGGACGTCGAAATTTGAACTCTGCTGCCGTAAATCCTTTATTCTGTCAAGACTGTAATGGTTATGTTCGAAAATTGCTATTAAATTGCTATGAATCCACTGGTGTTCAAACCCGTAACCCGCAATTGGAGCCAAAAAGCCAATGGGTACTAGGAGGACCCGCAAGGGGGTTAAAGTCCTATCCATAGCACTGTAAATGCAAATATCAACACACTACTGTATTTTCAATTAAAAGCACAACATTCTCAAGCTCGCAAATCTGCAATATAAAATATATTATTTCTGTTTAATTCCTGTATTATATCGATCCCGGCAATCAATGTGTTAATGCATATAATGGAACTTGCATGGACTATAATATAATATTTACTAATTTATTAATATTGAATTATTTCTGGAATGCGGGTCCGATCGAAACTCGTAACTGAAACCCGTAAGGCTTTGAAATCTAAGCTCCATTTTCAGTAACATAATGATGCCGATCTCATTTGCCATTGGCTCCGTCTAAACCCGTAACTACGGGTTTGACTAATTGATGATGTGCGCGGCCGCACATCCAACGTGCGCAAGAATGGTTTGGGGGTTTGCGCATAAGGCCTGTAACTTGCGGCCTGGTCCAATTTAATAGCTCTGTGACGCTGCAGAAATTTTAATGTGGCTGTATGTATCTGTTTTACTTCCTCCATTGATTATTGTGTTTTTAATGGACACATGGTGAAATTTATAAATGATGTTAAATTGCAGTACTTTATAAATTGAATGTACTTTTTTTTACAATTTTGTTTTTTACAGGAAATTTACCTTGACTTCTGTACTTTTTGTCTGTCTCAGTCTTTTTGCCCCCCCCCCCCCAACAAATATTTAAAGAGCATGAACATTACTTTAGGGTAATAGTAACATTTGTGCATATAAACAACCCCAGGTATAAACAGTAAACAGTAAGGAAGATCAGAAAGCCTGATTCACAGCCAAAATTACAAACAGCAATATAAGTATACTATAGAAAATATATTCTTTAAAATAAAATTCAATTGATAAACCGCTTGTTTTCACTATGTTCTTGCATATCGCTCTGTGTTTTTAGGAATTGTAGCACATATATTTCAATGCAGGAGACCTTTTGTAGATGATAGAACCTAAATTATTTTATTACTAGTGAATTGCCCGTCAAAAATGACGGCAATAAAATTTGAAGCCTGGCAATGACGTTTGCCACAAATTAGAAACCTCTCCCCCTCTACTTAACTGGCCTTGCGATGAGCGCCTTTGGCGCTCATTGCGAGCCTCTCCCCCTCTACCTTTTCCCCCCTCTACTTGACGGTAGGCGCTCAATGAGAGCCACTCTACTTTACCTCTACTTTACTAAGCACCTTTGAAGTTCATCATGGGCCTCGCAATGAGCGCCAAAGGTGCTCATTGCGATCCTCTCCCCCATGTGTCTCTTCCCCCCTCTCCCTCCCATGTGTCCCCTTTCCCCTCTCTCCCTCCCGTGTCTCTTCAACCCCTCTCCCCCTCCTGTGTCTCTTCCCTCCCTCCCGTTTCTTTTTCCTTCTCTTCCTCCCTGTGTCTCTTTCCCCATCTCCCTTTCCTGTGTCTCTTCCACCCCTCTCCCTACCCTGTTCCTTTTCCCCCCTCTCCCTCCCCCGTTCCTTTTCCCCCCTCTCCCTCCCCTGTTCCTTTTCCCCCCTCCCCTGTCTCTTCCACCCCTCTCCCTTCCCTTGTCTCTTCTACCCCGCTTTCCCTCCCCTGTCTCTTCCACTCCACTTTTCTCATCTCTCTGTCCCTCCTTCCTGTCTGTCTCTCTGTCCCTCCTTCCTGTCAATCTTTCTCTCTGTCCTTCCTTCCTGTCAATCTTTCTCTCTGTCCCTCCTTCCTGTCTCTCTCTCTATCCCTCCCTCCTGTCTCTCTCTCTATCCCTCCCTCCTTTCTCTCTCTCTATCCCTCCCTCCTTTCTCTCTCTGCCCTCCTTCCTGTCTCTCTCTCTCTCTCTGTTCCTCCTTCCTGTCTGTCTCTCTCTGTGTCTCTCCTGTCTCTCTCTGTGTCTGTGTCCCTCCTGTCTCTCTCTCTCTGTCCCTCCTGTCTCTCTCTCTCTCTGTCCCTCCTGTCTCTATCTCTCTGTCCCTCCTGTCTCTCTCTCTCTGTCCCTCCTGTCTCTCTATCTCTGTCTCTGTTCCTCCTGTCTCTCTCTCTCTCTCTCTCTCTCTTTGTGTGTCCCTCCTGTCTCTCTCTCGCTGTGTCCCACCTGTCTCTCTCTCTCTGTCTGTGTCGCTCCTGTCTCTGTCTGTGTCCCTACTGTCTCTCTCTGTGTCCCTCCTGTCTCTCTCTCTCTGTCCCTCCTGTCTCTCTATCTGTGTCCCTCCTGTCTCTCTCTCTCTGTCCCTCCTGTCTCTCTCTCTGTGTCCCTCCTGTCTCTCTATCTGTGTCCCTCCTGTCTCTCTATCTGTGTCCCTCCTGTCTCTCTGTCTGTGTCCCTCCTGTCTCTCTCTATCTGTGTCCCTCCTGTCTCTCTCTGTCTGTGTCCCTCCTGTCTCTCTCAGTCTGTGTCCCTTCTGTCTCTCTCTGTCTGTGTCCCTCCTGTCTCTCTGTGTCCCTCCTGTCTCTCTATTTGTGTCCCTCCTGTCTCTCTCTGTCTGTGTACCTCCTGTCTCTCTCTATCTGTGTCCCTCCTGTCTCTCTATCTGTGTCCCTCCTGTCTCTCTCTGTGTCCCTACTGTCTCCCTGTCTGTGTCCCTCCTGTCTCTCTATCTGTGTCCCTCCTGTCTCTCTATCTGTGTCCCTCTCTCTGTCTGTGTCCCTCCTGTCTCTCTATCTGTGTCCCTCCTGTCTCTCTCTATCTGTGTCCCTCCTGTCTCTCTCTGTGTCCCTACTGTCTCCCTGTCTGTGTCCCTCCTGTCTCTATCTGTATCTCTCCTGTCTCTATCTGTATCTCTCCTGTCTCTCTATCTGTGTCCCTCCTGTCTCTCTCTGTGTCCCTACTGTCTCCCTGTCTGTGTCCCTCCTGTCTCTCTATCTGTGTCCTTCCTGTCTCTCTATCTGTGTCCCTCTCTCTGTCTGTGTCCCTCCTGTCTCTCTATTTGTGTCCCTCCTGTCTCTCTCTGTCTGTGTCCCTACTGTCTCTCTATCTGTGTCCCTCCTGTCTCTCTCTGTCTGTGTCCCTTCTGTCTCTCTCTGTCTGTGTCCCTCCTGTCTCTCTCTGTCTGTGTCCCTCCTGTCTCTCTCTGTCTGTGTCCCTCCTGTCTCTCTCTGTCTGTGTCCCTCCTGTCTCTCTCTGTGTCCCTACTGTCTCCCTCTCTCTATGTCCCTTCTGTCTGTGTCCCTCCTGTCTCTCTCTGTCTGTGTCCCTACTGTCTCTCTATCTGTGTCCCTCTTGTCTCTCTCGGTCTGTGTCCCTCCTGTCTCTCTCGGTCTGTGTCCCTCCTGTCTCTCTCGGTCTGTGGCCCTCCTGTCTCTCTCGGTCTGTGTCCCTCCTGTCTCTCTCGGTCTGTGTCCCTCCTGTCTCTCTCTATCTGTGTCCCTTCTGTCTCTCTCTGTCTGTGTCTCTCCTGTCTCTCTATTTGTGTCCCTCCTGTCTCTCTCTGCCTGTGTCCCTACTGTCTCTCTATCTGTGTCCCTCCTGTCTCTCCCTGTCTGTGTCCCTTCTGTCTCTCTCTGTCTGTGTCACTCCTGTCTCTGTCTGTGTCCCTCCTGTCTCTCTATTTGTGTCCTTTCTGTCTCTCTCTGTCTGTGTACCTACTGTCTCTCTATCTGTGTCCCTCCTGTCTCTCTCTATCTGTGTCCTTCCTGTCTCTCTCTGTCTGTGTACCTACTGTCTCTCTGTCTGTGTCCCTCCTGTCTCTATCTGTGTCCCTCCTGTCTCTCTCTATCTGTGTCCCTCCTGTCTCTCTATCTGTGTCTCTCCTGTCTCTCTATCTGTGTCTCTCCTGTCTCTCTATCTGTGTCCCTCCTGTGTCTCTCTCTCTGTGTCCCTCCTGTCTCTCTCTGTGTCCCTCCTGTCTCTCTCTCTCTCTGTGTACCTCCTGTCTCTCTCTCTCTCTCTCTGTCCCTCCTGTCTCTCTATCCGTGTCCCTCCTGTCTCTCTCTGTGTCCCTCCTGTCTCTCTATCCGTGCCCCTCCTGTCTCTCTCTGTCCCTCCTGTCTGTCCCTCCTGTCTCTCTCTGTCTGTGTCGCTCCGGTCTCTCTATCTGTGTCGCTCCTGTCTCTCTATCTGTGTCCCTCCTGTCTCTCTCTGTGTCCCTACTGTCTCCCACTTTCTCTGTGTTCCTTCTGTCTCTCTCTGTCTGTGTCCCTCCTGTCTCTCTCTGTCTGTGTCCCTCCTGTCTCTCTCTGTGTCTCTGCTGTCTCTCTATCTGTGTCCCTCCTGTCTCTCTCTATCTGTGTCCCTCCTGTCTCTCTCTATCTGTATCCCTCCTGTCTCTCTGTGTCCCTCCTCTCTCCCTGTCTGTGTCCCTCCTGTCTCTCTGTCCCTCCAGGCTGTCTCTTTCACCACAGTCCCCAGCATGTCTGCCGGTCCCTCCCCAGGAAGGAGTTGAGAGCAGCAGGGGGGAGGAGTTGAGAGCAGCTGGGGGGAGATGTTGAGAGCAGCAGGGGGAGGAGTTAAGCGCAACCGGGGAGGGGTTAAGACCGGCGGGGGAGGAGTTAAGCATGGCAGGGAGGAGTTAAGTGTGGCGGGGGAGGAGTTAAGAGTGGCGAGCGGGCAGGAGGAGTTGTGAGTTGTGCGAGCCCGCAAGCGTGAGCAACGGCTCGAGCGGGCTTGTATGCTCACAACTATATATGTGATTCTTTTATTCTTAAACTGAGTCCTTTTCTACATGTACTCTTCAAGATCATTTTAATGACTGTCCTTAAATCTTCCTTGATTTCTTAAGGGAGTCCAAATTTTCTGTCTACTTTTCCAACACATTTGTGCTTATAGTGGAATAATTTCATCAAGATCTCCCTTTACTTTTTCATTTTTACCCCTTATCATTATTATTTGCTCTAGTTCATAAGCTCTTACAATCGGGTTCCTCCACTACTTTTGTGTCTGTGCATGTAATATAATTTTCATACTGAAGGAATACATTTTAAAATCAAGAAGCAATAGTTCCTATGATATTATCATTAAATATCATTTGTTCAGATTGTAGTTGTTTCATTGCACTAAACATAATTTTTTTATATTTTTTCAATAAAGATTTTATGTTATTTAATTTTCCCCAGAGCTGCGGTTTTCTTATTGTCTTAAGGTATCTTTTAGTTTGTGTCTGACCAACTTTAGCTTCAAAGGATACATTTGAGATCTTGTTTAACCAATGCAACTTCCAGGTCTTTGAAAATGTTAATAATACTCCAAATTTGTTTTTGTTCTCTAGAAATAGAAATATAGGAATGAAACTATTATATAAAAAAATGATTTTAATTGTTCCTTAAGTAACACTAAAGATGTTTAATAAAGCATTTGCAGAGCTAGTGAATGAAGGGCCCTGGTGGGGAAAAAGTGCCCCTTCACCCCGACCTGCATTTTCAATGAGTAAACAAAAAGGTATACAATTCTGCTTGTGTCATGTGCCTGTTCTTATCTCAGCTAGGACATCATCCTTTTTATCCCACTTGTTTACCTTTTTGACGTCAAAGGTTTGCTCTGACCCCCAGAATCTAAAGCTATTTTGGTCCTCTACACTTCTACAATATAGCAGATACCTCTCCCTGCAGCTGCCCCAGACCAGATACAGCCCAAATAGAGATAACTAAATGTATTGATATAGTGAGCTGTACTTGTTACTAAGGTCTGTGTCTTAGGATAGCGAATAAAAAAGCGAAGACATGCAAATGAGACACAAGTAGAGAGAACAGTGAGAGAGTAGAGAACAGAAAAGGGAAAGCATGGAACTGAGTACAGAGAAAGAGGTTAAGGCAAAAGAAAAAAGTTAGGAGAAGAGAAGGATGGCGGCAAGAGAAGAGACATAGAATACAAGAAAAGAAAGAAGACAAGAAGTGAAGAAAACAAAGAGAAGAAAAAAGAGAAAGAGAGATTGTGATAACAAAAGAGAAGAAGAGAGAGAAAGTAGGATATTAAGAGAATACAAGAAAAGAGTGTACAAAGCTGGGGAGAAAAGAGAAGGGGACACAAAGTGGGTGGGGAGAAATTGGGTAGAAAGGGGAGATATGAAGAAGTAGGAAGATAGGGAGGATGGGAAAACGGTGGATAGATGTAGAAAAAAGAGACGAAAGAGGAGGGGGAGAAAAAGAGAGAAGAAGGGGGAGAGGAGGAAGAGGACAGGGGGGACAGAATATGAATTATGAAGGATAGTGGGTGAGAGAGTGGAATGATAAAGATGAGAGAGAAGGAATTAGAGTAGAATAGGGAAAAATGTGGAGAAGGTGGAGAGAGAAGGGAAAGAGAGGAAAGAGGGAAATGAGAAAGTGGTGGAGAAGGCAATCAAAACATACTAGCTACTTCCTGGAAAGATGGGCTAGCACGAGAGTCATAACAAGGGAGTCCTTGGCTGTCTCTTTCAAAGGATCACCTAATGATACAGAGAAAAGGGAATAATATTTTTAATCCATTCTTTTCGCATCCCTAACTTCCATAATTTACCTTGATGCTCAAGAGATTGGATTGGATGCGGATTGAAAGTCTATTGGAGACTGGGCGAGAAAACTATGTGCTCTTTGCTGTGCCAGACTTTTGTGGAGGTGAAGAAACTTGTAGCCCTGCCAAGATTATGGTATCCTGAGGGGCATTACATGCAAAAAAACATGTTTAGCCTGGACTGGAGACCCTCTGGTGATTGAGAGACACAAACTGTGTGGTCATAATCTGTTTCAGACCTCTCTGGAGGCACAGTAACATTGGACCCCAGCAGAATTTTGGTCCTCCGAGGGGGGCAATAATATTATTATTTGTTGTTTAGTCATTCACTTGTGTCTGACTCTCTGTGATCCTATGGACCTCAGCTCACCAGGCACGTATTGTGTCTGGTTGTTACATAGTTACATAGTTACATAGTTAAATAGTTACATAGGCCCTTATTCAATTGCAATTTGGCCAATTGAATAGGGCTCTAAATAGGCACATAACATATATTTTTTAAAGAAGTTTTTAGTTAGTAAACATCTATCCAAAAGCAAGGTTTTCACTAACTAAAAACTTATTTAAAAAAAATATGCTATGTGCTTATTTAGAGCCCTATTCAACTGGCCAAATCACAATTGAATGAGGGCCATAGTATTTAAGGTTGAAAAAAGACTTTCAGTCCATCAAGTTCAACCTTTTAAGATCTCCTCTGATCTGCAATATGCAGATTAACTATTAATTCATTAGTTATTAATTATTAATCAATTATTTAATGTTTTTTTTTATTTTTTATTATTAATTAGTCCAGAGGAAGGCAAATAGAAAAAAAAAAAAACACAAGCGAGACTTAGCCAATTGTCTCAAGGGAAAATGTAAAAAAATTTGGATCAATACTGTCTCTCTAATTATCCATGATAACCCTGAATTCCCTTTTTAATTAGAAATAAATCTAGTCCCCTTTTAAAGTTATCTATCGAATCCGCTGTCACCACCTCCTCTGGTAGAGAATTCCACAGATTAACCTCCCTTATTGTGAAGAACCCTTTTCTTTCTTTAGGGTGGAATCTTTTTACTTCTAACCTCAAGGGATGTCCTCTTGTCAGTTTAAAACCTCTTGGCACAAAAAGCTCCCCTGACAAATCTTTATACTGACCTTGGATGTATTTTTATAAGGTAATCATATCTCCTTTTAGACGCCTTTTTTCTAGAGAAAATAAGTTTAATTTGGTTAGTCTTTCTTCATAACTTAGCCCCTCCATTCCCCTTATTAGTTTTGTTGCCCTTTTCTGTACCTTTTTCAGCTCTAAAATGTCCTTTTTATGAAGTGGTGCCCAAAATTGTACTCCATATCCCAAATGAGGGCGTACTAGAGATTTGTATAGTGGCAGAATTATATTTGCTTCCCTGGCTTCTATACCCTTCTTAATACATGCTAATATTTTATTTGCCTTTGCAGCTGCTGCTTTGCTTTGAGCACTGTTACCTAGGTGGTTGTCCACAAGCACTCCCAAATCCCTTTCAATATCTGATACACCTAGATTTGCTCCATTAAGATTATAAATTGCATGGCTATTTTTCCTTCCCAGATGCATCACCTTACATTTATTCGTATTAAATCTCATCTGCCATTTAGATGTCCATTCCTCAATTTTATGTAAATCCCCTTTGAGGGAAAGCGCATCATTATCTAATTTAATTACCTTACACAACTTTGTGTCATCAGCGAAAATGGAGGCCCCACACTCCAATCCTACCTCTAAGTCATTAATAAATATGTTAAAAAGGAGAGGACCTAATACTGAACCCTGAGGAACCCCACTTACCACATTAGTCCAATCGGAGTATGTTCCATTTACAACAACCCTTTGCTCCCTGTCTTTTAGCCAGCTCTCAATCCATGAGCAGATATTTACTGCAATTCCTGTATCCCTGTTGTGCTAATCTATAAGATTTTCTTGGCAAAGAAACTGAACTGGGTTACCAGTTCCTTCTCCAGTGGACTGTGATTTGTCTGACCTGTCCATCTTTGGTGACCCTGTATAGCTCACAGCTCCATTGAATTTTATAGGTGATATACTACATAATAATTTTTTGGGCATTATAGTTTAATCAGGATCTAGAATAGTCAGAAGTTTCTCGGTCTGGCTACTCTTGATCAGTAGACAAATGACAAAATGTTAGTTTTTATGTATGTATTGTGTTTTTTAAGTTATTGAAAGTGAGGAGGAGTGGTCAATCAATGGAGAGAGGGGGCACTATAACAAGAAGTAAACAAATATTTTTCTTTGGATTTAGGATAATCTTACAAAATGTGCAAGGACTGAACTCTTCTTTTATGAGAGAACATTGCAATTTATGCCTTCCATAGAGAAAATTATGTTGTAGTCTGCATCCAGGAAAAACATTGAAAACAGATAATGAGCCAAACCTGATCAACAGTTTATTTAAGATTAAGATTAGTGCTAACTACAAAAGTAAATCAAGAGGAGTAGCAAATGCATCTAATAAGAAAACAAGAGTGTAAGAAGAATATATATAAATTGTTATAAAGGGGAGCGTCAACAGTCGGTGGGATTTCAAGGCTCTCACCTCCCTCTGTCCCAGTATGAATACTTTTTTTTTAAATGTGTCTTTTGAGACTCTATTTTGTATTTTGTATTCACTTTGTGGAAAGTGTTAAAGCTTTATACAGTGAGGGAAAAGGTATTTGATCCCCAACTGATTTTGAAAGTTTGTCCACTGACAAAGAAATGATTAGTCTATAATTTTAATGGTAGGTGTATTTTAACAGTGAGGCACAGAATAACAAAAACAAAAAACAAGAGAAACGCATGTCAAAAACGTTATAAATTGATTTGCAGGTCAATGAGGGAAATACGTTTTCGACCCCTTAAGCTTAGTACTTGGCGGCAAAACCCTTGTTTGCAATAACAGAGGACAAATGTTTTTGTAGATGGCCACTAGGTTTGCACACATCTCAGGAGGGATTTTGTCCCACTCCTCTTTGTAGATCCTCTCCAAGTCATTAAGGTTTTAAGGTGGATGTTTGGCCACTTGAACCTTCAGCTCCCTCCACAGATTTTTTAAAGGATTAAGGTTTGAAGACTGGCTAGGCCACTCCAGGACCTTAATGTGCTTCTTATTGAGCCACTCCTTTGTTGCCTTGCCTGTGTGTTTTGGGTCATTGTCATGCTGGAATAACCATTTTCAATGCCCTGGCTGAGGGAAGGAGGTTCTCAGCCAAGATTTGATGGTATATGGCCCGTCCATCCACCCTTTGATGCAGTGCAGTTGTCATTTCCCCTTAGCAGAAAAACACCACCAAAGCATAATGTTTCCTCCTCCATGTTTGATGGTGGAGATAGTGTTCTTGTGGTTATAGGCATCATTCTTCCTCCTCCAAACACGGCGAGTTGAGTTGATGCAAAAGAGTTTGTATTTGGTCTCATCTGACCACAAGACTTTCACCCAGTTCTCCTCTGAATCATTCAGATGTTCATTGGCAAATTCAGACGGGCCTGTACATGTGCTTTCTTGATCAGGGGGACCTTGCGGGCGCTGCAGGATTTCAGTCCTTCACGCCGTAATGTGTTACCAATTGTTTTCTTTGTTACTATGGTCCCAGCTTCCTTGAGATCATTAACAAGATCCTCCTGTGTACTTCTGGGCTGATTCCCCACTGTTCTCATAATCTTTGAAACTTTACAAGGTGAGATCTTGCATGGAGCATCAGACCGAGGGAGACGGCAGTTATTTTGTGTTTCTTCCATTTGCGAATAATCGCACCAACTGTTGTCACCTTCTCACTAAACTGCTTGGCAATGGACTTGTAGCCCATTCCAGCCTTGTGTAGGTCTACAATTTTGTCCCTGACATCCTTGGACAGCTCTTTGGTCTTGACCATGGTGGAGAGTTTGGAATCTGATTGATTGCTTCTGTAGACAGGTGTCTTTTATACAGGTAACGAGCTGAGATTAGGACCACTCCCTTTAAGAGAGTGCTCCTAATCTCAGCTCGTTAGCTGTATATAAGACACTTGGGAGCCAGAAATCTTGCTGATTGATAGGGGATCAAATACTTATTTAACATGCGTTTTTCTTGTTTTTTGAGTTCTGTGATTCTGTCCCTCACCTACCATTAAACTTATAGACTGATCATTTCTTTGTCAGTGGACAAACTTACAAAATCAGCAGGGGATCAAATACTTTTTCCCCCCACTGTAGATAAGAGAAGTGGAAACTTTGCGTTCAGTGCCTTTGCTAATTCATCAGAGACAAGAAAATTACTTATGGCCTCATTCAATTCGGGGCTGCTACATGCATGTAACTTTGCGATTTGCTACTTTAGGGCTACTTGCTTCAGTAGCTCTACTTTTACTTGCCTATTCAATTGGCCGGGGCGCGCAAGTTAGTCCGGATATCAAACCATGCTATCTGCAGTAAGCATTTGCTTGCTTGAACATGATCGCGGCCGCAAGCCTGTAACTCGTGGTTCAAGCCTGCAAACTCAGAGCACTGTAAATGCAAATATAAATTTAACCCAGCACTGTAAAGTACTGTAAATGATGGGGAACACAAAGGGTGATATTAGGATTAAAAGCACAACATTCTCAAGCTTTCACATCACCAAAATACAATACTTTATTTCATGTTTAATTTCTGTCCAAAGTCCTAAAGGCTTGAATGACCTCCAAGACCGTAACTCGTTATTCAAGCCCATGGCACTTCAATGAAATATGGAGGTTGGAATTCAAAGTCCTACGGGCTTGAACGTTGAAGCCTGAAGGACTATAGGATGAAAATTGAACATGAAATAAAGTATTTATTTTTGCCGATTTGTGAGCTTCAGAATGTTGTGCTATTAATTCTAAGACCAAACATCACTTTTACTTCTAAAACAAGTACAGGATTGCTTTTTTTATGCTTAATTAGTGCTACTATTTGTAAGTAAGACCTTTGCGGGACTTCCTTGGTATCAGAAACCGGTTGTTGGTGTTTGGCCATTTACGGGCTTGACACAAGGGTCAATCGGAGCAATTGAATAGCGAAGTAGGATTTTTGTTGACGCAACTCTGCGGTCGTTAAAGCTCAAAGGCTTTGATGGAAGTAAATTGCAATCATGAGTAAAGTAAGGGGAAGTAGCATGCAGTAAGTAACCCGATCGGAGCCTGCAAGTAGGAGGCAATTGAATAGGGAAGTAACTTGCGATCTCCACTTACTACCACTTTTTGCAGTAAGTAGCAATTGAATGAGGCCCTGTGTATTTACACGTTTAAGTCTGATCTCTATGTTATGGTTGTCTTAGTACTACATGAAAAAAAACATAAATACAAGTTTTATAATATTAGTAGTAGTAGTAGTAGTACATATTACTACTACTGATAATAATAATAATAATAATAATAATAATAATTATAATATAATTTATTTACAATACTAACATAATTAATTATAATTTTATTCTGTACCTAGCATATATAGCAAAGAAAGTATTTAAAAAAATGCTAGTATTATAAATACAACACCCAAACTTTATTTTTACTAAATATATAAAAAAGTTGACATAGCAAATGTTACTCATATTTAAAAATCTATTCTTCATTGTAATTATATTTTTGTGCAGCAAGTTACTACAAAGCCAAAAACCAATCTCAAGTCCTAACACAAGTGCATGATTCTGATTTCTAATTACATGTCTAGGTACTGAACACGCAAGTAGCTCAAAAGCTAAGTTCAAGTTATAACACAAGTGCCTACTTGACTGATTAGTTCCTGCCTACAGTAAAATAAGCCAATTCAGGTAAATTTTTAATAATTGTTAAAGTTTCCACAATTTCCCCATAGTAAAACAAAAATAAAAAATACATGTACATATTATTACAGTAAGGCAAACAAAGCTTGTGAATGGCAGTACCCAATGCTAGACAATGCTACAAACCAGAAAGGTAATGTTAATCGTCCTAGTACTAAACAAGAATATATACAACAAAAACTCTTAAATATAATTATGCACTTATATCATAATAACTGAAATGTATTTAAAATGTTTGCATGATATATTTCAGTGAATGATAACATATTTGCAGGTATCTTTTCCTAAACCTGCTATAAATAAATGTTACTGATATGACCAATATATCAAAGTGATTTTGAGTATAGATAATGTCACAAAAGTGTAAACTGGGTCAGGTTAAAAAAAAGATATTTAATTTGTTTCACAGTTTGAAACAAAATGAAAATAATAAGCGCAAGAACAACAAAAGGTCATAGCGTATGTGAGAAAAACAACATAGTTTGTCTAAAATTGCTCTGTCCTTTTATCACCAGCATTTATTTCATTTTTATAAATCTGTTAAGCAACAAATACTTGTCCACAAGTTTGCTCGGTTATAAGAAATCCAAGCAAAGAAAATCGGCTTGAGATGCAAAACCAGAATTGGCTATTGGTTTTGAAAGTAGTGATAAACATTTAGCTATATTCCATAAAATTAAGGGATTCACATTAGTGAAGTTATGAAATGTATTATATTATTTTTTCAAATAATTGTTGTCTTAATTACATTACTCTAGTAGGAATGTTATCAAGTGAAAATCTCTATTGGAGGCTAAAGTGACTATTACATGCTGCTTGGAACAAACCCATATGTGGAAGTTTCTGCAAAGGCTCACTACCTCTACCATATTTAAGCTTTCTCAATGTTTTATGTGTGGAGTTCGGCTAAAGTGCTAATAAATAGCCCCCATAAAATTCTCGTAAGTTTTACATGTTCTCACTGACTTCTGTAGAAACAACTTAAAACGATTATGTGCATTTGCAATCTCCTGTAAAAACAGCAGGTAAACCCCTTGCAAGAACACACACCCATCAAAATTACTGAGTCTCTGTAGAAAACAAATAGAAGAAAACAATCTCCATAAAGAAGTATTTACATGACCTGCTTACACTAAAATTGGGGTGCTTTGTGGTTGCTTTATATTGAGGAATTAAAACACAATTGTTACTACATGGCGCAATGTATGTGTAATGGCATTGACACTAATGTAGAATTTTTAATTATTATTTTTTTTATCCATTTATAGTATATTTTAGTACATATTTTTAAATAAAGATAATTCTTGAACAAAGTTTTATTGTTTTACTAAAAGTGTCAATTCCATATGTATTTATATTTATATACAATGTGTATATATTTCATAATCATTTGTATGCATACCATTAACTTTATTTAATGTTCGCTTGCCTATGTAAGATGGGATGCAGGAGCCTGTGGTTGTGTCTCTTGGTGGGAGGGGGTGGATTTGTCCTAGATTTGTATCAGCTTGTATTGTGCCATGTGACTTAATGTACATCCTATCCAGGAGGAATATATTCAAACTGATTAACCAGAGTGAGGTGACCACTCATGGTCTGTGTGAGGGATCTTTTAAACACAGGTTATATTTCTAATACCCAAAATACTTTGATAAAGACCGGACAGGACTAGTTGGTAGGTTGGTTCTCTATTTGTGGCTATTGACTGTCCCTGACACTTAATAACAACAATACAAGATATTCATCAACCTTGACACTTGATGCTTTCCTGAGAGGGAGTGTGGGCCTAACACACACAATGTTTGCAAATGGTGCATTGTAATGCACAATAATAAGCAAGTTCTTCTATTGTTGTTTCACTCTGCTGTTGTGAATACAGACAGACATGGCCTGATTACCCATTAGGCCAACTAGGCAACTGCCCAGGAGCACTTCACTGTGAGAGGCGCCACTTTAAAAAAAAATGGCTGCTGGTTTAAAAAAAATGAAATGCTGCAGTTCATAGACTGGCTACTAGGGGGTAACCATCTAGAACAAGACAGTTACAACAGGAAAAGGAACTTACACACACAGAAAAGGCAAAAATGGGTCAGTTCATACCTTGCATACTCACTTGCAGGGGATGCTCCACTTCACTGACTAGGGCCTCCAAAAAGGTGGATCCGGTACTGCAGAGAGATATGATTAGATGCACTGTTGTCTCTTGTCTTCCATTCTATGTAACTGTACCTGAGCAACCCAGATGATTTTTTACAGAAGATTCAACAGGATAAAGAGCACTAACATTTTAATGATATTGTAAGTTAGTTATTGGAATGTCAACCGTTTTTATTCATTACATGTTTCATTAATTCATGTTGTATTGTTTTGTATTTATACATTTATAAAAACACTGATATACTGTATAAGGAAGGTGGCATAATATAGTAGAAGAATAGGGAGAGCGAATGCCTATATTCATATTTGTTATTTAGTTAAGATAATGTATTGGTTGTGTTGCTAGAGCACTTTAATCTGTATACTAAGTCACTTTTTAATTTTGAGAGTTGTTTTACCCTATAAGGGAGGACTGCACATCCTAAACAACAAAGAAACCATTGCATTGATCAACCAAGCTCTCTAGCCCAATACATATTACAGAACAAGCCACTAAATTAGAATGTAAAATTAAAATACCTGTTCACACTTATAAACACTGCCACCTAAATAATAAGTCAGACCTGATTAACAAAGAACCACAGGCCCACCTTGCCTACAAATACATTTACAATCCTCACAACAATAACCCTGTCTATGGCCCTCATTCAATTGCAATTTGGCCAATTAAATAGGGGTCTAAATAAGCACATAACATATTTTTTTGAAATAAGTTTTTAGTTAGTAAGCATCTATCCAAAAGCACTAAAAACGTCTTTAAAAAATATATGCTATGTGCTTATTTAGAGCCCTATTCAATTGGCTAAATCACAATTGAATGAGGCCCTGAGTGTGTATCACCAGCCATATAATACCAATATGTGTTATGTTGCAATGTGATATGTCTAAACTGCAATGTTTACATGCAATTATAATAAAAACAAACAATATGCTATGAACACCTTTACATGTCTCATAATGTGTACTGCATTAGCGTCAAAGTCTGCGCAGTTAGTCCCATCAGCCATCCAGGATTACTTCATCTTTCTACTTACATATGCTGGTTCACTCAGGTTGAGTCCAGGTGCATGACTAGAATGCATTTAATACAGTTACGTACCTGGGCTCAAACAAAGAGAACTTGTATACAAAAGCAGAAGCATTCTGCAATTTTGGGCTGCTGGTGGCACTCATAGTACAGACTTCACCACCACTGGTCTAGTGTATATGTACATAACAATCACTTATTTCAAAATAAAGAGGCAGACACAGTGAATCAGTTTCAAAACTTTACTGAAAATGTATCAGTGTACAAAAATCATGCAGTATAAAACCATATATATGGTGTGGTAAAAAATGTCAAATGTCAGTGTGGGGCAAAATTATCGCAAAGGGCCAAGACGCTAACTAAAAATAAAATAATACAACTAACTAACTCCTAACACTGTACAAAAAATCATAGCTATCACATACCATTCATATTTATTTACCACACTAAAATAAATATAACATTAGAGAATGGATTCCTAAAACAATTCATTCCTTAAACGGAAGTAACATAAATAGTGCATAGCCCCTAAATATTTGGTAAATCTGGTCAGTACACCACAATTACTATCACCTAGGAGAACAGAATTCCATTCACCTGCACATTGCAAATGTCAATAAAAATTTAATAAATAGTATGACACAGCTTTAGAATGATGGACAAAATACAAATAAATAAAATATGATGGGTAATCACAATATGTTAGATCAGTATAGTTTAGTAAGGATTACATTTGTGTTTTCTAATAAAACATTTTACCTGTTCTGTTGATATTCAAGTAGCCTTGTCAATTATATATAATTTATCAAGCCAACAAGTTATATATAATACAGTGCAATTTATTTTTACTCTGTACCGGCACAATGATACATCTGGATGGCACACTTAAAGGATATGGAAGGTTTCTGGATTCTACTAGTTATGTAACATACCTATGCATTTATTTTTGTCTTCTTTGTTTTATTAAGAAACCCCTAAAAGCTCTATTTACTTTGTAAAATCTAATAAATAGTCCCTGCACATGTCTTACCACTGCAGGGTATGCAGACACCTGCCTCTCACCTGCTCAGCTCTTCACACCTTACACTCCATCACTGCTCCACCCATCTTAGACAAACGAACACAAAACCACTCACACAAGTCATTCACAGATATACACATAGAAACATGCACAATCACCACCCAAAACAGTCCAAAACAGTGTAAGTGTAACTCTCATGATAATGATATGATAACATAGGAATGAAGCGGTTTACTAAGAGTGCACCAACATGTCACAGTTTAGTGCATATGAAACTCTGTCTTAGATAGGAGAACGTGACTGATATGCAGGGTAATTAGTTTGAAAAGCTTAAGAAACCATCTATCCAAATCTCAGATAATTAGATATTCAGAAGCATTAAGAATATGAAAGGGGTTAACTGTACACATTTTATTAATGTTAAATTCTTTCCTCAGGGAATTCACCCCTTTTCTACATTATTTTTAATGTCATTACAAGATATGTAAAACGAACTTTAATAGGGTATATTAAAACCTGAAAACATAGCTGCTAATAAACAGTGCTTCATTACTAATGTGTAAAACCTGGACTATGTTAAACTCTACAAATAGTAGTGACTAGATAAAAGCAAAAAAAAAAAATGTTGCTCCTATAAGACCCACATGGGAGTAAGACATGAAAGTATAAGCAATCCTCATATGCAAGAGTTAAAGGGATATCTAAGTGAGCTAGATTAATACATTTCTGCACTCTAAAGGCAAAAAGCAGCCTATGGGCCTCATTCAAATGCAATTCGGCCAAATGAATAGGGCTCTACATAAGCACATAACATATTTTTTTAAAGAAGTTTTTAGTTAGTAAACATCTATCCAAAAGCAAGGATTTCACTAACTAAAAACTTCTTTAAAAAAATATGCTATGTGCTTATTTAGAGCCCTATTCAATTGGCCAAATTGCAATTGAATGAGGGCCTATGTGTATACAGCACATCTCATACAACTTTTCATTTTTATTAATATCTAAAAATCCCTCTAATGATTGTGTTGACACCCCCAGGGGTTGTCTACACAAGTTCCTGATCCCCACTCAATCAGCATGCAGCATCCGGGGAGCAATATTAACCCACTATATGCATGCTCTTGCTTGCTCAGCCAATTGTAGAGCAGTGTTGTCAGCCTCCCAGTCACTGCTAGGATATGACTCAAATCTTTCATCTAACCAGAATGGCCAAAACAAATTATGGAGATGGTGTTAACTTTAATTTTAAACTGTCAGAAATTACAATAGATTTTGCTAACTTGAAGGTAAGTGTTTAAATTATTTTGGTATTTTTTCATGCAAACTATTTTTTTTTATATACTATTAATTCTCCTCTATCAGATGCATTCATAATCAAGGAATTTTACATATCTCTTTAACTGCTAATCCTAGGATTGCAAAAGACTATATAGTAGCACAAATTAAAACACAATTTAAAAACAATAGAGCAAGAGCATAAATCCTGTAGCAATAATATGTATATAATGGAAAATCAAGGTGTATACAGTGCATATAGTCATAAATGCAGATAATACTTGCAGTTTACTGTACTGGTTATATCAACCAAGTACATGTGCTGCCGCCCATTTCTGGCCTTGTTGCCTGAATATATCATTCTTGAATCCAGGAGACTCTGCTCTGAAAAAAAGGGTTTGCCAAAGGGCTGTTTCATTCACTAAATGAACTTTGTCATAAGGCTAAATCTGAAGCTGATTCCATGGGCTTTTAAAGCCCTGTTACTTACGATATTTGCCATCAATGTGTGCATGACGTCATGACGTCACAACGCAATTGCCTAATCAAGTGATCTTGTGGTTCAGTGTAGAGTAACTTTATTGTTCAAATGTACATTGCTATGACATAATTAGTATCTTACTGTAACAATATTTAATCTATAACAACTATTCGTATTGTAATGTCCTGTTTTCTTTCCAAAAATTTTTATTGTCACAGGAGTCTGCATCATTTAGATATAGCAATTTTGACACGCAGGTCAAAGAGTAAGTTTATGTATTATATATAGCAAATCTGATTTGTATGTCAAAGAGTATATTTATTGTTAGGTATTTTAATTTCTTAATTTAGAAATTAATTAGCTAAGAATATCATGATTATAAAAAGTATGTCAGCATGTTTCTTATCTCACTAGAATGTTTAAGTGCGTCATCTGTAGAATGTTTACGTTAATGTTCTTTAAAACATCTGTATCCTGTGTCCTGTTTTTCGCTTCAGATACTACTGAGACAACGTATCTGAAGCAAGCTGGGAGTTTAGATAAGGTTTTGCTGAGTAAACATAAAAAGACAGTTGCTTGCAAATATGTATTTAACCCTATTTCCAACTATGCTAATAAGCTGTGACGTGTTTTATGCTATATAAGAAACAGACTGTCCAAATAAAACTCAGAGATTATTCTGATGACACTCTGACTTCTGTGCATTATTTTCTCTCATTATATCTTGGTACTCAGATATAATTGATACACACATCAGAATACATGATTACTCACTAATCTGATCCTATCATTTATGTATTATATACAGTATTGGTTTCTTAATTGTTTGTATAATACAGACAACATAGTAGCTCCTCCAAATCCATTTTCCTTTTTCAACAAAATCTAAAAAAAAACCTTAAACAATAGTAAAGACATGTTTCCTCTCAGTTATTTAATGCTTTTCACCTGTTTTTGAAATTGTAGTCGAAAGGTTGTTATACGGTTTGAGGTCTACACCGGAGCCCGAGGTATGCTAGTTTTTTTTAAAGATGTTTATGTGAGAGGTGAGGTATTAGTTCATTTTTAAGTTATAGAGATCGTATAGGTTGAATTTATCCAGTTTCCCAAGATTTCGAGAAAGGTTGGGTATGTGTTGTTAAGGGTTATGAATCCATGGATCAGTGTGTGGTAAACATTTTAGATGACCATTTGGTGTTCTCAAAAAAAGTTAATGACTTTTGTGTACAAAAGAGTTAAATCCAGGTAGGAAAAATGTCTAGGTGTAGGATACATAAAGTTCAATCATTAAGATCTGTATTCAATCAGCAGACTGATTCTCTATTCAAATTATTGTACTCAACTGTCTTGCATTTAATACTACAATTGTATTTTCTAATAAATCATTGTATACAGTAATTTGCAGTTTTGATAGCATATGAAACGAACAAAAAATAAACACAATGTAACTAAAGAAGCTATAAATGCTGGAATGATAAACTGGCAATCCTTCTTAGACATGACAGAATAGTGTATGCATGCAAAGCATTTCATTCCAGATGACTATCATTTTCCAAATACATCTTAAAATGCTGTTCTACTAGAAGTTTTAAGGAAACAGAACACAAAACTTTTACAAAAACAGATGCAGATGCAGTTTTGTTTTTATTTTTTATAGGCAATAAAATATGAGATTAAGTATCTTAGAGTGGATTTTTATTAGTCTCTTCAACTTTTGGGTGAATTTGTTTTTTAACTTACGTAAGCATTATTTGAAACCCTTGCTAGAATTGCCATTTGGTGTTATATTTATGAATTCACAGTTAGAAGTAGTCCCTATGAAGAAGACCTATCAAGATACTGTAATCACTCAGCAGGGCGCCGCAGCCCCTGTAGATTGTGACTTTAAGGTCACATCTAAAGTGGTAGAATGCTCAGCAGGTAATACCTATCATAAAGTCTCTACTGTCATGTCCAATGCTTCTCATATGTGATGTACAATGGCGCATGGTCAGGCATGCTTAAACATAGACTTTGCTGATTTTCCTGCTTATATTTCTTCTATTTTAAATTTCCTTAAAATTTCCAGAATGTATGCTATTAACACGTTGAAGCACAAAAATAAGGTAAAAGCAGGTGATTAATGGTTCTCACATTGTTAGTTTTATGGTTGCCACACAGTTGTATAATTTTCAATATGCTATTTGGTATTAAAGGGCGATTGTAATGTGTGTTCACATATTTCTATTTGGTCTTTTGAATAAATACACTTGATAATGCATAAAATATTCATAGAAAGTAAAAAAAAGTAAACACACCATTTGCATTTTTAGTATATATACCAAATTATTCTATTTTTCTGCAGGCAATCACTTTCTTTTGTCAGCAGGTTGTGTCTATTACATGGGGCCCTATTCTATTGCCCAATTCTTAAATTTATACACACTTAAAATCACTCTAGATATTGCTACATATTCTGCAAATATTACTTATTGGCACTAATTAATTCTTAAGTCAATAGAATGCATATAAACATTTATAAAAAAAAACTGAAGCCAAATTTATGAGTTCAAGGCATTTGCAAGGAACCAATAGAATATGACCCATTGTTAGGAGAGTTTGTCTTTGTAAGTTAATTAACTTTGCATTGATGAGAATCAAAGTTCTGGCAGTAGTAGATGTCACATTCCCATTGTGAAGATAGGACTTTCTTGTGCAATCAAAGTCCACTTCCACTTCAGGAAATTTGTAGTGAATAGTAAGTAGATTCAACAGCAACATACTTGCATATAAAATGTAATATATTAGAGGCTGTATTATTGTATTGCATTCTAATTTTTGGGGAATTTTTATAAGTGTAATCCTTGGAAGTAGCATATTGTAAATATATGACCACAGTGGTCCTTTGAAACAAGGATATGCTTGAATAGTACTTGTACGTGTGAATTAAAAGCCCAGCTGATGGCAACAAGTTTACTGCATCTCAGGCAGCTGCCATGGGCGGAAACATTGATTAAACTGAAGTCAGTCTGCTGTGTACCTGAAGATGTAACAATAAGCAGCACATCTTTACGTCCCAGCCTTTCATGCAGAATACACATAAGTGATGTGCAAGGGTGCAGAAGAACAAAATGGAGGGGCAGTACATATTTTAACAAATATTATAAAATATTTCCTAATATTCCTTTCAAATATTAAATGCATTGCATTTATTTTATCTTACAAACATCAAGGATTCCAGTGGTGCTTTAACTTCAAACCAGCTTCATAACAAAACACTGATTTAAATTGCGATTTTGCCAATTGAAAAGGGCTCTATATAAGCATATTATTTTTTACAGAAGTTTTTAGTAAGATAGAAGTTCACTAACTAAAAACGTCTGTAAAAAAATACGCTCTGTGCTTATATAGAGCCCTATTCAATTGGCCGATTCACAATTTAATAAGGCTGATAGTTTGCTTCTGTCCACTTCATTTTGTTCATCAATATGATATGGAAGTAAAACTAAACAAAAAATAAGAAATTGTGTATTGTTAATAATAGTATAGATAATATTTCTATTTCACATATTGAGGTGACGAAAACACCCAAGAGAAGCTCTTCTGAAGTATAAATGATTAAACCCTGTCATGTGGGGTTAGATCTCAGAGTTTATGTATTGATGACAAGTTGTGACAGTCATGACGCACTGGAGCAGAACAAACAGAAGTGGCAGTCTGCTCTGTTCAGTGCTACTTTTATAAGTCAAATGTTACTTTGAAAGTACTAAAGATTGAAATAACCATTCTGTACTCTCAACTTGATATATTTCTGCTACAATACATGAACGTGCATCACTGCAGCTGCATCCTTTCTTTGTTAATTAGTGCATTCTGCTTACACTTAACAGATAAATGTCAAAACACTGCTCTTTTAGTGAACTAAGATCTGGCATCTGTTTCATTGATAGCATCAATTCAGAAACTTGGACAAGCCTTTACTTGATAATGAGTCAGAATGGAAGAAGGTTTCTGTTGCACACAGAATAATATAATTAAATCAATAACTCAAAATATGGCTTTTCTGACAGTATAAAACTATAGAGAAAACATGGACATGAGAACATAGAATAAGGTGGGAAATGCGCTGCCCCCTGTGTCCCTCTTGTGCCCTCTGTGTCCCCCTCTTTTGTGACCTGTTTCCCCTCCAGTGTCACCTTCTTGTGCCATCTGTGTCCCCCTCTTGTGTGCCCTCTGTGCCCCTCTCTTGTGTACCCCTCTATAAAGATGTCTCTTCCCTCCCTCTGCTTCCCATGTGTCTCTTCCCCCCTTACTCTCCCTCGTGTCTCTTTCTCTCCCCCTCCCTTTCCCCTTATCATCCTCCTCCTCCTCCCTACTCATCCTCCCTCCTTATCCCTTTCCCCCTCTCCAATTTACCACCCTCTATCCCTTTTCCCCCCCTCTCTTCATCAGCTGCTCCTGCTGCTCTCTGCGCATCTTCCGGCTGTGTCGGGACCCAGCATATGCTAATGATGTGACGTCACATGCGCGTCACGTCATTAGCATATGCCAGGTCCTCACACAGCCAGAAGACGCGCAGAGAGCAGCAGGAGCAGAGAGCAGGGTGACAAGTATAAGCCGAGGGAGACTTTTTCAGCATTAAAAAATGTGCTGAAAAACTCTGCTAATACTCGAGTATATACAGTATATTCTTATATTAAATACACATATTTTAGAGAACGTACCTTTAAACATATTTGGTAGCAACGTCGTAAAATATTTAATCTTGAATCCTTAAAATGATATCAAACTTAAGCAAGATTAGAGGTGGTATTACTAAGATTTCTCATGGTGTGCTGTGATCGGACATGACACACTATGGCTCAACACATCATAAAACTTCATGTGATTTACTGATGAATATTAGTCCCACTAAGTGGGGCAATTTATTACATTTGGCTTACAGTGTTTTTAAATAAATGTTTACATGTATTCTATTGAATTAAGAATTAATTAGTGTCAAGAAGGAATATTTGCTGAATATGTAAAAATATTAAGAGTGACTTTAAGTGTGTATAAATTTACAAATTGGGCAATAGTATATGGCCCACAGCCAGTGGCAAATAAAATGAGTTAATATATATGGTATATGTTGCCAAAATAAGCTAAGTAAATGGAACACAGTAAGTATAGATTTGCAAGATATGTCTATTAGAGGTTCTGATAACCAGCACATATGCAATATATACTGTAGCTGCAATAACAATTCTCAATAGTAACAAACGGACGTGAGAGCTGGACCGTAAAGAAGACTGAGAGCCACTGAATTGACACCTTTGAATTGTGTTGCTGGAGAAAACTGCTTTTAGTCCCTTGGACAGCAAGAAGATCCAACCAATGGATGCTAGAGGAAATCAAGACAAACTGTTCACTGTAAGGTATGATCATGAGGCTGAAGCAGAAATAATTTGTCTATATCACGAGAAGACAGGATTCCCCAGAGAAGACTGTTCCTGCAAAAGATTGAAGGCACACAAAGAAAGGGGCAACTGAGATGGATAGATGAGGCCATTAAAGCAATGCACATGAACTTGAGGGAGCTCAGTGGGGAAGTGGCTGACAGATGTGCCTAATGTACATAGGATCTTGAACAGTTGGACACAACTGAATGACTGAACAACAATAACATTATATATATTCTAGGTAATTATGGCAAAGTTACTGGCGATAGGAAAATAATTTTAATTTTCACTGTTGTTTCTTACAATTACAAATTTATTTTTGAAAATCAAAGCTAAACAAAAAGAGAAAATAAGTCTTTCTAAAACTATAACTAATAATATACTTATAATGTACATTGCAACACCTATTGTTATATAGATACTAGGAAATTGCCCGTCAAAAATAATGGGAAAAAAATGGTAAGGCTGGCAATGCTGTTTGCTATACAATGTGAGGCTTTTGCTCCTCTGAGCACCTGCGTTGGTTTTATTTTCCACGTCCCACATGCCTGGCGTTGTTAGTGTAAGTGATACTGTTTTTGCCGTCATGTATTTTCTAAGTTCTGCAGGCTTGCCATTGCTAAAACTTGTTTTCATCCTGTTTTACGTTTTTTGTCCGCCATTTTTTCCCTCGCTTAGCCGATTTTCATTCGACGAAAAATGCAAAATATGGCTCCAATTAGTTTGCAACTTTACTCCCTGGCTTTCCCCTGTGTTGTGTGTGAGTGTGTTATTATTATTTTCTTTTGTGTTTTCGAGTTGCTCGTTTGAACCAACTGTGTGCCTCAACTGCTCGCCTAGCAGTGCAAAGCGCCTTCGGCGCGCATTGCAGCCTATGTCCCGTGTGCCTCAACAGCTCGCCTTGCTTTGTGAGGCTCGCAGTGCAATGAGCGCCTTCGGCGATCATTGCAGCCTAAGTCCTGCGTGCCTCAACTGCCCGCCTCGTACAGTGAAAGTTATTATTATTTGTTTCAGATTTGTAACCTTTAGTTACCAATCTGAAACAAATAAGTTACAGTCTTTTTGTCTAAAGATTGATGACAAATAGCACTGCTGAAAGCCACTTACCTTTTACTACTGCTTCTCCAAAGCTTATTTTGAGTTTTTTTGTTTAAGAAAACGACAATATAATGATGAGTAAGGTGTTTAGTGAAACTCTACTACATATGCTAAGCAATTTCAGTCATCTAAAGTTTTTTTTTTTTTTCTGCAATATTCCAGTATTGGAATTTCCTAGGCTTCATTATGAGCATTTGCACTTCTCATAAAAAAATATGTTTTAGATGAACCATCAACTCAAAAATTACTTGGAATATTTTGTAGTCACGGAAGAATGAAAAAGAACACACACAAATAAAGCGATAAATCTGACACATAAGTTAAGGGCCACTAAAAAAAAAACTGCATTTCAAAAAACGCTATCTTTATAAAATTCCATTTGTTCTGTTTTTAACACTTCCTGACAGATTGCCTTTTATTGGGTATGCTTATCATTACCTATCACTGATAGGATGGGTAGCAGAGGAGGCAAGAGGAAAAGGGAGGTGAATTTCTTTCTCAACATGCATGGATGGAGAGAATCCCCAGGTATTCTCATTAGTGGCAGTGGGTTTGCAGTAAAAAATAAAAATACTGAGCACAGCCTTACTCGTAATCCTAAACCCAGTAGCTTTACTTTGTAAACTGGGCTGTATTATACAAGGTCCACATGAAATAATACAGCTCCTATAGCTCACCTTACGTATTCATCAATATTTATCACTGCTATTTGGCTAGGTGAAAATGGAGGCCCTGTCTTAGAAGCAGAACATCAGTTAATTACTCATCATTCCATTGCCCAAGTCAGAAACAAAACGTGGGAAGAGTGACAACTTAGAAGTAGAACTTCCATGTAAAGGAAAGTGGTAAAAGCAGGGGCGGAACTACCGCCGGTGAACCCGGTGCAATTCTCCAGGGCCCTGCTCAGGGAGGGGGCCCACCGCCCTGGCTCCTCCAGCCTTTTTAAATAAACCACCCTGGCTACCTCCACTCTAGTCTCTCCAGGGCCCTGCCACCCCTCCCCCCTGGCCCACACCATACCTCCACCCAGCCCCCACCACCACTCAACCCTGGCTCACACCAGGTGTCAACTTCCCTAAGGTGCTGCACTTTGCAGACACCAGCCAACCTCAATTTATTGTTGGTGACATTGCTGGAACTTTGTTAGTGCTCATGAGAGGGAGAGATATAGGCTTGACCCCCATTCAGGACCCTGTAGAATATACTGTAAGGAGAAAGTAGTACCAGGGCAATGGATATGGGGTGGAGGCACTCTTATTAATTCCATAAAATTGAATGCCAGAGATATATATCCTCAGCTTTACACTGACCCAGACATTGGTGACACCCAGGGTGCAAGAGAAGAAGTGAAAAAGGAGGCATACACAGCCTACAAGACTTCTACTGCATCAGCAAAGCCCAAACACCTACTGCCACCCAGCCAGGAATACCTGAACACCAGAAGCTGTAGAGGTGCAGCTAGCTTAGGGTCTCAAAGTCATGGGGTAAATGTTTTTAGCCAAGAAGAGTGCAAGGTTGATCCACAGAAGGGAACATCAGGCTCTAGGTGTGTTATCCCCACCAAGGAATTGGACAGATTCCTTGAGAGCATCCTCCATGGGCAAAAGAAAAATAGGGTGCAGTTGGCCTTGGAGAAGTGGAAAAAATATGCAGTTTATTATCCACTCACCCTAGCAATATATATAGTAAGGCATGCAGTAAAGCAAGAACTTTGAGACTGCTGAACACCTCCAAATTTGGACATTTTTCACATATATGTCGCCTAAGAATAGAAGGCAGAGGAACATGCAAAAATGGCTTTGCACACCAGCACGGTTAATACTAGGACATTTTCCACAGTTTCTACATATTCTCAGCCTTATTAAATTGCAATTTGGCCAATTAAATAGGGCTCTATATAAGCACGTAGCATATTTTTTTTACAGAAGTTTTTAGTTAGTGAAGACCTTGCTTTTGTATAGAAGTTCACTAACTAAAAATGTCTGTAAAAAATATGCTTTGTGCTTATATAGAGCCCTATTCAATTGGCCAAATCACAATTTAAAAAAGCTGCCTATCTACAGCAGAATGTGTACTCTGTGTCAGCTTTGTGATAGTCACCCACTTCTACCTAGAGGTCATCTTGGAAGAACAGATGGTTTTACAGGGCAGGCCAGTCTTGGATTCCACCCCCAGATCTACAGAGTCTATCTATCTAAACCACAGTTGTGTGTCTGTGACAGTGCTGCTCATGCCAGCAGCCACACAAGCTGTCTATTGGCATTTCAACAATGCTGTGTTGGAAGGCCAGCGACTTTGATCTGGGAGTTCTGGATGAACTGGAAGGGTTAAAAAAAAATGACTTTGCCGTACTGAAAAGTAGTGCAATGTGGGCAGGTACTCAGCCTTGAGCAGAAGCTGTCTACTTGTAGCACTTGGACCAATCACTGCAGAGCAAATACGTAGAGAGGAAAGGTATCCTATGGAACGGCACCTGGCCAAGTGGACAAACATGCTAAGCTGCTTACATTTCTTAAAATATATAGACCATGGCTTGAAACTCTTCTACTCACTGTCAAAAAAGGGAAACAACAGTAGACATGCCACCTCTCTTTTAGATTAAGACTGTGTCCCTCTTACAGATCCAAAGAGTATCTGGGACAGAGGCTGGGTTTTCTATCATAACCTTTACTCCTTGGAACGTATTTCTCCAGACACCTACAGGGTGCTATAGGAGACCATGAGACTGTAAGAGACTGTAAGAGCTTGATGAGCCAATAACACTCCAATCGCTCTATAAAGCCCTTGGTCTCATGTCCTGTGATCCACTACAATTTCTTTTGTCTCTCGCCCAAAACTTATGAACTATTTGCTAAAACTGAATGCCTCTGCAGAGTGTTTACTTAAAATCAGTTGGTCCCTAACAGTACCATTGGGATTTGAACAAAGAGTATGTCAAGAACGCTCCTTGTCTGTACAGTACTATGTATTTGGCCAAAAAGTCTTTCCACTACTAATTCAGGTGAAATCTGCTCGTAGACCAGGACCTGGTTGATCTTAAACTATGAAAATGATGCCAAGAGCTTTGATCAGCTGATTAAAGTGCCCTCTGCAGATAGACTCCTTGCCTCTCTCATTCTGCAACATATCTTGGGAGGCAGATGTCAAATATTTGGGAGTCTACCATTCTCCTGCAGACTAGGTTCCAGAAAACTGGACAAAGTTAGATGACAGTGTCTTCATTTATCTGGAATGAGGAAAGGGTCTTACAAAAATACTTTCCATTAGGGGGCAGACTATGTTGATTGGTGGCCTCTCCGCTATGGTACTGGATGGTGTGTCTGAGTCTATCCCTCAAATTTGTGTGCAATTCCCAGAGGAGCTTACCGGAGTTACTCTTGGATGGGAAGGTATTGGGTCTCTGCGGTTATAGCTAGTTTTTCTCTGGAAGAAGGTGGATAATGTGTGTGCCTTCGCATTTGCAAACCTTCTGCCTTCATTACCCGCAGAAATCCATAGACTGACAGAGCATTCTATTATGGGATCGTAGATTAGAATGGGTGATTGACAAGTTTGCTGAAACCTTGGCTTTCTAACTTTAATCACTATTATAGTCAGGAACTAACCTACAGTTAACATGCTCTTAGTTAACCGATAGAAAACTAAATTGGAGTGCTGCAGACATTTTTACATTTTTTTATAATGATGTTCAAAGTAAACCGCTCAGTTTATGAAAAAAATAAACTGGTTCCTTGCAGCAAAAAGCTATAGAGCCATTGTCCTTAAATGTATTTCAATTCAATTGTATTTTGAAAATTAAATGAAAAGGCTTTCTTTTAGATATGTCTTGTCTTTCCCAATAACAAGCAAAACAGGACACAATTAAAGATTGTCTTACCTTGGCAACACCTTAGCAACAGATAAGGAAGTAAAAGTGGAAAAAATTATGTAAAAATAAAATCTTAAAAACTATGGCAGATACATTATAGTTAAACTCAGCTAAAATGATTTATTTCTCAAAGGGAGTTAAAAGGTACAATTAGTTTTATAAATAAATTATAAAATATCATATAAAGTGGATATTGTTTTTAACAGATTGATAAATAGTTTCATAGGCTAACCTAGGAAGTTATTGAGAACACATTTTAAATTAATTTTATATTTATTTACCAAAATCTCATTCTAGAGTGCATTATACATATTATCAGAGCATTTCAACAAGAATCTAAACTACCAAAATACCAGTAAATGACACTAAAGCCACAAGATTGTAATTTTTTTTCCAATACATACTAGCAACTGGAGGTAAAAAGAAACAAGTGCAAGGAACTAAATATTTTCTGCGTTGCCTAAGTATGTTATACCTTTAATGACTAAGGGAAGTGTAAATACACTGTGCCCCAGCTTTACTAAATGACAATTAGCCCTATTAAATTGCAGCCCTGTATGTGCAACGTGAGGCCCGCAATGGCTGCGGGCTTGAAAATCCTCTGTGTTATGGGGCTATTAAATTAGAAGGAGCTGCAAGCTATGGGCTTGAGGCACAAATCGTAGCTCGTTTGCAGAACGTTGGATTTGCGTCCTTGCTGATGATCAATTATTGTAGATCGTAATTACGGGTTTAGACGGAGCCAATGGAAAAAGAGATCGCTAGCGTTACTTCAATGAAAATGGGGAGGGTAGATTTCAAAATCCTACGGGCTTCAATTACAAGTTGCGATTGGACCCACATTTCACAATAATGCAATATTAATAAAGATTAATAAAGCCATAAATATGATATTCTATTACATGTGAGTTACAGTATATGTATTAACACATTGATTGACGGAAATTAAACATGAAATAAAGTATTTTTTGGCTTAATTTGTGTGGATGATTTATCGTCCGTGCTAATAGTTTATGTTGTACCTTGTACGGGTTTGTGTAAAGGTCGTATGTGCTTGGGGGTGTTTTGCGGGTTTTTAGGGGTCGTGTAACCTTGTTTTACTTTTTTCGGCTGTTATTTTTTCTCTCACTTCTCTCAGGGGATTTGAATCTCTCAGGGGATTTTCGAGTGTATAAACTCTGTAAATTGGACTTAAATTTGCATGCAACCTGACTCCCAGATGTCCTGGCCGTCCCCCCTTGCTGTGTGTAGTGTTTTTTTTTTTTGTGTGTGTGTATTTTTTGTTTTTTTTATGTTTTTCTGTGTGTGCGGGTAGGCCTTTAAGGTCGTATTTTTGTTCGTAATTTTTGTTCGTAACCAGTTCGTAATTTTTTTTTCTAAGTCCTGGGGCTCATATTTTTTTGTGTAAGTCCTTATTTTTTTTCTACTTCCTGCGGCTCATATTTTTTTGTGTAAGTCCATATTTAGTCATTGCGTGTTGTAGTTTTTTTTTTCAAAGTCCCGATTCTGTGACTGTTTGTAACCGCTTCTGAGGCGCCGTAGAGCCTCCACCTCTGCAAATGCAGACCCGTGCTTCGCGAGGGTCCGCATTTGCGGCCCGAGCTGCGTCCCTCGCTTCCTCATATGGCTATAGATATATAGGAATACTACTGTACTGATGTACATGAAACTATATAAAATGCTGTAATGCAACAGTGATTCATACCTAATTGGTTTTATGTTATTTCCTCTCATAAACTATATTTAAACTTAGATTACATGTACAGTATACTATATTCCCAAATTTGATAGTTATAAAACAATCAGGTTTAACACATTATAGACTATTTATTTGTACTATAAATCAGTATTGTAAATGTTAACAAAGCTTACCTTTTGACTATCTTCAATAAGGGCACAGCAGTGCAATGCACCAGTTGAGTTATGGAGATATATGGAGAAATAACTTATTCTCTCTACTGACTGTATGTGATGCAATCAAAAACATTTAAAAAAAGAATGACCTGCTTTTGTTACAAAAACAGTTTGTACAGAAATTAGGTACATTGGCAGGAACTTTTATCATGCAAAGTAAATGCTTATCACGATTAAAGGCTGCTATTTTAAATGTATCATAGAATAAGTGTTACATAGTTACATAGTTACATAGTATTTAAGGTTGAAAAAAGACTTTCAGTCCATCAAGTTCAACCTTTTAAGATCTCCTCTGATCTGCAATATGCGGATTAACTATTAATTCATTAGTTGTTAATTAATTATTAATCAATTATTTAATGTTTTTTTTATTTTTTTATTATTATTAATAAGTCCAGAGGAAGGCAAATAGAAAGAAAAAAAACAAAACAAGAGAGACTTAGATAACCCTGAATACCCTTGATAACCCTGAATACCCTTTTTAATTAGAAATAAATCTAGTCCCCTTTTAAAGTTATCTATCGAATCCGCTGTCACCACCTCCTCTGGTAGAGAATTCCACAGATGAACCACCCTTACTGTGAAGAACCCTTTTCTTTCTTTGAGGTGGAATCTTTTTACTTCTAACCTCAAGGGATGTCCTCTTGTCAGTTGAAAACCTCTTGGCACAAAAAGCTCTCTCGACAAATCTTTATACTGACCCTGGATGTATTTATATAAGGTAATCATATCTCCTCTTAGACGCCTTTTTTCTAGAGAAAATAAGTTTAATTTGGTTAGTCTTTCTTCAGAACTTAGCCCCTCCATTCCCCTTATTAGTTTTGTTGCCCTTTTCTGTACCTTTTCCAGCTCTAAAATGTCCTTTTTATGAAGTGGTGCCCAAAATTGTGCTCCATATTCCAAATGAGGGCGTACTAGAGATTTGTATAGTGGCAGAATTATATTTGCTTCCCTGGCTTCTATACCCTTCTTAATACATGCTAATATTTTATTTGCCTTTGCAGCTGCTGCTTGGCTTTGAGCACTGTTACCTAGGTGGTTGTCCACAAGCACTCCCAAATCCCTTTCAATATCTGATACACCTAGATTTGCTCCATTAAGATTATAAATTGCATGGCTATTTTTCCTTCCCAGATGCATAACCTTACATTTATTCATATTAAATCTCATCTGCCATTTAGATGCCCATTCCTCAATTTTATGTAAATCCCATTGGAGGGAAAGCACATAATTTTCTGATTTAATTACCTTGCACAACTATGTGTCATCAGCGAAAATGGAGACCCCACACTCCAATCCTACCTCTAAGTCATTAATAAATATGTTAAAAAGGAGAGGACCTAATACTGAACCCTGAGGAACCCCACTTACCACATTAGTCCAATCAGAGTATGTTCCATTTACAACAACCCTTTGCTTCCTGTCTTTTAGCCAGCTCTCAATCCATGAGCAGATATGTACTGCAATTCCTGTATCCCTTAGTTTGCCCAATAGTCTCCCATGTGGCACTGTATCAAAAGCCTTTGCAAAATCCAAAAAGACTACATCCACTGAGTTGCCTTGATCCATGTTCCTACTAACCTCCTCATAGAAACTAATTAGATTTGTTTGACATGACCTATCCCTCATAAACCCATGTTGACTCCTACTAATAATCCTGTTCAAATAGACATATTCTTGTATATTATCCCTTATTAACCCTTCTAAAAGCTTCCCCACTACAGAAGTGAGGCTCACTCGTCTATAATTCCCCGGATTTGCTCTTGCTCCCTTTTTAAATATAGGTATCACATCAGCTTTTCTCCAGTCATCTGGTACAGACCCTGTGTTGAGTGAATCTTGAAAAATTAAATATAATGGTTTGGCTATTACAGAACCCAGTTCCCTTAGTACCCTTGGATGTATTCCATCAGGACCCGGGGCTTTATTAACATTTATTTTTTCCAATCTCTTTTGGATTACTTCCTGTGTTAACCAATTATTTGGCAAAGGTAGTGTAGCCCCATTATGTTGGAGTGTCCCAACCTCTGGTACCTCCCTTGTGTATACCGAAGAAAAGAACCTATTTAGCTCATCTCCCTTTTCCTGGTCACTAATTTTCAGACAGCCTGTTTCACATTCTAATGTTCCTATAGCTTCCTTCCTCACCTTCTTCCCTTTAATATACTTAAAAAATATTTTAGGGTCAGTCTTACTCTCTTTTGCAATTAATTTTTCATTTTTTATTTTGCCAGTCTAATCGTGCTTTTGCAAGCCTTGTTGATTTCCTTGTATTCCTGTAAAGCAGTCTCTGTCCCCTCTTGTTTGTATAATTTAAATGCCTGTTTTTTTACTCCGTATCTTGATCTTTAAATCATTGTTAAGCCACATGGCTTGTGATTTACTCCTTTTACTTTTATTCCCACACAGTATATGCCGATGTGTATGTATATTTAGTAAGGATTTAAATGTTGTCCATTTATGTTCAGTGTTTTTACCTATCAGTTCTCTGTCCCAGTCTATACTTTGTATTGCTGCCCTTAGACCGTTAAAATCTGCCCTTTTAAAATTAAGAGTTTTTGTTGCCCCTTAAAATGTTGTTTTTTTAATTCAATCTCAAATGAGACTGTGTTGTGATCACTGTTTCCCAAAGGTTGCCCTATTTCAACATTTGATACAATATCAATATTATTTGTAATGAGTAAATCTAAGATAGCTTCATTTCTAGTAGGCTCCTGTATAACCTGGGCCAGATAATGATCCCTGAGTGTACTCAAGAACCTGCTCCCCTTAGCTGAACTGCTGGTCTCATTTATCCAGTTTATTTCAGGGTAATTAAAATCTCCCATTATTAGAACTTGCCCGTGCTTAGCTGCATTTCCAATCTGTAACAATAATTGTATTTCCTCACTTTCAGCTATATTTGGGGGTTTATAGCATACTCCTACTAATATTCTTTTGGAATTTGCTGCTCCACTATTTAACTCTACCCACAAACATTCAACTTTATCACTAGGTCCACCATAAATATTATCTCCGGCTATAGCCTTAAATTCAGGCTTAACATACAGACAAATCCCTCCTCCTCGTTTACCATTGCCTCTGTCTTTCCTAAATTGGTTATAACCATCCAGATTAACATTCCAGTCATGAGATTCATCCCACCACGTTTCGGTTATGCCTATTAAATCCCATTTTTCATTAATTGCTAATAATTCTAACTCTCCCATTTTTCCTGGCAAGCTTCTGGCATTAGCAAGCATACACCTTATGTTATGAGTCTGTAGTTCTGAAGTGCCTGCCACTGAACTTGAATTACTTAGTACTACCTCCCTATTGACTATACTACCCCTCCCCCCATCTCCTCCCCTATGAGTTGTTAATTCATCCCTTATACCCTCTACACTTTCTATCCCATTACTTATATCTAGTCCCTCCCCCCACCTACTAGTTTAAAAACTCCTCCAGCCTTTCTACCATCCTATCCCCTAGTACAAAAGCTCCCTTAATCATTAAGGTGCAATCCATCCCTACTGTAGAGATTGTACCGAAGTGAGAAGTCAGCCCAGTGCTCTAAAAAGCCAAACCCCTCCTTAGTGCACCAAATCTTTAGCCACGCATTAACCTCCCTAATCTCCTTCTGCCTCCCTGGGCTAGCACGTGGCACTGGTAGTATCTCAGAAAATACTACCTTGGAGATCCTTGCCTTCAGCTTATTACCTAGTTCTCTAAAATCATTCTTTAGGACACTCCATCTTCCACTAACTTTGTCATTGGTACCAATATGTACCAAGACCGCCGGTTCATTTCCAGCCCCTCCCAATAATTTGTCTACCCGATCCACAACATGACGAACCCGAGCACCCGGGAGACAGCAAACTGTTCGATTGCTGGGATCCGGGTGACAAATCACCCTGTCTACCTTCCTAATAATAGAGTCCCCTACAACCAAAACCTGTCTGTTGTTCTGCCTATTCTGCCCTCCCTCTCCTCCAGTAGAGCTGTTCGCCCGGCTGTTAGAGGGAACAGCTCTATCTGGCATTGCCATTCCTGAATGGACATCGCCAACAGTTTCACTCAATCTGGCAAATCTGTTGTTGTTTGCCAACTCAGAACTGGCCTGCCTCCTCCTGTTCCCCCTGCTTCCCCTTGTAACTGTAACCCAGCTGCCTCCCTGGACATCCTCACTAGCCCCAGCTCCACCCTCCATGCTAGGCCCAGCTAAACTGTGCTCAGTGAGCACCAACCCCCTTTCCAGTGGAGCAATATCTCTAAGTGCTGCAATTCTCCTCTCCAGATCTCCAATTTGAGCTTCCAGAGAGGCAACATGCTCACACCTCTCACAGAGGTATGGACCCTGGATCATCTGTTCCAGTATTGCATACATATGACAGGATGTACACTAAATAAGGTTGCCACTGGACTGACTCATAATTATTATTATTGTCTACGAAATTTCAGTGGGAAAAATAAAGAATATAAAATAATATATTCATATAAAGTGTTCCTCCTTTGCACTATAAATCTGACCTCCCTTTTCTTTGAAGGCCCTCCTTTTATTTAAACTCCTAGGCTTTTACTAGAATTGCACTTGATACTGAAAATGTTCGCAAGCTCACAAGTTCCCCTTCTCGGGTTTATATTAACTTCTGCCTTCTCGCCTGGGCACAATTAGTGCACTCTGCAATTTATCAGCCTTTACTTGTAAGGCAAATCCACTTGTAAACAGGCCCCAAACCAGCTCACAAATCCTTTATCCTAGTGACTTTAGCTTCTTTAAAAAAAACAGTCAGTTATAGACATCAATATTGCGCCCACTAGAGAATAGGCTTCATTTACTGACATTGTAACATCCAGTCAAAATAACTGGCACTGCTTTCTTTTAATAACATTTCTAAAACTTTATTTCTATAGCACACTTCCTCTGTCTTAATACTAGCTCTGTGCCTTGTATCATTTTTATTGTAATGGATAGTAATTCTACAAGATACTAAGAAGTCAATCTCTACTATGAAATAAAGAATTACAAAAATATTCTATTCTCTATGCTGTGGCACTAGGTATGTGTGAACAAAGGACGCTTGTTTAATAATGAAAGTAATGAAAAAATAAAACAATTGCAAAAGTTTTGCAGTCTTAGAAATAAAACAAATTATAACAATTTAGCCCTAATTACTGACATTCTACTAAATATTTATGAAGGAGGCATGTAATGAGCAGTATTACAGCTAAAAAATAAAACCCTGTTCATATCAATGCATATATTACGACAATGACTCCTTCCTATTGAGGTTCCACCCCTACAAAGAACAATGTTCCTAAATGCCAGATTACAGCTGGCACGGTCTTACAGTGTTCTCTACTACACTTACACAAAAGAAAAATCACAGTTTATTTATCTTCACTTGCATCTGGGAAGTCGTGGGCTACAGCTGCATTGAAACACTTTTTCCATAAATTTACTCAATAAAGAAAATGGTTGGGAGTATTTGCATATAAATTATATGGCACTAAAACAATATAATAGTGTAACCTTCAAAAAATAAAAGGAATTTTATGATGTTCTATTATTGTGGATGGAATTGCAAAGCTTGGTTAGAAAAAAAAGATTTAATTAAAAATAATGTAAATTTTTTCCACTTATAAAAATAAATGCATTCATGGAATTTTATTATGACTTCTATACCTTAATAGTAGTGTATTCTAGAAAAATAAGATATAGTTATAACATTAATGCTTTTGGTTGTATATATAAATAGACAGGATAAATCCAAAACTCAGCCCGTTTTGGTGGCAACATGCCCAGACTGGAGGTGAGATTTAGTGACAGTCATACTAGTTATCAATAATCTGTAATGGACTGCTACAGTGCATTCAGTCTGCTAAAATTACTACTGTTTATTGCCGTGGGCTGATTTTGTTTTTTATCATTTGTAATTCGTCATCTTGTATGCACAATTTCTTTGTATAGAGTGCCAAGAGCATATGCATCGCTTTACAAAATTACAGTGCATGGAAAATGGAGTACAATACAGTCCATGAGTATAACAAGAAACAAGTAGGTTTTAATAGATCTGAAGGCACAAAGAGACATGGATAATAATGTGTTTTCTTTGTTGCATCTGGAAGAAAGTATTCCTGGTATCTGTTAATTTTTCAAATGAAGGTTCCATCACTGAATAAGCAGCACCATATAAATGACCATATGAATGTTTTGGGGTGTGTCCTTGTAAGTTAATAGGCAATAATAGAACTGTATGAGTTATGCATTTCAGCCAATGAGATGACATATAGGTGTTTAACCTTTTCACTGAGAGGTATCTTTTGCAAGTGTCAAATAGGTTTAAATATCATTTACTTTTCATGAAAAAAATCTAATGTTGTAACATTTTTAACATATTTAACTTCCATGTTCCCTTTTTATTTTTAATCACTATAGACGCTGAATGTTTGTATTGAATATAAATCCTATACATTTTAATATAAGTGCTAAGAAGTTTAAAAAAAAATAAATGCCAGAAAGCATATCTCACTACCCTAGTAATTTGAATTACTAAAAACCCATTCATGAAATAGTTATGCATAATGACACCTTCCCAATTAGCACAAAAATTTAGAACACTTAGTTATTCAATTAGGTATCATGCACTGGGGTGAAAACGGGGGGACACCAACAAGAAGGTGTTGCTACGGACACAGTAATGTAGGAGAGGCCATATGCAATGACCTCCTGATTGGCAAGCCAGCCAATGGTCACGCGGCAATCACTACAACAGAGAAAGAGAGGCGATGTATTGCACATACACTTTCGCTGGGAGAGTGGGCCATGCGGTCCAGGTCACCCACCCACAGAGCTTGCTACGTTATGGCGCAACCGAATGTCTGGCAGTATAACCAGATGGGTAGCCTGGACTTGTTAGCCTTGGTTGGCAGCCAGCCTAGGAAAAGAAAAACTTGTGTAGATGCATCTCGTTAGCCCTGTAAGGCCATCTATCTAGGAGAAGGACACTCCAATATAACACTTACGACTCGAGGACCTAACTGTCATCGTCCAAGCTTGCTAGGCCATGACAGATGAACCCAGAGTCTAAAGGGTGGGACCAGTACTGCGCACACTGCATCTCACCTAAAAACTCCATTGCACAGACCAAAGGGGGCACGTCTACATTTAGAACAATCAACATTTTCAAGCCCTGCAGCAATGGGAAAGGGGTGAAATGGCAGGTGGAAGATGTCACTGGAAGCCACAGTCTCAATCCTGCATGCAGTATGTTCAGTTGTATGGGTCACCTGATGCTGACCCAGGAGATAAAGGCATCATTCGGCAGCACCCTGAGCGACCAAGAAGCCTTCTCTAGGGACAGCACTGCTTGATCCACATGGAGAGGGGCCTAGAAAAGGTGGCCTAAAGAAAGCTTGTCTCCACTTCCCCCAGTTGGCTAGTCGCTGTCAACTGGCATCTCCAAATGTGGTTGAAACTCAGTAAAAAAGAAAAGGCCCACACCTTCCTCACAAGGTGTACTTGGACTGAAACTTGCATGTTGGAACATCACAACTATACTTGACACAACAGACAGCAGTCAAGTAGCCCACAAACTATCAAGGCTGGCTATTGACATCGCTGCCCTCAGTGAAGTCTGCCTCCTAGAGGAAGGAAGACTTCAGGAACATGGGGCAGGCTATACCCTCTACTGGTCAGGGTAGCCAGAAAATGAGAATGTCTCTCTGATGTGGGCTTCATGGTCAGGAACCATATTGCCTCCAAATTTGATAAACTGTCAAAAGGGCCAATCTGACCGCATGATTTGTATGCGCCTCTCACTTAAAAACAAACAACATGCTACAATTTTCAGTGTATATGCCCCAACTCTTCAAGCGGATCCTGCAGAACAGCACAGGTTTTACACTGACCTGCGCAATCTTGTACAAAACGTCCCTGCAGATGACAAGGTCATCATCCTTGGCAACTTCAATGCCAGAGTAGGCAAGGATTCAGAAGCTTGGAAAGGTGTACTTGGCAATCACAGTGTTGGAAACTACAATGACAATAGGCGCCTTCTGAGAGAGTTTTGCACTGAGCAGAAACTCACCATCACCAATTCAGTTTTCCAGCAGAAAGACAGACTAAAGACAACCTGGATGCATCCTCAGTCCAAGCATTGGCATCTAATAGACTATATTATGGTGTGCCAGCGAGACCTCCGAGATGTCCTGCTCACCTGAGTGATGCCCAGTCCAGAATGTAATACGAACCTCTTTCTGGTGCGCTGCAAACTTCAAGTCTACTTCAATCCTAAACCAAAGAAAAAGTTACAGATCGGTAACCTCCAGTCAGCTGAAGTGAAGGCCACCTTCCAGGCGAATCTCCAGTCAAGACTAGAAGATCGCAGATACTTCATGGATCCCTCCTCAGAAGCTCTATGGGAACATCTCAAAATCAGCATCCTGCAGACCGATGAAGAGGTCCTAGGTTTCCCCACAAAGAAAAACAAAGTCTGGTTTGGCGAAAACAGTCAGGAGATCTATGAATTACTGTTGGAAAAGAGATCAACCCATCAAGCGCATCTTGCTCAGCCATCCCTCCATCTTGTGTGCAGCAACTTCCAATGAAAGCTTCGAGAAATTCAGTGGTGGACCAACCACTCTGAAAGAACTCAGCGTTGCACAAATGTCGGTGACTACAGAGGATTTTATGATGCCCTGAAGGCTGTGTATGGCCCTTCACACCTGGACCATACCAAAGCTTTTGACACTATGAGCAGGAAGGGTTTGTGGCAAATCCTGGAACATATAGGATTTCCTCCCAGGTTCCTCAACATGATCATCCAGCTACACGAAGACCAGCATGGCCAAGTTAGGCACAACATCAACCTATCTGAGCCCTTTCCAATAAGCAATGACGTGAAGCAGGGCTGTGTCATTGCACCCACTCTATTCATGCTATTCTTCAGTATGATGCTGCAACAGACCTTAATATTGAGGATGGACTCTACATCCGATTCCGCACAGATGGCAGTCTGTTCAACCTGAGGCAACTAAAGGCCCACACCAAGACAGTGGAATGACTCATTCTAAAGCTACTCTTCGCCGATGATGCTGCCCTTGTTTCCCATATGGCGACAGCTTTGTAGCACATTACATCTTGCTTCACCGAACTCTACGGTCTAGAAGTCACTTTGAAGAAGACTGAAGTTCTCCACCAGCCCACACCTCAGGAAGATTACTGTCCTCCTTGCATCACTATTGGTGAGTCTAAGCTGAAACCAGTTCAAAAGTTTACCTACCTGGGTTGAATCATCTCCTCGGACGCAAAGGTTGACAAGGAAATTAACAACAGACTGGCAAAGGCCAATGGTGCATTCGGCAAGTTATTTAAAAGAGTTTGGAAAAACAAGCATCTGAACAAGTGCACAAAGGTCAACGTGTATGGAGCTGTTGTGCTGACCATCCTTTTGTACGGTTCTGATTCATGGGTTACCTACCACCACCCCCTACAACTTCTTGAGAGCTTTCATCAATGCTGCCTCCGCACCATCCTCAACATTCACTGGAATAACTACATCCCCAACACTGAAGTCCTAGAACAGGCAGGAGTCACTGGCATTGAGGCCATTCTGTTGAAAAAGCGCTTACGCTAGGCAGGACACATCTCTAGGATGGAGGAGAATCGACTTCCAAAGATTGTGCTATATGGTGAGCTCACCACTGGCAATTGTGATATAGGAGGGCCAAAGAAGAGGTACAAGTACTCACTGAAACAGTTCCTTGATGCCTGTCATATTGACCACCATCGATGGTCCGCCGGAGCTTCAGACCGAAAGGCATGAAGAAGTACCATTCACCAGGCTGTCTCCCCTTTTAAGACCACACGCAAGGCTGGTCTTGAGGACAAGAGGAAACTTAGAAATAATGGTGTCACTACAGCACCCAACCATGACCAAACATTCCTGTGCAACCACTGTGCTCAAGTCTGCCTAACCTATTCTCATAAATGTCCAAGGCCTCGATTGCATGGCATTTGTAAAAATTAATGTGTGAAAATCACATATTGATTGTTTATGTGTGCTGTCCAGTGTGTATGCAAATATTGACTAATTTCCTACTAAAACAAACACAGTGAATACGTTTTGAAAGCTGGATTGAAAATCAGCAAAGTAGCAAGACCATGCTGCAATTGTTTCAGTGTGGTGCATAGCTATCCCAAGGGGGAAAGAGGCTGGCAAAAAAATAAACAAAACTACAAAACCCTCAAAATATTCAATACATATATCATATATCCTATTAATGCACCAGAATGTCCATCCCATAATAAGGGATTATCAAACAATGGAATTTTTTAATATATACAGTGAATACGTTTTGAAAGCTGGATTGAAAATCAGCAAAGTAGCAAGACCATGCTGCAATTGTTTCAGTGTGGTGCATAGCTATCCCAAGGGGGAAAGAGGCTGGCAAAAAAATAAACAAAACTACAAAACCCTCAAAATATTCAATACATATATCATATATCCTATTAATGCACCAGAATGTCCATCCCATAATAAGGGATTATCAAACAATGGAATTTTTTAATATATACAGTGAATACGTTTTGAAAGCTGGATTGAAAATCAGCAAAGTAGCAAGACCATGCTGCAATTGTTTCAGTGTGGTGCATAGCTATCCCAAGGGGGAAAGAGGCTGGCAAAAAAATAAACAAAACTACAAAACCCTCAAAATATTCAATACATATATCATTTATCCTATTAATGCACCAGAATGTCCATCCCATAATAAGGGATTATCAAACAATGGCATTTTTTATACTATTAGCATTATTAGCAACCAGTATTGTATAATCTCGCAAACCATAATTTAGTTTAACAAAGTGCATGTTGCTTCTTACAAATCAGTGACAATGTTGGCCTTAAAAACAATACCTGCACTAAAAAGTCACCATTATTGCTGGTACTATAATTTGCTTGGAAACTACTATATTAATGGTGACTATGATTTATAAATAACTTCCTATAAATGAGTATGCGCTTCAGAGAACCCAAAATAATTCGTTTTGGAATATTGCATTAAATTATCTTTAAAGAGACGCTATTATTGTTATGGATGCATGTATATATTATACTTTTTTATATGTGGCATACATGTTTAGACTTGTTAGAATTTTAAAATAGAGAACATATTATAATAAATGAAGCACTGTAAGACCACATGTGGTGTGTCAGTAAACTTTAAACATTTGGAGTCCGATTCAATTGCAAACCCGCATCTCGTGGGATCCATGTCATATGTCTACTGGCATGCTGCGGGCTCCCATTTGTCTTTTATTCCAGAGCTATTCAATTGATCAAGCCCACAAGTTACAGGCCCAAAGCCGACTCCTTAAACAATGCACTGGTTCGTAGCAGTTCAGGGTGGGAATATGATTAATTGAGCAAGACCGTAACCTCCCATTTCGAAACAGCCAATAGAAAATGAGACGCCATCATTACAGCAGTAAAACATGGAGGTTACATGTCAATCAATTAGGTTTGGGTGTCCGATATGTGATGGGACTTGCAAACCCTCAAAATACAGAATTATGAAAATGAATGCCAATACTGTTCTGGTCCATGTGGGTGGCCTGATATGTATTAACTCATTGATTCCCAAGATCGATATAACCCCAAAATGAAACATAAAAATACATTTTACTTACTGCCGATTTGCGAGCTTGAGACTGTTGTCAATGAATTCTAATGTCTTTCATTGCTTTCCCCATTATTTACAGTGCAATATTGATTTTTTATTTGCATTTACAGTGCTACGAACAGGTGTTTAACCCCCTCTCTAGTACACATAGGATTTTCTCCTTCATTTGCCATTTACGGGTATAAAACCATTTGCGGGCTAGGGCTAGCAATTGAATAGCGATTTGCGATTTTAGCCATTATAACTCTTGCAGAATTGAAATATCAAAGGCTTTAGGAGGCTGTAAATCCCAGGTTTAACCATTGCAGAGTTTTGAGGCCCGTAACCCGTAACCTGTTTGTATTCCGCAAAAAGACCCCCAATTGAATAGCAAATTAACTTGCGGCCTCACGGGCTAAAGTAAATTGCGATAGCTCAATTGAATCAGGCTCTAGAACTATAAATCAATAATAAATCATTGAAATGCCATGACTTCCTGTCACGTATCATTTGGAGGAAATCATATGCTATATACATTTTATATCTAAGTGAATATGTAGAAATCATACACCTAAGCACACAAACAGTTATCTATTTCAGGATGTAATTCACACATATAATATATATATATATATACAAGCCTGAGAGCATCATTAAATAGGTTCCGTTGTTATTATTGTCATCTGTTCTGATCCTAACACATCCCATATTTACCTTACTGTTACATTGTCCCTTCACATGATCTATTATACATTTTGACTAAAATACGTTCCATTTGAACAAACAATACCTCCACTATCACCACAACTACCACCAGAAGGTGTTCAGAAAGATGAGGCTACTTATGAGATGGAATAGAGTCTGACTGAAAATACAAGCACATTAGATGAACCTACACAGCTTGTACATTCCTTAGGGAGATAAATTGCAAGGATTATTACTAAGATTATACTACTACTGCTCTAGGACTCCTGTCCACAATTCACAATAGGTTGCTTAGCTTCTCCAGTCCTGCTCTCCTTCTTTGTATAGTGTGCCAAGAGCATATGCATCACTTTACAAAATTACAGTGCATGGAAAATAGAGTACAATACAGACCATGAGTATAAAAAAGAAACAAGTAGGTTTTAATACATCCGAAGTCAAGTGCGACAAAGAGACATGATAATAATATTTTATTGGCCTTACTGTTCCATTGTCCCTTCACATGGTCTGTTGTACATTTTGACTAAAATACTTTCCATTTGAATAAACAATAACACCATTATTACCACCACTACCACTAGCTTGTATTCAGTAACATCAGGCTACATGAGATTGAATAGATGAAAAACACAAGCACATCAGAAGAATCTATACAGGAGAGAGGAGACAAATCACAAGGATTATTACTAAGATTAGTCTACTTTTTTGGGACATTAAAGCATCAACCTCTAAGGCGTCACACCTCTAATGGTCCTGTAACGCGGTTTACAACTCTCTCTACAATTCACAATAGGTTGCATATTAAATTCTCACCTTTCCACTTCTCTTTTCATTACCATGAGCACTCTCCAGTTCCATTTCTCCTCCTCTCCTCTTACACACTTCCTCTCCTGCTCACCTCACCTGCCTCCTCCACTCTCCATTCTAAACACACTCACACCAGTCAGTCACAGCAGACATTCTACCAAATACTCTAACATGTGAATTGCAGAAAATAGAGTGCATATATGTTTATGTTGGAAAAAAGCATGTGTGCTATGTGGGGTTTAACCTTTTTCTAACTGTCCATGATGCAAATGGGTTTATGGCAGTGTGTATGTACTATAAATAGGGTGTAGAGTGCATGTGGCGGGGGGATGTTTAGGGATACAGTATGTGTTGTGGGGAGGTGTATGCAGTACATGTACGGGGGTAACAAGTATTTACTAGGGTAATATGGGTGGAGGGTATGTGTGTGTTAGGCTGGATGGAAAGAGGAAATGTGACTAATGTGCATTTGTAGACTATGTAAGATTGTATGTGTAAAATAAAATGTGATAGCAAATGCAGATAATCCTATGCTAACCCAACTTCTGCTCCTACAGCCTGTTTGTAGGCTTGAACAGTACGGTGTAGTTGAACTTGAAGCGGGAATCACTTTTTCCTATATAGCCTCCATGTTGAAACTTTTGCTGACATTCTTTAACGTGAGTGGGAGACTCCTGTGTTTTTAAGTTCTGACACGCTAATTAATACTCATAGGTGCTTACATGTACATGTTAGGTATTTAGTGAGATTGCAAAATAGCAAGCAATTACTAGACATGGCCCATAAAAATAACTTGTGTTTCTCATGAGTACCATGTAATAGCAGCCTCACATCCGGTTTTGAAAACTACTCTATAAGATAAATCACCTTAGCCAGCATTTTTACCTGGGTCAAGTAACAGCCCCCGAATGCAGTGCCAATTTTCCAATAACTGATTGAGGTAAGGTATCTCTACTTGTATTTTCTGGTATACTGGTTATCTAAATTATGTTCTATGAGACATCAAGTAGCTCTTTTTTACACCTCTGCACATATACTGTATATGTTTTTTAATATAACATTTTCACATAAAATTTCTCTTTTCACTTGACTTTCTTTTATGTAGCTGGCTCTCACACTCAGCACTCTCTCATCTTGGATCATAAATTGACTTTCACAGTGGGGTGAAAATGAATAAGGAGTCATTCCTACTAATTTTCCCTAATAAAAGGTTTAAAGGCACATGTTAGTCACCAAAACTGCTGTGAACAACCAGATACTTAAAATATGTGGAACAAGGTTAAAATAAGCACAATTTACTTATATTTAATAATTGTTTTTATAGCCCTTGAATGCCCCACCAAGAAAATTTCTTAGCCATTCTTATCTAAACAGATCATATTCTTAACTATTGATTTCTACTCTGACGCCTAATAATTTAAAGAAATACCTTGGAGTAATTACTTCTAATATAAAAACTTGTCATTTCAACTGTAGGAATGTTTAATTTCTTTTAATAATTTGAATTTAGTTCAAATGATACATTGTATTTTAAATATGTATTAACTGTAACCTCAGTACTGCATAGACAGTAACAGATGCTCATTCACCTGGTACACAAATTCACAGTTGCACTTTTTCCACCGCTTTTAACACAGAGATTGTGTGTGATTATAAACGGATGATAAAACCCATAGTTGTCTCACACCCAATCATTCAGTTTATATCTGTTCAATGTAGGTATGGTAATTAACCTCCTGCAGAAAATGCAAAAGACAGTGCAGACTCCTCATTTGTTTATCACTTTGGATATAAAAATGAATTAATGTTTACTCTTTGGCAGAAGCGGAGCTACCAGTGTTGTAGGTGGTGCAATGCACAAGGGCCCTCCTCTGGGGAGCACCCATTGCTATGTAATTTTTTCTTCATTTATTTATTTTTCATAATTTAATGGCCCTACTATTTCTGTAGTGTAGTGTACTGTAGGGGTAGCCCCAACCTACCCCTGCCCTGAGCCCCCGCCCCCCACTCCATAGAGAATGTCACCAGAAACTGGAGCATGCTGGATCTGGAGCTGTGCTTCAAGCAGTGGAGATTCATGTAGGCACGAGGTAAGGGAAGGGGAGCAACTATGGAAAGGAGTCTTGGGGAGGGATGCTGTTATGGGGAGAAGTCTCAGGGAGGGAAGCTATTATGGGAAGGGGTCTTAAGGAGGGGAGGTGTTATGGAAAATATCCTGTGGAGGAGCATTCAGTGAGTTGTTATTGCAGGGTCCAAACAAAAAACAAAACAAAAAACAATTGCACAACCCCTACCTTGGGGGGGGGGGGGGGCAAAATGTATTTTTTGCACTGGGGCACCCTGTTCTCTAGCTCCACCACTGCTCTGTGGTCCAGCCGTCTCAGCATCACAAAGTACCTTACTACCTAGTTCATCAGCACATCCATAAAATCAGTACATAGAAGTGGTGAGAAATTGTACAGGGTCCTTAGGGTAAAAACATTATTTTCAAAGGGTGAGACAAAGCAGTGAAGTGCAAGTGAGTGTTTTAGCCTAACTGAACTGAGTATCATGAAGTTTATAAGAAACAAAAACATTATCATGGCAGAAATTGCAAATTCAACAGATATAACATGCATTACCAACTTTGCTAAATAGAAATTCAGGCCCCATCTTAGAAGTAGGAATGGATTTCAAGCTATTTTCTATTAAGCTACCTATATTTTTTAAGTGCATAGCAGGAAACAATGGTACTGACCAGGGATGAGAATATTTTTATCTACTGTCCTCCTGGAGATGGAAAGTTATTTCTTGAAGAATTCACAAAGTCGGTTACTACGTAAGTGCTATTCCACTACAGGTGGCTTATCCTTGGTGACTTTGATACCTTGGCGGATGATTGATTCTCACAATCTGATATGCTTTTCTTGATGAATGCTCTGGGCTTTACACAAGTTACCCCTTTGCCACAAGTAAAAGAGGTCACACATTGTAGCTGCGGTCCATACTGATCTAAATGTTTCTGATCTGACCGTGGACCCAATTGTGTGGTCTGACCATATCAAATTCATCATAACTGCTCATTCAAAAAGACCTCCTCCTGTGGAGATGTATACATATCACAGGGCTATCACACCATACTTGATATTTGAGTTGATTTTAAAATATATGAGAACTGTGAGTTTATTGTATTTCTTGTCCACTATTATAACAGGAGTATGACAACAGCACTGGCTCCTAATTGTACACAACCATGGGCGTAGGAGCCCAAAACAATCTGGGGGGGGGGGGGGGGGGGTAATTTAACTGTACTCCCAGGACAGGAAGCAGGGGCGGATCTGGAGGAGCCCATTGTTGCAGTGCCCATCAAAAAGTTTTTTATTTCTTTGTTTAAATCCTTAATGCCCCCACCCCCCAATATAAATACAATTATACATATATATATATATATATATATATATATATATATCTGTCTCACTGTGTGTCCTCTTTCTATCTGCGCTGTCTCTCTCTGCGTGCGCCCTCTCTTTCTCATGTCCTCTGTCTCTTCCTGGCCTCTGTGTGCTCTCTGTCTCTCTCACTCCCCCACCATCCCCTCTCTCAATCTCTCTCCCTCTCTCACTGCCTCCATCCCTCTCTTTCCCTCTCTATATATATATATGTCTATGTGGCAACTTATTATATATACTGTACACAGTATCTCACAAAAGTGAGTACACCCCTCACATTTTTGTACATTTTTTATTATATCTTTTCATGTGACAACACTAAAGAAATGACCCTCTGCTACAATGTAAAGTAGTAAGTGTACAGCCTTTATAACAGTGTAAATTTGCTGACCCCTCAAAATAACTCAACACACAGCCATTCATGTCTAAACCGTTGGCAACAAAAGTGAGTACACCCCTAAGTGGAAATGTCCAAATTGGACCCAAAGTGTTAATATTTTGTGTGGCCACCATTATTTTCCAGCACTGCCTTAACCCTCATGGGCATGGAGTTCACCAGAGCTTCACAGGTTGCCACTGGAGTCCTCTTGCACTCCTCCATGATGACATCACGGAGCTGGTGCATGTTAGAGACAGTGCACTCCCCACCTTCTGTTTGAGGATGCCCCACAGATGCGCAATAGGGTTTAGGTCTGGAGACATACTTGGCCAGTCCATCACCTTTACCATCAGCTTCTTTAGCAAGGCAGTGTCACTGACCAACAAAAATCATCCAGTGTCACTGACCAATGGCTGTGTTACAGATCTCCTAGAGTGGATGAGTGCCCACTGGCTGGTTAAACCCTTCTAAGATAGATGTACTCTTGACGGGATGACATCATCTTATCAAATCAAATCAGGTGAATGGTCTGGAATATGGAGGATTACAGATACATCATGCAGAAAAAGTATAAAGTTTTGGTGTGGATCTTAATTGCTACAAACACGTGATGCTTAAGCGATAATCTTTAGTCAAGACCTCTGCCACTTGAAAAAAAATATAGAAAGGATTAAGCGCCAGAGGATCTGATAACACATGTTTTTGTGAGTCTCCAGCTTGATCAATGTATAGCACTATTAATGGGACTTCCAGATAAACAATTACATCTTTTCATTCAGAATGCTGTGCCAAAAAATACCCACTCCTGTAACATAGCACCCATTCTTCCTTTTCTACACTGTTTACATGTCAAATTGCCTATTTATTTCCAGGTTGAATTTCTGACATTCAAAGCTTTAAATGACCATGGTCCCAGCTACCTGAAAGTGCAAGTTCATTATAGTTCAAAGTTTCAAGAGTTTGCGAAACATAATTTTGTACATGAGCTTTTAATCCTCCCGCTCCGCTTCTGTGAAATTCTCTCCATAATAGTTTAAGAGTTTATGCTATCCCAGTAGAGTCACTGTCCAGTTGTTGTGTATGACAGTGGTATGCAACGGGAAACCTGTGGAATCTGGTAATTATTCTGCATAGCCTATATAGTCATATGCTGATGATATGCTTTGAACATACAATGTATAGACTTTCAGTTCTCTATTGCACATGACTGATATAACCAACTGCCTCACCCTGTGGGCGCTGAGGAACTTCATCAGCTCTATTTGAATGCCTCTCCAGATTTACTAGTGATGTTGCACCAGCTACTGGATTTGAAGTAGTGCAGCATGTTGAACCACTAGTAATTAAGATTTTTGCTTTAAGAATTATTTAAAAAAATATATATATCCAAAGCTGCTGAATTTGAAGGATTGATGGTTTAATGCAACTATAGTTTATTTAGCATTTTAATTACAAATTAGTAACTTCACCTTTATCATTGTAAATTTGTTAGTCTGTTCCATTATAGTTACTTTGTTCCTTTTTACAATTCAAGCAGTCGGTTGTAACATATAAAATATTCTGAACAATATTATAGAGCAAATCCGTTTTCCATATATGTGAAGGGCATGTAAAGCTTTCCTTTAAACTGTGTAATTTCATCATTCTTAGCAATAGTGATTTAATTAGTTCTAGGATTTTTTCGTTTCCATAATTTTTAAATTCGGGTTTTCTGTGTGATTAGTTCTGTGATTAAATCTTCCCCACGATGGAGCTTTTGATCTAAGCAGTTTATTTGGTTGTTGTTGAGACCATAATAGCATTATGTGGTAGTCTGTGTTTTTAAAATTATATATATTCTCTCTTTATCGATACAGGTATGAATATCAACCATCAATAATTATTGTGTTATATTTTGTCCACTCCATTTTTGACAGAACTAGAAGAATTTTCATAGCATCTGTGGTTGATTTTTGTTTATATTGATTCTGTGCTTTAAACTGTGTTTCCTGAGTTAGTGCTACATGTCTTTTCCTCCTGAGATCTATCCATGAGTGAAAATTCTTGAGTACATTATTATTATTATTATTAGTAGTAGTAGTAGTAGTAATAGTAGTAGTAGCTTTTGTAGTATTTATTTGTAATGCATCAACCTATTACACAGAGCTATAAAGGGTATAGTACATAACAAGTAGCATTTAGAGACATATAAAAGTTGGAGGGCCCTACATTTTGAGCTTTTAATCTTAACTACAAATTACTTTTCTCCAATGCAATTTAGCAAAAGCTTGCAAACTTTTAGCCTTATTCAATTAGCTACTTGCAAATGCCTTGAACTCATAAATTTGGCTTTTTTTTTTTTTTTAGAAATGTTTATATGCATTTTATTGACTTAAGAATTGATTACTGCCAATAAGTAAATTTGCCAAATATGTAGCAATATTAAGAGTTTATTTAAGTGTGTATAAGTTTACAAATTGGGCAATTAAATCAGGCACTTTCAATCTAAGGGGACTAATAGAGACAGAAGGTGATACAATATGTTCAAATTAATGGTAGAGTTAAGCTAAGGAGAAGAAGCTAAGAAAATTATAGGGGATGGCAGAGGCAATGGAAATTTACCACTAAGTTACTGTGAGATATATGTGTAGGGCTTGCAGGGTCTGTGGTGATGATGGTATAGTTAAGGGAAGCCTGTTTAAGAGTTGGTCATTACTATGCTGTTTAAGCATGTTTGAGTATCAGGTGATTTTATAATAAGGTGACAGTAGAATGAGAAGTCATAGGAGGGCAACTTGTTGTTAAAGTGAAAGCCTTGAGTGTTGTGAGAAGGGATATTTAGATGTGTGCAGTATGTTATTTGTATGATCACAAATTTGTTCTTACTTAGTGTCTTTGTAGGTATGGTGTAGGTGTAAGGTGTTTGAGTTATAATGTACTGTTTAATATTACTACTTGTCTATAACCTTTAATTGATCAGTTCTATTCCCCAGGTGCTTTGGATGCAAGAACTGTTTGTACTGAATAGGAGCAAGTAGAGAACTGATTGGAGTCTTGATAAAGTTTGCTTTTGCTTGTGATTGGAGGATCGATACCACTGTGGTTGCATTTGGAATGGGAAGTTACATTGTGATGTGCAATTTCTATATTTATAGATAGTGGATATCTATCTGAAAAAGTTTGAATATATAATGATTACAGACATGATCGTAGGAGCCCAAAAAAATCTAGGGGGGATAAAGTTTAAAGAGGCAAAACAAAATCTGTGTCTCTTAGTGGTGCATTTCAACTCTACTCTCAGGACAGGAGTGCTGCCGGTGCACCCAGTGCAATGCACCAGGGCCCTGCTCTAAGGGCCCTAAGGGCTGCATTGCCCCTCAAAAACTGTTTTTAATTTCTTTGTTTAAATTCTCAATACCCTACCCACCCCAATATGAAAATTATATTAATATATATATATATATATATATATATACATAAATTATGGGTCAAAGCTTTCATGTGAAAGAAATACTGCTCCATAGTGCTGGTGCTTCTGGACAAATCTGGTAATGCATGATTACATTTAACACAACTCTATATCATATCACATATAATAGTTGTCAAACTACGAATAGTAGTCACGATTTGCGAGCTCGCAAAGCAAGGTCGCAAGAACTGCGTCCCTCGCGAAGTGAGGGACGCAGTTTGGTCCACAAATGCGGAGGCTCCAATGTCGGCTCATTGCAGGCCGCAAATGCGGACCCTTGAGGGGCCGCATTTGCGGAGGTGGAGGCTCTACGGTGCCTCACAAGCGGTTACAAACACCCACACAAGCGGCACTTTGACAAAATAGATCTAACACGCAATCACTAAATCGAAAGTCCAAATTTAAGTCCAAATTCACGAGTTTAGGCACACGAAAAAAGAGAGAGAAAAAATAAATGTCAGCCGAAAACAAAAAGAGGCTACAGGACCCTAAAGCCGCAAACCACCAACAAAGCCGTACGAGGTACAAGATACACTTTTAGCAAGGATGCTAAATCATCCACACCCGCGTACCACATACACATTCGCCGCCATTTTACAACACTAACTTACACCATGTGGAAGTACACAGCTACACTAACGGCTTCCCCTCGCGCACGCAGCCTATTTACACTACACACTGCACACATTGATGACACTTACACCTCGGCTCCACAACAGTGCAAACCTACATTGTATGCTGCAGGAACATCAAAACAGATTGTCAGCTCTTCAGAACAATGCATATATTACTTCCAAATAGGTAAAGTATATTAATTTATTAATGTATTAATTATTTAATTAGCATACAAAAATACATATACACAAATAGAAACACTATCGCAATAAACACAAAAGCTATTCACTGCACGCCTCACAACGAGCACCAAAGCACGCAATAAGCGCAAAAGACAGATCAGCGCCGACCAAACAATAACAGCAACAACCAACAGCCTCGCGATGAGCACCGAAGGCGCTTAGCACGAGGCTCGCAATGAGCGCCGAAGGATCTCAGACCACCAAAAACATTAATGTCTGTGGCAAACAGCATTACCTGCCTTACAAATGTATTGCCCCATCATTTTTGATGGGCAAGTCACTAGTATAATTATTATTGACAATATTTATATTTATGACAGAAAAGTTGATGCCTCTGTAGCAGCGACTAGCAACCGGTGCTGCTCATGATGTTGTGTATGATTGGAGAGTTCATAACTCTGTGGCAGTGGTTAGCAAAAGGTATTACACAAGTATCTAAAAAAGTTCAAAACTAACTGTGAATGCATGGTCTCCATCTTTAAACTATGATCGATAATATGAGCATTCATTATATATTCACAAAAAGTGACCACTACTTAAGAATTGCTGGAAGTAACTCCTCATATTAAATGTGACACATTTCTATATTGCATTATATTGTATATACAGTGCCTTGCAAAAGTATTCTTGACTTTTTACCTATTTTTTTACATTAAAGTTCAACGTTTTGTTAATCTGAATTTTATGTGATGGATCCGAACACAATACTCTAAGTTGGTGAAGTGAAATGAGAAAAATACATACATAAAACTATTTTTTAGAAATCGAAAACAGAAAATTGTCATGTGCGTATGTATTCACCCCCTTTGTTATTAAGCCCATAAAATGCTCTGGTGCAACCAATTAAACTTCAGAAGTCACATAATTAGTGAAATGATGTCCACTTGTGTGCAATCTAAGTGTCACATGATCTGTCATTACATGTACACACCTTTTTTTAAAGGCCCCAGAGACTGCAACACCTAAGCAAGAGGCACCCCAAACCAAACACTGCCATGAAGACCAAGGAACTCTCCAAACAAGTAAGGGACAATTTTGTTGAGAAGTACAAGTCAGGGTTAGGTTATAAAAACATATCCAAATCTTTGATGATTCCCAGGAGCACCATCAAAGCTATCATAACCAAATGAAAAGAACATGGCACAACAGCAAACCTGCCAAGAGATGGCTGCCCACCAAAGCTCACGGACCGGGCAAGGAGGGCATTAATCAGAGAGGCAGCACAGAGACCAAAGGTGACCCTGGAGGAGCTGCAGAGTTCCACAGCAGAGACTGGAGTATCTGTACATAGGACGACAATAAGCCGTACGCTCCATAGAGTTGGGCTTTATGGCAGAGTGGCCAGAAGAAAGCCATTACTTTCAGCAAAAAACAAAATGGCACATTTTGAGTTTGCGAAAACGCATGTGGGAGACTCCCAAAATGTATGGAGGAAGGTGCTCTGGTCTGATGAGACTAAAATTGAACTTTTCGGCCATAAAAGAAAATGCTATGTCTGACGTAAACCCAACACATCATCCAAAGAACACCATCCCCACAGTGGCAGCATCATGCTGTGGGGATGTTTTTCAGAAGCCGGGACTGGGAAACTGGTCAGAGTTGAGGGAAAGGTGGATGGTTCTAAATACAGGGATATTCTTGAGCAAAACCTGTACCAATCTGTGCGTGATTTGAGGCTAGGACGGAGGTTCACCTTCCAGCAGGACAATGACCCTACATGTAAATGTGTTGAAATGACCTAGTCAAAGCCCAGATCTCAATCCAATAGAAAATCTGTGGTCAGACTTAACGATTGCTGTTCACAAGCACAAACCATCCAACTTGAAGGTGCTGGAGCAGTTTTGCAAGGAGGAATGGGCAAAAATCCCAGTGTTAAGATGTGGCAAGCTCGTAGAGACTTATCCAAAGTGACTTGGAGCTGTAATTAAGAAAATCATTTTGACACCTTCTTAATATTGAAGTTCATTGAGTTGCAAATCACATTGAGAGGTCTCAATGCAGAGAAGTAAGCTTTAGTAAATCTGTATATTTTTAATGTCTAAGGCCCCTATTCAGCAGTTGCCTTCATACCGGCCGTAAGTCTGTGGGTTTGAAATTTGCAAGGGATACAGAGCAATTCAATTGATCAAGCCCACAGCTACCTGGCCGAAAGCCTAAACCATGATCCATGCACTCCTAACTAGCATTTCAGAGCATGATCATGATCAATTAAACAAAGCCATAACTACCAATTTAGAAAAAGTAAAGTAAAATAGTAAATGACATCAGTAAAACATGGAGGTTAAACGTCAATCAGTTAGCGTTTAGAAGTCCGATATGCGATCAGACACGCAATCTTGCAATGTACAAAATAATAAAAATGAATGACGATACTGTTCTAGTCCATGAAGGTGGCCTGATATGTATTAACTCCTTTATTACCGGGACTAATATAACACGGAAATAAAACGTAAAAAAAATATTTTTGATTGCAGATTTGGGACATTGAGACAATTAATTCTAATGTCTTTCATCGCTTTCCCCATCTTTTAAAGTGCAGTATTGATTATTTATTTGCATTTACAGTGCTAAGGTGTTAAACCCCCTTGTGAGTCCTATCTGGTACTCAAATTATTTTTTTCTATACTTGCCATTTACTGGAGTGAAAACTTTTGCAGGCTTGAGTAATTGTAGCAATTGACTAGTGATTTGTGATTGTAACATTTACGGGCTTAAACGATCATAGGCTTAGATGGGTCGGAGTTACAATTTTGACAACCGCAGGGATGTACAGTCTGCAACCCGCAAATCGTTTGCGGGTAGCTAAAAGATGCCAATTGAATAGCAAATTAGTTAAAGGGATACATTACGGGCTCTAGTAACTAACAATTGCTCAATTGAATAGGAGCCTAAATGTGCAATTTCATTGAAGAACAACTTATAATTTGTCATTCTGCAAATGTTATATCTTATTTTTGTTGGTTTCCTACTTTAAAGTTTGACATAATAATAATAATAATAATAATAATAATAATAATAATAATAATAATAATAATAATAATATTGACTTTAAATGTAAGAGATGGCAAATCCCAGGTAGTAAATATAAAAAAAATTAAATAGGAATTGCAAGGAGATGAAATTATTTCTGATAAAAAGGAATTATAGTGAAAAAAGAAGTCTGCAGAAGACGCAAAAGGAAGTAAACTAAAAATGTTTTATTCATTAGCCATTCTATTCTCAATGGTAAAAAAATAAATGTGTTATTGCAGTGAAGGCAGAGTAGAAGCACTTAGAGTGAGCTTGCAATTTATGGTCATTTCAAGAACTGAAGGTTTATCTTATTTAGCTCAATAAATCCTGTAGTGCAAACCAAATCTAAGTAAATATATGTTGAATTCTCTAAAATTATATAGGTGGAATTCTATCAAAAAAATATTTTCAGCTGTTAAAAAAAACAATTATAACACAGTGAAAAGAACCAAAGATTGAATCCTTTGTTATACCTTTACTTCTTGATTTTGATTGATGTACTCGATGATGCAGAGCAGTTTTAAAAACTCCAGTGATCCTTTATCTGATATTAGCACTATTTCATATCTTCTTTCATAAAATATACTGTTCCCCTATATACTATAGTAACCATTTTGTCCATCAGAGTTCCCTCTTACTCAAATGTACTGTTCTGGCTACCAAGGGCCTCATTCAATTCGCGGCTGCTACATGCAAGTAACTTTCCTATTTGCTACTTTCGGCCTACCTGTGCCAGTAGCTCTACTTTAAGTTATCTATTCAATTGGCCGGGCGCGCAAGCTAGTCCTGATCGCAAACCATGCTATCGGCAGTAAACATTTGCATGATTGAACATGATCGCGCTCTCAAGCCGGTAACTGGTGGTTCAAGCCTGCAAACTCGGAGCAAATATAAATGCAATACAGCACTGTAAAGCACTGTAAATGATGGGGAACACAATGGGTGACATTAGAATTAAAAGCACAACATTCACAAGCTTGCACACCGCCAAAATCAAATACTTTATTTCATGTTCAATTTTGGTAACAAAGTCCTACGGGCTTGAATGACCTCCAAGCCCGTAATCGTTATTCAAGCCCGTAGGACTTCAATGAAATATGGAGGTTGATTCCAAACTCATACTGGCTTGGACGTTGAAGCCCGTAGGACTTTATGATGAAAATTGAACATGAAATAAAGTATTTATTTTTGCTGATTTGAGATTAGGGGAATGCTGTGCTATTAATTCTAAGACCTAATATCACTTTCACTTCTAATAAAAGTACAGGATGGCTTTTATATTTGCTTAATTAGTGCTACGTTTTGAAAGTTAGACCTTTGCGGGATCTCCTTTGTACCAGTAACCTGCTGTTCCTGTTTAGCTATTTACGGGCTTGAAGGAAGGGTCAATTGGAGCAATTGAATAGCGATTTTTGTTTTTCTGTGGCCGCAACTCTTGCAGCCGGTAAAGATCAAAGGCTTGGATGGAAGTAACTTGCGACTATGAGTAAAGTAAGGGATAGTAGCGTGCAGTAAGTAACATGAACGTGGCACGCCAGTAGGAAGCATTTGAATAGAAAAGTAACTTGCTATCTCTACTTGTGGCCGCAATCTCAAGTAAGTAGCAATTGAATGAGGCCCTAAGGGTGGTTGAAATTAAAATTAAGAAGAATAGTAGAGTGCTTGAAGTATAGAATCCTTGATATTCATTACTGGAGGGGTTCAACCAGTTCTTCAACACGCCAGTATTCAATTACATGGTAAGTCTCCATCCTTGCCTATAGGGTATGGAAAGTCATCGAAAGAAGTGTTGAGAGGGACATTGTCCTTAAAAAAAAGTTGTCCAAAACTGGGGTTATGGTGTCTAATTAGTGCACAAAAACAATACGTAACTGGTATAAGTGTAGCTAAGAAACAGAAACATATAAAATGCCAGATAAATAAAAATAAAAGTTAATTTGTGTGCATAGTTTACAGACTAATAAATTAAATGTAGAAATATGATGAGTGAGAGGAATGAGGTATTACTTAAAACTTGAATATGGACAAGCTTAACTAGAAGAATGAGGTGTGGCTTAAAAGTTGAAACATGGCAAGATTACTAGGTGATATGCTAGGCACTGCCGAATGATATTATATCGGGGGTGAAAACAATTAGAGGAAAAGAAGTATAAATAACTCAAAGTTTAATTGGAAATTGAGCAAAATCCTCATGTGGTTATGTTGAATGTAAATCTATTAAAGGAGTATAGTAGATGGTCTCTAGAGAATAGACTATGAACTACAGAGGCTGTGAGTTTTTGTAGGTCTCTGACGAAGAAACTAGCTGAATGATTGAGGGTATAATTAACTTGAATGGGAAGGATGTACTATATTCAATATACAATGTAGGATGTTATACTTACCAATAAATAATACAAATGTTGAGGTCGAACAGATCAAAGGGTTCATTTTAAGCATAAAAGCAGTTTGAAAGGATTAGAAACTTTAAGAAAAGGTTTTAATAACTTAAATAATGGAAATGAATTGTATTTTAATTTTGCAATAAAATGTGGGTAAATATTGGAATGAATGTATTATACAATTGAGTAAGTAAATAGGATAGATGAATTATTGAGTTACATAGAAATATGACAAGTAAATAGATGATTATGAAACAGCAGGTATGATTAATGGGGGGCATGGGACTAAAAAGGAGATTATGAGGAGTGCAAGAGTGAATGTAAGTGAATATGTGGCACATGAAAGCAAATAAGCAAAAGTAGGGGAACGTGAGAATGAATAAGCAACAAAAATATGCATGAGAGTGTAAAGACGTGTGATTATGCGATGCTGGGTGTAATAATGAATTAATGGTTGACCTAGAGTAAATAAGCTAGCATGGTGTTTATTAGAGTGTATAGGCTGGAAATGTATTGATTGTGGGTGAATGTGAGTGTAAGGGTTCACAAGAGAAAATAAGTGGTTATGGGGCTAGCAAGAGAAATTGAGTGAATTGAAGCACAGTAGAATGAATGAAGTGATTGTGGAGTGCAATGTGAGAGTATAGGCAACACATGCAGGCTTTGAGAAAGATGATATGATTATGGGGTGCACAAGAGAAAATACGCTATAATTATTGTGGTTGGTAGAGCAGATATGCAACAATGTAAGAAATAGTGAGAAAAAAAAAACAAGAATCATGGTGTGTACTGAATAATAATGAAGTTATGTTGCCTGCTGGGTTAACAGGCACATGGTATAAAATGTGTGCTTTATTTGTTTTGTTTGTGATGGAGCAAGGAGGATAGAGATGTGAGGAGAGAGTGACAAAAGAAGGGGAGGGACCTGGAGTTGTCCACAGTGCAGGCACACTAGCAGTAGAGCTAGTGGTTGAGTTAGCATCAGGGATGTCAAGAGGAAGTACAGCTATGATGATTGACGTGCCATAGTCAAGAGGAGGATAGATGAGGAAGCTACTGGTGGTTGTGGAGTATAACAGAGAGAGAGCAAATCCTCAGGGGCAAAATGTCCTAAGCAAACATTATCAGGATACCTGGCATCTGGATATGAATTGGTCAGAGACCCTGCAACATGAGTACGTGAGCACCACCAATCATTCAACACTATCCACACTCCAGCTTACTGATATGGCCTATATCAAACCGCAATGACTCTAACTCAACTGCAATATAAGTATTACATATAAAATGTATCCAAGAAGTGCTACCTGATACCGTACGTGAACTGATTGTACCTTTCCGGACAGCTCTATAGTCTGGATCGGTACTCTACATTCAGTTTGAATGTAGACTCCCGATCCAGACTATAGAGCTTTCCGGAAAGGTACAATCTACACAAGACTCTATTTTTATATTTGTTGCAACTTTTAAATTAACCTTTTTTGAAATCACTATAAAATTAAGGGGGGTTTAAAATAATAAATAAAATTATATACAGCAGAACCGTTAAAATCTTCTCCTAAAGTAAGTATATACAAATATATTTAGTTGTATCCCTTACAGGTAGTGTTCCAGTAAATGATTGTTGGGGAAATAATTTGGAAACACCATATACAGATTGTCAGAGTAACAAATTTAAAAATAGAAACTTTTGTAGATTGTACCTTTCTGGTCTGCTCTCTAGGATGATCAGGAGTCTACATTCAGTTCACAATTTTGATTTACTCTATTAAATCACAATTGGGTTGTATTCTCTAACATTGTTCTGATACTGTATGGTTTAGCTTTTAACAAACAGTGGATTTGTGTTTGCAGGAATAATCTTTCAAGTAAAAATTGCCTTTTTTTCATAGGCTCCTTTTATTTTTTAATATCCACTTGATGAAGCCATGCCATGCTTCTTAGCAATTATCATGTGATTCTCTTTAAAAAACACATGACTGGAAGTCATGAAATAAATTCACATGAACTGTGTCAATGTCCATGGATCATATACATATATGATGCAATATTGTAAGAATTCAACTTTGTGGATTTCTGATGTCCATACATATTTATAGGGACACCCAGACTTTAAAGCGCGTTCAAAATGTGCAATGACATACAGTATGCTCGCCTAAGCATGTGAGCACAAACCAAAGCGCGCCTGTCAAATGGCGCTCTGACATTTGCGCGCATGGGGCGCATATATAAACTGAATTCTTGAACCGAATTGTGAGTGGAGCCAGGCCCTGCCATATCCACATTCAGGGGGAGCCCATAGGTGGTCTGCTGGGGTGCTGTAGCTGCCAGTCAATGGCACAAAGTGGTCTAATAATCCCTGATTTGCACTAAACTGAGAGGTCTCTCTCCCTCCCCCAACCCCCTGACCCGCCTTCTTGCAAGAAATGCTACAATGTGACAATGCCCCAGATACCCATGGGGCTGGTAACTAACCTAGAAAGTCTGTGCCCAAATCCCAAAATCCATCACTGCTGGCTGTGCAGCCACTGTACCTCCTCTCCCTGGCTGTACAGCCTGGCCATGTCACAGGGGGTGACCCCATGCTTGTTCTGGTGGCCCAGCTGGCTGTCTTTGTGAATGACCAGTATCTTCACCACCTGGAGGTGACCTTCCTTGGCCGCCAGGTGCACGGGGAGGTTGTCCTTGTGGTCCTGGATGTTGATAGCTTGCCGGAACTCTAGGAGGGTCTGCAGGGTGTACTGGAAGCCGGCCCTGGCCACATCATGGAGCACTGAGAAGCCTGTCCAGTCCCTCAGATTGGGGTCAGCACCTCTGCTGAGTAGAAGCCTGGCAAATGCTACCCTAACCCTTACACCCCTACCCTAATCCTAACCCTTACATCCCTACCCTAAACCTAACCTTACACCTCTACCCTAACCCTTACACCCCTACCCTAACCCTTAACCCAAAGACCCTTAACCCTAAAAGCTAACACCTAACACCCCTAAGCCCACTCAAATAACCCTAACAATAAAAGCTAACGCCCCTAAGTCCACCTTACCTGAGGTGGTGCCGGTCCTGTGTCGGGTCCTGCGCGAAGATGTCGGAATCGTGCAAATAACGGGTGCCAATTTGTGGGTGCATGCATGTGTTGGTGCTCATTTGTCATTGCGCATTTGCAGAAAAGTTGTGCTACCAGTTATAGGATGTCTTAGCCCTACACATTCAAAATAGACATTTGTAAAGAGCAAGGGTTCTTTTTTACAGTCTAGTCCCAATTCATCATTGTGAGATCACAGATCAGTAACAAATGGTATACCTTTATAGTTTTACAGTTAATACATAATTGGTAGCACTGCTCGGAGATCAACAGAAGGTAGGGTTTACTAACTGGAACTCGAAAATGTAAACTTTACTAAACTGTACATATACATTCATGTTTACTCCCACTTGCAGAGCATTCCAGCTTCCTTATACTATTTTAATATTTTTAAATGACACTTACTGGGTGTATGTGAGTGAGATTCCTTTATCCAAGATGATAGTCATTCTGGTGTACTGACCAGATGAACATAATATGTAGGTTTTATACACTGTTACTGTTAGTTCAATTTTTTTAATCTTGTGTACTGATTACTTGATTGAAAAGAAAGTGCAATGCATTTTTCTACAGTTTTAGAGGTATGATAGTTTTGTTATTTTTAATAAGCATCATGGCCCCCTGGGATACTTTTGCACCACATTGATTATAATTGTGCATGGTTCTGCTACTTTTTTTGTCTGTGATTCTTGAAAGTTGATCAATCTTCAGTATGTTTTTAAACTGATTTCACTGTGTCTCCCTCTATTTTGTGAGGTAATTGTTATGTGTGCAATCAAAACTAAATTTTTCACTGAGCTTTAAACTGGCTGATGTTCATATAATATACAGTAGTTTTCTTTACATAATATTTATGATTTTGTTGTGATATTTAAACCTTTCAATATCCTGATTTTTCATCGTATCCAGTTACAATATCGTTATTTAAGGTACTATTATTTAAACAGTCGAATAATAAAAATATGTTTCCATAGTTCAGTAGAGACATAATATTTCAATAGAATGCCATAATAAATAACTTTAGTCTTTTCTGTTTTTAATATATTTTTATTTGAAGAACATAAGATAACTTGTATAAAATTAAAACATACATTATCACATATAATAGTTATAGTAATTGCGAGTTTGTCGGTAAAGCTATGTTAAAAGTTACGATCAACTAGCAATTACTACAACTATATACTCAGAAGTTGCGAGTTGCGCATGCACAATGAGCGGCATCTGCCACAAATGCGCAGTGCACAGCGAGGCGCACATTGTGCTGGGGCGCTCATCAGCAATGCGCAATGTCAGTTACGCATGCGCATTGAGCCGTGGGTGCCGCATTGCACGCCAGGAGCGGGAGCAGTAGGGAGAAAGGAGACACAGGAGAGAGAGAGGGAGGGAGAAAGGAGACACAGGGGAGGGAGGGAGAAAGGAGACACATGGGAGGAAGAGGGGGGAAGAGATACAGGGGAGGTAGACGGGAGGAGAAACACAGGCGGGAAGAGACACAGGGGATGGAGGGGGAAGAGACACAGGGGGGAGAGGGGGAAAGAGACACAGGGGAGAGGGGGGAAGAGACACAGGGGAGGGGTGAAAGAGACACACGGGAGGGAGGGAAAAAGGAGACACAGGGGAGGGAGAGGGGGAGGAGACACAGCAGAGGGAGAGGGGGGAGAAAGGAGACTCAGGGGAGGGAGAGGGATACAGGAGATACAGGGAAGGGAGGGGAGAAAGAGACACAAGGGAGGGAGAGCGGGTAGAAACACATGGGGGAAGAGACACAGGGGAAGGAGATGGGAAAGAGAAATAGGGGAGGGGGAAAGACATAGGGGAGGGGGAAGAGACACAGGGAAGGGAGAGAGGGGTAGGAGACACAGGAGAAGTAGAGGGGGTTCTAGACACAGGGGATGGAGATGGGGAAAAGATACAGGGGAGGATACAGGGGGTAAAGAGACAAAGGGGAGGGAGAGGGGGGAGGAGACCCAAGGGAGGAAAAGGGGGAGTGAGGGGGGGTGGAAGAGACACAGGGGAGGGAGGGGGAAAGAGCCACAGAAGAGGAAGAGAGGGGGAAATGAGACACAAGGGAGAGAGAGAGGGGTAAAGAGAGGCAGGGGAGGGAGATGGGGAAGGAGACACAGGGGAGGGAGAGGGGGGAAAGAGATACAGGGGAGGGAGATGGGGGAAAGGAGACACAGGGGAGGGAGGGGGAAGGAGACACAGGCAAGGGGAGGAAAAGACACAGGGGAGTGAGAGGGCGAAAGAGATACAGGGAAGTGAAAGGGGGGAAAGAGACATGGGAGGGAGAGAGAGGAAAGAGTCACAGGAGAGGATGGGGAAGAGATACAGGGAAGGTAGGGGTAAAGAGACCCAGGGGAGGGAGAGAGGGGGAATGGAGACCCTGGGGAGGGAGAGGGTGAAAGCAGGAGACACAGGGGAGGGAGAGGGGGGAAGTAGACACTGGGGTGAAGAGGGGGAAGGGGGGAGAGATATATGGTGGAAGAGACAAAGGAGAGGGTAAGAGAGGGTGGAATAAAAATAAAATATTATCACGTCATTTGGGACGGGCAAGTGACTAGTACCTACATATTATTCAAGTTTTACATTATATACTTTTATCGTCTATATCCTTCACTTCCTTTTATTTTGTATAACTCTTTTGATTCAAGTAGCAAACTTTGTAAATAGTCTGTTTTAGCAAATTAAGTTTAAATTTACAGTTCTTATATAAATGCCATTTGTGTCTTTTAGTTTTATTCTATAACTCCTTAAATTATTAATTACACTGAAATGTCAACTCTTTCTGTGTGATCTACAAAGGTCCATGGTTTTAAAACAAATTGCATTTTAAAATATTACTAGTCACTTCGAAAATGTTTAATTCATGTTTGAGGTTCTTAGACCAACATACAGTACCTTGCATAACTTCCACCCCATATTTTGTAGAGTTACAACCTAGAATCAATATTTATTTATTTATATATTTATTTTATATATTACTCAACATACTTAACACTTTGAAGGTGCAAAATATATTTTTTTCTGATTCTTAGTAGAACTACCTTTGTCTGCAATTAGATGTGAATCTTTTAGGATAAGCTTTCTGAATCCTGCAGTTTTTATCATTCTCTTGGGAATGGTTCTCAGCTTTGTGGATCATCAGGGTTATATTTCTCCCAAGGATGGAGTCTCCCATAATAGCTATGGATCACTTGAGCTCCTTTAGAATTACCAAGGGTCTCTTGGTGAATTCATTTCGCTCCAGATCATTTTCAAAATTTGATATAGATTTTTTAAACCCACCCCTGATGGGTGCTTCTGCAGAAGTAATCCCAGACTTGTTTTGTTTCTCCTTGTTTTTCATGATGCTGTTCTGGGATCTTCCAGAAAAACTGTTACACATGCAGGCCTATTAAATTCCCCCAACGGTAAAATTCATAGCCCGTAATGGAGTCCGCTAGACTTACGGCTATTAAATTGGCCTCTTACAGCTACCCACAAATGATCTGCGGGTCACAGGCGGAGAAACCCTACAGACTGTCAAAATCAGAACTCTGTTGCTGCTAAGCCTTTGATCTGTCAAGCCCGTAAATGTTACATTTGCAAATCGCTATTAAATTGCTACGAATCCACTGGTGTTAAAACCCTAAATTGGGAAATGGAGCCAAAAGCCTACGGGTACTAGAGAGGACCCACAAGAGGGTTAAAGTCTTCCGTAGCACTGTAAATGCAAATTTCGACACAATACTGTATTTCGAATTAAAGGGAAAGTTATGTATGGTATTAAAATAATATTACAACATTCTCAAGCTCGCAAATCTGCAATATAAAATATTTTTTTCATGTGTAGTTTTCGTGTTATATCTATCCTGGCAATCAATGTGTTAATACATATAATAGAACTCGCATGGACTAGAATATTATATTTACTGATTTATTAATCTTGCCTTATTTCTGGAATGCAGTAAGGGAGTGAAACCTCCATTTTCAGTGACGTAATGATGATGATCTCTTTTACCATTGGCTTTGTCTAAACCCGTAACTACGGGTTTGACTAACTGATCATGTTCACAGCTGCAAATGCAACGTGCTCAAGAATGGTTTACAGGTTTGGATGTCGGGCACGTCTGTTGCAGGCTTGGCTAATTTAATCACTCTGTAACTCTGCTGAATTTCAAGCCCGCAGGCTTTGCAGGTGTACCAGTGCCGCTACTGGCTTGGAATTTAATATGGCACCTGGTTATTATAAAAGTTGTTCTCATGACTACAATGGATAAAAAAAGATGCTGTGCCCATTAAGTGATTAAGAGTTAGATGTTGAGGTGTGTTAACCTTGATAATTGAGTTAATATTGGATCAGGGTTTTTCCCTTCCATTTAGTAGTAGTAGTGAGATAATATAATTAATAATACTAATAATGAATTCTAACAGTTTATAATGTGTTCTATCTATTTTAGAAAATTGTGTTTAATAAGTTATGATTAATCACAGGGTTACCTGTAGCAGCATTACTGTAGTCTCCTGTAGCAGCTCTGCACCTGATCCAGCCAAGACCCTGAGACTATATAAATCCACTGTGGCCATTACAATACTTTTCAGATGTTTTGCTCTGGTCTACTTCGCAGCATTATTCCTCATGAAATTTCTGATTGAACTCTTATTGTTGACCTTGAGTTTGTTTCTTTGTGTTGATTTCTGGCTCTCTGATCCCCTTTTCTTGGACTTGGATTATGCTACTCTTTCAGCTCCCTGATCTTGGCTTTAGTCCTTTTCTGCACTGTGCATCCTTGAACATCCTCATTACCATTGGCTTCCAGCCTTGTCACAGATGACAGAATTCTTACAGGCAGATTTAGTGTATTTATTAAGATTTGTTATAATATCAATGTGGTTATGTAGGTCTACAGGAGAGTATTATTTTGTATTTATTTAATTGTGACATTAAATATAATTATGCCATTGTAAAACTGATATTGTGGCAAATTGAGTAGAGTGCTAGTGGAAATAAGGAAATTAGTAGAATATTGTATGGAATATATAGTGGTTGGCTATAAGAGTGGTTGGAATTATGGTTTAGAAAAAAAACTCATATATTTGTGAGACATGTAACAAACAAACATTTTTTGCAGCCATGTAATTTATAAACAGAAACCCACTGATATTTTTTTTAATTGTCTGTTTCCATATAGAACACTTTCATCTGACTTAAGTACTTGCATTCAGCTTGAGGGCAATTTTTATCTACTGAAGAATGGAAGGAGGGGGGATAGAGATGGAAGGATCCTGACTTATGGCTCCTCCTGTGTCTCTCTCACACACATAATCTTCACCAAGGTTTCATGGATACCACCAGGTTCCAGTAGAGTCATAAATATATATTTATTACAAACTAGCTTTATGCCATTGTTCTTGTATATATATATATATATATATATATATATATATATATATATATATAATTATTAAAGTCATAAAGTCTCTTAGCTACTCATCCACCACAGCCATTCTGATAAACCTTATCACACTCTTTCCCCCTGCTCCTGAATCTATATTACTACAACAATAATATCTTAGGATACTAATTCTTCACCCACAATCATTTAACCTTTTTCCTGAGCTTACACACTGCTTTCTCACTCTTTCCTCGTTCTTATAACCTACTGCCTCTCTCTCAGACTTTTCTTTGCAACCTCTCCATATCACGTCCCCAACAATATTCCTATCTCACCTTCCTTGCTCTCCTCTCCTCTTCTCTGCTCCCATGAACTACTCTCCCTCCTCCAGTCACAATCGTATCCCCTCCCCAACACTCACAAGCAGAAACAATCCCAGTACCATCTTCTCTCCCTTTCACTCCTCCTTCTCCTGGCTGCAGGAGATATATCCCCTAACTCAGGCCCCTCAATCATCTCCACTTGCTGTCAGCCACGCTCTGGTTCAAGGCCAGCAAATACCCGTAACACAGAGAATGTGATATCCTTCACATGTCACAAACCTTCTACTCTACCTTTCTCCTGCGCCCTCTGGAACGCACGGTCTATCTGCAATAAACTCACTTTCACTCACGACTTATTTATTACCAACTCTCTCAATCTACTTGCTCTCACTGAAACCTGGCTCTCTCTTCCTCAGACACTGCCTTCCCTGCAGCACCCTCTTATGGTGGTTTTCACACACCTAGACCTGGGAACAAACAAGGTGGTGGTGTGGGTGTATTGCTTTCCACTCACTGTACATTTCACCTCCTACCCCTTGTTCCATACATCCAATTCTCATCCTTTGAAGTTCATACTATATGAGTCTTCTCACCAATCTCTCTATGAGTTGCTGTGATCTATCGCCCCCCAGGCACTCCCTCTCCATTTCTTGATCACTTTTCTGCCTGGCTCCCTCATTTTCTCTCCTCCAACGTCCCATCCCTCATACTTGGAGATATTAACACTGCCGTTGAAACTCCCACCTCCCCAGTAGCTGCCAAATTGCTTGCACTAACCCCATCCCTTGGCCTCTCACAACTTACAGATTCTTAAACTCATCATTCTCTAGATCTAATCTTCACCAATCTCAGCACAACCTCCAACCCAGTCATCCACCCATTCCCTCTATCTGACCATTACTTCCTTACCTTCAACCTCACCACATCTTCCTCTCACCACCCTTCTTCAATCCCAGCCACCATCACCCACAGAAACTTGCGAGCACTTGACCTTACACAGCTCTCCACTGTGCTCCAACCCCTTCTCAGACCCATCGCTTACCTCAATTGCCCTAACACTGCCACCTCACACTACAACTCTACTCTCTCTTCCACCTTTAACACCCTTGCCCCCTTATCCATACACAGACGCCCTCACTCTCATCCACAACCATGGCACACTACACAAACACAATACATCAAGAGGTGCTCCTGCACTGCCGAACGACTATGGAGGAAATCAAGCATTTCTGCAAATTTCCTCCACTACAAATTTATGCTACGCTCCAATTCCTTTGTCCTCAACCTCGCCAAACAACACAACTTCACATCACTAATATCAACTCTGTCCTCTAACCCCAAGCGTATGTTCGCCACTTTCAATACTCTCCTCCACCCACCAGCTTCTCCCATTCCTTCCTCTCTGACAGCTGATGACTTTGCCAACCATTTTATTCATACAATTAAAAATATCCACAATGAACTCTCATCTCATAGTGGCTCACACCCTCCATCGTCTAACTCTACTAACCAACAACACCCAGTCTTGTCCCTTCTCCAATCCCACAGCCACTTTGAACTGCTTTGACCCGGCTACAGAGGACAAAGTCTCCAACCTGCTATCATCCACTCGCCTCACTGCTTGTCCTCTGGATCCTATTCCATCTCAGCTGATCCCTGCCCTCTCAACCACACTAATCACAGCTCTCACACATATTTTCAACCTCTCTATAAATACTGGCATGTTTCCATCTTCTCTAAAACATGCCATATTTACACCAACCCTCAAAAAACCCTCATCTGACTTTGACGTTGCTTTTCACTTCTGTCCTATAAACACAGCATAGTAAAGGAAACGTATATACACATACTATATACACATATATCAATATATACATGAAAAAGCAGAGCACTGTAGGCTGTTACATTGGAGAAACCAGCCAAAAAATGCATTTAAGGATGAATTTACACAGGAATTCCATAAGAAAGCATAATGAAGACAGTTATTGTTGCCCAGTGGGGCACCATTGTAGCCAGAATGATCACTCCATCCAAAACTAAAAAGTCAAAATACTCAGAGGAAAATTTAAAAACATCAAAGAGAGAAAAGCAGGATTTAATATGGACTTGGGTTTTCTAACACATTATCAGCATTTCATGTGAATTTTTCTTCTTATACTATATATAACAGACTTAGCACTCTTAGTGAGATGTTTGTCCAACAGTAAAGATATCATTGATGTCACATGCCGCTTCATATGCTAATGAAGCGGCGCGCATGTGACGTCACATGCGCGCCGGGTCAAGAAGGAGCGGAGGCCGGAGCAGAAGCAGGTAAGTGAGGGGAGAGGGGGAGGTATTTAGGGGGGGTTAGAATGAGGAGGGGGGTTTAGGTTGAGGAGGGAGAATGGGGAGGGGGGTTTATAATGAGGAGGGGGGGTTGAGGATGAGGAGGGGGGAGGGAAAGAGAAACGGGGGGTTAGAGAGACACAGGGGGGGTAGAGAGACATGGGGGGTAGACAGACACGGGGGCGGTTAGAGAGACACGGTTGGGGAAAGTGACTCGAGTATAAGCCGAAGGGGCCCTTTTTAGCCTTAAAAAAAGGGCTGAAAAACTCGGCATATATACTCGAGTATATATGGTATATTATATAAAATTAGGCATGATGTAGTGTATAAGTGAACAAATAAGGGTGACATCATAGATTACATCACTGCTTATCTTTACTGAAAGAAAACACTGCACAGTGGGCCATAGGGAATGACATGATAATCCTTGATAGTGTTATAGAAATTACATTTACCCACATGATAACTTAAAAGCTGGGTAGTTTCTCCAAAATTTGTCCAATCGACCCACACTAGTACCTATATCCCTAGCACTTTTTAGAGAAGAACTGTGAGTAGCAGGGGCTTTTTGTTTATAATTTATATATCTGCATCTTTTGTATCCCTTTAACTCTATTCTGTCGAGATTAGGTATAAAATAACTTGTGTTATGTGATGGTACTTTTTATATTAAATCTAACGAATTGCCCGTCAAAAAGTGACGGCAATAAAATTGTAAGCCAGGCAATGCTTTTTGCCACACAATGTGAGACTTTTTCTTCTCTGAGCACCTTCGGTGCTCATCGTGAGCGCCCATTACGAACCTTTTGGCAGTCTGGGCCGCAAATGGCTTGCCTTGCGTTGCGAGGCTCGCAAGCGCGACCACAAATCGCAGTTTGACAATTATAATATGTTGTCTTGTATAACAATATTCAATAGTATAAAGGGAAATTATCCTGTGCAGGTTCTGCCCCAGAATACTGGTACAATTATTAAGATAGTACTGACTAAGCTAGGGTACCTTAACTCACATACACAAATACAGATACATCTAGGGACTCATTTACTGCATATATAGACAAGAGAAATTGTGTTATTAACTTCTAGTAGTAAAATGTTGAAAATTCATCCAAACTTGATACAGCACACAAATTATACTTTATGCTACTAAACAGTAAATCCATTATGTTATAATAGCAACACCATTTACAACCATAAAGATGCTGTTATTTTTAGTGGCATTGTCATCAGAATTAATGGCTCTTCCCCAACTTTTCCTAACATTGTATTTTTCCTTGTTCTTATCCCATGTACAGCGCTATGAATTATGTTGGCACGCTACAAATAAAAGTTAATAATAATAATAATAAAAAAGTTAATAATAGTGCATCAGGTCGATGGCTCTGACATCTTCATTCTTCTCTGGGTCTCTGCTCAGTGGTTTGGTGAACTCTGTGAATGGAAGGTATATTTCTTGCACTTGTGTAACACATAGATAGGGTGACATTGCATAATCTCATGATTGATCTATTATGTTTTTGTGGAGGAAGATGGAAGAATAGTAATTAGGTAGATATAGCTTTGAAGTCGTATTGATGGTACTACTGGGTCACAATAAATGTAACAGGAAGCATATTTGATGGCTTGTTTGTGAGGTATTGGGTCAGTAATTGTGATCAAATTGAATATGGAAAAACAAACTGAATATACTTGATTACTAAACATTTTAAATATACAGAAATGTAGTTTTGTAATTGCAGCATTTAAAAAAATATGTGTATACAGTGGTCTGATTTAAATAAATGGCACTGAGAGACTTTTTGGCTTACATTAAAATGCCTTTAAAAGGACAAGCCTAACATTTTCAGTATCTAATTGTTTCAATGTTCCTATCATTAACATAATAATTTATTTACTAATAATAAAATATTTACCATGGCATAATTTCTATTTCTAAAATTAGAGTAGTCTAACCATACACGTAGTTCTCCTTTTTCACGTTAGCTCTAATTGTGCAGAATCTGCAAACAATGTAAGTTGATTTATGACTATGTGATATAATACCTGGATATCAATTATTAATGAGATATAAATGTGACTGGATGTGCAATTAAAATATAAGAATGAGGTAAGAATATTAAAGGTCTACAGGAAGCAGAAAATAGCATCTTCCTGTGTAATCTCATTTTCCCTATTTCCATTAAACCATTTTTCCCTGGACAGTACGTTTTTTTTTTCTTGGACATGTTATTTTTTTTTTTTGCTGTTTGAATGACACTCTTGGGTATACATTAAATTGCTTTTTTGTATTGTTTTGTTTTTTTTTGTAAATGCATCCCTAAAAGAATGTAACTTTAATTAACTTGTAGTTTTGTCTTAACTGCAGGTATATGTAACACACAGCAAACATTGTACAACAAAGATACACAGTCACTGCAATAAAGTTAATGAGAATTGCAGCAAATAGTTTTTATTCCAATAAAGGCCCAGTGTTATGACCCAGCTTTCATAATGTTTAAGTAGGAAAGATCATTGCAAACAACAATTTTCTTTCTATTTGAGAAAACCTACTGGAAAGAGTTGATCCCCCTCGCACACATCTAGCCCGGAGCTCCTCCTATTTTACATTCTGGTTAGCCATGTAGAAAAGTGCATGGCCACTTCCCTGCAGCTGTGTCATGGCTGGACAGTACAGCAAAATCAAGTAAATTATACGCTGGTAGCACCATAATAAAAGCATTTCTGTAAAACTCCCTGTGATGGCCTTTTGGCGCGCATTGCGAGCCTCTCCCCTGGTGTAATTGTGCTCTTTTAACACTGTTGGTGCTCCTTGTGAGGCGCGCGCTGAGCGCCTTTAGCGTTTATTGTGATTTTGTTTTTTTTCTTTTTCTTCTGTCTATGTATTTTGTAAACAACAAAAGAAACATCAAGGACCCCTATTCTTGTGCACACCTATATTGACTCAAATTTAGATATCAAAAGATAGAACAGTATACGTATACTGAATGCTAAATGTAAGTGCTAAATGCTTGATTTTGCCATAAACTACCTTTATTAATAAAAAATAATTAGTGTCAAAGTACTTTTAAGCCATATTCAAGTACTTTAAATTAGTTTTCTTATATTATTATTTTGCCTACTTTGGATAACTAGACTTAGTTTACATAATTTGTTCACATTTAAGGCATTTCTAAGTTTCCTGGATTATGAATACATTGAATAGAGGAGAATCTGTAATGTGTGCATGAAAAAATACCAAAATAAACATTTATAAACTCACCCTGATGTTTGCTAAATCCCTTTAGTTTTCAAGCTGTAGCTTTTGTTAGTTGACACCCCTGAAAATCCCTGCTAAGATTAGCATAAAATTCATAATTCATTTTAGCCAATTAGGAGAAAGCAGAGGTTAGCTGATACATTTGTATTAAACTCTGGGGTTCATGTGTTGCAAAGCAGCCTGGGATATGTAGTCCCCTCACTCCTTGCACTCTTATTCAGAAGTGAACTCAGACCCCACCAAACCATGTGATTCTATCCTGCAGCAAGTACTTCATTTGAAAGGTAAAACTCTGTACCTGGCTGCATTACTCAGTGTACTTGGTTATTTAAGCTCCCTGCGGGTGAGCAAAGCTGGATTTTACTGCCCTGCCTATAACTATGTAATTACACTGAACTTATTTATATAACATATATTATCCAATAATCACTGCTTGTTTCTTACCAAAAACTTGAAACCCAGGAAACGTATATATACCTTTAACTTATAAACATCATAGATCATGCCAAAAGCAAATATAGTTGTTTTGCTTGACTCCAAAGAGGCTCAAGTAGGTTTCAAATTAAATACCTACTGATTCATATATATGGCCATGCTGGACAAAGTTTTCAGTTAAATTGCTTAAAATAATATATAATGTTACATCACAATAATGTATGTCCCTTTTAATGTACTAAGTATAGAATAATGAATAAAACAAATAATTATAGGCATTATTAAATAATAAGTTAGTCAGCAGTAGATGAGTATTTTATCCATGTCTCATGAATGCTATATTCATATAACTTCCATTATTTAGTTTCAATCCACACAAAATGTCTTGCAAATATTTTATGAATGGGGTAAAAAACGTTATGATTTAGAAGCAACCAGGACTCAAAACTAAATATAGAGGTATAGTAGAATTTGAACAGAAAATAAATATATCATGGAATATATGTTTAATCTTATACAAATAAGTTATTAATGTATTCAAATGTTAACTTACAATTCAGCTTTGACAAGGACAATATTAGTAGAATAAACTTGATAGCTTTACATTTAACTGGTTACCAACATGAGTAGCTCACCTGGAAAATACTTTTTGCCATTTAAGATTACAGAATACTCCTTCTGCACTGAGTCATTCAACAGCATTGTGCCCCTATATATGTTTGGAATTATAGTATTGAGATTATATTCACAAATAATGAAAAAGGCCAAATTAATTTTCAGAAGTTAAAGTCACAGCAGTAATATTATAGAAATAAAGATGTGATGCAAGTCAGATACGTTCATTATTACATAGAGTGCTTGAGAAATGGAAATGTGCCATATGACAGCAAAGTAAAATAATATAACCAAAAATGTAAAATGTTGCGCTATCCTTGAAGAAGAAAAAGTCCAGAACAGATGGAGTGAGTGAGTCAAATTGAGAGATTATGGAAAATAATGATGTGAATGATCATCAAACTGCAAGAGCACACTGGTTGACAGTGAGAACATAGAGCCAGAAATGGGCAGCTTCATGGCTGACTGTCTGAGACATATATTCAAGCACAACATTTATATTCAGTTTGCAGCTTTCACATTCATCCTAATAATTCAAGTTTTTTCATGTTATGCTATTTTATTTTATAAAACTGGTTTATCAAGCAAAGAGTTTTTAGGACACTTTGATGAATCAGTACAATATAAGAGCATAGCATAAAGTCATATTTTCTCATTTTAGATTTAAAAATATATGAAAATAATTTTGGCTTCTCAGAAGCTGCATGAGCCAAATGACTAGATAATAAATGTGGTTTGTGTTATCTTAGTATTGGTTTTGAAAAATAGTTTTAACAAATTAAGAATATTGCATAACTATTGAATAGCAAAACAGAAAATATTTATGTCTTCTTCTACACAGGCAAATTCCCTCCCTCAACCTCTCTTCTTCCTCTCTTCTTCCCCCCCCCCCTCCTTTTATTACTCTATCCCTTGCTTCTCTTTCATGCTTCCAGTAGCGGGTGCACATGTTAGAAATTGGTAGACAGACGGGAAGGTTAGAGCCAGGTGGAGTATAGGCATAGTCAAATAGAAAACTCAAGTCATAGTGGGAGACAGACAGGCAGAGTCAAAATAATTAGATGTCTAACAGTCAGCAACAAACACTCAGGTGCAAGGAAAGTGAACATGGCATCTGAGCAGTGACAAAACAGGATGTATAGTCGAAGGGTTTACTGGATGGGTTAAGGATAGTCATGTGATCCTAAGTGATTTTTTTTTAGAATTATTAGATAGGTCAGGTATTAATATTTTCAGCAGAAGAAAAAAACGTACTAATGCCATTTTATAAATCCCTTGTTAGACCTCACTTAGAATATTGTGTCCTGTTCTAAAGACCATGGGCCTCATTCTATTATCGGCCGTAAAATGGCCGTAAGGCGGCGACTCCTTGCAGGGGTTCTGTTACCTCGCAATTCTATTATACGGCCCCGCAAGGATCTCCTCTTACGGCCGGCCGTATATCTTGCAACCGGCCGTAAGCTCAGAAATCTTTAAAGTCAAAAATAAATTCAAGACAGCACTGTAAAGCTCTGTAAATGCTATTGATCATATTGGGGGACATGAGGATTAATAGTAACCAACTCTCAAGCTTGCACATCAGCCCAAATCCGAGTTTACATTAACTGTTTATTTTCCGGCCGCAGCGTGGGCGGGTCTGAGGTGCTCCAAGCACTCTGGACTTTTTACATGGATATTTGATATACAGTATATAATTATTATTTTTTTTTATGGATTTGAGTATAGGGGAATCTTGTGCTATTTTTGCTAACACCTACAATTAGAGATGTCGCGAATAGTTAGCCGGCGGATTGTTCCCGGCGAACATAGCATGTTCGCGTTCGCGGCGAACAGCGAACATATGCGAGATTCGACCCGCCCCCAATACTTTATCATTGAGCAAACTTTGACCCTGCATGTCACAGTCAGCAGACACATTCCAGCCAATCAGCAGCATACACTCCCTTCCACACCCTTCAACCTCATGGACAGCAGCCATTTTGGAATCAGAACTAACTTGCAGTCTTACTGAGAGGAGGTAGAGTGTAGGTAATACTGCATCAATAGGGAAAACCATAGCTAGGCAAGTTTATTCAGTGTCCAGTACAGTGCTGAAGGACTCATCAGATCTCTGCTGTAAACACAGCACCCCAAAAAGCCCTTTTTAGGGCTATAACATCATTTTTTTTAAGTTTTTTTTCTGTGTAATCTAACTTCATTTGCCTGTCTCCCTGCTAGCCCTTGCTTGTAAGTGTGTGTGTCAGGCTCACAGCTTATACAGTGTGTGCACAACGCATACAATATAATATTGTTTACTAGTTGTCTACTTTTAAAAAACCCAAACTTTTTTTTTCTTAAATCTAAGTGCATTTGCCTGACCGTCAATCAAAGTTCATTTGATTGACCGCTACCCATAGTGTGTGTCCTGCTTACAAGTACTGTGCCAAGTTCAACCAATCCAGTCTAGTTGGGGTACCAACAGTCCACATTTAAAAAACCCAAACTTTTTTTTTCTTAAATCTAAGAGCATTTGCATAACCATCAATCAAAGTTCATTTGCTTGACCGCTACCCATAGTGTGTGTCCTGCTTACAAGTACTGTGCCAAGAGAGCATGTTGTGTGCATGCTTGAGCTCCAAACAAAAGGCTTTTTAGGGTCTTAGTCCCTCAAATACAAGTTTTATTTTAACACCTTTCTGTTTATAAGCACTTTGTGCACGGTGTTGTTCATTTTTGGGAGTTTTTGTGGTATTTTTCTTAGTTTAATTTAAGTTTTAGTTTTCTGGGAGTCAGGCTCAAGTCTCTATCCCAGGAGAGTGAGCTGTCTCCTGGATACTTTGCCACACCCCTCCCTTAGCACTTTCACTCCTGGAGCTTTTTTACTTTGACTTTTTTTCTTTTAAAAAGTTTATTAGGTTTTGTTGAAGTTTTTGTTTTTTTGGTGTTGGGTTTTATGTTTTGGGGGGAGAGAAGACAAGTAACATCTTTGTAGGCAGTGGGGGAGTTGAAGTTTTGTTTAAAAGGCTTTTTTTTAACATCTGACACAGAGACACAGAGGGGTTAAAAAGCCTCTGTGTTCTCTGTGTTGTTGCAATTAGCAATACATTGCAAATGGCCATTAACCCTTCCACTGCCAAACATCATCTCTCTCTCTCCCTTAGTTTTGTCTTTTTGTTTCTTTTTCACACTTATATATTTTTAAAAAGAAAACAATAGAAAATCATAAAACAAAAAATAAAAATAAATAAAACAAATAAACAAAAAAAAAAGGGTCTAAACATGAGGGATAAGACCACTAAGAAGCCTCAGGGGTCAAAAGGGGGAATAATGGCCCCTGAAAATCCTAGCTGCAGCACTGCACAGCATAGGCCCCAGGCAGATAAGGCAGCCCCAGCTCCTGGTGGGTCTGCCAGCAGACCTACCCCTGTGGCTAATACCTGGTCACAGGTGGTTTCTGCTGGCCCCAGTAATACCACCGCCGGGGCTGAGGGGCAGATCACCAGTAAGCATGGGGTTAAATGTCAGATGTCTGGGGTCTACAGCATTGATATCTATCTGCGTGCTGCAGCTAATGTCATCAGCCCCTCTGTTATAGTAGCAGCCAGCAAAATGTACGGGAAAGCAGTTTTCTTTACCCGTACGCTGGCTGCTTCTCACATACTTATACAGAGAGGCATCACAGTGGGGGGATTATATGTCCCAATAGAACCCCTGGAAGGGTTGGGCACAAAAGTAACACTCTCTAATGTGCCCCCCTTCCTACCAGACTCCCTCCTGCGCCCCCACCTGCTAACCCTAGGGGAAGTAAAAACACCATTTATTAAAATTCCCCTGGGGTGCAGAGAGAGAGCACTTCGTCATGTGCTCTCTTTCAAGAGGCAGGTACAAATGTGCCTGCCTCAGGGCGCAGAAAACATAGAGGGGTCTTTTGGGGTTCCATTTGAGGGGGTGCTCTACAGGATTTTTTACAGCACTACGGAGGTGCAGTGCTATCATTGCAAGGGGTTGGGGCATACACGTAGGAATTGTCTTAATGTAAAGCATCATGCCCCAGCCCCAGCAAATGGCACCTCCGTCAGTACAGCACCCATCCCCGCTGAGCCCATAACAGCGGGGACCTCAAGGGTCATAGCCCCCCCACAGAGCTCAGGCAAGGAGGCCGTTCCTCAAGCCACCACCACGGCCTCCAAACCCCCTTCTTCCCCAAAAAAGCCATCTGTGTCTGTGGTCTCTAGCAAGACTGCAGACACGGGGAAAAAGGGGAAGAATGTCACCGGTCCTCCCAGTGTCACAGCTGCATCTCCCAAGTCCCAATCTGCCCCCACCATAATTACATCAGTTAGTGTGGGGGCACAGTGTAAGCAGAGGGATAATAAGCCCTCTGCAGGGGAGGCAGCTAGTGGCAGCTCTTCTTCCAGGAGTGACGTCCCCAGGAAGAGGAAGCATAAAACCAACAGGGAGGTTGCTGATAAGTGGGAAGTGCTCTATAGTGGAGCACCTCCCTCTAAAAGCAAGAAGAGGAACAAAACATCTCCTCCTCATCCGGTGACATTGTCTGGCCCGGTTATTAAGCTCAGCCAGCCGGTGCCAGACCACACATCTCTCTCTCCAGACCCTATAGGGGTTAATGTGGAAAAGGGTCTGGAGGAAAAGCAGGGGCAAGAGGGTCTCCCAAGTGAGGCAGGGGTAGACAAGAAAGATCAGGTTCTGCCTCTGGCCTTTGAGGGGGGTCCCAACAAAGCCCCTGCTGAATGGGTAGTCAGTGTCCCTGAGGTGCTGAGCTTCAAGGGCACCAGTCAGTCTCCTCCTCCAGTGTCACTCTCTAGTGACATACCTCGGGCTTTGTTAGAGCCCCAGGCCGAGTCACTACTGGAGGGGGGGGAATATAGGCATGACCCCCATTCAGGACCCCATGGATTTGTCTGTCAGGGGGGATGTGGCACAAGGGGAAGTGGAAATGGGGGAGGGTGATAAAACAGGTTTTCCTGTTAACATCATGGGAGAGCCTGTCTACCCTCCTCAGCCGTCCACTGACCCTAACATCGGTGCCATCCAAGCTGAGCAAGCAGCGGTGGAACTGGCAGAGGAGGCATATAAAGCCTCCAAGGCTTCCATTAAGGAAGCCATGCCAGCCACTGCTGTCCAGCCAGCTACCCCTGAATGCACTCCTGAAGCTACAGGGGTGCAGCAGCAATCCAAGAGTCCATTATTTACCTTGAAGGGTGCTAAAGGGACTCCTTCTGTATCATCTAAGAGGGGGTCCCTGAGAATAAAGCTGAGGAAACTGACTCCAGCCAGGGAGGATGGAGTAAAAGCCCTCAGCCAAGAGGAGCCCAGGGGTGACCCACTAGAAGGAACATCAGATTCTGGGTGGGTTATCCCTGTCAAGGAAATAGATCTATTCCTTGAGAGCACCCTTCATGGACAAAAGAAAAGGAAGGTGCGGCTGGCCTTGGAGAGGTGGAAGAATATGTCGTTTATTCTCCACTCTCTCCAGCAATATCTAGTGGTCAGCACTAGGGCCAAGAATTCTGGGACTGCGGAGCATCTCCGCGTCCGGAAATTCTATAAAATGTGCGTGTCCTATCAGCAGTCTCAAGGGTCTGAGGAACGCACAATTCCTGACACGCAGTAATGGCTTTGCTCATCAGCACGCTAAATACCAATGGCTGTCAAGACAGTTTCCGCAGGTTCCAGGTACTCTCCTATTTATATCAGGGAGGGTACTCTGTGAGCTTCCTGCAGGAAACTCACCACTCCAGAGGCTGAGGCCTCGTGGCAACTGGAGTGGAGAGGCAGGGTCTTCTTCAGCCACTTCACATCGGCGTCATGTGGAGTGGTGACCCTGTTCTCAGAGTCTTTTCAGCCAGAGCTGCTGCTTATGAAAGCTGTTATCCCAGGCCGTCTAATCCACCTCCGGGTCCGAGAGCAGGGTAGCATCATTAACCTAGTTAATATATATGCCCCTGCTGGAGGGCCCGAGAGAGTAAGGTTCCTCGACAGACTGTCCCAGTTGTTGGAGACGGTTGACGCAGATGAGTGTTTGGTACTCGGGGGTGATTTCAATTGCACCCTCGACGCTCTGGACCGGAATAGTCCAGAGCCGTGCCCGCCTTCTGCGTCAGCGCTGCGGGAGATCATCGCCCGCTTCTCCCTGGAGGACATCTGGTGAGAGCAGAACCCAGGGGCATCAGACGGTTTCACCTACGTCAGGGTGAGAGCCGGTCTGGTGTCCCACTCCCGGATCGACAGACTATATATATCTAGTCACTATATGTCACGAGTCGGTTCTTGTGCCATTAGGCTGGCTCCGTTCACAGACCACAACTGTGTGTCTGTGACGGTGGCGCTAACGCCAACAGCGCCACGAGCCGCCTATTGGCACTTCAACAATGCTTTGTTGAAGGACCAGGGGCTCGTGGCATTGATCCGGGAGTTTTGGACGGACTGGAGGGGTTGCAAGGGGGACTTTGCCACGTTAAAACTGTGGTGGGACGTGGGCAAGGTTCATTTGCGACTTCTGTGTCAGGAATATACCAAGGGTGCGAGTGGGCAGCGCGAAGCTGAGTTGGAGTCACTCCGGGGGGAGGTACTCCATCTGGAGCAGAGGCTGTTCACTTGTAGGGACCAATCCCTGCAGAGCGAGTATGTAGAGAGGAAGGGTGTCCTCTGTGACCTGGAACGACACCAGGCCAAGGGGGCATACGTGCGCAGCCGCTTAGGTTTTCTCAAAGATCTAGACCGCGGCTCGCGCCTCTTCTACTCACTGGAGATAAAGGGGGGTAACAGTAGGCACATCACCTGTCTTCTAGATGAAGACGGTGCCCCCCTTACAGATCCGGAGAGTATCCGGGATAGAGCCCGGAACTTTTATAAAGATCTTTACTCTCCGGATCCCATTTCTCCAGACGCCTGCAGGGTGCTATGGGAGGGGCTCCCCACAGTCAGTGAGGGTGTAAGAGAGCGGCTTGATATACCACTATCTTTTCAAGAGCTCTCTGAAGCCCTCCGTGCCATGTCCTGTGAGAAGTCTCCAGGACTGGACGGACTGACTGTAGAGTTTTTCCAATTTTTCTGGGAGACTCTGGGACCTGATTTCCATCTGGTCCTTGGGGAAGCCCTGGAGACCGGGGAGATGCCCCTGTCTTGTCGCAGGGCAGTACTTGCCCTGCTGCCCAAAAAGGGGGATCTCCGGCTTATTAAGAACTGGCGGCCGGTCTCTCTGCTCAGCACGGACTACAAGATTGTAGCTAAAGCCATCTCGCTTAGACTTGGGTCTGTGCTGGCAGAATTGGTTCACCCTGACCAGTCCTATGCGATCCCGGGCCGGACTATCTTTGATAGTATCTTTCTGGTCCGGGATCTATTGCATTATTCTCGCAGGACTGGTCTGTCACTCGCCTTTCTCTCTTTAGATCAAGAGAAGGCGTTTGACAGGGTGGACCATGGCCACTCTGCAAGCGTACGGCTTTGGCCCACAGTTTGTGGGCTTTATAAGAACGCTGTACGCCTCTGCAGAGTGTTTACTTAAAATCAATTGGTCCCTAACAGCACCTTTGGTATTTGGACGAGGGGTGCGTCAAGGATGTCCCTTGTCTGGACAGTTATATGCACTGGCCATCGAGCCTTTCCTCTGCCTACTGAGAAAAAGGCTCACAGGGCTGGTGCTAAAAGATCCAGACATGCGGATTGTCCTTTCAGCTTATGCTGACGATGTGCTCCTCATGGCCCAGGATCCAGTTGATCTTGAGCTGGCAAAACAGTGCCAGGAGGTATATTCAGCTGCCTCCTCCGCTCAGATCAACTGGTCCAAATGCTCAGGCCTTTTAGAGGGTAATTTACAGGTAGACTCTTTGCCTCCCACGTTTCGTGACATCACGTGGGAGGCAGATGTCATTAAATATCTGGGGGTCTACCTGTCCGCTGCAGACGCTTCCGTCCCAGACAACTGGAGGGAGTTAGAGGGCAGTGTCCTCTCTCGTCTGGGACGATGGAGGGGTCTAGCAAAAATGCTTTCCCTTAGGGGGCGGACTCTAGTGGTGAATCAGCTGGTGGCTTCTCAGATCTGGCACCGGCTGATTTGTCTGAGTCCGACCCCCGAGTTTGTCACCAATATTCAGAGGAATTTGTTAGATTTCCTCTGGATGGGAAGGCATTGGGTCTCTGCAGGGGTGGCAAGCCTGCCTTTGGTGGAGGGTGGACAGGGAGTAGTTTGTGTGTGCTCCCAGTTGTCCACCTTCCGCCTTCAGTACCTGCAGAGATACCTTTATGCAGATCCCTCTCCGCAGTGGTGCGCACTGGCATCCAGCTTTTATCGCCAGTTGCGCAACCTGGGGTATGACCGGCAATTATTTCTGATCGGGCCCGAGGGGTTTGGGAGAGACCTCTCTGTGTTGCCAGCATACTACCAGGAAACCCTCAAGGCCTGGAGCATGGTCTCCGTGACCAGGCAGGGCGTGCCTTTGGGGGATGAAATATTCACGGAGCCCCTGCTTTTTAATCCAGCAGTGGGGGCTCCAATGTTACAGTCCCCCAGTATCATCCGCCGCCTTAGTCATGCACGGATGACCCGAGTCGGGGATCTCTTGGAATACGGGCGTTCTGATTGGGTGTCACCCCAGGAGCTTGCGCTCCGTTTGGGATATGTGACGCCTATAAGTCTCAGGGCGCTTGCTCCAGGAGATTAGGGATACCATCTCCCCCGACTCGCGCACCTTCCTTCGCGGGGCTTTGCAGGCCGGAGTGCCACATGCACCTTTCAACACCCCTGCTCCGGCTGTTTGCATTGGACACAAGCCCCGTGTTTCCCCTCAGGCTCCTCCTGTCCCCAACCTCTCGAAGTTGAGGGACATACCCTCGGCATGCTTTCGCGGCATGCCGAGGAAGAGCTTATATTCTCTCGTGCTCCATACAGTGCACTTCCTTGCCCTCGTGACCCGTCCCGATACCATCTGGAGGCGGGTCCTACCAGCTGACGAGGGCAAGAGGCCCCGGTGGAGGGAACTTTATTCTGATTTAGTTCCACGACCCACCGGGGACTTGAGTTGGAGAGTGCTCCATGGTGCACTGAGCAGGGGAGAGTACTTAGCTAAATTCACGGACTCTCCCTCCACTTGTCCATTCTGTGGCAAGGGAGAGTCCGTGTATCATATTTATTTTAGTTGCGCCAGACTGCAGCCCCTCTTGTCACTCTTGAGGGGCCTCCTCCTGCAGTTCTGGCTGCATTTCTCCCCTCACATTTTTATTTTTGGGCGCCAGGGACCTCCTCGTCAACCTGCTCCTGGCATTAGCCAAATTGGCTATATATAAGTCCAGGAAGCAGTGTTTGATAGGGGGGGTTCCCTTGTCACCTGAGGCCATGTTCCGGGTGCTGGTGCGCTCCCGTATCCGGGCAGAGTACCACCTGGCTTTGTCCACTGGGGGAATGGATGAGTTTGTCTCCCAGTGCGCTTTAGATGGTGTGCTCTGCTCGGTATCCCCCCATCCGGTTTCTTTATCTCTCAACCTCCTAAAATGATTTTTCTTTAGTTTACAGAACAGTTTTTCTCATAATTTTAAAATACACTGTGCCAAGTTCAACCAATCCAGTCTAGTTGGGGTACCAACAGTCCACATTTAAAAAACCCAAACTTTTTTTTTCTTAAATCTAAGTGCATTTGCATAACCGTCAATCAAAGTTCATTTGCTTGACCGCTACCCATAGTGTGTGTCCTGCTTACAAGTACTGTGCCAAGTTCAACCAATCCAGTCCAGTTGGGGTACCAACAGTCCACATTTAAAAAACCCAAACTTTTTTTTTCTTAAATCTAAGTGCATTTGCCTGACCGTCAATCAAAGTTCATTTGCTTGACCGCTACCCATAGTGTGTGTCCTGCTTACAAGTACTGTGCCAAGTTCAACCAATCCAGTCTAGTTGGGGTACCAACAGTCCACATTTAAAAAACCCAAACTTTTATTTTCTTAAATCTAAGTGCATTTGCATAACCGTCAATCAAAGTTAATTTGCTTGACCGCTACCCATAGTGTGTGTCCTGCTTACAAGTACTGTGCCAAGTTCAACCAATCCAGTCTATTTGGGGTACCAACAGTCCACATTTAAAAAAAAATGACAGGCAGAGGCAGGACACCCCGCAGAGGCCGTCGTGGTCGTGGTGCTGTGATTCCCTTTGGCCCTACAATAATGCCTAGTGTTCAGAGGCCAGTTACCCTGAACTTGAAAAGTTCAGAGGACGTAGTTGACTGGCTAACACAGGACACCAAGTCTTCTACAGCTTCCGCTTGGAACATTGACGCACCATCCTCCTCCAGATTAGCTTCGGGCACCTCTCAAGTTACCACTCACCCGCCTGCCGCCACTACCAACACTAGTACCACAGCCAATTCAATTGATCAGTCAGAAGAGTTATTTACACATCAGTTTGAAGAAATGAGTGATGCGCAACCATTATTGCCAGAGAATGTAGATAACAGGGATATGTCTCAGTCAGGCAGCATTACACACATGTACGTACGATGTGATGATGATGATGATGATGTACCCGCTGCTGCTTCCTTTGTTCACTTGTTATATACAAGTGAGGCGGGTGATGATGATGACGATGCGTCCGTGGATGACACGTGGGTGCCTGCTAGAAGAGAAGAAGAACAGGGGGAAAGTTCAGATGGGGATACAGAAAGGAGGAGGAGACGAGTTGGAAGTAGAGGGAGGTCATCGCAACGAGCTAGTGGCACAGTCAGACAGCATGCATCAGCACCCGGGGTCAGCCAGACAGCACGCCAATCAACGCATGCTGTTGCCACCACCAGAATGCCGTCACCGCCGAGCTCAGCAGTGTGGCATTTTTTTTGTGTGTCTGCCTCTGACAACAGCGACGCCATTTGCAACCTGTGCCAAAAGAAACTGAGTTGTGGGAAGTCCAACACCCACCTAGGTACAACTGCTTTGCGAAGGCACATGATGTCACATCACAAACGCCAATGGGATCAACACATGAGTACAAGCAGCACACAAACTCAAAGCCGCCATCCTCCTCCTGGTCCAGCATCTTCATCCACATCAACCTCTGCTGTCCTCCTTGCCCCCTCTCAACTCTCCACCACTCCGTCTCTCGCCTCTTGCTGTTCCTGCTCATCTCCTCACAGTCAGGTGTCTGTCAAGGGCATGTTTGAGCGTAAGAAGCCAATGCCACAAAGTCACCCCCTTGCCCGGCGTCTGACAGCTGGCTTGTCTGAACTCTTGGCCCGCCAGCTTTTACCATTCAAGCTGGTGGAGTCTGAGGCGTTCAAAAAGTTTTTAGCGATTGGGATACCGCAGTGGAAGGTACCCGGACGAAATTTCTTTGCCCAAAAGGCAATTACCAACCTGTACTCAATTGTGCAAAAGGAAGTAATGGCATCTCTGGCACACAGTGTTGGGGCAAGGGTCCATCTGACCACTGATACCTGGTCTGCAAAGCATGGTCAGGGCAGGTATATCACCTACACTGCGCATTGGGCAAACCTACTGACGCCTGCCAAGCATGGAATGTGTGGCTCTGCGGAGGAGTTAGTGACACCGCCACGACTTGCTCCATCTTCTTCCATAACCTCCTCAGCTGAGTCCTCTTCTGCTGCTGCGTCTTGCTCCACATCAACGGCACCCCCCCAGCTCCCCAGATACTATTCCACATCCCGGATACGGCAGTGTCATGCCGTCTTGGGGTTGACTTGCCTCAAAGCAGAGAGTCACACCGGGCCAGCACTCCTGTCCGCCCTGAACGCACAGGTGGATCAATGGCTGGCTCCGCACCAACTAGAGATTGGCAAAGTGGTTTGTGACAACGGAAGAAATTTGTTGGCTGCATTGAATTTGGGCAAGTTGACGCATGTGCCGTGCATGGCACATGTGTGTAATCTGATCGTACAACGCTTTGTCCATAAGTATCCAGGCTTACAGGACGTCCTGAAGCAGGCCAGAAAGGTGTGTGGCCATTTCAGGCGTTCCTACACGGCCATGGCGCACTTTTCAGATATCCAGCAGCGAAACAACATGCCAGTGAGGCGCTTGATTTGTGACAGCCCCACACGTTGGAATTCAACACTCCTAATGTTCGACCGCCTGCTCCAACAAGAAAAAGCCATTAACGAGTATTTGTATGACCGGGGTGCTAGGACAGCCTCTGCGGAGCTGGGGATTTTTTTGCCACGTTACTGGACGCTCATGCGCAATGCCTGTAGGCTCATGCGTCCTTTTGAGGAGGTGACAAACCTTGTCAGTCGCACCGAAGGCACCATCAGCGACATCATACCATTTGTTTTATTCCTGGAGCGTGCCCTGCGAAGAGTGCTGGATCAGGCCGTAGATGAGCGTGACGAGGAAGAGGAAGAGTTGTGGTCACCATCACCACCAGAAACAGCCTTATCAGCATCGCTTGCTGGACCAGCGGCAACGCTGGAAGAGGATTATGAGGAAGAGGAGTCAGAGGAGGAATGTGGCTTTGAGGGGGAGGAGGAAGACCAATCACAACAGACATCCCAGGGTGCTCGTTGTCACCTATCTGGTACGCGTGGTGTTGTACGTGGCTGGGGGGAAGAACATATCTTCAGCGAGATCACTGAGGACGAGGAACGGGACATGACTAGCTCTGCATCCAACCTTGTGCAAATGGGGTCTTTCATGCTGTCGTGCCTGTCGCAGGACCCTCGTATAAAAAGGCTGAAGGGGAACGACCTGTACTGGGTGTGCACGCTACTAGACCCCCGGTATAAGCAGAAAGTGCCTGATTTGTTACCAAATTACCGCAAGTCAGAAAGGATGCAGCAGGTCCAAAACAAATTAACAAGTATGCTTTACACAGCATATAAGGGTGATGTCACAGCACAAGGGCAATATAACAGGGGAAGAGGTGAAAGTAATCTACCTCCCACGACCATGCCGGCAAGGACAGGACGTTTAAAAGACGTGTTGTTGATGGAGGACATGCGGACCTTTTTCAGTACTACGCATCGCATCAGCCCTTCGGGATCCACCCTCAGAGAATGACTTGACCGACAGGTAGCAGACTACCTCGCCTTAACTGCAGATATCTACACTCTGAGGAGCGATGAACCCCTTGACTACTGGGTATGCAGGCTAGACCTGTGGCCGGAGCTATCCCAATTTGCAATTGAACTTCTGGCCTGCCCCGCTTCAAGTGTCCTGTCAGAAAGGACCTTCAGTGCAGCAGGAGGTTTTGTCACCGAGAAGAGAAGTCGCCTAGGGCAAAAAAGTCTAGATTGCCTCACCTTTATAAAGATGAATGAGGGATGGATCCCGAAGGGACTGACACTGGGCGATACATTCGACTGAAAAAGGCCTGATGAGATGAGCTGCCTTCGGCTATAAATGGTCCACACGCCACCAACTAGGGTTGAAGAAGAGGCAATGTTTTATGGCACTTTCTGCCTGGGGAACAAAGGTCAATTTTTCTGGCCGCTGCAACAGCAGCGGCTGCAACAATATCTAATTTTTGATTTTCAATTTTTATGCCAGAAGGCGTACGGCATGTAATGGAAAAGAAAGCATATTGAACAGTCTTGCATAACACAACAGTTGTGCAAAAATACATATTTACAATGAAGACATTTTGTTAAAATTAGGTGGCTAGGCCTTCTTTTTTTTACTTTTTTGGTTAATACATTTTCTTTTTTTTTACTGTGATTGCAATTTTTAAGAGAAACCTAAGACATGGTAAAACAGACAATAGTAAAGTCCTATTATCTATCATCACTCCAGCAGTAGCCTATTATTTACAATATCTAACCTGCTCAATCGCCCTTGGGTTACCCTAGGGCAGGCTTCAGTAGGCAACCTCTCCTTTCCTCGAATGATTTTGCCGCCGGTTGCTTCTGAAGGGTCTCCTCCAGGGCTCCCCCACTCCAGTCCTTCCTCCCGAGTCGCTTCAACCATTAACAAATGTTTTATTATATTAGGGGGGCACTAAATGGGGATGTTATCCAGGGATCCCAAATTGTCTGGAACTGGGTGATTCTATCCAAGACTACATGGTTAAATCTCTCGTTGAGCAGTAAATAGTTGATTTTTTTTATTAATTCCTGAAAGTTTTAATTTGGGGTTTTCCAACTACTAGCTATGTTTATTTTTTCTTTCAAAAAATATTTTATTAGGTCAATCTTAAACATTTTAGAAGCTAGTAAGCATGTTTCTTCCCATAGTCTTATGACTGCCGAACACTCCCACCAGACATGAATAAATGTAGCCTCATTACCACTGTTCCTAAAACATGAGCTGCTCCATTTTGGATCCCATTTATTAGCTTAAAAGGAGTAATATATGTCCTGTGTAGGACCTTTATTGAAGTCTCAAGCAGACTATAATTTAAAGATCCCCTACTTAAGCCTTGCCAACTTTTATCCCATGTGCTATCTGCCAACTCAGTGCCCAAATCCCTCTCCCAGGCTTTGGTATAGTCTGGTTTGTTTGCCCATGAGTTTTCATTAAATAGTTCATACATGAGGCTAATAATACCAGGCTGAAAGGGGGAATCCCTACATTTTTTGAGTAGCCAGGTGTTTCTTTGGGGGGTTCCCCTACCACTTATCATATATATAAAATGATGTATCCTGCAAAAATTATAGTGTTCAGCCAGGGGTAAATTGTATCTATCTCTCACCCACTCAAAGGTCATTATTTTGTCGTCATGCCACCATGGACCAACCCTTAGTAGGTTCTGAGACTTCCACCAACTGAGAGAGCTTTCCGGAAGATGTATCTTAAAGTGGGGATTGGGTACGATAGGGGTAAGATCTGATACCCGAGTGTCCAGTTTTTGTGTCCAGTTCATCTCCGTCCATATTTTTAATGAGTGCTTAATCAATGGGTTTTTCAAGTTTCTCAAAAAAGTATACAGGCCTGGAATCCATATTACTGTATCCCATGTATAAGGTGACATGCTTACATTTTCCATAAATACCCAGAGCGGCTGATGTGTTTTGGAGAATGCGCCAGAGGAATGAAAGCCATCTCCTGGTTCTAAAAATCCAGGCGTTATACACGCCCCCTGATAGGTAACGTAACAAGTATTAAACTGATAAGAGTAGTACTTACAAACACGTCACTCCTATCTGGTGGCACCTTTGACTGCACGTGCCGTGCCCCAAAATTGAAGTGATACGACCAACAAAGCATCTTTTTCCATCTCCTGGTTCTAAAAATCCAGGCCTTATACACGCCCCCTGATAGGTAACGTAACAAGTATTAAACTGATAAGAGTAGTACTTACAAACACGTCACTCCTATCTGGTGGCACCTTTGACTGCACGTGCCGTGCCCCAAAATTGAAGTGATACGACCAACAAAGCATCTTTTCCCATCTCCTGGTTCTAAAAATCCAGGCCTTATACACGCTCCCTGATAGGTGACGTAACAAGTATTAAACTGATAAGAGTATTACTTACAAACACGTCACTCCTATCTGGTGGCACCTTTGACTGCACGTGCCGTGCCCCAAAATTGAAATGATACGACCAACAAAGCAGTCTTCTACAGCTTCCGCTTGGAACATTGACGCACCATCCTCCTCCAGATTAGCTTCGGGCACCTCTCAAGTTACCACTCACCCGCCTGCCGCCACCACCAACACTAGTACCACAGCCAATTCAATTGATCAGTCAGAAGAGTTATTTACACATCAGTTTGAAGAAATGAGTGATGCGCAACCATTATTGCCAGAGAATGTAGATAACAGGGATATGTCTCAGTCAGGCAGCATTACACACATGTACGTACGATGTGATGATGATGATGATGATGTACCCGCTGCTGCTTCCTTTGTTCACTTGTTATATACAAGTGAGGCGGGTGATGATGATGACGATGCGTCCGTGGATGACACGTGGGTGCCTGCTAGAAGAGAAGAAGAACAGGGGGAAAGTTCAGATGGGGATACAGAAAGGAGGAGGAGACGAGTTGGAAGTAGAGGGAGGTCATCGCAACGAGCTAGTGGCACAGTCAGACAGCATGCATCAGCACCCGGGGTCAGCCAGACAGCACGCCAATCAACGCATGCTGTTGCCACCACCAGAATGCCGTCACCGCCGAGCTCAGCAGTGTGGCATTTTTTTTGTGTGTCTGCCTCTGACAACAGCGATGCCATTTGCAACCTGTGCCAAAAGAAACTGAGTTGTGGGAAGTCCAACACCCACCTAGGTACAACTGCTTTGCGAAGGCACATGTTTTATTATATTAGGGGGGCACTAAATGGGGATGTTATCCAGGGATCCCAAATTGTCTGGAACTGGGTGATTCTATCCAAGACTACATGGTTAAATCTCTCGTTGAGCAGTAAATAGTTGATTTTTTTTATTAATTCCTGAAAGTTTTAATTTGGGGTTTTCCAACTACTAGCTATGTGTATTTTTTCTTTCAAAAAATATTTTATTAGGTCAATCTTAAACATTTTAGAAGCTAGTAAGCATGTTTCTTCCCATAGTCTTATGACTGCCGAACACTCCCACCAGACATGAATAAATGTAGCCTCATTACCACTGTTCCTAAAACATGAGCTGCTCCATTTTGGATCCCATTTATTAGCTTAAAAGGAGTAATATATGTCCTGTGTAGGACCTTTATTGAAGTCTCAAGCAGACTATAATTTAAAGATCCCCTACTTAAGCCTTGCCAACTTTTATCCCATGTGCTATCTGCCAACTCAGTGCCCAAATCCCTCTCCCAGGCTTTGGTATAGTCTGGTTTGTTTGCCCATGAGTTTTCATTAAATAGTTCATACATGAGGCTAATAATACCAGGCTGAAAGGGGGAATCCCTACATTTTTTGAGTAGCCAGGTGTTTCTTTGGGGGGTTCCCCTACCACTTATCATATATATAAAATGATGTATCCTGCAAAAATTATAGTGTTCAGCCAGGGGTAAATTGTATCTATCTCTCACCCACTCAAAGGTCATTATTTTGTCGTCATGCCACCATGGACCAACCCTTAGTAGGTTCTGAGACTTCCACCAACTGAGAGAGCTTTCCGGAAGATGTATCTTAAAGTGGGGATTGGGTACGATAGGGGTAAGATCTGATACCCGAGTGTCCAGTTTTTGTGTCCAGTTCATCTCCGTCCATATTTTTAATGAGTGCTTAATCAATGGGTTTTTCAAGTTTCTCAAAAAAGTATACAGGCCTGGAATCCATATTACTGTATCCCATGTATAAGGTGACATGCTTACATTTTCCATAAATACCCAGAGCGGCTGATGTGTTTTGGAGAATGCGCCAGAGGAATGAAAGCCATCTCCTGGTTCTAAAAATCCAGGCGTTATACACGCCCCCTGATAGGTAACGTAACAAGTATTAAACTGATAAGAGTAGTACTTACAAACACGTCACTCCTATCTGGTGGCACCTTTGACTGCACGTGCCGTGCCCCAAAATTGAAGTGATACGACCAACAAAGCATCTTTTTCCATCTCCTGGTTCTAAAAATCCAGGCCTTATACACGCCCCCTGATAGGTAACGTAACAAGTATTAAACTGATAAGAGTAGTACTTACAAACACGTCACTCCTATCTGGTGGCACCTTTGACTGCACGTGCCGTGCCCCAAAATTGAAGTGATACGACCAACAAAGCATCTTTTCCCATCTCCTGGTTCTAAAAATCCAGGCCTTATACACGCTCCCTGATAGGTGACGTAACAAGTATTAAACTGATAAGAGTATTACTTACAAACACGTCACTCCTATCTGGTGGCACCTTTGACTGCACGTGCCGTGCCCCAAAATTGAAATGATACGACCAACAAAGCAGTCTTCTACAGCTTCCGCTTGGAACATTGACGCACCATCCTCCTCCAGATTAGCTTCGGGCACCTCTCAAGTTACCACTCACCCGCCTGCCGCCACCACCAACACTAGTACCACAGCCAATTCAATTGATCAGTCAGAAGAGTTATTTACACATCAGTTTGAAGAAATGAGTGATGCGCAACCATTATTGCCAGAGAATGTAGATAACAGGGATATGTCTCAGTCAGGCAGCATTACACACATGTACGTACGATGTGATGATGATGATGATGATGTACCCGCTGCTGCTTCCTTTGTTCACTTGTTATATACAAGTGAGGCGGGTGATGATGATGACGATGCGTCCGTGGATGACACGTGGGTGCCTGCTAGAAGAGAAGAAGAACAGGGGGAAAGTTCAGATGGGGATACAGAAAGGAGGAGGAGACGAGTTGGAAGTAGAGGGAGGTCATCGCAACGAGCTAGTGGCACAGTCAGACAGCATGCATCAGCACCCGGGGTCAGCCAGACAGCACGCCAATCAACGCATGCTGTTGCCACCACCAGAATGCCGTCACCGCCGAGCTCAGCAGTGTGGCATTTTTTTTGTGTGTCTGCCTCTGACAACAGCGATGCCATTTGCAACCTGTGCCAAAAGAAACTGAGTTGTGGGAAGTCCAACACCCACCTAGGTACAACTGCTTTGCGAAGGCACATGTTTTATTATATTAGGGGGGCACTAAATGGGGATGTTATCCAGGGATCCCAAATTGTCTGGAACTGGGTGATTCTATCCAAGACTACATGGTTAAATCTCTCGTTGAGCAGTAAATAGTTGATTTTTTTTATTAATTCCTGAAAGTTTTAATTTGGTGTTTTCCAACTACTAGCTATGTGTATTTTTTCTTTCAAAAAATATTTTATTAGGTCAATCTTAAACATTTTAGAAGCTAGTAAGCATGTTTCTTCCCATAGTCTTATGACTGCCGAACACTCCCACCAGACATGAATAAATGTAGCCTCATTACCACTGTTCCTAAAACATGAGCTGCTCCATTTTGGATCCCATTTATTAGCTTAAAAGGAGTAATATATGTCCTGTGTAGGACCTTTATTGAAGTCTCAAGCAGACTATAATTTAAAGATCCCCTACTTAAGCCTTGCCAACTTTTATCCCATGTGCTATCTGCCAACTCAGTGCCCAAATCCCTCTCCCAGGCTTTGGTATAGTCTGGTTTGTTTGCCCATGAGTTTTCATTAAATAGTTCATACATGAGGCTAATAATACCAGGCTGAAAGGGGGAATCCCTACATTTTTTGAGTAGCCAGGTGTTTCTTTGGGGGGTTCCCCTACCACTTATCATATATATAAAATGATGTATCCTGCAAAAATTATAGTGTTCAGCCAGGGGTAAATTGTATCTATCTCTCACCCACTCAAAGGTCATTATTTTGTCGTCATGCCACCATGGACCAACCCTTAGTAGGTTCTGAGACTTCCACCAACTGAGAGAGCTTTCCGGAAGATGTATCTTAAAGTGGGGATTGGGTACGATAGGGGTAAGATCTGATACCCGAGTGTCCAGTTTTTGTGTCCAGTTCATCTCCGTCCATATTTTTAATGAGTGCTTAATCAATGGGTTTTTCAAGTTTCTCAAAAAAGTATACAGGCCTGGAATCCATATTACTGTATCCCATGTATAAGGTGACATGCTTACATTTTCCATAAATACCCAGAGCGGCTGATGTGTTTTGGAGAATGCGCCAGAGGAATGAAAGCCATCTCCTGGTTCTAAAAATCCAGGCGTTATACACGCCCCCTGATAGGTAACGTAACAAGTATTAAACTGATAAGAGTAGTACCTACAAACACGTCACTCCTATCTGGTGGCACCTTTGACTGCACGTGCCGTGCCCCAAAATTGAAGTGATACGACCAACAAAGCATCTTTTTCCATCTCCTGGTTCTAAAAATCCAGGCCTTATACACGCCCCCTGATAGGTAACGTAACAAGTATTAAACTGATAAGAGTAGTACTTACAAACACGTCACTCCTATCTGGTGGCACCTTTGACTGCACGTGCCGTGCCCCAAAATTGAAGTGATACGACCAACAAAGCATCTTTTCCCATCTCCTGGTTCTAAAAATCCAGGCCTTATACACGCCCCCTGATAGGTGACGTAACAAGTATTAAACTGATAAGAGTATTACTTACAAACACGTCACTCCTATCTGGTGGCACCTTTGACTGCACGTGCCGTGCCCCAAAATTGAAATGATAAGACCAACAAAGCATCTTTTTCCATCTCCTGGTTCTAAAAATCCAGGCCTTATACACGCCCCCTGATATGTGCTGTTACAGGTTTTAAAATGATAAGAGTAGTACTACTTAACACACCTTATAATAATGCAGACAGAGGCAATGCAGTGAGAGGAGTCTGAAGAAGAGGAGTCAGAGGAGGAAGGTGGCTTTGAGGAGGTGGAAGACCAAACACAGCAGGCGTCCCAGGGGGCTTGTTGTCACCTTTCGGGGACCCTTGGTGGCTGGGTGGAGGAAGAGACCTTCAATGACATCAGTGAGGACAAGGAACGGGACATGGCTAGCTTGGTATCCAACCTTGTGCAAATGGGGAGTTTGCGGTTGTGCAAATGGACTGTTTGTGGTTGTTTGCGGTGCGTTAAACGGGGAGTTTGGTCTGTCACTGTGAAGCGGGCCTAACCCTTACACTACCTGATCGATACAACATCATACCTGATGTTTTAAAGCACGTTATTCCAAACAATTTAGGAATGTTAGGTAATTTATGCCCTTTATGGCTTAAAACCAGACTCTGCATCAACTATGTAATTTTCTATATGAGTTTTGCCATGGATCCCCCTCCGGCATGCTACAGTCCAGGTGTTAGTCCCATTGAAACAACTTTCCCATCACTATTGTGGCCCGAAAGAGTCCCTGTGGGTTTTAAAATTCGCCTGCCCATTGAAGTCTATGGCAGTTCGCCGATGTTCGCCGGTTCGCGAACATTTGCGGCGGTTCGCGTTCGCGGTTCGCGAACCGAAAATTTTAGGTTCGCGACATCACTACCTACAATCACTTTATAGTCTCCTCAGAGTGCAGGATGGCTTTATTTGGGCTATATTATGTGCTTAATTGGTGCAAGCGGGACCATTTTTCTGCAAGTAAGCTGCGGCTCGGTTTTAGCCTTGCAGAGAGGTTTCCCGGAGCAATTGAATAGCAAACAGGATTTTCTTGCGGCCGAAACTCTTGCGGCCGTTTTAGATCAAAGGCTTTCCTCCGGCGCGTGCGGCCGCAAGGGATAGCAAGGCGCCGGCCGCAAACCTGCTGGAATCCCCGGCCGGAGGGGAATAGAATAGCCGAATAGCTTGCGGCCGGTTCTTGCGGCCCCGCATCTCCTACGGCCGATAATAGAATGAGGCCCCATAACTTTAAAAGGATAAGGTCTGCATGACAACACCTATAAGGATAGACTTTATGTGAATATGTATAGCTTAGAGGACAGAAGAAAGAGGGGTGATATGAGTTACAGAATCTTCATATTATTATTATTATTATTATTTTTATTACAATTTTTTTTATAACGCCAATTAACATATTCCGTAGAGCTATACATGGGTTACGATCAAGGCAAAAATTAATATTAGTATTAACACTTTGGAAAGGATGGAGGGCCCTGTCTTTGAGCTTAGAATCCATTGCTAGGGTTCTTTCCCCAAAGCACCATGCAAGATTGAAAACTCACAAACTTACAATCTAAAGGTTTTGGGTGAGGTACAGGAGAGTGAAAGATAAGTTGTACAAGTTAAGGTGGAAGGTGACTGGCTTCTTTAAACAGCTGCATTTTAAGTGAGGAATGTATCAAATGCTTCAAAGCATTGAATATGTTCTAGAGTGAAGTGTCCTTGAGAAAAACTAAAATGCAAAAAAAAAGAGGTCATGATTTGAAATCAAAAGTAGGAGCTTTAGGGGTAATGTGAGAATATACTACATTGCAGAAAGTAATAGATAAGAAGATCAGCCTCGAGTAGTGGTAGAGTCAAACACAGTTAAGGAATTTAAGCAGGTCTGTAATAAGCATGAGGCTATTCTGAAGCTTTATTGAGCTAAACTTTTAGATAGATAGGATGAGAAGAACAGATGAGCTTGTTTTGGTTATTATCTGCCTATTTTTCTATGGTTACTCTGCATAGGTTCCTGACACCAAGTCTAAGTATATTTACATTACCAGCCATATATTATTGTGTGGTATTGAATAGTATTCATGCCCTAAAATATGTGGGCCAGAAGTTACATTTTACATTTTAATTGATGTCTTTACTTCAATAATATTATGTATAAATACAAAGGACAGTTATTTTGAATTGTATTACAAACTGTAATGAAAATCAACAATTTGGACATTTTACAGCTTGCCCTAGGCAGCAATCGAAGCTTAATTTTAATCAGGAAGAACTAGCCACTATAGTTTGAAGGAACGATCGGAAAGTTAATACCTCCCTCCAAACCAGTAAGTGTAATTTTGTTGTGGAAAACTGTAACTGACAGCACTGTGTTGTAGGCAACTATAGAAAAGCAAGTGATACATTTCTAACTAGAAAGAAAATGTTTTGGCAGGTTTTGCACTGACCAAGCTTAAGAAAAGAATATTTGTCAGAAATCTTATTAACGTAATCATCCTCCCTAACATATAAACATGTACATTGCATTGCCTTTTTAGGATAAAAGCAAAGAAAGGATTACTGTTTTACAAAAAATATAGTGCGATTACTTTCCTTGTAAGAAAACAAATGTAATAACTTCTTTATCTTCTGATTGAGCTTTCAAAGGTAAAACAATTCTAACAATTATACATATTGTGAGTTTCTTTTGATCTTACTGATTGCATTTGGGCATTGTTCCAGCTGCAAACATGCTTTCATCCTTTATCCTTTTATCCCTTAAGACATTCTAAATTTAGTGAACTAAAACTCTAAGAGAAGTTTATTGTACTAATTCATTTATAATAAAAGTTATTTTATAAACTAAAACACATTTAGTTTTCGTAACACTGTTTAATCACATACATTAGGTTAAGTTGCTTTCATCATTTGGAAACTGAATTTCTTTGACTGTAGTGTAGATCCCCAAATATTAATATACCTCACTTCTTCCTCCCCTATAGACCTTTATATTTGTGTGCCTTAGAGGTCTGTCTCTCTGTACCTTGTCCCTTGTTTACTCATCACATGATTTGGTTTCAAATACCATATGTATCCCAATTACACACTACTGCACATTTCTTACCCTGATCTTACACTTAAAATTCAAGAAAAGGTGGCACAGTGTCTTAATGTAGATGGAACCTGGATGGACCTCTGTTGTCTTAAACTAGGTATGGCAGATATGGAGTTCGACCTGGCCCTATTAATCCCAAACAAGGAAAATGGCACAATCATCCATACAGTAAATAAATCACTTTGTTGTCATACTTTATTTGTCTCTAGCATTATGTCTACACATCCAATCCATTGCAAAATCATGTTAGACCCTCCACTGCCAGGATCTTATCCTGTCTCACCTAGACTTCTGCAACGTCTTACTCTCTGGTTTTCCTGCTTTTCACCTTTCTCCCCTACAATTAATACTTAATGCAGCTTCTCATATAATCTCCCTGTCTTCTAATATCTTCTCTCATGCTAAAATCCTTCAACTGGCATCCAATAAATTCAAGAAAAGTTTATAAAACTCTTTCTCTGAATCGAGGGTAGTCCCTCCTTATATCTCTCTTCTCATCTCTCGCTATATCCCAGTGCATCTTCTTTGTGGCTAAAATCTGTTTCAGCTTAAAAATGAGCTCTTCAAATTGTCTTCCTACAGCACACTTAGTGAATGCACTTGGAGATATTTAGTTATATATTGACATATTAGCCTTCTCCTTTGCACGTTTTCTCTATGCAAGTTTTCCTAGAGAGAGAGAGAGAGAGACGTGTGTGATATGTGGATGTTTGGTAAAAATGTAATTCTGTTAAAGTTGACATTTATAATTGCTTTTTTTACATAATTAACCGGTACTGGCTGCTTAGATTCAAATCAGAAGTATGAATGCTGCTCATGGCAAGTTGCTATAGCATAATATTATATTATTCCATAACTTACAGCGTGTGGCTAAGACAGTAAGTGTTGCCATGTCAATGTGCCCAGCCTGTGCAAGGCTTGATGGAATTCACTGGCACATGTAACATCACTGGGAGCTCTCTGTCCTAGTAAAAAATAAATAAACAATCTTACTGACTACCAACATACCTCCTCTGATCTCTCTCCCCTTAATAGAGCCCTGAGGATGGGAAGATTGGGGATTAAGGCAAGGGCATGATGGTGGGATTTGAGGATAGGGAGAATGAGGGAGGTAGTTGAGTAGTGGGAATTTGAAGGTAGGAGGAATGAGGGGAATATTGGAAAGGGGAATGAGATTAAGAAGTTGATGGTAGGGGATAGAGGAATCTTAGGAGAGGGTCTTGTAAAGGAGGGGATGAGAGAGGAAATTTGGGGGGCATTTGAGGGGAGGGAGATAAGATGTGTAAATTTGAGGGGAAGGGGAATCTTAAATAGAGGGGCATGAGAAGGAAATGTGATGAAGTGGAACAATGAGCAGGTGTCACAGACACCTTTAAAGGGCCTGGAATTTGGCCCAGTGAGCTACCATAGAGGAAATAGGTCCCCATTGGGAAATACTGTAGGTAGGGGAATTCTATTTCCAACATGCTTCATGTTTCTTATGGCATATGACCCTGCCTTATCATGTATACTGTATGGAATTCCCCATGTAATATTACTGTGTCATGTATAAAATAATTAATGTGTGAGTATGGTTACTGTCATGTATGTAATGTGTGTATATAGCTACTGCCATGGTTTCTTAATTACAATGTATATGCTGTTATTGATATAAGGTGGCAGAAATGGTTCATGTGATAGTCTGATGCACTTCCCAGATGTAAACCCATACCCATAAAGTCCCTCATGCATGATCAAAGGAACAGCCATAATATTTTAAGCTAGTTTTATTGCCCTTTGGGGTTATAAATAGAGTAAGGGGAAAATTAACTCCCTCTCTAATGACAACCGATATATACCAGATCAATGAGATCAGAGGGGGGGGGGGGGAGGGAAGGAATGTGAGTTGTGATTTGATTCTGTTTCTGTCTGTAGTTTGTAAGTTGTATTTGGAAGCAAATGAAGACAAATCTAAATTGTCTCTTATTTTGCTCCTGTTCTCCTGTATGGCTGCAGGGAGGTACTGAGAGACTCTTTAGGATCCTGCTGGAGTAGGTTTGACTGTAACAAGACCTATCAAGCCCCATAAGAAGAAGCAGCTCTGGAGTCTCTTAGTAGCCTGGAAGAGCGGATTTCTGATGCAAGTATCCTGACTGATACAGAAGCCAAATATCAGGGTGCGAGTGCTGAGATTTTACAAGAACCCCACAATCCTTGTTTGTAGTTAACCTGTAGTCTATAGCAGGTGGCTCTGGGCAGTAATAGCCCCCACCACTTGGATTGTCACAGAAGGTATATGAAGGGATGATGTAAAATGAGACAAAGTCGCATGAAAGGGAAGATGAGGGGGCAGAGGATGAGATGAGCGGGGAATGGGGGTAAGAGGGAGAATTTGGGTAAATGTTGGTGGAAGATGAGACTTATATGGGGGGAAGTTAATGTGCGAGAAAAAAGTGGGAAATGTGAAAGGCAGAGAAATGGGTGATGGAAGGAAGAAATGGTTGTGGGAAAGAGGGGGATACAGAAGGGGATGGGTAGAGGGATGGTTAGTATTGTATATTTAGCTATCATTGATCTTGCTTGAGATATTGATTGTATAGTGATTGTGTATTTTTAGGGAATAAAACATGTTGGGTTTTATGAATTCTTTAGAGTCTTTACGTTTAGACAATAGGTAATGGACTAGACATTTTGTTAAATATGTGTATATTGTGCTTGTCAATGCAATACAGCATTTTGTACTGTTGTCATTTAATGGCCTGTCTTGGTAGAGTACCAAATAAAAGTAATATATATATATATATATATATATATATATATATATATATATATATATATTTACTTATTTACTAGCTTTAATATTTTTTTTTTCTTTTACAACAACCTCACAACCTGGAATTAACATGGATTGTTTGAGGATTTGCATAATTTAATTTACAGAACATGCCCACAACTTGGAAGATGTTTTTCTTTATTATTGTGAAGCAAATAACAAATAGGACAAAATAACAGAAAAAGTCAATGTGCATAACTATTTACCCCCCTAAAGTCAGTACTTTGTAAAGCCACCTTTTGCGGCAATCAAAACTCAAAGTCGATATGGATAAGTCTCTAGGAGCTTGCCACATCTTACCACTGGGATTTTTGCTCCTTCAAGTTCGATGGTCTGAGCTTGTGAACAGCAATCTTTAAGTCTGACCACAGATTTTCTATTGGATTGAGGTCTGGGCTTTGACAAGACTATTCCAACACATTTACATATTTACCCTTAAAACACTCAAGTGTTGCTTTAGCAGTGTGTCATTGTCCTGCTGGAAGGTGAACCTCTGTCTTAGCCTCAAATCACGCACAGAGTGGTACGGGTTTTGCTCAAGTATATCCCTGCATCCATCTTTACCTCAACTCTGACCAGTTTCCCATTCCCGGCTGCTGAATGGTGTTCTTTGGGTGATGTGATGTGTTGGGTTTGCGCCAGACATAGCCTTTTCTTTGATGGCTAAAAAGTTAAATTTTAGTCTCATTAGACCAGAGCACCTTCCTCCATACATTTTGGGAGTCCCCGACATGCCTTTTCGCATGGCAAAACGTGCCATTTTGTTTTTTGTTTTGTGGCCCTTTATGGAGCGTATAGCTTATTGTTGTCCTATGTACAGATACTCCAGTGTCTGCTGTGGAACTCTGCAGCTCCTCCAGGGTTACCTTAAGTCTCTGTGCTGCCTCTCTGATTAATGCCCTCCTTGCCCGGTCCGTGAGTTTTGGTGGGCGGACGTCTCTAGGCAGGTTTGCTGTTGTGCCATGTTCTTATGATAGATTTTATGGTGCTCCTGGGGATCATCGAATATTTGGATATTTTTTTATAACATAACTCTGACTTGTACTTCTCAACAACATTGTCCCTTACTTGTTTGGAGAGTTCCTTGGTCTTCATGGCAGGGTTTGGTTAGTGGTGCCTCTTGTTTTGGTGTTGCAGCCTCTGGGGCCTTTAAAAAAAGGTGTGTATATGTAGTGACAGATGATGTGACACTTAGATTGCACACAGGTGGACATTATTTCACTAAATATGTGACTTCTGAAGGTAATTAGTTGCACAAGAGCTTTTTATGGGCTTCATAACAAAGGGGGTGAATACATACGCTCATGCCAATTTGCTGTTTTCTATTTCTAAAAAATAGTTTTATATATATATTTTACTCATTTCACTTCATAAACTTACACTATTGTGTTCTGATCCATCACATACAATTCAGATTAACAAAACATTAAACGTAAGGCTGTAATGTAACAAAAAAGGTAAATAGGGGGGTGAATAGTTTTGCAAGACACTGTATATATATATATATATATATATATATATATATATATAAATATATTAATATGTATCTATATATATATATATATATATATATATATATATATATATATATATTTACGTATATAAATAAAAGTAAGCTGTCAGGAACTGTATATAAATGATGTATGGCACAATTTTGGAAATGGCACCCTGGGTAGGGAATGTGTCCTGGGTATAATAAGTAAAAATAAAAGTATTTTTCTGTATTAAGCCCTACTTAACTATTCTTTCGACTTGAAGTGGCCTTTAAGAGTGCTTAGTTTACAATTGCTAGTTGCCGGTTAAAAGGCCAATGTACAACTCAAGAAGTTAAAAACATGATATATATATATATATATATATATATATATATATATATATATATATATATATATATATGAAAACTTTGAGTCTAAGAGCATAATTAAAGAAGAAAAAAGTATTTTAATGTTTGCAGGATCAATCCATGATGATTGATAGAAGTTGTGTGTGTGTGTGTGAGAAGCATTTACATTTTTGTAGAGCTGTGGCTGTATCTATTGATGCCACTTCCGGCTTCTGGGAGTGTGAGGGAGAATGGGTGAGGTGTCATTTTTCATCTTGACTTCTCCCTATTCCATCCTCCCTCACTATAAAGACACACCCTCATGATCCAGCTCTTAGGATATTATATACCAACACACAATGGTTTCTTGTACTTATAAACAGAGTCTTCAAAAATATAATTTTTGGCAAAAAAGTTTTTACACCCATGACTTATACAGCTGCTATGCTGTTAGTTTGCTATATAGTTGGTAAGCATGTGTATTTCTTTATTAAACTACATTTGTCCTTTAAATCGGGAACCTATACCATTTCAAATATTCATCTCTCAATATTTGACATTTTTTATTTGTTCGCTAAGATCTTTAGCAGTCATTTTCACTACAGGACAAGTAATAAAATCACTACTTTTAAAGTAAATATAGTATATGTCTGTTTTATTAGCATTTGTTGCATGATGTGCCATATTTTCATTATTATACAGTTAGTGACAGGACTGAACACAATCCAGACTGTAATTTGCAGCAATTTTGTGAACAGCAAATGGCTAACACATTATAATTAGATAACTTGCAAAGTTTCTCAGTGTCCAAACCTCATCTGATTATTGTATTTCAGCATGCATTATGGACAGTAAATCATTATCTGTCATTTTGTTAAGCAGCTTGAAATTGAACAGATGGGAAAATCTAATGCCATTAACAGTTTACTGCCCATGCTGATGTACAATAAGGAGCATGTGATTGATTTAAAAAAGGTTAGCGCTACAATATTAAAGAAAAAGAAAATAACTAAAAACACTAAATCTAATTATTTTAGAAGCACTGTCATATAACCAAACAGAATAAACAATTAATAATTAAAAAAAATAAACCACAGTATTTTTGGATCTAAGTATATATAAAAAATCTTTAAAGATTTTCTAAATAGCATATCAGAGGATAATCTCACTCCTTTGAAGTTGCCGGTCCAATCCAATAAAACAAATTTATTTAGACATATTTACAGTACATTTTTATTAAAAATGTTTTTGAAAACACATAAGTAGTTTACTTGCTGGTTAAAAATATACAGTATATGTGGAAAAATAATACTTTGTGTGATATCATAACTAGTATACATAACTAATATAAACCACCCACTAATGAATAGTCCTGAAGATGATGTCCATGAATAAGAAAGCTAAGGTTGCAGTTTAGGAAGAACTACATGTGTTTGTGAACTATTCAGCATCTAATGTTGCTGGCATGCTTCATACTCCTAGATCACTCATTCGTCAATGCAAGTCGTAAATATATTCACATTCTAACAGCCTTATTAAATTGCGCTTTCGGCCAATTGAAAAGGACTCTATATAAGCACCAAGCATATTTTTTAGTGAAGACTTGTTGGTGAAGACCTTGTTTTTGGATAGAAGTTCACTAACTAAAAACTTCTTTAAAATAAATATGCTATGTGCTTATATAGAGCCCAATTCAATTGGCCAAATCACAATTTAATAAGGCTGTATATCTGTTATGGGCTTATGTTGTTGCTTTTTCCCAGCTGGAAAAAATTTCTAAAGTATGACAGACAATAATATGAAAAAATGGTGTTGTCTGCATAAATTCCATAACAGCATATTAAAGTAAGTCACATAAAACATGAAGTGCATGCATTGGAACTATTAAGCATGGTAGTTCCTGCAGAGCAATTTTCGTATTTTTTATATTGTAACACGTACCCCACAATTCCTTATGTCATAAATGTTGAACACAAGTCATATATTCCCAATTTTGAACACTATGCACAACATAAACAAGCAGTGTGAGAACCTTTTACATATAACTTGATGTATAAACTACATAGACACCAGATCTCCTTCAAATGTGTAATGGAACTGTCCACTGCAAGAGTAAAATATATCATGTTGGAAGCCAGAATTTCTATGTACACGTTAGTGTGTTAATATATGAGGGTATATGGGGTATATGAGGGTATATGATCTTTATTATAAATCAGTTTCATGTGTTGTCAGAACATAGGCCCTCAATTTAATTCCAAGCCTGTAATTACTGTCATGTCCATAAGTCTGGTTTCAACAGTTACAGATGTATTTAATTGAACAAGCCCGCAATTACAGGGCCGAAGTCTAAAACCATAAACCATGAACCCATGGTAACATTTCAGGGCATGATCATGATCAATTAAGCAAGCCCATAAGTTACAATTTAGAATGAGCCAATAGTAAATGAGACCATCAACATTACCGCACCAAAATATGGAGTCTAAATTACAATCAATCAGTGTTTAGAAGTCTGATATGCGATCGTACTCGCAATCCAGCCATGTAGAAATCAATAAATATGAATGAAGAAACTGTTCTAGTCCATGTGTGTTCCATGATATGTATTAACTCCTTGATTCCTGGGATCAATATAACATGGAAATAAAACTTGATTTTTTTATTGCAGCTTCGCAAGCTTGAGACTGTTGTGCAATTAATTCTATAAGAAGCCAATAAAAAATCAGTACATTTTACGGGCTACATTACGGGCTCCAGTAATTACAATTTTCTCAATTGAGAAGGGGCATTTTAATTTTCCATATTTGTGAGTACCTCTACTATGTTTGTTCCTACCAATTCTGTTGAAAGACAGTTCTCTTGTCTATTTTACAAGTAGTACTTCCGTAGTACTTTATTAAATTACATCCAGCTTTCCTGATCTCCGTCTTCAATTTATGACCAATGTTCTCGTATTCTTCATGTAGAAATGGGAAAAAATGCATTTTTTGTTTTTTCCGCTTGAAAAATTCTGCCTTTTATATGCAGACGTAAAAAGAATAATTTGTCTAAACCCATTTTATGTAGTTTTTGTAAAGTATACAACATTTCAGTTTTCCTTGAGTTAACATACTGTCATTCTGAAGGTGTATCCATACATATAGCCTGGTGATATACAGCAATAAAGACACTGAAAGCTTATTGTGTAGAACCAAGTCGAGAACACAAGCAACAACAACTAGATCAAAGGTAAGATAGGAAGTAGAATATACAAGATAATGTCCAAACCACAGGATGGTAGCACATTATTGCATTACAATTACAAAACATAACACTCAATAAATAATAAAATAAAGCACAAAATACTGGTACATTAATTGTAACCCCCCCCCCCCCCCCCATTGTGTTTTATTAATTTTAAAACCATTCCATCCCAGGATCACAGCAAGGAATGGTATACTCTAAATGTATGGAGAGCTGTTAGTTATCTTGTAACAGCTCACAATAGGGGAGTTGGTGGAGTGGGAGGTTTAATTTACTCATAGGGTTTAGGCTCAATGTGTGTATCAGTTTAGGGGATCCTGAATTTAAAATTCCCAAGCAAAATAGTATGAAGTTTAAATTACATGTAGGGGATTTGAATCCTAAATGCCGGATTTTTTATTTTGTTGAGTGCCACTTTAGATACCACACACTTGATCACTCTTCCAGATTTCCTTTTCAATCATTAGACAAGTGAATTAATCTCCCACACCCAAAAATTTCAGTCCTAATAAAGATTCTTATCATCTGAAAATGATACATCATCCTTTTTAAAAAAGTAAGAAAAGGGGTGTAAACTGTCCCTGAAATTTGCAATTAAAGGTAAATCTAAGTTTCCCTGTTTTGACCTTTGTCTAATCTAACACATGCTGCTTATACCAGATACACACATTACACTGAGTCATTCTATACACATACAGACTTATTTTATTTAAAAATAAAGTGTGTTTACCACCCCCCCCAGAACTACTTTCATAGGCACAATGAACCTCCAAATAGAAATACTACATTCAAATACAGATTGTAATCTTTTACTAACCTTCAAACCAGCAGCAGCTCAAAGCAGAGATCTACAGATCAGTGTCTGACTACCTGTTACCTTCTACAGGAAAACTAGTAATCTCATGATTCCTTCCTACACAAACTGCCATCACTAAACATTGTATTCAAATTTATTGCCTGTGATTGGCCAAATGATTTATGAATGTAATGCAAATTGTAGCAGGGATTTTCAGGGGTGTTACCTCACGAAAGCTGCTGCTTGCAAACTCAAGGGACTTGTCAAACATCAGGGTGAGTTTCTTAATGTTTTTTTTATGCAACAAAAATGTTCTCATATACTAGTGATTCTCCTCTATCAGATGCATTCTTAACCCATGAAACTTAGATGTGCCTTTAATATAGCACATCCATGAGACAACATATCAACTCTTTATATTGATCCATAACAAGAGTTGCAAAAATAGGATTACGAGATACAAAGAAAAAAGAGCAGGGGTTGGGTTTAACTAGATAAATAGTTGCTCCTTGTTCTTTGTGTCTTGATATCCTCAGTTTAAGCCTACTAGTAATATATTCAACAGAAGTCTTCCATCCATTAGTGCTTTTCTCAGTTCTTATAGCCCATGCTGATGTTCCAAATATTCTTAAGTGCTCTCAATAATTACCATCCTTTTAAATGTACAACTGACTAAGCAAACATGGCTAATTAATTGTAACCACTTAGCTAAATTTCATCTTAAAATATTACTGTAGTCCTATATTTTTAAGAGCTACACTTAAAAATAGGATAAATGTTTTTAGAATGTAAACAAAAATAACACAAACTATAAACTTTTGCCATTTATATGCAATTTTGCTTCTTTGAATCTACCATTTGCTGATCAACTCCCTTAGGTGGGAGAAGACTTTAGATTCACAAGATTATATTTACTCTAATTAGAAGCATTGGAAATACAATTAGTTTCCAAAAAACAACATCTGGAGGTGGATGCCAAGCTGCACATTAATATTAAGGGAGCAGAATATAGCACCGGGCGATAAAGTGACCAATTTAACAGGAAGTCCTGGATTACCATGGATATTTTCAAGGATTTGTTCTGTGACCTTTTCTGATCTTGCATGCAGCGCTATTGCAGACGTAAAGGTCTTGAGGAAAAAGCGCTCCTGATAAGGATAATGAACAATGCTTCAAGCCACACTTCAGCTCCCCAGCTGCATCCCAGTGGAACTAGTGTTCCTGCCACTCAACACCACTTTGCTCATCCAGCCTATGGACCAGAGAGTTATTAATACCTACAACACTTGCTATCATGGCCACACATTGTGCCAGCTGATTTACCAGATGGACAGCTAGGACAAACAATCAATGATGGAGTTCTGGAAAAAGTACACCATCATGCAGGCTGTTACGAACATTGATTTGTCCTGGGGTGAGGTGACATAGCAATGTCTAAAAGCTGTGTGGAAGAAAATCTGTCCTGAGCTGTGTGTAGATGTGCAAGCAGAAGAGCCCATCATAGCAGAAATAGTGGACCTTGTGACCATGGCTGGACTGGGAAATGCGGACACCAAGGACATAGAGGTCTTGGGTCAGGCTTCGGGTGAGAGCCTGACCAATGAGGACCTTGAACAACTGGAGTAAAAGGGCATTGAGGAAACCCGGGACAGTAGTGACTCCGACATAGAGCCACAAAAATAATTTGCAGCAAATTAATGACATCATGGATGATGTGGTGGCAAATGATCCAGATGCAAGGAGCAGAAATGCAAGACACACCGTTCTTGGGGGTATGTCTTGCTACCAGCATCTGCTAGATGACCACAGAAAACAAAGGCAGATGTCACTGGACCAGTTTGTGACCAAGACTGGAGGATGAGCCTGAAGCATCAACATCTGTCAAAAAAGTTTTTCTTTCTCTTGTTCTTATGTTTGCAGTTTATGCTGAGTTCATATAAAGTGAAACTGTTTCAAAACTTTATTGGTTGTGTGTATTTTTTTTCTCAACACGTTCCCAGATCCGTACTTTTCCTATGTTAAAAAGACCCTGTTTATAACTGTTTCGCTTAACACTTGTCTGGAACCTATCTATAACACTAAGCAGGGTATTCCTGTATATCCTGTTGTTGTTCAGTCCTTCAGTTGTGTCTGACTCTCGGTAACCATATGGACGCAGCATGCTAGGCACGTCTGTGTTTCAGGTTGTGCTTATTCATGTAGTTTTCATGGCAAATATACTGGAGTAGGTTCTCCAGTTAACCGTGATTTGCCTGACCTCTTGGCTATGACCTGCCCATCTTGTGTGACCCTACATGGTATAGCTCAGAGCTTTATTGAAGTTCCCAAGCCCCTTCACCACTACAAGGTAGCAATCCACTAAGGTAATCCGTATATATAGTGAAACTTTTTAATTGCTTCTGACATGTAAAAGAAAGGTACTACTCTTAGAAACTTGTCACTATAACTAATCAGTTATTTAGAGAGAGATGTTCATGCTAATTGCTCTGTTCCATAGTTTTTTCTCTTATAATGAACCTTTAGTAATTCATCAATATTCTATCACAGCTTTGCATGTTGGCTTAATTTAATTAATTTATTTTCAGGTAGACTAATACCTCGTAAAGTAATTAAGTAATTCATGCGTAGCTGTTATACACATCAGGCCATCCTGAGGTTTATTTAACCCTAGCTATTTTAAAGCATATTAGACAGATTTGATGGGTCTCTTTTATTACTATCATATGTAAATCTGTGTTTTTGTGTTTAAAATTTGACAAAATTTGACAAACAAAAAAATCAAATGGCCATAAAAAACATTACTGCCCAAATTTCCCAAGATGTGGACTTTTAGATGCATAATTATCCATCTATTAATTATCTAACTAAAGGCTATCAATTACAAGAATGACAAGCAGGATTCATAAGTCATTACACTCCATCTCATGTTTCTGTACTCTTAATCTCAGTAACAAGCAGAATGTCCTGCTTAATTGTTGACCTGTTCAAAGCAGTGAGATTGAGTAGGCTTAGTAATAATGTTTTACTATGTTTGTTCCTAAAAATAAGCATAAACCAAGCATAGCCGGTTGCAGCTCAGAGTCAAAAGCTCCAACTTTCAACATATATTATAAAATACTTTTATGCAGCTTAACATAGTCGATAATAACCACTCATTATAAAGTCTTATATCTCTATAATCTTATGTTTTAAGCACTTTGAGGATTAGAGTTATTATTTATAAACACATACAAATGGATATGTTCACATGTGGCCTTCTAAAAATGTAATTATATTATTCTGTTCACGTCAGGAAATGTCTGTTAAAGTTATTTGTAAATTGCCTTAGTTAGTAGGTTTGCTCTAAAAACCTCATTTATTAGTTCCTCTGGTCTGCATAATATATTGAATTATATTCAAGCTCCTGACAATCATCTACTTTCCACAATGCGCCTGCTCTCTATATCTCAACTTTTATTTCTTAATACTCTGCACTCAAAAATCAGAGTTTTCGTTATTTTGTGTCTCATGAATTAAAAAATAATTTGTAAACATAGTGCTACCATTGAGTGACATCATAGTCGGTGTAATGTAATGTCGTCAGTAGTATCATGGATGATTTGAGAAAAAGGAGAGAACACTCTGTAGCTAGCTATGAAATACTCTCCCACTGCATCTATAAATATCCCATACTAGAACTAACAATTGTAAACCGATATAAAACATTAGTGATGTTAAGGTTAGCATCCCTATTTCCTGTATTTTTACAACCTTAAGTTGTCCTATTTTGTGCTGCAACCTTAACTATACTTTAATGTAATTTTATTGCCTATACATATATATATATATATATATATATATATATATAAATATATATATTAAAAAAAAACTATATATATATATATAGTGACAGAGCAAGCTCTAACTAAACTATAACTGCAGTTCCTTCACTGCCAAACTATAGTCAAAGTTTATAGTCCAATAACAGGTGGTCCAAATACAGGCCTAGATGCTTGGCTGTTTCAGGAGTTCAATATTGCTGTGAATCTGACTTCAGACTGCAGAGGAGCTGTCTCTCTCCTCTCAGTTCAGACTGAACACATCTCTGTTAGGTGCTTAGCAGACATTATAAGCAGATCTCAAATAGCTTAATTATTCTGTTGTAGGAAATGTAACCCTATCATTTCCTTGGGTAAAGAGGGTTCTGCAGAGCCTGTTACTTAGATACACTACATGATCCTTTCACACATCCCCCTCCCCAGCTTGACACTACTATGTGGTTGAGCTGCCAATGCCGCTAGGTAATGTACGCAAGATAAGGAATCCACATTGTTGGCTGTCAGCAGGGACATGACCATCTTGTCATCCTGATGTCCTTCTCTTTGTTCTGCTGCATTCCCTTCAGATGTGCATGGTCAGATACCAGAGTAAACTTTATTCATAATAGATAATAATGGAGGGCTTCAGTAGCCCATTTTATGGCCAGGCATTGCTTCTCCATCACACTTTACATTTATTCATATAAAATTTTGATCTGCCATTTAGCTGCCCATTTCTCTAATTCATGCAAATCCCTTCGGAGGGAAAGTACATCCTTTTCTGGTGTAATTACCTTGCGCAACTTTGTGTCATCAGCAAAAATGGAGACAATAATTTCCAATCCTACTTCTAAGTCATTAATAAATATTTTTGAAAAGGAGAGAACCTAATACTGGCCACTGAGGAACCCTACTTACCACATTACTCCAAACTAAGTATTTTCTAGTAACAACTATCTTTTGCTGCCTGTCTATTAGCCAGCTCTCGATCCATAAGCAGATATTTACTGCATTTAAGTCTGCAAGTCTTAGTTTAAACAGTAGTCTTCCATGTGGCACTGTATCAAAAGCCTTTGCAAAATCCAAAAAGACTACATCCACTGAGTTGCCCTGATTCAGGTTCCTACTAACCTCCTCATAGAAGCTAATTAGATTTGTTTGACATGACCTATCCCTCATAAAACCATGTTGACTCCTACTTATAATCCTGTTTAAATAGACTTAATCTAGTATATTTTACCTTATTAACCCTTCTAAAAGCTTTATTTTTTCCAACCTCTTTTGGATTTTTTCCTGCGTTAAGCAATTATTGGGCAAAGGTAGTGTACCCCCATTTTGTTGCAGTGTCCCAACCACTGGTACCTCCCTTGTGTATACCGAAGGAAATAACTTATTTAGCTCATCTTTTTCCATGTCACTAATTATTCGTTTGTCTGTTCCTCATTGTAATGTTCCTATAGCTTCCTTCCTGGCCTTCTTCACATTAATATATTTAAAAAAATATTTTAGGGTTAGTTTTACTCTACTTTGCAACTAACTTTTCATTTTCTATTTTAGCCAGTCTAAAAGCTCTTTTGCAAGCTTTGTTAATTTCCTTGTACTCACATAAAGCAGTCTCTGCCCGCTCTTGTTTGTATAAGTTAAATGCTTGTCTTTCACTCTGCATCTTGATCTTGAAATCATTATTAAGCCACATTAGATATTAGTTTTTTATTTTTTTATTTCCACATTGTATATGGTGATAAGTATGTACGGTATATTTAGTAAGGATTCAAAAGTTGTCCATTTATGTTCAGTATTTTTACCTGTCAGTTCTTTGTCCCAGTCTATAGTTTCTGTTGCTGCCCATAGACTGTTAAAATCTGACCTTTTTAAATTAAGAGTTTTTGTTGGCCCCTTACAGTTTTGTTTTTTTAATTCAATCTCAAATGAGACTGTGTTGTGATCACTGTTTCCCAAAGGTTGCCCTATTTCAACATTTGATACTATATCAATATTATTTGTGATAACTAAATCCAAGATAGCCTAATTTCTAGTAGGTTCTTGTATAACCTGGGACAGGTAATGATCTCTGAGTGTACTCAAGAAACTGCTCCCCTTAGCTGAACTGCTGATCTAAATCATCCAGTTTGTTTCAGGCTAATTAAAGTCTCCCATTATTAAAACTTGACCATGCTTAGCTGCATTACTAATCTGTAGCAATAATTGCATTTCCTCGCTTGCAATTATATTTGGAAGTGTATTGCATACTCCTACCAATATTCCTTTGGAATTTGCTGCTCTGCTATTTAACTCTACCCACAAGGATTCAACATTACCGCTAGTTCCAGCATAAATATCTTCTCTGACTATAGGCTTAAACGCAGTCTTAAAAAACAGACAAATCCCTCCTCCTCTTTTACCATTGCCCCTATCTTTCCTAAATTGATCATAGCCACCCAGATTAATAGTCCAGTCATGAGAGCCATCCCACCTGTTTCAGTAATACCTATTAAATCCCATTTCTCATTAACTGCCATTTTTCAAGGCAAGCTTCTGGCATTAGCAAGCATACACCTTATGTTGTTATGAGTTTGGAGTTTTGAAGTGCCTGCCACTATACTTGAGTTACTCAGCAATACCTCTCTATTAAATATAATAAACTTCCCCCTTCTCCACCCCATGACTAGTTAATACATTCCTTACCCCTCTGCACAATCTACCCTATTACTTCCATCTAGTCCCTCCCCCCACCTACTAGTTTAAAAATTCCTCCAGAATTTCTACCATCCTAACGCCTAGCACACAAGTTTCTTCGTCATTAAGGTGCAAACCATCCCTTGCTATAGAAATTGTACCCAAGTGAGAAGTCAGCCCAGTGCTCTAAAAACCCAAACCCTTCCTTAGTGCACCACTTTTTTAGCCACACATTAACCTCCCTAAGCTCCTTCGGTCTCCCTGGGTTAGCATGTGGCACTGGTAGTGTTTTCCAATTAGAAGCATAGATGACAATGTCATCTAAAAAAGCAGCTACATACACCAAATGATCATGTAATAGCCTGTCCATTAGTCACTGAAAAGAGGCTGCAGCTGCATGTAGTCTAAATGGCATGACTTTGTGGTAAAATAGCCCGTCTGGGATCGTAAAGGCAGTGTTTTCTTTTGCTGCTTGTGTCAAGGGTATTTGCCAATATCCTTTTCTCAATTCAAAAGTTGTTAAGAATCTGGCTTTCCCAAACAGCCTAACCAATACCTTTGTGTTTCAAAATTCTTCCCAGTATTTTAGACTTTCCTAGTTGTCAGCAAGGAGGTTATGATGAGCCTGATTAAGGATTTTCCTTTTCTGCGCTTTAGGGAAGAGGAACTGCTCCACTGTCTAGTCCTATGAAAAACAATTCTGTATAGTAGTTCACTCAATAGAATGAAATATGTGCCATGTTTCCTGTTACGCCCATCAGCTTTGGGGGACTAGGCTCAACCCAAGTCTCTTTCTATATATAGGTTGCAACTTTTTGTTCAGATCTCGACACCAGCAGACACTTCAGATGACAGCATCATTTCTGAAGAGACAGGCACCATCAGACCCCTTTTCTTAGGATTTAAGAATCACACACCATGTAACTATCTCCCCCCTTCATGACTAAAGCGAGAGCCTTCACACGTGGCCGATCGCAGGGCCACATCAATTCTTTAAAATCTTTAACCCTTTGTCACATAAGTGACTGCATGCACATGCACCCAAAACAACCATGATACAACTGCCAAGCAAGTCGCGAGCACCCTCCAACCACACATATAACAACTGATTAACCCCAAACAGTCCAGTGGGCCCTTCTGTTTATAACATTTATTTTCTCTTTTAGGGATAGGAACCTAGTTTTCTTCCACTAGCTCATTACATACGATCGGAATTGGTCAGAAGCTTGGTCATGTGCAAAATTATTATTATCAGAGAAATACTGCTGTGGGGTCAACTCTTCCTCTTCAGGTTCTCCTGTACTGGCCCTTTCTTCATTATTATGAGCCGTAGGACCTACTCTATCTGCCCCTCACCTTTACTCAACACAGCTGGCCATTAAAGACTCTTCAACAGCTTTTCTCCTTATTTCCAGGTCAACCTTTTTTGCTTTTTGCTTTTACCGCTTTGGTTTACAGTCTTTCCTTGGTCCAGAGAATAGGTCAATGTCCAAGCATGACAGATGCAACCATATGGATTCTTGAGCATTGTGGGTTTTTTCATTTATTAGTTTGAAGGAGGTCTTCAAAGCTTGGAAATCTCTGACTAGCACTACACGATAGGGCAGGATTGTTACTACAGTTTCAGTGATTATCCTCTTTTTCCCATGTACCTCCAGTGTTGATGTACTTGTAGGGTTGAGATTCACTGCTCCATGTACACATTTTATGCCCACTTTATTTAATGTTTTTATTTTACCATATCTTATGATTTTGCTTGTAAAGAGAGTCGCTGCATTTCCTGAATCGATTAATGTGGTGGTTTCTTTACCATTTTGGTGAATTTATTCAACTTTCCTACCACTCCCACCTGCTTGATCAGGTTACAGTGGTACTGGTGTGCTCCCATGTTGCATTGCATGGGTTCTGCCTTGTTTGCACAATAGGCCACTATGTGTCCCAGTTCCCCCAAAATGACAACACTTGACCTTGCTTACTTGGTTCCCTCTTTGCTTTGGTTCTTCTGGAACTAATCTTTCTAGGTTATTTTGGAGTAGATATCTTCCCACTTCAAGATTCCTGTTTCTTTGTCTGGTTCCAGGCTTTCTCATCCAATTATGGATTTGAGCGTTTGGGACATTAGACTGTCTTTGAGTACTGGAAGCCTCCCCTTTTTGGAGAGAGGGAGAGATAATTCATGGCCAGATACTTTTTGGTCAGCGAAATAAATTCCTCTGGATTCTCTGGCTCATTTTGTACCACCCATTCCTTTAAGCCTGTAGGTAGACTTGTCAAATAGTGATCCATCACCAGCAGTTCTATAATTCTGCCTGATCCATTACTTTCAGGGTATAGCCATTATTGTGCTAGGTGAAGCAGTTCAAAGATTTGTGAGCAAAGGATATTATTCTCCACAAATTTAGATGAGTGGATTCTCTGTGCCCTAACCATTTGGGTAACTCCAGCTCTAGCCAAGATCTCTGCTAATTCATAGCTTGTTTTGTTTTTTAGTCAAAGTATGCTTTTTGAGCTTTCCCTCACAAATATGGTGCAATTATACTGGCCCAGTGGCTTTTGGACCGAGCTTCCCTGATGGCAATTATTTCATAGTTCAGGAAATAGTTTTCCACATAATCTTCCACATTAATCTGTTGATTTTCACTAAAATGAGATTTGGTTTAATGCTTCCACTGGTCTTTGGAATCGCAGCAGGTTTTGCAGGTATCAGGTGCTGCAGCTGGTCCAGCAATAACTGGTTTGTTTCCGACTGTAGCTTTCAGTCTTCTGTGGCTTGGGCCTGTTGTTCCGCAAAGGCTTGTGTTGCTTTGGCCTGTTGTTCCTCCATAATTTATCCCATCACTGCTACTATATGCAACAAAGCAACTGCCACTCTCAGGGTCACTGCCCTATTTTCCGGTGCTATAATTGAGAGACACAGGGAGACCTTTAAATGGTTTTCAGGCTTTTACTGAACCCTGTCACTTACACAGGAAAATAAACAAAACACAAAATAAATTACCTAGCTTCAAAGTACATAGTCCAATAACAGGTGCTACAAATACAGGTCTGGATGCTCGGTTGTTTCAGGATTGCTGTGAGTCTGCACTTAATTAATCTGCAATAGGAATTTTAACTCTATAATTTCCTTGGGAGAAAAGGGCTTTGCATATATATATATATATATATATATATATATATATATATATATATATATATATATATATATATATATATATATATAAAATATGGTGGGCAAAAGAGCGATAGAAGCCCTCCACCGTATAGTACTACAGTAAATAAATAGTAAATCTGTGTTCACATTTGAATGTCCAAAACAAGTTAAAAAACCTGCCTCAAGCTCGGAATTCCAAGAAAAACAGATATTACACTGCATTCTGGAAACCTGAGCTGGGACATGCAAATGTACCCACCAATGCCTCGCTCTTCTATCCATAGCCATTATCAAACATGGCTTCCTTTAAGCTTATGCCCGCTGCATTACACAGCTTTTATGCAAACCTTGGCTACAATAGCTAAGTGATATAGGGCACTGTATTTGTTTCAGTATACATTTTGACTTGCACTTATTCAAATGTCCAGCATAAATAGTAAATACTTACTGTGTTTTTTTTTTCACACAGAAATGTTGCAAAATCATCAGTAATTTTTAAATTGATTTCTGCTTTGAGACCACACTACCAAATAAATAATATTTAATACATTACTCTAATATTGAAAATGACAAGTTTCTTTCTGCAGCTAAAATAGAAACTATATTCTTCTTATAATCACAGGTGATGAAGAGAACACTTATTAACACTGAGAAAGCACATTATATCCCTCAGGAGTTGAATAAGACATTTAGAACAGTAGTAGAATCAAGCAATTTTAAATTGTTTTCATTATGCCAGTTTAGTTGCACACTTCCAGCAATTTAAACAGTTGTTTAAATGAAAAATAAGCCTTACAAATAATATGAGTTTTCCAAAATGTACATTCAATATTCAACCATGACATTTGGTTCATACTGCTCTCATAATGACATTTTCAGTGCAAATAAGCAGGTAATAGGTGACAAAATGTGAATGTGAGTCACAATCATAAAATCTAGCTGTGATCACAAAGTACGTCTTGTTTGACCATATCACGTTTTATGCTTCATCTAATTTATTGCCAACAGTGCATATATGCCCATGGATGTATAAATGTTAGAATTAATAATGAGAGACTTTAATGCATAATGTAATCTAAGTACAGCTATACTTCGTTTAACGCTGTAGGGGCAGTTTAACATGGGGAAGATTGGGAAAAAATATACAATTGCAATTGAAACTGTAACTGTTTTTTGTTTTATATGAACTTCAAAAAAACAGCAAACATAACACTAACAGAAACTGAACATTAGCAGAAATATAAACTTTAAATTTGTGACATTGAAGCTTCTGGCTCATCTTGGATTCTTTTGTTCTTTTTTTGAGAATCAGAGCATAAAAGGGGTTTAGCAGCAAAAACAGCTTTATAGTGGGGCAGTGCTTTAAACAGGGAATTATGGGTCAAAATAGCATTATAGCGAAACAATGCGAAAAGTGGTAGCGTTAAGCAGGGAATACCTGTATATAAATAGAGCCATACCGCTTTTAACTCTGTAGATGTGTTCCTAGAAGGCCAAGTGCTAAACAAATTAGTGTTAAACGGGTCAATTTTAAAAGAGAATAATCACAGGCAAACTCGATTTTAAAATTCCTTCCATGGCTCTTGGTGTTTTGGAATGATACACAAGCATCAAATCAATGTTACACGGGGATGTGTCAGGCAAAAAGTGTGTTATATCCAATGGGGGATGTGTCAGGCAAAAACAGCTTTATAGCGAATAAGTGTTAAACGGCATAGCGTTACAGGGGTCTGCCTGTACTTGTCCAATCAATGTATCTGTGAGATTAAAAAAAACTGAGTTTTCAGACAAATTCTATTTGAAGTCCTGGAAATGTATTTTTATATGTAATTGTGTTGCATACATTACTATGTATACAAATGAAAAGTGATAAAATGTGATACTAACAAATGAAAAAAGGGTAAAATTAGCTTTCTCAAAAAAACAAACTGATGTTTGCACTCATTTATTTATATTTTTCGTATATATATTGACACATTCACCCAGCCCTGTACCAAACTTCCAGGAAGGTCCCATGATACAGCGGGCATACTTCCTAAAATATTATTGTGGATTCTACTCAGAAAATTAAGAGAAAAAGCTTCCCTTGGTGATCCAGCCTTAAACTCATCACCCATACCTTCCCAGTCACTGATCTAGTTTCTACTGACTCATATACGCCATTCAACATTCACAGCCTTATTAAATTGCGATTCGGTAAATTTAAAAGGGCTCTATTTAAGCACACAGCATATTTTTTTACAGAAGTTTTTAGTTAGTGATCTTCTATCCAAAAGCAAGGTCTTCACTAACTAAAAACTTCTCTAAAAAAAAAAATATGCTGTGTGCTTAAATAGAGCCCTTTTAAATTTACTGAATCACAATTTAATAAGGCTGTCAATGTCTGCAGCACCTCTCTGTCAGTAACTCCACCGGCTTCCCATGGCCTCCAGAATAAAATTTAAAAGAATGACCCTAAAGTATAAAGCCCTGAACAATAATGCGCCCTCTTATATCTCTTCACTGATCTCAAAATACCCTCATCTTCATTCAACTAATGACCTTCTTCTATCAACCTTTCTATTCTCATGCTGCCCCAATTCTTTGGAACTCCTTGCCTCGCTCCACTAGACTATACTCCTGCCTACTTCAAAACTTCACTAAAAACTTGTCTGTTTAAAGAAGTTTATCGCCTTCAACCTTCATATGCACAATTCATTGTACATCACACTTCTATACCTCACCCATACGTTTTAGACCATACGTTTGCAAGTTTTCAATCATGTTAGGTGCTTTAGGGGAAGCACTTTGTATCTTTGATGTGTTCAAAATGTTTTTAACTTGTACTTAACCCTGTATAGCACTTCGGAATATGTTTGAGTGTTACAAATAAAGGATAATAATAGTGTTCCCTCATCTAGATCAAGCTCTCCAGGTTTCTTGCTCTGTCTAAACCAGTAACATGATAAAGATAAGGCTTAGCACAACTGTAGTATTCATATTGCTTTTTGCCACAAAGCACCACTTTCATTTTGCAACCAATGAATAAGTCATCAATCACTATAATTAAGGCATACTATTTACAGATTTGGATTGTTGATAAACTACAATATGAAAATGGTAATTGATAAAATTAAGGTTGTTTTGTCATTGTTACAAACATTTGTATTGATTTTATTTGTAAGAATGTATTGACATATATGGTGCATAACTTTCGAGAAGTACAAGAGGTGAAATACAAGAAACTCATTTTGAATCTTTGATGAAGTGGATACAGGTGATGTTCCAGATGTGTTAGCTTCTCAAGGAGGAACAGACAAATGAAGAACTGATTTAACTCGTGGAAGACTACCAGAGGATATGCAGGAGCACAAAAAAAAAGATACCAATGCAATGTCTAAAATATTCAAACTGTCAAATAAACTTTCTAAAATGTTTGGTGACAATGATGCAAAACATGAAACTCTGATTTCATATGTGAATTAAGTAACTTAGGTCAAGAACTATTTGGGGGGCCATTATGTGACCCCCCCTGCCCTCCCCTAGTAACTTTGGAACGCTGGTATTTGGAACACTGGCACACTGGGTGCTAATGTCTATTACAGTGGACAAGAGACTTGTTATGGGGATTGTGACATGTTGTTTGTATGGGTAAAATTTAAAGAATTTATGTGTTCTTAGAATATGGTAAGAATAGGTTAAGATCTGACACTATTAGAGAGTGCAGGTAATTTTCCCATTATACAATGTTGTGTGATGGCCTGACTTGAAGGGGTTAAACTGCATGGAATGTGTAGTCCTGCTACAGGGTCATAAAGTAATAAACTGAATTGGGAGTTTGGGGGGAAGGAGATATTGGTACATATACAGTACTGTCCTCTTTGATGTGTATACCAGAGTCAGTTACATCGGAAAAGCACAGATTGTAAAACAGGATGCAAAGCTCAATAGTCACCTTCTAGCAACAGTCTAATATGGGGATGGGGGATGTATCATGGGATAGACATCTCCCAGGTGGTGAGGGTATAACAAGCTATTACCCACAAGAGGAGGGGCTAGGCATGTGGGAGGAAGTTTTGTTGTGTGTTTGATATATATGGAAAATGCAAACAAGAATAATGTGAGTCTGGTTGTACTAGTCAAAGGTACATGGTGTGTTATACTTAGATCCTAAAAAAGGGATCTGATGGCACCTGCCTCTTTAGAAATGATGCTCTGATCAGGAATTGTCTGTTGGGCTCTGAGATATAGAATGCCTAGAGAGAGATTTGGGATGATCGTACTCCCCCAAATCTGGGGGTCGTAACAGCTTCCTTGTCTACTGACAAGAACTGTATTGAGAAAAAAGGCAGTTGCTAAGCAAACCATCATTATATAAAATAATCAGATGAACATAAATCCCATGCTACTACCCTAGTAGATGTTGAGTGTTATGTATTTTTTAATTCACTAAACTTCACAGAGACAGAGAAAGTGTTTTTCTGAAAGCTATGATAGCAATTGCTATGTGAAAAATAGCCTCTGTGAAGCTTAGTGAATGTCATGGACCCCTTTTCAGGACTTGGATTTTGGCCCAGTGAGCTACCATAGAGAACAGACTTCCCCACTGCAAAATTGGTAGGGGAATTGTCATGCTTCATGTTTCTTATGGCATATCCCCTTGCTTCATGCTGTATACGGTATTTAATTCCCCATGTAATATTACTGGTTTCTGTGTCATTTTTAAAGGTTATTAGTGTGTTGTACTGCTATTTGTAATATTGAATCATTAGTGACCAAACAAGATGGCACCTGTAACTAGTCCTGTTCTTTGTTCTGTAGCTGCATGTGGCAGCTCAGGTAACACCGAACAGCCCCTAGAAGAGGGCATCCCATTTTTGTGACATTATCTCTGTCCCCATGGACACAGGACAAATCCCCACCAGATTTTTGTATGTTTGTATGAATGTATATATAAGCTATTTTATGTCCGATGTATACAATGAGCTGTATCCCCCCAGAATTATTCTGGCTCCTACACTCCTGTACCTTGAGAACCAGTTTGGAAACCAGTGGTTTAAAATATAGTATCTGCTGTATAAGGAGTTTATGTGAAAAAAAAAATGTGACTAACTACTTTGCTATTTGTAACCAAGGAATTACAAGGACTGGAAAAAAGTATAATATTTGAGTAACAGTAAATATTTGCTAGTATTGTAATCAGTAACTGACTATGTGGATACCACTGATCTCTGTATTTATTTAGAGTAATGAACATAGCTTTATGGAGAACTTTATGATGAAATATTCATTATACCTATAATGAGAGTGGCTATTTTAATGTGTTTGTCTGATATATGGTTTAGTATCTGAAATAGATTTTAGAATTATCAGTGAAAATCCACTACACTCACAATATTCTACATTTACTAAAGATTAAAAACTCTATGCACTGTGGAGGACTGGTTAGCCCATTCAGACTACATTATCACTTTATTATCTATTATTTTATATAAAGGATTAACTTCTGTTTAATAGCTGATAATTACTCATACCCACAAGGCATCTACACTTAACCCCTTAATAAGGAAGAGCTCTATATCATGTTTAATAATATGATAAATACAGGTTACCTTTTAGTAATTAATTATCTCCTATACCAGATCTGAATTGTCCCTAATTGAGTTATGATTGATGATAGTGCTAAAAAGTGTTCTTTTCTTTTTTTCTTTTTCTTTCTCCTTATTTAAAACAATAATTTGACCATAGGTGTCATTTAATTGCTATAGACACATTTTGCTGTTTTTCTTTTTTGGTTACATATTCACAATTAGCCAAATAATAAAATATGATATGTATACAAGACCTTGGAATACTCTACTGAATATCTATCAGAAATATTTTAGTTTTTTCATATATTTTAAAACCAAAGAAACTGTATAAATAATGATGTTTGACTCTCCATTTCTCCATGTTGCACTGCAGCATGCCAGGCACATCTTGTGCTTATCCATAAGGTTTTCTTGGCAAAGATACTGGAGTGGGTTGCCAATACCTTCTCCATTGGACCCCAATTTGTCTAACCTCTCTGCTTTGACCTGCCCATCTTGGGTGACTCTACATGGTATAGCTCACAACTTCATTGAAGTACACAAGCCCATTCACTATGACAAGGTAGCGATCCAGAAGGGGAAGAAACTGTATTAAACCATCATAAATATATACATTGTTGTTAAATAATGTATAATGTATAATTATTCAAGAAAAGAAGCCTAGAAGCCCCCTATTATGATATCAACATCTTCTTGGATATTTCTCAAAACACTTTAATGAGACCGAGAGAACTTTCAGACATAACTGCTACCTTAAGACGGGAAAATATTCAATACAAATGTGGTTTTCCCTTCTGTCTACTTATTCTCAGATACTCCCGATGGATTTCAAGAATCTCAATTAAAGGAGCAGAACATGGAACATTCAACATGTAAACTCACTACAAAACCAGGAGAAATCTATAATCACTCTGAGAAACCAGGAATGACAAATAGTATCTAATAAGTTTCCCTATAAGGGATAAACAGGCGATTTTCCTTTTATTTTTTTCCCCCTTTGCACAAAGTATAATTTTTAGGGAAGTTGGTCATGATGTTTAATACTGGGTTCTCTGGGCATATATACCATGACGAACGAACTAAAGGTTGGATGGGAATATGTATTTGTTTATTGTTTTTTCTCTTCCCCTGTTTCTTTTCTGGTTTTGCTGTTGATGTTTATATATGAAGAGATATAACAGATAAAAGCAGTGAGATATTTAAAGTTTTAGAGAAAGCCCCATGCTCTCTACACTCTTGTTCACCTTTTGAACATTTGACCTGACATCTCCACACCATTTCAGCCCATTAAAAAAGAAAGATGGCTGTTAAGAATATCATAATACAGCTATAGCCATGCAGGTGTATGTTTGTGAATGTATAGAGGTATGTAAATGCTTAAACAAAATTCCGGAGTAAATGAGCTTAGATATTTTTATGGGAACAGAGATGCAAATTAAAATAATTTCTCAAAATGCTTGAGGCCTTAATACTCCATTTAAAAGAAGGTTAGCAATGCTAGAATTTAATAAAGAAAAAACAGATATTGTGTGTCTGCAAGAAACACACTGAATAGAGGGTGAGAGGGTATCAGCCGTTGGAGACGTCCTTTTCCCTGGCAAGCTGCTGTGTAAGAGTGAAGTTGGTATCAACCATCAGAGAAAAACTTTAATAGCTGTTTACAAGTGGATTTACCTTAAAAAGTAAAGGCTGATAAACTGCAGAGTGCACTAATTGTGCCCAGGTGAGAGGGGTGTGGCTTGACTGTTAAACTTGTATACAAGGTTTGTGAGCTGGTTTGGGGTCTGTTTACAAGTGGATTTACCTTAAAAAGTAAATGCTGATAAACTGCAGAGTGCACTAATTGTGCCCAGGTGAGAGAGGTGTGGCTTGACTGGTAAACTAGTATAAAAGGTTTGTGAGCTAGTTTGGGGTCAGTTTACAAGTGGATTTACCTTACAGGTAAAGGCTGATAAACTGCAGAGTGCACTAATTGTGCCCAGGTGAGAGGGGTGTGGCTTGACTGTTAAACTTGTATAAAAGGTTTGTGAGCTGGATTGGGGCCTGTTTACAAGTGGATTTACCTTACAAGTAAAGGCTGATAAACTGCAGAGTGCACTAATTGTGCCCAGGTGAGAGGGGTGTGGCTTGACTGTTAAACTAGGATAAAGGATTTGTGAGCTGGTTTGGGGCCTGTTTACAAGTGGATTTACCTTACAAGTAAAGGCTGATAAATTGCAGAGTGCACTAATTGTGCCCAGGCGAGAAGGCAGAAGTTAATATAAACTGGAGAAGGGGAACTTGTGAGCTTGTGAACATTTTCAGTATCAAGTGCAATTCTAGTAAAAGCCTAGGAGTTTAAATAAAAGGAGGGCCTTCAAAGAAAAGGGAGGACAGCTTTATAGTGCAAAGGAGGAAAACTTTATATAAATATATTATTTTATATTCTTTATTTTTCCCACTGAAATTTCGTAGACAATAATAATAATTATGAGTCAGTCCAGTGGCAACCTTATTCAGTGTACATCCTGTCATATGTATGCAATACTGGAACAGATGATCCAGGGTCCATACCTCTGTGAGAGGTGTGAGCATGTTGCCTCTCTGGAAGCTCAAATTGGAGATCTGGAGAGGAGAATTGCAGCACTTAGTGATATTGCTCCACTGGAAAGGGGGTTGGTGCTCACTGAGCACAGTTTAGCTGGGCCTAGCATGGAGGGTGGAGCTGGGGCTAGTGAGGATGTCCAGGTAGGCAACTGGGTTACAGTTACAAGGGGAAGCAGGGGGAACAGGAGGAGGCAGGCCAGTTCTGAGTTGGCAAACAACAACAGATTTGCCAGATTGAGTGAAACTGTTGGCGATGTCCATTCAGGAATGGCAATGCCAGATAGAGCTGTTCCCTCTAACAGCCGGGCGAACAGCTCTACTGGAGGAGAGGGAGGGCAGAATAGGCAGTACAACAGACAGGTTTTGGTTGTAGGGGACTCTATTATTAGGAAGGTAGAAAGGGTGATTTGTCACCCAGATCCCAGCAATCGAACAGTTTCCTGTCTCCCGAGTGCTCGGGTTCGTCATGTTGTGGATCGGGTAGACAAATTATTGGGAGGGGCTGGAAATGAACCGGCGGTCTTGGTACATATTGGTACCAATGACAAAGTTAGTGGAAGATGGAGTGTCCTAAAGAATGATTTTAGAGAACTAGGTAATAAGCTGAAGGCAAGGACCTCCAAGGTAGTATTTTCTGAGATACTACCAGTGCCACGTGCTAGCCCAGGGAGGCAGAAGGAGATTAGTGAGGTTAATGCGTGGCTAAAGATGTGGTGCACTAAGGAGGGGTTTGGCTTTTTAGAGCACTGGGCTGACTTCGGTACAATCTCTACAGTAGGGATGGATTGCACCGTAATGATGATGGAGCTTTTGTACTAGGGGATAGGATGGTAGAAAGGCTGGAGGAGTTTTTAAACTAGTAGGTGGGGAGGAGGGACTAGATATAAGTAATGGGGTAGAAAGTGTAGAGGGTATAAGGGATGAATTAACAACTCATAGGGGAGGAGACGGGGGGAGGGGTAGTATAGTCAATAGGGAGGTAGTACTAAGTAATTCAAGTTCAGTGGCAGGCACTTCAGAACTACAGACTCATAACATAAGGTGTATGCTTGCTAATGCCAGAAGCTTGCCAGGAAAAATGGGAGACTTAGAATTATTAGCAATTAATGAAAAATGGGATTTAATAGGCATTACCGAAACGTGGTGGGATGAATCTCATGACTGGACTGTTAATCTGGATGGTTATAACCTATTTAGGAAAGATAGAGGCAATGGTAAATGAGGAGGAGGGATTTGTCTGTATCTTAAAGCCTGAATTTAAGGCTATAGTCAGAGAAGATATTTATGGTGGACCTAGTTATAAAGTTGAATGTTTGTGGGTAGAGTTAAATAGTGGAGCAGCAAATTCCAAAATAATATTAGTAGGAGTATGCTATAAACCCCCAAATATAGCTGAAATTGAGGAAATACAATTATTGTTACAGACTGGAAATGCAGCTAAGCACGGGCAAGTTCTAATAATGGGAGATTTTAATTACCCTGAAATAAACTGGATAAATGAGACCAACAGTTCAGCTAAGGGGAGCAGGTTCTTGAGTACACTCAGGGATCATTATCTGGCCCAGGTTATACAGGAGCCTACTAGAAATGAAGCTATCTTAGATTTACTCATTACAAATAATATTGATATTGTATCAAATGTTGAAATAGGGCAACCTTTGGGAAACAGTGATCACAACACAGTCTCATTTGAGATTGAATTAAAAAAACAACATTTTAAGGGGCCAACAAAAACTCTTAATTTTAAAAGGGCAGATTTTAACGGTCTAAGGGCACCAATACAAAGTATAGACTGGGACAGAGAACTGATAGGTAAAAACACTGAACATAAATGGACAACATTTAAATCCTTACTAAATATACATACACATCGGCATATACTGTGTGGGAATAAAAGTAAAAGGAGTAAATCACAACCCATGTGGCTTAACAATGATTTAAAGATCAAGATACGGAGTAAAAAACAGGCATTTAAATTATACAAACAAGAGGGGACAGAGACTGCTTTACGGGAATACAAGGAAATCAACAAGGCTTGCAAAAGCGAGATTAGACTGGCTAAAATAGAAAATGAAAAATGTATTGCAAAAGAGAGTAAGACTAACCCTAAAATATTTTTTAAGTATATTAATGGGAAGAAGGCGAGGAAGGAAGCTATAGGAACATTAGAATGTGAAACAGGCTGTCTGAAAATTAGTGACCAGGAAAAGGCGGATGAGCTAAATAGGTTCTTTTCTTCGGTATACACAAGGGAGGTACCAGTGGTTGGGACACTGCAACATAATGGGGCTACACTACCTTTGCCAAATAATTGGTTAACACAGGAAGTAATCCAAAAGAGGTTGTAAAAAATAAATGTTAATAAAGCCCCGGGTCCTGATGGAATACATCCAAGGGTACTAAGGGAACTGGGTTCTGTAATAGCCAAACCAATATATTTAATTTTTCAACATTCACTCAACACAGGGTCTCTACCAGATGACTGGAGAAAAGCTGATGTGATACCTATATTTAAAAAGGGACCAAGAGCAAATCCGGGGAATTATAGACCAGTGAGCCTCACTTCTGTAGTGGGGAAGCTTTTAGAAGGGTTAATAAGGGATAATATACAAGAATATGTCTATTTGAACAGGATTATAAGTAGGAGTCAACATGGGTTTATGAGGGATAGGTCATGTCAAACAAATCTAATTAGTTTCTATGAGGAGGTTAGTAGGAACCTGGATCAAGGCAACTCAGTGGATGTAGTCTTTTTGGATTTTGCAAAGGCTTTTGATACAGTTCCACATGGGAGACTATTGGGCAAACTAAGGTATACAGGAATTGCAGTAAATATCTGCTCATGGATTGAGAGCTGGCTAAAAGACACGAAGCAAAGGGTTGTTGTAAATGGAACATACTCCGATTGGACTAATGTGGTAAGTGGGGTTCCTCAGGGTTCAGTATTAGGTCCTCTCCTTTTTAACACATTTATTAATGACTTAGAGGTTGGATTGGAGTGTGGGGTCTCCATTTTCGCTGATGACACTAAGTTGTGCAAGGTAATTAAATCAGAAAATGATGTGCTTTCCCTCCAAGGGGATTTACATAAAATTGAGAAATGGGCATCTAAATGGCAGATGAGATTTAATACGAATAAATGTAAGATTATGCATCTGGGAGGGAAAAATAGCCATGCAATTTATAATCTTAATGGAGCAAATCTAGGTGTATCAGATATTGAAAGGGATTTGGGAGTGCTTGTGGACAACCACCTAGGTAACAGTGCTCAAAGCCAAGCAGCAGCTGCAAAGGCAAATACAATATTAGCATGTATTAAGAAGGGTATAGAAGCCAGGGAAGCAAATATAATTCTGCCACTATACAAATCTCTAGTACGCCCTCATTTGGAATATGGAGTACAATTTTGGGCACCACTTCATAAAAAGGACATTTTAGAGCTGGAAAAGGTACAAAGAAGGGCAACAAAACTAATAAGGGGAATGGAGGGGCTAAGTTATGAAGAAAGACTAACCAAATTAAACTTATTTTCTCTAGAAAAAAGGCGTCTAAGAGGAGATATGATTACCTTATATAAATACATCCAGGGTCAGTATAAAGATTTGTCGGGGGAGCTTTTTGTGCCAAGAGGTTTTCAACTGACAAGAGGACATCCCATGAGGTTAGAAGTAAAAACATTCCACCTCAAAGAAAGAAAAGGGTTCTTCACAGTAAGGGTGGTTAATCTGTGGAATTCTCTACCAGAGGAGGTTTTGACAGCGGATTCGATAGATAACTTTAAAAGGGGACTAGATTTATTTCTAATTAAAAAGGGTATTCAGGGTTATCATGGATAATTAGAGAGACAGTAATGATCCAAATTTTTTACATTTCCCCTTGAGACAATTGGCTAAGTCTCGCTTGTTTTTTTTGTTTTTTTTTTCTATTTGCCTTCCTCTGGACTAATTAATAATAATACAAAAAAATAAAAATTAAATAATTGATTAATAATTAATTAACAACTATTGAATTAATAGTTAATCCGCATATTGCAGATCAGAGGAGATCTTAAAAGGTTGAACTTGATGGACTGAAAGTCTTTTTTCAACCTTAAATACTATGTAACTATATGTAACTATGTAATTGAACTCAGCATGACAGTTACATATCATCAAAACATTCCAAAAAGTTAAAGGGCCAGTGTAGTAATAAATGTTCCCAGGCAAAGGTAAGGTTCTGTTGCACTGCTCCCCCTTTGTGGAACACTCCGGCAGACCCGGATTGATCCTTTCCGGGTCAACTTGGGGCTGTCCGGTCTGCTGTTAAGGTAAAAGTTCCGTTTGCCTGGACAGTCCGTATGCGTTCGCATTGAATGTAAAAGTTATACGGTTGTAGGGCCAAGCTCCATCTCAGTAATCGTCCATTGTCCCCAGCCACTCAGTTCAGCCATTCTAGGGGGTTGTGGTCTGTGATCAGGGTGAATTCCTGACCGTAAAGGTATGGGGTGAGCTTCTTTAGAGCCCAGACCAGGGCTAGACACTCTTTTTCCCCTGCCGCATAACTCACCTCCCCTGCAATAGTTTTCGACTCAGGTATGCGACAGGGTGTTCCCCCCCATCTTCTCCGACCTGGCTTAGCACTGCCCCCAGTCCGTACATGGACGCATCTGTGTGGACAACAAATCTTTTGTTAGGGACGGGGGCAAACAAAACAGGTGCGTTGATCAAGGCTTGTTTCAGGGTTTGGAACGCTGTTTCACAGGCGGGAGACCACAGGACTATCCTAGGTAAATTTTTCTTTGTTAAATATTTCAGGGGTTTGGCGATGGTGCTGTAGTCAGGGATAAATTTCTTGTAGTACCCTGCTGTCCCTAAGAATGCTAACACTTGAGTCTTAGTGTGGGGTGTGGGCCAATTGGCTACGGCCTCAACCTTAGCGGGTTCTGGTCATTGTTTCCGACACCCCACTCTGTGTCCAAAGTACTGGACTTCAGCCATACCGAAATTACATTTCTCTGGTTTCAGGGTTAGGCCGGCGGCCCTAATCTGATCCAGCACAGCCTCTACGTGTCTCAGGTGCTCCCCCCAAGTCTCACTATAGATCGCAATGTCATCCAGGTACGCACAAGCGAAATCCTGTAAGCCATCAAGGAGGCGGTCCACTAAGAGCTGAAATGTAGCTGGGGCATTCTTCATCCCGAAGGGCATGACCTTTAACTGGTACAAGCCAAACGGGGTGACAAACACTGACTTAGGGATAGCGTCCTTGGCCAAGGGAATCTGCCAGTACCCTTTGCACAGATCGATGGTGGTCAGATATCGCCCCCTGGCAATACGATCTAATAGTTCATCCACTCGGGGCATGGGGTATGCGTCTGTCATGGTTCGGTCATTGAGGCGTCGATAGTCGACACAGAACCGGGTCGTTCCGTCCTTTTTGGGGACTAGGACGACTGGGGATGCCCAGGAGCTGTCGGATGGCTCTATAACTCCTAGTTTTAACATCTCCTGAATCTCTTTTCTCATCTCTTCTTTTACGGCTTCGGGGATTCTATAGGGAGTCTGTCTGAGAGGGGTTTGTCCTGGGGTTTCGACATAATGGGTCTCTAAGGGTGTGTAACCGGGCTCCTGGGAAAACGTCAATCCTTTCTTAGCTAGTAATTGTTGGAGTTGCTCCCTTTCTGTGGGAGTTAATCGCTCCCCTAGCTGCACTGTATTAAGCCGAGTTTTAGGCTCGGCATCGGCTAACAGATCTGGGATGGGGAGGTTGTCAGGGTCTTCAGTGGACAGGATACATATGGCTGCTATATCTTCGGGCCTTTCCTGGTACTCTTTTAATAAGTTTATATGAAAGGACTTCTGTATCCTTTCGTCCTTGCTACTGGCAATTACATAGGTGGTGTCACAGACCTGTGCCACCACCTTGTAAGGGCCCTGCCAGGAGGTCTGTAGTTTATTTCCTTTAACAGGTCTAAGCACCAGGACTTTCTGACCTACTTGGAACGTTCTCAGCCTAGCGTCCCGATCGTACCAATGTTTTTGACGGCCTTGTGCCGTCTGGAGGTGTTCTCGAGCCATCCTGGCTAGGTGCCCCATGCGGTCCCGCATCTCCAGCACATAAGGTACGATAGGGACCCCTCATGCTCCATCTCTCCCTCCCAGTCCTCCCGGATGAGGTCGAGGGGGCGTCGCACCCGCCGTCCATAGAGCAACTCGAAGGGGGAGAACCCTGTGGATTCCTGTGGCACCCCTCGATATGCGAACAAGAGGTGCGCCAAAAATGCTCCCAGTCTCTGTATTTCGCTGCAAAGGTCCGTAGCAATTGCTTTAGGGTACCATTAAAGCGTTCACAGAGACCGTTAGTTTGAGGATGGTATGGTGAACTAAGCAGGGTTTTGACATCGTACACCTTCCATAGCTGCTGAGTTAGGTCTGCGGTGAACTGGGTTCCTCGGTCAGATAGGATTTCCTGAGGAAATCCCACTCTGGTGAATATCCCGACTAGCGCACTGGAGACCGTGTCAACCTGGATATTCGTCAGAGCGACGGCTTCTGGGTAGCGAGTAGCATAGTCCACTACTGTAAGAATATACTTCTTACCCGAAGGGCTGGGGTTAGGTAGGGGTCCTACGAGGTCGACTGCCACCCTGCTAAATGGTTCCTCGATCACAGGCATAGGTGACAGTCGGGCTTTAGGGTGATCTCCCCTCTTTCCAACTCGTTGGCATACATCACAAGTGCTGCAGTAACGCCGCACATCCCTCGAGATCCCTGGCCAAAAGAAGATCTTGGTGATCCTGTAGGTGGTGCGGTTGCCCCCTAGATGCCCTGCCAACGGAATGTCGTGGCCAATTCGGAGAAGTTCCAACGGGTACTTTCTGGGTACTACCAGTTGGCGCTTCTGCGAAGGGACACAGCCTCTCTTTCTGCCTTCGGTAAATCTATATAACCTGTCCCCCTCCCATATAAAACGTTCCAGCTCATCCCCTCTACTGTCGGCTAATTCTCGGTACTTTTGGAGGGTAGGGTCCTGTCTAGTTTCCCTCCCAAACTCTTCAGGGGTGTCCCACGCTATGGGTCTCTCTGTGGCGTTAGTGCTAAGTATCTGCTTGTGGCTTACCTGGGTCTCCTGACCTGTTGTAGGATCGTCCTCGGTACGGGTCTGTGAGCGGGTGGTCATGGGACAAGCAGCAGCAGTCATGGGTAAAAAAACTGAGGCTAGAGGGCCAATGTCGTTGCCCAGCACAACCTCAGCAGGTAAATTGTCCATGATACCTACTGTGGTCTTTCCCGACCCGACTCCCCAATCCAAGTATACCCGGGCGGTGGGTAAGCGAAAAACAGCCCCCCCTGCGACACAAACAGAAACGGTATGATTAGATACATGTTCTGGTTTCACGAGATGTTTCTGCACCAAAGTGATGGTAGCGCCAGTGTCTCTTAAGCCTTGTGCTATCTGTCCATTTACACTCACCTCTTGGCGGTGATGCTGGCGGTTATCCTGGGAGGCAGCCTGTACGGGGTTGGCCTCATACAAGATTCCCAAACACTCCTCAGGGCTCCCTTTGATTTCCAGGCAGTGAGCACCAAAGGGACGTGATGGCGGGCTCTCTGTGTGGGGTGTTGTGCGCCTCCATTCGTTATTGGCTGATCTCAAAGGGCAATAGCGGCAATATGCCCTGTGTTGCTGCAGTGATGACATGTCACTTTGTAAGATCCCCGGGGCAGGTTGTAAGACCCCTGAGGGTGTGGAGGTCCTGGGGGTACTGGAGCCTGAAATTCTGTGCGTGCAGCGTAGGTTGGGGTGCATGCCTCTGTTCTAGGTGCTGGTCGTGTGGTACCTTGGCTCACCTTCCTTGTTTCTGCGTATTCATCTGCTAGTCGCGCTGCCTCAGTTAAGTTGGCAGGGCGGCGATCTCTCACCCAGTCCTGTATATCCACAGCCAGATCTTGAAAGAAATGTTCCATCAAGAACAACTGTAACACTTCTTCTCCGGTGTTGGCATTGCACCCTCGCACCCAATGTGATGCCATCCTTTGTATTGTGTTTGCCCATTCCATGTGGGAGTCCACAGCCTTCTTCTTGGACTCCCGGAAGCGACGGCGGTATGCTTCTGGGGTTACGGCATATCGGGTTAGCAGTGCATTTTTTACTTGCTGATATTGTAAAATATCCTCTGGAGCAAGAGCCGAAAGGCTTCATTGGCTTTGCCCGACAATTTCCCAGACAAAATAGTGACCCATTGGTCTGGTGGTACCTGGTGTAGTGAGCACTGCTCTCAAAGTCAGCCAAATATCCATCTATTTCCTCCTCACTTTCTCCAAAAGCTTTAAATGCAGTGAACAGTATTTTCTTTACTGTAGCAGTGGGTGGGGGGTAGGAACTGCCTGTGTAATGGGCTGTCTAGCTCATTCCAGTTCCGTTTCTTGTCTCCTCTTAGTTTCTATCTCCTCCCTTGTTTCCCGGAGCAGCTGGTTTATTAGTTCCACGGACATTTCTGGATACAAGGATAATCTCTGCTGTACAATACCAGTAATTACATAGTCCACTCTTACAGATGTAAGGGGCTCCGTTACTTCCATGGATCTATCCATTTTGTCCAGCTCCAGCAGGTCAGCTATCAGCTCCCTCCATGGCCTGTTACTGGCACTCCTACCACGACTCTCCAATAAATCTTTTAGTGTGGGTCTTTTCAGCTCGGCGTACTGAGACTCCATTCAGCACTTGCTCTCTGGATAAAAGGACCATCCCACCACTGCCAACCAAATGTAACGGCTACCCCGGTAGTGAGAGGGTATCAGCCATTGGAGACGTCCTATTCCCTGGCAAGCTGCTGTGTAAAAGTGAAGTTGGTATCAACCATCAGAGAAAAACTTTAATAACTGAACTCAGCTTGACAATTACATATCATCAAAACATTCCAAACAGTTAAAAGGCCAGTGTAGTAATAAATGTTCCCAGGCAAAGGTAAGGTTCTGTTACAATACCATATAAATACAGAAGGGTTGCCATTATGTTTAATAGGAAATTAGCAATTTGTGAACAAAATAAGATTTTAGGTAAAGATTGTAGATATATTATATGACAAGGGAAGATCAATAATGATCGTGATACCATTGCAAACCTATACATACCTAATTTTAATCAAATTAAGTTCTTGAAGAAGGTCCTTAAACAGATTAATAATATAAGTAGGTAGACTAATTTATCATGATCTTGAACTTTCATTTGGATACTACTTCTGCTTTTAAACAATGCTCGTTTGAAACTTGTAAATGATTAGCCAAACAATTCTCCTTGGTAATTCATAGAAGCGAAATCTGATTGCTGGAGAATAGTGATGTCCCAAACAGTTCGCCGGAGAACTATTCCCTGCGATTTTCGCATGTTCGCGTTCGCATCGACGGGGAACACATGCGCTTTTCGGTCCGCCCTCTATTCTTTATCATTGAGGAAACTTTGACCCTGTACCTTACAGTCAGCAGACACATTCCAGCCAATCAGCAGCATACACTCCCTTCCAGGGACTTCCATCTGAAGGACAGCCTCCATTTTAGAATCATTCTGAAGCTACATTCATTGAGAGAGGACATATATTCTACCTGCTGCTGATTTAATAGGGAAATAGATAGCCAGGCTGTGTATTTAGCTTTCACTACACACCTGAAGGACTCATTTGATATCTGCTGCAAGGACAGCAACCCAAAAAGCCCTTTTTAGGGCTAGAACATCATTTATTTTATTTTATTATTTTTTTCTGTGTAATCTAATTGCATATGCCTGCCTGGTAGCGTGTGTGTGAGGCCTATTGCATATACTCTGCCAACTTTTGCCAGTGCACAGTGACACTCATATCTGGTGCAACCGTAGTGTACAGTGACATAAAACAACCCTTTTTTGACTGTAATCGATTGAATATCAGTTGCCTGCCTACAGGCGTGTGTGTGAAGCCTATTGCATATACTCTGCCAACTTTTGCCAGTGCACAGTGACACTCATATCTGGTGCAACCGTAGTGTACAGTGACATAAAACAACCCTTTTTTGACTGTAATCGATTGAATATCAGTTGCCTGCCTACAGGCGTGTGTGTGAGGCCTATTGCATCTACTCTGCCAACTTTTGCCAGTGCACAGTGATACGTCATATCTGGTGCAACCGTAGTGTACAGTGACATAAAAAACACTTTTTTTTACTGTAATAGATTGAATAGCAATTGCCTGCCTACAGGCGTGTGTGTGAAGCCTATTGCATCTACTCTGCCAACTTTTGCCAGTGCACAGTTACACTCATATCTGGTGGCACCTTAGATTGCAAGCGCAGTGCCCCAAATTTGAAGTAGGAGGTCCGAACAAGCATCTTTTTCCTTCTCCCTGTTCCAAAAATCAATGCCATATACACGTCCCCTAATAATGGACGAAACAGGGATTAAACTGATAGGAATAGTACTACTTAACAGTACACACCTTATAATAACGCAGACAGAGGCAACGCAGAGAGAGGAGTCTGAAGAAGAGGAGTCCGTGGAGGAAGGTGGCTTTGAGGAGGTGGAAGACCAAACATAGCAGGCGTCCCAGGGGGCTTGTTGTCACCTTTCAGGGACCCTTGGTGGCTGGGTGGAGGAAGAGACATTCAATGACATCAGTGAGGACAAGGAACAGGACATGGCTAGCTTGGTATCCAACCTTGTGCATATGGGGAGTTTGCGGTTGTGCAAAGGGCCTGTTTGCTTTTGTTTGCGGTGCATTAAACAGGGATATTGGTCTGTTACTGAGAAGCGGGTGTAACCCTTACACTACCTGATCGATACAACATCATACCTGATGTTTTAAAGCATGTTATTCCAAACAATTTAGGAATGTTAGGTGATTTATGCCCTTTATGGCTTAAAACCAGATTCTGCATCAAGTATGTAATTTTCCGTGGGAGTTTTGCCATGGATCCCCCTCCACCATGCCACAGTCCAGGTGTTAGTCCCCTTGAAACAACTTTCCCATCACTCTTGTGGCCAGAAAGAGTCCCTGTGGGTTTTGAAATTCACCTGCCCATTGAAGTCTATGGCGGTTCGCCGATGTTCGTCCGTTCTCGAACATTTGATGGAATTCGCGTCCGCGGTTCGCGACCCGGAAATTTGATGTTTGCGACAACACTACTGGAGAACACTTAATCCTGAAATAAGAGACTATACAGACATAACATGTATACCAGATTAGATTAGATTAGATTTTCACAGATTCATATACTTGAAATTTGTTTGAATCTATTAAGATCGGTGATATTACATGGTCGGATCATGGGATGATCTGCATGACTATGAAGGACTTACAGGACTTTAAAAATATTAGGCATTTAAAGATGGATGCAATACACATGACATCTCAGGAATTTAGAGCTAAATTGAAAGAGGAGATTAATAGCTTCTTTGATATTAATACTGATTTGGTACCGTCTTATACCACCATATGGTGTGCTCATAAGGCGTCCGTTAGAGGTTTATTCTTAATGAGAACAGCATTTCTGAAAAGAACAAGGGTCAAACTCTTAGGAGAATTATATATAGAACTAAATAAACTTCAAAATTAAAATAAAATTTTACCGGATCAAAGTCTCAGTAGCCAGATTAAGAAAATAAAACTACAGATTCAAAAGATTCTTCAAGCTCAAAGCAATCATATGATCTTTAGGTACTAGCAAGAGCATTATGCCTTAGGAAATAAAGCAGGTTAGTTACTGGTTAATAAAATAAAAAAACTAAGACTGAATCAAAGAATCCAGACTATAACAAATAAAAATAATGTGAAGTTTTCTCATCCCAGGGATATAGGAGAAATGTTCTAATCGTATTACAGGGCTCTATACAACGTTGGAACAGAAGCGGGTTTTGTTAAACCCTCTAAAAGCAAAATTGACTCTTTTTTTAGCAAAGATTAATCTCCCAAAAATAACTCCAGATGAATTGCTGGAACTCAATCAGGAGATAAGTAAAAAAGAAATTGAGCTAGTTATTCGAGATTTGAAAGTAAATAAATCCCCTGGAACAGAAAGTTTTATACATTTTTATTACAAACTATTCCTATTCCATACCTGTGCAGGATGTTTAATGAAATAAAAGAATTGGGCTATATGGCCCCTGAGATGTCTGAAACATGTATCATCAACATACTTAAACAAACAAGACAAAGACCCGGAACTGTGTAAAAATTACAGGCTCATTTCTTTGCTGAATACCGACACTAAAATCTATGCAAAAATTCTGGCAAATAGGTTAAAAAAATGTATATGTAAATTAATTAATTTTGATCAGGTTGACTTTTTGCATAATAGACAGGGACCGGATAATACCAGGAGGCTTATAGACTTGATTTCATATGTTAAAAGTAAAAACGTTCCATTGTTGACCCTGTCACTGGATGCCGAGAAGGCCTTTGACAGGGTCAACTAGAATTTTATACAGGCAGTCCTCCACAAGTTCGGATTGGAAGAATTTGGCTCAAAAACTATCAGGGCACTCCATAGGGATTTGGGAGCCACTGTATCAGGGGTGGATTTTGAATCTAATAGGTTTAGTATCACCAATGGAACAAGACAAGGGTGTCCATTATCACTATTTATTTTAAAGCTCAAACGCTTGAGTTAATCAGGTCTACACAAGATATCAAAGAAATAGATTTTGGTAAAAATCAATACAAAATCTCAATGCTTGCAGATGACATAGTGTTAACCATAACAAACCCCTTACAGTCTTTGGTACATCTTTTTAAAATTTTGGAAAATTATTGTAAACTTTGTTATCTGAAAATTAATAACGTAAAGTCTGAAACTCTGATGGTAGGCTTGAATGACTTTCAGATTACATTTCTGAAATGAATGTATGAATTAAATTGGATCAGTAACAGCATAAAGCATCTGGACATAACTTTTACATCTTCAATTAATAATATTCTAAAAGACAATATTATGCTGATATATGAACAGATTAAACTAATTTTGTTGGAATGGAAATCAATCTTTCTTTCTGTATATTATGAGATGTATTCTGTAAGTTATGCCCAGATTCTTGCTGATATTGTTCCAAAGACTATTGAATATGTTTTTTTCAATAAAGAGAAAGAAGCACGTCTAGATTTAGATATTATTAAAAGAGGTATGGAAAGAGGTGGACTAGCTGCTCCATCAGTTGGATGGGGGTTTCTCAGTGAATCTTTTGCTCCCAAAAGTAGACAAAAATAATAATAATAATGATGTTACCAATGGGCATTGTATCAATGTTGTATTACTGGTATGGAAATATAGATACGATGGAGTTAGCTAAATACCCCTCTCTCTTACTGCCAATAGGTATATTACAATATAAAAATAAAAATCTTGATTTGAATAAATAGACAGCCTTTGGGCTGAAGCCAATCAGGGATTTTTACGAGAAAAGCGCTTTGGTCCCAAGTCAAGTTATCTTAGATAAATTTCAAATGTCTGGGATAGCTTCACTACATTATTACTACAGAATTAGTATCTTTGGGCTTTTACTTGGTCGATTTTAGAGCAGATTCACCAATAGAGCAGATCACAACCAAAAACAAGATGTTCATGTTATATCTAAATTTGGGAAAAATATGAAAACTAGAGATGAATGGAATAAGCCTAATATAATGATTAAATGGGAAATTGGGGTGGAAATGCCATGCTATATAGAAGAATGGTTTAAAGCCTGGTCCCAACTATTTTAAAAAAGTTCAACACAAATAATTCAGAATTATGTTAGAGGGCTTGTGGCGAGGAGGGAACTCACATACACATTTGGTGGCAATGTTCCATTGCCCAAGCTTTTTGGAACCAATGTGCCTCTCAAATCTTGAATATAACAAAGGTACTATTGCTGGAAAAAATAGAGATTTTTCTCTTTTCATATTTTTCCTGATCAAATTTCATTTCAATGTAAACTTTTGATTTCCCACATTTTATTAACTGTGAAGTGGCTTATAGCTAAATCATCGAAGTCCAAAGGTATACCTGTTTGGACATAGATAGAGAATTTGCAAAGGGCCTTACTCACCTTATTATAAAAGGGAAAAACATTGCTACCAAATGGTCTATCTGGGATCACAATATTTTATAATATCATCTATGTTTATGCTTATTCTTACTTCCGGGAATCTCAGTTGATTCAAAATTTAGAAATGCATATTACCTCTATTTTTAAGGTGTGTTTATTAATGCATGTTTAAATAAAAAAAAAATTGTACATGGAAAAATAAAGAAATTGACAAAAAATATATATGATTTGTGAATTCCAAAATCTTTGTTGCAAATTATGTGTATAAAGTCTAGTAATTATTCCCGTTTTCCCAAAAATCTAGTTTAATAAAATCTCTAAAAACAAGTGTCGGAAACATTTCATTTTAGCTGATGGACAGGCCAGGTTTGAGGAATTGTTTACACTAATATTGGTGTATAACTCAGAAGTACTTCTGGGTCATGCCATCAAATGAACTGAGCTTTGTGGTAATATCTTATGTTTTTGGATAGAGAATTTATAAATGGATACCAGCTTTAAAAAAAAAGTGCAGTACATTGCTTTGTGATGAGAAGATTGCGTGTCTATTTAGAAATAAATGTTTTAATCTGGTCAATAAAATGTTTAAATATGGCCATGTTAATTGAAGCAACTGAGATAGAATTGATTTATGGGTTGTAGCAGAAAGACATCTTAATAGGGCTCTATGTCCTTGAGATAGTAACTGTTGTCTAACATGGGGAGTGACATGTATTTTTTAGTACAGCTTTACCATAATGGTAATATTTAAAATTGATCATTATTAGCTAATCAAAGAGATTTTGATAGAGGTCATCTTTCAGGTGTTTACATCTTTGATATGCTGGTGGTTTTAATGGCTCAATTTCTTGTGTTTGACTGGTGTGTAATATGCATAGTACATTATTTTGAAGATCATCTTATTAACAAATTAATAATTAGTTTTATTAGAGGTTGTAAGGATTCTTGTATCCTAGTAAATGTTGGAAAATAGGATGTCCATGTTGTTATTTTGTCTGGGGCTAAATCTATAAGCGTGATAGATCTTTTAAATAAAAAATGTTGAACATCAATGTCCCTTTAAGTTCAATGAAAAAATGCTTTCTCACATATTACAGCTCACTTCCGCAATGGAGTCAGGACTGTTTTACTATAGAAAAAATGGCAGTGCATACTCTCTTAGTTTTCTACCAGTAGCCCTGTGTACTGGCAGAGATAAAGGAGATATGTAATGTTGTTTTTAGTGTTTTTGTAGTCAGTAATAAATATGTGATCATGATATCAGACTTAGCTTCAATTACTAAAAATGGCCTAATGCTATTTCCCGCCATATAGTGCATATATCTATACTAAATTTATCTGAGGAAATAAAAAATGTACATGCTCTCACGACCTATGTAATTTACCTCTTGAAAATTTTAATAAAAAAAAAGTAACTGGGTTTTATCTCTCTTCTCCATAAGCAAGATACCAGTACACTGATGTTGTTGTTGAATAATTATAATCTGCTAAAATAAAAATAAATGAAATAACAATACAAATATACTCATCTGTTGCACACAGTAAACGTTGTATTTTTTTAATTCTATTTTATTTTTCAAGTGCCACAATCAGACCTTGAGAAGAGTCTGCAGGACTGTCTTATCCTGGGAATATTTATCACAAGCTCCATACTAACTCACGGAAAATATTAAGCGTTTTGTTGTACTCATTCTAAGACTCGTTTCCCACTGTGCCTTCAAAGCCATACTGAATCTGCAAATCAGAAGGAAATATTTTGAAAAACAATGAGACTGTCTTTCTCGATTGAGACTCCTGGTGATTTCAGAAAGGTCTGCAGTGAACTGCAAGAAAAGGACCTAAAATCAGGTTGACATGGTTGCTTAACAAGCTGCGGTATTAGCTGCCGGCTTAGAGAATTTGTGGTGTCACCCACAGGGTTGATGATGGCAGTCATCTTAATTAGAATACAGAATCAAAGCACCAGGTGAAGTAGCCTTTGCAATGGCAGAATGAAAAGCTAGAGGAGGGAATTACCATGCCCTTTGACTATTGAGTAGATATAAGCAGCTGGATCAGTGACCAGATTATACTGCGGGATACTTTATGTTCCTATACACTGTTTGTAGTCAAAGACAATCAATGCTAAAATATGCTCTGTCTGAAGACAGTTGTTGGCAATGTTTATGTTAACATCTTATATGTTTTAATAAATAATGAAAGTTTAAATCATATTTGCAAATAAATAATTGTAATTAGAATAGAAGACTCTTCACTTTGCTCTTGTTGGTTGGCCAATAAATACGCATTTTATCTTAACTCATGTGACCTTGAAGGGGATTTATGGAACTTCAGTACTGGCCTCCTTCCAAAATTGTACACTCACATTTCTTAAATCCCTTACAAAAGCTTTCACAAAAAGACTGCTATTATCAAGATGCTTCTCAATAGGCAGAAGTGAGCTAATTATACGTTCTTCTGGAAAATAAAATAAGGTTTTGCAAACAGCTAAACATTGACAAAATGTTCTGTACTTCTTGGGGTTTTTAAATTCAGATAGGAAAATCTGAGTCATCAGCTGCATAGAATATTTTTTTTTTGAGTTATGTAATTTAAAAAAAAAACATTAGTGGTTGTATTATAGATTTTTTTAAGTATAAATAGAGAATGTGTGTTACACAAAGGCACATATTTACTAAATTAGAGAATACAAAGAAAAATCTTGGAATCCTGCTTATCAACCGGTTTAAAAATGTTCAAAAGCATAGTTATCATAAAATCAGTTTTGAACAGTTCTCACATCTTCTATAATCCCAAATGTATTCTATGGAGGAGAAAAGAAGCAATGCACTATATTTCCCAGGAACAGTCCCATACACAGATTGACTTAAAACTAGGATGTTTGTCATAGTAGGCTCCGTAATGTAGAATATAAAGTAAATTTGAAAGATGTCACTAAAAAAAAATATTTTCTGGAAGAGCTTAAAGCAAAGATTTGTGAAGAAGTGATGCAAGTAATAGCATAGGTTAGGTGCAGCTTGAGAAAAGTCTTGCAGAGGTGGTGGCGCAAGAGAGTAACAAGAACGGAGGAAAGAAGTCCTGCGGGAGTATTTGGAAACATGCATAGACAATTTAGTGTTAAGGGGTCACTTAATACAGCACATTTTGGACCACATCAAAATTAAAGAATTTTTTAAATGCAGGCATTTTTCACGATTTTAGAAATTTAATAGATTAAATCTGTCTTTACATGTGCCACTGACTGCCCTCAGCCAAATCCACACCAACATGTAGTGAGCAAAAGAAAACAAAATATTAACTCTTAACAAATCCATCTGTGCAGAACATGGAATGCTGGAATCACCTAAACAGGTCAGTTATAGGTTAACTGGTCATTGCAGTCCTGAGCCCAGGGAAAACTGCTATCAATCACTATCTTCACAACACAGAGTCACAGCCATATGTTTTTACTCATGCAAAAGCCAGTAGGCAGGATACACTTTGTTATGTAAACAGACTTAAAACTTTCAATTTTAGCTGATATTATTGTAATTTAAAAAATACCTAATTTTAACATACAATCTTGTGCTCGTTCACAACATGATCAGCACTTACAGTGACCTAAATGGTCATTTAAGATCTTTGTAAGGTAATATTATAGTTTTAAAGGCTATTCAATACGCTATGGGAATTCAATGTAGGGCTTGACAAATATATATATACGAGAAGTATAGCTCACTAAACAAAAAGACAGCCAAAATTATTGTTACCCTTGTATATAAAAATAATATGTAGCCAAATGTATATTTCCTTTGAAAGGTTTACACATATCATCAATTTGCTGCTGTAGAAGAAATCAGAAATGTTATACTAAACTACAAATCTCTTCTAGAAGTACATATATATATGCAGAACATAATATAGCAAGCATCCTGGAACAAAACTTAGTGTGCTAGATAATTTGGAAACCTTTTTATCCTGAAATTCAGACAGAAATGGTCTACCTAATTGGTCTACCTAATATGCCATTTTCATACTTGAGTTAAAACCACAAACTTTACTTCTTTGCTAAATATTCTTATACTGTTGCTTCTGAGAATTGTAAATGTGCTAATACATTTAGAAAGGTCTGGCATCTACACAGTAATTAATACAATATTTAAACTATGCTAAAAAATAAAATCCAGTTGAATAATCGGTATGACCAATTATCTTTATTAGTTTCTGAACTTTGCATGTTTTTATAAGTTTTTATTTTTTAGAACTAGATGGGTGAACAGTTTCATGTCTTGGTCTATGTGCTACATGCGTACAAGGACTTTTAATCTCTTTTGAACAGGAAAGAGTAGTTTTACCATAACTCCAAAATCCATAATATCTGGACCGTGATAATCTAATACAAGCTTCTTAGAGGTTCACAGAGGATCATAAAGGAAAATATCCGGGGATATCACTTTGTTTGGATGGAAAGCGAACATGGGATTGTCGTAGAAGCATATATTCTGAGATTTTGGACTTTAACCATGGGAGTAAAAGCCCCCAAAAATCTGAGGGGGATAAAGTTTAAAGAGACAAAAAAAAAAATATAAATATATATTAGAAAAAAAAAAAAATATATATATATATATATATATATATATTATAAATTTTTTGGTCAAAGCTTTTATGGGAAAGACATACTGCTTCATCAAGTCAAGTTCTTCAAAAGAACATACTACAAATCTGACACTTCAGTGGTTCTTTAATTGCATCATGAATTTGTTTATTGTATCTAGAAAATGTACTGCCATAGAATTTAACATTTCTCTCTCTGTTCAATATATTTTTGATTTCAGAACAACCTTGAGTGATTTACTCTCATGGGGCTTTGGTTGTACAGTTTATGTATGTTAAGTTTTCTGCAATTTTTTCTCTTCTACTGTAGCATTGAATTATTACTTTTTGCATGCTTGGATTGTTTGTCAGAGTAGTGTATAAAGGAGTTAGCCTTTCAATAGCTTGTTATACAATTTTGAAGCCAATTTGTTCTGATCTTTACATAAAGGACAATTTAAAAGACAGTTTTTAATAGAATCTTATATTATTATCCTTTATTTGTAGTGCGCCAACATATTTCGTAAAGCGATACAGGGGTAAGTTCAAGACAAAACAATATTAATGCAATGAAGAAAGCGGAAAAAAAAGAATGAAGGGGCCTGTCTTTGAGCTTAAAATCAAGTATACACAGAGCTTTCACTAGACCACATAAGATTGAAAACTCACAGACTTACAGTCTAAAAACTGTTATACTTTATAAAAAATTAAATAAATGTATTCATGGAACAATGTTTTTTTTTTTTTTGTTTCCTGTTCATTAAAAAATAAATTTGAAGGGTAATCCAATGCAAACACACCACTTCATTATGCAGGAAGTATTTAATTGTTAGCTATGTTTGGGGATATTGTTGCCCATGGCTATCCCATTTGTATTGTGTATATATATATATATATATATATATATATATATATATATATATATATATATATATATAAATTTATATATATATATGTGACAAGCTAACGGTCTCTACTAGGTTTGTGCCCTTGTTTCTGGCACAATTTCAGGAAGCTTTCTGGCTTTTCCAAAGTTTTATATAGAATTTATTCGCTAGTGTTATAATATATACACCAAAACAAAAGAGATAAAATAACAGGCCTAACTGTCATCCGAGCAGTAACTTCACTGTTAGACAAACCATTTATTATTAACAGAACTAGATAAACCTGTTTGGAGCAAAAAAACAAAACATTAGCAGTCCCATAATTAGCTCATAATCCCTGACCGGTATCCTTGAGATGTCCAGCTTTTAATTCTGGTGCAATGTGCTCCTCAGGTTCACACTGCTGTGGGTCTGTCTGTGTATTATCCAAGCTTCAGTAAACACAATTCTGTCTTTCTCTCTCCTCTCTCTCCAGCACACACTCACGCCACACTTCCTTAACTAGCAGCCTTAAACGTAGCTGGGATAAGCCCAAGCTGTAGGAGTTAACTTTTTCAGTCCTCTTGGGAAAATAGAGTTTTGCAGAGTCTGTGGCTTACATAAAACCTGTGTATAACTTTGTATAACTTTATACTGTATATATATATATATATATATATATATATATATATATATATATATATATATATATATATATATTTATTCGGGCCAGGGGCCCTAAATTTTTTTAGTGCTCCTACATATTTTTTATTATCATGTACATGCATTATAGTAACTCATCTAGATCCTGCAAGATTTTTTCTAAGTCAGATTAAGGTCCACACTTTGACTTGGCTGTTTTAAAATAAAATTCAGATTCTTGGCTTTAATCTTTGGAAAAGTTAATTGTTTTTTTTTTGGAAGGCGGACCTCAATTCCAGTATCATATCTCTTGCAGACTGAAATAGGCTTTTCTCTAGAATAGTCACATGTTTGGCTCTATCCACCTTGCTCTCAATATTGACTAGTTTCCTAGACACTGTAAATGAAAATCACTTTTAAATCATGATGCTACCGCCACCATTCTTCATAGTAGGGACAATGTTTTCAGAGTGAAGAGTAGTAGTCCTGATTGGCCCTGTGACACAGATAAGATTTTATGTTAAAGCTAAGTAGTTCCAACTTGGTCTCAGCAGACCAAAGAGACTTTTTCCACATATTTGCTCTCATATGTTTCTAGCCAACTCCAATCACGATTTGATATATATTTTAAGCTCCATAAAGCCCAGCCTCCCTGACTACTGCCCTCCTTACCAGATCAGTGAATTTTGGTGGACACCTTTCTCTTGGCAGTATTGCAAGTATAACATATGTTTTTCTTTTTAATAATGGGTTTAACAGATCTCAGGAGAAGGTTGAAAGTTTGGGATTTGTTTCTAACTCCTTTAATGGGGATTTTGCAGAATTGTATCACAGACGTGGTTTGACAGGTACTTGGTTTTCGCGATGCTACCTGGGGCCTTCCGGAAACAGGTGTGAAACTATAAATGCACAGAGGTGAAGTACATTCAACTAATTATGTGACTTCTAACCTTATTGTACCAGAACTTATTTGAGGGTTTCATTGCAAGTTATTAAATCATCAATTTGCATTTGTAAATAATAAAAAAAAAAACATATATGTTCATTTTATTTCCACTTCAGCATTATGGACAATTGTGTGTGGATCAGTGATATAAAAATCTTCATTAAATCAGTTTTAATTTCTGGGCAAACAAGTATGGTAAACATGTATAGTATATCTAGAGTGTGTAGACTTATAGACTTATTGAGGCAAGAAGATTGAGGCACTTATCCTACATTAAATGTTAAGAACATGTTTCCCAATGCCACACAACTAAAAAACAAAATATGAGTTTAATACATTTATTGCATGGTACATTTTGACGTGCCCTCACTGTGACTATAAAAAAGAAAATCTATAATACCTATGGTATGATAGGCCCTTGAGAACTGGAGTTGTAAACTCGAGCACAATTAAATCGTTGCTAGTCATACAATTATTTATCCATTGTATATTGAATGAAGGTTATTTCATATTTAATGTTTCATGTTACATGACAATCAGAACAAAAAGTCTATAAAAATTCAATTCTGGTTTCAATGCAAGCACACATTGAGAGCCTCATTCAATTGAGCAATTTTAAGTTACAGTAGCCCGTAATGTAGGCTGTAAGTTATTTTGCTATTCAATTGGCGTTTTTTTACGAGCCGCAAACGGGCTACGTGTTACGGCTTGAAATCCTTGCGGTTGTTAAAACCGAACATACAGCCTATTGAAGCCTTTGATCTTTCATGTCCGCAAGAGTTACGCTTGCTAAAATCACAAATCGCTATTCAATTGCTAAAATCCCTCAAGACCACAAACGCAGTAAAGCCCGCAAACGGCAAACGGCGGACAATATATTTGGGGTTACAAAAAGATTATACAGACTAGTTTGTAACACTGCAAAAGACAATAAAAAAAACACACCAATGGACTTATATGGGCAAAGCAATGGAAGGCATTATAATTACTTGCACAACATTTCCCAATTATCAAATAGTTTCAAAAATAAAATAAAAATGTTTTCATATGTTGTAATGGTCATGAATATGCCAAAATAAGAAGTCATGCTGAAAGCAATTAAAGAGACACAACCTGATTAAATTGCAACACAATTACATGAAATGGCTGCCATATTAACCCTTTCTCACTCACAGAGGCTCTAATGTGGACCCTAAAAATACAAAGGTCATCTCATATATATCTCACTCATCACATCTACATTGGGAAAACAAATAGTGGCCAAATTACACCGCCACATCACATATATCAAGTACCAGATTAACATTTTAGATTTGGTTGTTCAGTCCCCCAGTTGTGTCTGACTCTGTGACCCTATGGACTTCAGCACATTGAGCTATGTCTCTGCCTGTGCTTTTACACAAGGTTTACATGCCGAAGATACAGGAGTGGGTTGCCAGTTCCTTCTCCAGTGGACTGTGATTTGTTTGACCTCTCTGCTCTAACCTGCCCACCTACAGGGGCCCTACATGGTGTAGCTCACAGCTTCATTGAGATAAACAAGCCCCTTCATTACCACCAGTTAGCAATCCAGAAGGGGACCAGGGGAACACGAAGCGAGGTGTTGAGACATTGAAGCCTTCTGAGCTCGAGGGACTTAGGCAATGAGCGACAAAGCTCTCATTCTCTGCGAGCCTTGCAAGCAGTTGAGGCATTGAAACATGCAGGACTTAGGCTGAAATGAGCACCGAAGGCAGTTGAGGCACGCAGGACTTAGGCTGCAAGCAGTTTAGGAACGTGGAAATTTCCGAGCTTTGAATCTCGGGGGCACAAACATCCAACCTCTGGAAAAATATGAAGTTAACGGCCAAAGTGCGGAAATCGAAATATACGAAAAACAAGAAAAATAATAAAAAATAAATTAAAACACACTTACACACAGCACAGAGGGAGAGCCAGAAACCCTGGGAGTGAGGTTGCAAGTGATTTTGAGCCTTATTTGCCGTGATTTTGAGCCTTATTTGCCCTGTTTTGTCACTCGAAAAGCGACTAAGCAAGAAAAATAATGGCGGACGAAAAATAAAAAGAAATCTGAAACTGGATGAAAATGAGGCACGTGGGACTTAGAAAATACACAACAGCAAAAAGAGTAAACTTACACGAACAACGCCAGGCACGCAGGGCTTAGAAAATACACAACGACAAAGACACTTACACTGGCAAAACGCCAGGCATGCAGGACTTTGAAAATAAAACAAACGGAAGTCAGCGTGCGGCACACAAACATTCAGCAGACACATAGAGCAGAAAAAGCCTCATTGTGTGGCAAACAGCATTGCATGCCTTACAATTTTATTGTCGTAATTTTTTGACGTGCAGTTCGCTAGTGTATGTATATATATATATATACATATATATATATATATATATATATATATATATATATATCAAATAAATAGGGAATTTTTACAAGTTAAAAAACAGTTTCCAGCTCAGAATTTATAGAAAAACAGTTATTACATATTACATTGCATTCTGGGAAGCTGAGCTGGGACATGCAAATGTGCCCACAAATGCCGGTTCTTCACTCCATAGCCATTTTCAAACATGGCTTCCTTTAAGCTTATGCCTGCAGTATTACACAGCTTTAATGCAAAGCCAAGGCAGGATTTTACATAAGCCGAGAATCCTATCAATTTACAGCTGTTTCAAGCTTACTGGCTTTCATCAGCATGGAGTGGGATCTCAGCTTGTGTTGTGATATCTTATGATATTATTATTATTATTATTATTATTATTATTATTATTATGATATGTATTAAACTATTGCAAAGTAACTAGGGCTCATTAGTTTACTGATATAAGAATGTGACACATATGTGATGTATGTGGATGTCCCAAAACCCCAACATTTGAAAAAACATGGACACAGTGAGAACGGTATAACAAAGCTCTATTTCATACACAAAGCACAATCAGAAATGTTCAAGACTGTTCATTAATATCACGGGTGTGGTGTGGGCGGATCCCGGGAGGGCATGAGGCTTGTTTTGGGGAAAAAGGGATACCTAAAGGGGGTAATATCATAGTCTAGAATAAGCATGATGCATAGCACCTGCCAGGGTCACATGCGGTCACTACACCACTGCAACCGGAATCTGATGAAAAAAAGGATCATCAGAAATCACACAATGGAAATAATGATGTGTCATCTCACAATAAATGCTTAGCTGTGACCAGTGTCAGTGGTCAAGGTTTATTATCACCTTCTCCATATGATATTGTTCATCAACATTGATATCGCATCCATCAGCTATTCAGGTGTTCTCATATGTTAAAGAATACTCATGATATCAGTAATAGGTGAAAAATATCCATTAATATGGAGAGGACACAAAGGTCAGCAGCCATATTCAGTGTTACTTACATCAGACCCGAGGATCTGTTTTCAGACTGATATTGAGGTCAGGATCACATGCTCCACAAGTGCATATATCAATGCTGGCTGTCGTTAACATGCCATTCTGATACTTTGCAATGCACTGCCATAGGGCGATTAGTCTACATTTACGCTAACAACAATCATGTCTTAGATATCTGGCTATATGATAGCTTTCATATTGTGGGAGCTACATGTTAAGGATGGGGGGGTTGTCATTGAATTCATTGAAGGAATGTCTATCTGAGAGGCACTGGAAAAATCTTACACTTAATACATTTCCTTCACAATGCTTGCAAATGCTGACAATGCCTTCATGGACCTGAATTGTGCCTAAAAAAAAACAAAAAAAAAAACATATAGGGACTGCAGCATCTCTCATTTCTTCTCAACAGCATTCCTCAGTGACCATCAATTGGTGAAATGTTACACAGAACCCTGCGTGTCCACCGAGAAGAGGATCATGGACCATGTGATGAAAGGTAGTCTAGATTATGTTAATATTTGGACCAATACATTGTCACTGAGGAGTGCTGATGAGAAGGCAAAAATCATATGTGCAGTCAATACATCCTGCTCTGCCTAGCATCAGGACACCAATCCCCCGTGGTTGGCCGCCATGGTGGGGAGTAGGTGGAGGCATCCCCCCCCCCCAGGAGGCAGCAGCACGAGCAGTGGTGTTGCTGGTGGCAGTGGCCTTGGCGGAGGCATGAAGGGAGGAGAGGAGCGGGCGGGCTGCAGGTGTGCAGGGGAGGCCTCTGGGGTGGAGGAGGTGGTGCTGGGGACCCAAGGTGTCTGTGGTTAGGTGTTGGAATGCGCTCTGGTCCACCCTCATCCTGAGCAGCTCAGCAAGAGAAGATTCTGTCATAAGATGGTGCCTCCTTTCCTCCCTATTGTGACGGGCCAGGCTGCTCATGACCTCAGCATGATTGTCGGAGATGCTGGCCTGGATGCCCTGAAGACACTCCATTTGCTGATGCATGATGCCCAGCATCTCCATCTGCGCAGCCTGGCTTAGTGACTGGGATAGGGGTCCATGGGCTTTGCTGGGTGAGGAGGTAGCGGTGGGGTTGGTGATGGCCATTCTGCCCAGATGACATCCCCCCCCCCTCAGAAACAGGGCCCTTGACTATACTTCTTTCCTCCTCCCCGTGCGTCGGTTCCTGCTGGGCTCACTCCCCAACGTCCTGTTCCAATGGAGCTGACGCCCCTGCCTCTGGCTCACCTCTGGACCCTGACCTCCTTGATGCTGAAAGAGAGAAAAGAAAGGTTTATGTTATTAGTATGATGAATAATACATTGTTTTGTGTTTAGTACTAACTATCTGACATCTACGGTTGAACCTGGATGATTCAGTTAATTGCAACTATGAGTAGTTGTCATTTGCTAGAAGTGATCTATTCTTTGGTTCATGGTCTTGATTGTGCTTGGCTCCTAACGCTAGCTTGATTCCGACTGCAGTCTGTAACTTCATAAATTGCAGTGGGCACACCAATACATGGACTGTCTATTGGTTGATTACTGTTGTTCCCACAAATGACAGTGATTTGTCAGCTTCATGGATTAAATGATGCATTCATCTATCCCTTGTTAATTCCAAAGAGCTGACATGTCAGAGTCCTTGTAGGTCATCATGTATATGTGTAGTGTGTGATGTACATGTGGTGGCATGTTAGTGTATGTGATATTCACCTTACATGGAGGCTGGATTCTGCTGGGCCAACAGACCTGAAGCTCCAGTGGTGGGAGAAGGTCCTTGGCCACCCTCTCACACTCATTATAGTGCACAGTCATGCAGGGGCCACCACTAGGTGCTGCAGCTTGACTGGCCTCCTTGGCCATCATCCTCCTCACCTTGACCCTGATGGCATCAAAGTGATATTTCACAGACTGCACATCCCTTTCCTCTGTTCCCACTGCTGTTACTGTGGCTGCTACCTCATTCCATGCCTGGGCCCAAGGGCTGGGCCTAACTTCCCTCCCCCACCCCTGCAAGGATATCGGGGCATCCACGGATGGCACAAGGAGAACCACATTCTCCTGGTGTGTTTAGTTCAGGGCCCTGTGCTTACCTTTTAGCTTCTTTCCCTCCCGACTGTGAACAGGGATCCTTAGCTGCCTCAACTGTCCCTGCCCCAAACTACAACCCTCACTGGGATCAGGCCCCTCCCCCTCTGTCCCTGGACTAGATGTGCCTATGTCTATGGGCACCCTGCCACCACCCACCTTCTCCACTCCACTATACTCTTCGCCCCTGCTCTTCACCTCCTCCACTCCTCCCACACTCTCCTCTCCTCTGCTCTTCACTTCTTCCACCTCCTCCACCACTCTCCTTACCTCCACCACCTCCTCCTCCTCTCCTCCACCACTCCCCAGTGCCAGCTCTCTCTCCTCATCGCCTCTCCTCTTCTTCTCTTCATCCCCGCCTCTCCACTCCTCTCCCCTCCTCTCTCCTCCCTCCATTACAATCCCAAAAAGAATATAAAAATAAATAAAAATAAGTGTTACTGTATATATATGATGGGGATTTTTTTTCTTCAGGTTTTATGTGTATTTATGAACTGGTGGGGGATGGGGTGTGTGTATGGAGTGACCTAGCTCTATGTGTATCTGTATGTAATTGAATTTATGTGTCTTAGTATTATGTGTAATCTGTAAATGTATGTAATCAAATATTAAGTATAAAATCATAAATAGATGAATGTAAAATAACAAAACCGCAATATACTGCTCTGAAAACTCTCCTACTATCTCTCACTGTGCTCACACCACCAACTCTTGCATGCTACTTCGTCAGAATCTACAAAACAGTCAACGCATGGGCGGGTGGAACACAACTTTATAATATCTCTCTGTCAATAATCTTCAGCTAGATCTCTTTCTATTGGCTGATAGGCCTGCATCGCACTCAATTATACCGTGATTGGATGGTAACTGCAGGCCGCTTTTATTCCAGCCCATTAAAAGCCTGCAGGCGCAGGAGGTTTTTTTTGGTCTTGAGGCTTCAGGCCGTTACTTGGGCCCTCGTTTAATGGATTAGCACCGGGATTGTAGCAGACTGCGAGCCCGCAGACATACGGCCTATATACCGTGAAAGTCGGCCTTCTAATTGAATGAGGCTCTAATATAGTATTGTACTGCTTGAGAAATAGACACAGTGTACCACAATAGGGAGGATAAGAGTAACCACAATGTAGAGATTGGACTCTAGGGCATGTAAAGATTGTCCATGAGACAGGCTGAGATCAGGCACATGTGACAGGTGACAGGTAAACATGTATAGAAATCTTGACAGATAGCATAGTGAAAGCTAGAAGAGGTTTTTAACTGGTCACAATATGAAATATGAACACACCTGTGTAGCAGGATAGCTTGCAAATGCAAAAAATATTTCCAATTTAACAAAGGTAAATAGACCTAGCTCAGTGAGTGAAACCATTTAGCTTATTCCGTATGGTAGCTCACTATGGTGGGCAAAATGGATTGGTGGATCTGGTTAATCTGCTCTGGTTCTTAAAAAATATGTATTTTTGCCAAGAATGTAGTAATAAGGGTATATACAAAAAGTTAGGAAAGCCAAAGGGAGTGTCACAATCCGCTTTAGATTGGGCTTGAAAAGATTGCTAGACCGATTCTACTCAAAGGTTCACTTGGTTCAATATCCCCTCACACAGGACGGCTTAACCATGATTCAAGTACAGTTGCAGGTTCTCCGGCCAAGTTGCAGAGTCCCAACACAAATTGTAGAAATGTATTTTAAAATAAAAATAATAAAACCTTCCTACTAAATTAAACACACCATGTAAATGTGTCCCAAACAGGAAGGTCCGACACCAGCCTGTCTATTTACTAATCTAGGTGCCGATGAGTCTACAGCACCAAATGTCCAGCAGGGGTATGTTAAGGTACTGTGAACACTGGAGCCACAGTGTCTGTGTGAGGGGTCTAACCCAAGTAGGGAACCATGAATCAGGGGTATACAGGCTTAGGTCCTCAGTGGGAGAAGGTCACTCAGTTATCGGGAACCTAGCTGGGGGTATTGGGCTTTTTTTCTGGCTCATGGTGCTATGTAAAAGAGTGGGCACGGGGTGCTTGGGGGGATTGGCGGCTGGGTATACCTGTTTTCTAGGTTCTCTGGTAGAGATACCATTTTTCAGTCAGAGAGTAGGCAGCTGGGGTAGTGGAGGTGACTCCTGGTGGCTGAGGTCAAGTATTTCCTAATTAATGGTTAACCACAAGACAATAGATACGAAGTGTATCACCTCTAAAGCCCTTGACAACACTTGAATTTGGCTATTTAAACAAAGTGTATCAATTGTTGACTGACAGTCTAGTTAATTATACTTAACTAGCGAATTGCCCGACAAAAAATGACGGCAATAGAATTGTAAGTCAAGGAATGTTGTTTGGGCTAGACATTATTTTTTATGGTAGTCTGAGATCTCGGCGATGATTGCGAGGCTCACGCTGAGCGCCTTCGGCGGCGCTCATTGCGAGCCTCTTGGTTGTTGTATTTTTTTTATCAGAGGCGCTTTTGCTGTCATTGTAAGGTCGGCGCTGATGTGCTTTTTGCACTTATTGCAAGGCTGTCCCTTTTTTTGTGTGTATATGTATGTTGTGATGCTAATTAAATAAGTATTAAATTAATAAATGAATATTCTTTACCTATTTGTAAGCAATACATGCAGGAAGCATTGTGCTGAAGAGCTAACAATCTGTTTTCGTGTTCCTGCAGCACCCAATGTACTTGTGCACTGTTGTGGAGCTGAGGTGTAAGTGTCAGCAATGTGTGAAGTGTGAAAATAGGCTGCATGCTCGAGGAAAAGCCGTTAGTGTAGCTGGGTACTTCCGCATTCTGTAAGTTAGTGTTGTAAAATGTTGGCGGGTTTGTATGATGAAGCATCCTTGCAATTGGTGTATGTTGTAGGTCGTATGGGTTTCTGTAAAAGTCGTATTTGGTTTGTGGAATTTAGCGGCTTTAGGGGTCGTGTAGCCTCGTTTTCGTTTTTTTCGTCTGCCATTTTTTCTCTTGCATAGGAGATTTTTGAGCGGCTAAACTTTGTAAATTTGACAGAATTCGAGGTTTAAGCTGTGTTGCAGAGGTCCTGGGTGTCCCCCTTGGTGTGGGTAAGGTTTTTATGTTATTTTTGTGTGTATTTTATAATGTTTGCCACTGTGCGCGGTTTCTCCATTAAGGTAGTATTTTTGTGAGCCCGTGGCTCGTATATTTTTGTGTAAGTCCCTAGTTAGTCATTGCATGTTTATGTGTTTTTTTCCAAGTCCCACTTGTGTGGTCATTTGTAACCATTTGTGAGGCGCCATAGAGCCTCCACCTCCGCAAATGCGGCCTGCAATGAGCTTGTGGCTCATTGCAGCCGACATGGGAGCCTCCACATCCGCAAATGCGGCCACTCGATTCGCGAGGGTCCGAACTTGAGGTCCAAAAGTCGTAGGGGGTCGAAGGGATGAGCGCCTATGGCGCTCATCTCCACTAGCATCTCCATCATCTCCACTTGCGAGCCCGCAAGCGTTAGCAACAACCCTAATGCTGACAACTATATATGTGATGGCTCAATGCGTTCCGTAGATCTATCATAGATGTCTATGGAGCCTGTTGTACCGCTTACTATGATTTCAAATCCATTCATGAAACTAGACCCGTGAACAGGGATTCACAGTTGGCTACTGGAAGTGACTACTAATCAATTGCCCTTGAAGTGATACAACCCTCACATTTTTTTTTATTAGCCCAATGTAATATATATATATCCTGAAACACATGATAAATTTAATATAACTGTCATAAAATATAATTGATCCAGAGGACTATGAGCTTGCGTGACCCAGTGGAAATGGTTCTTGGGGGTCCAGGGTACATAGCCAGGGGCTTGGGGAAACAAAACAATGTAACAGTTTAACAACAAAATGTTGGTCCTAGATCCATATCAAAGTCCTTATAGTCATTTATTAGACATGTCCTTGTGACCATTATAATTAGTCTTTTTGGTCCATGTTGCTTGGTTATGTAGGGATCCAGTCACCAGATCCAAGAACCCAACAGTCCTGGGGTTTGTGACAGAGAGTACATACATGCATTCTGCAAAGACCATTAACTTCAATTACAGTGAAACAACAGGGAGCTTTAGTTTTTCAAGAATATGATAAAAAAACATTGTACTTAACAGTCAGAAGTGGGGAGGTTTATTATTAATATTATACCCATCTTTCATAAATGGACAGTTTTGGGTAAGCTTCAAAATAAACCCTTCTTCAAAGTGTGATTATTGCCATAAATTCTAATAGATTAACAAGAAAAAGAAAATAATTACAGAATAGGTAAACTTATCATATAACTGTCCCTGACATTTTTATTCTGTTGCTAAAAATATAATTTCAATGATCAGTGTGTTGTATGGGCACTGTTCTTATCATTTCAGTGACTTCATAATCAACACTTTAACAAACAGAAAAAGTAAAGTAGTGGAATTTGTCTTCTGTTTGTTACAAGAGAGAATAAATTAGGCTGATTTTGAAACATTTGACAAGCTGACACTTCAGGGCCATGTAAACACACCAAAGAGGGCTTTGTCGCTAACAGAATCTATTAACATTAAATCAGAAATCTGTGGTATTGTATAATGAGGTACATGAAAATATTTAGAGATTTCATGGAAGATTGAATGTATAACATAACAATGTTAAAGGAACCATAACTACATTAGTGTGCTTTTTGTTTTCTTTTGTTTCTTTTTACTGTAAGAAATCATTCCATCAATGCTTAGCATGTTGTACATAAAGCACACCTGGCATACTAAAACCTATTCCTCATCCATCATTCTGGGGTTTTATTTTTGATGTTTTCTTTATTACAGTTGTCATCATAGTGTATGCAGTCATCTGCTACTTGCTGAGTCAGTATTTTCACACCGAGATTACAACTACATCTTGTAAACTATTTTTCCACTTTCTGACTTTAATCATAAGTGATAAAAAGATGAAACAAGCAAGTTCCCTTTGCTGTTCAACAGAACCATATACAATATTGTGTGTTTGAGAGCTGCTGACATTCAATAACCCCCCTGGGATGCTGACAGTTGAGTTTAGGATACACTATGTTTGTGGCTAACAAGTTATGAAGAAAAGCTTTTGTTTCTAAATCTCACTACTGCATGTAAGAAACAAGCATTTTGTATAAAAAATCTAAGATATTATGTACAACTTCCAGCTATATGGTTTAACCTTATGCTATATTTTTTTGTAAATGAAACTTAAATTTTTTTTTGTAAATAGCAATGCCCATCATATTTACTAATAAAACATATAATCATAATTTGATCACTACAAATGATGTAAACTTATCACTATGTTACTTACCACTATTATTACCGTTTATTTGTAGTGCGCCAACATATTCCATAGCACTGTATATGGGTTTTTACCATCCTTATAATTATACTGCATACAGGTAGCAAAAATTCATATTTTAACTCTAAATTTTCCCAACCAAATATTTAAATACCTACTCTGTGCCTAATCTTGGTTCTACTTCTTTCCCATTGTTGTCCACCTACACTCAAATAAACAGAAATAAAAAGCAGATAAATACAAAAACAAAATTAGATAGCACTGGGGACCACCAGAGGAGAGCCCTGGTACATTGCACCACCTACACCGGCAGACACTCTGCCCCTGGGTGTGCAGACATAAGCCTTATTAAATTGTCATTCTGCCAATTGAATAGGGCTCTATATAAGCACAGAGCATATTTTCTTTACAGAAGTTTTTAGTTAGTGAAGACCTTGCTTTTGGATAGAAGTTCCCTAACTGAAAAAAATATGCTCTGTGCTTATATAGAGCCCTATTCAATTGGTCAAATTGCAATTTATTAAGGCTGTGTATAAGGAACTATCAAAGTTTGAATATATAGCTCTCTATTGGATATAGTGTCCTGTTTTACCATGTTGAAAGTCAGGTGGTTAGGTGTCTTCATTGTGAGGTGGCAGACCTGAGACCAAATCATCTTTCAACTTTTTTTGTGTAAATTAGTAACTTTTATTTTTGTCTTAAGATAAAATATTACATATATTTTAACTGTGATAAAAGACAAATATGGGTGTAGCAGGACCAATGTTCTATTTTCCAAAATTAACTCTATGCTACTTATATTGTTCTTTTTCACTGCTATAAAAACATGTAAACACATCATCCAGTAATAAACAAGTGGTAATGTTTTTAAAAAATCTATTTAAAATTATTAATTTAAAATCAAATTCAAACTTGTAAACTACAGTTGGTTTACCCACTGTACCCCTTGTCTGTATGTTAAGAGTATAAAATCAATAAATCTGTAATAGAAAGTCAGGTGGTTAGCTGTCAGCGCGAGAGTTAATGCCAGAACCGTATGCATGTTCTTCTTGTGGGAGGGCTTCAGGGGCTATATAGACTACTATAAACTAAAAAAATAAATCTCAGTCAATTATTTATTGTTAAAAAAATATAAACAAGGTTTCCACCCTTTATATGATGGCACAGAGCATCCCTTCTCAATTGTACTGCCCATATGTTCAATCCATCCAATTCACCATGCTCACCTCAGTATTTCGTGAAATGGAAAGAAGCAGAATGTATTCCTTTATATTTTATTAACTGGAGTTTACCCCTGCGTCTTTCTCACAGAACTTTCCAACATGATGTAGGTCTATAAATGTTTAGCTGCCACTGAGGGAGAATACAAATGGTAGGTGTAATGTTGCACAAGCTTATGGTCTCTCATATACTAAAAACATACAGTAAAACTTCCACTCTACCAATTGGATAAATCCTTTTATAATATGTGATTATGAACTCAGATGTTGCTGGTTATTATTAATATTGTTGGTTATTGTTTTATGTTTAAACATAATGCACTCTTGGTGTAGATCACATGAATAACCTTTTATATTTCTTCTTATTTTATTTCTTCTGCTTTCTAAACCCCTTGCAAGCACACTTTGCTACATGATATACATTTGACTGAATTTGAGTGTAATAAAATAGTGTCCCATGTCCCATAAAAACAATGAATAAGAATAACAGCAGGCTTTCTAATTAATGATGGAAATCTTACAGTTTTAATATATATTTTTGTAACTCACAAACATTTGCTTTCATAGACCGGATATAGACAACAGAGAACCTTTTTGGGAGTGATTTTCTTCTACATTTGGAACATGTTTAAACCTACAGTCACATAAATTTGCACATTTGCAAAAGATTTGCAATAGGTAGGCTGATTTTAAATAATAAATGACCTTTTATCAGATATTTACCTTTTCTTTGTTCTTCAGTTCTGGCTATTTTCCAGAAAATACTTGTCAGGAAAAATGTGTCCATACAGTGAAATAAAAACCCCAAACTGATAAAGCAAGTAGATAAAATATTTGCAAAACTAAATACGTTAATGCTACATCATGCTGTTGCTGAGACTTGCAAAAAAGAAATAATTGGTTTTGTATTAATATGTAACAGGAAATAGAAATATTTCATTCAAAGTTCCCATTGTGGATTATATATCATATATCACTTCTTTTTATTTTAACTCTTTATCCACAATATATTATTGAGGCATATTCTATTAGGAGCCTGCAAATGCCTCTAACCTGTAATTTTTGCTGCAAATGTGTTTTTCTCAAAATGTTTTGATGTATTATATTCACTCAAGCTCACAATTTACCTCCTTAAACCTAACCTCGTAAACCTTGCCTTTTTAAGTCTGATTTCAGGGGCTGTGATCATATGATCTGACAATATTTAAGCAAGCCCGTAATTTACTTCTTAGACACAGCCAATAGTAAAGGAGACCATCATCATGATGTCAGTAAAACATGGAAGTTACACGTAATCTGCAATTGGAGGCTACAAATTAATTAGTGCTAATAAGTAATATTTTCCACGTAATCAAGGAATCCAGCATAAAATCATCTGTTTTAGTCCATGTGGGTTTTATGATATGTATTAACCCCTTGAGATCCAGGATCTATATTACTCAGGAATAACTTTTAAAAATAATATTTTTTAATTGCTTATTTGTGGGTTTGAGAATGTTCTGCAATTCATTCTAATTTGTTTCTATGGCTGCCCATGCTTTTAAAGTAAAACATTGTGTATTTTTAATTGCTGCTACAGCAATAAATGTTTGACAAAGCCCTTGTGAGCCCTATATAGTACTTGTAATATTCTTTGCAGAAACTTGATACTTTTTTTCATTAGTGAGTTATATTTTATTTGTGAGCTAGAGCTACGGGTCTAATAGAATATTTGTTTTGTGTAACTTTAATTAGTAAGCATTTTAAGCGTGTATAAATTTACAAATTGGGCAATAGAATAGGGTACATTGTTTGCAGCCATTTATGACGTTTGCTAGAAAGGCATGCTACTTTGTTTAAGAGTGAAATGTAGTGAGAAAAAAAGGTAGGTGAGAATTATTTACACATTTCTACAAAACGTTGCCAATCACAATTTTATTGTCTTACTACTGCAAAACATCACATGTAATAGTTGTCAAACTGTGAATCGTTGTCATGCTTGCGAGCCTCACGAATCGAGGCGTGCAGTTGAGGCATTGAAACATGCAAGACTTAGGCAGAAATGAGCATCGAAGGCGCTCCTGTAAGCCTCGCAAAGCGAGGCGAGCCGTTGTGGCATTGAAAAATGCGGGACTTAGCCTCCAAGCAGTTAGGAAACACGGGATTGCCTTAGGCTGCCAGCAATTTAGGAACGCAAGACTTGCAAGGCACGGAACATAAAAACAAAAATACGAGGTCGGAAAAATACAAAGTTAATGGACGAATGAGCAAATTGAAAAAAACACAAAAAAAAAAATACAAAAAAAAACTCACGCACAGCACAGGGGGACAGCTAGGACTTCTGGGAGTGAGGTTGCACGCACATTTAAGCCGAATTTGCCGAGCTTCGGCACTCAAAACTATGTGGGGGAAAAAATGGCGTCCCAAAAAAATGAAAACTAGGCTACACGACTCCGAACCGCGCAAAACACACAGACGCGTACCACTTTTACCCAGGAACGTACGAGGTACAAAATACACGATTAGAAAGGACGGAAAATGGTCGCAAGCATTTTACAACATAAACTTGCAACTAATAAAGTTACGAATCTAAAATGGCGCTTTACACAACTAAACCAACGATTTGGCCTTGCGAACGAAGCCTATTTATACTGCATAATTGGCACATTGCTGACACTTTCTCATCAGGGCAGCAACAGTCCAACTGTACATTGTATGCTGCAGGAAAATCAAAAGAGATTTTAGCTCTTCAGGATATGGATTGCTTGATATATATATTAGAAATAGGTAAAGTATATTAATTTATTAAGTAATTAATTAATTAAATATTATAAAAAAAATATATATATATAAAAAAAATGCTAAATAGCAGACTGTAAGCAGAGACTGCAAGCACGTGTTAGCCTTATGGTGCCATGGAATAAAACCCATTATTTTTTTAATAATTTTAAGTATATATTAAAATATGTTAAGTAAATATTATATTATATATGGGCGATTGAAGGTACACAAACATATTTAAAAGCAAATGTTATATAGATTATAATTTTTTTTATAGGTTTGATTTTTTTAATTTTTTTTTAGCATAACTAGTGAATCGGATGAAATGACTGAATATGATAGCTGTGTTTGCATTCAAAAAATAAGGATAAAAAAAAGCATGTTGATGTCCGGAGGTGCACAAAGCTCTTTGGCCCTCTGTTTCTTCTATCATGCCATGGCAAGAGGGAAAAACCTCTAACCGTTGTAACTTAAATGTAAGTTTTCTATACAATAAACCACTAACTTTTCCATGATAATAAAACTTTAATTTCTTTAGAAAGATTTTTAAATGCATGATAAAAAAAAAATGACAACTGTGTCCCTTTAAGGTTGCATGTCAAAAAAGCTTAGTCAATTCATACATAACATAAACCTATTAGTTTTAAAGGACCTCTGTTGCCCCATATTTAAAAAATATTAATTTGACAATTGATACATTTTATAAAGCAAAACAAAAAGTAATACAGCCTTTAATGTATTATGTTCTATGTGCAGTTATAACACAGTTAATCTACCATTTTGTTTTCTGCTTATTTACTTCTATCTGCCACAATAGAAATGTGGAAGCTAAAACTGTCAATGCTTTCAGTGGGACTGGGAAACAACTTTTATTCTGAACTAATCAAAATCTCCACAATTGATCACAGATGGAAGCAAATTAGTTTGTTTGGTGATCCGTATGTAGACGGATTATACCTCAGGAAGTTTACAAGTTTATAAGTTTATAAGTTTATTAGTTTAAGTGTAAGTAGAGTTTTCACATGCCCAAGTAAGTTTTTTACTATTGTAATATTAGTTACATTTTTGAATGCTTTAAATCTTTACTGGCACCTAACTAATGGCAGTTACTGTGTTTAGATAAAAAATGGAACAAGCGTAATTTAATTTGTTTTCATTTTCACAGTGTCATACAACACAAGGTATATATTGTGAAAGGAGTATTGATTTTCTAAATACATTGGGCCTCATTCTATTATCGGCCGTAAAACAGCCGCAAAGCTGGGATTCCTTGCGGGGCTTCCGTTACCTTGCAATTCAAATAGACGGCGCCGCAAGGATATCCCCTTACGGCCGGCCGTATATCTTGCAACCGGCCGCAAGGTCTGAAAACTTTAAAAGCAAATATAAATTCAAGACGGCACTGTAAAGCTCTGTAAATGCTAGGGATCATAATGGGGGACATGGATTAATAGCAACCCCCTCTCAAGCTTGCACAACAGCCCAAATCCGAGATTTCATTAACTGTTTATTTTCCGGCCGCAGCGTGGGCGGGTCTGAGGTGCTCCAAGCCCTCGGGACTTTGTCCACGGATATTTGACATAAATTAAAATAAAAATTATTTACGGATTTGAGTGTAGGGGAATGTTGTGCTATGAATGCTAACACCTACAATCACTTTATCGTCTCATCAAAGTGCAGGATGGTTTATTATGGCTTTATTATGTGCTTAATTATGTGCTTGCGGGACCTTTTTGCTGCAAGTAAGCTGCGGCCCGCTTTTAGCCTTGCAGAGAGGGTTCCCGGAGCAATTGAATAGCAACCGGGATTTTCTTGCGGCCGAAACTCTTGTGGCCGTTTAAGATCAAAGGCTTTCCTCCGGCGCGTGCGGCCGCAAGGGATAACAAGGCGCCGGCCGCAAGCCTGCCGGAGCCCCCGGCCGGAAGGGAATAGAATAGGCAAATAGCCTGCGGCCGGTCCTTGCGGCCCCGCATCTCCTACGGCCGATAATAGAATGAGGCCCATTGTATGTACAGACATCAGTGGAAAAAAAAAACATGAGCATTATTTCTGGGAATTTCTGGGCTTTGTAAGAATAAAGAAAAATTCTAAGGATACAAGTAAATTCTATGCGGGACATTTCTCAATATCACATTTGATTCAGACCTCTTCTTCATCAACCCAGTAATAACATTTTGCCATCAACACAATGAAAACATCTCCAATTTTTTTTTTCTTTTTGCCCAATCGACATGTTGCTGTTCAGTCGTGTTCAACTCTCTGTGATCCTGCAGGCCGCAGAATGCCAGGCACAATTATGTCTCTGGTTGTGTTGATCTATATAGTTGTTGTGGCAGAGATACTGGAGTGGACCGCGATTTGTGTGACCTATCATCTACGACCTGCCCATCTTTGGTGACTCTACATGGTATAGCTCACAGCTTCATTGAGGTACATAGGCCCCTTCACAATAACAAAGTAGCAATCCAGAAGACTACAAAGACACTAATTAATGCCCACATTATGTGCTGGCTTGACTACTGCAAATCTATCCTAACTGTACTTCCAATTATCCACTTATCCCCAGTCCAGTTTGTACTGAACGTTTCTGTCAGATTCAGCCACCTTGCCCAATGATAATCATCTGCTTCTCCACCCTGTCAATTACGTCACCCTATTAGACTGTTTCCTAGTGTCCAAATATTGAACATTCTCTGAAAAAGCCTGTTTAGAGAAGCATACCTCCTTAATTCCCTCAGCCACAGTTTCATGTAAGTTTATACTTGGCTCTCATACCTCCTCCTCCATCCCACATTTTTCTATCCAGTAGTCTACATTTCTTTTCCCTATTACCTCTTAGGCTGTAAGCTCTCCTGAGAGCAGGATTCTCACCTCAGCGAAAATCAGAAATTATTGCCGGACAAACAATCCACTTCTAAGGCCTAGACCATGTTGGTGTCATTAAATCGTCAGCAGTTTTACCCAAATGGAATTTCCATATACTTCAATATCGACACATACGTACATTGGAAAGTGGCCCTACAACACTTTCTCCACCAATATTTGTGAATATGAATTATTTAGGAAATATAGTTGACATATGTTTACAAATTTTATGATATTCTCTCTTTTAGGTATTCCCAACGAAAAGCTTCTTATTGTGGTAACATACGGAATTTATCTTGCTAAAGTGGATTAGGATTATTTTTATCTACTCTACATTTTCCATGCTATAAGACTGGATATTTCAATTTGGTTATAGCTCTAATACATGAAGAGACCCGACAGGCAATAATACATCAAAAGGTAAGTGATAGAAAATTACTAAATAGCTTCCTTGCGCTGTTCAATGTACACTTTGTTGATGGTCAAGAAATAATGGATATAAATTGCCTTTTACAAACCATTCAATTAAAACAGCTTCTTTAATTCACTAACATATTACACCAGTCTCATTTGAATGAACGTCTATTCATTTTCCCACATGCTGATTTTGTGATGTGATATGATATCTGTATTTATGATACCACATTATTGCTTTTTTATGAACAGAAAATCTTGGTTTACAGGCATAGATACGTTCCATATCTCCTCTTTCAAATTACCTGGTCATCTTTTGGCTTGGTACCAGAAGATATGAATGTGCAATTGGCAAAATGAAAGTTTGTGTGAAATAACTTTTGATCAATAAGTAAAGCTTTTTTATTCTTCATGGGCAACATAAAAGTCTCACATTGGTTTACACACTGTATTTTGTTATTTTATTATGGTTTTTAGATGTTGGTGAAATGATCTTATCTAACACTCTTCCATTCAATATATAGTTGATGAACCTAGTGAAAATGCTTCAGAATTCATAATGTTCTTTTTTATTTTGTATCTTTTTTTATCATTTAGCACTATTGCTTTTTATCTTTCCTTACTCTTCTAGTTTCTTTTGTTATTGATGAAAATATAAATATTGTATACACGTAGCTCATCTACCATTAAACCTCCTTTATTAACCCTGCATGTTACAAATTACCGAAACATGAATTCAATAGATGACTATGATTGCATCACTAGTTGATTAATTACTGTAATTTCTAGAATGCAGGTCATTGTGGCAGTAGCGTTCCTAGGGGGGGTGGGTGAGGGGGGTGGAGAGGCCCAGGTGTCACCTCTTTTGGGGAGGCAAAAATGCCCCTGTCTGCCTTCCACTGCACATGGCTCTTATTCCCCTTCCCCAGTTCCCCTGCTCCTGCTCACTGCTCTCTGCTTGTGTCTGCTAGCAGGGGGAGGAGCCAGGATGAGGGGAGAGAAGGAGACATGAGGAGAGAGGCAAGGGGAAGAGGGAGGTAAGGGTGAGATATGGAGGAACAGAGGGAGGCATAGGGGGAGAGACATGGGGAAGAGAGGCAAAGCTAGACACATGGAGGGAGAGAAAGGGAAGGTGGAGACATGCAGGGAGAGGAGGAAACATGGGGGAGAGGGAGCCATGGAGGATAGGGGGAGACATGTGGGGAGAGGCAAGGGGAAAAGGGAGACACATAGAGGGAGAGAGGGGTAAGGGGAAGACATGGAGGGAGAGGGGAGACATTGGGGAGAGGGGGAGACATGGGGGGAGAGGGAGGTGAAGATGAGCACCATAGGCACTCATCCCTACGACCCCGTACGACTTAGTCAGGGAGCGCCAAAGGCGCTCATCCCTATTACCCAGCATGACTTTGGCAGAGAGCGCCAAATCTGGTGGACCCTGCACGCATTAAGCATCATACCTACGACCCGCGGGACTACAGAACAGAAAACTCAAATACACAATTCACAGTGCGAGACCCGTAGCACTTTGAATAAAATCGCCTGAAAAAATTACGGCCCGTAACACTTTAAAAAGGAAATCGGCACTTAGAGACAACAAAATAGGACCCGCAAAAAATACGAACTTAACAGCCGAACTGCGCACATCCAAAAACGCAAAAACTAAAAAAAAAAAAAACATACCAAAAACATCACACACAGCAAAGGGGGGCAGTCTGGGAGGGAGGTTGCATGCAAATTTAGGTTGAATTTGCAGAGTTTCGCCACTCGAAAATCGCCTAAGCATGAGAAAAAATGGCTGCCGAAAAAAACGAAATTGAGGCTACACAAACCCTAAACACGCAAAACACCGCAGACACATACAACTTTTAGCCAGGAACAAAATACACTATTGGGAAGGACGGGAAATGCTTGAGACCTGCGTAACACATACACACTCACTGCCATTTTACAACAGTACCTTAAAACGAAAAACATTACCATTCTAAAATATCGCATTACACAACTAAACAAACGGTTAAGTCTCACGCACGCAGCCTATTTACACTGCACACTTGCCACATTGCTGACACTTTCTCCTCAGATCACCAACAATCTAAATGTACATTGTATGCTGCAGGAAAAACAACAGCGATTGTTAGCTCTTCAGCATATTGATTCCTGGATATATTAATTTCAAATAGGTAAAGTATATTAATGTATTATTTAATTAATTATTATAAAAAAATATATTTATATAAAAAAAACAGAGCAGAGGAGAGACTCGCTTTGCCAAAGGCGCTCAGCGGGGAGCTCACAATGAGCGCCGAGGGTGCTCAGAGGAGCAAAAGTACAAAAGGGGAGAGGCTCTCAGCACGAGGCTTGCAATGTGCACCGAAGGTGCTCAGACGACCAAAAGTACATGAGGGGAGAGGCTCGCAATAAGCGCTGAAGGTACTCACAGGACTAAAAGCCTTACATTGTGTGGCAAACAGCATTACCTGCCTTACAATTTTATAGCCGTAATTTTTTGACGGGCAAGTCACTAGTATATATATATATATAAATGTTTCCAATGGGGGTGGTGGGAGGCGGCAAACTCCAGGAACAGTTCTGGGCGGCAAAAGCTCTAGCTACTGCATTGTAGTAGTGAATTCAGGAGCTCCTATTATTAACTGCTCGGTTAGTCAATGTATATGTGCTTTGTAATACATATAACAATATCATTTTTTTAATATTTTGATATAAAATGTAGGGCATGGTCATTATATATTCTGTAGGCATGGTCATTATATATTCTCACACATGAAAGGCTTAATTATTTACTTCTATGCTAAAGTAAATAATGTGTTGAAACAAGTAGGATTTTACATCTTTAGGCAATGAGATGTATATATGAAAATGTTGTTTAGTACTTCATGTGAATGCCTAATTTGTATTGTTTGCTTTTTTTAAATCTGAAAACATGTTAAGATAATAACCTTAATATTTTCTCTCAAGGTTAAAAATACAGCAGTTACACCTCACTGACGAGGCCCAATGAAGGCCGAAACATATGTCTGGGGTTTGCTGTTTCTCATATTCAGGGTAGAATTGCCTAGTATTTCAGGGCTGGTTCACTCTAGTGAGACTATACTGATATACTACAGGATATTTCTCCCTGTTAAGTAGAGTCAAAAAGTAGAGACCGCTTTATTGCTAATCTGTTGCTCCAAAATGCAATAGTTGATATTGTGATAGGGTAGCTAACACTCTGAAACTTGAAAATGTCCTTTTCTGTGAAAACATTTAGTATTCAGTGCCATAGCAATTGGATAGAGGAGCACTATGGATAAATGCCTATATTATGTGGTTTGTCTTGAAAAAAAGAGTGATATGGTTTATTACACCATGTTAAACAATATTTATTAAGTTATCATATATATGATTTAGAGTATATGTCAATTTATTCGATAATAAAACCACAATTCAATAAACCTGCATAAAAAGTAACCTGTAGCAATAGGTCCTTTTTTTTACCTGGACAATCTCATAAGTCCTATATCATGAGTGAAAAAGGCAAAAGAACCAGCCTCATTATATATACTGCTGACTCAGAAAGGGATTTAGACTATGTGTGATCCCTAACTAAAATGCATCAGTACATCAGCAGTAAATTAAACACTTTTCCATGTGTCTTTTAATCTTCTATCTCATGTTGCAAGCACAAATTATGTAATCAATGGGGGCAGACTCACTAAGCCAATGGATAACTATGAGATGCATAGTATTCACTAAATCTGTCCATAGTGACACAACCTGAAACTTTGCAAAGTTCCTATTCCCTGAGTTATAAAAAATTTTATAATCTATTATTTGCAATAAAAAAAAAGAATCCAGTTATTTTGCAATTATATCTGTTAGACATTAAGTGATCTCTGTTTTAATTGAAGTTTGGAGATTATAGTATTTTATCTCCAGGCTTCTAAAAAAATAGTGATCAAGAGGATATTACAAATTAAGGCCTCTATTCAATTGGGCAAATTGTAGTTACAAGAGCCCAAAATGGAGCCCGTAAAATAATTTGCTATTCAAATGGCGTCTTTTAGCTACCCACAAATGATTTGCTGGTTACAGGCTAAAAATCCCTGCGGTTATCAGAATCGTAACTCTGACCAATCTAAGCCTTTGATCTTTCCAGCCCGTAAATGTTACAATCGCAAATCCCTATTAAATTGCTACAATTCCTCAAGCCCGCAATTGCCCTCAAACCCGTAAATGGCAAATGTAGAAGAAAATCCTATGAGTACCAGATAGGACTCACAAGGGGGTTAAAGACATGTTCGTAGCAATGTAAATGCAAATAAAAAAATCAATAATGCTCTTTAAAAGACGGGGGAAAGTGATGAAAGACTTTGGAATTAATTGCACAAGCTCGCAAATCTGCAATAAAAAATAATAACTTTTTTTAACGTTTTATTTCCATGTTATATCAATCTCGGTAATCAAGGAGGTAATACATATCAGGCCACCCACATGGACTAGAACAGTATCCTCATTCATTTTTATTACATTGTAACGCTCCATGGGATCGTACACACTTACTACTGCTTCCTAAGTCAGTACAGAGCTGCGTGCAGGTGCAGCTCGCAGCAACAGCAGTGCGCTGCAGAGGAACACACAGGGGAGGGGGGAGGAAGACACAGGTGAGAGGCGGGAGTAAGACACAGGGGAGAGGGGGAGGAAGAAACAGGGAAGAGGGGGAGGGGGGAGGAAGATATGGGAGGGGAGAGGGGGGAGGAAGATACAGGGGAGAGGGGGAGGAAGACACAAGGGAGGGGAGAGGGGACAAAAAGACACAGGGTAAGGGGAGAGGTGGGAAGACACAGGGGAGGGTAGAGAGGGGAGAGACACAGGGGTAAGGATGCCAGACCCTGTGGATGGAGACAAGAAACGCAGATCTGAGGGCAGGGAAAAGTAATATGTTCTGCCTAATATACTATTACCATCTAAACAGCTTAATATATCCTTGAAAATAAAATGTATTTCCCCTAGTCACATTCCTCCTAATACACTCTCACACAGAGGCACCAAGGCCCCTGACCTCTGAGCAGCTCCCACGGACCTCCCGCGGTTCCACTGGAGCCCCGTGGGCCTTCCGTGGCCCCTGTGGCCCTCCCATGGCTCCTCAGGTCTTCTGTGCCCCCTGTGAATATCCTGTGGCCCCCGCAGATCATATTTGGCCCCTGCAGATCTTCCCCCTAGGTTACATGTGGCCCCTGAAGGTCCCCTGTGGCCCCTGTGGAACCCCTCTGGCCCGGTGGCCCATGGGTTTCCTGTGGCCCCTGGGTGCTACCTGTGGTCCCTGTGGATCTCTAGTGGGGCCCCTGCGCCATTTACAGCCCACTGTGGGCCCACACAGGCTCCAGGAGCCCAGTACCAGTGACCCCCATGGCCCTTTATGGCCTCCACAGACCTTATAGACCCCATGGCCCCTTATAGCCCCACCGCAATGGGCACGAAAGTTACACCACAATATGCTAACCTATTTATGGCCGACCTGGAAAAGAGATTCCTGCCCACATATGCCCACAAACCTTACAGATACTACCGGTACATAGATGATCTGTTCATCATATGGACAGAAGGGGAAGGAAAACTCAAAGACTTCCATAATTAGTTCAATATCTTTCACCCATCCATTCAATTTAAAATGGATTACTCCACAGAACAGGTTAACTTTCTGGATACCACCATTCCCATTACAAATGGAAAACTGAATTCATCTGTCTATAGGAAACCTACAGACAGATGTAGTTACCTCCACAACTCTAGCTTCCATCCCTCCCATACTAAACAAGGGATAATTCATAGTCAAGCCATCAGATACCACCACATATGTTCAAACACAGAGGACCGTGATAAACACTTAAAAAAACTGTATGCCTCACTGTATTATCACTCAGAAAGTAAACTCTGCCATCAGAACACCCCGGGAAAACCTGTTGCAATACAAAACCAAAGAAACAGCTTCACGCACACCTCTGGTAACCACATACCATCTGGTTCAAGAAGGAATACGTAAAATATTTAAGGATTTACAACCACAACTCACAGAGGACACAGAATTAAATCATGTGTTCCCCAAACCCCCCATTCTTGCATTTAGGCAGCCACCAAATTTAAGACAAACATTGGTGAACAGAAGATTGACAGATGAACAGCATAACAGAGAAAATGGCACCAAACCCTGCAATAAAAGTCGCTGCAAACTATGCCAACACATCTGCAAAGAGGACACAGCCACGCACAATAACAAGACCCACAACATCAGAGGCTCATATTCATGTACATCATGAAATGTAGTGTACATGATACAATGTACTGTATGTGAAAGGGGGTGCTACATTGGGGAAAACATCCAGAAACTACACATGTGAATAAACCTCCACCGAAGCTCCATCAAAAAGCACCATGATGACAGCTATTGTACTCCAGTTGGACACCATTTCACCCAGGAGAATCACTCCATCCCAGAACCTCAAAATAAAAGTACTCAAAGGGAATTTCAGAATTATCCAACAGCGGAAAACTTTTGAATTAAAAATTATTCCATTTTTTAATACAAAGGATTTGGGCATATCTTATAGCACATACATTCCACATAGCTCCCACCCCCGTCTATTACTGTTTTTGTGTTTTTGGAAGCTGCATGCTATGCTGAAATGTATTCCACTCTATTTTACTCTGCTGCGTTCTTACCTACAACCTGATCTATAGACTTACTTACTGACCTATCAGGACATTATTCACAATGCTGGTCTATTTCTCACTTACCTCTGGCCAATGAATTTTGTCTTTCTTGTTTTAAAAAAAAAAAAAAATCCCATCTCTTTCTGTTTACTGTTTTTAGTTCATACTTGTATCAGTATCGCTTTTTGACTTGATAAAGAGAGGCATTATCTCTTGAAAGCTCGTCGCTTTAATATGAATAGGTTTGTCCAATAAAAAAGGTATCACTATTCACTGCAATACTCTGATTATTTAACTGGATTACTGGACATTCACGGCTACCTCACTCTTTATATATATATATATATATATATATATATACTAGCGACTTGCCCGTCAAAAATGACGGCAATAAAAACTAAAGCCTGTCAATGCTGTTTGCCACACAATGTAAGCCTCTCCCCCTCTACTTTACTGGCCTTGTAATGAGCGCCTTTGGCGCTCATCACAGGCCTTGCAATGAGCCCCTTTGGAGCTCATTGCGAGTCTTTCCCTCTGTCTACTTCCTCCCTCGTGTCTTATTTCCCCCCTCCTCTCCCTCCCCTGTGTCTCTTCCACCCTCGTCTACCTCCTTTGTATCTCCTGCCCCCCTGTGTTTTTACCTCCCTCTCCCTCCCGTGTCTCTAAACCCCTCCCCTGTGTCTCTTTCCCCCTTCTCCCTCCCATGCATCTCTTCCCCCCCCTGTGTCTCCCCCAACCCTCCCCTGTGTCTGTTCCCCCCTGGCCTGTGTCTCTTTCCCCCTCCCCCCTGTGTCTGTTACGGCCTTCCTCGTGTCTCCATTTCCCTCCCTTGTGTATCTTCCCCCCTGCACTCTCCCCTGTGTCTCTTCCCCCTCCTCTCACTCCCCTGTGTCTCTCCCCCCTCCTCTTTCTGTGCCTCTTCCTCCCTGTCTCTTCCCCCTCGCCCTCTGTGTCTCTCCCCACTCTGTGTCTTCCACCCTCTCCCTCTGTGCCTCTTCCCCCGCCTCTCTCTGTGTGTCTCGCCACTGTGTCTCTTCACCCCTTCCTCTGTCCCCCCCCCTCTGTGCCTCTTTCCCCCTCTCTCTGTACCTCTTCCCCCCTTTCCCTCTGTGTCTCTTCCTCCCTCACCCTCTGTATCTCTCCCCCCTGTGTCTCTTCCCCCCCTCTCCCTCTGTGCCTCTTCCCCCCTCTCCCTCTGTGCCTGTTCCCCCCTGGCCTGTGTCTCTTTCCCCCTTCCCCTGTGTCTGTTCCCCTCTCCCCCCCCCCCATTTCCCTCCCATGTGTATCTTCCCCCTGTTCTCCCTCCCGTGTGTCTTTTCCCCCTCCTCTACCTCCCCTGTGTCTCTTTCCCACCTATCCCTCTGTGTCTCTCCCCCCCTCCCCTCTGTGTCTCTTCCCCACTCTCCCTCTGTGCCTCTTCCCCACTCTCCCTCTGTGCCGTGCCTCTCCCCCCCCTCTTCCCCAGTCTCCCTCTTCCCCACTCTCCCTCTGTGCCTCTCCCCCCCCTCTTCCCCCACTCTCCCTCCCCTCTTCCCCACTCTCCCTCTGTGCCTCTACCCCCCTCTTCCCCACTCTTCCCCACTCCTGCGCCTCGCGCCGCGCTCTGCGCATGCGCGGCTCGTGCCGCGCTCTGCGCATGCGCGGCTCGTGCCGCGCTCTGCGCATGCGCGGCTGGCGCCGCGCATGCGCATGCGCGGCGCTAGCCGCGCTCTGCGCAATGCGCAGCAGTTTAGCATTGTCAAACTGCGATTCGTCTGAAGCGTGACGACGAATCGCAGTTAGACAATTATAATATGTGATATATATATATATATACTGTATATATATATAAATATATATATATATATATATATATATATATATAATTGAAGAGTGAAGCAGCCGTGAATGTCCAGTAATCTAGTAATTTAGTAATTATTAATCAATATATAGATTAATAATGAGTATTGCAATATAATTTGATACCTTTTGTATTGGACAAACGTTATATTTATAATGACTAGCTTTCAAAAGGCTTAACCTCCCTTTATCAAGTCTCAAGCAATACTACATGAGATGGAACCCTCAGTTTGAATAATAACAGCAGATGCAGATAGAGTGGAAACAGCATCTGACATCATCAGGTAAATACATATATATGGGAATAAACACAACATAGCAAAGGAAACATATATACACATATACATCAATATATACATGAAAAAGCACTGCACTGTAGTCCACAGTGATATCTTTCCTGTTGGACAAACACCTCACTAAGAGTACTAAGTCTGTATAGTATAAGAAGAAGAAAAAATCACATGAAATTTTGATAATGTGTTAGAAAGCCCAAATCTATATTAAGTCCTGTGTTTTTAGTGTTGAAGAATGTGATTGATTATCTTTATTTCAAATGCTTTTCTCTCTTGTATGCTTTTACATTTTCCTCTGAGTATTTTGACTTTTAAGTTTTGGATGGAGTGATCATTCTGGCTAAAATGGTGTCCTACTGGGCTACAATAACTGTCTTCATTATGTTTTCGTATTGAATTCCTGTGTAAATTCACCCTTAAATGCATATTTTGGCCGGTTTCTCTAATGTAACAGCCTGTGTCACATAAAGTACATTGTATTATATAAACCACATTTGACGATGTACATGAATATGATCCTTTGATGTTATAGGTTTTGTTGTTATGTGTGGCTCTATCATCATTACAAATGTGTTGGCATAAATTACAGGCACGTTTGTTACAAGGTTTAGTTCCATTTTTTGTATTCAGTTGTTCATTGGCCAATTTTCTACTGACAAGTTTTTGTTTCAGGTTTGGTGGTTGTTTAAATGCAAGGATGGGAGGTTTTGGGAATATATATTTTAATTCAGTATCTTCAATTAGTAATGGTTGTAAATCTTTGATTATTTTCCGAATTTTCTCTAAAATTGGATGGTATGTGGTCACTAGAGGTATACGTGAAGTAGTTTCTTTTGTTTTGTAGTTTAATAGGTGTTCTCGAGGTATTTTGATGGCAGTTGATATTTTTTGGGTAATAATACGGGGTTTGTAACCCTTTTGTTTGAAAGATTCAGACAGTGTTTTTAAATTTTTATCACTGTCTCCAGTGTTTGAGCAAATCCGATGGTATCTAATAGCTTGATTATGGATGATAGCTTGTTTGGTGTGGGAGGGATGGAAACTGGAGCTGTGTAAGTAATTACATCTGGCTGTAGGTTTCCTATATATAGATGAGTGGAGATTGCTATTGGTGATGGATATAGTAGTGTCTAGAAAGTTTACCTGTTCTGTGGAGAAATCCATTTTAAGTTTTATAGATGAATGGAAGGTGTTGGGCTTTCTTAAACATTATCAGAATTTCATGTGATTTTTTCTTCTTCTTATACTATACAGACTTAGCACTCTTAGGGCCTCATTCTATTTTCGGTCGTAAAACGGCCGCAAGGCTGCGATTCCTTGCAGGGGTTCCGTTATCTTGCAATTCAATTATACGGCCCCGCAAGGATCTCCCCTTACGGTCGGCCGTATATCTTGCAACCGGCCGTAAGCTCAGAAAACGCAAAAATAAATTCAAGACGGCACTGTACAGCTCTGTAAATGCTAGGGATCATATTGGGGGACATGAGGATTAATAGCAACCCCCTCTCAAGCTTGCACATCAGCCCAAATCCGAGTTTACATTAACTGTTTATTTTCCGGCCGCAGCGTGGGTGGGTCTGAGGTGCTCCAAGCCCTCTGGACTTTTTACATGGATTTTTGACATAAATTAAAAAATAATTTTTTTACGGATTTGAGTGTAGGGGAATGTTGTGCTATTTTTGCTAACACCTACAATCGCTTTATAGTCTCCTCAGAGTGCAGGATGGCATTATTTCGGCTTTATAATGTGCTTAATTGGTGCTAGCGGGACCTTTTTCCTGCAAGTAAGCTGCGGCTCGCTTTTAGCCTTGCAGAGAGGGTTCCCGGAGCAATAGAATAGCAACCGGGATTTTCTTGCGGCCAAAACTCTTGGCCGTTTTAGGTCAAAGGCTTTCCTCCGGCAAGGGATAGGAATGCACCGGCCTCAAGTCTGCCGGAATCCCCGGCCGGAGGGGAATAGAATAGCCGAATAGCTTGCGGCCGGTCCTTGCTGCCCCGCATCTCCTACGGCCGTTAATAGAATGAGGCCCTTAGTGAGGTGTTTGTCCAACAGGAAAGATATCACTGTGGACTACAGTGCAGTGCTTTTTCATGTATATATTGATGTATATGTGTATATATGTTTCCTTTGCTATGTTGTGTTTATTCCCCATATATGTATTTACCTGATGATGTCAGATGCTGTCTCCACTCTATCTGCATCTGCTGGTATTATTCAATCTGAGGGTTACATCTCATGTAGTATTGCTTGAGACTTGATAAAGGGAGGTTAAGCCTCTCGAAAGCTCCTCCTTATAAATATAATGTTTGTCCAATACAAAAGGTATCAAATTATATTGTAATATTCATTATTAATCTATATATATATAAATACTGATTAATAATTACTAAATTACTATATATATATATATATATATATATATATATATATATATATATATATATATATATATATAGAGAGAGAGAGAGAGACAGACCCACATATTTATATATTAATTTTTTCTATATATTCAATATATATTTTATATATGTACTGCGTTGAAGTTGGAGGGGGGTTGGGAAGTGCAAAAATCTAAATTAATTGTTTGCACCGGGGCCCCCTATGCACTAGCTCCGCCACTGCTCCCCTTTAATTTCCAAAATTGAGGGATGCATGATAACAATCGAACAAAACGTAAATGCATTACAGAGAGTTTTAAATCTTAATGACTTTTCTCAAACTCTCAATATCCATTATCTAATATATATAAATATCTCATAATGTATTACAAACATTTTCTCAAATACTATAACATAGCTTGGAGGCATGAAAATGGAGGTGTAGTTAAAAATGACAAATACGTTTGGACAACAAAAAAGGACAGAGGAAAAAATTAAGATATGAAAGGATTATGTTAATCTTTATTGGCAAATATATAAACGAATAACAATTTTAATGATATATAATATTATGTATTAAACTGTTTATGACAATTCCAATATAAGTAACAACAAATATTACAACTGTATGGTTTTTCCTGATACTTTCTAATAAGAAAACTAAATGAAAACAATTAAATAAATGTGTAAACGTTTATCATTTTATATTTATGACATGAAATGTTTTTCTAGCAATTTCATTTGATTCCATAGCTTTGTTTAGTATAATAAATTCTTTATCCACAAATAATCTTTTCGATTAGCCTAATTTTTTTTTGATCAAACATTACATTAAGGTATAAGTTATCAAACTGTTTATGGTATAATTGGAGCAAACTATTTTGTAGCATCCAGTTTATTAAATATCAAAATAATTTAGCATTTCATGTGCCTGTCTTTTATTTGCACATCTGAGCCAATTTTTTGCAATGTTTTTATATTTTTCTGACTAATTCTAATACAACTATCATTTTTAAATTCTAAAACAAAGATATTATTTTGGTAATAGCTTGCAAATGAAGATTTTGTATTAAAAATATAGTCACAGTCACATTTCCCAAATTGGTCACAATGAATGTGCATAGTGGCCATAAATCAGTGGGCAGCAGCAAATTAATTATGAGTGGATTGAAAATAACAAATGAAAGAAAAACTGTTATAGAGCTATATTCAAAAAAATTACATTGAAGAAAGCGATACTACATAATGGTAAATACTGAACTTGTCTGTACCAACCTTCTATTCAAAAGTTCATATTAAACGCTTAGTACAAGTGTTGTACAGTCTTTGTAGCATTGATATAACAGATAACCTGTACAGTAAAAATGGAGCCAATAGTTGTATTGAAAATAAAAAAAAGATTTATGAACCTCCATACTATATATGGTACAAAAATAAAATTCTGTGTAAGTTTTCTAATTAAAGATCAACTTTTTAGTCTCAATAAACTGATGTCATTTATACTGACCTTTACAACTTTATTACATTTTATATGCAATTATGCTACTATGTGATCTACCATTTTTGGTGTCTGCTGATCAACTTATAAACTTCCTGTGCAATCAGTCTTCTATCTGCACAATGATAATGCAGTATCTACAACCCCCAGATCTTTCAGTAGCAGTAATGGAAAGTTAATTAGTTTACAAGAACAGCCCCTCTGAGGTCACAAGGAAAAAAATAAAATGGATGCTTGCCTTTAGTATATTTATTTTTATTTAAAGGCTATGTTTTTTGTGTTACTTTCTAAAACAGTTTTCCTAGTTTTCAAGCTTAGTTATTCAAACGACCACAATGGCCCTTTAAGGGTATTCGGTTTGGCAAGTGCAAACTTTTGTACACTTCACATTGTTGAAAATTACTATTTAGATATTGCCAGTTATATTACTTCAGTACTTTGCATTTTTTATTTAAATATCAATACTACCCCAATTTAAATAAATACTTATAATTATTTGCTGCTATAATTAAAAGGGACATGTCTATGACCAATGTTGAATGTAAGGCTTGTAGCATATCTGTGTCCTGCTGCAGCTTTCTATCAAAAGAAAACATCTTAACTACTATATTTATTGGCGTATAACACGCACTTTTTCTCCCTGAAAATAGGGGGCAAATGATGTGTGCGTGTTATACGCCGATAATATATTAAGGACCGTGTCTCTTTCCCTCCCCCCTCCTCATCCTCAAACCCGCCTCCTCATTCAAAAACCCCCTCCGCATTCTAAACCCCCCCTCCGCATTCTAAACCCCCCTCAACCTAAACCCCCCTCCTCAACCTAAACCCTCCCTAAATACCTCCCTCAAATTTAAATGTAAACTTTATTATATGCAAAAAGATAACTCTATCTGTACAATTAGTTCTTCTTTTATAGATACAAAATAAATTATTTATTAATTTAAACATTTCAAACTTTAATGTTCTGTATTTTCCTTTCTAGTCTTTTATATTCAGAAACTGTCTTAGAAAATGTTTACTTTTAATTTTCTAATTTATTGTATCTTTCACCTGTTGTTAGTCCTTGAATATTTGTTGCATGTGCCCTTTCAAACTATAATGTACTGTTTAATTCTGTTTCCTTCCTTATAGTTTATTTTGGAATATTGGTTTTGATTTGTTTCTTTGAATTTCCTTCTAAAGTTATAATTGAATAACTATATTTGTATAAATTCATGAAAACTTTTTCTATTAAACAATATGGAATAAATTGTTAATCTAAACAAGGCACAGGTAGGTTAAAATATGAAGTTGTGTCTCATGCAACATTCTGTTGGAAAGCTCATTTTATGTGATACCATGGTATGGTCCCTTTTATCCATTGTGAGTTTAGGGCAGATTTACTAAGGTATGTCACAGGCAGTGAACGATTATAATAACAATATTAAACTGATTGTCAAACTCTCCAACAATGTGTTTATCTTTCCCATAATGTGTACTTGACTCATTATCAGTAAATTGACATTTTGTTGTAACAGAAAGAGGGTATTGGATAGTGTGCCACTGTGTGTTTTCCATCTTATAATTACATGCTTTAGGGCACAAAAACATATTCAAAAATGTAACTGCTCTGGTGGCCTTGCCCTCTGCAAAAGAGATAAACGGAATAAAGTATGCTCTCTGCTTTTTCTGTTCATGCAAAATACTACTTTTGTATGTTTAAAACATGTTTTATAAATGCTTGGAAAAAACAGTTGTGCTTCATTTCCCTTTATGTTAAACTAGTGTTTTCCAAAAAACTTTTTTCTTTTTTTTTGCCTTAGATGTTTCTGAAAACAAGAGTCAATTTAATTAGTTACTTAGCTGAACATACCTGTGTGGTCTTTAGTATTATTAAAATAAAAACATTTTAACAAAAGCTAAAGTTATTACACATAAGAAAATCATCAACACATCCCTTGCAGAAAGCTTGTAAATTTAAAGAAAATACCACAAAAAAGATATCCAACTTTGTAGTGATTCAAATTGACATTAACCTTTTGAAGAATATACTAAAGTTGGTCATATCCTTAGTTCTGGGTAGCTCTAGAGTTCTGGAACATGAGCAGAGGGAGGTAAGCAGCAGTCTCAATGAAATGTGTTCTTATATGAAACTTTGACAGTATGTAATTTAATTGTTGTGAATATGATTCAGTTTGAGACTTAAACCTGAATCAATGTTCAAAGCTCTGGTTTTGTGGTGGCACGTCTTTGGAGCGCTGAATACCAGCGCTCTCATCAGTCAACTTGTGTTTCAACAACTGGTAAACAATCATTTTTTAAGCATAGAATAATTTAACGATAGATGAAGTTTGTATGTATAAACTATTGTAAACAATTACATAATGCTTTGCAACATGCAACTTATATTTGAAACATTAGTGAACCATTTTTTTTAACAATACTAACATATTTAAATCTGAGGTATAGATGAGTAACATAACATTATATCAATGAGTATATTAAACCATTACATAATGGTTTGTAACATGCAACTTTTATCTAAAGTACTGTTAAACCACATGGTATTGAATCCAGAGGAAGGGAAACAATAAAAAACCCCATTAAAACTTTGCCAACTGTATCAAAGAAGGGAAAAAATGTATTCCTTTCTGACCCCATTAACTGGTGATCGGACAACTCCCTGGATCAATTCTCTGTATTTAATTATATATTTAATTTTTGCAACAAATGATCATCCTCCTACTAACATGAACCCTTAATTACATACAATGAACCAACTTTTGTCAACTTTGAAAAAACAATTTTAACATTACAAACATGAAGGTAATGTATTAAAATTTAAACAGTAATAGTAATAAAAAGCAACGTAACTGTTTTGTGGGGCCAATCCTGGCAAAAGGCCACTTCCAAGACATCCCAATATTTTTTTTTTTTTTTGCATGTCCAAGTGGTTCCCTTAAAAAGAGCCCAGCAGACTTTTAATTGTGTCTATGGGATATAACCACTGTTTATATTCTTATTATTTTTTCCAGTTTTTGTTGTTATTATTGTAGCTTTGTAAAAGTGTACATAAAGTTTCTGATGTGAAATAGTTGTCCTCTAAAAAGAGCACGAGTGACATCAAATGTAGTCCTCGGAATGAAACCCCTGTTCTCTAAGTTTACAAAACCTCATAGTACACAATGTTTTTGGTAAAAATGCGTCCATCATGTAATAGATCACCCTGACTTGGGTTGTCTTCAATTGAATCTTTAATATCATCTGGATTTGTGCACCTTGAAAAAATAACATGGAGTTGTCCATGTGCAAAAACAGGTTCCTGCAAAAAAATACCCACAGGCTTAAAAGATTTTCCTTGAGATTTATTTATCGTTAAGGCAAATGCCATGATAACTGGAAATTGTCTCCACGCTCACTTGGAGCCAAATCAATTATTGGTATAAAAACTTGTTCACCTTTATTGGTACCAGTCATAATTTCTGTATGTATGAAATGATCTTTTAAATCATGCACAATTAATCTGCTCCCATTACATAGTCCTTTTTTTGGATTCATATTTCTCAATAGCATAACAATTGCCCCTTTTTTCAATTGCAAAACATGTGGTGGCATTCTAGATGGTGTTAAAGAATTGATCAATTCTAAACTGAAGTTAGATTAGTACTGAATCTGCACTATAATAATTATTTTGGGGTGCATTGATGAATTTTAAAAATGCATTATTTAGATTCAAGGCATCTATATTTTTGGATGTTAATATGACTTTGTTTGCAATGTCTGAGTAATCGGCGTTATTGAGAGTGTTTAGAAAGATTGCCGATATGAGTGATTCCTTGCAGACCATTTGTCATGGAATATCAACGGTATCATGCTGTAAATCATTTATTTGTGGATGTTTTCCTTCTCCAATTTGAATGAGCCAATCACTGAATTAATTTCAGCCTTCAAATCTCATTTATAATTCTAATTTGAGGTGTGTAAATATTTTCCACAGTTTACTTGTCTTGCTAAATGTTTCAAATATGTCAGTCCTATTTCCATGTGGCACAACAGGTAATGTTTGCCTAAAATCTCCTCCTAACAACATCACCTTTCCACCAAATGGCAAATTATTATCCACCACTTCTTTTAATAATCTGTCAATACATTGCAAGGCATGACATGACATCATTGTTGCCTCATCTATGATAATTTATTTACTTTCTTCCAAAAAGTTTTGCTTGTAAAGAATTGGGAAAATGGGAACTGGCATTTTAAATCCACTATGCACAGTTCTTCCACCTTCTAACAAAAGTTCAGCAATTACAGTTGTTGCAAATGGCATTGCTATTTGACCCTGTGTTCAAACGTAACTCATCAAACAATTGTACAGACAAGTTTTTATTGATCCACCAGGGCCATCTAGATTGAAATGACCATTTCATCATCTGTAGCAATTGTGATGGTATTAAATGCTTGCAATTGTAAAGTATTTTAAGTTGCCAATTTTTCTAGTGTTTTTTGTTTTTGAAGCACAGTGTCATAGTCATCAAAGTTGATGTCATCTATAAGTCCTGGATCAGGCAAATTAAAACTTGCACAATTTCATCCATGAGCAAGAAATATTTCTTGCATTTCCATTAATGCTTTTAAGAGTGCAATGGGCTCATTGTAATGTTTCCAGAAGTCTTTACACATATTTAATTTAAATGTTTCCCACAAAGCTAATGCATTAGGTACATTGCAAAAGATGCAAATGAATGCAAATTTTTCTCTCATTTGCTTTGGCATTTGACATAGTGCTGTTTCTTCCAGACACCTCTCCCATTCTGTATCATCTGCTATGAAGTTTTGATGTCATGCAGCTAATAGGAAAGTATCATAAACTATATCATTCACTGTGCATAAATGTTCATAACTTTGTGCACCGGGAACATGCAAAAGAAGTAATCTTAAACTAAAACGTTCAATGTCTCTTGGATTGACGGTATAAATTTGTGGTATAATCTTATGAGTATCTCTTTTTCGTTTTCGCCATTGGCCATTTACAAATACACAGCGTCTTGGCAGTTTAATTGGAAACCAAGCAGTAAGTGTTGTTTCTCGATGTTCACTTTAGGCTAAGGCAGTTCTTTCATTGCCGGCAGTAAAGCAAACAAACTGACTTTGTGGCAAATGTACAGCTAATCGATACACAGCTGGGACCGATCATGCATCTCAAATTTCAGAAGACGCCACATTGCTTCTGGAGGACTGACATAGCGAGCTCCTAAATAACATGAACGTTTGTCATGTAAAATTGGATTTTCCTTTTCATTTTGTGCACCTTGCACAACAACAGTTGCTGCATCATATCCTTTGCATATATATTTATACACATATTTGATGGATTTAATAGAAGTGTAAGCTTCCACATCGATATATACATTGTACTTCAACAGCAAATGTGGATTGTATGGAACTACATATCTATTATCAACCTTTTGGCCACGGATAATAGCTGTTTGTCCTCTTAATTTATACAAAGGGTATCCATCACAATTAGCATAAGTTTGCATTTGAAATTCTTTTGGGAACTCTTTTGTACATTTTTTATTTTCTATACATGGTGAATTTGGATTGATATCTCTACATGGCCCATGAATCATTCTGTGTGTTACAATTAAGTTATTAATATTCTTTGGATGTGGCAATTCAGCAGTAATCCACTCTCTCTGCAGTAATCCACTCTCTCTGCAGTATTCAATTTATCTTTTTTTCTGCAGGATTAAAAGTATGTGTGCATGTGGCAGGCCTCTTTTTTAAAATTCAATGGTATAAACAAAAGCCACTCATTTTCCAAATAACCGTGCTTTAGTTAAATCATGTATTAATACATTGACTTTTATTTTGAATACTCTTGCCACTAAATCTAGTTGGTCAGAAGTATTTTGGTCAAGATTCAAATTGTCCTTGATCTCTGGCCATTGTGGATTACAAAAAAAAATGTCTAATCTATATTGCTAGTATCCTTGGTGCTTCACACCACTTCTTGCTCAAAAAATAAAAAAATAAAAAATAAATCTTTAATTGGATACTGTGGATCCAAAAACTACGCCGCTTTAAATATGTAAAAATATATAGTGATGTATTGGAATATGTATGAGGTTTGAAAACACTTGTATCACCTCATCATTAAATTCCTTGCTATAAACAATCCTCATAAATCAGAATATACTGATTTTCCTGTTATTACAGGATATACTGATAATCACAGGATTGAAGCAAGGGTCAAAAATGCAATAAAAACACATATATATATATATATATATATATATATATATATATATATATATTAAAAACAAAAAAATCGGAAACCAGAAGAGACTTAAGTAGAACTGAAAGTGAAAAAATTGGTACAGAAAAAGGGCTGTAAAGCACTCTGTACGACAGTATATACAAAAGTATCAAAATACCAAAACAGAGCTGAAGAAACTTATAGCAGTACAAAGATATACTTGCTGTTCAACTGTCAAGCTCCAGGATATCCAGTATGATAAAGAAATAATCCAATTTATATGTCCAGCTTCACTTTCAGTAGTCTCTGGCTCAGATAATAGTAGAGACAAGTTGCCAACGGGCCGTTTCATCCATCCTCATGGACTTTTTCTGAGGCTATTCATATTTTTTCATTTTGGATTACATATAAATGTAATGAATAAATCTGGTTTTCCAAATTTTGTGACAGTAGCCATGGAATCATTATATTTTTCTTGCATATTGCAAGGAGATCCTTGGAAGGTGGATGGCAAAATGATTGATCTTCCAGCTGGAATGTTTCTGTTGGTAGCCAATTCAGCGACATAATGCATCAATCCACAATATTGTTCTATGCAAAGCTTGTTTTTTTTAAATTTGATAAAATTTTGATTATTTGCTTCGACTTGTATATAGGAATCAATAATCCATTGTTGTCTGAGTTTGCCCCTACATAAAATAGGATTAAAATGATCACGAATAGCAGTTTGTGCCACTTTATATTCCAGCATAGAAATATTGCTTCTAACACAAACTTTACTATTGGGATAACTTTGCAATTGTAGTTTTGGTTCCCATCCATTTGGAAAGAAAATGGGATATGTCATTGGATCCAAATTACAACTTAATATATTTATGTTTGTTAAAGGTTATTTTTCATTGCGTGGATATATTCTAATATCCCGCTGAAAAGGTAGTTCACCATATTCATTTTTAAAGACCATAGTAACCTCATTTACTGTTGATAAATTAAAACACCTTTGATCCGTATTGCGATCTCTTTTCAAAACCATATTTACTCTTGGCATTGGCAATGTTGCTGTTGTTCTTTTTCAACCTGTGCCAATTGTTTGTATGCTTGACTGTATGGATTGTTGGCAATATTTTTATCCAGCTGTTCAAAGACTATGCGCAAACACTGTTTATTTTCTGCAAGTGTCAACAGCTTCCATTGTATCTAAGACATATAACTGTGCAAATTTTGCTCTCCTTCTTGTGGGTGTAAATGTGAAGTGCGGTGGTAAATTTGTCCTTGAACTCTAAAACAATATCGACCATGTCCTGGGGCATTTTCTGCTAATGTAGCACCCATAGAAGCAAATGAAACTGCACCTGATGTTTTTTTTTTTCATTGTAATTATTTGGAAAAGCGCTCCTTGCCAGCAACTGCGACCCTCGCAAAATTTACGTTGTTACGCAAGGAAAATACGAGACACGTTACGACCCATTACGACCTCGCAAAAATCGGCCGCAACACGAGCACATGAAAACATGAAAAATACAACAAATACACACAACAAATACATAAAAAGCTTACTTACAGGAAGAGGGAGCATCCAGGACCTCGAAAACTAACGTTACACCTCAATTTAACTCAAATTCAAAGAGTTTAGACACTAAAAAATTCTCTAAGCGAGAGAAAAAATGGCCGCCGAAAAAAAACGAAAACGAGGCTACAGCAGTCTAAAGACGCAAAACACCCCCAAACACCTCCGTATTTGCCGAAAAAACTTACTAGATTAAAAAACAAGTTTGCAACCCGCGCGACCCCAAAAACATTACAAACACAATAAATACAAACAACAAACACATAAAAACGTTACTCACAGCAAGGGGGGGGGGGGGCACCCAGGACCTCTGCAAGTGAAGTTACACCTCCATTTAAGCAGTTTAGAGACCCGAAAATCACCTAAGCAAGAGAAAAAATGGCCGCAGAACAAAACGAAAACGAAGTGGGAGGCACATATACAAACTGTTGTAATTCCTACACCGTTCACCTGATTTGGATGTAAATACCCTCAAATTAAAGCTGAAAGTCTGCAGTTAAAGCACATCTTGTTCGTTTCATTTCAAATCCATTGTGGTGGTGTATAGAGCCAAAAAGATTAGAATTATGTCGATGTCCCAATATTTATGGACCTGACTGTAACTCTTGAGTTAACTCCTGCATTTCTAGCAGCATTTTTCCTTAACATTTTATCTTTGGGTTCCCAGTGTCTGGGGTCAACAAGGTCAGGGACCTCCTCGTCAACCTGCTCCTGGCATTAGCCAAGCTGGCTATCTATAAGTCTAGGAAGCAGTGTTTGGCCATGTTCCAGGTACTAGTTGTGTTATCGTATCCAGAGTATCACCGCGCTTTGTCCACTGGGAGGATGCGTGAGTTTTCTTCCCAGTGGGCTGTAGATGGTGTACTTTGCCTGATATCCCACCATCCAGATCCTTTTATAGTTCACTTTCTTTATTTATTAAGTTATTTTACTGTTATTTTTTTAGGATATGGATATGGAGTATTCACTGAGTGGCCCTTTAAAAGGCCGGTCATGTGCAAACCTTATTGCTTAATACAAAAAATATTTCTTCAAATGAATTATGTCGAGACGTCTGGTAATGCCAGGTCTGGCTTCATAACATGGCTGCTCGCGTATCTGTCATCACACAATCAGCAGCAAATCTGGTTCTCTTGGTCCCCCCTCACCTTCTTGCCCCAGCAGTGATTACATCATAAGATTTACTTCCCCAGGGTTTCCTGACAATCCCCCGCCATCAGCAGCATTTGCTCGAGTATCACAGGCAGGACGAATGTAAAATAGACTGTTTCTGTAATCTATTTTATTCTAAATCTTAAATGCATTTGTGTGGGGCCTATGTGTGAATAAATTCTGCATGTAGTACGTATAAAGTTTAGTCAAATTATAGGCAGAGTTTGCAGATATTAAATATGTTATGCAGTGAAACTCTACAGTATGTATATTATATTTTGCAGGTAATGTATATTATGTTTATTGTGCAAGGAGATTGTGTATATACTGTATAGTGAAGAAACTATATTTATTGAACAGGGAGTGTGCATATATTGTTTGTGTGTGTGTATATTTAGACATCAAAACTATTAAAAAAATTATGAGTCAGGAAGATTTGATTTAGAAATTCTGACTTATTGGAAATTTCTAGCTCTGTGAATGTATATTATATGTAAATATAATAACAAATGCAATTACAGTGCCTTGCAAAAGTATCTACCCCCTTCACTTTTTACCTATTTTGTTACATTACAGCATCAAGTTCAATGTTTTGTTAATCTGAATCTTATGTGATGAGTTCCACAGCAGAGACTGGATTATCTGTACATAGGACGACAATAAGCCATACACTCCATAGAGTTGGGCTTTATGGCAGAGTGGCCAGAAGATAGCCATTACTTTCAGCAAAAAACAAAATGGAATGTTTTGAGTTTGCTAAAAGGCATGTGGTAGACCCCAAAATGTATGGAGGAAGGTGCTCTGGTCTAATGAGGCTAAAATTGAACTTTTCAGTGATCAAAGAAAACGCTATGTCTGGCGCAAACCCAACACATCACATCACCCAAAGAACATCCCCTGTGGGGATGTTTTTCAGCAACTGGGACTGGGAAACTGGTCAGAGTTGAGTGAAAGATGGATGGTGCTAAATACAGGGATATTCTTGAGCAAAACCTGTACCACTCTGTGCGTGATTTGAGGGTAGGACGGAGGTTCACCTTTCAGCAGGACAATGACCCCAAACACACTGCTAAAGAAACACTTTAAGGGGAAACATGTAAATGTGTTGGAGTGGCCTAGTCAAAGCCCGGACCTCAATCCAATAGAAAATCTGTGGTCAGATTTAAAGATTGCTGTTCACAAGCGCAAACCATCCAACTTGAAGGAGCTGGAGCTGTTTTGTAAAGAAGAATGGGCAAAAACCCCAGTGGTAAGATGTGGCCAGCTCATAGAGACTTGTCCAAAGTGACTTGGAGCTGTGATTGCCGCAAAAGGTGGCTCTACAAAGTACTGACTTTAGGGGGGTGAATAGTTATGCACATTGTCATTTTCTGTTCTTTTGTCCTATTTGTTGTTTGCTTCGCAAAAAAAAAACATCTTCAAAGTTCTGGGCATATTCTGTAAAATTATGCAAATCCTCAAACAATCCATGTTAATTCCAGGTTGTGAGGCAACAAAACAGGAAAAATGCCAAGGGGGGGTGTATATTGTGAAAGCAAATTCTTGTATTGAATGTACAAAATCTTTCATTGGTTAAGTGCACTGGCAAGAAGGATTGTCACAGTTCAAATATAATAGGACTAATGGAAATCTTTTTTTTAAAGGCCCCTGTTGAGAAAGCAGATATTTAAGTCAATGGCTATTCACAGTAAAGCATAATTGCACAACAAGGTTAATAAATTTAAAAAAAATATTACAGCCACTAAACAGTGTAATATTTCAGAAAAGCATATTGTAAGCATACCCCACAGTGGCACTTCAGGGCACCCATGTATTGTTTTTTGGGAGCAGATATGGAAGGAAAGAGACATTTCAGGCAGAGCAATATAGCCTTTTATAACAGGGTTGGGCAGCCCTGTTTTGACCTCCAATGACAGAGGAGGCCATAATGTAGGAGTTGCAGTTTGCACAGCCACCCCCCATAAACCTACTATGTTCTACTCCCCCAGCCCCATATACATAATAAAATAATTGCAGATGAAAGAAACACCCCTCTTCATGACTTCCACATCACCAACATACAATAAGTAGCAGACTAAAATCCAGCCAGATGGAGCTAACAAAGATAAGCACTACTTTTTATGTTTCTTATCACTGGCTTCATTTTACAATCCCTAACATGCATGAAGTAATCTACGGTGCTATTATGTATCCCCCCAACAATTTATTTGGTTCCTACTCCCTCGGCCATCTTGCTCGCCAACACCTTGACCTTTAGTGCATTTAGCCCTACGATTTCCACTAGTAGTAATATTAAATTACACTATTGATTTTGTGTGTTTATTTTAGTGGTAATTTCCCTTTAAGTTTGTTTGGTGATTTTCTCTTAGATGCTAATTCTACCACTCTACAAGATTAAAGTGATAAATGTCTATTAAAAAACTATAGTGCGGAATATTTTGGACAATAATGTGGCTAGAGAAGCTTACATTTAAATATATTTATGTAATCTACTTAATTTGTCTTTAATGTTGCACAAAAAAATCTGCAATTACTTTCAATATTTATTCTATATTAATGCAGCTTTACACGCTGCATAAAGCAAAAAAAATAACAGTGTAACTAAAAATATTTTGAAGCAAATTGTTTGAAAGAGTTAATAAATGCAGGATTTAATTATGTATTAATTATATATGAATCACTGACTTTTATGCTGGCATAGAAATACAAGAATGCAATATAGGATGTGCATTGAAATTGTTTATATTGCTTTTGCTCATAAAATCAAGACCAAAAACTATACTAAAACAGGACTGGAAATGTGTAAGCTTAATGTTGAATATTTACCACATTTAGCTTTAGCTATAGAGTAGGAATTACAGTATAATTGTAAATTATGAAATGTGGCTATTTAAAAAAATGTCAACAAAAACAGGTTTAAATGCCACTGTGGCCAAATTGTTATTTGGTCTTTTAAATAACTAAACTGTTATTGTTTTTTAGTAATTTATAGTCAATTATATCCGACTCACCGCGACCATATGGTCCGCAGCACACCAGGTTCTGTGGTTCATAGGGTCAAAATGTATTAAAAAAGTTTAAAATTCTTTATATTTGTATCTTTTCTAAAATATATATATATTGTTTGCTGTAGGCAACCATTTTTTGTTATGTAATTCTTTCTGTTACTTTCTTAGGAGACGTATTTGTAAATCAATAGGTTTTTCATTACTGCTACCAAAAGACCTGGCAGTTATAGATGTCACATTCCCATTGTGTAGATACATTCTCTGTGCAATCAACGTCTCCTCCCACCACAAGAAGTCATTAGTAGCAAACAATAGCAGACCTTGCAGTAGCATAATCATAATATATAGCTGTCATTAATTGCAAGTTTGTTGGTAACGCTATGTTAAAAGTTACGGGCTTGCGCTCATCGCGTGGCTTGCAAGGTAGAGGGGGAGGAGAGGCTCCAAACGACTTTAGAGGAGCTGTCAGGAGAGACACCACCAGGAGCCAGGAGAATGAAGCAGGGCTCCTCTGTGGTCCCCCCATTTTATGTTATCTGATGTAATTATCCTGTTTACGGGATTGCAAACATTTGTGGGCTTGGCTAATTTGCTATTCAATTTGCTTCTTTTTGCGGCCTCCCAACAGCTTCCGAATTATGGGCTTGAATTACGTAACTCAGACTTAACCGCCGTCATTTTTTTTTTTTTATCCCGTAATTTGGAAGCCACTGGGAGGCTGCCAAAAGACCCGAATTGGATAGAAAATTAGCTTGCTACCTCACTTACGGGCTCTCTGCCTCTCCCTAAGACCGCCGCCAAGCCCGCAAATGTTTGCAATCCCATAAACGGCAAATGAGAGACAGAGGGAGAGGGGGCCAAAGAGACGGGAGTGGGGGAGGAAACACGGGGATGGAGAGAGGGGGAAGAGACAAAGGGGAGGGTGAGGAGGAAAAGAGACACAAGGGAGGGAGATAAGTAAAACAAACAGGGCAGGGAGAGGGGGGAAAGAGACACTGGGGAGGAAGTGGGGAGTAAGAGACACAGAAGAAAGGGAGGGGGCATAGAGACACAGGGGAGGGAGAGATGGGGAAAGAGACACAGGGAAGGGAGAGGGGGTGAGAGAGTTTGTCTGTAACGCTCTTAAAGTTACGGGCTTGCGCTGACGCGTCCTGCAATTAACGGCGAAGCCATAAAGTAGAGGGGGGAAGAGCCTCGCATTGTGTGGCAAACAGCATTGTGAGGCTTAACATTTTTAAGTCAATAGTTGTTTATTAAATATAATATATTTAAGGCTGTATTTTATTTTACATTCCAAAACATTTTGCATATATTCAAGTGGTGTTGTTGTTCTTCAGTCATTCAGTCACGTCCGACTCTCGCTGACCATATAGACGCAGTATGCCAGGCACATCTGTTTGGGTTTCTGGTTGTGCTTATCCAGTTTTCATGGAAAAGATTCTGAAGTGGGTTGCCAGTTCCTTCTCCAGTGGACTGAGATTTGTCTGACCTCTCTGCTATGACCTGCCCATCTTGGGTGACCCTACATGGTATAGTTCACAGCTTCATTGAGGTACACAAGCCTCTTCACCAGCACACCGACATTAGAGCTCAGATGACGTGCGCAACGTCATGTGGGCTCTGAAAAGCGAGCGCAACAACACCAGCGCAGCTAGTGTACAATGCTGCACTCAACCACTCACTCTGCACTCACTCACTCACTGCAGGACCCCCCAGTCCACACTCTCCCTCTCTGTAGCCCCCCCCCCAGAACTCCCCACCACACTCACCCACCTGGTCCTTGCCCTGCTTTGAGTCTATATGTGATGGAAGGGCGAGAAGGTGGGGTACATCCACGGGAGCAGGACACTAGAGGAGAGGGTGAGTGCAGTACTGTACTGGCGCGCTGGTGTGGGTGCGCGCTTTATTCATGCATTTTGTGCTTGCACAGGACGGCGTGCACGTCTTCCCTCGCTCTAAATTCGTGCCACCCTCTTCACCACAGCAAGGTAGTTATTCAGAAGGGATATTCAAGTATAGTTCATCAAAACAGTATCTTTTTTTTTTAATGAAAAATAGTCTATAAATATATATTTAAGAATACATTTTTGCTGATGTAAAATGCGATTTTCTCATACTTGCCATTGTTTGGTGCACACTATTCTAGGTTAGTTCAGTTAATGTATAACATTCTGTGGCAACCACGTTTTTCGTTTTTACACAGTATGCTGTAAAAATATATATGTAATTTATACAGGTTTCTTGCTTGTTACCGAAAACTGATTTACTTGGTGAATAGTATATAAATAAATACACATTTTTCAATTTCATTATAACTGTGTTAACATTGAAAGACCCCACTGGAAGATACAAAAGTTTGTTATTAAAACAATATACAGTTTAAAATAAATACAAGTTAATATTTTTCTTATTTTTGAATTGTTTATTTGCCCCCTAAGCAGAGCTGTTTTTCTGCACCTCCCTGTGCCTTATTATGGGGCATGGCCAGCTCTTTCTGGGGTCTGTACCATCTTGAAGCTTGGAAGCAGACCGGGCTATAATGTCAGTTACCTTGCCCCATCACATAATGGGACTCTTACAGAGCTAACTGCCCCATTGGCCTCACCTAGTGACAGTACATGAGCCATCATTACCCCCTCCCCCCCTTTTTTCTGAGCATGCTCAATCTGAACAGAGCCTTGACTAGACAGATTTTTTTAGTCCAGCTTTTTTGGGGCCAGGATTGGACTCCACCGAAACGCACAAGTTTAGGTCCATAAAGGGCCCTTACTAAACTGCCACAGCCCATGAAGTCATGGACTCTGTTCTTGAGACCCTAGCACACCTGATTGCTTACATCAAAGCTATCAAAATGGACATTCAATGTAATTTTAAAAGCGACTAATGTATGTATCTTGTTGCTTATTTAATGTGTGTGTTTATTTCCTATCATTGTTGTTGGGTGGAATGTGTTGGATGAGTGAGTGAACTTTTAACTCCAATGGCATTTCTTAGGACACAAGTCATTATTTACTGCTCCAGGCTTAATAGTTTCATAAAGAGCAATAGTATTTGAGGTTGAATAAAGACTGTTAGTTCATCAAGTTCAACATTTTTAGATCTCTTCCTATCCTTTTAATATGTGGACTATTTGATAATAATTGTTAATTGTTTCCGAGGAAGGCAAACAGAAAAAAAATTGGCAATTGTATCATAAGGGGGAAAAAAATTCCTTCCTGACACCAGAGACTGGCGATCGAATTTCTCCCTGGATCAATATTCCTTCGCTAGTTATTTAGGATAACCATGAATGCCCTCTTTATTTAAAGGTATATCTAACCCCACTTTAAAGTTATCTATCAAGTTTGCCGTAACCACCTCCTTTGGTAGAGAATTCCACAGTTTAACCACCCTAACTGTGAAGAGAGCTTTTCGTTCTTTAAGGTGAAATCTTGTTTCCTCTAACCTCAAGGGATGTCCTCTTGTCAGTTGAAAATCTCTTGGCACAAAAAGTTCATTTGACAAAGCCTCATATTGACCCTGGATGTATTTAAATAAAGTAATCACATCCCCTCGTAGACGCCTTTTATTCTAGGAAAAATACTTTTAATTTGGTTAGTCTTTCTTCAGGAATTAGCTGCTCCATTCCCCTTATTAGATTTGTTGCCCTTATATATCAGATAACAAAAGTACCATAAAACAAGGGAACTTTGCAGCATGGTATTCTGATTCTCCATGACTGGTTGTCCCTAAATTGGCATGCTGGGCGCTGAGATAACCCCAAACTCAAACCTAGAGGGATTCCTATAGCAGAAGGCAGGAGGTTTTGGGGTAAATCTGGTCCCCTTTCTTCTGAATCATGACATCAGCCTTAAGTTTAAAAAAAAGCTCTGCTGGAGGGGAAAACTGACACATTCAAAATTAACATAAATATTAACATTTATTTATATGAAACTGCTAATTATTTTTTAAAATCTATGCCCAACAAACAAACATAAGAACTTTACTTGTAAATGCATTACAGTGCACCTTTGAAAGGTTTTCACATTTACAGTTTTACATACAAACACAACTGGTAGCATTCAGTAGGAAAGTAAAAGAGAACATAACTTAGTGAATACAGCCTATTGTATCCCTAAAATTAAAAATATTTTGCTCTAATTACATGCTTATAGCCTGTGAGTCTGCATCTGATTGGAGGATATAAGATTACATTTCAGAGATACATTATTTAGAGCTGCCTCTGGGTGTTTCAACACATTGGTTACCAGGGAAAGCAAATATAAATTAAATAGTTTTAAAATATTAATGCATGATTTAATGCAGAAATAACTATTCTAAAATAAACGTTTATATCCATTTAATGGTAAAAATGTAGGAAATTCACTTCCAAGTAAAAAAATATATATACATGATTTTATATTACTTACACTTGATTTTCTGCATAAAAAGGCACCAATCACCAAGGTTTCACAGACTGAGTGCTCATTTACAGGTTTCTTTGAAGGTCAAGATAGCAACTGAGAGCAGGTGTACTATAAAAATGTTATATTTTGCAGGTTAAAAAATCTGCCTTTCATTATAGAATATTTTCATATATAGATGTCCATATATTACATAGTATTCTGGACATTTTAAAATTGTATCTGTTGATTAAAATACGGTAAGTAAAATTAAAGTCACATTTAATGCATTTCCAAATGATACTTTACAAACTTGCAAACCGTAATGCTTGGTATACTGCTTAGTTCCAAGTTAAATGATCACAAAGCTACTTACTAAATTAAGGAGCTTTACAATAGTTATAATTGAATTATAAATTCTGTTAATAAAGTCAGTGTTGCATTAGATCATCAGTGGTAGAATTAAAAGAGCACATATTCAAATAAAATAAATATATAATTTTAAGTTGTAACTTAAAAACAAAGAATGGTTCCCAGCATTAATGGCAAATGTACTGGTCATATACTAGGGACCCATTTGTTTATTTAGTAATTGATAGGAAAATAATTTGGTGTAGCTTTTAAAACTTACATTTTGCCTATAGCGGCCACTGCCGGGAAAGTAGATAAAGACTTGTATGATAAGAAATCCTCTCACCCTTGAGCACCTGATAGTGGCGGGAGAAGCATATCTGCTAAAGTCTTCAACATTAAAGTATAAATGTAAGTTTTAAAAGCTACTCTTGTTCTTTCTAATGCAGATTGCATTGCTAAAAAGCAAACCATAAATAACGCTGAGTACTACAGTACTAGTTTCATGTTATAAACAATGTTGTTTTTAAATGTACTTATGTATCCTAATACATTATATGATATACTGTATATTTATAATACTTTTGTGTAAAAAATTAATTAGATGTACAATAGGGTTCTCCAAGCATTATGAGATTTAATGCAATGTGTGCTCCCATCTAATCTGTACATTTCAGCTACCCCTTGTTGGGCCAAATACATCATTTTAATTATATAACAATAAGTAACAGTGTATACAAAGAAGTTTGCATAAATAACACAATCCCGCATTTCTAAAACATAAATCTGAAATATTTTATTTATATAAACTAATTGGGTGTACATACCATCTCACTGTTCTTTTGTGGTCATTTTCTTAAAATAAAATATTTTTGCAGTTTGATACTAACTTTATATATGAATTTATATTGGTGTGTACGAAGAATAGTATTTGAAAATATTTTGTTTCTATTTATCTATCAATTTCATGTTTGTTGTTACTTAATATTTAGAGATACTGTGTTTTTTTAACGTTTTTTTCAATATTTTCAGTGCACTATTTTAAAAACAAAAAAAAAATAATAATGGGCAAAATGTACTTCATTTTTTTTTTTTATTTTTGTATGTTCAGTTGTGTCAGACTCTCTGTGGCCTTATGGACCACAGTCCACCAGGCACATTTTGTGTATAGGTGTGCTAATCCATAAGGTTTTCATGGCAACAATACTGGAGTGGGTTGCCAGTTCCTTCTCTAGTGGACCACGTTCTGACCTCTCTGCTATGACCTGTCCATCTTGGGTGACCCTGCATGGTATAGCTCACAGTTTCATTGAGGTACACAAACCCCTTCACAACGACAAGGTAGCGATCCACATGGGGACTTTGGTTTTACTAGGTGTTTAAAACATAAAATAAAAACAACCTTCAAGTTATCGCCTATTACGAGCAATTCTATGTAGTTTTCACCATTTCCATTGTTGTCTTATGAAGACCTCCCTACCTCAACATACAATATGTATACCTGTTTGATGGTTAGATAAGCAAAATCAATTCTCTATAGTATAAAAATGCAACAAGGAATTCACTGTGCCTGATTCAATTCAATTTATACACACATAAAATCACTCTTAATATTGCTACATATTTGGCAAATATTACTTACTAGCGACTTGCCCGTCAAAAATGACGGCAATAAAATTTGAAACCTGGCAATGGTGTTTGTCACACATTGCGGGCCTCTTCCCCTCGCCTTTCGTGCTCATCACGGGCCTTGCAATGAGCACCTTCAGCGCTCATTACGAGCCTCTCCACCCCTCTACCTCTCCCGTCCCTCCCCTGTGTCTATTCCTCCCCTCCTCTCCCTCCCCTGTGTCTCTTCCTCTCCTCCTCTCCCTCCCCTGTGTCTCTCTTCCCTCTCCCCTGTGTCTCTCTTCCCCCTCCCCTGTGTCTGTCTTCCCCCTCCACTGTGTCTCTCTTCCCCCCTGCGCTGTGTCTCTCTTCCCCTCCTCCTCTCCCTCCCTGTGTCTCTTCACCCTCCCCTGTGTCTCTTCCCCCTCCGCAGTGTCTCTTCCCCCTCCCCTGTGTCTCTCTGCCTCCTCCTCTCCCTCTCCTCTGTCTTTTCCCCCTCCCCTGTGTCTCTCTTCCCCCCTTTCCTGTGTCTCTCTCCCCCATCCTCTCCCTCCCCAATGTCACTCTTCCCCGTCTCTCTTCCCCCATGTCTTTCTTCCCCCTCTCCTCTCCCTCGTGTGTCTCTTCCCCCTCCTCTGTGTCTCTCTTCCCCCCTGTGTCTCTCTTCCCTGTGTCTCTCTTGCCCATCTGATCATGTCTCTCCCCCACTCCTCTCCCTCCCGTGTCTCTCCCCCACTCCTATCCCTCCCGTCTCTCTCCCCCACTCCTCACCCATGTCTCTCCCCCACTCCTCTCTCCTGTGTCTCTCCCCCACTCCTCTCCCTCTCGTGTCTCTCCCCCACTCCTCCCTTATCTTAATACTGAGGGCGCGCGCTCGCGCGCACGCGTACGTCGCACCACCGGATCAGGGAGCAGGGAGTATGGAGCAGGGAGGGCTGTGGGATGATGTGGCGCGATGAGCGCATCAGTGGGGCATGGCAAGGGGAGTTGTGAAACTGTGAGTTGTCGTCAGTTGTGGCCCTCGCATAGAGTGACGACAACTCGCAGTTTGCCAACTATTATATGTGATTGGCACTAATGAATTCTTAAGTCATTAGAATGCATATAAACATTTGTACAGAAAAAAACATTGAGGACAAATGTATGAGTTCAAGGCATTTGCGAGTAGCTAATAGTATATGGCCCACTGAGTGTCAGAAAGCTAATGTCAGCCTCCAATGTCCCACCTAACTACAGGAGCTAAAAGTTTTATTCTGTTCAGTGATTTAGAAAAGCAGTATTATACTTACTTTAAAATGTCTAATGCTAAACCTCCAGTTGAATTGCTTGTTTCCACCCCTTATGAAGTCATAAAGTGTTGGACTAGGAAGCAGTTTTATATGGTCAGACAGGAGCAGATGCTGAAGACTTGGAGCCCTATTATATTAGAAGCCTGTAAATGCCTCTAACCCGTTATTTTGACTGCAGGTGTTTTTTTCTCTAAATGTTTAGATGCATTCTATTGACACAAGCCCACAATTTACCTCCTTAAGCCTAAACTTATAAACCCTGCCTTCTGGATTTCAGGGGACGTGACCATATGATCTGACAACATTTAAGCAATAGTAAATGAGACCGTCATCATGATGTCAGTAAAACATGGATGTTACACGTAATCTGCAATCAGAGGCTACAAATTAATTAGTGCCAAAAGGAGTAATATTTTTTGCTGATCGGCCTCGCAATCTGGCACTCTATAAAATGCATCAGATCATCTGTTTTAGTCCATGGGGTTTTCAAGATATGGGATCGATATTACTCATAAATAACATTTAAAAATAATATTTTTTTTATTGCGTATTTGTGGGTTTGAAACATTCTAATGTGTTTCCATGCTTTCACATACTTTTAAAGTACAATAGTGTGTGTTTAATTGCTGCTACATCTCTAATAAGTGTTTAGTACTGATAATATTTTTGACTGAAACATGATACTTTTTTTCATTTGCAGGTTAGACTTAATTTGTGAGCTAGACCTACAGGTCTAATAGAATATATATTTTGTGTAAGTTTAATTATTTAGCACTCGTAACATTCAAGCTGTGCTAAAACCAATGGCATTCTAAGGCCAAATTTGTGTCTTTTTTCTGGCCCATAGTGATTGTGGGCGGGTAACTCGTAATTGGATTGAGAGTAGCTAATAGAATATGTGGCAATATTAAGAGTGATTTTACGTGTGTATAAATTTAAAAATTTGGCAATAGAATAAGGCTATAGGTGTGTTAAATTGGTTTGCCTTGGCAGGGACTCCAGCTTGTGCCATTTATTATCGCCTACCAGTCAGAGTTGCTCACCAGTGGTGGAGACAAACAGCTCAGATGGAGGTTTAGAGGCTGATGCTCAAAAATTAGTTTAAGAATAAATATTGTTAATTAAGGATCAGTGTCTAACTAAAATATCCAGCTCCTGTTAGGACATTACAGTGTTTTTGTAAAAAATATTTATCTCTAAGAACTAGGACAATATCAGACCTGCAATTTTGTAACAGTTAACTTGCCCTCTATGTACTATACACATAAGAAGGAAAAGGCATACTCTAGCAGCTTTGACGTCTCACCTTGTCATTCCTTAATGATATTCACTAGTTATAATTATAACACATAGTAAAGTTCAGCAAATATTACATATTATATTATTATGTTAAATACTAGTGGTGTAATCAGTTCTGGGAGTACATTTAGCAACTTGAATATAGATTTATGGTTTTGATACTGTGCTCCAAGTCTTATTCACAGGACAGGTGCTTACAATAATGCTGTCTCATCAGGATGTCTTATACTACCATTCTTATAGATGATATCTTATGCACACGCAAGGAAGGCAATCTTCAGTGAATGCATGGCCTGATTGAGTCAAAATATGAGTGAAACGTATGGCAGGAAGCAACATTTTATATGTTAAAAACATAATAAGGATATAGTTCTTCATACGGATAGTTGAGAACTTCCATAGTGCAGGGCACTTTGCACAGCTATCGAAAGCCAGCTCTAATTAAATTGAGTGTAACAGTAAAATGAAATAACAAGTGACCAAGACACTATGCTAATTTTAACAATTTCAAATACCAAATTATGTAGCTATACTTTTGTATTGATAAACCGCAGAATTTGGACATCCAATATACAAATGTGTTGTCTTGTCTTATTTTTGACTATCTTTGAATGTATATAAAATGTTATTTCTCTGTATTGTACCTTAGTACCATGGAATCTACTCTTCAAATAAGATATAATAATAAGAATAGCATATAAAGTGCACTGAGTTGCATACACGAAGACAACATTTATTTCATTATTAAATAGTTTCAATGTGAGGAAATGTGAAATAGCTAAAAGCAGTGTCTGCTTCGGTTCAGGAGAGACATAAAATGAAAGCCCCTAAAAAAACAAACCTTTTGGCACACACCTTTCAGACCTCAGTGTTTCACTAACAAGACAAGTGTACTGTAGGAGACATTTTTAAAATATATCAATAAAAACAATTAGTTCATATTGACGCACTTAAGAAAAAAATGTGGATGCTGTCCAAGTAGACAGCATCAATAATATATTAATTTGTTTGGCAAGTCAGTCCATTCTTAGAAAGCAACATAATTATTTTAAAACGTTGGAAGTTGCACTTAACTCAGGCTTTGAGAGCTGCGGAAGGATCTTGCAAAGAGCATAAAACCAGACAAATGTATTGAACAATTCTGCAACTTTGCATCCATGACCATCAGGTTCATACTTAAAGGGCCAGTTGCCTCCCATATAGTGCTTTTTGCATGTGACAGAGGATTCTGTGTACAATCGAAAAACTCAGTTTTTTTATTTTAGATTTATTTATTGATTTTGTTTATTTACATTTGTAAGCCTTCCCCCCTGGTTACACCAACCATCTTAATTAAAGGTCTGTGCCTCGCAGCCTATCACTGCCGTGGCCAGTGCTACTTTAGTACCGGTCTATGAACGGACTTTGTTACTCACAGAGCTTCCCCAGCACAAGCTGCTACATCCAGGCTCTGTGTCCTGTCAATAATCCCATGTGACCAATGAGCAGTGCAGCCTCTGTTCCTCCCAAAAGCAGAGCACAAGCACAGGGGTAACTGTGTGAGAGAAAATAACACTGCAAGTGAATCTGTGCTCTCTGTGTGTGTGTGTGCATGAGCTCTTTATGTGCCTGTGTGTGTGTGCGTGTATATGTATATGAGCTCTTTATGTGCCTGTGTGTTTGTGTGTATGTGTGTATGAGCTCTTTATGTGCCTGTGTGTGTGTGTGCATGAGCTCTTAGTGAGAAAGCAACGCAGCAGGTGAATCTGTGCTGTGTGTATCCTGTCTTCTATATCATGAGTAATGAGCAGAAAGCTAATAAAATGTATACATTTAATACTTTATTAATAAATATGGAACGCCTCCCAAAAAACAGAAATATCCCACATCTTGCAGTGTCAGTGCATCTATCTATCTATCTATCTATCTATCTATCTATCTATCTATCTATCTGTCTGTTTGTCTATCCATGTATGCATAGGTATGTATGCATGTTTGTATAAACTGTATTAGTGTGTGGAGCAGGAAGGCTTCTCTAAAGTGTTTTATAAAGCAGGCTGCTAGTTGGTGACATAGAGGGCAGGGGGTCCAGCCTCTATCCATGATGTCCCTGTCAGTCAGAATACTTCTCATAGAGTTTATTAGAAGTCATTTAGGAGGAAGAACACTATGTCTGAGAGGCAGAGATGGGACTGGAAATGAAACATCAACAAACAATCAGATAAAAAAAATATATGTTTGATTGTCTTTGTGAAAAATGCACCTATTTCAAAAGTTCTAAAACTATTTTGATATGTATAGATGTCAAAGACAGTGTGACCCTCTTGTATTTACATTACCACATTATATATACACTATTATTCTTCGATAATCAGAACCCAGTTGTACAATCTATCCAACTTTATCTGCTCCCCTTATCTTATAATGTCTCTTAAATTGTATTAAATTCACAATCAGTATCTGCAAGGGATAATATAATGGCTTTACATTGAGCACTGTTATCTAGGCAGTTGTCCACAAGTACTCCCAATCCCTTTTCAATATCTGAAACCCCTAGATTCGCTCCGTTAAGATTATAAATTGCATGGCTATTTTTCCTTCCCAGATGCATAACTTTACATTTATTCATATTAAATCTCATCTGCCACTTAGATGCCCATTCCTCTAATTTATGCAAATCCCTTTGGAGGGAAAGTACATCAAGTGCTATATAGAGTATATATACAGTGCCTTGCAAAAGTATTCACCCCCCTTGGCATTGTTTGTGTTTTGTTGCCTCACAACCTGGAATTAACATGGATTGTTTGAGGATTTGCATCATTTAATTTACAAAACATACCCACAACTTTGAAGATGTTTTTTTTTTATTGTGAAGCAAACAACAAATAGGAAAAAATAACTTAAAAAGTCATTGTGCATAACTATTCACCCCCCTAAATCCCGCTTTGGATAAGTCTCTATGATCTTGCAACATCTTACCAGTGGGATTTTTGCCCATTCCTCCTTGCAAAACTGCTCAAGCTCCTTCAAGTTGGATGGTTTGCGCTTTAAGTCTGACCACAGATTTTCTATTGGATTGAGGTCTGGGCTTAGACTAGGACATTCCAACAAATTTACATGTTTCCCCTTAAACCACTCAAGTGTTGCTTTAGCACTGTGTTTGGGGTCATTGTCCTGCTGGAAGGTGAACATCCGTCCTAGCGTAAAATCACGCACAAAGTGGGACAGGTTTTGCTCAAGAATATCCCTTTATTTAGCACCATCCATCTTTCCCTCAACTCTGACCAGTTTCCCAGTCCCGGCTGCTGAAAAACATCCCCACAGCATGATGCTGCCACCACCATGTTGTTCTTTGGGTGATGTGATGTGTTGGGTTTGCGCCAGACATAGCGTTTTCTTTGATGGCCAAAAAGTTCAATTTTAGTCTCATCAGACCAGAGCACATTCCTCCATACATTTTGGGAGTCTCCCACGTTCCTTTTTGCAAACTCAAAATGTGCCATTTTGTTTTTTGCTGAAAGTAATGGCTTTCTTCTGGCCATAAAGCCCAACTCTATGGAGCATACGGCTTATTGTCATCCTATGTACAGATACTCCAGTCTCTGCTGTGGAACTCTGCAGCTCCTCCAGGGCTACCTTAGGTCTCTGTGCTGCCTCCCTGATTAATGCCCTCTTTGCCCGGTCCCTGAATTTTGGTGGGCGGCCATCTCTTGGCAGGTTTGCTTTTGTGCCATGTTCTTTCCATTTGGTTATGATAGATTTGATAGTGCTCCTGGGGATCATCAAAGATTTGGATATTTTTTTATAACCTAACCCGGAATTCTCAACAGCATTGTCCCTTACTTGTTTGGAGAGTTCCTTGGTCTTCATGGCAGTGTTTGGTTAGTTGTGCCTCTTGCTTAGGTGTTGCAGCCTCTGGGGCCTTTCAAAAAATGTCTGTATATGTAATGACAGGTCATGTGACACTTTGATTTGATTGCACACAGGTGGACATCATTTCAATAATTATGTGACTTATGAAGGTAATTGGTTGCACCAGAGCTTTTTATGGGCTTCATAACAAAGGGGGTGAATACATACGCACATGCCAATTTTCTGTTTTCTATTTCTAAAAAATAGTTTTATGTATTTATTGTTCTCATTTCACTTCACCAACTTAGACTATTGTGTTCTGATCCATCACATAAAATTCAGATTAACAAAACATTGAACTTAAGGCTGTAATGTAACAAAATAGTTAAAAAGTCAAGGAGAGTGAATACGTTTGCAAGGCACTGTATTTCTCTGACTTGACCAGCCTTGCATTATGATATACAAGTGTGATACTAGTTGGAAACAACTGCTAAATAGTATTGAAATGACTCATCTATAGCTTCCTTTTTATTAGAGCTCTTAATGGAGAAGTAAAGGTTTTCAAAATCTGCCTTTGCACTGGAATGCCAGTAGTTCCTAAACCTCTCCTCAAGTCCCACCAGACAGGCCATGATTTAGGTCAGAAAGTATGCGAATACATAAGTGAAGCAACTCCTGTGGAATACTAGTTACCTCACCTTTGTTCACACAGTGTTTGATCTAATTCATGGCCTGTCTGGTGGGTCTTGAGGAGAGGTTTGGGAACCACTGAATTAAACCTGCATTTAGCTGACCCCAGATACTACTTATCCAATGCAAAAATGTTTAAAAAATGCTTGTTTAAATATATAAAAGTACATTTGGGACTTCAGTATCATTTTAAAAAGTGTATTGATATGCTGTTTTAATAATTATTGTACTCCTTGGTCCCTCAATGATCATATAATGTAATATTATAAACATAACTTTTTTGAACCATAAAGGCTGTGCTTTTCCTTCCCATACGTTTCCTCGTTCCTTTTGCAGTCAATTTCCTTTATGCCTATTATAGGTTTAGTGTTTGGTATCTAAAGAATAAATCATGTCCCAAAGTACCAAAAACATCAGGCAGCCGGAACAGTTTCAAAAGGTGTTAAAACAAAAAACTACTTTTCAGTTGTGAAGCGGTTTCAAGGGCTTTGAAGCCAACTTGAAATGTTATGTAAATAAATTATACCTAACTTCAGCATTTCAAAGAAGTTGAGTTGCTCTGTACTGAGCAGCGTTGTACGCACCACTAAGAGAAGAAATCTCTCAGAAGCAAACATGCTTTAGACGTCTCACGTTGATATAATAACAATGTGATAGATTGAGATTGAAGTTATGAGATAATAAACCCTAGTGTTTTTAGATTAATCCTTTTTTTAGCAAAATACTTTCTTAAATGACCTCTATTAAGAAAGCCACATGGGGAACAGGGAAACCAACAAAAAAAACTAGTTAAAAGAATCACACAGAAGAAGCTGTCTGCAGGGTATATTTAATTTTCTTTTTGTTAATTTCTGTACACTATATTTTATTGAAGCAAACAACTAAAATGCACATTAGAGAATATTAATACTATAGTGTGCCAGAGGGCAGAAGAAAAAAAAAAAACCTACATTGATGTCTCCTATAATAGACACCTTCTTTAATAACAAAATGTTCTTGAAATACAGAGCTAGAGCAAAACACATTACTGTAACATAGATATTAATTATATATGATGGATAAACAGAAACTCATTAACTCTTCATTTTACAGAGTATTCATTACTTAATTTTGCAATGCAAATAACAAACATTATCTTTTATTATTGCTCGAGCCATAATTGCATCAGTGTACAGCAATATACTTCAAACTCATTCATGTGATATTTTTATATGAGATTCTCCTGAATTCGAAAGAAAAGCATGCATATAGCATGCAGTCCCAGCTAACAATAAAATAATGAGAATGACTCAATGAGAAAATTGTCTGTACTAATTTTAGAACGTGGCCTATTTTCTAAATTATTTCTTTGAAATATACTTTCATTTGACATTTAATCGTAACCAATGTATTTAACAACAAATGTCTCTTATTTAGTATCTCTGTATATTTTCCTCCAAACCATTCATACAAAAGACATCCCCTATTTCCTAACGAAGTAAAGCACAATTTCTTCAGCCTTCTTTTTCTTCCTAAAAGTGATGTTGTAGTCAGATATTTACAATATTCTCTATTGAGGAAATTAACTTGATGATGCTTTTTATACAGTCAAAAAAACAGTGTCATTTACAGTTACATTTTATGTGCAATTATTTTTTACGATGAAGTGCCATTGTCTTTGTTGATCTGCTGCTTTCTATGGATGAACTGTTTTTGAGAATTTGAGATTTCCATAAGTCCTGTTGAAAGTACTGAGGAATGCCACAATTCAAATGCTGCAGTAGTAAACCTTAATTTACTCGACATCTCCTCCCACCTTTAGAAACAAATCAACAAAAACAAAATTTGGCAACTCCCACTAGAAAATAATAGGATTTATAAGACAAAGAGTCTTTTTTTAAAATATTTTCCACGAATATTAAAATAATATAGTGTAATTATGGGACTACAGTGTTCATCCAAGCATTGGAGTCCAGCAATGAAGTCCTAATTGTTTTATTGGGCATCAAGTAGTTCATCTATCACTCAGTCATCACCTTCAGCCTTATGATCTGCAATGCTTATTTTGTATTGAGATGAACACATATGTGTTTATAGTATTTCTCCACAGAAATCAGACATCATAGACCCTGTAAACTTTAATTATTATTTACCATTGTCTCCCAATGCAGTGTACTGAATTATGTTGTGTTTATTATGTGTAAAACAATGATATTTCCTTCTGCAAAATTGAAGTTTATAGAGAATAAGCATCAAATATTATTTTTTTACTATTTCTGCGTGCTGCATTCATATTTTTATATTAATACCCATATTCCTGCCTGTCAAAGAATGCAAAAAATGGCAACATTGATTGAGAAATCTTATATGCCAAGTGAACCATGGATTCAGTATGGAGTCACGGTTAAATATAGGACTCCTCATTGGGGTCTTTTAACCTCACCACTGTACATCATATGTCTGCAATTTTAATATAACCATGACATGTTTTGTAGCCTGCTAAGAATACCACAGAGTTTAGAAACAAGTGAATGTCAGAGGGATTTGTAAGGCATATAAGGCATGCTTCCTACAGTTATGGGCAATATATCCTACATGAGTCAGTTCATATGCTCAGGTTGTTTCTATGTGAGCTGGGGTAGCAGTGGTGGATCTGCTGCTGATGCACAACATAGTAGGTGCCCTTTGCTATTGGCATTGGCCTAAAGTACAGGGGGACTGTTAGTAGTTTTATTGAAAATGTATCTGATCACCCCAGGGGTGATCTGACCAACTACATATAGTTTTGGCATTTTTATTCACCCCTACATGCATTCAACTTGTATAGAGAGATTACAAGGGAGGGGGCCCTAAATGATTTTATACCTGGGCCCACCATTCACAGACTGACATGCCTATTGGTAAAAGCTATGCACTGTGTAAATACTTTTCTCTCCAGTGCAATATTTCATAGTTCAAAACTTAGACACAATCTGCTGTTGATTAATTTGTAAATAATTGTATGAAGGTATATATATTATGTGTATGGCACATAATAATAGGATACTATGGTCCATTCTCCAGCTCTGCCTCATGCATACGCAGAAAGATGCTGCACATAGCCAATGTTAGATTAATTCTCTAACTCTGATACAAAGAAATCAACTATGTTAAGGAATTTACTTTATTACTTAGATCAAATTAGTACAGGAGGTTAAATAAGAGGAATAATAAAAAGGGTGAAATTAACTGAAATTTGTTTGATAAAATAAGAGGTAGATGAAGGCAAATGAGTGGATTAATGTGGAGGCTGGATAAAATGAGAGCGGTAATGAGAGAGACAAAACCAAAAGAATCCTAAGAGAAAAATTAAACGAGTAGTTAATAGGGATATAAAAAATAAATTAAATAGTATTTTTTGCAAAAATGCATTACTAATCTTATCAAGGACTACTGCAGTGGGCGTCCTGTAGGGTGTCATTTGTTTATTTCAACAGTGTAGCTTTCAAGGCATAATAAAACTTTCCCACTGAAGCTTAAATGTGAGTTTTAAAAGCTATTTATTTTTTCTTCACATAGATTCTATTAATAAAATTACTAGGTAGGCGACACGAACAATAGAAAGGAAGATCTAAACTTGGTCCTAAGATCTTTGATGGAGACCTTGCAGCAGGGTGCAGTTACAATTATATATCTATACCGATCTCTCTCCCTTTCCATCTCCCAATATCATGATGAATATTTGTCACAGTCCGAATGTATTTCTTCTAACAGCTCTGACCTAGTCTTCTTAGTACTAGTTGTGATCAAAACTGGATAATTATAGTTACATAGTAATTGAGGTTGCAAAAAGACTTTTAGTTCATCAAGATCAGCCTTTTTAGGTCTCTTTTGATCCTTATAGGTAAGGATGTGGATTAATTGTTAATTGATCCAAAGAAAGTCAAACACAACAAAACACCACTGAAACATTGTCAATTGTCTCAAAAGCTCCAAAAAATAAATTTCCTTCCTGACCCCACATACTGGCAATCCAACCCTTTTTTAAAGTTATCTATCAAATCTGCTGTCAAAACCTCCTTCGCTAGAGAATTACACAGTTTAACTGCCCTTACTGTGAAGAACCCTTTTCTTTCTTTAAGGTGGAATCTTTTTTCTTCTAACCTCAAGGGATGTCCTCTTGCCAGTTGACAAAGCGTTATAATAACCCTGGATATATTTAGCCTGATTCAATTGCAAGGCTGCAACTCGATCAGAGTAGTCCGTATGTCTGCAGTCTGCTGCTATCCTGCAGCAGCCGCAACTTATGGTGCTATTCAGTTGGCAGGGCCCACAAGTCCTGGCCCATTGCGCACTATTGAAAGTAGCATTTGCTAGCTTGAACATGATCGATGACGCAAGGCCGTAACTCCCGGTTAGAAACAGCCAATGGAATCTGGCACTCGGGACTCGTGGCTTGAATTATGAGTTATGATCAGACCCACATTCCAGATTTAATGGAATTTTGATAAAGCCATAAATATGATATTCTATTACATGTGACTTCCATTATATGTATTATCACATTGATTGCCAGTATCAATATAACACGGAAATTGAACATGACAAAAAGTATTTTTTGGGGCCGATTTGCGAGCTTGAGAATGTTGTGCTATTAATTCTAAGACCTAACATCACTTTCCTTTTTAATATAAGTACAGTATTGATTTTTTATTTGCTTTTAAAGTGCTCCGGACATGTCATTAAGACCTTTGTGAGACGTCCTTGGTACCAGAAACTTGTGGTTCAACTTTTGCCATTTGCAGGCTTGACGGAGTGGTTAGCGAGGGGGAATTGGAGGAAATTGAATAGCGATTTGCGATTTTAGCGTTTGGGAACTCTTGCGGCCGTGAAAGAGCAAAGGCTTGGAAGGACATTTAAATTGCATCCCGCAAAATGACACCAACTGAATAGCAAAATAACTTGCTGGCTCCATTTCCGAGCCCGGATCTCCCAAAAGCCTCAATTGAATGAGGCTTTTTATTTCTAGAGCAAATAATTTTAATTTGGTTAGTCTTTCTTCATAACTCGCCCCCTCCATTCCTCTTATTAGATTTTCTGCCCTTCTCTGTACTTTTTCTAGCTCTAAAATGCCCTGTTTATGAAGTGGTGCCCAAAATTGTACTCCATATTCCAAATAAGGGTTTACTAGGGATTTAAATAGTGGCAGAATTATATTTGCTTCCTCTGCTTCTATACCCTTCTTAATACATGCTAATATGTTATTTGCCTATGCAGATCCTACTTGCTTTTGAACACTGTTACCTAAATGGCTGTCCAAAAGCACTCCCAATTGCCTTTCTAACTCTGATAACCCTAGAATTGCACCATTAAGATTATAAATTGCATGGCTATTTTTCTTTTGCAAATGCATAACTTTTCCATTTATTAATATTAAATCTCATCTGCCATTTAGTTGCCCATTTCTCTAATTCATGCAAATCCCTTTGGAGGGAAAGTACATACTTTTCTGATTTAATTAGCTTGCACAGCTTAGAGACAATAGTTTCCAGTCCTACTTATAAGTCATTAATATATATGTTAAACAGGAGAGGACCTAATAATGAACGCTGAGGACTCCCAGTTACTACATTAATCCAAGCTGTGTATGTTCCATTTACAACAACCCTTTGCTTCCAATCTTTTAGCCAGCTCTCAATCCATGAGCAGACATTTACCACAATTCCTATCACTTAGTTTGTAATAGTCTTCCATGCGGCACTGTATCAAAATCCTTTGCAACATCCAGAAAAACTACTTACCTCAACATAGAAACTAATTAAATTTGTTTGATATGACCAATCTATTATAAATCTTTTTTGACTCCTACTTATAATCCTGTTCAAATAGACATATTCTTGTATTTTATCCCTTACTAACCCTTCTAAAAGCTTCCTCACTACGGAAGTGAGGCTTAAAGCTCTATAGTTGCCTGGATTTGCTCTTGCTCCCTACTTAAATATAGGTTTCACATCTGCTTTTCTCCAGTCATCTAGTAGCAACGCTGATTTGAGGGAGTCTTGAAAAATTAGACATCATGGTTTGCTAAATACAGAACGCAGTTCCCTCAGTACCCTTGGATGTACAGTATTCCATCAGAACCTGGTGCTTTATTAACATTTATGTTTTATGATTTCTTCCTGCATTAACCAATTATTAGTGTATTTTGTTGCAGTGTCTGGTACCTCCCTCCTTCACGAGCCTGTTTCACATTGTAATCTTCCTGGAGCTTCGTTCCTGAACTTCTTGCCATTCATTTATTTTATTTTTAATTTAGGGTTAGTCTTACACTATTTTGCAATCAACTTTTCATTTTCTATTTTAGGCAGTCTAATAGCTATTTTGCAAGTTTTACTTGATTTCCTTGTACTCACATAAAGCTGCATCTGTTCCCTCTTTTTTATATAATTTAAATGCCCAGTAGTGTCTATAAATTCTCATTTTTCATTTACTGTTAATAATTCAAGCTCACCAATTTTTCCTTGCAATCTTCTTTCATTAGAAAGCATACACTTTATGTTGCTTTGACTGCTGTTTTGAAGTACTTTCCATTTGTATTTACGATACATAGCAATACCTCCCTATTGACTATACTAATCCTCCTCCTTCTCTTCCCCATGAGGCATTATTTAATCCTTTACCACCTCTACACTGTTACTTCCATCTAGTCCCTTCCCCATCCTACTAATTTAAAAACTGATCCAACCTTTCTACAATCCTCTTTCCTAACTGTCAAGCTCCCCCTTCATTAATGTAACCCATCACTATTATAGAGATTGGACCTAAGGGAGAAGGCAGTCTAGTGTCTAAAACCCCTAAACCCCCTTAGTGCACCACTTCTTTAAGTCATGCATTAACCTTCTTAACCTGCTTCTGTCTCCCTGGGCTTGCAAGAGGCACTAGTAGCATCTCCGAAAATACTACCATGGAGGTAATTGCCTTAAGCTTATTTCCTAGTTCTATAAAAACATTCTTTAGGACACTCCATCTTCCACTTGTCATTTGGTACTAATATGTACCCGGAACACTGGTTCATTTGTAGCCCCTCCCAACAATTTATCTGTTCAATTGATGGTATCTGGGGGGGGGGGGGGGGGGGGGGGGGGGGGGGGGAATCACTGTGTCTATCTTCTTAATAATAGAGTACTCTCCACCACCAAAACTTGCCTGTTGCTCTTCCTATTCTCCCCTCTCTCTCCTCCAGTAGAACTGTTCTCATTGCTGTTAGAGGGATCAGCTCTATCTGGCATTGCCATTCCTGAATAGTTTCACTCAATCTGGCACATCTGAAGGTGCTTGCCAACTCAGAACTCGCCTACCTCCTCCTCCTGTTCCCACTGCTTCTCCTTGTAACTGTAACCCAGCTACCTCCCTTAGCATCCTAACTAACCTCCACTTACCCTCCATGCTAGACCCAGCTAAACTGTGCTCTGTGAAAACCAAATCCCTTTCCAGTGGAGCAATATAACAGGGCCCTCCATTCTTTATAAGGTGTTAAGTTTGTTTTTTGCCATGTACTCAACCCCTGTACAGCGCTACAGAATATATAGGCACAATATAAATAAAGATAATAATAATAATTCTGGAATTCTCCTCTGCAGTTCTCCAATTTGACCTTCAAGAGAGGCAACATGCTTACAACTGTCACAAAGGTATGGATCCTGGATCAGCTGCTCCAGCAGTGCATACATGTGGCTGGATGTACACTGAGGGAGGTTGCCACTGGTCTGACTGATAATTACAGAAAAATAGAGGGAAAAAACAAGTATATATATATATATATATATATATATATATATATATATATATATATAAATAGTTTTTCTATACCTTAATCTACAAACTTAAAATATCCTTATTTTTTACTACAATTTAAGCCATTTTCTTTAAACTCCCATACTTATACTATAACTGCACTCCCTTCTTTTGTTTAGACTCCCACACTTACACTGTAACTGCACTTGCACTAGAACTGTTCGCAAGGTCCATATTAAAATTGTATTCTGCCGACTCACCTGCAGAATGATAACTGCACACTAGAGCAAACACCTTTTGACTTCTAGCAGTAATTCATTTACTAGATGCAATCAAACACACCACACTAGTCACATACAGATATAACTGCACCTTCAGACTGATTACTGCACACTAGAGCAAATACCCTTTCGCTTCCAACAGTAATTCACTGATCAGTTGATGAATTACTAATTTCCCTCTGAGAGGTTGCCACTTCACTCACTACTTCCATCCCTCGGAACATGTCATAGTTTGAGGTGCAGGTAGCAAGCTGTGAATCTCTATATTTATAGTTACATAGTAATTAAGGCTGAAAAGACTTAGACCATCAAGTTTAACATTTGTATATCTTTTCTGATACTTGTAATATGTGTATTTATTGTTAATTGTTCCAGAAGAAAGGAAACAGATTAAAACCCATTGCAGATACTGACAATTGGATTACTACCAGGATCAATATGCCTCTTTCGCTAGTCATAAAAAGTATCCCTGAATGCTCATTTTATTCAAGAATATAACCCACCCCGTTTTAAAGTAATCTATGGAATCTGCTGTCACAACTTCCATTTGTAGAGAATTCCACAGTTTCACCACCCTTGCTGTGAAGAACCTCCCTTTTTTTTTAAGGTGTAATCTTTTTTCTTCTACCTCAAGGGATGTCCTCTTGTCAGTTATAGAAATCTTGGTACAAAAAGTTCACTTAACAAAGCCTTATGTATTTGTATAAAGTAATCATACCCCTTCTTAGGCACCTTTTCGCTGGAGAAGTTTAATTTGGTTTCTTCATAGCTTAGTCTGTCCATTCCGATTATTATTTTTGTTCCCCTTCTCTGCACTTTTTCCAACTTTAAATGTGCTACATATTCCAAATATTTAATATTGTAATGACTTCCTCTTGATTCGTGCAGTCACTTCTTGAAGCATGTGGTGCAGGAGTCATCACTAAATGACCATGTGACCTAATGAGAAGCTGACCCTACTGTGCATGCCTTAGAACATGCAATATGGAGATTCATTGCTGCCCACCACCCATCTTCCATAATGACACATACTATACTTCCTGATGCAGTAAGTTTTTTTTTAAAGATGTATAAAAAAATACCTGTGTATCCCCTTAGTGAGCTGTGTCTAATTTTTGTCATACAGTGCATTATAAATGTTTTACTTTCAGTGATGTAATGGTGTAGAATAGAGTAAGAGTCATGATTATATAAAGTAGGAATCAGAATAAAAATCACTGGAATCACTGGCATAGGCGGTGTATAAATTAATTTATATCTCTCTATGCAGGTTACATTTGCAGCCTTTTTCATCTAAAAAAATAACATGTTGCACCTTAACATGTGAAAGATGTACTGTAAAAAAAAAAAAATTGCTGCATAGACAGGTCATTTATAAGCTTGGCTATTTTAGAGTCTATCAACCTGGTAATATAATGGTAAATGAGTTTATATAGTTTGATATATCTTGACATGGTTATACATACAAGATAATTGGTTTGTTTTTCCTATGTTATGTTTTTCTGCAAACAGTCTTAGCAATTTTGGTAGGCAACTATGCCAATTATTAGCCTGTTCCTTACTTTATTGACCTGCATTTGATTTCAAATGTAAATTATCATAGTAACAAAGGTGAGACCTTTCCACTGTTAAACCACAGAGGGCCCAGATGATGTTACGGTTAATCAATACTGTATCATGTGAGACTATTGGGTCTTTGTCTGGAAATGTATGTCATTTTGATTGTGTTCTAAATCATGGCTAGAATCGACAAGCATGTCAATTTTGGGACAGTTTTACTCAAGGCAGTGATTACTGTTCTCCTGTCATTAAGCGACAATCAGGATCCATGTTTCAGAAAACATGCTGCTGAGATGTTTTCTCTGATAGGTTAAGACACTGCCCGTCTATAAATAATGAGTCCGTGTCTGCTTATGCTACAGTGAGCAGACTCATGCAGGGACTATTTGCAAGATTTTAGGCAGCAAAAACAGGTCTGTGAATTGCTTCTTAATAAAACATGGTAAAAATATATTATTACATACCTACTAACATTTAGAAAACTTGCCTAAACCTTTATTATTATCACGTTAATGAAACCCTGTATTACTTTAATTTATTACAAAAATATAGGGGAGTGGAGAAGACCTTAGGAAACAAGGCCCATTACCCTCAGCTGCTATGTTGCTTCTCACAGGTTACTAGGCAACCATGTAAATTATTACCAGTTCACTGCTTTATTGATTTGTAATAGGTTTAGATGTAAATAAGGTAACTGTACTTAAGATAGGGCAGATAATGCTATTGTTAATCAATATCAAGTTATATGCCGTACTAACGAGGTACTGTGTGGAAATCTTAAGTGTTCTCAACTATGATTATAATCAACATTTGATATTCTTAGTATAGACTGTAAACATTCTACTCAGCCCTGAAGTGGAAATGCTATGTACAAGCCATCTCCTTAGGAGTCAGCACTAAATGTAATTATCTACTCAGTGTTGTTTATTATGTTTGTGTGTGAGCATAAATAAATATATATATATATATATATATATATATATATATATATATTTATCTTTTCATGTGACAACACTGAAGAAATGACACTCTGCTACAATGTAAAGTAGTAAGTGTACAGCCTGTACATTTGCTGTCCCCTCAAAATAACTGAACGCACAGCCATTAATGTCTAAACTGTTGGCAACAAAAGTGAGTACACCCCAAAGTGGAAATCTCCATATTGGGCCCCAATTAGCAATTTTCCCTCCCCGGTTGTCATGTGATCGTTAGTGTTACAAGGTCTCAGGTGTGAATGGGAAGCTGGTGTGTTAAATTTGGTGTTATCGCTCTCACACTCACTTATACTGGTCACTGGAAGTTTAACATGGCACCTCATGGCAAAGAACTGAGGATCTGAAAAAAATTATTGTTGCTCTACATAAATATGGCCTAGGCTATAAAAAGATTGCCAGGACCCTGAAACTGAGCTGCAGCACGGTGGGCAAGACCAAACAGCGGTTTCACAGCACAGGTTCCACTCATAACAGGCCTCGCCATGGATGACAAAAATTGAGTGCACGTGCTCAGTGTCATATCAAGTGGTTGTCTTTGGAATGAGTGCTGCCAGCATTGCTGCAGAGGTTGAAGGGGTGGGTGGTCAGCCCATAAGCCGCACACTGCGGTCTGCATGGCTCTCGTCCCAGAAGGAAGACTCTTCTAAAGATGATGCACAAGAAAGCTCGCAAACAGTTTGCTGAAGACAAGCAGATTACTGGAACCATGTCCTGTGGTCTGATGAGACCAAGATAAACATATGTGGTTCAAATGGTGTCAAGTGTGTATGGCGGCAACCAGGTAAAGGAGTACAAAGACAAGTGTGTCTGGCCTACAGTAAAGCATGGTGGTTGGAGTGTCATGGTCTGCGCCTGCATGAGTGCTGCAGGTGCTGGGGGGCTACATTTCATTGCGGGAACCATGAATGCCAACATGTATTGTGACATTCTGAAGCAGAACATGATCCCCTCCCTTCGGAGAGTTCGGAGTTTACAGACTATGTAGAGGCTGAGGCTTTTATTCACCAACAAGTCTTCAACTGTGACAAGACATAACCTACATCACTAAAGAAGAGAATACATTGGCAGGGCACAAGTTGATGAAGGACAGGCTAAATCTGTTGGTGTGTGGGAATGCTTGTGGGGATTTAAAGATTAAGTCTCTACTAGTCTACCACAGTGATAATCCGAAGGCCAACAGCAAAGCCAGTTCTTAATCAAATGGATGAACAGAGTGTTTGGCTCCACTGTCAGAAAATATTTGCAGTAAAAAATGACTGCCTCTGAGGGCTTTTTTAATAATGGAATATGCCCCTGCTCAAATTCCAGGCTTGGAGGACAATTTGCTGGAGGACTTTAATTTTTTTATCTGTGATGTTCTTCCACTGATCCAGCCCATGGACTAGCCGGTCATCTCAAACTTTAAGAAATTGTATGCCAAGACCCTCTTCCAGAGGTGCTTTTGATGGGACCTTGGATACTGAGTTGACACTGAGAGTTCTGGAAGGACTATGTCAATATCCTCCACTGTGTCTGGCCTGTAGTCTCTTACAAGACCGTGAACTGTGGCTGGAGGAAATTGTGGCCTGAAGCTGTAACTCTAGCCCAATAGTGGAGTATATTGTGTCTCTTGGCAAGTCCATGAGCCTGGAGATGAATAAAGACATTGATGAATTAGTGTAGGAGCACAGACAAGAGCTCAGCACTGAGGAGCTGCAGGAACTTTAAAGGGAGCAGCAACAGATAGCGGCTGAGGAAATATGTTCAGGTGAACAGGAGGGAAGGGAGAAAGCACCTACTGCACTGATCAAAGAAATGTGTGCTAAATCAGTTGAATTACAAAATTTACTTGACAAGGATAAAACTGGATAAATAAAAACTGTAAATGTGGGATATGTGACAACACTGGGTGCATATTAAAATAGTGATTTTAGTTAGATAAAATATATTAATAGGAAAATGGAGAAATCTATCTGCATGATGGAGTGAGCATAGAAATCAGTATATTCAGAGAGAGACTAACACAACTATCCTCAATATATATGCAATTTCTTCTGGCATGGCTTCAATAACTAAAAATACAAATATCTCAGTCCTAGTCAGTAGTTTTGTTAACAGCTATGTCCCTTTAATTCTTAATGCCAGCACATTAAATTAATGTGCTGGTCAGATTAGGATTCGAGGGTCAAGGCATGTATTATGTATTTCATGTTGCGAATGGCTTTGGGATTAGCAGGCTTTCGTTGAATGGAGATGCAGGAATATCCCCATTATTTATGGATGTATTTAAAAGTAATAAATAAATATGGATTTTTTACTAACCCCCTCCATGTGCAGCAGGGGGTTAGCCCAACCTCTTCATCTCTTGTATATATTTTTCCTTCCTTCCTTTGCCTTAATTTCTCATGTGTGTGTGCCCTTTATTTCCTCCCAAAATCCCCCATCCACCTATATCCCCCTTCCCCTAGGCTTACCATATTTCTTACATTCCTTGTAGGGTATTCTGGGCAGCAAGTTACTGTCCCAAAGCCAAAATGGTAAACCAGGCACTGGGTCGTAGCAGTTTAGGGAGGGAACATGATCAATTAAGCAAGCCCATAACCTCCCATTTCGAATCAGCCAATAGAAAACGAGACTGTCATTATTACCGCAGTAAAACATGGAGGTTACATGTCAATCAATTAGGTTTGGGGGTCTGATATGCGATCAGACTTGCAAACCCGCAAAATAAAGAATTATGAAAATGAATGCCAATACTGTTCTAGTCCATATGGGTGGCCTGATATGTATTAACTCATTGATACCTGCGATTGATTTAGAAATTAAACATAAAAACAAATTTAATTTCCTGTTAAATCTCGAGCTTGAGACTGTTGTGCAATTAATTCTAATGTCTTTCATCGCTTTCACCGTTATTTACTGTGCAGTATTGATTTTTTATTTGCATTTACAGTGCTACAAATAGGTGTTTAACCCCCTTGCGGGTCCTCTCTAGCACTCGTAGGATTTTCTCCTTCTTTTGCCATTTACGGGTGTGAAAACATTTGGGGGCTTGGGGAAATTTCGTAACTCTTGCGAAAATGAAATATTAAAGACTTTGGTAAGTTACGGGTTTAACCAGAGCATTTTTTTCAAGGCCGTAACTCGTAACCCATTTGGAGCGCGCAAAAAGGCGCCAATTGAATTGCAAATTAACTTGCAAGCTCACTTACGGGCTACCGGATTGAGCGAGAGCTAAATTGAATCGCGCGCTACATCTAGTAAAAATGCTAATAATATGTATATTCATTGTTTAATGTGCATTTTATTTAATAAGAATAGATTCCAACATGCAAACTATTACAAATATTCACAAGAATTAACATCAGCAGAAATCATCTCTTTTGTTTTACAGCTGTTCTCACATACAGTACAGCCAATTTCCCTTTAAATGGTCTTTCCTTTTAGGCTGTGGTAAAGATGCAGAGACCATTCATAAGATATTTGTTATGTTTCAACTAATGGCTTCCATTAAAAGCTAGTTCCATTAGAAATACATTTTACATGACAATTTAAAGTTCTGTCTAATGATAAAGCTAATAAGAATGTGCTATTTTTTCCATATTACTTATCGTTTATTTTTATAGCTGTTCCTCTGGTTGTAACTTATAGAGAGAGAGCACAGTGAAAGTATTAAATGCAAATACTTTGTCATGAATTCAAAAGTTGAATACATTAAGATGGTATTAAAAACAAAAGGGATACAATAAATGCAACAGTTACGTACTGAATGGCCCTGGAAATCCATTTGGACCACTTGAACTAATCTGCTGCAAAACTTGTAAGATAACAATTTTATTTATTTTTTATGGCTGTAGACCTCTTGATTAATCCTTTCAGTGGAAAATTAAAAATTAAAAAAATCAATTTTAAAGTGGTGAATTATGTAAACAAAATTATTTTATTATACATTTAGCAATGTATATATTGGTATGTGCATCTTTGTGTGAGTTGATCTCATAGGAGAGGCTCGGTTTCATTCAGCACTGGCAGGTGGGGGGAGGTAGGGTGTCCAGAGAAGGGCTGAGAAATGTTAGCAAATGGAGAGAAAGTTAATGCCGTGCTGTTTTATGAGCTCGCTTTCTCTCCACTACAAAGTAGGTAAAGTGGGTGCTTTTAAATAAATAAATACAAATGTGCATTCTGCGGTACAGATCCTGTTTTAAAAAAAACGTATCTAAAGTACCCCTCCCTTCCTAATGTTATTTATGAGTTAACTCATCACTACCATTGTAAGGGGATGCAATGTGACGAGGTAACTCATCAATAACAGATGACCTGGGTATGCAAATTATGTGTAAGTTATGCAGAGGTCCAGCTATATCCTGTTGATGAAGTCGCTACAAGCCCAGGGTACAAATGTAAAATGGGCGCTATTAAGAGTATACAATTTTGCACAGAACTTGTGACTCATGTCAAACTGAGTGCTGTCTTATATGGCAGCCATATATGCATTGGAATATCTTACATTTTTAATTTTCTTCTGCCCTTTGGCTAGCATTTTGTTGTTTCAGTTTTTTTTGTATTACTGTTATTTGCTCTAGAATAAATAAGTGGCTTTGCAAATGAGAGGGCACAGAAGAAAATGTTGTAACATAATGAAAAAAACTTCTATTCTTAGTTTACTTACTTTACTACTTACCTTTGCTTCTATTTCCTTTTACAGATAATAAAGCATGACTAGCCATCATTTTAACCACATTGCAGTTGTGGATAGCTTTCCAAAGCATCCCAAAATCAGGTGTTCCATTTTCCTTTGCTTGTAAATGAAATGGGGCACAATATCTAAGGCTTCGCCGGCCCTCAATATGGAATAATGTTACAATATGCTCCACCTCTGTGATCGTTGAAGTCAGCAGTTTAGGAGTGATTGTAATTTAGAGTGTTTATGGTGAATGTGATCTGTAACAGGGCTAATGTGATTCCTTATCAGCTGTAACACATTTTAAATTAGGTGATGTGCTACAATACCAAAAAGGTGTTGCTTTAGCTATCTGGCCGTATGGAGCTCTCCCTCCATACTTATAGAATATTTATAAAAGTGACTATTCATTTTTGTATTGGTAATCATTAAACTAAAATGTTGTTTGGTACTGGTCCCTAGATAGCTTTTTGTTGTTTTAACCACTAATAGTTTTAGGTGAATATATTTTTGGGTAAATAGCTGCCTAATTTCTAATGCTTGTTAATATATAACTTATTTTGAGAGTGAGAATGTGGATCTCCCATCTTAAGATGTTGTGCATGTATTGGTTGTTCAGGTGAACATGTAGAAAAACACTCTCCGAACTTTTAGGGGCCAACATTATGTAGAGAAGGCCAAACAACAAAGTATAACTATATTTCTCTGAGTTGGTTAGAGCCGCCCCAATAGCTAACTTGGCTGTGATACTGTCAGGTAGTTGATTACTGCATTTTAGCACCAGGCTTCTGAGCTTCACCTATTACCATGTGTTCACAATCTTGTAACATTACCATGACGCTGCATTGTTTTGAGTACAACTTTCCTTTAAATTATGACAAATTATTTAAATATTTGAATTAAGTCTCTGGGTGTGCAGTGCATTGGAATTTTACTACGTTTTATTATGTTACTAGTGACTGGCCTGTCAAAAAATGACGGCAATAAGATTGTAAGGCAGGTAATGTTGTTTGTGTGCGAAATTCATTTTGTTGGTGTTTTAAGATCCTTCGGCGCTCATTGCAAGCCTCGCGCTGAGGGCCTTCAGCGCTCATTGCGTGGCTCGCAATGAGCGCCTTTGTCTCTCATTCCGAGGCTCTTGGTTGTTTGTGTGCTATGAGCAGCGTTGGTGTTTTTTTTTGGTATGGCAATGAATATTTAATAAAATAAGAAATTAATATACTTTACCTATTGTGAAGTAATATATGCAGGAAGCATTGTGTTGAAGAGCTGGCAATCTGTTTTCATGTTGCTGCAGCATCAGTGCTGTGGAGCTGCTGTGTAAGCGTCATGAATGTGTGCAGTGTGTAGTGTAATAGTGTGCGTGCGCGAGGCAAATCCGTTAGGGTAGCTGTGTACTTCCGGATTGTATAAGTTAGTGTTCTAAAATGGCGCCTAATGTGTGGTAGGCGGCTTTGACTGATTTTGCGTCCTTGTTTTCGGATGTCGTCCGACTGTTTCAGAAAATCCGTAGGTGTTTGGTGGTGTTTTGCGTGTTTAGGATCCGTTTGCCTCGTTTTTGTTTTGTTTGGCGGCCATTTTTTCTCTCGCTTAGGTAATTTTCGGGTGTCTACCGAAATTTGGACTTAAATCGAGGTGTAACTTCACTTGCAGAGGTCCTGGGTGCCCCCCTTGCTGTGGGTAATGTTTGTATGTGTTTGTTGTGTGTATTTATTGTGTTTCTAATGTTTTTCGGATCTCGTATGTCTTTTTCGGAAAATCTGTAGGTGTTTGGTTGTGTTTTGCGTCTTTTTTTTTAGCGGCCATTTTTTTTCTCGATTTTCGGTGTTTAAACTCTTTTATTTCGAGTTAAATTGCCCCCCCTTGCTGTAGGTAAGCTTTTTTTGATGTATTTGTTGTGTGTATTTATTGTGTTTTTCATGTTTTCATGTGCACGGGTTTTTATGAGGTCTGCAGTTGCTCGGCGCTCCTTGCCAGCAACTGAGGCACTCGCTTTACGCGAGCCCGCAGCGTTAGCAACGGCCCACTTGCTCACAACTATATATGTGATTCTTGAAGTAACTTTTCAATTTAAAACTTTTGCACTCCCACTTCTTGATTTTACAGATTATAGCAAAAAACATAATAAGACCTTATAAAATCTCAGCTTGTTTGCAAGTCCCTCTTCATACAATGAATATGACATCACTGACAATATCATTACTGTGATAAATTGCAGATAACATAATGATTATGGAAATCTCATTGACTTATCATCAATCACAATTTGTTTCAAACCATTTCTTCTGTTTTGAAGCTTAAATAGAAGTTTGATGTAGAAGAAGCTTCGTACAGTCTCTTGTATCTAACTTCCAGAAAACATTAAAACTTTGCCACGCATCATCAGCTGCTCATGAATGGAGTCAGTCAATGAGTTAGTCGCCTCTGGCAATCTAAATAATACAGAAAGTTGGACTACCACAAATGCTAACATTAACTCATATTGTTTGAATGCTTTAAAACAGGATACGGGGCTCAATGAATAATTTAAACTCCACATCATTATAGTTCTATCCTTTAGCTTTTATTTATGGTAATGAATCTACTATCAATGGAAAAGATGAAATATGCTTGTATGTTTACGTGATCTTCAAGAAAACACTGTGATAATTGAACATGTCTTTCAGATTGTATGCTCATTGTAATTTATTATCTAACTATGCATTTAGCTGAATGACTAAGATAATTATTTTTTCACAATTGGTGTTACATGTGCAATAAACATTGATTTGTATGGCTACCTTCTTGTTAGTTTTACCTTCTTGTTAGTTTTAATTTGTGAACAACTGATGTTAGGTGTTCAAACTCAGCCATTAAAGTGGACATAGAAAAAATAAAAGGCAGGGAAATGTAATAACACACCTCTAACCATTTTCATGAGAGGTGGGCAATTAGCCTTCCAAATTGTATCCACATTACGTAAGTAGTATAACACAGTAGCCATGAGGAAGCATGGTTGGTCCTGAGGAGCAGGATTTCAGGATCTCCTTGATGAGTGCTAAATCACTTGGCAGTTCCCCAGTACTCATGGCCGGATTACCCATTAGGGCAACTAGGCAGCCGCCAAGGGATGCTTCATGGGAGGGGTGCCACTTTAAAAAAAAAAGAATAGTCCCTAGCTTAAAAAAAAACAAAATACTGCAGTTCATAAACTGACTAGTAGGGGGTAACCACCTAGAACAAAAGAGTCACAACAGGAAAAGGAACTTACACCCACAGAATAGGCAAAAATGGTGCCCTGCAAACCTTGCATAATCACTTGCAGGGGCTCCTCCACTTCACTGCCTAGGGGCTTCAAAAAGGTAGCCCTGCCAGTACTGACTTTAATTTCCACTATCTATACAGGCATCAAGACTGAACAAGTATAGAAATGTGAAAATACCTATGCGATCAGTCTTTTTTTTTTTTTCTTCTCAGTTATATATTGTTATTAAGACTGCTAAAATGTCACAGACTGTGCAAACTGCTTTGCTGACTTTAATCTTCCTGAGATGTGTATGGTTAAGGTTTTGGAACACATCATACTTTGCTTCTTGCTCTTAAAGCATTGTACATTTTGAAGATTAGCTCTTATGAGATAATCAAAAATGTATACAGTAATACAATAAAATCATTACAAAAAATGTATTTAATTAAAAAAAAATGCTATATTCTGGAGAAAATGTAATACATAACAAAAAAGAGCAGACAACTAGAAAAATGATTTTTTTTCTCAAACTTAATGGCAAAGAAATGTATAAAAGTGAATTCTGTCCACAGGGTGGTGTTTCTAGACTGTTCGGAGACCAATAACTGTGCTTGTGAGCGTTTTTCCATTTAAACAGTGAGAATCCAATCAATAAAACCTGACACACTGTCATATTTTCTCTTTTATGAACTACTGTCATTTTCAAAATTTAGTCTGTTTTATAATGTCAGAGGAAAAAATGATTAAAGGTTTTTTTTTGTTTTTTTTTACGATAGCAGGAAACAATCAGGTATGAGAGATACAGAGATTTTTTGAAAGCTTCAAATAACATTGCAAGTGCAAACCAAACAGTCCATAGATTTTTTAAATCCTTATAAGGAATTTGCAAGTAGCTAATGAGGAAGCATTTCTTATGATCTTCATAAAATTATTTCAACAAACTCTCTGAGACAACGTGGTTTCAAAATACAGAGATTTATATCACTTTAAACCACAAATAATTGAAAGGAGGTGCTGTCTCGCAGAATGAAAATCTTGCTTTTTTCTATTTATCCAGTCTTTATCTACAATGCCACAACATTTTTTTTTTAAATGTTTAAATAGCCCATTGGTATTCTATCTGCTTTACCAGGTTTGGTGTATTCCTGTGCTGATGCAGATGTTATGTCCTCAAAAATATAGATACCCAGACATATACAAAACAATGAAGAGAATGTGCAAGGGATGAGGCAGTTGCCTTTTTATTGTAGCAAAATGTCTGACAGTCAAACTAACTGACGATTACATTCTTAACTGGGAAAGGGGTAGCAAGTTTCAGCACCTTCTTCTAGCCCATCGGCGGTTCCACTTGCATCTCCCTTCCCTGCAAGACAACTCTGGCCGGAGACGCAAACCGGTAAAACATTCTTGCGCCTGTTGCATGTGCGATCGTGAGCATGATCGATCAGTCAAACCCATATTTACGGGTTTCGACGGAGCCAATGGTAAAAGTGATCGTCATCATTAGCATTACGTCACTGGAAAATGGAGGTTAGATTGCAATCCCTTACGGGCTTCAATTACGAAATTACAATCGGACCCGCATTCCAGAAATAATACAATATTAATAAATCGTAAATATTATATTCTAGTCCATGCGCATTTCACTATATGTATTAGCACATTGATTGCTGGGATCGATACACGGAAATTAAACATTAAAAAAATGTATTTTATATTACAGATTTGCAAGCTTGAAAATGTTGTGCTATACATTTTAATACCTAACATCACTTTCCCTTTCATTTTAAGTACAGTAGTCTGTTGATATTTGCATTTACAGTGCTACGGATAGGACTTTAACCCCCTTGCGGGTCCTCTTTAGTACCTGTAGGCTTTTTGGCTCCATTTGCTGGTTACGTGTTTGAACACCAGTGGATTTATAGCAATTAAATAGCTATTTGCAAATGTAACATTTACAGGATTGACAGACCAAAGGCTTTGCGGTAACAGAGTTCGACAGCGCGTAGGGTTTTTCCACATGTAACCCGCAGATCATTCGCGGATAGCTTTACAAGGCCATTTTAACAGCCGTAAGTCTAGCGGGCTCTGTTACGGCCTACGGATTTTCATGTTGGGGGAATTTAATCGGGCTGTAGGTCTGGATGTATTGGGAATGGTTTACAGTGCCTTGCAAAAGTATTCACCCCCCTTGGCAATTTTCATGTTTTGTTGCCTCATAACCTGGAATTAACATGGATTGTTTGAGGATTTGCATCATTTATTTTACAGAACATACCCACAACTTTGAAGATGTTTTTTTTTTTTATTGTGAAGCAAACAACAAATAGGACAAAATTACAGAAAAAGTCAATGTGCATAACTATTCACCCCCCTAAAGTCAATACTTTGTAGCACCACCTTTTGCGGCAATCACAGCTCAAAGTCACTTTGGATAAGTCTCTATGGGCTTGCCACATCTTACCACTTGGATTTTGCCCATTCCTCTTTGCAAAACTGCTCCAGCTCCTTCAAGTTGGATGGTTTGCGCTTGTGAACAGCAATATTTAAGTCTGACCACAGATTTTCGACTGGATTAAGGTCTGGGCTTTGACTAGGCCATTCCAGCACATTTACATGTTTCCTCTTAAACCACTCAAGTGTTGCTTTAGCAGTGTGTTTGGGGTCATTGTCCTGCTGGAAGGTGAACCTCCGTCCTAACCTCAAATAATGCACAGAGTGGTACAGGTTTTTGCTCAAGTATATACCTGTATTTAGCACCATCCATCTTTTCCATAACTATGACCAGTTTCCCAGTCCCAGCTGCTGTTCTTTGGGTGATGTGATGTGTTGGGTTTGCGCCAGACATAGCGTTTTCTTTGATGGCTGAAAAGTTCAATTTTAGTCTCATTAGACCAGAGCACCTTTCTCCATACATTTTGGGAGTCTCCCACATGCCTTTTCGCAAACTCAAAACGTGTCATTTTGTTTTTTGCTGAAAGTAATGGCTTTCTTCTGGCCATAAAGCCCGAACTCAATGGAGCGTACGGCTTATTGTCATCCTATGTACAGATACTCCAGTCTCTGCTGTGGAACTCTGCAGCTCCTCCAGGGTTACCTTAGGTCTCTGTGCTACCTGTCTGATTAATGCCCTCCTTGCTCGGTGTACACACTAATACACAATAGCATACTAATCATGGTTCTATTCTAAGTTTGTTATTGCATATGTTGTATAATATTACAAAGCAAATACTTTTTTTTACAGATATAATGGTGTATAAACTTAGATTAGAAACAGTAATAACTTGGGAAACTTCCATATACTTTTAATACAAATCACATGTCTAATGCATATTAGACTGCTTAACAGAAAAATGTGTATTATATGGAACACTTCAATAAATTTACAGATATCTACGTCTGCCCATACTAGCCTTCAAGTAAGTTTTTAACCTGTTTGTTACTCACCTAGTGATAGCGCAGGAGGTAGAGAGTGAGGGGAGAAGAGAAAGAGAGAGTGCTCACCTTGCTTCATTAGCTGTGCCAAACACCATCAGCCCCTCTCAAAACAGTGCAGGGCAATTCTAATAAAATACAAACTCTATATTTAGGCTCATAGGGTAATCAGTGTGTTTGTTCTGTGTTTCTGCTCTATTTTGTTGTGTTTGGCATAAAATACAGAGAGTAACAAAGGATGAACCCTGGCATTGCAGCCTGTGTCTGGTATAGCAGTATGACTACATTTTATGTGTAAAGAATATGTTATTCTTTGCTGCCCTTTCCTGTTCCTTGGGGAGGTTTCATTGTATTGGCTATAACTATATACATGGGAACAAATAAAAAAATACTAAAATGGACTTTTCTTAGTATTGGTACCTGATAGCATTTTATTGCAAGCTCTTTGCTCCCATATTACAGCTACAAGGAACCTATCCCTTACTTATTCAGGTATGTATATAGCAATCACATGGGGCAGACCTCAGTTGTTGTACTGAGCATATCAGAAGCCACTGACATGCAAACGGTTACAATACGAGCTGGGTTTCAAATGTTTCCTAATAAACAGCTACTGGTCAGTAGAAAAATATGTAATATATTAAAAAAGTTGAATGTACTTACATATGTATGTGCTAGATACTGACATGTGGATGTGCACACCCCTAGGAAGCTTACATAAAGTGTACCCTGCAGGGTACAGTGTGTATTACATTAGAACATCTATTATGGTTGCTGCGGTCACAGCTGAAATTGCCCATAAGGAGACAGGCAGATGCACTCGCATCATTGTTGTACCTGCATCTGGTTGGCTATAACCAAATACTGTATAAGCTGTATGCTAATTTAGAATGGATTTTCAGGAGTGTTCACGCTTAAAATCAATTGCCAGAAAACTGAAGAAATGTTGTCTACTTTAGGGGAGGGTCAATAAATGTTTATTTTTGGATTTGTTCATGCAAAACAATTGTTGTATACACTACTGATTTCTCTCTATAAGATGCATTCATAATCCATGCTATATACCTTTTAAGAAATTCTAGTGATGTGATGCATTGTTCAGTTTCTCATCTTTGACCTCATTTTACAGTCAAACTTGCTGCAGCAAGGGTGATTTCCTGGCAAAACTTAGTTTATCTGGGCTAATGTCAAATAAGAAATACTCGAATTGTTCTAGGATATACATAATAACACAGTGGGGAAAGGGTATTGAGAATTGAAGACCCTCAAACAGAGCAATACTATCAATAAAGGGGGGTTTACAAAAGTTAGCAATGCAATTGATACATGTTCCCTATAGTCAAATAACTTCAAATGCAAGTGAGTATAAGTTTAGTAACATAATTTTAGAAAGAGGAAAAGGCTTCATAATGTCCACATCTTTTACCATACCAGATGATGCTGTTACTAAACATCAGAGCAATAAAGGCCCAACCTAGTGTTAACTAATACATATTTTAATATACATTTAAATGAAACTGAACTCAGTACATTTATTTCAACTAGTTTTTGAATAAACAGTTACTTGAGATAATTTAGGCTCCGCCTCTAAACATTTCCCAGGACAAAACAGGGCAAGAAAGATTTCTAATTTAATACAAGCAGGATTCAGAATGCTGGACTTATTACTGGATGCTGAGCTCTGTTCTTTATGGGATGCTGGCAATACACAGTGTGAAAACCAAAGTTTGTCATCAATTGCTTTCATTTTGATGACTTGATTATGTTCTTTGTTGAATAGCAAAGCTCAATCAAATTATAATAGCATTAGTAAGGCTAAATGCTCGGGGCCTAATTCAAATGCAATTTGGCTCATTGAACATGGCTTTATATAAGCACAGAGCATTTTTTACAGAAGTTTTTAGTTGGTGAAGACCTTGCTTTTGGATAGAAGTTCACTAACTAAAAACGTCTGTAAAAAGAAGTATGCTATGTGCTTATATAGAGCCCTATTCAATTGGCTGAATCACATTTGAATTAGACCCCAGGTTGTGAGATGTGAGGGATAACAATGAGTCAAACTAAAAATTGTTTTTTCTACTATTCTTTTCTTTTCTGACCAGTTCTACAATTTTTGTTACTTTAATTCATAGTGAATGCCTTATCTTATAATAATTTGATCAATATTCTATGCACATTCAAAAATAAGTTCTGATGAAGTTTATATTTAATATTAAGTCAGTCTACTTCTGAATGCTTTGATTTACCTACTCTAAACAAGTTTATCTTCTCATTTTAATATGGGAATAAAGCTTCTAAGAAAAGACAGGCTTAGCAGAAAATACGTTTTCCAATACTGCAATACTAACCAGTTATTTGTTGTAAAAATAACCATTTATTTATAAATCCAATTTACATGTGCAAAGCATCTATAGTATTATTTTTTTAATGTTAATTTGCAAGAGGGTGTTAATTGGCCAGTCTACAGCTCAGTATATTTGTGTAGATATTTCCTCTATTTCCCACTCTGATGTTGCACTTATCTGACATGTGTGTAAATATGTACCATATACAGAATTGCTTGATTAATCTGCACTAATAGTCCTGCAATTTGCTGTAAAAGCTGTATTCCACACATAACATTTGGTGTAGTACTTTTCACCATTGCACTGTCTTTACAAACTAGAAAATATGATTGTATATAATATGAAGTAATTCTCCATAAAAGAAAAAGATTGTGCCCCGAGTTATTTCTGAATATATATATATATATATATATATATATATATATATATATATATATACTGCATATAAAAATTAATTTACTATTTGAATCTTCATAGTATTCACTTTGATGCTGTTACATGTTAACTTCATTCAAGCCCAAGCTGCTCCAATGTACCAAGGCTAATGAACAAAATGTTATTGAGATGTTTATTACCATTAACTGCCTGATTTTAATAGATGTTCTAATGTAATACAGTATTTTCATAGCTTCTATCAAAACAGGAGTCATGCAGTAAATATAATACAGTAATAAACATATATATATAACATTTTATTCATAAGTTGTAGTGAATATCCAGAACTACAGTTCCAGTGATATGTATTTTAAGGTATGCCTGAGCTTTACTATTTTCCTTTTGATGTCGGCCATTGGGCATGTGCAAATGCAATCATAACAATGGGTGGAGCTTTACCCTAAGAATTGAGTACCTTATTGAATAAAATATATTTATATTATTTTTGGTTGCTGCAAGGAGTTGTGGTAGACTGCAATCTATCACAGTTCATCTCGGCTATATTTAATGTATCTACCCCATTGGCATTTTCAAAAGTTGTAATTATTATCGTGGAAAATATTACTTAGGAAATTAGTTTACGGTATATTTTAAGCTTTAATCATTGTTGTACCTGTATTGGCACTTTAGTCAATCAGATGACTTGTTTTCCCCCCAAACCAAATGCTGTTATGGGGTAGATTAATCAAATAATGTTTTTTTTCTTATTATTTTTCTTCCGTCTTTTAAAATGTGACTCCACAGTGTGGTTGATTTATCAAGCAGTAATATATTTTAGACATTATGATGAATAAGTCCACATATAATATAAGATCAATCTACTTACATGTCTAGTATTCTGTTCATGCAGTGATTAATTAATGTTTCTTTCTGGGACCAATAAAAATCAAGTTTATAAGCTCCTGTGTTTAATTTTGCACATCAGTCTGAGAAATGCATGAATTATTGTAAGCATTAATCTAAAACCAGTCTAAAAAAATCATCTGGATCCCAGCTTGTTTTCTAATGCTACACTGGGTTATTGTATTACTGTCTTATGGGAATCACTGTTTCAATATCAGATATGGCATTACATACATGGTGAATACTGTTAGCCAGATTGTACAACAGCAGGCAATCTCATGGTTATAATGACAAACATTTACAAATCCTTGGGATCCACTGCATGTAGATCGTCCTGTTTTCCTGTCTCTGCTGGAAGTTTGCTTGAGACTATACATAACATACAGTATGCACTGGGAAGTGACAGAGTTCTCCTATGGATACACAGCGTTAATTGCCAAATGGTATTTAGTTGTGTTCCATTGTGCTAATGACAATCATGTTCTCTAGAAAGGTACAAAAAGAGTGTTTGACTTGTTATCTTCTACTCTCGTGTATCACATATTATTTTCTTGATGGGCTCTAGCTACTATTGACTATTTTAGCTGTAGCATACTAAACATAACACTTAGGGCCAGATTCAATTGCCCAATTAAGACATTTTTACTCACTTAAAATCACTCTTAATATTGCTACATATTCTGCAAATATTACTTATTGGGACTAATGAATTCTTAAGTCAAAATAATTAATATAAATAAAATATTAATATTAATATTTATTAATAAAAAAACACCCAAAGCTAAATTTATGAGTTCAAGGCATTTGCAAGTAGCTAATAGAATATGGCCCTTGGACTGGAATCTCAACTGCTCCTCAGTTGAAGGCTATTAGCTTCTAATTATCTTCAAATGCAAGAAACACCTTAAACCTGACCTTATTTTAAAGAGATGCAACAATGTTCACACAGGGTATTATATATTTGTGTACAAATTGACCCTTTTGAATGGTATTCTTTAAAAATATTGTCATTGAATAGAGACTGGCATTACATTGTAAGTTTACTGTTATCCTCCCCTTTTGAAGTAAATAGAGTATGATCAAAATGACAAAAATCATCACCTAACATTGTAAAAAAAACTATACATTAACATCACTACTACATATAATAAATGTTTCATTAAACAAATGATGGATACTTTTTATTTAACACAGATGCTACATATTACAACAGAATATAATTTTTATTTGCACACAGTGTGGGGCCACAAATCAGTAGATGCCAGAGATGTCATGGGTGATGCTTTAGAAGCTGGAGTAATGCAAACCCCAAAGTATCCCAAACACTTTGATAAACAGTTTCATTTGATTTGATCATTTCACCTATAATCTAGTCACACTATCATGTGAGGGGCCTGTAATCTGATCCCCTTTCTCATTTCAGCATTTCACGTGTAATCTGATCCCTTTGAAATGATCCATTCAAAAGCATGTCCTGATCAAGGCTCTTAAATTCATGTTGGATTTATATGATATCCTCTTGGAAATATAACAGTCCCGAAACACATACCAATTTTATCTAAATAAGTGCAATGCCAGTGTCCAGCACTATGGATGTGAATAGTGGGAAAACAACATTTTAAGACAAGGACAAAAAGATTAAACTCGTCTGTAGCTATATAAAATAAATTAGATAATGATACTACAATTGGGGACCTTCAGTTTTTTTAAGTCCTTAAAACCATTTTGCACCATCATGTAGAGCAGTTAAAATCAACTAGACAATGTCTAAAAGAGTTTTAATTTGACGCCATTCACGTTTTAATAATTGTTTGAGAATTCTGCTGCATATTCTTTTACTGTGCTCAGACTTTATATTTAACTCAAGTCTTTGCACTGCATTATTCATTGAGCTTATAGGAACATTCTCTCATATTCTAAATTGTCCATAAATTACAATTTTCCTCTAAATCCTCACTTTACACATTTTTGTCTTGAGGTTAGAAAAAACAAATCATCAAATTTACATCTTTTTGACTGCAAACACAGTGTATTGCCATTAGAGTGTGCTTGTGATTTTTGGGCCTAGCAGAACAAGACACATGTAAGAAGCTTTACAAAGACATTAGCTATAAAAGATTAACTGGGTTAAAAAAGAACTCAAACAAAAAAGAGAAATATGCATCCATCTATATAAACTCCCATGATAATAAGGAGGTTAATTTAGGTAACATGGGAGTACCTAAATTACCCCCTAACTACCATGGGGATCTATATAGACCCCCATGGTAACCTAACATTAACCCATAAAGTGCCAGGGGGTTCCACAAGGACCTAAATTAACCCCCTAACTACCATGGGGTCTATATAGACCCCCATGGTAACCGGTAACCTAACATTAACCCGTAACACAAGGATTCCCATGGCACGCTAAGTAAAACACACAATACTACACTAAAACGCTACACAAATAAAATTAAAATAAGAATAAAATAAAAAAAAGAATTAAACCTGTAAAATAAAATAATAATTAATAATACTTATCTACACCAAATGATCATCCAGAGATGATCACCGACGCCCTGGTCCTCACTTCTCTACCTTGTATTAGTAGGGCTATACTTGTTCTGGTTCTCTTCTTGCCTGATTGAAGACCATGCTCCTCTCTTCTAGGCCATGGAAAAGGCCCTCCAATAAAAAAATATGCCACTCTACAAAAAAGTCTAACGTAAAAAAAAAAAGTCTAACAAATCTAATGGAGCTCCTCCTAGGAGGAGTGCCCCTGCCACAAATGGCAGTTTCCAGGCTTTCTGTGGCTTAAATTGGGACCTTGCAAATTCTGATTGGCTGAAATAGATGTCAATTATATTTCAGCTAATCGGAATTGTTTTTTTGTTGTCACCCTGCTCAATATTAGCTTTAAATCTTTAAATCAGACTGTTCAGATTGATGGACCTAAAATCTGAGCAATGGCCTCCTTTCCATGGTCCCCGACGACATCAGGGTTAACTGTATGTGCCAGTGAGGCCATTAAGTTGCCAAATGGGTTCTTAAAGGACCTTTGTGGCACGGGGTTAATGTTTTAGATGCCAAAGGAGTCTCAATGGACCCCCATGGTTATGTAGAATGGTGATACAGATGGTCTGGTTTGAGCAGGGAAGAGGTTATCTTCATTGAGGAGGCAGGGGAAAAGCAGCCACAAATGTACTTTTATTCCTCTGCAGGTGCTCTGTAGTACTCACAATATTTTTAGATTAAATCCATATAAGTAACAAGTAATTTTGAATTGAATAGCTTTTCTGAGCTCAAGCAACTCATAATATTACTGAAGTGTGAAAATCAATGGGTAAGCAAGGAGTAATATTGCAAGTAGGAGTTATTCATAGGCATTTCAAGTAGCACCCAAGCAATCATGCTGAGAGGGGTGAATAGAATAGCTAGGGAAGGTTACTGAACACTTTTTGCTGGTGTAATTTTACCAAATAGGTAAAACCGGTTATTTTTTACTTAATTTGCTAGTAGCTTAAAATATTAATATCCCTTGTTTTTTACATAGCTTTAAATATGTATTAACTGTTTTTTTTGTAATAAGAGTGACCATTTGAAATTTGCTGAGTATTCCTCTTTGTTCTCCTTTTCACCTCCTTTCAAAAAGATGAAGGCAAGTTTATGATGAATAGTTTGACAGCCCTTTACTAAGTACGTTATAATAGAAACTGCAAGGCTACTGAGGCATGTTAGAAAGCCTGTTAGCTAAAGCGTCTTTGCATAACAGGAGTTTTTCATGTGAATGTTACCATAGCACATAGGTTTCAATTCAGCATTTTATAGTTGACATTTGCAATTGATTTGGGAATAATGCCAAAGCTTAATTTGCTCTGGGTTTATATTTTCATCTTCATCCCAAACGTTCTGTCCAAAGGAGAGCAAACATTGTTATCTTCTTGCTACTGGACACATCTTGACAGTCTTTTCCATGTCAACTTCTCTAAGTGTTGCATAACAGCACCTAATGTCTTTTGACAGTGGTAATAAAACACATACAAATGTAATCAATAGCTTTTCAACACTGGAAGCATTATTAAAGTACGCAAACCTCCTTGTATTTTTCTGATACTACTTTCACGACACTGAAATAATAGAATATTAAAGCATTTCTATATGGCCTTTTTAATAACTTGGTAGAAGGCCCAAAAGTAAACACAGCCTCAACTTTTATATGCAATTATTCTTTAGTATTTGGTTCCATTTTCTTTTCTTTGCTAGTTCTGTCTACTACTTTCTTAGAAGTGTGAGCATTTGACAGTACTTTCATTAGCAGTAATGACAAGCTCATTAGTTTACAGTTGTAGATGCTAGGATCTCATTGTATGACTAGAAGCTTCCTCAGCATTCAGTCTCCTCAGCTCTGATGAAGCTAACCAGCAGAAAACTAATTGGCAGACTTCATTGCAGCATAATTGCACATGAATGGTTAAAAAAAACTAGCCTGTATTATTTGTTACATTCTAAAAATATATTTCAATTTTCAATTTGAGCACTTCAAAAGAGCATGTTTTAAAAAAAAGGACTATACCAAGTGGACCAGCATGACCATGTACATAAAGATGCCCTGATGTGTTACGGTCCATGAGGTCATGGAGATTTTTATTATTATTATTATTATTATTATTAGCGTTTATTTGTAACGCGCCAACATATTCCGTAGCGCCATACATAAGTTGAGTTACAGGCAATGACAAGTTCAAGATTCACACATTGTAAAGAGTGGATGGCCCTGTTTTTGAGCTTGGAATCCGGTGTCCATAGCGCTTTCCCTAATGCACCGCGCAGGATTGAAACTCACAGACTTACAATCTAAAGGTTGAAGTGTGTATGTGGTACAGTAGGGAGAGAGTAGTGCTGAGCATGTTAGGGAGGAAGGTTATAGGCTTCTTTAAAGAGGTTTGTTTTTTATTGAAGTTTTGAAGGATTTAAGGCAGGAGGACAGTCTGGTGAAGCGAGGCAAGGAGTTCCGAAGAATAGGGGCAGCGCAAGAAAAGTCCTGGAGGTGGGAAGGAGAGGAGGGGACAAGAGTGGTACAAAGAAGAAGGTCATTAGCAGAACGAAGAGGGCGTGTGGGGGAATATTTGGAGATGAGAGCAGAGATGTATGGGGGTGCTCTGTTGTTGAGGGCTTTATAAGTTAGGGTCAAGATTTTAAACTTTATTCTGGAGGCTAAGGGAAGTGGACTATTCTGATCATTTAATCCAATATAAAGTCAAATGCATATTTAGCTTATTTGCTTTTGAAAATATCTGCAGTATTACTATATAATGCCTTATCAGTATTTAGTAGTTATAAAACAATATCTGTTAATTTTATAAAATTATTGCTCCATCAAATACTTTTCTTTAATGCGTCTGTAACAGTGATTCAGTAACCTTTATACTGGATTATCTGTAAGACTATTAATAGCATTTTATGTCATACACATCAAACTATTTTCATTGAAAGCAATGAATATTTTATGTCCATGGCTTTTGAGGAACATTACGCCTTTCAGACTTAAAACACTATTCCTGCATGCATGCCAATCAGGGGTCTTTAACAGTCTTGTAAAATGCATCTTGTCTCCTTGTCATTGAAAAATGTAAGGATCTCAAAATACTGTGCATCTAAAATATTCATCATGTAGACAAAAGTCTGGGCCTGGTAGAAAATTGCTGAGCACTGCTGACTGCTCTTATCTCAGAGATTTTTTTTTTATGTCTCAAATGCCCTCCAAATTTGGGAGTTGTCTAAATATCTCTGGTACTTAATATATCTCCATAATATCCCCAAGGATGGCATGTATTGGTCTGACCTTTAGAACGCTTGGATTGTTATCTTTTTGAATGTATTTTACTCTTTCACAAGGTATTGAATTATTTCTCCTACCTATAATCTGGTTTATATTCTTAATATTCTATTTCACAATGAAAAGCAAAAATGTATATTTCTTTTTTTATATACAGTATTTAAACAATAGAAGATAGTGTACTGATCGACACCACGCTTCACTTATTTTGTATTTCTGTGATGAACTTATTTGTTAAAATATATATTTTGTATTTGTTGAGATGAAATTCGGACACTTCTTCCCAGATAATCACCTTCACTGTTTCCACCTTTAATTTATTGTTGCATCAAGCAAGACCACTAAATCACCCATGACCTTTCAGTCTGACCTAAACTGGTAACTTCATTGATTTGTATTTCTCTCTAGCTGGAAGTTATATTGCATTAGATATATAGCAGATGTCTAGCATATTGTTTGAAACATCTTCTGTGCTAGTGCAAAAAAATGAAGAAGTAAAAGAAAATGAACACAGATTTCTGACTGTATTGTGCTAGTAAAAAAAATATAGCTGTTACAAAAATAACCATTTGGTCCCCCTAAGATTTATTTATCCGAAGGCCTAATTCATTCTCACCCTTCTTACCCGTAGCAGCTTAAAGTCTTATAATGTTAGGAAACAATTAATAGATGTAAGTTCATTGAGAATTTGGTCAAATGTAAAGCTGATAAAAAGGGTCAAATGAATTTCAGCCAAAAATATTCATTGATAACTTGTAGTGTTTCCTTGAAAAACAAAAACAGTGGCATAAAATCATCATTTCAATTTATTATTGCTAGCCTCTGATGGTAGAATATTATTTTATATTTTTATAGTGTTTTTAATATTGGGCTTTTTTTTTTACATTTATTTGTAATAATGTATGGTCACCAACTAACCTGGCTGCTTGACTACTGTATGTCTTTACTGCCCCATGGTCACATCACTGTGGCTATCTGAACAGGTAGTCTCGCTTGATTCTGGTCCACAACAAGGATTGTGTCACATGGCAGTATGTCCTCACAAGGGACAGCAGGCCACAAATGTGACTGGGATTTGAGCCCTATTGACTAGTCTACACGAATTTACGTGCTCCTGGCTAGGGTTGCATTGTACTTCCCCTTCCTAGACTCCAGTTGGTACCAGGCCACTCCCAGTAGCCTGTACCCCTTTACTCCATTTCCCATAATCTATTTACCCCTAATGTCATTTCTGGTCTTTCACATCCCGTAGAGGATCCCTCTTACCAACTCTACTGCCCACAACACAAGTAGAAGAAAAAAGGAAGAGTGAACTAGTAGACAGTCAAGTGACTCAACTGTAGCAAAATACTGCATCCTTATTTGAAAGAAATATTTATTTTTCAGGTATGTCATTTTAGTAATGGTTGCTTCTGCTGTCTGTTACTTTGCATTATTTATCATTTTCAAATATAGTTGTAATTATGTTATAATTAAGTCCATAATGCCTTAGTTAAGATACAAAAAAAAATATTTATTGACTGTCTCGTTTTCTTGCAAACGCACAGGTCACTTTTTGTATGGTTGGGATATTATTGCAATTTTGTGTGTTTAGATTTTTTCAAAATCTTAAAAAATGACCCCTAATATTTTGCATTGATACACGAGAGAAAAAAGCACACATTAAAAATATTTATTTGTTAACAATGTACATTGGTAAATGAGTATGGGGTTACATCAATGTATTTATACTGCATTTGTATGCATGTTAGGGTGTTTTCCCTAATCAAAAATGTAATATACCTTCCAATTACGAAGGTGAAGTGGAAAGGGTTAATAATGTGCAACTGGCTCTCAGATGTTCTGAACAATCATGTTTATAGAACCTTAAAGAACATTGGGTAAAATTTTAATTTATGATCTGGGTAGAATTTCACATATTTATTTCTTTTGATCCAGGTCTGTATCTCTAGTGGAACAATAGGACTATCGCTTTTCTTTCTCATTTGCGTCAGCAAAGCTATGTAACATAGGTTAACCAGTGTAATAAAAAAATTAAATTTGTAATCCCACTCTAACATTGTTCTATTCCCAATCCAAATACTTGCCACATGGATAATAGATTCTCCTTACAGTAATAACCCCTAAGAATTGCAGCCCATCTCAGTCACACACATGTCCAATGAGAACACTACCAAAGCAGAGGGTGGAACTTGAATTTGGATCTGACTTTCTTGATGTGCCCAAGATAACTCAAAAGCATCTTTGTAACATCTGCTTTTGCCTATTTCACTACAAAGAAACATAATTACATATTTCCTTTGACTAATGCCCTGTTAACTGTTTCACACAAAAGTCATGACAAACTTCCTTATGTGTTCCACACATGGATATCTACAAATTTGGTCACAAGCAGACATTGCCATTCTGTTGTCTTTGGGATAATTGTTCTGACTGGTGTCTAACCTACCTAGCCTATTTATAAATGAGCAATCTGATTTTTGTTCTCTTTAGGATAACGTCCACCATCCAATCCATAACCATATGCACCGTCCGTAAAGCTAAGAGTCAACATCTTATGTATGCAGTAGTTTCAATATAGTGTGTACTAAGGAAGCCCTTCTGTACCGTCTTGTAAAAATGAGCAAATAAAAAAGCATATCTATCAGAAATATACCATACATAACTATTTTGGTCCTAACTCCCATTCTACAAGACATGAATTTCCCAATATGCAAAATGAAAAGTCTAAATATTTTTCCTATATCCTCATTTACCTAAATACATACTTGTATTCATCTAAAATTGTTATCCTCAGTCACATATCAAAGTGCTAATTCTTTGACTCATAGTATTATTTTTTTACTAAAAGGATTCTGATTTTACTTTATTGCTATTGTCATTTTAGCACTATTATTTCAGTATTAATGTGTGCTAAAATTGCAACTTCTCACAATTTAAATATTGTAGGAGGAAAACATCACATTTTTCCGTCATGCATAATTAACCACTGACATTTTATAACTCTTTGATAATTAAAAACCATGAAGGAAACTGTAAGTAATACATATATCTGGAGTTTCAACCAGTAGGATAAAATATGCTTCTCTGAGAAAGGGAAACAGGATTAACCAGTAATTTAAAAGAGCCAGTAATTCAATGTTTAGTGTGCTCTGTGTCTAATTTATCATTATGACTTCCAGAGCCCTTAGTGGAAATAAATGCAGACAATGTTTAGTGATGCAAATGTTAGGAAAATATTATACTTATGACTTACTAATACCTTAAAATGTTAATACGTATTGATGTTTAACCTTATCTTTTAGTTTTGTGTTCTGGAATGAGAAGGGGGTCTGGGCATAAGATATTGGGTAGTATATATTAAAAGTCAATATGTTTACTAGAGGGAAGCAAGTACAAATTTATTGGGTCACCAGATTACTCAGGTGTTCCTGTACTCTTATTTTCCTTACATAGTCCCCACTTTAAAGGACCCATTTAGTGATCTTATAAAGGGCTCTCTAAAGATAGGTAGGTAAGAGTTGATCAAAAAAATTTTTTTTTAACTTTTACTGTAAAAAATTAAGTATTTTACAAACATGCCCCTAAGCTATATAAGTTCCAGATCTCTCAACCCCCTGATTTAAGTAATGTGTCTGGGGGAGCGCTATCATAATTAGCAAGGCACAGCTGCGTAATGAAAGTGGGTGGTGAATAGATAGTGTATTTGTACATGGCTAGCAGTTCAGCTTACTTTGCTCCCTAAAACTAATGTACTAGCGACTTGCCCGTCAAAAAATGACGGCATTAGTATTGTAAGGCAGGTAATGTTGATTGTGTGCGACATTAATTTTGTTGGTGTTCCAAGATCCTTCGGCGCTCATTGCGAGTCTCGCGCTGAGCGCCTTCAGGTCTTGGTTGTTTGTGTGCTATGAGCAGCGTTGTTTTTTTTTTTTCTCTGCCAATGAATAATTATTAAAATAAGAAATTAATATACTTTACCTATTGTGAAGTAATATATGCAGGAAGCATTGTGTTGTAGAGCTGGCAATCTGTTTTCATGTTGCTGCATCATCACTGCTGTGGAGCTGCTGTCTAAGCGTCATGACTGTGTGCACTGTGTAGTGTAAATAGTGTGCGTGCGCGAGCGAAATCCGTTAGGGTAGCTGTGTACTTCCGGATTGTGTAAGTTAGTGTTGTAAAATGGTGCGTAATGTGTGGTATGCGGCTGTGGCTGATTTAGCGTCTTTGTTTGCGGATGTCGTCCGAGTTTTACGTAAAATCTGTAGGTGTTTGGTGGTGTTTTGCGTGTTTAGGGTGCTTTAGCCTCGTTTTCGTTTTGTTCGGCCGACATTTTTTCTGTCGCTTAGGTGATTTTCAGTTGTCTAAACTTTGTAATTTTGACTGAAATCAAGGTGTAACTTCACTTGCAGATGTCCTGGGTGCCCCCCTTGCTGTGGGTAAGCTTTTTATGTGTTTGTTGTGTGTATTTATTGTATTTCTAATGTTTTTCAGGTCTTGTGGGTTGCGTCCTTGTTTTCGGATCTCGTACGTCTTTTTCGGAAAATCCATAGGTGTTTGGTGGTGTTTTGCGTCTTTAGAGTCCTGTAGGCTCGTTTTCGTTTTTTCAGGGGCCATTTTTTTTCTCGTTTAGGGGATTTTCGGGTGTCTAAAGTATTTTATTTGGAGTAAAATTGAGGTGTAAATTCAGTTTCCGAGGTCCTGGCTGCCTCCTATTGCTGTAGGTAAGCTTTTTATGTATTTGTTGTGTTTATTTATTGTGTTTTTGATGTTTACATGTGCGCGGGTTTTGGGCGGTAAGGTCATATTTTTGTAAGGTCGTAATGGGTTAATAGACTTTCAATAAACATTTTTTTCCTATCAAGCCTGACCTACATATTCTTTTGAAAGCTCTTTATAGGATCACTAAAGTGGACCTTTTAACTGATGCAGAATGCCACATAATGTCCATCTAGCTTCTTGACACATTGATTTTTACTGTACTTTACAGTATAATTAATAGCTTAAATTACCATATAATGTAAGGTATATTTGTATACATTTTGCTATAGTATCTCTGTGTAGGCTCACTGTCTTAATTATACAAACTAAATAGTACTATAGTATAGAAATCATAGTACTGCAGAGAAGCTCTTGTCTGGGATTTACTAACTTAGAGCCCAATTCAGTTAGAAGCCTGTATCTTGCCGTATGTCTGCGGTCTTGATCTCTGCTACAATTCCAGCGCTATTCAGTTGGACAAGCCCGCAAGTTACGGTCCAAAAGCAAAGCCGTAAAAACCATGCACTTGGGCGTAGCAGTTCAGGACGGGAACATGATCAATTAAGCAAGGCCGTAACCTCCCATTTCGAAACAGCCAATAGAAAAGGAGACCGCCATCATTACGGCAGTAAAACATGGAGGTTACATGTCAATCAGTTAGGTTTGCGGGTCCGATATACGATGGAACTCGCAAAACCGCAAAATACAAAATCATAAAAATCAATACCAATACTGTTCTAGTCCATATGGTCATGGATTCCCAAAATCTATATAACCCTTAAATGACACATTAAAATCATTTTTTTTTTTTACTGCTGATTTGCGAGCTTGAGACTGTTGTGCAATTAATTCTAATGCCTTTCATCGCTTTCCCCATTATTTACAGTGCAGTATTGATTTTGTATTTGCATTTACAGTGCAACTGACTTGCGGGTCCTCTCTAGCACTCGTAGGATTTTCTTCTACATTATCCGTTTTCTGGATGGGAAAACATTTGCGGGCTCGGGGAATGGTAGCAATTGAATAGCCATTTGCAATTTTAGAGCTCTGAACTCTTGGGACGGGAAAGATCAAAGGCTTCGGGAGGCTGTAAGTTCCAGGTTTAACAACTGCAATGTTTTCAAGGCCATAACCCTTAAACCGTTTGGAGCCCGTAAAAAGACGTCAATTGATTAGCAAATTAACTTACGGCCTCACTTATGTGCTCCAGTAACTTACGATTGCTCAATTGAATCAGGCTCTCAGCCTTTTTACATGCTTCGCCTTGGAAACATTGGGCCTCATTCAATTGCAATTTGGCCAATTGAATAGGGCTCTTAATAAGCACAGAGTATTATTTTCCAGATGTTTTTAGTTAAAAAATTATTTTAAATAAAGAGTAAACATGTTCACTGTACATTAGATTGAAACAAGCATTCAAGTTAGAGAGAGAAAAGGAAATTGAAATGTTTGTCTGGTTCCTAACTTATACTGTGAATCTTATGAGAAGGCTATCAAGCACAAATTACGTGAGCTTATGGTGGGGAAGAGTGAGACAAGCGCTATGTTGCCTACCGGAAGCTCAATACACTTATGGTTGATGTCCTTCTCACAAGATTCACAGTATAAGTTAGGAACCAGCACCACATTGAGGAGATCAATAAATCCAGTAGGTTTCATGACTCCTTCAAATCCATCTTGAACAGCAGTTATAAGTAAGGAAGCCATGTTTAAAATGGTATTGGATTAATTGTTGAAAGTGCGTTGTGGGCTTATTTAAATTCCCCCACCCAGTTTCTCAGAGTGTAGTGTAAACACTGAGGTTGTTGAGATTCTGAGCAGGAAATGTGTTTATTAACTTATTTTTAGACATGCAAATATATACACAAAATGTACTATTTTTCTTGCCATATTTCATTACAAAGTCAAATACAAACGCTATGTTATGTGGTTTGTCAAAACTCTAAGTATTAATGTCACTTTCCCCACAGACTCATAAATACAGTTTGAGATCAATAGGAAGGCATGTCAAACTGAGACTCTGTGTCCGAGCTGTAATCTGGGTAGACATGCCAAGGGGTGATGTTATCTCTGTATGAAACATCAGACCATTGTGCAATCCGGTTAAAATGGATGCAATGAGTCATCTTTTTCAGCATGTCTGTGAGGGTCAAGAACACTCTCTGACATTCATAGTCTTAGCATAAGCTCTCTTACAGGATGCAGGAAGAGCACACACACCTATGACATAGGAGGGACATGTGCAGATAATCTCACAACTAGTGAAACCACTAAATTAATGCGACCTCTAATGCAACTGAACATAGGAATGTAGCCCTAACAAACGGCAAAAATCCTGATAAATATTATAGTACTTTCCTTTTTCAATTATCTTCTTCTGTCAGTCAGCACAAGCAGTTTACAAGCTAATACAACCTCCCAAGAATGCCCCCTGAAGATTGAAGCATGCAAATATAACTGCCATACCTTCAAGCAGTCAAACCAATTGAATATATGTAACTAGTCCATAGTAGGTATGTGATGGTTCTGTTTCGCGTTATGAGGGATTGTAAATATTTTTGCTTAGAAGCATGGATGCAGCTTGTATGGTAGTTTCTTTACTGGTGCTTACAATGGCATTTTTTTTAGTACATAATATCCAATTTTGCCATTGTTTTGTAGAAGTGTGTCTCACAGGGATACAACCAGGGCTTATTTTTCAGATTAGTATGTATGTTTTCAATTATGCTTTAAAGAATCATCTCAGAAGTCCTTCTCTTTAGTGTTATCTTCATCGAGGATATTAATAATAATAATTCAATTGTATTTATGCTATGTAATTTCTCAATTTTCATGTATTTGATAGATTTAATATTATTCTTAAATATTTAGAGCCACATTAAATTCAGGCTACGTGTTAAAACATAGCCGTAGCGTAGATCTTAGGGCTTTTTGCTATTGAATTAGCCTCGTAATGCAGGCCACAGATGATTACGGGTTAAGACGCAGCACGGCCAAAAAAAGCCAACGCTTTGAGCAACATTGAACTTCACGGCCGAAAATCCTTTGATCTGTCAAGCCCATAACCACTACAAATCCAATCATGCTATTAGATTGCAAGGAAGTCACTCGCTAGCAAGCCCATAACACGCAAATCGAGCCAAAACCCAAAGTGGGCTCGAAAGGCCTCGCAATGGGTGTAAAGTCCAATACGTAGCACTTGTAATGCAAATAAAAACACACTACTGTACTAATATTAAAAGAGAAAGTAATGTTAGGTCTCAGAATTAACAGCACAACATTCTCAAGTCCGCAAATCAGCTCAGTAAAATACTTCATTTCATGTTGTATTGTTATATTTTGTTATAATGATCCTGGCAATCAATGTGTTAATACATATACTGTAACTCACATGTGATAGAATATCATATTTGTGGCTTTATTAATATTGCATTTTGACTGGAATGTGGGTTTGCTTGTAGCTCGTAATTGAACCCTGTAAGACATTGAAATCCATCCTCCATTTTCTTGTGACGCAATGCTGATGATCTCTGTTTCCACTGGCTCCATCTAAACCCGTAACTACGGGCTTGCTTAATTGATTACGTTCTAGCCCGCGAATCTGACGGACGACAAATGATTTAGGGTTTTGCAGCACCAGCTCGTAACTCGCAGCCTTTCTAATTTAACCGTAACTCGGCTATTACTAGCTTCACGTTGGAGTAACTAGCTTTAAATGTGGTTTCTAGTCCCTAAGAATACAGTCCCTATGTCTTTGCATATGGAGTCTTTTACATAATATAGCCATAATCAGTTGACTGGTTACTATCATATTATAATTATTTCTTTGTTAATGGTTTGACAGTGTTGGTTTGAAATCAGTTACACTAAGCTCCTTCTATCCTTTTTCTACCCCTTGCTTTGAAAAATCAAAATGTCCTTCCATGGATAACTCGGTTATTAGTTATTATCTCTATGTAGGTTGCAAGCATGCATCATTTTGTGCACCAATTTGCTCATAAATTAAGAATCTGAGACAAAATGTATCAATGAAATCAGTCTGTCACAGCTATACCCTAAAACATCATGTAATACTTTATTGTCTACTGAGTCTGAAAACAATCTTAGTCTTATTCAAGTGCTCAACACACTTGGGGGTTTTCTCCACAGCGCTGAGAACACATTCTTCTGTAGTCTTATAACAATTAAAATACTAATGCGTGGACACATTCCTTCTTCTTATGTGTTCAATGCATCACATCTACTTTCCATTACGATGTAAATTCTTGTCCTAATTGCATATTTGCTGTTGACTTATGACATTTCTCAGCTCTCTTGTTGATAAATATTCTACATATTACAGAATTATGTTCTTTCCATTATGCATTTTATTGTATCTCTATATTCATTAACTTGAAGGATTGAAATGTATCTATTATATTTAACATCATATTGTCCCTTCTTTTTCATTTTGCTGGTATACATTGCCTTTTCAGCTTGAGGTCCGCCAGTCACTCCACTGGCTCCCCATAACCCCCAGAAAAAAAAGTCAAATCATGACCCTAACGTATAAAGCCCTCAACAATACCCTCACACTCCATTCTGCTAATGACTTTCTTCTTTCCTCCTCTCTTATCATTTCCTCTCATTACCGCCTTCAGGACTTTTCTTGTATTGCCCCTATTCTTTGGAACCCCTTCCCTCACTCCACTAGACTTTTCTCTTGTCTCAGATCCTTCAAAACCTCACTAAAAACACATCTATTTAATGAAGCTTATCACCTTCATACTGATTAGGCCCAATGTATCTATCACCTTCCAAATCCCTTTGATTGTAAATTTGAGAGTTTTTAATTGTATAGTATGCTTTAAAAAGTACTCTATATGCAAGATTATAAGCAGAAACACAGGGCTCTTTATTGGTTTAATCTGTATTGATATTGTTTTTATCTTCTGTTCGTCCTATATATGGTACTGTGGAATATGTTTGTGCATTATAAATATTAGCTAATATTAAAAATAATAATAATTTATTTATCTGTTCCCTTTTTATTCGTATATGATATTGTTCTTATTTAGAGCCCTATTCAATTGGCCAAACCACATTTGAATGAGGCCCCTTGTAAGCAATAAAGCTCATGTGCTAAAACTTTTACATATTAATGTGAACAGGTCTATAAGTTAACTAACCTATGTTTAGATGAAACACGTACATAACATGAAATATAAGTGTATATAGTGTGGGCTCAAAACTTGATACTGTTTGGGTTGAAAGCAGTGTATTCTCATAAGTAGCAACAGTGTTACATCAAATTGTGTGCAATTTTAAGGGACAATTTAATTATACATATAGTCAGAGCAATATAAATACATGGGACTTGATTTCATGAACTACAGGAGCTCTTACAAGAAGATGTATGCAGATATTCCATGGCTCCCACAGGCTATTTCTCATTAGACCTTACTGATACGTACACAGTGGGTTTGTCACATAAGGAAAATTCCTTGAGTGCTTGCAACTTGATGTTTAAGCAGAACATTAGTAAAGATTGCAAAATAGCTACGTGTTTCCCACTCAACACAGTGAGGATTCCTAATATTGCACATGAACATTGCACTTTGCACACATCAAATTATATATTCATTTCACACATATCCCTTGGTATTACATTTCAGGGGATATACCTTGAATGCTAAAACAGGATTATAGTTAGGAGAGATTGTAAATGTATTTTAGGGCAATGAGCAGATTATTATGTTTATCTTTTATTTGTAACACAGCGCTATACAGGAGTTAAGTACAAGGCAGAAATAATTTTAACACACATACAGCCTTATTAAATTGCGATTCGGCAAATTTAAAAGAGCTCTATTTAAGCACATAGCATATTTTTTATAGAAGTTTTTAGTTAGTGAAGACCTTGCTTTTGGATAGAAGTTCACTATCTAAAAACTTCTGTAAAAAAAAATGCTATATGCTTAAATACAGCCCTTTTAAATTTGCTGAATCGCAATTTAATAAGGCTGTTAAAAAGAATGGAGGGCATTGTCTTTGAGTTTAGAATCTAACGTACACAGTGCTTCCCCAAAACACCTAACAAGGTTGAAAACTTGCAAACTTATAATCCTTAATGATTCATTACTTTTTTGCATGAAAAAATCCCAAAATGTATATTAATAACTCTTGGACTTGATTTTGAGAAGGATTGCCCTTTGAATACCTTAGCTAAAGTAGCATAACAATCATAATTTGTTTTGGCCAATGACAGGCTGCTATAACATTGTTTCAATGTCTGGGAAGTCAGTTTGTGCAGGAAAGCATCATGTCATGCTTTCCTGCACAAACCTCCACAAGGAAGCAAGGAGGAGTTCAGACTATGTGGATTTCTGCATATTGCTGCTTTTGTCTTTAAGGTTAGTATAGGGTTAAAAAAACGTATCCAAATGCACTGTTTTTCTGTTGGTTGGTACCCGATGCCTATGCAGGCACCTCTGGGGGTGTGGAAAACAATTAAAATAAATAAACAGGTAAATCTGTATGTATATAGAATGAATAACTGTGATGTGTGTTTCTGATATAAGCAGTATGTTTTAGATTAGAAAAAGTAAAAAATTGGGAAACTTCCAAATACCTTTAATATTGTTATATAGGACAGAATTAACCAGTATAAATGTTTCTTTTGAGCTTTGCAATATGTAGGCTTTCATTTTATTTCATTAGTGGCCATAAAAAAAAGGTTTCTCTAGGCAATTTTTTTTCTTGTACTGGTATACTCGTAGATCCTTAAGTGTCTCATAAGTGTTCTCGTAAATTATTTATCTGCTGTTGCAAAAGGTGGAATTTACACATATGGATTTATCTCACTGGCAGAACTTGCAGAGCCTTACAAGAGGACTTAAGATTTTCAGTAAGCTCTTGTGGGAACCATGTAATCACATATCAGGTGAAATATCCTGTAGAGAGGGAACCTTTCATACATAGCAATCACTTATATGTACTGCCCACTCCATAGTGATGCACTCTGAGGACTGCACTATGGAAACGGCAGGTCGGATGAAGTAGGTCAATAAGCAGCCCCTTATTGGAATCCATTAGAAAATGTTAACACATTTATAATATTTCATAAATTTATAGGATCATACTAATAGGGTTTACACGATACAGTATCAAGTTTAGACAGTGGAAAAGGTTTTCTTATTGCATATTTTATAGATTTTTATTTTAATATTTTGTCTAGCTTCGCCTGCCATTTTTTATTTCTTTAGATATGACCAGATAGCAGCAAAAATATATATAACTCATGGTTAGAAATGTTTTTTTGCAGCTTGTATAGACTCCCCGGAATGATCATTTTAGTAATGCTGCATGTTCACATTATTTTAACATTCTGTCTGATCAAGCAGAAGATAAAAAAACTCTGCAAGCAATTCATTGCTACACAAACACGGAAACAAATAAATAACATATTATCCATGTTGACTTTAAAAGATAAAACAGGGTCTGTTCCATTATTTTGCCAGATACATTTCTGTAATTTAAAAAATCTTTTGGGCATTATCTGTGCTGAGCTTTTTGTATTTTCAATGGATAGAGTGTTTTTGTGTGCATGTTTTTCTTCTTATGGGTCTTTTGGAGAGATTTGAAATAGATGAAAGGGATACACATCTCAGTAACTGTTGGCCGTGGGCAGTAAGGAATCTGCTCTAAAGAGTCCAAACTGCAGTTACACAGTGGGAGATGTGTGACCAACCAATCTTCACTTCACTTATATAAGACATAAGACAATTTTGTCTTTCAGCAATGGACAGTCTGAAAAAGGACCTTAATCAGAGGGTCCTTTACAGTTACAGTAGTATAGAGACAGTGGCGAAAACTTGTCTATTTTTCCATGCTGTAACCATTTTTCTACAAATTAGCTTAACCCGAAATAATGACCTGAATTTTCAGCAAACATATCAATTTGGTCATTGTAGTCTCCTACCACTTGACATTGTTGAGTTATATGTAGATGTGTGCCACATGGTAATAGAAAGGAACTGTAATCCTGCATGTCAGCTCTCTTACTATATCCATTTGGCTTGAAATAGAAACTGCTTTTTCTGATTATAGCTGCTTTTTATCTGCTTGTAGTTTCACATTTAGAAAAGCATTATATTGGGTTACTTTTATTCATCATGAAAAATGGAAAAGTAATTTTAGTATTCATTATTAAACCATCTGCTATAGAGTTTTAGGATTCCCTTGATAACTTCCAACTGAAATGTCTAACACTTTTTGATTTAGATGCATATATATTGAGGTATTTTAAATCTTATTTTTTATTGGAAAATATCTCTGGATTGTATATTAACCGAGCTATGCTTAGAATGCAAGTAACATATGTCTGATTTGCAGCTCTTTGTCTTATTTTAGAAAGAAGTACTTCACACAGGGAAAAGTAAGGTCATCGTATTTATGAGTTACTGAAAAATACTTTCATGAATGGTAAAATGCAGAAGAATATTTACCATCAAGATAACATCATGAAGATAAGCTTTAGGATATCAATAATTAGCACTATTTAACACTATTATATTACTATTAAATATTCTTCTTACTGCATAGTATCTACAGTATATATATTTAAAATATAAGGAGTGTAGACAAGTTCATTTAAAGTACAAGTTGATTTTAAGTAAAGTACATCCATATGCGATATACCAATCTAATGATGACAGTTTAAATATATGACAAAATATAACAAAATGTATTGAAAGAAAATACAGTGTGCTCTAATATTTTAACTCTTTATGTTGTAATTGACATACCGTATTTATCGGCATATAACACGCACCTCATTTTAAGAAGGACATTTCAGGAAAAAAAAAAAAAAAAATTCAAAGAAAGAACTTTGAAGCAAAATCCTCAACCTCAACCTCCCTCCTCATCCTCCCTCCTCAACCCCCTCCTCAAACCCCCCATCCTCAACCCCCTCCTCAGCCTCCTCCTCAACCCCCCATCCTTATCCTCCTTCCTCAACCCACTCCTCAACCTCAAACCCCCTCCTCAACCTCCCTCCTCATCCTCAACCCCCCTCCTCATCCTCAACCCCCCTCCTCATCCTCAACCTCCCTCCTCATCCTCAACCCCCCTCCTCATCCTCAATGAGGAGGGAGGTTGAGGAGGGGGGAGGGAATATCGGCGTATAACACGCACCTATCATTTGCTCCCTATTTTCAGGGAGAAAAAGTGCGTGTTATACGCCGATAAATACGGTATGTTCTCATTGAATGAAAGAACACATTTCACTAATGACATAAATTGGTTATATAAATCACTGAGCAAAACAATTATTTAAAAATTGTAAGTATTGGTTGTGTTTGCGTTGTTCATGTGATGTGAGAATGTGTATCTAGTGATGTGTTTTTATTGTCTAAATTAAATTAAAAATAGTGAGACTTCAAAAGATGCAATTCTTTTTTTTTCAAGTCAAAAGCAATACTGATTACTTTAACTTGATACATTAAAGAGAGACGTAACTTAACAGCGGCTAATAATGCTGTTGCCTATGCCTATACCTAGTTCACAAAAGGCATTGCATTAAAGGGATCACTGTAGTGGTCTTATAAATAAATCTCTAGAGAATAGTAAGCAGGGCTTAATAAGAAAAAAAATATTTATAAAACTTCTACTGTGTATCTAAACAATTGGTTACTATTTTTAAGAATTAAGTATTGTGTTTGAAGTGGAGCAATCCAGATGGGAGAGCTATCAAGTTGTTAAAATAACTGCAGCATGATAGTGAGACTGTGGGCCTCATTCAATTGCGATTTGGCCAATTGAATAGGGGTCTAAATAAGCACATAGCATATTTTTTTAAAGAAGTTTTTAGTTAGTAAATATCTATCCAAAAGCAAGGTTGTCACTAACTAAAAACTTCTTTAAAAAAATATGCTATGTGCTTAATTAGAGCCCTATTCAATTGGCCAAATCACAATTGAATGAGGGCTTGTGTTTGTTCATGGCTAGCAGCTTGGATTACAAGGCCCAGCTACAAATTTTTTCTTCCGGAATGGTTTTCAGTTTGGCACCTTCCTATGGGTGGGTCCACTCCAGCCACAATAATTTATTCAGGGGGTTGAGCAATCTGGAGCTTAAATAGGGGTAATTGAAAATAGTAAGTAATTGTCTAAATGCACTGTAAACATTTAATTTTTTTTCTTATCAAGTTTTACCTAACTATTTATTAGATATCCCTTTATAGGACCACTAAAGTGATTGTTTAAATAAATTGTAGCCCATTTTTTACCTTTAGAGGGCAATGCTAGTTTAAAATGTTTTATATTTTTCACACGTATAGTACCAGTAATACTGTTGAAAAAGACATAAAGTGTTTTAAGTTCAAAGTTTATTCCACTTTATAGCTCTTGGTAGCTACTATGATAAAGTTGCATTGTACTTAACCCATATGTTGGCGTGTTACAAATAAAGAATAATAATAATAATAATAATAATCTACATGCACAACAATGTATTTCTATATCAAAGGCTTCAATAGCTCATTACCTTAGTTTAAATGCTACCACTATTCTTCCTGATAGAGCTTATTTATCGTACATTATGGAAGCATATCAGAAAGCATATGACTGATCAAGTAAAACTCATCTGCTGTGTTAGGTCTTCTAGAAGTCCACTTAGCTCCCTTCTTCATCCAGTACCAGGTGCCTTCAACTTTCCCATGGCCATTCTGTGGCTTTTACATTCTCTATGCACCAGCGCACCATCATAGACTATCGGTTGCTCATGCATGTACCTGCATATAACTTAGCATCATTCTTTGTGTTTACCAAAACTGGTACACTCCTGGTGTATACAAAATTTCGATTGCACCAGTTGGTTTGTGTGTACTTTATCGATTGTGATTACGCAGTGTGCATGTCAACTGAAACCACTCTAGGGCAGCAGCAGATGAGCAACAGCTCCTTTTTTTAAATTGTTTTTTCATTGCTCTCTCTGTTGCTGACCTTTGTGTGTTCTTACTGGGCCTGTCTTATGTCTGTCACCCTGAAACTAAAGTAACAAATTGCTGGATGTCACAGCAGGCCTTTATTAACTATACAGCACTGGTCTATGAATACACTGGCTACTGATATTATAGCCATCTTAATGGACAGCATCACTATTGGCTGGTTGGAAGTTACCCCAATCAGTTTGATTTCAGGTAGATTTTAGGAGGCTACTACTTCCTTTTGACTTTATTTTATATCAAGATGTCATTTACCAAGAACATTGGAGAAACCAGGGTATATTATGGTCAACACATAAAATATTAAAGAACTGGATAGTTCTTGTGTAACAATACACACACTAATGTAGAAGAGAAATAGTATTGTACCTCCAATGTGAGCTTTTTAACATCTTTGGGACAACACATTTCATACAATCAGCCTAATTTTAATTCGTATATATTGATCCAGGATAAGTGTTTTTATATCGCCGTTGTGATCAAGACAAAATAATAAATGTATGTATCAATGTATTTAAGAATTTCTACCCTTACTGTTTGAACCTGAAACCTGAAACTTGGCTACATTTTACTTGATTGACTATTGGACTGTTTCCTGGCTCTATTCTTGCTTCTGGTCCTCCTTAGTCTTGTGTTTCTGCTTCTAGGCCACGGGCCCAATGGAAATGTCACACAGGAATGTCTTCAGCATCAGAGAACATCAACACAAACAAAGCTATTGGTGTTCGCATGGATCCAAAAAGCGGTTCAAATTAATACTGTTGATGAACAGGAAAAAATTGCTGAATGGATAAGAACAGACTGAAAAAACTCATATAGAATCTGTCAAATATGAATAATCGAAAATTGTGATGACTGAGACAAGTGGTAACAATAAGTAATCCTTATGCAGATATATGCATCTCTATCTATATCAATAGTTCCAACAATGGATAAATCCCACTGTGAGAATAAATATATATCTCCAAATCTCTTTATGTATACAACTTCCCTTATATGGCAAATTACTTTGCTAATCCTCTGGAAGTTTTACATTTTGTGACAGCTCTATAACAGTTAAAAAACAACACAAAATAGATGCTTGGTAACTCTATAAATGCTGCAAAAGCAGTAAATAGGGAGTATAAAGTAAGGCTTGAATTTGGAGCAGCTAAACGCCCAGCGCTATATGACCATAAACTACTGTACTGTATATCATGAGTGCAAACAAGCAATTCACAGCAGTAGTTAAAAAAAACAGTAATGACAAGCAACTAATCACTAGACAACCATTCTCCCCAAAATCAGTAATAGAGTACTTGCACATCAAAAAGATAATCCTGACGGTCCGTTTCGCCCTAAATAGGGCTTACTCATGGGCTACTGATCATCAGTCTTGCTGGGGCTTTTAAAGCACCTAAACTATCCATTTCTGGTTGAAGCACAACCTTAAGACCAGGAGATGCCAGGTATATCATCAAATCCATCAGCTTTGCAATTCAGTTTTGATCATTTCCATTGTTATGGTTTGCTTATTAATGTGCTTCCAATTGTGAATGCAATATGTAACATATATTGTAATAAATAGACTAGAATAGGAATGTTGCGGTCTTGTCATTAACTTTTTTGTTCTATTTTCTCTGTATTTTTTATTAATTGTATATGTGGTCACTACACTCTATCTGGTAGTCCTCTGTTACTATATCATCATAAAAATAATAGTGTTCTTATTTACTTGTTTACAGAAGCACTGTTTATTTTAATGTATGTTTCATGATACTGTACCATGGACCAAAAGAGATAATTAATGCATGCATTTTCTCTGATTCTCTAAGAATCCTTCTATGAATCTCACCTTGGTTGTTAATCCTTTCAAATAATATGAAAAGAGTTAGTAAAATAATGACTTCTTATTGTTTATGAGAAAGCAGAGTGTTTTTCTTTATTATTTGTATTTCAATATATGAATTAATCTAGTTAATAGATCAAAGTAATCAATGTTTCCATTTGATGAGTATTTTTTTCTATTTTTATAATTTTTTCTACAAGGTATTTATTTTCTGTGTGAATAAGCGGATTACTTAGCCTGTGAATCACTTGCATCTATTATGAAAAAGAAAACTTCAAGAATGTTCTCAATCCATCCTTCAATTCCATTACAACATCACAACAAGCTGCGTGTTGTTCAAGTGCTCAGTCTATAGTGTACAGAAGTTGTTCAGACTAAAAAGGTGAAGGATTATGGGAAGTAATTTGATTTCATTTATTTTTTTGACATCAGCTTTTCTATTTTCTTTGTATGTTAAAAGAGAAGCGTGTGAAGAAACTGTCAAAATGTGTGTCTTGGATGCTCAGAAAATATAACAATAAATCCAATCAAGGGAAAATGCATTTTGAATTGTTTTGTTCTTTAAGAACATTTAATTAAAAAGCAAATTAGCAGTTCTTTGATTAACTGACACATACAAAATTACATTATTAAGCAGAATGTTTCATGCTAACTGTCCTTTTAGTCTTGTAATGACCTCATTGTACATTACTGTAATAGGGGACTGTCACTCAAGATGAGACATACAAACTGACCTTAAGCCCACTGAGACCAACTCAAAGGCAATTCTGGAGGCAAAGCTCCAGTTCTTGAGATGAAAAGAACTGTCTTTATTTTAATGTACTAAAAATGGAAAGAGGGCATACATCTGAAATCTACTTATTAAAAATATAGTTTAATATTGAACTAGTGTTGAAGGAATGAGCGAAAACACGAGAATCCTGCTACTGCAAATTTGGTATGTGAACAAATTATTATTTTAATACTTCATATACAAATTGTTATACATGAATAGACACTGATAGTGGAAAAGGTCAGTAAATAAAATGTAAATTTCTACGGTACCCTAAAATATAATTGCAAACTATTTATTCTCTGCCTAATTAATGTATTCTCACTCTAATAATAAAAAATAAAAAAAAACATTATATACATGGCTTCTTTTTATTGTTGTAGTTAACTACTCTCTACAAAAATCTACTGCCCAAACAAGGTACCAGCCTCACACTGATGAGATCCATTGAGATCGAACAGTGCTGAATGTGGGTAGGTTTCCTGGTTAGTGCATAATCCATCCTGTACTATGCTTTAAAGCTGTTTAATACAGCAAGCATATGCTTACAAAAGGAGCCATGTTAATAGTGTGTTTTTTGGATTATTAGAATGAGAATACTTTGTGGTCTCATTTGCATGTCCCCGCCTCCAGTCTCCAAATGTGCAGTGTAACAACTTATTTCTGAGAAACTTGAGCAGGAAAAAAGTGTATTAACTTATTTTTTAGACATTCAATGTAATCATAAATGGATTATTAATGTTGTGATATATAAAACTTCACATTCAGTATTAGTTATCAATAAAAAAAAATGTATGATCGCAAAGTGGATTTTTGTGGGTCTTGGAAACTTTATTAAATTCCAAATTTGCAGCAGTTACAGAGCAATTAAATTGAACAAGCCTGCAACTACATGACTGAAAGCCAAAACCGTAAACCATTCCCCTGTAGGTAACATTTCAGAGCATGATCATGATCAATTAAGCAAGCCCGTAACTACTGATTTAGAAACAGCCAGTAGAAATGAGACCGTCATCATGACGTCAGTAAAACATGGAGGTTCAACCACAATCAGTTATTGTTTAGATGTCCGATTGGAGATCCAGACATTTTGCATTCTAAAAAAAATCAGTCAATCTACTATTCTAGTCCATGCAAGATCCATGATATGTATTAACCCATTGATTGCCGGGATCGATATAACACAGAAATTACACATCAAAAAAATTGTCTTTGATTGCAGATTTGGGAGCTTGAGACTGTTGTGCAATTCATTCTAATTTATTTCCCCGTCTTTTAAAGTGCAGTATTGATTTTTTATTTGCTTTTACAGTTCTATGAACAGGTGGTTAACCCTCTTGCGAGTTCTCTCTAGTACTTGTAGGATTTTTGGCTACATTTGCCATTCACGGAAAACAATTGCAGGCTTGAGGAATTGTAGCAATTTAATAGCGATTTTCGATTTTAGCGGGCTTGACAGATAAAAGGCTTAGCTGGGCCGGAGATACGATTTTGACAACTGTTGGGATTTTCAGCTTGTAACCCGCAGATCGATGGCGGGTAGCTAAAAGAGGACAAATTTTTTTCGCTACATTATGGGTTATAGTAACTACAATTCGGACAATTTATTAGGGGCCTTTGTGTACACATGAAAAAAAACTGAGCATCTTGAAGTTTAGTGAATACAGAATAAGACCTCATACAGAATATTTTTTTTAATGAAAGCTCTTCTTTAAATACCAACGGTAGATATGAGACAATGTTAACTGTTGAAAGACAACAGGTAAATAGTGTAAGGTTTAAAGAATTGTTGTTGTTTGGGAGTAAATAAAATAAATAAATACATTACATGCTTGTGTAGTATGTAACCCATTAGCTGCTATGTAAGACATTAACGTAAAGAAAACTGTTTGCTGGCCTGAAGTTTTTTGGAGGAGGGGTGTTCAGGCACCAGCAGAGGCATCACTATTTAGTTTTCCAAATTAAAAACTAGATTTATGAAATTTTCCTACCTAATTATGCTCTTAGACTCAACATTTTTAAACATATACATGTTTAAAATGGTAAACCTAACAGTACATTATAATATATATATATATATATATATATATATATATATTATATATATATATATATATATATAGAAAGATATAGATATACTGTAGATATATATTGTTATAAGACATAAGGGATGCAAGCTGTTCTATGGAGGTTACATATATTCCTGTCATAATTAATGCATTTATTTGTCAAACTATACAGTAGTACAGACAATGATTCAATGTGCCGAAATGACAATGAATAAAATATTTATTTCCTTATTAGTCATAAACACTTTATTTGACTCGGAACACTTTGTAGAAAAACTAATAACATCCTTGACAACAAATAAAGATAACTCATCAGATGACGATTTCCATCCATAAATATTAGCAGTTTCCATTTTGCCAGCTTGCACTTTTTTCTGCTTTTGGTGCTGTTATATCTTGTAAACTAGAAGCAATAGACACAGGAAAGTAGTTAAAAATGCTCCTCCAAGTTAACGAAAGACAACTCTGAAAAAGCATGGCTTTCGCATGCAATGGTGCTTAAGTGCTTAAAGAGGCACTGTATTGGTACACCTTTCCAAGGGCCTCATTCTATTATCGGCCGTAAACCGGCCGTAAGGCTGCGATTCCTTGTGGGGGTCCCGTTACCTCGCAATTCAATTAAACGGCAAGGATCTCCTCTTACGGCCGGTTGTAAATCTTGCTACCGGCCGTAAGCTCTGAAAACTTAAAACTCAAAAATAAATTCAAGCCTGCACTGTACAGCTCTGTAAATGCTAGGGATCATATTGGGGGACATGAGGATTAATAGTAACCCCCTCTCAAGCTTGCACATCAGCCCAAACCCGAGTTCAAATTAACTGTTTATTCTCCGGCTGCGGCGTGGGCGGGTCTGAGGTGCTCCAAGCCCTCTGGACTTTTTACATGGATATTTGACGTATATTAAAAAATAAATATTTTACGGATTTGAGTATAGGGGAATTTTGTGCTATCTTTGCTAACACCGAAAATCACTTTATAGTCTTCTCAAAGTGCAGGATGGCTTTATTTGGGCTTTATAATGTGCTTAATTGGTGCTAGCGAGACCTCTTTCCTGCAAGTAAGCTGCGGCTCGGTTTTAGCCTTGCAGAGAGGGTTCCCGGAGCAATTGAATTGCAAATAGGATTTTCTTACGGCCGATTTCCTTGCGGCCGTTTTAGATCAAAGGATTTCCTCCGGCGCGAGCGGCCGCAAGAGATAGCAAGGCACCGGCCGCAAGCCTGCCGGAATCCCCGGCCGGAGGGGAATAGAATAGCCGAATAGCTTGCGGCCGGTCCTTGCGGCCCCGCAACGGCTGCGGCCGCTAATAGAATGAGGCCCAAAGTCTTTAATTAATAAAGACCACAAATAATCAACTTCCCAACTTACTTGTGAAGCCACTGACAAAATAACTGGATTTTGCCATCGTCTAGTGATAGTTAACATTATTGTTTTTATGATATCTAGTTTGATTTTAAAGGTGATAAAAGCGAGGGAATAATTTCTAGTTCCAAGCAATGACACAAATGGTTGAACGTGATTTATTTTTCTTCCACCACAACAATATCTAATCTTGTGCTGCAGAGGTATTGTTAGTCATCTAACAAACAGCATTTGTACATTTGCATGTGTCACAATCTTGCATGAGTTTTGTCATGGCATAGACTATCATTTGGAACCACTGTAGTTTACCAATCACAGCTGCAGGCAAAGCAGAATGTTATCTCTCAATAAGAAATATGAAGATAATCTCTATTCTTGAGTGAATGAAATATCTTATTATCCAGATTCCATTGTTTTCAAGCAAGCTTGCCTTCAGCCTATGCCATTATGTAAAAAGAGAAGGAAATGTAAATGATTGTGGTATTTTCATCGTATAAAATGTAACTTGCTGTTTTATTTTTTGTCAGAGGAAAATGTTAAAGAAAATGATTTTGTGTTGTATTATAAATGTTATCACTACTGGGAATTCTTTGTATCTGCCACTTCATAAATCACTGACATTATATGAAGCTTTCTTTTATTTTAATTTCTTTTTAATAGCACTTCTTTTACAAAAATGGCTATTTTAGAAATATTTCTTTTTTCAAAGCTGTCTTCATTAAAGAGCTTTAGTCTACATTCTTTATAGTTACTCACTGAACAATGCACATAGTTGTTTTATGTTTTTGGACACTTACTAAAATGCCTCCGCCTATACCGTATTTAATCTTCACATAGCCCACGCTTAAAGTTTTCTAATCCATCTCTTGTTTACTAATGTTGCTTATTCCTAACCCAATCTCAACAAGGCCTTTGCTCCTCCCATCCTTGCCTCATTAATATCCTCTTTGTGCCACAAAGGCCCTGTGGTCCCAATCCCTCTAACCACACAAAACCCCATTTCCACCCTGAGTCCTGTATCAATTCTTTCTCTCTCCTTGTGCCCCTTCACTGGAATAACCTTGCATTGCACATGAGACAGTCTCCAAACCTGTACACATTCAGCACCTCGTCCTTTCCTGCCCTCCACCTTCCATGACCTCCCAACTGAACATGTTGTCTCTATGAGCTTGATCTTACTTCTGGCTTCTTATTTCAACAATGAACCTACACTTCTTTTTACACTCCTTCTATTAAGGTTACTCTGTAAACTTTCCCCTATGGTACACAACAATGATGTACCACTTCCTAACTATGTAAAGCACCTTGCATAAAGGCACTGTATATAAATGTAAATACAAATAAATAAATAAAGGGTTCTTTAGTGTGACAGCTGATTGGGTTCCAGACAATGACATAAGGTAATTGTGGTGTTTTTAAGAAGCTTTGAGTACCTGGGAGATATTTTACAATCATGGAAATAGTTTGTTTTGGTCAATGGGACCTATTTCATGGTTATTTGGTTCTTTTACTGCTAATACAGGATATATTTTTTATTTAGCATATTTCTATGCTGTAGAAGAAATATAAAGAATAGTGTTCCCTTCATTTGATCGCTTCAGTGGGAAATAGGAATTCAAATGAATAGTTGCAGGGAAGTGTTTCTCATCTCCAGTCCTTGGGGCCCACCAACAGTTTACAGTTTAGGTATATCCCTGCTTGAGCACAGGTGAGCTAAGCAGAGGCTCTGCATGTGGCTAAACAGAATCACAGAGCCCCTGATTAGCTCACCTGTGCTCAAGCAGGGATATACCTAAAATGTGAACTGTTGGTGTGCCCTGAGGACTGGAGTTGAGAAACTGTTGTAGGGGATCTCTGTAAAATAGGGTCATAATTGGAAAATAGATGATAAAAACATATATAGTTAAAAAAGATAATTATGTTTCTAGACTTTTTATTAACAATTCCAACACTGTTTTACTGTGAAATGGCCTAATGCTAAAACATACATATTGTACACACCATAATGTCATAAAATACAACTGCAGGTTTTTTCACTACCTTTTATAAAAATAAATTACAGACACTTTTGATATGTTCTATGTTTTCTATATGAGACACTAATTAGTATTATGCCATTGAACATAATCTAAACTATGTATTACTGCACAAAATGAATACCTCATGGGGGGTGCTCATTCTGAATATATTAATATTTAGATAAATAATCAGAGTACTGCAGTATATAGTGATACCTTTTTTATTAGACAAACATAATTATAATAATAATGACAAGCTTTCGAGAGTGACCTCTCTTTGTCAAATCTCAAGCAATACTAATTTTAGGTTCCCATTGAAAGAAAGAAATTCCAAGTTAAATGCTTCATGAATGATGTTTTGTTTAGTCAACTGTGCATACGCCTGCATAAGGTTTTAGATGAGTGGAGATCAGAGTAAATAAATGGGACTTTAAATGTCTTCACATCTTAAGCAGTAGAAGGACCTCAATAAAACATTGAGGATAAAAAGAGAAAGAAAACATGACCAGGAATGTTAGAGGTCACAAGAGGTTTTGCTAGTGGGATAACTTACTAAATTAAGTCCTGTTTTTAGTATTAAAGAGTGTTATCATTTTCATTTCAAATGTCTTTCTTTCCTGTATGTTTTTTTTTAATTTCCTCTGAGTATTTTGACTTTCAAGTTTTGGATGGAGTTGTTGTTTTGTTAAAAGTGGTGTCCAACTTGGGTACAATAAGTGTATTCATTGTGCAGTTATATATGAATATATTTTAGTTTATTTAGGACAAAAAGACAATTTATTGAACATGCTCCCAAAGACTTATCCAGTCATAATAGCATTAAGAGGTATTGTGTATTTTGTGTTCTGGCTGCACATAAAGGTGATGTTTGGAAAATCTTTTGCACATGGCATATGTTCAGGTTTTACCACTTACTATAAATTTAAAATGTGGCACAGCTTTAAAGCAAGGAACAAATGGATTTGTTTATTAGTTGTAAATAGCGGAGCCAGAGACCAACTTAATATTTTCCTGGTATCATTTATATATTGTTTATGCTTTTCAGTTTTATGCCAATGGAATGTCTGAAAATGTTATGGATGTGCAATGAGTGGGTTCAAAATGCTTGCAAACTGCAGAAAATGGATTGTGAAAGACATTTAATAAACTGCTATGAATACTTACATAGATTTATAGCAAACTTCATTCACAAGTCATACATACATTTGTTGCATTTAAAAATAAATGATACGTGTGCTAAAACAGGCACTGGTAATACGCAATATATTTGTAACCTAGCTGAAAACTTAAAGAAATATTTATCTCTAATAGTGAAATATTTTAGGTATACAAAATATAAATTGTTTAGATAGCTCACATCTAAAATGGAAAAGGTAAATATCCCTATATTGCTATTTTTCTTCTATATAGTAAAAAGAGAAAATGCATTGGGATAAATTTTAAATTAATACAAATGATCAGAGACATGTTTATGCTTCCCTTACCAATTTAGATTTGTGCATCCCCATACCGCACTTACTACTTCTTGTTTCCTATTTCTACACTCTCACACACTCTAATGACTTATATGAAAACAGGATATCAGGGGACGCCAGAATATGAACTTTAAAGGATCACTGTCATCAAATATTTTTTATATGGCCTTTTGAATAACTAAACATTATAAAAGGCAAACATTACATGACTCTATATTGTAACAAACGTGCCTGTAAGTTATGTCAACACATTTGTAATGAAGACACAGCCACACATAACAACAAGACCTATAATATTAAAGGATCATATAAATGCACATCATCTAATGTGGTTTATATAATACAATGTACTTTATGTGGCACAGGCTGTTACATTTGAAACCAGCCAAAAAATGCACTTAAGTATGAATTTACACAGACATTCAACAAAGCATAATGAAAACAGTTATTGTACCCAACTGGGACACCATTTTAGCCAGAATGATCACTCCATCCAAAACTTAAAAGAACAGTCAAAATACTCAGAGGAAAATTTAAAAACATCCAAGAGAGAAAAGCATTTGAAATAAAGATTATCAAATTTTTCAACATTAAAAATACAGGACATGCAGCCTTATTAAATTGCAATTCGGTAAATTTAAAAGGGCTCTATTTAAGCACACAGCATATTTTTTTTACAGAAGTTTTTAGTTAGTGAAGTCCTTGCTTTTGCAAGGACTTCACTAACTAAAAACTTCTGTAAAAAAAATATGCTGTGTGCTAAAATGGAGCCCTTTTAAATTTACCGAATTGCAATTTAATAAGGCTGTTAATATGGACTTGGTTTTTGTAACATATTATAACAATTTCATGTGAATTTTTCTTATTTCACCATAACAGGCTAAGCACTCTTATAGCCACGTTAAATTCCAAGCTCGTTTGTGCAATTTGAGACCCGCAACGGCTGAAGGCTGGAAATTTTGCAGATTTACGGAGCTATTAAATTAGTACATGCTGTGAGTTATGGGCTTGAGAGGCAAATCTGTAAACCATAGTGTTTTCTCGCTCTTACCCCTCAAGTCGTCGGCGGGCTGGTTTTAAGAAGCCAATTTAATAGCCCTAAGTCTTGCGGGCTACAATAGGAGCTACGGTTTTAGACGTAAGGGAAATTTAACAGGGCTATCAGTGAAATGTTTGTCCATCATGAAGGAGATCACTGTGGACTACAGTGCTCTGTTTTTGTCATGCATATATTGATGTATATGTGTATATAGTATGTGTATATATGTTTCCTTTACTATGTTGTGTTTATTCCCCCATATGTTTTTACCTGATGATGTCAGATGCTGTCTCCACTCTCTCTGCATCACTGTTTTTATTAAAACTGAGGGTTCCATCTCATATCAGTATTGCCTCAGACTTGATAAAGAGAAGTTAAACCTCTCGAAAGTTTGTCCAATACAAAAGATATCCTAATATACTGCAATACTCATTTTTAATATATATATATATATATATATATATATATATATATATATATATATATTTATTTATATATATATATATATATATATATATATATATATATAAAACTAAAAGTAAACCACAATGAAAAGAAACTGGTGCATGAAGTCTGACCCTAAACAAGGTAGAAGATACAAAGATAATACACTGAACACTTCAGACTAGTAGGAATGTGTGGAACCTTATTGTGCAGACATAGTAGTGCAGTGATGCAACATTTCAGGCAACAAACCCTTTTTCAAGCTTTTATATATATTATTATAGCTAAGTTTTTCATGTTGAAGTTTGGAGTGATGTGTGTTTTCCAATTTTAACATTTTTTCATAGCTCTTTGCTAACATTCGACAATCCCAGATAACATTCAGTGAGACTGGCAAGAGAATGTTAGAGGCTTTCAAGATTCTTTTTTCTTTTTTTTCCTGCAGTAGTGGGTGAATGGTGATTAATGTTTGCTCGGAGTGAAGAATCACTTGCCTACTATAATATTGCTGGAACTAAAAAAGTCTCTCTCTCCCTCTCCCTGTCTCCCTCTCCCTCTCTCTCTCCCTCTCCCTCGCTCATAATTTGGGAGGTAATGTTTCTGGACAAAAAATGGACGGGCAAACCACCTCCATACCTCCAGCACCTCACCATTTGCTTCCAAGTTTCTGTAAACAAACTTTTCCTGTTTAACATTTGCACCACTTTAAAATCACATTACATTTTTTTTTCAGGTTTGTCACTCATGGACAAACAACTTTTAATATAGTGTCAGAATGCTTTTACAAAATGTTAGTTATTTTGTCAGACTTCCTAAGGTTTTAAGGTTTTTCTAAAATAACGTGAGTCATTTATTTATTTCATTTTTGCCAAAGCTACTTAAACATGCAAGGTAAAAACATTTTAATTACACATTCACTAGCCAGCAGCTGCTAGTTAAATCAAAAAAATCAAAATAACATTTATTTTTAAAAATGTAATTAAACAATACGCATTGCTTGTTTAACAATGTATATTAATTAATATATACATCAACACATTTCATGTGATGGTTTCTTGATACTTTAGTTTGTCACAATTAAATTGTTCCAAGGATACTGTTTAGGTTGCAAATTTTACAAACATTTACATTTAGCTGAAAATGCAGTGTGTGAACTGCAAAGCATTGATTTGGAAATTCCGGTCTTAAAATAGAACAGCTTATAACTAAATACAATCAACCATAAAACACCAAAAATAAAGAGCCAGCGTGTACTAAATGGTTATAAACCAAATCTTCAACAATTAAATTAGCTTGGTCCATTTAAAGCACATATGAAGTCATGTTTATGGGATCTCTGTGCCTCTTTGCAAAGAGTGATATTGTAAACAAAAAAACCTTTTACTAAATAAAATTAAATACAACAATATTTTCATAAAAAGTCCTTTTACAGGCATGATGTTCCAATGCAGACAATAGGGATGCTGGTATACCGAGGGAGCCTGTAGACACTGGCCTCACGGAGCTTGCTGGCTTGTTTCACTTGACTAGCTGATCAGGGCAAAATACATTTCTATTGAGATAGCTCGATCAGTCTATGGAGCTGGTAGGACACATGGCTGAACAGAGTACAAGAGATGAACAGAGGCACAGCAAAAGCTCTTGGATATATGGAGCGGCAGGTGTGGGTGGCTTTAAAAATCGAATAATGATATTAATTTTTCAAAACTTTAGGTAATTGGGCAAATGATGGGTCTCATTATGCTGGTTTCTAAAAATTATTTTAGGGAGACATGGCCTGTTTTACTGTTATAATCAGTGGCGGAGCAAGTGAGAGGAGCAGGCGCAGATTTTTTTTTGCACTGAGCCCCCCATACCAAATCACTTACTAGACTACACTTACTTATCTCTCCCTCTCTTAAATAAATAGTACATTTGTGTTCACATTTGAATGTCTAAAACAAGTTAAAAACTTGTCTCATGCCCAGAATTCCAAGAAATACAGTTTATACACTGCATTCTGGGAACTTTGGAAGGGACATGCAAATGTGCCCACATAGGCTTCACTCTTGTAACACACTGTATCAAACAGTCTTGAGCAAAGCTAGGGTTGTATTATACACAAGCCAGGAATCCCACCCATGTACAGCTGTTTCATGGTTACTGCCTCTCATCAGCGTGGGGTCGGTTACTTAGCTTGTGTAGTGGATATTTTGAGGAGTTAGTATATATAGTCATGTGTAGTAACTAAGCATAAATAAGGTGTATGGCCTGTGTATGGGGATAGACATAGAGAATAGAGTAGAGATGCAAGCACAAGAGTGGGAGGAGCATAAGTAGAGTTCCCCTTACCTCCTGCCTGCGGTTTCATGTTGCGCTCATGCATGAACTGGCTCTAATGGATCAGTCAATTCTGGGAGGAGGAGTGTTTGTGCAGGTGACTGTGGGGGCCCGGGTGGTGGGCTGGTTGAGTGGGTCGGGGTGGAGGAGGGGCCCTCAAAACTATTTAAGGAAAAACTATTTTACTACAAAAAAAATTTGTGAACATGATTTTTCCCACACACATTTTGGTATAAAATATTATTTTGTTTCCCATTATCTAGAAAATACTGCAGTAAAAGATTGCCCTTCATGGAGTATAAAGTATAAAATGACTACTTTAGAAATCCTAATAGCCTCACCTGCCTTTCTTTACAATCAGACATAATCATAACAAAAGTAACTTCCCTACTCTAACTTACCTGTGCTATGATTATCAATATCCCTTTTGTAATTGTGTAGTGCTTTTGTAACGTTATAGTATTGTTCTGTTTTTGCAATTTTGAAGTGCCTTTTAGAATTTTGTACTATGACTGAAGATATCATTTTGCAGTTTTTTTAAGATAAAAGTAAAAAATATAAGTACATTTACAAAAATATTATATAATTACAAGAATATGTAATCCAATATTTTACAGCAAGAATATACTCAATCATTTAATTAATTGGCAATAGAGAAGAATGTAAACCATGCATTATCTTTACATTTATGCATGTTCAATAAGAATGGTAAGCACTATTAGCAAGTGACAGTGATGGGGGACTATCTTGGATGTTCAATCAACATTCAGAACCTGATAGGCCAATAGAGTATAGTTTGGCTTCAATACGATTAAAGAAACTAATTTGATAAAAGGACGGTTATATTCCCGAGTGCTCAAATGGAAATACCTTAAGGTAGGAACTCATTTAATTTAATCGGTTCGACTATTAAATTAGATAATAGAAACTGATCTGTAATAAGACATCTTAGATGCTTAGAGTACAGATTAACTAATGTAACCTAGTACACTAGTAGGAAACAGAAGGTTTCTTATAGCATGGAAATTCAAAGGTGATGTGCAGTATACCCAGATAGGTTCAAGAACAAATAGGTCACCTGTTCACTATTTTTGCATTTAAAAATTGAAAATGTTTACAGAGAATATATCAATCTAACCAGCATTTCATATGTTACATGTCACATACAAAATATCATTTTGTGGCATTGTTAAATACTTTTGTTTAATACTTTCAGTTCAGTAGCATTTAACCGAGAATTCAAGTCAATTAAATCTGCATATAATTTATAGTTGTTTTAAAATGTGTACATCTCAGTGGAAGCTTAATCAATTTGATACTATGATGGTATGGGAGGAGGGTACTAGTGGTCATTCAGTAGGGTTTCATTTATGTAATTAGTAACTTATTATATAAAATGTAAATTTTAAGCATTTCATTTACACTGTAGTGTTTCAGAGTTGCTTCTCTAAGCCCCCTTTTAGGTTATAGATGGATGAGTAGATTTGCACAGGGGACTGTACTACAATTTCTACTAGACCAATCTAGTTCTGCTGCATTAGCACTTTATTTCCAAAGGAGCCTGTCCTGATAGAAGTCTATAAGGACACATCCACTAGACATTCCCTGGGATAGACAAAAGCATCTGTTGAAGTCTAAAACACTAACGTTCAAATATACTTTTTAAAAGATACCGTGAAAAAAAATATACTATTTTTATTGCTGATTAATTATTAAATAAACAGCTTGAACAATTATGTTGTTTGACTTATACAAAAGTCATTTAACAACATATTCTACCAGTGGATATTGAACTATTTAAATACAGTGCCTTGCAAAAGTATTCACCTCCTTGGCATTTTTTCTGTTTTGTTGCCTCACCACCTGGAATTAACATGGATTGTTTGAGAATTTGCATAATTTAATTTACAGAACATGCCCACAACTTTGAAGATGTCTTTTTTTGTTATTGTGAAGCAAACAACAAATAGGACAAAGGAAAAGAAAAAGTTGATGTGCATAACTATTCATCCCCTAAAGTCAATACTTTGTAGAGCCACCTTTTGCGGCAATCACAGCTCCAAGTCCCTTTGGATAAGTCTCTATCAGCTTGCCACATACTACCACTGGGATTTTTGCCCATTCCTCCTTGCAAGACTGCTCCAGCTCCTTCGAGTTGGATGGTTTACGCTTGTGAACAGCAATCTTTAAGTCTGACCACAAATTTTCTATTGGATTGAGGTCTGGGCTTTGACTAGGCCATTCCAACACATTTACATGTTTCCCCTTAAACCACTCAAGTGTTGCTTTAGCAGTGTTTTTGGGGTCATTGTCCTGCTGGAAGGTGAACCTCCGTCCTAGCCTCAAATCACGCACAGAGTGGTGCAGGTTTTGCTCAAGAGTATCCCTGTATTTAGCACCATTCATCTTTCCCTCAACACTGACCAGTGACCAGAGCTTTTTATGGGCTTCATAACAAAGGGGGTGAATACATAGGCACATGCCAATTTTCTGTTTTCTATTGCTAAAAAATAGTGTTATATATATATTTTTCTCATTTCGCTTCTGTGTTCTGATCCATCACATATAATTCAGATTAACAAAACATTGAATTTAAGGCTGTAATGTAACAAAATAGGTAAAAAGTCAAGGGGGGTGAATACTTTCGCAAAGCACTGTATGGACCACAAAAGTCACAATATGTACTCTGCACCATCAGTTGGAGGGTGGAAAATAATGTGAATTTTTTTTTTTATATTTTTAAAATTGATCAAGAATTGATCGTTTTAGTTTAGCCCCTGAAATTCTCCGACAAGAATCTGCATAAATAATAAGGCTGGAGTCTGTAACTTTTAGATTGTTTCTACTACACTGTCTTTAAAACAGAATGCTTATCACTGCACCAACACACTCTGCATCTAAAGATTTTCCTACCTTCCACTTGTTTATTTTTTTTTGTTTTATCTCATTTACTTAGTTATATATATATTAATCATATTTATGTTAATAAATACAATAATCAATAGAAAAATAAACAAGTTGAAGCTATTCGATTAGAACCAGTGGCTTACCAATGAAAACATTTTATGAAACACACTTGCCACTACACCAAAACACTCTGCTTTTCAAAGTATGTCTAAACGTTAAACTAATTTAATTGAATTCATTTTTTAGGTTTAAATAAAGCATTGTTCCTCTATCTACACCTATTGATAGCATGTGGTTAGAACAATGAGGGATTGAATACCAGTGAGTAAGCCTGAGCATATCGTTCTTGGGACAGTACTATGTGTCTTCTCCCTCAAGGCCCTGGCTCATGTCCCACTTGATAAAACATTTAGTAGGCTCAGAAATATTTTGTGTAAAAGGAGAATGATTAACCCCTTTACCTGGAAAATGAGTACACAATAGGTACTGTATGTCTGTATTTACAGTGGTAACAGCAAAATAAACAGACAACCATATAATGTAGACAAAATATATATATGATTTTTTTGCCCTCAAATGTCACAACAGTATGCCTTGGCTAAGGAAACAAAAAATGGATATTATAATATATTGTGTATATAATGGTATTTTGGTGTATACAGTGGCGTAGCTGGAGCTTTTGCCACCCGGCGTGGTCCATGCGTTTGTCTCTAACATGAAGTACAGCCTGGGGCAGACCGCACACTCCGCCCCTTCCAGCTATGCCACTGGGTGTATATAATAGTGTTTAGATTATATTACAGCTATGGAGAAAGAGAGGGACAATATCGTGTGAATTGTGTATGTACTGATATATCAGTGTATGTCCCAGCTATGAAAAATAAAAAGGAACAATATGCAGTAGTGTGGATTGTATGCTAAAGCTAAATAGTCTTATTACCATCTTAAATGTGTTAATGTGTAATCACAATTCCATTTAATTATACAAGATAAATAAAATATCTATAAATGCTACAGAAAATGCTAATGCCTGATAAATAAAGAGTATTACTATAAAATGGCGTTGTTTTCATTTTTGTAAAAACTGTGTTACAGTAATTATTTTAAATGTTTCACAAACAGTGCTACTAATATATAGCCATATTAAATTCCAGCCTCCTAAGTCCAACGTGAAGCAGGTAACAGCTGCAGGGTCGAAATTTGCCCTACTTACGTTGCTATTAAATTAGAAAGGGCTGAGAGCTATGAGCGAGAGAGGCTATTTTGTAAAACAGTTCGCGGCCATCGGGGTTGCTTTCTCGAACGTAAAAATTAAGCAATTACATAGTTACGGGTTCAGATGGAGCCAGTGAAAAAGAGATTGTTAGCGTTACATATCTGAAAAACGGGAGGGTAGATTTCAGAGTCCTACGTGCTTCAATTACAGTTTGCGATTGGAGCCACAGGCCAGATATAATGCAATATTAATAAAGCAGTAAATATTATATTCTATTACATGCGAGTTACAGTATATGTCTTAACACATTGATTGCAGGGATCGAAATAACACAAAATATGAACATGAAATAAAGTATTTTTCGGGGCCGATTTGCGAGCTTGAGAATGTTGTGCTATTAATTCTAAGACCTAACATCACTTTCCCTTATAATAAATGTACAGTAGTGCGTTTTTATTTGCCTATGAAGTGCTACGTATTAGACTTTACCCCCCTTGCGGGTGCTCTTGAGCACACGTTGGCCTTTGGGCTCCGTTTGCGTGTTGCATGCTTGCTCGCAATTCAATAGCTGAATTGAACAAGTAGCGGTTACGGGCAAAGGATTTACGTGCAAGAAGTTGAATGTTGCTCTGCACATAGCCATTTTAAGTCTGTCCTGCGTTATAACATGGAAGTCCGCTGCGAGCAACGTTACGGGGCTAATTTAATAGCCGTAACACGTAACATTGGATTTATTGGCTGCGTTCAACAACGTAGTCCCTATTTAATGAGGCTGATAAATATCTGGTACCACAGATAAAATACATTACAAATAAAAGAGTCAAATCTACCATAATATCTTAAATAACTAGAGGATAGAGATGAACTCTAAATTAATTGAGTTAGAGTTAAAATTGTGAATATACGGATATAAAAAATGAAAAAACTGAGAATTGTTTCAGTATTACACATAAGAACAATAAAAGTAAATCCATCTATAGTTCATATAAATGCTGCAAGATCAGTTTGAATATTAAGACCTTAAAATGGTTTATTGACTCAGAAGTTGCCTTCTTTTCAAACTGGGGCATAGTTACATAACTCAGGTCAGATACACTCTGACCTTATAAAGCTTTTCTAATATGAGGAACATGTTCTTGAACTTTTCAATCTGCCAACATATATTAAGTGCCTTTATACTGTAGGAAATGTACCTCAAAAGAGCAGTTTAAAAATATGTTTGTTCATCCATTTTTTCATTTGAACCTTTATTTGTCTTCATCCACTGACTACAATGCTATGATATTTTGCATTCGTACATATCTAATAATTGAACATTATCAATTTACCTGTTTTGCGTCTCTTTTTGAAACAAAGACGGAACCAACATGTTTATTAAATTAGTTCTTATTTTAAAATCCATTTTTTTCTGTTATAATAACCTTTCATTTATCATCTCTCTATAAAACTGACCAGATTAATCTGATTTGAGCCCTTGTTAATTTTCTTACAAATGTAATCTCCCCTTCAGTACTACTTTCTATTGATAATCATTTATTTTCCTTTTGTTCATTCTGAAGTAGATGGCACCCTAAGTGACCTTATCCAATGAATTATTTATTGTCACTTTGTCATATTTCTCCCAAAACTTTGCTTTCATTATTTTGCTTCAAGCTTAGAATTCTTCTCATGTACAGTTCCTCTTTATTCTTTGGAATTGGCCTCCTGGAATATTATCCCTTGGAGCTCTGACCATATTGTCTTCAATGTAGAATGGTAGCTTTTAAGAAATATAGTAAGGTGGGAGAAGAAACGTTTTTAAAGGAAAAGAACCTACATGTGCACGATCAAATACAGGGGGTGACTTATCTCAGTCTAGTTACTCACGGAAAACTATAAGTTCAGAGCTCCAGGGAGTAACCAAAAACTACTGGCTATAATGGCCTCATTAGATAGTGCACTTAGTCCACAGTGAGAGAATCAGAATGTCCGATTTACATCTAAATATTACAAAAGTTTAAATAACTTACATTTGAGAGTGTTTAATACCTATAATTTTCAATTATACCATGTTGGAACTTTGGTTGTGTCACTTTAACAAACATATTTGAGAATAAGCAGGAACCTTGTACAATTGGAACATATAGCAAAGATAACCATGATTTGCTTATCTGCCCTTCAAGTTTCCCTGAAGTTGTAAAATACAGACAGGTATTTTTAATGGAGTGGTAGTGGACTGTATGCACATGCATAGAGGAAGGTAATACATTAAACATTAAGAGCCTCATTCAATTGCTTCTTTTTTTGGTCGCAGGTTACTTTGCTATTCAATTGGCAAAGACTTGTGGCCTCTGATCGAGTTACTTGCTCCAACCCGCGATCACTACCGACCCATTGCTACTTGTCAAATCACAAGTTACTTTCGTCCAAGCCTTTGATCGTTCAAGGCCGCAAGTCTAAAATCTCAAATCGCTATTCAATTGCTCCGAATCCCTCTTGCTAACCGCTCCATCAAGCCAAAATCCAACCACAGGTTACTTGGACCAAGGAGGTCTCGCAAAGGGCTTACTTCCAAATCAGAGCACTTTAAAAGCAAAATAAAAAAAAGCCATCCTGTACTTTTATGAAGAGTGAAAGTATTGTTAGGTCTTAGAATTAATAGCACAACATTCTCCAATACTTTATTTCATTATCTATCACGGCAATCAATGTGAAGTCCTATGGGCTTCAACCTTCAAGCCCATAGGACTTTAAAAATCCAACCTCGATATTTTCAATGTCCTATGGGCTTGGAGGTTGAAGCCCATAAAACTTGGAAAAATGGAGGTTGGATTTCAAAGTCCTACGGCCTTCAGTTATGGGCTTGAAGGTTGGTCAATGACGATCTCTGTTTCCATTGGCTGTTACTACTTCCGAATTCTTGGTTTTCGATTTGTGCTATCAGCCCCTATCTTGTGACCACAGCAATTGAATAGCAGAGTACAAGTCGGACTACTTGTACACCTAACTCAATCGCAGAAAACCACCTGTCTCTGATCAAGTTACAGCCCCGAATTGAATGAGGCTATAAATTCACATGAAACCATTTTTCATGCATTTGAGTTAGAGTGCTTTAAATATTTCCAATGTTGTGTTTCCAATGTAAAAAAAAAAGTAAAATCTAATTACACTAAGAGGAAATCTAGAGAGTGTATATACATCTGCAGATTTAACTGGCAGACAAATATGACTCCTACATCTATATCTCACTGGCTGACAGGGGTAAGCCCCCAGATCAGCTAAACATTTACATTTTTGTTTTTGCTTTGAGAGCATCATTTGAAAAAAGAAAACACACAGAGGTACACTATCCCTTATCTATTGCTCCTTACGTGCATAGTAACAGTTTGCCTGCACCATCCACATATTTATGTAATTATATATAACTGTCAGAGCCATGCCATACAGGACATTTGAGGTGACTTAAAAGTACATTTTCCTAACTACATGTAATAAATTCTTCATGAAAAAATATTTTGTAATGTTTAATGCAAGCTGTTATAATTACGCAATATAAAATGTGGGACATTGCTTTCATTTCCCACTACATATATCAGTATGTAAGGTCTGTTCCATATCTAGGACACATTTAATGGATGGTCTGGGTCAGTGCATTAGTATGATGTGCTTACCTCTAAAATTGCGGCCAATATACACAGTAGTCACTTTATGCAAATATCCAGTTCTTGATACGGTATGATAATGAATTATGGTTTGCTTCATATTTTTTTTTGTAATTTTATTCTGGGGTCTTAAACTGGTGACATTGTGACTACTGCCATTTGTGTCTGTCATATATCTATTTTGTGTCATTATTTTATATAAAAAGCTTCAGTTTGTGCTGCAGCACGCTATTTAAAGGGATATGGAAGGTTTCTGGATTTGTTTAGGTTTGTGAGATACCTATGTTTAAATTTTTTTTATATTCCGTTTAATTAAAAAGCAATTAAAAGCTCTGTTTTTATTGATTAAAATCATATAAATAGTCCATATATGGTTCTGGATGTGTAGTGTATATATGTGCAGTGTACAGGCCTATCAGGCATTACATTTCAGAAAACATGCTGTAACATGCTGCTGAGACATAGTCCCTGATGGGCTAGGACACTACACTGTACATCAAGCCCTACATCGTCTGTGTCTGCATAAGTTGCAGTGTACAGACCCATGCCCAGGACTATTGGATGGTTCTAGGCAGTAAACCAGAGCTTTTAATCACATCTTATTTAAATAAAGTACTTACAAGTAAATAAATACAAAGGGATATTACATATCTTGTAAAATACAGAACCCTACAACATCCTTTAATGACGTTCACTGTATTTGGTGCCTTTTCCTTTTTATAGGATTGAGGTTAGAAGAGTGGGATAGTGTAATGATGAACCTGGGGTGCCTAGGTCACACATCCCCTCACTTTCCCTCTATTTTGGGTGATCTGACTCTTGTTTGGTCATTTTTAAGTTATACTTTTTTTTACTATAGGCACATAAGAGCTGTTGTATCTCCAGACGAGTCTTGTTGTTTGTTTCGTAATTTTTTTGTGTGCTGGTATTTTTTTATGGATAAGAATGCATACGGATATATAGCTGCTCATTTTTTGACTCATTTGTGAACATCCCCCTTATTTGCTTTACCCTGTGCCTTTATTTTGAGTATGACGCCGTTTCCTGCTATCTGCTTTTTGATAATGTATCAATAAAAGTATGTTTATAATATTTCTTCCACTGCATTACGGTAGTATTCGGGTTCTTTGATTATATTTTTCTGTATTTCTACATATGTCCCATAGGAAACATAAGTAGGAAGATGTGTTTTAATACATATGGCTGCATGAATCTCTTTGGTTCTATCCAGTTGTTTAATTTAAAACAAAACTTTGGAAAATTGTCTGCAAAAGTGAAAAGTTCAAGTAAAGGAAAAGTATACCATATTTATTTCAAAGATTTAGAACAGCACAGAACAAATCTTACTAAAGAAAATACATTTCCTGTATGTTTTAACAAAAATAGTAAAAGAAAGACTTCAGCGCAAGTTTTCATATCACTGAGGAATCAAATCATATCCCAAGATAAATGGCCAGTGATAAAAATACAGCTGATAAGATAGAGCAATGCTAAATAATAACAAAGTCAAGCAGACAAAGAAGCAGGAGTGCTTGTTAATAACAGCAAAATAACCAGCACATCTGTCCCAATTCAACATTGTTAATATAGTAATGTCAAACAAGTATAAGGTAACTCCTTAATGAATTACAGTCCCACGATGAAAAGCAAAGGAGGATGAAAAATACTGGAGCCGGGCAATAAACAAACATCCTGGGAATAAGGTAGAATTATTTGGTAAGTTACTATTTTTCGTTATAGTTTTTCATCATTATTTGTTAGTTGTTAACAGCCTCATTAAAAAGCCTGTAACTCCAGATTTACGTGTTACAGGTATTAAATTAGCCCTGTAATGGTGCCCGCAGTGGGCTTTGCGTGTTAACAAGAGGGGCGGCCGAGAAAAGGGTACATGCTGAGCAACGTTGAACTTCTGGCACATAAATCCTTTGATCCGACGAGCCCTTAACCACTACTTGTTCAATTCAGCTGTTAAATTGCAACGTGATCACTTGCGAACAATCACGTAACATGCAAATGGAGTCAAAAGGCCAACGTGTGCTCCAGAGCACCCACAAGGGGGGTAAAGTCCAATACGCAGCACTTGTAATTCAAATAACAACACTATACAGTACATTTATTATAAGGGGAAGTGATGTTAGGTCTTAGAATTAATAGCACAACATTCTCAAGCCTGCAAATCGGCCCAGAAAAATACTTTATTTCATGTTTATATTTTGTGGTATGCAAAGGTGGGGTTGAAAAAGTGCACAATCCCCTCAGTAGTCCCAATGTTATGGGTTAATGTTTGTTCTGAAGGTCTCAGTGTTGGTCTCTCTTATGTAGAAATGTTTTATATACATAATGCCTTGATGGCAGACAGATAGATAGATGATATGTATTTATCAATTGGCTGGTTGCCAGTTGGATCTGTTCTCTCAGTGCAAAAATCCCAGTGGCAATGAGGTAGAATAATACTGTGGATGTGACCACCAGTTGATGTCGCCGTTTTGCTGTAATCATAATGTCTAAACAGCCATGGATCCTTCAAGCGCACCCCAAATCAATGAGATGGAAACTAGGGTTGATAAACAGCTTTTATTTATAGAATGCCGCAGGTAAAATATACACAGTAATCTGTCTTAAAATCATATAAATAGTCCATATATGGTTCTGGATGTGTAGTGTACATATGTGCAGTGTACAGGCCTATCAGTCATTACATTTCATAAAACATGCTGTAACATACTGCTAAGACATAGTAAGAGACATTTCGTTATTTTTTTGTGTGCTGGTATTTTTTTATGGATAAGAATGCATACGGATATATAGCTGCTCATTTTTTGACTCATTTGTGACCATCCCCCTTATTTGCTTTACCCTGTGCCTTCATTTTGAGTATGACGCCGTTTCCTGCTATCTGCTTTTTGATAATGTATCAATAAAAGTATGTTTATAATATTTCTTCCACTGCATTACGGTAGTATTTGGGTTCTTTGATTATATTTTTCTGTATTTCTACAAATGTCCCATAGGAAACATAAGTAGGAATCATAATGTCTAAACAGCCATGGATCCTTCAAGCGCACCCCAAATCAATGTGATGGAAACTAGGGTTGATAAACAGCTTTTATTTATAGAATGCCGCAGGCAAAACATACACAGTAATCTGTCTTAGATGTGGGCCATATACAACGGATAGAACAAAGAAAAAATACACAGTAAAAACAAACTGTAAAAGATTTAAAACCTATAAAAACGTTGATAGGTTGGTGCACAAAAATGATGTCTCCACTTTCTTTGAGGTGTTGGAGATGATATTAATGTGTGAATACACTTCACCAAATGAGTTTCCTCTTTTTGCTGACGTCTTCCTCAGTGATAATGATATAAATGTGGTGTTGATACTACCCTGTGTGGTGTATCACCAAATTAATATATATAAATATTACACAAGGTTCGTCTACATTAAAAGGTATTTATTAAAAGGCAACAACACAATACTATAAATGTATTATAAACACACAGCCAGACCCACGGAGCACCAACCCTTTTTAAATCTATCTACCTATATAATAATCCCCTTTCCCAAACGCTTTATCTTACCCACGGTCAGACCATTTCCATCATCACCACCATCAACCATCACCAACACCACCCAGCAAGCAAACAGGAAGCAGCACCAGTTTCCTGCCTGGATATATCCTTAGTTGAGATGATGTAATTTACATCACATCCTGTCCATGACTTCCTTTAGCCATTGTGGGAGGGAAGTAAAGATTCTCAGCCCTCCTACAAAGGCCTGTTTAAATTACCATTCAAGGAAGACAAGTTACCACACCCTGTTAGGATGAGTAAATGGATAAGAAAATAAGTAATTGTCAGCTGCCCTTTGGAATCCATCACTATGGTGATTGCCTGGCATTTTGTGGTATATCGATCCCTGCAATCAATGTGTTAAGACATATACTGTAACTCACATGTAATAGAATATCATATTTACTAATCTATTATGTGGGGCGGATCGCAAACTGTAATTTCAGCACGTAAGACTACCCTCCCCTTTTTCAGTGATGTAACACTAACAATCTTTTTTTTCATTGCCTCCATTTGAACCTGTAACTACGTGCTTGCGTAATTGTTTGCGTTCGAGCATGCAACTCAGACGGCCGAGAACTGGTTTACGAAATACCGTCTCTCGCTCGAAGCTCGCAGCCCTTTTTAATTTAATAGCGTCATTAATCGGCCAAATTTCAAGCACACAGCCTTACATGCTACACATTCGACTTGTGAGGCTGGAATTTGAAATGGCCCTATATTAGCATGATATTTTTTGTAATGGCTTCAAATATTTATTTTTGTCCCCTTTTCGAATTGCAAATATTTTAGTATTTGGTAATAGATTATGTACTAATGTAACATGTGATAACAGCTGGTTACTATCAATCAATACAATATCACTGTGTCATGCACATACTCTTGATCATGCAAAAGTGCATACTTACACACACTTTGTATTTTCTAAGATGATTTCCTTATTTCCTTGTTTTGGAATTAGTCTTTATAAAGGACACTGGTCTGAAGTTCATGCTTAAGACCAGTTGTGGTGTCAGCAGTTTATGGAAAAACATAATAAATTCTAGTCAATTATACAGTAAATAAATATATATATATATATATATATATATATATATATATATATATATATATATATATTTATTTATTTATACAAAGGAGAGCCACATTGATAAAGCACACATTGAAGACTGTGCTACTCCCCCTTAAACTTAAATATTTCTTCAGATTCTTGCTTGTCTGCCCTCAAATGTATCTGGGCTTACAGTGGGTCTTTCTCAAGGCAACAGCACCCATTTTCGCCAAGCAGAGTGACTTCTATCATTGCTGTAATCCTTGATACTCACAGTATGGGACACACTACAAAGTGCTTGTTGAGTTTCTCCCATCCAGAATGCTGAACTTCTCAGCTAGTTTTTAATCCTGATTCTTACTGGAGATTAGCATGCTGTCAAGGCATAGTCTGGAGGGAAAACAAAAATGGAAGACTAGAAAAAAGTACAGAGGTAACATCATTTAACACCAAAACTTACTCTTGGGTGTTTTTTTTTAAATTGGGACCTAAGACTGCACCATTTAATGGAGTCTCAGGCAATTTGGTATTCAGAGGGCTTCCTACAGCCAAGGATTTCAGTAAATCTCTGCTTGAGGCCAGGTTTACCAACCAGAATGAATGAAATAGATTTAAGCATTTGGGTTCAATCACAGGGATCCTAAATACACAAGCCCTGCTGAGCTAATGTATAAATAAATATTAATTATAATAGGTAATAATGTTATAATCATGAAGATGTAACTGTCTAAGCAATTAAATACAGACAGTCCTCGGATTACGGGTGAGATACCTTCCTGAGAATGGGCCTCATTCTATTATCGGCCGTAAATCGGCCGTAAGGCTGCGATTCCTTGCGGGGGTTCAGTTAACTCGCGATTCTATTATACGGCCCCGCAAGGATCTCCTTTTACGGCCGGCCGCATATCTTGGAACCGGCCGTAAGCTCAGAAATATAAAAACTCAAAAATAAATTCAAGCCTGCACTGTACAGCTCTGTAAATGCTAGGGATCATATTGGGGGACATGAGGATTAAAAGAAACCCACTCTCAAGCTTGCACATCAGCCCAAACCCGAGTTCAAATTAACTGTTTATTTTCCGGCTGCGGCGTGGGTGTGTCTGAGGTGCTCCAAGCACTCTGGACTTTTTACATGGATATTTTACGGATATTAAAAATGAAATATTTTACGGATTTGAGTACAGGATAATTATGTGCTATTTTTTCTAACACCTAAAATCCCTTTATAGTCTTCTCAAAGTGCAGGATGGCTTTATTTGAGCTATTTTATGTGCTTAATTGGTGCTAGCGAGACCTCTTTCCTGCAAGTAAGCTGCGGCTCGTTTTTAGCCTTGCAGAGAGGTTTCCCGGAGCAATTGAATTGCAAATCTCTTGCGGCCGTTTTAGATCAAAGGCTTTCCTCCGGCGCGAGCGGCCGCAAGAGATAGCAAGGCACCAGCCGCAAGCCTGCCGGAGTCCCCGGCCGTAAGGGAATAGAATAGCCGAATAGCTTGCGGCCGGTCCTTGCGGCCCCGCAACGGCTGCGGCCGATAATAGAATGAGGCCCAATGTCTTTAGGTCAGATTTGTATGTAACTCAGATCCCTGATGAATAATAATAATAATAATAGCAACAATACTAGAATGGCCATATTTGATACAAATAATACAGTGTAATACTGTAATAGTAAGAAACTATTGTACTCTTTCTTTTAATTCAGATAAACAGAACATAAAAAGCAAAAGCATACAAAAAGCCTTGGTAACCCGCACTTAATTGGTTTATTTATAACTCGCCGACATATTCCGTAGCGCTGTACATAAATTAGGTTCAGACAATGATAAATACAGATTAACATTTAGGAAAAGGAAGGAGGGCCCTGTCTTTGAGCTAGGAATCCAATGTCCATGGTGAATTCCCAAAGTACTTAGGATAGAAACTCGCAAACTTACAATCTAATGGATAGTGAGTGGTAAAAGAGGAAGAGAGAGGTGATAAGTGTGTTAGGGTGGAAGGTGATACTCTTCTTTAAAGAAATGCCCTTTAAGTGAGGTTTTAAATGTTTTGAAGCAAGAGAATAATCTGGTGGAGCGAGGCAAGGAGTTCCAGAGACTAGGGGCAGCTTAAGAAATGTCCTGGAGGCGGGAGTGAGAGGAGGTGACAAGAGTTGTAGAAAGAACAAGGTCATTACCAGAACGAAGAGGGCTGGTGGTGAAGTATTTGGAGATGAGCGCAGAGATGTAAGAGCATTATTGTTGAGGGATTTGTACGTTAGGGCCAAAGATGAGCAAGAACCTACTTTTATTTGATTAAAACACAGACTAACAGATTGTTGTCTAAAGTCAGTTTTATATTTCCGTATTTAGGTAACATGCTTGGCAATGTAAATCAGTGTCATAAAGTTATACATAATTCAGGTCTGGTGCGGAGAGGTAGATTTGGGTGTCATCTGCAAAGAGATGATAATGAAGCTCAAAAGAGTTTATGAGGGTACCAAGTGAGGTAGTGTAGTGGGAGAAGAGGAGGGGGCCTAGGACTGATCCTTGGGGTAAACCAACAGACAGGGGGTGAGGAGAAGAAGAGGTGTCGAAGACGGAGATACTGAATGATCAATGTTGTAGGTATGATGAGAACCACAAGAGAGCAGTTACTCGAATACTAAGGGAGAAGAGGATATGGAGTAGAGGTGGATGGTCGACAGTGTCAAAGGCAGCAGAGAGATCTAGAAGAAGAAGAATTGAAAAGTGACCTTTTGACTTTGCGGTAAGCAGGTCATTGGTGACTTTAGTGAGAACTGTCTCAGTGGAGTGTTGGGGCCAAAAGCCGGATTGGAAGGTGTCAAGAAGGGAGTTAGAGAAAATAAGGCTGGTAAGGCAGTTATAGATGAGCCACTCCAGCAGTTTGGAAGCCAGGGGAAGCAGAGAGATACAGTAGGGGTAGTTAGATGTGACGTCAGAGTCAGATGAGGGTTTTTTGAGGGTGGGTATAACTATGGCATGTTTTAGAGAAGATGGAAACATGCCAGTAGTAAGGGAGAGGTTGAAATATGTGTGAGAGCTGGGGTTAGTGTGATAGAGTGGGGAGAAATGAGCTGAGATGGAATAGGATCCTGAGGACATTTAGTTAGGCGAGTGGATGATAGCAGTTTGGAGTCTTCATCCTCTGTAGCCGGATGAAAGCAGTTCAAAATGGCTGTGGTATTGGAGAAGGGAGAAGACTGGGTGTTGTTGGTTGATTTAGAGGGTGGAGTGTGAGAGCCACTATGAGATAAGAGTTCATTGCAGATATTTTGAATTTTATAAATAAAATGTTTGGCAAAGTCTTCAGCTGTGGGAGGGGAAGGGATGGGAGACAGACACAGACACTTGAGGTTAGAGGACAGAGTTGATATTGGTGTTGTAAAGAACTGCTGTTTGGCAAGGTAAAGGACAGAGGAATAGAAGCGTAACATAATTTTGTAGTGGAGGAAATCTGCTGAAGTGCATGATTTACTCCATAGTCGTTCAGCAGTGCGGAAGCACCTCTGGATGTATCGTGTTTGTGTAGTGTGCCATATTTGTGGATGAGAGCGAGGGCATCTGCGTGTGGATATGGGGGCCAGAGTGTCAAGGGTGGAAGAGAGAGTAGAGTTGTAGAGTGAGGTGGCAGTGTCAGGGCAGTTGAAGTTGGTGATGGGGCTAAGAAGGGATTGGACAATAGTGGAGAGCTGAGTAGGGTCAAGTGATCGCAGGTTTCTGTTCATGATGGTGGAAGGGGTTGGAGACGGGTAGGGTGACTGTGATGTGGTGAGGTTGAAGGTAAGGAAGTGGTGGTCGGATAGAGGGAGTGGATGGATGAATGGGTAGGAAGTTGTGCGGAGATTGGTGAAGGTAAGGTCAAGAGAATGTCCAGCAGGATGAGTAGACAAATCTGTAAGTTGTGAGAGGCCAAGGGAAGAGGTGAGTGCAAGTAGGTTGGCTGCGGCTGGGGAGGTGGGAGTGTCAACAGCACTGTTAAAATCTCCAAGTACCATTGAAGGAACATTGGAGGAGGGAAAGTGAGGGAGCCAGGCAGAAAAGTGATTAAGAAATTGAGAGGGAGTGTCTGGGGGGCGATAGATCACAGCTACACGTAGAGAGATAGATGAGAAGAGGTGGATTGTATAACCTTCAAAGGATGAGAATTGGTTGGATGGGACAGGGGGTATGAGGTGAAATGTACAGCGAGTGGAAAGCAAAACACCCACACCACCACCTTGTTTGTTCCCAGTTCTAGGTGTGTGACTGAGGAGAAAATCCAGAGATCCAGATCCAGATCCAGAGAATATGAGCAGAACAAATTTGTTAAAAACAACTTAAAGATGTGTGGGAGGGGTATGAGAGGTGGGACGAAACACAGAATAGTACAATACAAAGATAATGAAATTACTGCAGTTTCAATAAAGTTTTATGTGCCCAAAAATTCTATAAAATGTGAAAAATAATAATTGCATGTACAGTATTAGAAGTAATGTAGTGATGAATCTTTAAGTGGCTGTATATACCTTTGAAGAGCAGTTGCAAGTTGCAGACTTCAGGGAAGGCAATTGCTATGAACTAAGATGGAGGCTGTTGCTTCGGAGAGCAGTTGCAAATTGAAAACTTCCTGGAAGATAATTGCTATGAACTAAGATGGATGCTGTTGCTGGAAAGACAGGAACAGATGAGATCAGATCCAGAGAATATGAGCAGAAGAAATTTGTTAAAAACAACATGATGTCCATGTATACAGTCGTCTTGGAGGCTGTTGGAAGAGGGTGTTTGCTACAACCAGAGAATTATCTTGGCAGAATTCTACTAATCTGACCTGCTTCATTTTGTACTCCAAGGCCAAACATGCTGGTTGTTCCAGGTGTGTTTTGGTTCCCTACTTTAGCATTACAATCTCCTATGATGATAGTAACATCTTTTCTTGGTGCTATATCTATGACGTGTTCATGATCTTCATAGAATTGGACAACTTCAGCCTCTTCAGCATCCATAGCTGGAGCATAGACTTGGATCACTGTGATGTTAAATGGCTTGCCTTGAATTCAAATTGAAATCATTCTGTCATTTATTCGGTTGTAAATTTGGTGGTTGTCTGTTGTGAAATGTCCAATTCCAGTCCATTTAAGTTCAACAATTCCCAGGATATCAATTTTTAACCTTGTAATGTCATTCTTGACCACATCTAGATTGCCTTGGTTCATAGTTCTAGCATTCCAGGTTTCTATTCTGAATTGTTCTTTGCAGCTTCAGACTTTCTTTTCCCCATTAGACACATCCGCAGCTGGGTGTCCTTTCAGCTTTGGCCCAACCGCTTCATTAGATCTGATGCTACTCGTAATCACCCCCCGGCTCTTCCTCAGTAATGTGTAGGCACCTTCTGACAAAAGGGCTCATGTTCCAGTGCCATATCATTTTATCTCTGGTTGTGCTTTCCCATAGAGTTTTCTTAGCAAAGTTACTGTGCGTGGGTTGCCAGTTCCTTCTCCAGTGGACCGTGATTTATCTGACCTCTCTGCTATGACCTGCCCATCTTGGGTGACCTTTCATAGTATAGCTCACAGCTTCATTGAGGTACACAGCCGCTTCACCACAACAAGCTAGCGATCCAAAAGGGGATATATATATATTTCCTTGCCGCAGCCTAGTTACGGCACTTCCCACTCATTATAATATTAATGACGTTCGCATTTCCTATTGGCTCTTAGAGCCCTGTCTCATCTGTAAAGCTTGGTTTGCCTGCTCCCTGCACAAAAATCTGTTGCATCTACAACAGGATTAATGTCTTTGCACTGAGTGCTCCAATTTGGGGTAGTGAAAGATTTACATTAGTGTAGAACTTAGGAAAACAAACTCCTATCAGATGATTTACATAGGGCTCTAATAGCCACATTAAATTCCCCTAACGTGTAAAACCATAGCTCGTAACGTAGCGCGCAAGACTTATGGCTATTAAATTGGCCTCTTAAACCAGCCTGCCGATGACTTGAGCGATAGAAGCGAGAAAACCCTAGGGGACGGGAGAATTCGACATGCGAGCCTGCAAATCCTTTGATCTGTGAAGTGGGCAACTGCTACGTTCCAATTGCCCTATTAAATTGCATCGAAATCACTGGCGTTCAACCCCGTAACTCACAAATGGAGCCAAGAAGCCAACAAGTGCTAGAGAGGACCTGCAAGTCCAAGCCGTACACTTTAAATGCACATATACACACTACTGTATTTTTATTAACAAGGAAAGTGATGTTAGGTCTTAGAATTAATAACACAACATTCTCAAGCTCTCCACTGTGCAAAGAAGGATATAAAGATAATACATGTGTTCACATTTGAATGTCTAAAAATAAGTGTGTGTATGTATGTATATACCGTATATATATATATATATATATATATATATATATATATATATATATATATATATATATATAAAGAGTGAGGTAGCCGTGAGTGTCCAGTAATCTAGATAGATAATGAGGATCTTGGTATACTGTGATACCTTCTTTATTGGACAAACGTATTATTTGAAAACACAAGCTTCTGACTTATTAAAAAAAAGGTGTCACTCTTGAAATCTCAACTTTTTAAATTAATACAGTATGTTTACCTGATAAAAACAGGTATCACTATTTACTACAATACTCTAATTGTTCATATGTGAGGGTTGCATGTGTGAGAGGGGATTTACATTTCTGAAGGACAGGACTTGCAGTTATTGCTGACCATGTGCAGGGGAAGGTTGATTTAACAAGTCCTCGCACTCTCTTCCTTCTCCCCCACCTCTACTTAAAATCTTCAGTAGTTAAGAATTTGCTCTCAGTAAGTGATCAAGTCAGACAAGATGGAACCTTCCAATGCATTTAAATAATCAGCAAAATTTTAAATGTTCTTTAAATAAATGTTTGTTTGTTCATGTATACTATTGTGGTTTCTTATTTGCTTAACAAGATATTTTTCTTAAAATACAATGGTCCAATAATTCTACATAGAATTAGCATAGTATGATCCATTACTATATCAGTAATCACACGTATAAGTGTTATTGCAGAGCCAGAAGCTGGTTATCATTTTAAACCAACCCCACCTAGGGCCTCATTGAATTGCAATTTGGCCAATTGAATAGGGCTCTAAATAAGGACAAAGCTTGTTTTTTTAAAGAAGTTTTTAGTTTACTAAAAATTTATTTAAAAAAATGTATGTGCTTATTTAGAGCCCTATTCAATTGGCCAAACTGCAATTGAATGAGGGCCCTAGAGTGTAAGATTTTTTAAGGCATGCTTCATTTATGGTCTGGATGTTTTATTAGCATTTTATTCTGTATAAGATCAATGCTTTGAACAAAACTGCTTCTGGAGCTCACTACATTTGAGAGAGACGGAAAGTTGAGTGAGAAATATGTATATTTCATCCACAGCCATGATTCTCAGTAGCATTAATAATAATTTGTTTATTATAAATTTCAAAAAACTGCTAAAATATTAAATAAAAAGTGGCAATCAGACCCAAAAGCATTCATTATCCTTGGTTATATATGAAAATTGTTCCAGTGAGACCTCCATTTGACAAAATCATAAGATAAAATCTTTAATACACATATTATTATCTATAAAATATAAGTCATATCTGCATTTTTCTGAACCTCTTTGGCAAGAAGGGCCAATTGTGCCTATTTGTAAAGACTAATCCTTTATCATTTCTGTCATCTCATGCTGTAGGCTAATATGCGCTTGTTGATATATTGGTCCCTTGTTTTCATATCTCTGCTTCTCTTATTTTAAAGATTGATTCTCTTGAGCTCCAGTATTATTTCTGGAGTTGAGAGCAACATTTCTTAATCTGCACCGTGTCAGCTGGTGACTTTTGAATGGAAAACAAATAGGGAACTATTGCACGCTATTATTACCAGTATGTGTAAGATTTACTATTTTTTATCAGATGTCTGTCAGTAACATATAGCCTTCTTTATTTAATTTGATCTAGATTTGTATTGTGTTCAGTATTTGCCCTATTTTCATTACTGCCATAATTTTGTGCTGCTGACGGATGCTCAATGTCCCTTCCTGACATAAAGAGCATGTACCCCAGAGACAACATGAATCAATAGAGATGTGCAGAACTATACAAAAGTAATTTAGTTGGTCAGCACACTGCAAAGTTATCCAGCAAGCAGACACCTGTAAACATTTCAGTTGAATAAGATAAAAAGTAATATATCACTGCTTACATTCTATATGTAGCTTTAATTGGTACATAATCAAAACATGCCATTGATTTACGTAGTTCTCATAATAGAAAACATGTGCTTTAAAAATGTTTTCCTTTTTTCAATTATTTTACAAGACCAATTAAAAATGTTTCATGCATTCAAAACAATGCAATAATCAGTGGACCTTTGGTCACTTTTATTGCTTGACAACATCAGTAGCAACAGCATGGCGCTACTATAATGGGAGGGCAATGACTCGGGTGTTGATATTAATTAGGGAGTGATGTAGTGAAAATGTATTACATTTAATTTAAAGTTTTTTTTTATATATAAATAAGGATACACCATATACGAAACTCATTTACAACTGATATAAGATTTTGTTCTGTACTTTTGATGATTCTTATGCTGGTATTTCTGTATTTTAAAATCCTACACCAAACAAGACTGAGTACAGATATAATTTTAATACATTTTACATTTTAATTTTTTCTGTAACAAGAACTACTTTTATTCCAAGATGTGATGCTACTGTATATTTGCAAATAAGATAGATAGATCGATAGATAGGTAGGTAGGTAGATAGATAGATAGATAGATAGATCGATCGATACCCCATGCATGAAATAAAAATGGCTGTTAAGCATTTGCAGGAAAATAGGTGTAATATGCAAATTTTATGAGGAAAAACACATTAGAGCTGTTTTATAGCAGCTACTTTATGCATGGACTTCATGACTAAATTGGAAACATTTGGATGCAGACGTTTGCATAACTTTTACTATATAGTGACATGTGAATGAGGCTTTCATCCATATGTACCATCATGCCAAGTTCACCCATGTCAGACTACCTGTCGCTTCTTACAAAAAACAGTGTGGGTTTTATACATGTAGGTGAGGATGTTGGGTGTATTTAGGTTGTATGCCTCTTTAGGCATTTAGATTTTTTGTCCCCCACATCCCACTTGGAGCTTCTCCTGTCATTTTTCTATATCTCAATTCATAGATTTATATGTGTTCATGTATATATATGGAATATCAGAAAGTGTTAAGTTTACTTATAGACATAGATATCACTGCATAAAGACATTTCTGTGTATATACAAATATACTCCAATGTACTGCACTGCAACTTCAAGTAGATCACTGCCCCCTGAAAATGTGCAGCCTCATGGGCCTAGGCAGAAAAACACCACTGGTGAGGAGTCAACTACTGATAACATATAGTGATTGATCATTTTCTTTTTAATAGTATGTAAAGTGGACTGTTAAGCATAGATTAAATTAAGTGCATGTGTACAGTGTTGGTATTAGGTGGATATGTAGTCTAATGAACACAGGCAGGTAATGATGTTTGCCACAGAGAGTAAGTGTTTTGGTGGTCTGAGATCCTTCAGGGCTCATTGCGAGCCTCTCGTTGAGCACCTTCGGCACTCATTGCGAGCCTCTGCGTTGGTGTATTTTTTGTTATCATAGGTGATGCTAATTACATAATTAATTAAATCATAACATTTGTAATTAATATATGCAGCAAGGAATGTGCTGAAGAGCTAACAATCTGTTTTGATGTTCCTGCAGCATCCAATGAAGATTTGCAGTGTTGTTGAGCTGAGGTGTAAGTGCCAGCAATGTGTGCAGTGTGTAGTGTAAATAGGCTGCGTGCGCGAGGGGAAGCCGTTAGTGTAGCTGTGTACTTCCGCATTCTGTAAGATAGTGTTCTAAAATGGCGGCGAATGTGTATGTGGTACGCGGGTGTGGATAATTTAGCGTCCTTGCTAATGGTGTATCTTGTAGGTTGTATGGGTTTTTGTAAAAGTGGTATGTGCTTGGCGTTGTTTTGCGGCTTTAGGGGTCGTGTAGCTTTGTTTTCTTTTTTTTTCCGGCTGCCATTTTTTTTCTCGCTTAGGGGATTTTCGAGTGTGTAAACTTTGTAAATTGAACTGAAATTGAGGTGTAACCTCAATTCCAGATGTCCTGGGTGTCCCCCCTTGCTGTGGTTTTGTGTTTTTTTTATATTTTCCGCTGTGCGCGGGATGTCCGTTAAAGTCGTATTTTTTCGAGTCCGTAATGGATTTTTCCTAAGTCCCGCAGCTCGTATTTCTTTTTGTAAGTCCGTATTTAGTCATTGCGTGTTTTGTGTTTTTTTGGCAAAGTCACATTTCTGTGTGCATTTGTAACTGCTTGTGAGGCGTCTTAGAGCCTCCACCCCCGCAAATGCGTCCCCTTGCGATTTGCGGCCTACAATAAGTCTTTGGTTCAATGCAGCCGACGTGGTAACCTCCACCTTCGCAAATGCGGCCCCTCACTCACTCACCTTGCAATCTTTTCTGACCCACTCTATACAGTTCTTTTTATAGACTCCTTTTATAGACTTGAAAACTCATCTCTTTAGAGAAGCAAATAATGTGTCTTCCAGGCATGCTTTACACACATTTTGTTGACTGTTTTTTTCATAACTGATATAGTATTCTAATATCTTAATGAATCTTGAGCCCTAAACATAGTAAACAATCCTCTCACCTTTTATTTTTAAAACCCACATAATCCAATATTTACTAAATCAAAATGTGTACTTATGTCATGCTTCTCTGTTCAATAGCGGAGCTGCTGATGTTGTTGTGGGTGCAGAACACCATGGCCCACTAAAGAGTAAGGGCCTCATTCTATTATCGGCCGTAAAACGGCCGCAAGGCTGCGATTCCTTGCGGGGGTTCCATTACCTCGCAATTCTATTAAACGGCCCCGCAAGGATCTCCCCTTACGGCCGGCCGCATATCTTGCAACCGGCCGTAAGCTCAGAAATCTTTAAAGTCAAAAATAAATTCAAGACAGCACTGTAAAGCTCTGTAAATGCTAGGGATCATATTGGGGGACATGATGATTAATAGTAACCCACTCTCAAGCTTGGACATCAGCCCAAATCCGTGTTTACATTAACTGTTTATTTTCCGGCCGCAGCATGGCCGGGTCTGAGGTGCTCCAAGCCCTCTGGACTTTTTACATGGATATTTGACATATATAAAAAAACTTTTTTTTACGGATTTGAGTGTAGGGGAATGCTGTGCTATTTTTGCTAACACCTACAATCACTTTATAGTCTCCTCAGAGTGCAGGATGCCTTTATTTCTGCTTTATAATGTGCTTAATTGGTGCTAGCGGGACCTTTTTCCTGCAAGTAAGCTGCGGCTCGCTTTTAGCTTTGCAGAGAGGGTTCCCGGAGCAATAGAATAGCAACCAGGCTTTTCTTGCGGCCGAAACTCTTGCGGCCGTTTTAGATCAAAGGCTTTCCTCCGGCGCTTGCGGCCGCAAGGGATAGCAAGGCGCCAGCCGCAAGCCTGCCGGAATCCCGGCCGGAGGGGAATAGAATAGCCGAATAGCTTGCGGCCGGTCCTTGCGGCCCTGCATCTCCTACGGCCGTTAATAGAATGAGGCCCTAGGAGTTTACTGCTACAAAAAGCAGCCTGGAGTAAAGATGAGACTAAATGTATTAGTGGAGAGGAGCAGATTATTTGTACAGAAAGGTGATTTGGTCCCTCTAAAATATTCTGACCATCTTATCATTTATTTGGCTTTTTATTGACCCCCAGGGGCACTTATCTTGATGATGTAGGGCCCAATATATATTGCGCGCCAATCTTCCAATCATTAGCTGTGCCACTATATCTATGTATTTAATGTGGCTTCTTGTACAGTGCCAAGTATTGTGTTTTCTCTCAGTAAATTAAGGATGCTTATTACAGTACTATAGGCAGGTTACATCACAGTGATGAAGATATTTATGATGCTAACCATGATATATTTCAACATATAAGAGTATGTAAAAACTAAATATTAAATGTTTCCACTATTTTCCAGTGCTATTAAGCATTTTATTCACATTTATTTGTACATTTCAAGCTTGATTCACTCAATATAAGCTGATGAAAACATATGAATACCGCAATTTAACTTTTAAATAACTTAGGTTTTCAAATAACCTAATAATAGTCTCTGAAATTGCAGTTTCTTGTTTATATTCCCGCTGTTCAGAGCAATTTTAGTTTAATGAGACTGAATTAGCTTATGGCAGATACAAATGACAAAATATAGATAAATTAGTCATACAGCATATTATCTATAATTATTTTAATAAGAATGAATAACCTACATCTTTTTCCCTATGTCTTGCTCTTTATATTTAATTCTTCAAACATAAAATGAGACAATATAACAGAAGTGCACTGAGTTCAGGAATCTTGGCAACAAGCTAATTAAAACATGTTAGTAAATTTTCTCTTTACCTTTCATGTGCATAGACACATTAATTAAAACCATTTAGTTCCAATATTTTTTATTGAATAAAACAATTGTGTCATTGTTTATAGCATTACAGTGCAACTGGCAGGAGAATAGAAGGAGAGGATGCATCAAATATCAGGTAACATAAAAATATTGAATAAAAATGCAGGTATCCATAATTCTTAATTGTAAGAGTTGCTGACCTTGTAATAGTTGTTGTCCAACACAAGATTTTTTTTATTTAGTAACAATTTTTTCAATGTTATATTGATGACAACATTATACATGTAGAAGGAATATAACAATGTTTTTCAAATAAAGCAATTATGCAGTTGTTCTCAAAAGTTTGTTTACCCTTGGTGAATTGGTAATATATGTACCATTTTTAAAGAAAACATGAATGAGCAGGCAAAACGCATTTATTTTTTTTCTTATGGGATTGATATTCAACTGTAGGTTATAAAAGAATGGCACAATCATAAAACAAAACATGTATTGCCCCCTTTAGCATTAATGACAGTGTGCAGTCTTTTGTAATATTTATCTATGAGGCCCCTAATTCTTGCAGGTGGTATAGCTGGCCATTCGTCTTGGTCATGCAAAGTCTTTGGTCGTCTCTCATGAACCGCACGTTTGAGATCACCCTAATGGCTTGATGATATTAAGGTCAGGAGACTGTGACACTCCACAACCTTCACCTTTTTCTGCTGTAACCACTGGAGGGTCAACTTAGCTTTGTGCTTAGGGTCATTGTCATGCTGGAAATTCCAAGAGCGTCCCATGCGCAGCCTTCGTGCAGAAGAATGCAAATTGTCTAGCATTATTTTCTGATAACATGCTGCATTCACCTTGCCACTGATTATTACTAGATTCCCGGTGCCTTTAAAGCTCCCCCCCCAAAAAAAATACATCAGTGAGCCACCACCATGCTTTACAGTGGGGATGGTATTCTTTTCACTATAGGCCTTCTTGACCCCTCTCCAAACATAGTGCTTATGGTTGTGACCATAAAGCTCTATTTTAGTCTCGTAACTCCAAATTACAGTGTGCTAGAAGCTGTGAGGCATGTCAAGGTGTTGTCGGGCATATTGTAACTGAGCTGTTTTGTGGCATTGGCGCAGTAAAAGCTTCTTTCTGGCAACTCGACCATGCAGCTCATTTTTGTTCAAGTATCATCATGTTGTCCTCCTTAACACAACGGTATAGTCTTTTTCCAGAGCAGAGTGTATTTCTTCTGAGGTTACCTGTGGGTTTTTCTTTGTATTCCAAGTCATTCTTCTGGCAGTTGTGGCTGAAATCTTTCTTGGTCTACCTGACCTTGACTTAGTATCAAGAGATCACCAAATTTTCCACTTCTTAATAACTGATTGAACAGTACTGACTAGCAGTTTCAAGGCTTTGGATATCTTTTTATATCTTTTTTCATATTTATGATGTTCCACTACCTTGTTACGCAGTTCTCTTGACATTTCTTTTCTGCACCCCATGGCTCAGTATCTAGCCTGCTCAGTGCATCCACGTGAGAGCTAACAAACTCATTGACTATATATACACAGACACTAATTGCAATCTAAAAAGCCACAGGTGTGGGAAATTAAACTTTAATTGTCATTTTAACCTGTGTACCTTGTGTGTCTTTAACAAGACCAAACATTCAAGGGTATGTGAACATTTGATCAGGACCATTTGGGTGATTTCTGTACTCGTTATGATTTAAAAAGGAGCCAAACAACTATGTGATAATAAATGGCTTCATATAATCACTATCCTTCAATAACATACTTTTTTTTTCATGATCAGTCATATTTTTAAAATAAATGCCAACATTTCACAATTTCTGCCAGGGTATGCAAACTTTTGAGCACAACTGTATGGACATAAATAGGAAATGAGAATTTAAGAAGGGAGTTCAAGAATATTAGTAAGCTATTGTTCAGAAAGTCTCACCGCAGTAGTAAGGAAGTTCTTGGAAGGATTGCCAACTGATTGTATACAGGAATACATTTATGTGGACAAGATAATAAGTAAAAGTAGTCATGGATTTTTTGAGAACTAACCTATTTTTTTCTATGAGGAGGGAAGTAGGGAATAATCGGAACATTAATTGGAACAAATCTAGACAATCACCTTTCTAACGGTGCTCAATGTCAGGAATTAGCTGCAAGGTTAAGTAAAATATTAGTATGCATTAAGAGTGATATACAAACAAGGGAAGCATGTACATTTCTACCAAAATATAAAAAACCTTGTAAGGCTTTTCTTTGAATATGAACTTTGGTTTAGGGAACCACTTCTTAAAAAAGGATATTGTAGAGTTAGAAAAGATTCAGGGTAGGGTTAGTATTAATAATATGAATGGAGGGAATTACCTATGAAGAAAGCCAAATTAAATCAGACTCATTTAGTCTAGAAAAAAGTCACATTCAAGGTGATGCAATATTTTAAAGGAATATATCCAGAGTCTCATTTGCAAAAGATGTGCACAGTCACAGTATTTTTATATAAACTGCCAGTGCTTGAAAAAAGAAAATTGAACCCTGCAGTAAAGATAATTGCAAAAATAAGTAATACATGTAAAGACTGTATTTTATCTATTTTTATTTTGCTTTGTTCATTATCAAGCTTATTTGCTTAAAAGAAAAAAATTACCACAGTTTTCCTTTATATTTATATTTAAGCTGTCTTTTGTTAAATACACCTACTACATAAACCTTTTTATTGGTCACGGAATTCTTAATATTCTGCTTGATTGACTCTTTTAATCATTGGATGTTTTTGATTTGGGTGTGTTAATTGTTAATTTGGTAGGTATCATTTTTTTTAGCTATAGGGTTTTTTTTATTGTTGTTTTTCTTGGATTTATGAACATTATGTGAAAGCACTGTAGTTTTGAAAAGTTTTTTCTTTTTTTTAAATAAATGCTTTGGTCAGACAGTGGTTTTCTTATTATTTTCACAGACATTTTCCCATAACAGCCATTTTAACAACATAGCTACTCATACACACACCAAGCAATTACTTGTTGATTAAATGCATTTGATGGTGGGCATATTATCTATATTTTTCTAAGCTCAAAAAGGTTCGCCCCTTCACAGCAAAGCACCTTTGGGCAGCTGCCTATTTTACCTAATGAGTAATCTGTCCATGGGTATTATGGTATTGATTTAAACCCCATTGATAATAACAGTCTATAAAATTGCTCATTCTGGTTTCATACAATACAAAAGTTAATCTTGAGTATGTGGGTACAATATGTTGTGATGTCTGAGCAATACCATAAACAATGCTACAGATCTTCAATTGGTGACTGACACCTCTGATAAAACAATAGATTTTGTGTGTCTAGTTTATGCAGGAACATTAATAAGCAAAATGTAGGATTTTATATATCATGATCTGAAAGGGAAATAAACATTTTATTCATAGTCTGCATGCCTTCCACCAGTTTGTCTAAGTTACATGGGCCATTTAATTTAATGTATTAATCTGACATCTGTGATGATAACTCTTTTTTATAGTTGAACTGGAAAGTGTCAAGTGGGTTATCTAGGTCTAGAGCATTTCAAGCAAATGTTTGTGTAAGAAGGCATATAAAATAATCTGTATGTAAATGTATCAACCAATGATTGATAGGTTCTGCCTACTTTGTGTGAGAGTAGCTATATAAACATTGATTCATCTTGGACCTGTAAGTGATCACCTGTCATGCAAAGAGTTGTGTGACAAAAGGTGAAGTGCCATGATTTCCAAGTATTCCACAGCAGAGGGGTTCCCTTGAGTGTGTGTGGCAAAGAATGCAATATGTATATATACATAAACACATATAAATATGTCACTATCTAACAGAGGCAAAACTAAGCTTCTAATACACTCTCTCATCATATTTCGTCTAGCCTACTGCAACTCACTCCTTGCCTCCCCATCTCCCGTCTGTTCCCATTTCACTCCATTATGAATGCCTCCGCTAGACTCATCTACCGTGCACAACCTTCAATGTCTGCAGCACTTCTCTGTCAAACTCTCCACTGGCTTCCTGTACCCCCCAGAATAACATTTAAAATCATGACCCTAACTTACAAAGCCCTCAACAACGGTGCACCCTCATATATCTCTGCTCTCATCTCCAAATACTCCCCATTCACCCCTCTTCATTCTGCTAATGGCCTTCTTCTTTCCACCTCTCTTATCACTTCCTCTCATTCCCGCCTTCAGGACTTTTCTTGTGCTGCCTCTATTTTCTGGAAGTCCTTGCCTTGCTCCACTAAACTATCTCCTTGAATGAAAACCTTCAATTCCTCACTAAAAACACATCTACGAACTTCCACCTTAACTTTCTTATATAAAAAGGTTGAACTTGAAGGACTAAAACTTTTTTCAACCTCAATTACTATGTAACTATGTAACTATCTTTCACTTTCCTGTACCTCACCTAGACACTTTAGATTGTAAGCTTGCAAGTTTTCAATATTGCAAGGTCGTTTGGAGAAAGCACTTTGGACACTGGATTCTAAGCTCAAAGGGTCATCTATCCATTGCAAAGTGTTAATACTGCTATTGTTTTGGCCTTGATCGTGTTTAGTGCTAGAGAAAATGTTGACGTGTTACAAATAAACAATAATAATAATAACAATATAATGATGACACTGGGTTTCTATATGGTTTTCAAAATGTGTCTAAAGCTGAGCGATAAGAGGAAATTATGTTGGGACTGAATGATTTAGGGCTAAATCAGACCAACAGCCCTATTAAATACCCCTAACGTGTAAAACCGTAGCCCGTAACGTAGCCCGCAAGACTTACGACTATTAAATTGGCCCCGTAAAGCAAGCCGCTGCTGATCTGCGGGTTATGAGTTAAAAAACCCTACAGGAACGTGGAACTTCGTGCCCACAAATCCTTTGTTCTGTCAATCCCGTAACTGCTACGTTACAATTTCACTATTAAATTGCAACAAATTCACTGGCGTTCAAGCCTGTGACCCGCAAATAGAGCCATGAAGCCAATGGGTACTAGAGAGGACCCACAAGTCCAATCCGTAGCACTGTAAATGCACATATACACTTATAATAAAAGGGAAAGTGATGTTAGGTCTAAGAATTAATAGCACAACATTCTCAAGCTCTCAAATCTGCTATATAAAATACTTTATTTCATGTGTAATTTCCTTGTTATACCAATCCCAGCAATCAATTTGTTAATACATATAATGGAACTCACATGTAATAGGATATCATATTTACGGCTTTATCAATATCGCATTATTTCTGGAATGGGGGTCTGATCGTAACTCATAATTGAAACCTGTAAGACTTTGAAATCCCACCTCCATTTTTCAATGACGTAATTATGATGAACTCTGTTGCCATTGGCTCCATCTAAACCCATAACCACGGGTTTGACTGATTGATCACGTTCACGGCCGGGCATCCAACGTTCAACAAATGGTTTATGGGTTTGCGTCTCAAGCCTGTAACACGCGGCCTGTTCTAATTTAATAGCTCTGTAACTCGCCCAAATTTCAAGCCCGCAGCTGTTGCAGGTCTCACGTTGCACTTATGGGCTTCAAATTTAATGGGGCTGTATGAGTTGCAGAACTGGCAAAAATGTATACACAGAGGGACACCATATACAAAGTCTGTTAGCTTCCCATCTATGAATTAATGATTTGTTTTTGAATATAAAACCCTAGTATAAACCATATTTCTAATATTTTATAACTGCAAATGTTTTATCATATCTAAAAAAAATGAAATGTTTTTTTTTTTGTTCAATTTAGTTGCTAAAAAGGTGTTTGCCATATTGTAGGCTTTGTCACTAAAACATGATTATGCTTCAAAAGAAGAAAGGAGACAAAAATCTTAACATTCTCTAAACTATGAATACATTCCTACTGAAATGTCATACTGATAATGAAATGTCATTTTCAGGTTAAGACATTTTGAGGACTAGGGAAATTTTATTCAGGCATATCTGTCCAATATGACATCTGCTGTAAATATTTCCAAATGTCCAAAAATATCATTATAATATAAAAGTATACTTAAATAAAATGTTTCTAATTGTCTGACAAGTGTATATTAATAATTACTTTTCTAAAGTAACATTAAAAACTTGAATTTTAAAGTTTTATTTTCCAGGAAAATAGTAAATACATTTTTATCTTAGTCATCAGTACATATCAACAGGAAATATCTGCAAAACCTGATCTCAAGTAGAGATGTACTTAAATTATGGACTGTTGAGATGCTGTATGAACTGGTGCAGCAAGCTATAATATCACTCATTTTATAAAGATTTTACATATTTAAATTAAACAACCATTTCTCTAATCGGAAGCTAATTGTTTTAATTAGAGATTGGCCATTGAAAAACTATTTAATACGTTATAATAATATTCAATATTTAAATTAATTTTTCAGAGATTTGAGTATGAACCTCTAGTCAGCTTATTTGTTACCAATCTGATAAGGTCATCAAGGAATTTGTACCCACTCTACACTATTCTACTTTATAAATCCCCAACATTTTCCATAGAGATATTTACAAATAATAATGAGGGATTGGGTGAGGTGTTAGACAGAGAGACAGTCCTAAACAGTTTTAGGAACAATCTTTTTGGGGGAAACCATTTTAACACAGTAAGTCTCCAGCCAATGTGATGATGTAACCTTATACCTAAAAATATAACTTCCATCACTGACCTTATAGTGGACATATCTTTGAAAGTAAGTTTAATACTGAATGTTGCTTATTTTAAATCCTGTAATATAAATTTTAAAATGATCAATAACTAATATAAATATACAGCTCCAGTACATTTTATTGTTCTTTTAAATTAAGTCTTTACCATATATGTAGCATAGCACACAAGCATGTCAAGCAAACAATGGGACCTTAAATACCACTGAAACAAATAGCAATATTTACTAATAATGTAAGAAGCTTTCATTCCCCATTTATATGTGGAGCATCAACATAAACCAGATATTGTATTCTTATATGAGACTTATTCAAAATTAATTTTATTATTGTTGTAGGAAAATGATATGGCATGTTATTGACACTTGAATGTGTATATACACTGCAGCAAACACATTGTGAAGCCTTTGTTGGTCAACACGGTACATAGATTTTTATATGACAAACACATTACATAGTTACATAGTTACATAGGCCCTCATTCAATTGCAATTTGGCCAATTGAATAGGGGTCTAAATAAGCACATAACATATTTTTTTAAAGAAGTTTTTAGTTAGTAAACATCTATCCAAAAGCAAGGTTTTCACTAACTTATTTAAAAAAAAATATGTTATGTGCTTATTTAGAGCACTATTCAATTGGCCAAATCGCAATTGAATGAGGGCCATAGTAATTAAGGTTGAAAAAATACTTTTAGTCCATCAAGTTCAAACTTTTAAGATCTCCTCTGATCTGCAATATGCGGATTAGTTATTAATTAATTAGTTGTTAATTCATTATTAATAGTATAGTGTTTGAGGTTGAATAAAGACTGTTAGTCCATCAAGTTCAACCCTTTTAGATCTCTCTTGATCTTTTTAATATGTGGACTATTTGTTTTTAATTGGTAATTGATCCAGAGGAAGGCAAACAGAAGAAAATCCCCATTGAAACTTTGCCAGTTGTCTCATAAGGGGACAAAAAAGCAAAATTCCTTCCTGACCCCAGAAACTGGCGATCAAATTTCTCCCTGGATCAATTGTCCTTCGCTAGTTATCTAGGATAACCTTGAATGCCCTCTTTATTCAATAATATATATAACCCCTTTTTGAAGTTATCTATTGAATTCGCTGTCACCACCTCCTTTGGTGGAGAATTCCCTAGTTTAACCACCCTAACTGTGAAGAACCCTTTTCTTTGTTTAAGGTGAAATCTTTTTTCTTCTAACCTCAAGGGATGTCCTCTTGTCAGTTGAAAATCTTTTGCTACAAAAAGTTCACTTGACAAAGCCTTATATTGACCGTGGATGTATTTAAATAAGGTAATCATATCCCCTCGTAGACGCCTTTTTTCTAGCGAAAAACTGTGGTGAGTGAGTCTTGAATGATTAGATATAATGGTTTGGCTATTACAGAACCCAGTTCCCTCAGTACACTTGGATGTATTCCATCAGGACCTGGGGCTTTATTAACATTAATTTTCTCCAATCTCTTTTGGATTTCTTCCTGCGTTAACCAATTATTTAGTGATTGTAGTTTAGCCCCATTTTGTTGCAGTGTCCCAACCACTGGTACCTCCCTTGTGTACTGTATATCGACAAAAAGATCCTATTTAGCTCATCTGCCTTTTCCTTGTCACTAGTTATCAGATGGCCTGTGTCACATTGTAATGTACCTATAGCTTCCTTCCTCGCCTTCTTCCGATTAATATATTTAAAAAATATTTTAGGGTTAGTCTTACTTTCCTTTGCAACTGACTTCATTTTCTATTTTAGCCAGTGTAATAGCCCTTTTGCAAGCCTTGTTGATTTCCTTATAGTCACATAAAGCTGCCTCTGTTCCCTCCTTCTTGTATAATTTAAATGCATGTTTCTTTTTCCTTATCATGATCTTTAAGTCATTATTAAGCCACATTGGATGTGATTTACTCCTATTCATTTTATTTCTACATGGTACATGCCGATGAGTATGTTTATTTAGTAAGGATTCGAATGTTGTCCATTTATTTTCAGTATTTTTCCCTGTAAGTTCTTTGTCCCAGTCTATATATTGTATTGCTACCCTTAGCCCATTAAAGTTAGCCCTTTTAAAACTTTGAGTTTGTGTTGGCCCCTTAAAAGTCTGTTTTTTGCATTCAATCTCAAATGAGACTGTGTTGTGATCACTGTTCCCCAAGGGTTCCCCTATTTTAACATTTGATATTATATCAATATTACTTGTGATGACTAAATCCAAGATGGCCCCATTTCTAGTATGTTCTTGTATTACCTGGGCAAGATAATGATCCCTGAGTGTACTCAAGAATCTGCTCCCCTTAGCTGAGCTGCTGGTCTCATTTATCCAGTTTATTTCAGGGTAATTTAAGTCTCCCATTATTAGAACTTGCCAGTGCTTAGCTGCATTTCCAATCTGTAACAATAATTGTATTTCCTCACTTTCAATTATATTTGGAGGTTTATAGCATACTCCCACCAATATGCGTTTTGAATTAGCTCCTCCACTATTTAGCTCAACCCATAAAGATTCAATGTTGCTGTTAGTTCCAGCATAAATATCTTCTCTGACTATAGGCTTAAATTCAGGCTTAACATACAGACAGATTCCTCCTCCTCTTTTACCATTTCCCCTATCTTTCGTAAATAGGTTATAACCATCCAGATTAACAGTCCAGTCATGAGATTCATCCCACCATGTTTCAGTATAGCCTATTAAGCCCCATTTTTCTTGTACTGCTAATATTTCTAGCTCACCCATTTTCCCAGGCAAACTTCTTGCATTAGCAAGCATAAACTTTATGTTGCTATGACTCTGCCATTGTGAAGTGCCTGCCACTGTATTTGAGGCCCCTATTAATACCTGCCTACTGTATATTGTAACCCCCCCCCCCCATGGGTAATTAATTCATCCTTTTCCCTCTCCACACTTTTTACCCCAATACTTCTATATAGTCCCCCCCCCCACCTACAAGTTGGAAAACTCCCACAGCCGTATTACCATCCTATCCCCTAGCACAAAAGCTCCCTCATCATTAAGGTGCAATCCATGCCTGCTTTAGAGATTGTACCCAAGCGAGAAGTCAGTCCAGTGGTCTACAAACTCCAAACCCTCTGCTCTGTACCACTTTTTTAGCCACGCATTAACCTCCCTAAGCTCCTTCTGTCTCCCTGGGCTGGCACGTTGGAGTGATGCAGAGTTTTAATTAACAATTAACTGCAACAAAAGGATAGAAAAATAGAACACACAATTTAAACAAAATACAGAACTAGAAGTGAATAACAAAAGATTGAAAAGAGGATAAAACAAGATAATGGAACATATGTTTAAAACACATAGAAAATTCTGTTTGTTTTTGAACAACATGAAATAATATCTTACAATAGCTTAATTTAAGAAAACTAAGACCAGCTGACATGTAGGAGTAAAATAAAGAAATACCAAAGAAAGAAATAGAAAAGATAATTCAACACAAAAAAAATTGAAAATTCCCAACTCCTGATGATGTTACAGGTTGTTACTAAAATAAACATTTTAATCTCATGTTTGATTAAGACATATCACCTGCTAGAGAAAAATATTATTACCAAAGAACTGCATGCTCATTTCACAATTATTTTTAAAACCAAATAAGCACCCATGGCAGTACTCAAATTATAGACCAATATGTTTATTAAATATGGATCTAAAGATTCTAACTCAATTATAAGTAATTAGACTCAATAAGTTTATTCCACAATCGTAATACAAAAGTTGGATTTATACCAACAATACAAGCAGAAAATAATATAAGTATAGTTAACAAATCTTATATAATTTGCACAAACGTGGAATCAAAGATTCTAGATTTGAATAAAGCATTTGACCTTGCTTCATGGCCCTGAAATATTGTTGAAAACTTTGGAATCAAGGATAAATCAGTAGGTTGTTTTTAATACGTCATAGACATCAAGGCTAAGGTTAATTAGGGCACGAGCAGAGAAATGCAGGGTCTTGAGGGGCACACATCAAGGTTGTCTTTTATCACAGGCAATATTTGCACTCAGTATAGAATCTTTAGCAGTGATAAGACAAAATATTAATATACAAGATTTGACTATAAATAATAGGCAAAAAAACTAGCAATGTATGCTGATGATATACTGATGTGCATCTCAAATCCAATTATAACTTTTCCAAACCTACTGAAAGTATTCACTTTATTTGAAACATATTTGTCAGGATTAAAGTAAATGAAACAAAATTAACATTTTAAACATTAATTTATGAGTAATAGAAATAAAAAACACCAGACAGAATTTTAAAATACATGGTAAACAATATGATACAAACTTATAGGAGTTTCTACTCCCACTGATACTGCTTAACACTGATAGAAACTAATGTTGAAAAATGTAAGGGAAGGAAAGAAAATCTTTTTACATATTTACAATTCTTTGTTTAAACATGAAAACAGCGGCGTACACACAGAATTAAAAAAATATTAAAAACATTTAAAATAATTCATCACCCTTTTTAGTGAAGTGTAATAAAGTGTTTTGGAATTTATAAGAATGAAAATGGAGTTAACTTCTAACAGTTTTTTGTCTATTACCATATACCTTTGCTGAATTCCAATTTCTAAGCTAACTATTCCTTTATATATTTTTTTAAATCCCAGTAGATTCACATTACTTACACTTATTAATTTCTATTTGTTGGGGACAATACTCAGCTCATAGCAAGATTATATTTTTGAGGTAGGGTAATTTTCAAGAGAAACAATTGTTTCTTTTAATTGTTACTGCTTATCACAATATGAAAGCAATTCAGTATTCTTTTCAGTTATTTGCAGGGTCTATTGAGACTCCAGTGATATGGGGTTAATATCAGTCTCCTTTTTGGGTAGGGGCATATTTAAGCACAAACAATTTAATAGATTCACCAATTATTCCTATAATGATTGCTTTTCCATCACTGTATTTTCTTCAAATTGCACTTGGATTAATTTATACAGTGATTAATCTTCAAGTGGGTCATTCATTATATTTTACATTTCCTATTGATTGTTCTGACTGGGCTTGTTCTTGGGGGCTGACATGCCTCCCTATATTTAGCCCCTTTCACCAACTGACTAGGTATTTTTTACCTCTTGACCTCTAGTTAAGTATCCAAGTGTCAGTATTTTTATGTATTAGGGGAAGATATTTAAAAATAGACTACCCGAATTCCTCCTATAACATTGTGTATTCCACCCTTACTGGCCACTAACTGGATATTTCAATATAGGGGTACCTATATATTGGAAAAAAATGTTTCAAGTGTGCTAACCCTTTATATAACTTTGCCTGATACCTGCACAACCACACTGTAGTATGTCTTTCTGCTGACTACCTAGTGAATATCAGCGGTTATTGGCTATCCTCCTAAACTCCTTCTCTTTATTCTGTCTCTGTCTCAATCGATGCCGGCATGTGTCGCCACGACCTAGCGCCTATGCCCTAACGTATCTTTTTCCACCGCCGCTCTTCCCGAGGCCTTATTAAACCATAATCTGTCAGGGCATCTTTATTATTTTATTTTACATAGAGATGTGTATAAATAGTTGAATTGTTAAAAAGCATTTTTAGCTCAAATTGTAAAAAAGTTAAGACATAACAATAGTTACAGATGTGATCATCCTAGAGTACCAGACAGTTATTTAAAAGGTTTATAAATGTCAACATTCATTATGCTCTGCCATTTTTATTTGCATTCTTCTGGCATTTAACATCTTTATCTTAATGTGCTAAGCATAAACCTTTTCCTTCATTAGGAAGAAATCAATGCCTTATCAGAAGGCTCATTATGATCTGCTTAAGGGCCAAATTTACTTGTATTTATGGCTAAAAATCACTTGCATTTGTTAATTTGTTTTAAACATTGTACATAATAAAGATTGGCACATAATAATAGGAGCTAAGTAACACCAATATATAAATGTATAAGGTCAAAAACTGGTCAGCAACTGAATAGACAGGAGGGTGGCATTCTTTCCTTAAATACTGCAAACCTGCATATGCTGTTGGAGAAAAGTAAGGTAATTACTTTCATTGTTTTACACTGGCAGGGAATACGTGATTAGTTTTACATAAACAGGGTCATCAAGACACTTAAAAGGCCATTGAAGTCACAAATTGTTCTACAATGCTTTTAGAACACCCTTAAACATTACAGAAGTTTTTTTTTGCATAATTGAGTGCTGCAAAGGTTAACAGTGTTGTATGTTTTGCTTTTTTTTTTTCCACGTATAAACAAATGGTTTATAGAGCTGATGTTAGGTTTCCCTCTCTGATTACTGAGTAACCACTCAGATCAGAAGGAAAGAAAGAAGATCAGAAGGAAAGAAAGGCTCTATAGAAGGCAGAGGCGAGGACAGAATGCATCATTCAGAATTAGAGCTCTTCTGTGGAGGAGCTGTGTTTTTGGTACCTTTTTCTACAGTGGCCATGTTTTTTGTGTGTGTTTTTTGTATGGTCTTTGCTACAAGTTATGATTGAGGTTTCAGGGATTGTCAATCAAGCAAGTATGCAGGGGAAAAAATGCAGGAAAGCATACTTAAAATAATTTTACCTTCATATTGCAAAACAAGAAATCTAAAAAGATGGATAAGTAAAAAATGTTATTACATAACGTGAAAGGTCTGAACAACCCTATCAAATGAAAAATTGCATTTAAAGATTACAATAATAAAGAGCAAAAATCATACATTTGCAGGAAACACACTTTTCCAAATCCTCTTTAGATAAAAACTTCCCTGCATAAATATTAGCTTCTAGGGGAATTGAAACAAAAGCTGGGGTGGCAGTGTGCCTACATAAAAATACTCCCTTGCAAACAGAATCTTCAACTAAAGACACAAATGGCATATTCATAATCATAGTGGGAACACTGTATAACCAAACGGTAACAATAGCAAATATATATGCGTCAAACGCAAACGGAAAATAATTGTTGAAAAATTGGTGAAAAAGTTCTATAAATTTAGCGAGGTGATTTTAATGTAATGCTAATGAACAATTTAGACAGGTCTAGAGACTTAGGGCCTCATTCTATTATCGGCCGTAGGAGATGCGGGGCCGCAAGGACCGGCCGCAGGCTATTTGCCTATTCTATTCCCTTACGGCCGGGGGCTCCGGCAGGCTTGCGGCCTGATCCCTTATGATCCCTAGCATTTACAGAGCTTTACAGTGCCATCTTGAATTTATATTTACATTTAAAGTTTTCTGACCTTGCGGCCAGTTGCATGATATGCGGCCGGCCGTAAGGGGGATATCCTTGCGGCGCCGTCTATTTGAATTGCAAGGTAAAGGTAGCTCTACACGGGGCCGTAAGACGGCCGCAAGGAATCGCGGCTTTGCGGCCGTTTTACGGCCGATAATAGAATGAGGCCCATATTAAATAAACACCCAATGGTAACAGGGTCAGCAGATATAACAACTTTCTATTCTAATGCACATAGCAATCACATATATAGTTGTGAGCATGCGAGTTGTTGCAAAGGCTTGCGGGCTCGCGTAGCGAGCTGTGGCCCTCGCAAAGCGAGGGTCGCAGTTGGCGCTCCTTGTCAGCAACTGCGACCCTTGCAAACTTTACGTCGTAACGTAAACAAAATAGGAGACACGTTACAACCGATTACAACCTCGCAAAAAACGGCTGCAACACGCGCACATCAAAACATGAAAAATACAACAAATACACACAACAAATACATAAAAAGCTTACTTACAGGAAGAGGGAGCATCCAGGACCTCGAAAACTAAAGTTACACCTCAATTTAACTCAAATTAAAAGAGTTTAGACACTAAAAAATTCTCTAAGCGAGAGAAAAAATGGCCGCCGAAAAAAAACTAAAACGAGGCTACAGCAGTCTAAAGACGCAAAACACCACCAAACACCTACGTATTAGCCGAAAAACACCTACGAGATAAGAAAACAAGGACGCAACCCGCGCAACCCCAAAAACATTACAAACACAACAAATACAAACAACAAACACATAAAAAGGTTACTCACAGCAAGGGGAAGCACCGAGGACCTCTGCAAGTGAAGTTACACCTCCATTTAACCACAAATTTCGGAGTTTAGAGATCCGAAAATCACCTAAGAGAGAGAAAAAATGGCCACCAAACAAAACTAAAACGAGGCTAAAGGTCCCTAAACACGCAAAACACTACCATGCACACGCAAAACACCACCAAACACCTACGGATATTCCGAAAAAGCCCACCAAACAGCTACGGATATTCAGAAAAACTTGCACGACATAGAAAACGAAGATTACGAAAAACTCGCACGACATAGAAAACGAACGACGCTACATCAGCCACATTATATACACCAAACACCCTTAGCTCACTTACAATTTTTTTTGTCGCCTTTTTTTTATTTTTCTAGTATTCTATATATAATATTCTAGTTCTAGGATAGTTTACATCATGATAGACCAACAATTACTACAACAAGTATTCATTCATAATACAGAATGGTCAGATCATAATAGAAGAACAAAACATTTCTTAGTTTTTAAAGTTACCGAAATTACCAAAACTCATAACAGACCAGGCTGAAGGCTCAGCATACTAGTCCAGAAGAGATTGGTGAAGCTATAAACTGCATAACCAATTTCTAATATTGCAAAATGGTACCAAACTCTCCTCAGAATTCCCTAAGGCACGTTATCTTATTGCCTAAACCAGTAAAAGATTCCTAAAATCCCAGGTAACCCAAAATGCATTTATGAGATTTTTTTTTCTTCTTTTAATAACAAAAAATACTAATAAACTGAAATAATACATTAAATTATCTATATACCTACTAGGAACAACAGTAGGAAACACTACTAATTAGAGTTCCAGAAGCTTGGCATATCTCATGTTTCCTTTTCTCCATGTATACACCCTCACTTGATATCCTAATATAGGTATAGGGTAGGTTTGGCCACAACAGCCTTATCAAGCCAGACTGAAGTAAGCAGATCTTCATACATAGGGCCTCATTCTATTACCGGCCGTAAATCGGCCGTAAGGCTGCGATTCCTTGCGGGGGTTCTGTTAACTCGCGATTCTATTATACGGCCCCGCAAGGATCTCCTCTTACGGCCGGCCCCATATCTTGGAACCGGCCGTAAGCTGTGAAATCTAAAAACGCAAAAATAAATTCAAGACTGCACTGTACAGCTCTGTAAATGCTAGGGATCATATTGGGGGACATGAGGATTAAAAGTAACCCACTCTCAAGCTTGCACATCAGCCCAAACCCGAGTTCAAATTAACCGTTTATTTTCCGGCTGCGGCGTGGGCGGGTCTGAAGTGCTCCAAGCACTCTGGACTTTTTACATGGATATTTTACGGATATTAAAAATACAATATTTTACGGATTTGAGTATAGGATAATTATGTGCTATTTTTTCTAACACCTAAAATCCCTTTATAGTCTCCTCAAAGTGCAGGATGGCTTTATTTGAGCTATTTTATGTGCTTAATTGGTGCTAGCGGGACCTCTTTCCTGCAAGTAAGCTGCGGCTCGCTTTTAGCCTTGCAGAGAGGTTTCCCGGAGCAAATGAATTGCAAATAGGAATTTCTTGCGGCCGAAACTCTTGCGGACGTTTTAGATCAAAGGCTTTCCTCTGGCACGAGCGGCCGCAAGAGATAGCAAGGCACCGGCCGCAAGCCTGCCGGAGCCCCCGGCCGTAAGGGAATAGAATAGCCGAATAGCTTGCGGCCGGTCCTTGCGGCCCCGCAACGGCTGCGGCCGCTAATAGAATGAGGCCCTTAGTTTGCACAGTAGTCTTCCAAAAGACTTTGGAAAATCCAAAAAGACTACATCCACTGAGTTGCCTTGATCCACGTTCCTACTAGCCTCCTCATATAAAACTAATTTGATTTGTTTGACATGACTTATCCCTCATGAATGCATGGTGACTCCTACTTATGATCTTTTCAAATAGACATATTCTTGTATATTATCCCTTATTCACCCTTTTAATAGCTTTCCCACTACAGAAGTGAGGCTAACAGGTCTATAATTTCCTGGATTTTCTCTTGCTATTCTTAAATAGGAATCACATCTGCATTTCTCCAGTCATCTGGTAGCCACCCTGTTTTGAGTGAATCTTGAAAATAGATCTTAAGCATTAGATATAATGGTTTGGGTATTACAGAACCCAGTTCCCTCAGTACCCGTAGATGTATTCCATCAGGACTGGGGGCTTTATTAACATTTATTTTTTCCAACCTCTTTTGGATTTCTTCCTGCGTTAACCAATGATTTGGTGATGGTAGTGTAGCCCAATTTTGTTGCAGGGACCCAACCACTGGTACCTCCCTTGTGTATACTGAAGAAAATAACCTATTTAGCTCATCTGCTTTTCCCTGGTCACTAATTTTTAGACGGCCTGTGTCATATTGTAATGTTCCTATAGCTTCCTTCCTGGCCTTTTTCCCATAATATAATATATATATATATATATATATATATATATATATATATATATATATATATATATAATATATTTTCCCTTAATATATTTAAAAAATATTTTAGGGCTAGTCTTACTCTCATTGAAACTATTTCTTTATTTTCTATTTTAGCCTTTTTGCAAGCCTTGTTGATTTCCTTGTGCTCACGTAAAGCAGTCTCTGTCCCCTCTTGTTTGTATAATTTAAATACCTGTTCTTTACTCTGTATCTTGATTGTTAAATCATTGTTAAGCCACATGGGATGTAATTTACTCCTTTTACTTTTATTCCCATGGTATATGCTGATAAGTATGTATATTTAGTAACGATTTAAATGTTGTCCGTTAAAATCTGCCCTTTTAAAATTAAGAGTTTTTGTTGGCACCTTAAAGTTTTTTTTTTAATTCAATCTCAAATGAGACTGTGTTGTGATCACTGTTTCCCAAAGGTTGCCCTATTTCAACATTTGATACCATATCAATATTATTTGGGAGAACTAAATCGAAGATGGCCCCTTTTCAAGTAGGTTCTTGTAAAAACTGGGCCAGATAATGATCCCTGAGTGTACTCAAGAACCTGCTCCCCTTAGCTGAACTGCTGGTCTCATTTGTCCAGTTTATTTCAAGGTAATTAAAATCTCCCATTATTAGAACTTGCCCATGCTTGGCTGCATTTCCAATCTGTAACAATAATTGTATTTCCTCACTTTCAATTATATTTAAGGGTTTATAGTATACTCCTACTAATATTCTTTTGGAATTTGCTGCTCCGCTATTAAACTCTACCCACAAACATTCAACATTACCGCTAGTTCCAGCCTAAATATCTTCTCTTGACTATAGGCTTAAATGTAGTCTTAACATACAGACAAATCCCTCCTCCTCTCTTACCATTGCCCCTATCTTTCCTAAATAGGTTATAACCATGCAGATTAACAGTCCAGTCATGAGCGTCATCCCACCACGTTTCAGTAATTGTTTCGTTTATTGATTAGGGTATAGCAGGACATAACCCCCCACATTTATTTTTATTAAGGAAAGTATACAATTCTAGTAAAAGGGCATTTACGTGCACTCACAGATGCTTTTCTTGCCTTCCTCAGCTTTGAAAATACCATGGAATTTTGAGTCCCAGCAAGTGCTCACATATATTTTTTCTGTTGGGGGGGATTCAACAGTGTGGTATGCTTTGTGTGTAGGCAGTACTCACAAAGGTTTGCACAACTTGTAAAATAAAATAGAAATGTTAGAATTTGCAAGTGATTTTCACCTTTAAATATTCTGCTGGTAGAAAGCAATCGAGTTCTTTCTTACTAACATGCAGTCAGATACTTAGTGCGCTGCAAGCTCTCCTAGCACAATTATGCAAATATTTAATAAATACAAACAATATATTGCATGTGATTATAAACTCAGACTGGAAAAGTGTGTTGTCTAGATGTTGAATACATGGACATGTAGGCAAGTAAATGGCCTGTGAAATACACTATTGAAAAATGCCTTGTCACACATTAGAAGAGCTGCGATAAACAAGTTGCTTATAAAACGCCTTTAATGGAAAGACACAATAGGATTAAATGTGCATTTAGTAAAAGTCAGAGAGGTCAAGAATGCCTGAAGTCAACTGTGTCAGTCTAAATCATTTAAGAAGCTGCTTTTTATTGTAAAAATTAAATTTTCTGCTTGACTCTTTAAACTCAGAGAGAATATCTCCTCTAAAGAGATGAGTTAAATAGGTTCAAAGAGTTTGTTTGGAATTGCCGAAGGATGAGAACAGCACTTGCCATATTGGAAGATCTATATAAAGAATCTGATAATTCTGTTATCCGACATACTCAGCTTAAACTGAGGTCAGTGTTTCATCCCATACAGTGTCAGGGGATATACCTGCCTGTCTTTAAAACTGTGGTTTTAAAACAATTTAATAAAATGTGTTCAAAGAAACATATTAAGAAGTCCTCCAATTTGAATTATGAAGAGAGGAGGGCTTTAAAAGAACTTCATGATGATAGAAGCATAGTTATTAGACAGGCGGATAAGGGAGGAGGAGGAGTTGTGCAAGATAGAGAGGCCTATGTTAAGGAGGCCTTGAGATTGGTGGAAGATGTTGATACTTATACTCCCCTCCAGTACAACCCAATGGAGAAATTCCTGGGTATATATAAGGATATGATTAACAGAGCAAGAGATAAAGTGATTCTTAATAGCAGTGAATTTTAATAACTTAATATTGGATTTCCAAAGGTGGCAGTGTTTTATCATCTACCAAAGATCCGTAAGAATACCAAAGACCCTCCTGGAAGACCAAATATCTCTGGGAAAAATTCCGTAACAGAGAGACTATAGGAGTATGTGGATCACTATTTAATACCAATGGTGGTTAGCTTAAAATCTTATATCCGGGATACCCCACATCTTCTGGACATTATGTCCAGACGGGAATGGAGTGTGGAGTATTGTTGGATCTCATTGGATGTCTCGGCACTGTACACTGCTATACCCCAAAATTTGGGCATTGCAGCTGTAAGGAGTTATTTTGAAGCTTATGGTAATATTAAGGAGGAACAACAAGAATTTTTTTTGGATGCTATACAATTCATCCTTAATAAGAATTACTATGTGCAATGTACCGGAACAGCTATGGGTACGCTTTTTGCTCCAAGCTTTGCCAGCATATATATGGGTCTATGGGAGGACCTATATATATGGAGTGAACATCAGTTTAAGAAGAACATCATTAGTTGGCATCGCTTTATAGATGATGTTATCATTATTTGGAAATCAGAAGAAAAATATGATAAGGAGAGGTTCCTACAATATGTAAACCATAATACAATGAACTTGAAGTTTACTATGAATACCAGTACCATTTTTAGATGTAGTACTCATTGGTGAAATGGACAAAGTGTCCTCATGTTTGTATACCAAACCGACTGACAGTAATGCATATTTACATGCAAGAAGTGGACACAAAAATAATTGGATTTCTAATATTCATTCCGGACAATTCCAGGGAGCTAGATGGAACTGTTCTAATATTGAGGACTTTGAGAAAGAAAGTATGCAGATGAAGAAGAAGTTTAAAGCCAAAGGATATGAGAAAAAAGTTGTAGAGGAAGCGTTCCAAAGAGCAAAATATACTAAAAGAGAATAACTCGTATCCTGAAGAAGCATTGGCATATACTCTTAGAGGATAAGGTCCTTAGGTAAATTATCCCAGAAAAAACGGTTATTACTTTCAAACGAAATCGCAATTTCAGATAGATCCTAGCCCCAAGTGAGTTAAGGAGTGAGATTGATAGTTCCAATTGGATAAGAAGTTTAAAAGGATGCTATAAGTGTAACACTAAAAATTGCATGACATGTACTGTAGATACTCGAAAAATAAAGATAAAAATATTATTGATTTAGGGATAGATTTTAAAATCAATCATGTTTTGACTTGTAAAAGTGAGTATGTTGCATATGTTATCACTTGTTCTTGTGGGCTACAATACACAGGCCGAACGAGTAGGCCTTTAAAACAACGGTTCTATGAACCCTTGTATAATGTTGACAAGGGAGTGTTGACAAATGGCTTCTCCTCACATGTAGTACATGATAAGTACATGATAAGAATGTTGAGGGGATAATAATTCAGGCAGTTGATTATATACCGCAGAAAATAAGAAGAGGGAACCGCATTCTACAACTGAGACAAAGAGAGACCCAGTGGATCCAAAAGCTAAATACGTTAGAACCATATGGATTAAATAGGGATATTGATTTGGCAGCCTTTTTGGAGAGGTGATGTATCAATGGTTGAGAAATTGTATAACTTCTAAGGAGGTTGGTAAAAATTATTCAGTGGACCACTCAACCTGGATTAAAATATTAGTATCCCAATGGTTCTAGAAATTAGCATTTATAAATAGGAACCGAGTGTAGTGTTAAGTTCAGCCCGTCAATACGTCCATATATGTGTGTAAATATCATGATTGGATTGTTTATTTGACTACTTTTTTGGTGGAATATTAGATCTATACTTATTATTGAGTATTAAATATTATAGCTCGTTCTTATTTGAGGTCATTGTCACTGATCTCCTGTTATAGTGATATGTTTTAGTTTCTACTTTTTATTTTTCATTATTTATTATTATTTATTAATTATTTATTAGTTTTATTTAATATTACCCCATTTCAAATAGTCCCTATGCTGATGTGTTATCCCCTGGATTGGGTCTAATGGATGATAGATCCATATTTTATCCGTTTTCAGAGGTGTGGAGCGCATATGCGTTCAAAGACACCATCTTGACTATTTGAAATCACTCTTTATTGGCTATTTGAAACCACTCTTTATTGGCTAGATATGACGCAATGTAAACGTGTGTCATGATGCCATTGCGTACAAGGAAGTGGAGTGTATGTGGGCTATTATGGATGGGAGTAGAGATAGATTTTGGTGCCAAGGAGATATATAAGGTATTTGAAGGGGATAGGGGACATGGGTAATATTATTGCATAATATTTTTATTGCACATTGTTGAAATTTATAACAGTGGTCAGTTTATAATTTTGAAATGCACCATACAATTGAGAATGCCCTAGAACAGGTTGAAACGCGTCTGGTACAGTTAGACACTGTTTTGTGTCTTTTATTTCCTAATTTTAAGTGTTTTTGCATTTTACTATGTTTTAAATATTTTTTGATATACTGTGTGTATGTATATCTGAGAGTACCATTCTTTGTATATGTATCAGTTTATTCTGTTCATGATGTACATATACCTCCTGTATTGAAGACACTGTCACCTACCCTAGACTCCATATATTGGGGCCTAACAACCTTTAAATAGGGAGGCTGGAGATAGGAGTTTTTAAGACTCCAAAGGTAGACTGGGGTATCTTCATTGGAGGAATAGTGTATTTTAAAGATATTAGGCATGGAATCCATCTTGGCCTCAACATCATAAATCATGTAATGGAAGGATCTATATAAAGTTGCAGGTGGATACATAAATGTGGAAGGTGTATATGCATGTGGAATACCTCTTATTTTCGAGGATTTTAAATGTGAGTGTGCATTTGTCAATTAAGTGTGTTTTATATTAAATATTTTATTGATTTGCACTAGGAAGTGGTGTGCGGTTTCTCTTGTTTTTTATTTGTGGCATTCTGATTTTTTAAAGAAATAAGAATTTAAAAGGCAGACATTAGGCCCTATTCTATTAGAAGCCCGCAAACGCCATAAACTCATAGATTTGGCTGCTGGTGTTTTTTTTTTTATAAATGTTTAGATGTTGACTCCAGCTCACACATTCCGACCGCAAGACTGAACTCGTAAAACCCTGCCTTTTTAACCCTGATTTCAGGGGGTGTGATTATACTATCTGACAATATTTGAACAAGTTTTTAATTTACTTCTTATACACAGCCAATAGTAAATGAGACCGTCATAATAATGCCAGTAAAACCTGGAAGTTATACGTAATCTGCAATCGGAGGCTACAAATTAATTAGTGCCAATAAGTAATCTTTGCCGATCGGGCTCGCACTCAATCACTCTAGAACTCTATAAAATGCATTAGATCATCTGTTTTAGTCCATGTGGGGTTCATGCAGTGTATTAATCCCTCGAGTCCTGGGATCAATATTACTCAGAAACAACATTTAAAAATAATATTTTTGATTGCATATTTGTGGGTTTGAGACTGTTGTGCTATTAATTCTAATGTTTTTTAATGCCTTCCTGTGCTTTTAAAGTACAGTATTGTGTGCTTAATTGCTGCTCTAGCTCTAATAATTGTTTGAAAAAGCCCTTGCGAGTCCTATTTAGAACTCACAATATTTTTGACAGAAACTTGATAGTTTTTTTCAGTTGCGGGTTAGACTGTTTTTGCGATTTAGTGCTACAGGTTCAATTTTGTGTAACCAATAATTTAGAGCTTGTAATATTCGAGCTGTGCTAGAAACCAATGGAGTTCTAAGGCCAAATTTGTGTTTTTGACTGGCCCAAAGTGATTGTGGGCGAGGAACTCGTAATCGGATTGCGAGTAGCTAATGGAGTACTGTATGTGTCAATTTTAAGAGTGATTTTAAGTGTGTATAAATGTGTGACATGGGGAGTAGAATAGGGCCCATTATTATCAGTCCTGAAACTGTTGCTAGAATCAATCTAGATATTTGCCATCAGAGTAATGAGCACTAATAAATGATTACATACTGACAAGGATGATCAGAGAGGCTAAATGACAGACAACATTTGTAAACTTCAATGTGAGAAATTGCATTTTTCTATAGCTTTAAATTATATCACATTTGTAATATTTGCTGTGCCTTTAATGCAGACACCACCATGTCAATATCTCTGTTTCTTTGAGATGTAAAAAAAATATTATGAATATTTAGTTAACACAAACAAAAGATAACAATGAATGGACAGTACAAAATATCACAAAAACCAGTCCATCTAAATATCTTTCCATAGTACAAGCGTAGGTAAAAAGAGCAAAAAGCAAACAAAATCTAAACTAAATATGCAGAAGAATTACAATAATATAGGGGAGATACAGGTGGTCCTGAGTTAAGGACAAGATCCTTTCCAGAGAATATCCTTAAGTTCAATTTGAATAAAAGTCAGATCCATGATGAATAAAAATAATAACAACAATAGTATATATGTTGGTATGAAAGAAAGTGTATTATCTGAGGCTTTATTTAACAAAAATTGTGCAATAATCATTGCTATAACTTCCTGTTTATGATTTTGGTATAAATATAGCAATCTTTTCTGGCTGCGCAGAGTTCATCAACAATAAAATCTGGCAAACATTATGGGTAGGCAATAATTGGCATGGTTTCCTATCTGCTGCATCCCTGCAATATACATTACTGTACACATTTTCTATATATAGTACTGTACATCCCATCTTAAAGTTCCTCAAATTATTGACAGACAGGATAGAGCGCACTAAAATAATAACTGTGGCAATCCCCTGGCTAACAAAATATATATAAAAGCATAGTTATATTATCATACAATATAGATAACATCATTCATTCCTAACCTAATTACATGATTGCCAGTAATTATGGATATGGCCAAGGGAGCATGACATTGTTGCATTGGGATTATGTAGTATTGTGTGTGATTATATGTTGCCTGTACATGGTTATTATGTATCCTAGTTATAAGATATTATAAAAGGGAAAATGTTATATAGAACATATGTGGAATTGGTACAAATATTCTGCACAAAAGTTAGTTGCAGATCATTGCACCCTTATACATACAGACCTTGAGTCAAGGCTCCTTAGCAGTCCTGAGTAAACACTTGAGCTTTACATCAAGGTTTTCTGCCATAGCTAACTATAGACTCCTGGCCTATTGTTTAGCTATCTGATGAGTGTTATCTCAATTGTTAGAGCAACCTAGGCTACAAGGCATATGTGTTTCATTACACAGGTGTGATATGTGAGAGTATAAATATATTGTTTTGGTAATTCAATAAAGGTTCAGTTCTAGTTTTCACATATCCAAGGTGTGAGACTGTTTCTGTGTTTTGTATCCTGACTTAAGGAATGGTCTTGCCATAGTCCACTAGTAACCTGTATCCAGTATTCTCTGCCTGTACCCTTGGGTGTTGTCCTCTTTAGAAGCCATCTTTTGAGCCACAAAGAACAAGAACTAAGGTAGGTTTGAACTAGGTTCATATCAAGCCCCCTGGAAGAGGCAGATTGTGACATACAGTATTACAAAAATAATCTTACCTATATAATCACATATATAGTTCTCAGCAGCGCAGGCTTGCCAAATTCCGGTGGTAACCCAACGTTAAAACTGCGGGCTCCTTGCGCTGGTGGAGATGAGCTACATAGGCGCTCATCCCTATGACCCTGTACGCATTAAGCATCATACCTACGACCTGCGGGACTACAGAACAACAGAAAACCCAAATACACAGTTCACAGTGCGAGACCCGTAGCCAAATCGCCAGAAAAAAATAACAGCCCGTAACACTTTGAAAAGAAAACCACTATAACACCAAATATAACATACCTGCTCCCCATTCACACCTGAGACCTTGTAACACTAACGAATCACATGACACCGGAGAGGGAAAATGGCTTATTGGGCCCAATTTGGACACTTCCACTTAGGGTTTTACTCACTTTTGTTGCCAACGATTTAGACATTAATGGCTGTGTGTTGAGTTATTTTGAGGGAACAGAAAATGTACACTGTTAGACAGGCTGTACACTTACTACTTTACATTGTAGCAGAGTGTCATTTCTTCAGTGTTGTCACATGAAAAGATATGATATATAAAATGTATATATATATATATGTGTGTGTAAATCATTGTTAAATTATTTTACTTTACACCATATCTGTTTATAATGTTAATGGTGTCTTGTTTTCGAATCTGCTATTTGTATTTTTACTCAAATTACTGAATAATGGCAATAACTATTTGAGAAACAAATTCTAAATGCTGGTCCATATTACTGTGGTTTTAGGAGAGGAGCAGGCATAGAAGTATCCCAACGCCACATGTGATACAGTGTACACATCCACATCATAGCAAGTCACTGGGACTAGGTCCATCTAACTGGCTTCATGGTGCATTGTTCACTCAGCATTTTTTTTCACAGGATTTCAATATTCAGCATCACTGTTAGTCTCCATCCAACCATCAGCAAGCTATTAAACAGTGATTTGTCAATAAATTAGGGTTCCTTGCAGTGGCGGCTGGTGACTTTTCAAGTTGGAGGGGCGACAGGGCGAAACATAGCCACTCCCCCTTTTTCAAACCACACCCATTTTTATAACTCCTCCCCCTGACGTCATAATGACCTTTATAAGCCCCGCCCAATGACCTTATGCTTGTAAAGCCCATTGAAATACATGATCTGCAATGCAGAAATGTCAAGAAGTAAAGTAACAATGTGTTAAATTCATTGGTATACAATATAGATTGAAAAAACTCATGTGACAAGACTACAGCAATATCATAATTGCACCTATACGTATTAACAGAAAAATTAAAGGAGTGACACCTACCATTAGTCGGCTCTTCTTCTCAGGGTATTCACGTTCATTAAGTTGACCAATGAGTAGAAACAAATCTGCAGCCACATAGGGTTTGCACCTGGGGTTGGAAGAAAACAAGCAAATCAATCATACCATTCAAGAACAAAACCATACTTAAAAAACATTAAACGACCAAGTGGAACCATATAGGCCCCAAACATACCTTAGAAGACCAAGTGTGACTATATAGGCCCCAAACATACCTTAGAAGACCAAGTGTGACCATATAGGCCCCAACCGCACCTTAAAAACCCTAAATAACAAATTGGGACCATATAGGCCCCAACCGTACCTTAAAAACCCTAAATAACAAATTGGGACCATATAGGCCCCAACCGTACCTTAAAAACCCTAAATAACAAATTGGGACCATATAGGCCCCAACCGCACCTTAAAAACCTTAAATAACAAATTGGGACCATATAGGCCCCAACCGCACCTTAAAAACCTTAAATAACAAATTGGGACCATATAGGCCCCAACCGCACCTTAAAAACCCTAAATAACAAATTGGGACCATATAGGCCCCAACCGTACCTTAAAAACCCTAAATAACAAATTGGGACCATATAGGCCCCAACCGTACCTTAAAAACCCTAAATAACAAATTGGGACCATATAGGCCCCAACCGCACCTTAAAAACCTTAAATAACAAATTGGGACCATATAGGCCCCAACCGCACCTTAAAAACCCTAAATAACAAATTGGGACCATATAGGCCCCAACCGTACCTTAAAAACCCTAAATAACAAATTGGGACCATATAGGCCCCAACCGTACCTTAAAAACCCTAAATAACAAATTGGGACCATATAGGCCCCAACCGTACCTTAAAAACCCTAAATAACAAATTGGGACCATATAGGCCCCAACCGCACCTTAAAAACCTTAAATAACAAATTGGGACCATATAGGCCCCAACCGTACCTTAAAAACCTTAAATAACATATAGGCCCAAAAAAAAAAAAAAATATATATATATATATATATATATATATATATATATATATATATATATATATATATATATATAAAAATTGATATCAATATATCACAATAAATAAATATATATATATATATATATATATCAAATTGTTATATATATATATATATATATATATATATATATATATATATATATATTTATTTATTGTGATATTTTGATATTAATTTATATATATATATATATATATATATATATATATATATATAAAAAATTACACATAAATATACATAAACATATACATACAACAATATATATTAATTGATATTTATTATTTGATTAATTGATGTTCTTTATTACATGGTATATTATATTGTTCATGCATTTCTATTACACTTTATTTGTTATACATATTACAGTGCTATTTTTTGGCTATACATGTTACAGGATATTATCCTGTAACATGTATATCACATAAAATAGCCCTGTAATATGTATAATACATACAGGGTCAAACAAGTTCACACTAACCTTTTTTACCCTTACAGGCTTCCATACCTGCTTGCTGATTTGCTAATTTTTTAAAGACTCTCATTGGTTGAAATCGATGTCAATCAAAAATTTCAGCCAATCAGAGTCCTTCAAAAATTAGTATATATAGCAGACCGTGGGAAAAAAACAATTAATCGCGGGAGGGGCTCCTTGTAGGAGGAGCTCTTTTTAGTGTGTTGTTTTTTTTTTTTTTAGAGCGTCGGTTTTTTTTTTGGAGGCCTCTTTCAATTGGCCAGAATGGATGGATGGACAATGGCTTCAATCAAGATTGGATTATTTTTGATCATTGGCTTCAATCAACATGGATTATTTTATTTTTGATCATTGGCTTCAATCAACATGGATTATTTAATTTTTGATCATTGGCTTCAATCAACATGGATTATTTATTTTTCATCATGACTATATCCAGAGAGGACAGAAGGCCAACGCTGGAGGGGTCAATTTTACAGGTAAGTATGTGCTGTTGTTTATTTTATTTTTTATTAATGTTTGTTTAAAGCTGTTTATTTTTGTATACAATGTGTTGTGTTACTAACTGTACTAACAATGTGTGTATGTGCTGTTTATTTTATTTTTTATTAATGTTTGTTTAAAGCTGTTTATTTTTGTATACGATGTGTTGTGTTACTAACAATGTGTTTGCTTACTGTGTGTAAATTAATTGTAATAATGTTTTTACTGTATTTTTTTTCCCTTCCCTTATTTTTATTTTATCTTTAGAAGTGACAGGCACATATACATGCCTGTTACTTCTAAAAATGGAATAAAAATAGGGGGGGGGGGGGGGGGGGGGTTAGGTAGTTGGTTAATGGTTCATCCAGGGTGGGGTCGGTCACGGTCAGGCGCCCATCGGTCGCCCATAGGCCACGACCAGGGGTGGCACAGGCCTCATGGGGGTGAACATCCACCCCCATGTGGCCTGGTCAACCCCGCTCACTGCCCGAATACCCGGGGTAGCATAGGCCGCATCGGGGTGGTGCCGGGGGCCCGGTGGTGATCGGGCCTCGGGCAGGGTGGCATACATGGAGGTCATCAGGGGTGGCACAGGCCTCATCAAGGGGATGATCCGATCACCCCCATGTGGGCCTGTGCCACCCCGCTCACCACCCGACTACCCCGATCCCGTGATCGGTGTAATCCGGTGGTGGCATGATGGCATAGCTAGGCTAGCATAGGGCAGGCCTGATCGGGGGTGGCACAGGCCACATGGGGGTGATGGCTGGGGGTGGCACTGGCACCAGGCATTGTAGGCCTAGGGTCGTCGGTGGTAGTTGGTGGGTGGCTGGGTAGGTGTCACTGGCAGGCCAGGCAGGCATAGTGGGGGACTGGGGGTAACTGGTCACCCCTAACTTTTATTAGGGGCTACTAGGGGTTTTGGTTTGGCCAGGGGCAGGGGCAGGTGCCAGGCAGAGGCAGGTGTAGACTTACTGTGTTAGGCAGGCAGAGCAGATGAGTAGATTCAGCCAGGGAGGTCTCTCAGTCTCAGCGTGACCAGGGTCAGGAAACAGAAAGGGGGAAGGGACAGGGAACTGGTGGTTTTATTGACTGTATCAGTCAATCAAAATCAAACTCGAGGCTCTATTTGCTGGCGGGCGCTCAGGGCTAACGGTCTGGGTGGGTTTAGATTTATCACTTAGTAACTGGACAGCCTTCCATCATTGATTGGTCAATGATGGAAGACTGTCATTTATTAATTGATACATTTATGACCGCCCATGCATATCGTCACTGTGATGGTGGGCGGCATGCATTAACGGTCAGTGGGCCAGGCCAGGACTCATTGAAGAGAAGAGAAGAGTCTAAAGGTTAGTGTACACAGTGTAACTATTGTAATTGATCACACAGGGTGCAGGCAGGGGGCGATAGATAGATACACAGCATTAGTTAATGTAGCGCAAGAGTTATTTTAAAGTGACAGTGTCCCTTTTCTAACTTTAATTCATTTTAATACTATTTAGACTTGAAATGATGATGTACACCTTATATTTATTTGTTTTTGGGTTATACTAATACATTGTTGTGTTTTTTTTATTGCAGGGTGAAGAAAATATTTGGGGGGGCGTTTGCCCTGACGCCCCAATGGACGGGCCGCCCCTGGTTCCTTGGTGGCCCAGTGGATAGGATGCAGGTGCTTTTACCACAGCATTCTGGGCTTGAATCCAGCCAGGGAACCAAGAGGTAACACTGGTCAGTATTCGGATGGGAGACTATCTGGGAATACTAGGAGCTGTATGCTGTGGCCCATTGGCAAAGGAGCTGGCAAGCCACTCCAGTATCTCTGCCATGACAAACAAGTGGATCAGCATGGTGTGTTGTCCATGAGGTCAAGGAGAGTTGGACACAACTAAGTGACGCCATTTACATTTACAAGTGTGTCGTTATACAGTATTACCCGGCATTTCTATTTGGACCTCTTTCATATATTCCTGCATGTATTTGTTTCAAACATGGAAATCTTCAACAAACTTTTAATAAATAATTAAGATGTGCAAATAAAGTGTGTTTCTTAAAAAGTAATAATATACAAAGGGTTCGCACAACTTTGCTATGTAACTAAAGGGGATATTTGCTTTTCATTAGCTCAAGTTCATACATCACCTTGTCAAGAATAGCTATTATCTGTTTTTTTTTTAGATATTGCAGTGACTTTAAGTGGCCTGTTCTAATGAATTGCTTATCTTAAGTAAATAATGTAATATCTTATTTTTTTTTGCATTTGGAAAATAAAAAATGTATCTCAGTATAGAGCTTGGTTTAGACTGCTTTACATTTATGCTTAAACAGACTCTGTCACCCCAAAATCACGTTTTTTTTTTAAGGTTATCATTAAGGGGCATGAAACTGGTTATATGTTGTGTTATTTTTTTTTTTCTAAAGTGAATCAATCCAGGCAAATTCTATTTTGTAGTTGCTGTGGTTATATGCATATTCAGTATCTGCTTTGATGTCCTGATTAGGATTACAGTTTGCTTGCCTGTTTCTGTAGAGGTCAAACTGTTATGAGGCAGTTAGACCCCTTGCCCACCATTATTACACAATCTGAGCTTCACATTAACATACTGAGCCTCACATTAGCATACAGGAGCCCCACAATCAATTACAAATATTTCAGAAATGATTTACTGAAGACAAATGTACAACCAGGTTTTAATGTTCTTTTTAATGAAATCAACTTCCTATTCTGGTGACAGAGCCTCTTTGATGATAATAATGTAAGTTAACGTTATAAATTATGTTTAAAATGTATAAACGTTAACAACATTTTTATATCTAGTACATTAATAGCCCTTATTGTATTCAGTGACATCAATAATGTCACTTTACACAGTTGGATTTACCCACATCTGATCTCAGGTTCTTATGTTCTTTGTTCACTGAAACATAGAAAGACATTGTTCATAGAGGATTGTTCAGACATGTCCTCCTGACTTCAGGGGATACGGAAGGTCAAGAATCAATTAAGAACTTAAGCACTGAACCAGGATACAATAGTGCAGACTTGGTGAGCCAAGTCCATTTTATTGCTGTCAAATGCTATGCGTCTTCAAGGTTCCATGCCCTCTGGTGCATTTGAAGTAGGATGTCCTGACCTCCCCTGTCGGCACCTTCCTATAATCACTAGCTTCCATCTTTCTATATTTCCTGAGTAATTGTATACAATGTCAAATCCATTGTTATTTAGTTAAGAATTGGCATAATTCTACCATCTCACATTATTTGATATCATTATTATTAATGCATATTATACACATATAAACCATCAATTTAACATGAGATGAGATGAAATTCCGTACAATCATGAGATGTAGACTTTTAAATTATGGTTACTAAAACAAAAAAAATTGTGATATACAGCGCACTTTCTCACGAATGCAAACAATTACTTCATTTATATGTATAGTCATTAAAATACATGCTGTTGGAAATATTCATAAACAATACTGAATCCAATAATAACGATATGACAATTAAAAATGTATTAGAGTAATTTTTCAATGTTCTGGGGATGATAAAATAATACAATTTTCATCTACTTTTTTGCTTTGAGGCTATTTATATTTCACATATGAGTTGTATGTTTCAGAGATTTGCATTAATAAAGAAGCAGAATGCTGAATTTTTTTAAAAAAAAAAAAAAAAAAAAAGCCATGGATACATTTAATTGTCAGGCAAATGTGCACATAAAAGTGAAGAAACACATTTTTGTCACTCTCATGTTGGTGGCTCTCATGGGACAATGATAAATGCTCATTATAGACACCAGTAAAATTATTTAATTTAAAATAGGAAGAGAATGTGATTATTTTTAAAATGATTGCCCTACTCCAAATTAATCAGTAACTAATATAGCAAAAAATGACCTAAAATAGGCTTTATTAAAAATGAGTAGCATATTTCATTATTATAATTGCATTGGTTTCCAATAAATAATGTATCTATTTTAATATTTTTTATCCACTAGTGTTATAGTCATTTATTTTCTCATGCATGCAAGGTCACATATAGTAGATCTGGCTTTATGCTTACAAACTTCAGACAAATGTACCTCTTAACACATTTCTTTATGATTTATGTTTATATCAGCTGCCATTATGGCTTTAACAGTTTGTGTGCCTCATTACATAGCCATTAATTTCTGGAAATTACATTCCAGGCCACAGTAGCCTCAGTATGTCACTGAGCAAAAAGGGACATTTAAAAAAATAGAGGATGTTAAAGACCCTAACATATTCTAGCTTGGATTCAAAATAGAAAATAAACGTCTTCTTTTTGCACTTGTTTAGTAATCTGGCAAGCTATACAACAGTATAGAAACATTTTTGTAGTACTTGAATAGGAATTGCTTCAGTTATTTAGAAATTAAATAAAGAAAAGGTCAAAGAACCACATTGGGAAGTCTGTGACATAATATGTAAAAACATTTGCGGACCACCATACGTAACTTGGGGACCACCCCCTTCGGTAGCACTATACAGGGGTTAAGTGCAAGGCAAAAACAATATTAATACATTGCATAGAATGGAGATCACGTTTTTTGAGCAAATCAAACATACAGTACATACAGCCTCATTAAATTAGACCTCGTAGTTCCCTCGGTCCTCGCTAAAGCCTGCGTAGAGCTGTTTGCAAGAGCCAATTCCTCAATCTGTTCCTCGCAGCCAATTTAGACAGATTATGGCCAAAAACGGACGAAAAAAGCTCAGAGGAGAGCTACGTAGAACAACCACATGTTACTCTATGGAGTGAACATCGTCCCTCGCTAAAATCCCAACAAGCACAAAAAAGTGCCCGCAGCAGCCCGATTCCACGTTCTACTGCATCCCCCTGCACCCTGAACACATCCCTATGCTGTAGGGGTCTCTATAGGGACCCCCCAAGTGTCCCCACATTAACCCTTGCAGTGGGGGTTGCCGATTTTTATAGAGCCCCATGAGTGACAGGGTTAATTAAGGGCTCATGGGGCTCTGTATGGAGCCCATGAGTGATGTTGTTTATTTTAGGTGCCTGGCAGGGGTTAATATTTTTTAGCGTGGGTCCTTTCAGGACCTTTACGGTCCTTTAAGGACATGCGAGGCAGGAAATGTAAAATTTTAAATGCAGCAGGTTTATGCAAGGGTTAATGTGGGGACACTTTGGGGGTCTCAATGGGGACCTCCAGCATAGAGGGGGGTTAATGTTCCGTGCCCGGGATTGGTTAATAGTGTGCTGTGTGCCCTTTATGGACCAGCAGCGGGAATTTTGAATATTTTAAATGCAGCAGGGGTCTTGATCGATGCCAAGGACACTTCGGGGGGGGGACAGTTTGGGGTCTCGATGGGGACCCACAGCATAGGGGGGTTAATTTGAGGTACTGGGGGGGTACTTGGGGTACCTCCCACAGCAGGGCTTATGTTTAGAAGTGCCATGGAGGTCCCAAGCCCTGCTGTGGGGGTGTGAAGCCTGCGATATCATCTCACCGACTTTTCACTTCTCTTGTCAGTTTGACTCGGTCATCGTGGTACGGCCGTGCTGCAAGCTCGAATGTTGCTAGCCTCAGGTCTAATTTAATAGCGTCTGTAAACTGTCATATTTCCAGCTCGCAGCCCTAACATTCAGACCTCGTTAGAACGTTTTTCTAATTTAATGGGGCTGACAGTGCCTGGTTTAAAAGCACCTGGTTTAAAAGCACATGATTGAAAACTCGCAAATTACAATCCTGAAGGGTTTGGGTGTGAGGGTGATAGATGCAATATGGAAGTGGGTAAGACAATTGGCTCAAGCAAGAGGAAGGCTGTGTGTTGCACTGTAGCTTGTAAGTATGAGTGATATCATGGTGTAGAGTGCGCAGTTGTGCACATTAAGACTGAAGATAATAAGCTTCTTTAAACAATGCGTTTTTGAAGGTTTTGAGGCAGGAAGATAGTCTAGGGGAGCAAAGCAATGAGTTCCACAGAATAGCAGCAGTGCAAGAAAAATCCTGAAGGCAGGAGGGAGAGGAGGTGATAAGAGAGGAGGAATGAAGAGGGTCATTAGCAGAGCAAAGAGGGGGGTGATTGGGGGATAATTTTGTGATGAGAAAGCATTTTAAATGTAAGAATGTGTGGTCATTATTTTAAATGTTATTCTAGAGGCTATGGGAAGCCAAAAAACCTAGGTAGGTGAGAGAAGGGGACCCTGAAAAGCCTCCATAAGCTATAAAAAACAAGGCCTAAGGACTCATCCCTTAATTGCATATGAAATCTGGTATATCTATATATATATATATATATATATATATATATATATACTACTTCTGGATTGCTAATTTGTCGTGGTGAATGGGCTTGTGTACTTCAATGAAGCTGTGAGTTATAATATGTAGGGTCACCCAAGATGGGCAGGTCATAGCAGAGAGTTCAAAGAAAGGGTGGTCCACTGGAGAAGAATCTGGCAACACACTGCAGTATCTTTGCCAAGAATATCATATGGATAAGTACAACCAGAAACAAAGACAGATATGCCTATGTGCTGTGGTCCATATGGTATGAGCATGTGACTGTTCCATTTTTTATTTATATGTGGCTTTGAAATAAAGTATTTATTTGCTCTAGTTGGTGGGTGTGCGCTTCTTTTCATACATCCCTTTATCTGTTTCATATCTGAGAACACGAAAGTGAACATTGCTCTGCCAAGAAGCTGCAAACCCCGTGCACATACTACTGTGGAACTGGACTGGATATTTTGATATTTGGATTTCTACACCATGTATGAGACTGCTATCTACAGCACTGTAAAATACATTTTGACTCTAACAAGGTTGCACATTTTTGATTATTTGGTGCATACAGGTCTAATAATTTCCTCATGCTGGATATTTTGTATGAGATTTCAGTATGGTGGTCATTTAGACTAGAATTGAATTGTATTGTATCCTCCCTATCCCAAGTGCTACAGTGTTTCTACTGACACATGTAGTGTCTAGTAGTTTTGTCCATTTTTAAAATGACTGCCAAAGTCTTCAGCTGTGAGACAGGAAGGCATAGGATATTGTGGTGGGCAGAGGATAGTGTTGAATGTAGCGAGGAAACATTTGGGGGTTGGAGGACAGATTTGATATTAACAATGAGAAGTATTGCTATTTGGCAAGATTGAGGGCATAGAAGAAGGAGAGCAAAATAAACTTGTAATGGAGGATGTCTGCTGAAGTGAGATATTTCCTCCATAGTTGTTCAGCATTGTGAAAGCACCTATGGATGTAGTGTGTTTGTGTAGTGTGCCATGTTTGTGGATGAGAGCGAGGGCATCTGCATGTGATTATGGGGGCAAGAGTGTCAAAGGTAAAAGAGTTGTGTTGTACTGAGAAGTGGCAACGTTATGACAGGTGAGGGTGGTGAGAGGGCTGAGAAGGAGGTTGGAGCACATTGTAAAGTTGTTGTGGGTCAAGCGCTTGCAGGTTTCTGCGGGTTCTGGTGGCAGGAATTGAAGAAGAGCAGTGAGTGGAAAGCTTGGTGAAGTTGCAGGTTAGGAGTTTGTGGTCAGATAGACGGAGAGGGGAGATGACAAGGTTGGAAATTATGCAGAGATTGGTAAAAATAAGATCAAGTGAGTGTCCATCACTGTCAGTTGGGAATAATGTCCATTGTTAGAGGTCAAGGGTAGAGGTGAAAGTAATTAATGTATTTAGAGTAAAGGAAATTATTGAGCCAGGATGCAACATGTTGAAGAAATTGAGAGGGTGGTCCAGGTGGGCGATTGATTGAAAATGTATTTCCCATGTATATTTTATGGAAACATTTATAAAAAAGAATTCTCCTAATTCTGCTTTAACATAGGCAGAGAGGAGGCACATCCACTTGGCCAAGCGTATAGCAGCCCAAAGCAGAAATGCCCCACTAGACCCAAATATGTCCTGAACACATTCTTCGTTGAAAACAATTCCTCATATAACCCTGGCACCACTGGGCTGCCACCCATCGTAAATCTGTTAGGAAGATAAATTGGAAACTGAAACTGAGTCTGCCAACATAAGTTCATGGAAATGTAACTATATATAACAATAATAATATGAAAACATGATTACTAGATCATACTAGCTCACAGTATAATAGAAAATACATTATTTTAATATTACATATACTTCTATAACAGTTTTATATTTTGAACATGGCAATTATCAACATATTTCACATTGTTGTCTAAATGGATGCCATTTTCAGCAACAGAAAATGGCAGTAGCCATAAGGCTCTCCACACAATCTTACATTTAAAATGCCATGAGACTGACAGTATACTATTTAATGAAGAAAACACATCTAGGCTAGTGTCCCAAGAAGGACATTTCAGCCAGAAAAAGAAAACTCACAAAACTCTGTCTTTTTTTTAAACTGTAATATTCATGGATTTTTTTTTTTCACTTTTTAATTCAAGTCTGTTTGGAAATAGAATATGATTGTCCTCTAGTGCTAGATCATGTTTCACAGGATCTGTTTTTTACATTTATTGATAGTAAAAATCAGGTAATTTGTCTTGTCCCATTTTGTACATTATTTTCCTTCATTCCTGACGCATACAACAGGTGCATTTATTCATTTTTATTTTTTTAAAGCAGGAAATAAACTGCAATCTTAAGCTTTGTGTACACATTAGTAGCTTACCCTATATTTACAGGCAAACATGTAAATCACATTAATTAATTAACATTTACATTTTTATTTATCTCATATATTTGTCTCCTTTTGTATTTTTCCTTTTGTATAATACCTAATTTCTCTCACAGTCAGTAAAATGATATGACTTTTTAACCACACATAATAGAGCTGCCCAATGTAATTGTTGTATTCCAGATCATTTGCTGTTCTACATTTTTAGCTGATAATCTAGAATACATTTACCTATCTCATTATCTGTTTTAGGTGTACCCCACAATCTTTATAATCTGATTTATAATGTTAAAACCCATGGCAATCACTTGTATAAATACTGGTATAATTGTATATTCCTTTGTTTAAACTGCAGGTTATAGAAGCATTTTGGATAAAAAAATATATTGCAGATAACCTTCCATGTCACTATGATTTCTCTCTAGACAATACATATTAAAATTCTAATTTTAGTCCTATCATAAGACTGGCAATATTTTTGTATGGAGAGTAATATTATGATGGATGGATTTTAATTAAGCAATTTCTAATGTACAGAAACATAAAAATGATGTTTTAAGATAGTTTTCAATTAAGAGGAATACATTGTTGTTTGAGCATTTCTAGATGAGGAATGTACCACATGCACAATATGAAGTGAGTGTTTCACCCCAAGCACTATATTCTTCTTTGTCTGTATTTAATATTTAATTTAACTGAAATATTTATATCCCTTAAAATTATTGGTGCAACCACAATCGAAATGGGGTACCATGTCGGTCAAAACAAAAGATGTCAACATCAACACATTGTTTAACATTAACAAATCCATTTCTGTTTTTTCATATTTTAACCTTTCCAATCATGTTTGTTTTTTTATTTAGAAAGTACTAGTTTTTTTTTTTGGGTCAACATATTGCTGGGCAGGAATCTAAATATGTGTTTTGTTGTAGCACAAAATACCATTATTTTGCAAATATGGATGAAATGATATATGTATTTAGAAGCCACATCTGCAGTTGAACAAAGCATGATGTATGCAAATGATGTATACAACAAAACAATGCGAGATACTACGTATAAAATGCAAATTATTCATAATTTATTATAATTAGAAATTGTCATAAATTTTAGGCTGGAAGCCAAAAAATTTACAATCTAACAGAACATATAAATCTTGTTGACAAGTGCTAAATGAGAAACCTTTTCCCTTTTACCCTCTTACTTTATCTTATAATACTTTTCCTTTGTGCAACAAATTACATATATATATATATATATATATATATACACATATATATAACATTTGTTCAAAGGACCACAACAATATACTTTGCTATATGATGTTCTGAATAACTAAACTTGATGATGGGCAGAAAGCATGAAAAACATGAGAGAAAAAAAAAAGCAATCTTTGCATTCATAACGTTTATATGTAATTATTCTTTAATGCAGTGCCAAATTTCTTTTCTTACATGATTCTGATACTCATTTCTCATGACGGTGTTTTTTGTTGTTGTTTATTTTGTTTTGTTTTAAAACGATTAAGTGTTTCATTAGTCTTATCAAAGCACATTTTTAGCTGCTACGATCTCTTTGTGCAGCTCATCAGCAGAAACCAAAATGGTAGCTTCCACAGCAGCATAATCACATATAATATTTTTCACGAAGCGATACAAGTCGTCAACGCATAGCACTTAGGCGATGAGTGCCAAAGGCGTTCATCGTTTCAAGCCTCACAAAGGGAGGCGAGCCGTTAACGTGTATCACTTAGGCGATGAGTGGCGAAGGCGAGTTGTTAAGGCAATTAAACTCGCAGCACCTTTGGCGCTCATTGCCTGCAAGCTTTGCAAAAGACGAGACCAGTGAAGGCAATGAAACACGCGGGACCACAAAACACTGAGTAAGTGCGCAATCGCATTAGCCTTCAAGCACTTGACAAACGCGGGACTTAGAAAAAAAAATTACGAGACGCGGGACTTTGAAAAAAAAAATACCAGACGCAGGACTTTGAAAAAAAAAAATACAAGATAGCAAAAATACAAGGTTAACGGCCAAACAGCAAACATCAAAAAAGCACAAAGAAAATAAAAATAACTACCACAAAAATATCACCCACAGCACGGGGGAACAGGCAGGACGTCTGGCAGTGAGGTGGAACGCAAATTTAAGCCGATTTTGACGACTTTCACCACACGAAAATTGCCTAAGCGAGAAAAAAAAGGGCCACCGAAAACAATGAAAACGAGGCTACATGACCCCGTACCACGCAAAACATTGCCAAACGCATAGCATTTTCACACAGGAACGAACTAACTACAAAATACACTATTTCAAATGGCAGAAAATGTTTGCGAGCCGCGTAACACATTAATAACATTACAAAACTACAATGGCGCTTTACACAACTACACCAACAGATTTCCTTCGCGAACGCAACCTATTTCTAGTGCACAGTTGGGACATTCATTACACTTTATCATCAGAGCACCAACACTCACTGTACATTGTGTGCTGCCGGAAAATATAAACAGATTGTTAGCTCTTCAGGCTATTGATTGCTGCATATATCAATTACAAATAGGTAAAGTATATTAATGTATTCAATAACTAATTAATTAATTATTGATTAAGTAAATATAGATAAATATATATCTCTCTTTATAATGAGCGACAAAGGTGCTCAGAGGAGCAAAAATAGACGAGACGAGAGGCTTGCCATGAGCACCGAAGGTGATCGCCAAAGGTGCTCAGATCGAGGCTCGCAATGAGCGCCGAATGTCCTCAGAGTACAAAAAGGTTTACATTGTGTGTCAAACTGCATTCCCATGGCTTCAAATTTGATTGCCCCATAATTTTTGACGGGTCGCTAGTTACATATAAAATAAATAAATTAGACATTATTTTTTACTACATTCTAAATACATTGCCTGTTTTCAAGTTCAATTAATCAAAATAGTATAATGTTAAATATTGAACCACAGTGTTCATTTAACTTATCCTTACCCAGTCTCTCCTCGTTAAAGGGACACTGTTACTCCAATGACAAGTGTATTTAATATGTCTATACATTGTTCTAATCTTTTTCAGTACAGTAAATTATTCCTGAGAATTGTTGTGTGCTTCCTTTATGCTAATGTCTTCCTCAATATTCTAACTTGCAGCTCAAAGTACTTGATGGGAAGGGGAGGGGATCTAACTAAAAAATAACCTCAAGGGGACATTGATTCTGCTACTACAAAGAGTGACAATCAAACTGTGTTATTAATTAATGCATCAAAGCAGTTAATTAGTATTTAGGAGCTGTGCATTTGCATAAGTATACAGCTGAAACAATGCTGATTATCTCATGAAGGATTGACTTTACTAGTGCAATGTATAACTAGATTTTCATACTTTTTAAGAATAACCTAAGAAAAACTTTTGGTGTAACCATTTAATTTAACTTTTTGCCAACTTTAAACATATACTTTCCCTTTTTTTTTCTTTCTATATTTTGACTCTCAAAAATTGTTTATAATACCTTTAATGGAACTCTGTCAACATGTTTTTTATTTGCTAATAGTAAAATCATATAATAATAAACACAGAACTGAGTAGGAGATGCTAAAAAATACATTATTTGGGTTGTTGTTTTTTAGTTTACCTAAACTCATGGTTCAGGAAGCATGGCAAACAGTTAGCCTCCTTTCCTTGCTGGTAACTATTCTTTACTTTACAGCTCTTGCAAAGCCTAATGAATCTGGCCATACTTTTTTTCTGACATGGATTCATATGTGTGTGGTCCACTTGCAGCTCCTCCATTCCCCTTTCTATATCCAAAAAACATAAGTGTATCTATGTTAGCCTATATATACAGTATATATACTGTATTTCAGTAATATCACAGCACATACACATTTCTGTACACTGAAGCACTACCTTAAAGGATTTTCATTTTCCTCAGTAACAAACTCTCATCCAGCTAGACCTGGGCGGAGCAAAAACAAAACAATCCAATAGTTTGAATTGTATATTGCTTGATTTTGATTTCCAGGTCTCCACACTGATCCAAGTGATCATAAGATACAGGCTCAGACAAGCTACACACAACCAGTCCATAAGCATGCCCTCTCCAGAAGCAATCTTACATCAGATCTGCCTAGCTGCAGCTAATCACCTGTGCAGGAAACGTAACCAGTGCAATCCTCCCGAGGGAACAGAGCTTTACAGAGTCTGTGACTCACATACATACCTTGTAAGACTCTGTTACACATAATAAAAATTAAGTAAAAAAATACTTACAAGGCATGCAAAATGTAACAATAATCCTAACTCAACAATCAGCAGTGGAGCTGGTGAATGGAGATCCCCAGTGCAAAATAATTTGGGGCCCCCTTCGCAACTTCTCTATACAACATAGATGCCTATTGGAGTCATTAAAAAGTAAAACATGTACAGAAGTGATTAGACCATCTTTCTATAATAAATTAAGACTCTCCATTAATTTGCTCAACTAATAAATGAATTTACTCCATGCTGCTACTTATAGCAGAGGGTTCCTACCCTATTATGGGACCCAGGGCTTTGCATCAGCTTCACCAGCAGTACCCCAACCATTGTCAACAATTTAAACTATGATTTTAGCAATACATTATAAACTGAGTGATAGCGTTAAATAATGTATTATTTCTGACCTAAAACTGTTTGGGCTGTTTCATGCAATTAGATCCTCTTTCTTTTACTTGCTCTGCAGGAAAAGTTATGAAAGTATTAACATTTTGTTCATTACCCAGTTTGCTATATTATGTTTAGATACCTTCAAAATGTTAACATATCCTAGAAGATAGATGTCCTTAAATTTAGAGAAAAGTACAAATTGCAATGTCAACGTTTGTAGACAGTGATTGCAGTAATACATATTATTCAACAGCAGATGGTCAAATATTTATGTAATGGAGCAGACACAATGCATTTAACCTTTAAATGAGTAGGAGCAGTAAGGTAATAATTATTTAGCATTTCACATTACAAAGAGGTTAATGGATTATAACAAGAAAAACAAATGTACATAAAATATATCCTGTACTAGAGTAGTACTATATCTATAGTTAAATAAATATATGCACTTCCAAAGCATATCCTCAATAGTACATTTAGCTCCAGTTCGTGATTACCAATTTGTTACCATAATTCCCCTGTGGATGCCCTAGGCTTAAATAATCTCAAAGTAGTTTGCCAATGTTGCAGAGGCCACCAGTGCAATGCAGATCTTGATAGCGTTTTTAACGGGGAAGTTTCACATAAACACAATTTGTTTTTATATGAAAGAGTTCTCTTATAGAAATACAAATGTATGTGAAAAAGTTTCTTGCTAAAGACCTTTGTATGTTAGATGATGTGAAGTACTGGAGTGCTCAGAACATTAAGGTAACAGTCACAGCTTTGAACTCAGCTGCCGTCTGATTATCTCTTCATCTGGCTCTTGAACTTTTGACCCAATCAGCTCACAGAACTCAGCAACAAAAACTGCCTTTTAAAATGGCAGCTTCTGTTCTCCACAAATATGAAGGAGAAACTGGTTACTTGGTAAGTTTACTAACTTCTTCAGGAATAGTTAATTTTTTCTAGGAGAGCTAATAATAGGGAAAAAAATGCTGTCCTCACAATGAAGATTCACTAAACCTAGTTGTAGCGGAAAACTGCATCCAGTGCTGAATTTACATTTCTGGTGCCCCTAGACACTGAATAAAAAGTCACCCTTTAGCTGGCTACCTAATTTTTCTTCTGCACACATAGAGCCAGAGCTGCTGACTTTGGGTCCTATTCTTTTGTCCAAGTCGTACATTTACACACCCTTAAAACCACTCTTAAAATTCCGAGTTATCCGCCCACAATCACTACAGACCCAAAGACGCAAATTTGGCCTGAGAACTCCATTGGCTTTCGCACAGCTCGAATATTCAGAGCTCTAAAAAATTAAAGTCACGCGAAATGGATAAACTCGTAGCTCATACCTGCAGCTGAAAAAAGTATTGCGTTTTTGTCAAAAATATTCAGAGTACTAAATAGGACTGGCAAGGTCTTTTTCAAACACCTATTAGAGCTGTAACAGCAATTAAACCCACAATACTGTACTTTAAAAGCACGGGAAGGCATGGAAGCACATTAGAATTAATTACACAACCCAGTCTCAAACCCACAAATATGCAATGCAATTTTTTTTATTTCTGAGTAATATTGATCCCAGGACTCAAGGGGTTAATACATATCATGAAACACAGATGGACTAAAACAGATGATCTAAAGCATTTAATAGATGCAAGCCTGATTGGCAAATATTACTTATTGGCACTAATTCATTTGTAGCCTTCAATTGCAAATTACGTGTAACTTCCATGTTTTACTGATGGCATGATGACTGTCTCATTTACTATTGGCTGTGCCTAAGAAGTAAATTATGGGCTTTCTTAAATATTGCAAGATCATATGATAATGCCCCCTGAAATCCAACTTAAAAAGGCAGGGTTTACGAGTTTATGCTTAAGGAGTTAAATTGTTGGCTTGAGTCGATAGAATACACCTAAACATGTAGAGAAAAAAAAACACCTCAGACAAAATTGGGGTTAGAGGCATTTGTGAGCTTCTAATAGAACAGGGCCCTTTGTTTTGTATGCTTGCCAAATAAACACATATTTTTACATACATGCTCAATTATTAGAGAGAGTTTCTACACTAAGCCCCAACCCATCACATATTATAATTGTCAAACTGCGATTCGTCGTCACTCTTGCGACGAATCGCAGTTTGACAACGATCCGATCGCAAATGCGCATTGGAAAAGAGACACGGGAGGGAGAGGTGGGGAAGAGACACAGTGGAGGGAGAGGAGGGGGGAAAGAGACACAGGGGAAGAAGAGGAGGGGGGAAGAGACATGGGAGTGAGAGGAGGGGAAGAGACACAGGAGAGGGAGAGGAGGAGGGAAAATACACAGGGGAGGGAAATGGGGGGAAGAGACACGAGGAAGGGGGGAACAGACACAGGGAGAGGGGGGACAGGGGGGAAAGAGACACAGGGCAGGGGGGAACAGACACAGGGGAGGGAGAGTGGGGAAAGAGACACAGGGGAGGGGGAAAGAGACGCATGGGAGGGAGAGGGGGGAAAGAGACACGGGGAGGGGGTTAGTGACACGGGAGGGAGAGGGAGGTAAAAACACAGGGGAGGAGATACAAGGGAGGGAGAGGAGGGGGGAAAGAGACACAAGAGAGGGAGAGGATTGGGGAAATGATACACAAGGGAGGAAGAAGACAGGCGGAGAGACTCGCAAGGAGCACCAAAGGCTCTCATCGCAAGGACGGTAAAGTAGACAGTGTGAGAGGTGGGGGAGGCTTGCAATGAGCGCCGATGATTACATGTGTGATTCTAGTCAGTTCTAGGTATTCCAGGTTCTTACTAGTAAAATTTAAATATAGTAAGAATTGTCGTTTTTTGTTTATATAAATTCCCACCATAACAACACATAATAGGAGCTACATTTACATTTCATCCTCTCTAGCCTGCAGCATCTCTTCTTTCCTCCCCTTGAAATCTTCATCCCTGCTACCCCCCCCCCCCGCTCCCCACACACACACACAATTTGCTTCTATCTCAGAGAAGCACCCATAGGTCTCTACCTCAACTAATGAGAAATCTGGCCCTGACTGTGTTCACAGGACGGCCTTCTCTAGATCTCAATCCACTTTCTTACTTTGCCAGAAGTGATTTCAATTGAGCATGCACAGTGAATGGTGGAAAAAGAGTATTTGTTAATCCTATTGCCCAATCAATGACACAGCTGTACATTGTACATTGATTAATGTACAATTATATATTCTCTGTGTATACTAAAATAAATGATTACTGGGTATTAGTTTAGTGTTTTAGCAGCTTGTGATTCGGGTAAACTTCCTTTTATGTCCATCTACTAGAATTGGTTTAGATTAGCTGATCAAAACAGCCTTGGACCAGTGTATGCTACTAAATATGTTTTCATACTTTAGTTTTTTAATTATTTGCATTTTCAGTATTTCACATTTTACAAATTATCCTTTCTTAAAATAGAAAATTGTCAAAAGTATTTTGCTTCTTTTGGGCAATTACTATGAGCAAAGCAAGTACAACTCTTAATGAATACGCTTTGTACTTCACTTTTGCTATTTAAGAAGATAAATCTAAATTTAAAAAAAATTATTAGCCTTTATTTATAAAGTGCCAGCATACTCCGTAGCAATAAGTACAAGTGATATAGTAAATATATAAGACAAGCAAGCTGTTAGGGGGAATATATATATATATATATATATATAATATAAGAGATCAGATATGATATGTAGAAGGTTACAGTGTTGGTGAGTGTGAGGGCTTTTAATTTATTTACTTAATTATAGCAGGTATAGGAACAAGTAGAGGGATTGGCAGAGTGGGGCAGCATATGAGAAACAGCTGGCTACATATATGAGCAGAGGAGAGACATTTTAGATGGATTGGAATAGGGAGAGTCTAGTAAGGGGAAGGCTGGTTAGGAGGGACTTGCAATAGTCTTTGCGGTAAATGGTCAGTGATCAGGATTTCGGTTGTTTCTTACGTAAGTAAAGGACGTATTTTGGAGATATTTTGCAGGTGCAGTCAGAGTAAGGCAGCTAGCTTGTGGCATGATGGAGTTGTTTTCAATGGAAGGGTGATATCTGCGTATGAGGAGGTGGTAGGGGATGAGATTATTAAAAGCATAGTTTTTGATATTTTTTTCTTTTTTAGTTGAGAGTGGTTGTTTAGGAAAAGATGTTGGAGGGAAATAAGTCAGGAGAAGATATATAGATTTGAATATCATCTGCATAGAGATGATACTGAAATCCAAAAGAGCTTACTAATTTGCCATGGGAGGATGAGCAAGGGGTCCAAAACAGGGCTTTGAACTACCCAGACAATAAGTGCTAAATAAGTGGTAAAGGTAAAGGTGTCAAAGGCAGCTGAGAGGCCAAGTAGAGAATAGTGTCCTTTAGCTTTGGCAGTCAGATAGTCATTAGTTGCCATTGGCTGTTTCAGTAACCTGTTGCACATAGAAACCATATTGCAGACTGTCAAGTAAAAAGTTTGATGGCAGAAAAAAGTTAGATGGTTATTGTTAAATATAGTCCTTTTATACTGGAATTCTAACCGTATATCCTGACCAATTAACTTACATCTGACTGTTATAAGAACTCCAAATACACTGGAAACTTATAAGTTAAAGGGTTTATTAACATACAACAGGTAGTGGTGATATTAGCGTCTGAATATACAAGGCTCTATTTCTATAATCTATTTATATAATACTAATGTCTCTGAGTGTGTGTATGAAAGTGTAGAGTATTCCACCTAATTCTTCTGTTCCTTTCCTAAGATAATAGGCTATCCTTTTTAGAAGTTTGGAGGCAAAGAAATAGGGTGGTAGTTACAGAAGATGAATGGATCAAGACAGGGTTTATTTAGGAATGGTCTTTTAACTGTTTGAAGGGAAAGTTAAATATGCCATTTATAAGGCAAACTAGGCAGCTGCTTTCAGGTGCCTCCCTGTGAGGGGTGCCCGTTTTTAGCTTAAATACCCCTAAAAATACTTTTTTGGCTTAAAAACTAAATGCTACAATTCACAGACTGACTACTTGGTGGCACCCGACTCAAACTAGAGTATAGTATACAATGCTCACTGATCACTTCCTCATCCCTTGCGTTTTCTGCAGAGTGTACAGTTGAGTAGAAGTAGTAAGTAAGTTTATACTGTGTAATGTTTTTTCACTAAAATGTTTTTTTGATTTTAGGGAGCGTTGGCTGAATTTATATTCAGAAAATAATAATAGGAAACCCTGGAACAATCGTAATTATAGAGGACCCTGATTAAATATGAATGTGTATATAATTGTAGGTGAGCGTGACTGAATATCCATACATTTATATTTGTTTGTGTTACATATACTCTCTCTCCTCCCATAGAAACATAATAAATAATATGGCCCACCATCAAATGCATTTAATAAACAAGTAATAGCTCAGTGTGTGTATGAGTAGTTATGTTGTTAAAATGGCTGTTATGGGAAATGTCTGTGAATGGCTCACAGAGCATGAGAGTGATATAGACGCATAGAACAGGGAAACATGGGTGAGTGCATACCTTGTGCACAAACTCGCAAGGGTTCCTTCGTTTCACTGCCCAGGGGCACCAAAACAGTAGATTTGGTACTGGTTAAAGCTTATAATAGGGTAGCAGAGAGGGAAGGAAATTTGTTGAGGGGAGGAAATGGATATGATAGATGAGAAACTGTGAGGGGTGAGGACAACTTATCCTCTCTGACAAGGGGGAAAAGGCTGAGTGAAGCCATCAAAGTGGAGGCTGTCAGTAGTGGAGAGTTGCTAGTGTGGTGTAAAGCAATATCCAATTAAATCAGCAATGTCTTCGCCTGAGAAAGTGGTGGTAGCAACCAGCCACAATGTTTGCACTGGGCATTTGCTTTATTGGTTGAAGATCTAATGGAGCAGCATCATTTAAGATATGATAACGAATAAAATATGAAAAAATGATAATACATGACAATGTTTGGGATATCATTTGCATATACCATTTCTATTTAAGTGGTCATTTAATTACTAAACTGGAATGGACTGTATCATTTTGTAGATCAAATATGTTCTAAATTAATAGTATAGGCAATCACAAGTACTGTTGACAAGTATCAACTGAATGTTATTATGCTTTCTTACTTGCACTGTTTACATCGAAACTTCTAAGTTTTCCTCTTAATTAATCTGCATGATCAACCAACCGATTCTGTGGTGCTATCTATTTCTACCATGTCATAACTGCTAATTTTTACGATTTACTCCCTTGCAATCTGAATGCATTTTTCAGAATTAAAATATTCTATTGGATGAATCTGAACATGTACAGAACCTATTCTCTTTATCCTGAAATTCCTTAACTACTTTTTTTTACACTGAACCAAGAAGCAAAGGGAACTCTACAAAAGCTCTTATTAGTATTGGTGCTGGTGGATGGTTGCTTCTTGTTGATGCTGTGATGATGGACAAGTGTAGAATCAACCAAGATTGCAGGGAGGTGACTCAAAGATTACTTAAATCAGGCAAAAGTAATGCTGCTGTTAAAGCATTATGGTACACTCCCGAGAAATTTGGTTAATTTAATAAACTACTACTTTTGTTTGTGTTGTATTGACAATGTTATGTGCCTCATGAGGAGTTGTATCTAAGACCTTGATTTCTTCTCATGCAGTAGCAGGTTTCTTGGTTTGCCATGGGGTTTCATCCTTTGATGAAACAACTGATTGGAGTAAAAGTGTTTGTATACTATCACATTCTCAGCATGCTTAGTTAGATCCATTACTGGAAGATGAAGCTGTCTTCATTGGCAAGTTTTATGAAAGTGTCTCCACAACATGCAATAGTTAAACAATAGTTTTTTTTCAGAATGTGAATTTCTTCTTTTTTAATATTCAGCTGTGGCATGAAATGCTTCATTGGTAGAACATGAAAAGCCTACTTCTACTTAAGAAGTAATTTGGTTTTCTATAATTTTCGGGTGACTTAATAAACTTTATACTTAAAGGGGCTTATTACCACAACATTAAGTAGTTCTTCTTAAAGATCATGAACAGCTAGCTACTGTATATATTGCACTAGCCAATTGTTTCTAAAATATTCACCTTTATTGGTGCTGTATTATGTTGCCAATGTGGATACTTGTCAATACTAGTTCTCTAATGTAATGACTAATTATTGGCACACGTTTTTTGCAAGCAATTAATCAAACAAGAAGAAATTGCCTCCCTCGCCCATAACAGGCATGAGTCAAAAATAGGCATACTGAGTTGCATAATATTTAATCATTTTAAAACACTTAAACAAACATATGCATAAATGAATAGTAGAAATTGTGATGTAAAAGTCATCATATAAATTGCAACTTAAATAAATAACTAATAAGAAATTAAATGCAATGCACAAAAATTATAAACTTTAGAAAAAAGTGGGGTTAGTGGGAAAATAAGGTATACACTGGCTCCTTAAAAAATACAGACGACAAGCACTAATTATGGACATTTAATGCTGTAAAATGTATCAAAATGTCCATAATTAACCAGTGAACGTTTCCTTAAATATCTGTAAACTTATACTGTGATTAAACAATAAACATAGATACATATAGCATATATTTATAATGTTTTTCAGAGTTAAAAGTACATAGATCTATCCTATTATGATAATAGGAAACAACATTTTGCCTGTAAGAATCATTCTATTTTTATATAAGTTGATTATTTCATTAATATTAAACTACTGTTATTTTTTCTGCATTGCTTAAAGGCTTGCCACAACTCAATTAGAAATACTGTAATTTAGCTTCTTTCATTCAAACTTCATGTGCTTAATTTATCAAGAAAGGTCTATGTATTAATGAACTAACCCAAATAGTAAAGGCAAATCATTCCAAATAATCACTTCAGGTTATACTTTGTGTGCAGGCATTCATTGTTGAGAATCTTTCCACTCTACATCTATCACATTCTGTGATGTCATTTATAATTCTGCCCGTGAGAGCGCTCAATTAATTTTAGCACAAAGACTAATTCATTTTCTTGTATTTATCCCTATTAAATAATAAAACACTAATTAAAAAAACATAGTGATTTTATTACAGCAGATTGAGTTTCTTTGGTGGTGATAAATCACCTATGTTAAAAGTATCTATACTTCTGGATGTGAACCTTATAGAGGCAGCAATGCAATAAGGCTTGCTCATGACCTGATAAATATCACTATATAAAGGGAATTAGTGTAAGAAGCATTTACTATAGATAAAGGCCTTCATTCCATGACTCACGTAAAAAAATTCAGAAGGCTTACTAAAGGGATTTGGAAAAGTTAATTACCAGAGCTATTCTATGGCTCCAACAAAAAAGAATCCTGGAAAAAGTACTGACCCACACGGGTTTGCCCGGAGCTCTCTAGCGCTCAGTAGTCTCCACAGCAATGCTACACAATGGTAGCCACTAACTTGAACACACTACGCTAGCCCTAACATCCTCCCTTATTCCTACCTATCAATATAAGCCCCTTATTATGGCATGGAAAGGCTAAATAATAATAAAAACAAATGCAGGGCTTTATGACCCATCTGCCTATGACCCACTAGGGATCCCAGGGAACTTGTGAATACCTAATACCCCCTATGAGGGGGGTAATACTGGCCAACCTCTATGAACTCAGGTATCCCCTGGGATTTCCCTTTTATACCTGCTAGACCCTATGAGCCAGTTGATCCGCAATCTAAAGTATAACAGGAGGTCTTTATGGACCCCCCATGGCACCAAATATTAACCTCTTACCATAGAGGTCCCTATAGACCCTCATGGCACCTAAAGTTAAACTGGGAATTTCAATGGACACCCATGGTATACTAAGCCATAAAACATGGGGTCCTCATGGACCCCCAAGGCACCTAAAGTTAATGCCTATATCATGGCATCCTTACTACCACCACAGAGGTTCAATATTGGACCCCCATGGGCCCTAAACCCCATGGGGTCCATAAGGACCCCCATAGCCCTTAACACTAAATACAGAAAAAGATACTACATATAATAAAAAGCATTAAACCTGTTAAGGGAGAAAATATACTTTACCTAACCTTTTGACACCCTCCAGCGATGATCATCAAAGCCCTTGTCCTCACTTTTCAGCCCTGGATGAGTGCTACTTGCATATTGATTTGAATATTCAGTTCTCTTCTGTCTTTATTGAAGCCCTTGGTCCTCATCTTCAGCCCCTGGAAATGCTACTTTGACAAAATATTGCCAATTTTCTGGAGCACCGTGCTTCTCAAGATACTGTGTCATTGAAGAAAAGGATCTGGTGGTATCAATTGAAAACATTATTGCTCTTATGAAGAAGTATATGGAAATTAAAATGTATTATAAATTATATGTAAAAGTGTGAGCAGTTGCCGATGTGGGCTGTTTAAAGAACACAGACAATGTCAGAGTTTAGAATTTCAGCTGTAGCCTGATTGGCTGCTGAATTGGTTCTTAGCCTTTTTACCCAATCAGATCACCATACACCATACCACTTCTATGTGTCAATGGTAGAAATAAAGCAGTATTTTTGTTGTAATGACAACTTCTATCTCTTCTCCAACATGAAGCAGGAACTGACAATCTGGGTGATCCGAAATATAAAAGAACCTTAAGTTCCATGGAATTTGTCTTTTTACTGAATAATTAAAACATATTTCCCCCACATTTTAATGACGAACATAAGCAAACTTAAACAAAATACTTATTTCCGAAAACAAATCTCGCATAAAAAAAATAATAATAATTTGAAATTCCTGTCTTTTTAGTTAAAATAGCTCACTTCTATTACCACGTCAACATTTTTAAAGCTACTTAGTTTATTTATTCAGTTTTATAATTTTATTCAGCAATTTGATATTATTTTTTTCACCATTTATAGGTGGGAAAATCCCAGTATTTATTGGATCATGTAGTTAATCGCTAAAATATGTTGTATTGTAGGTCTCCTTAATTTGTTAAGTTTTATGTATTGGCCAAATGAACATATTCATATCAATATTAATATTTGCTCTTATCTAAGGAGAGGTTTGCTTTTTATATGATTGATAAATAATAAACTTATTCTAAGGCAATAAGCCATTTGCAATTATATCAGCTGGTTACCTAGGATTGGACTGTAAAGAAAGCTCATTAATTTCTAATTTGAGCAAATGCTGAAAGTAAACTTGGAGCAGCTGAGGCCACATTGTTACTTTTGGCATCAGAAACTTTTTCTAGTTATGTGCAGAAGTTGGCATACAGAAATTCACATGATGCATATTTGCTGATCCTAATATCGATATAAAAATGTAGAGTTCTGATTTACAACAGGATATTAGGCACAGCTGTTTATGTGAGAAAGAAAGTTTCCCAGTATAAGGCAGGTAGAAATTTATTATAATGGCCAGAACTACTTGCTAATTTCCCAATAAATACTGCATTGCAATTGTTTAATAAATTGGTAATCACAGATTGCCTCCTAAAATTAGATGTGTATATTATAGCAATAACTGACTAAAAAGAGTAAACTTCGTATAATTATCTTGCTTGCATTCACACAACACAGATGTGATACACAGGGAAGTAAATAGTACCATTATATTCATTTATTTTCATGAATTATTTATATTATGGTTTATTCATGCCTAAAATTCAGGAAATTAACACGAAAGTGCAGAAGCTTACATTACAGATTTACAAAGAGAATAGCCATGGAAAAGCTGCAACTGTTAGTAGTTGTATTAATAGATGGCTGTGGGCTGTAGTTCTAATGCTATGCAACAAATTAGTAGTCATTAGTTGTAGTTAATTTTATTCGACTATGGAATAAGGGAGTGCATAAAACCTTTTAATACAAGCATTTAAAGTTTCTAAGCATTTAAACACCTCACATAATTCCTAATAAATGCAAACTATTTGTTAGTTACCAAAGACCAATACTATCTATTTAATTAGTATTCAGTACATGCACTTACAACTAACAAGAAATTAAATAAAGAGTGGACATATAGCATACCACCAGGGGCAGATCTACCAGTGGTGCAGGTGGTGCAGTGCACCAAAGCCCTCCTCTGGAAAAGCTCAGTGCTGTGTATTTTTTTTTTTTGCATTTACTTTTTTTCTCTAGTGTAGGGGCCCAATGGGGCCCCCTCCCCAGTCCAACCTGCCATAGCCCCCTGGGGCCCTCTGAACCCCTTTGGATTTCTACTAAAGCTCCAAGAGGTGGCAGTGTTGAGCAGTTCAGTACGCAGGGGTATGTAATAGGAAAGAAGTAAGAGAGAAAGGGTTGCAAAGTGACAGCAAAGTACAGGGGGAATGGGTTCTGTGAGGGAGGAAAGGAGATAACAATGGGTGCTATGTGAGGTGGGTGCCGTATGGGGATAGATGCTGAGAGGGCATGGCTGCTGACAATTACTTGGTGGGGATGGATTCTAAGAGGGGTGGGTGCTATGCATGGGTGATTTGTGAAATATATATATATATATATATATATATATATATATACTGTATATACTGTATACATATATTGGAACAGAGTCTTGGGGTGGAGCAGCAATGGGAAAGGGTCTTGGGAAGGTTTGCTGTTATGGGAAGGGGTCTTTAGGAGAGGAGCAGCTATGGAAAGGAGGAGAGCTGAGTTATTTGGTTGCGAAAGGGCCTAGCGCAAAAAAATATTTACAAGCCACCAGAGGGGACCAAAAACTTTTTTTTTTTTTTTGCACCAGGGCCCTCCATTCTCTAGCTCTGCCTACCACACTATGCTGTCATTAGTATTATTAAGCAGGACACAATTTGAAGATAACACTATCTGAATACTTTCAGTTAATCATTTGATTGAGCAACCTTGGCTCTGAAGAAAGTGCCAACCTACGTGAATTAAATTGTATGGCCAAATGGCATCACTTCTTCTTCATTTTGCCCATTGATATGGTGTCTCAGAACCTTTTTGGTCAGACTGGTTATCCTCCATGAGGACTACCTTTTGAGATCTGAAACCTTTATAATAAAAAAAACTATATTGTCATTAGGAGTGTGCACTTATTTGAATAAAGTACAGTATTTTTCTTTGTATAAGGTGACCTGTGTATAAGGCGACCCCTTTTTTTGTAGCCCAAAATGAAGAAATAAATAAATATGCAATCATGGCCATTTTGTACCGGAGTGTGCACTTATTTGAATAAAGTACAGTATTTTTCTGTGTATAAGGCGACCTGTGTATAAGGCAACCCCTTTTTTTGTAGCCCAAAATGAAGAAATATATAAATATGCAATCTTGGCCATTTTGTACCGGGCAGTGGGCGGGCCTTGCTCATTGGTCCAGCACCAGGTACCGCCAGCAGCAAAGCTGCAAGATAGCGCTATGGCAGTTGTAAGGCAGGAGAAAAGATCACACATATTGGAAACACATTGGTTATTATTACAGTGCTTGTGTCCATAGAAATGTGTATTCTATAACTTCTTATTGTGCTACACCTAAGTTTAAGTGCACTTTCTGTTGTGTTTTATCTTTCCATACTAGCTTTCCACTTATTTCCATTGCAGCTCAATATCCCTGTGAGCACATCACTTATTACTGTGTTAAACCGGAAAAAATGCAATGCACAGCGTGACTGAGGTGAACAGCTTGTGTGTTGCATGTGTGTGTGGTACTTGTGCCCATATACATGTGTATTCTATAACACTTTTGATATGATATGTGATATACACATAAAGTACAATGAAATTTGAGGCACTTTCTGTGTGTATTAGATGCCACACACAAGCTGTTCAGGTCACTCGCGCTGTGCATTGTATTTTTCGGGTTTAACACAATAATAAGTGATGTGGTCACAGGGATATTGAGCTGGAATGGATATTAGTGAAAATCATGACAGAAAGTGCACTTAAATATACATTTAGCACAATAAGAAGTTATAGAATACACATTTCTATTGACAAAGGCACTGTAATAATAACCAATGCGTTTCTAATACATGTGATCTTTTCTCCTGCCTTACAACTGCCACAGCTCCATCTAGCGGCCACTTGCAGTATTGCTGCTGGCTCAGCTGTGCTGTATTCCGTGTATAAGATGACCCCCCCTATTTTAAACTTCAACATTTTGGTAAAAAATATCTTCTTATACACAAAAACATACAGTACATTTTATCTGCATATGAGTTCTCCAGTTACAATAGCTATAAGTAATGGTAGAGACAGGTTTAAAATGTTAGGCTCTCTGCATCTCTCAGCAGATCTTGTACCATAATTGACGGTTGAGGACCAGTGCTTTATTTATTTTTTCTATTTTAGCTTTATTTAAACAAATTTGAACAAGTAAAATTGAAATTGAAAATGTACTGAGTGTGAGTCTAACAAAATACCTGCTATCAGCCACATTAAATTTCAGGCCCATAATGGCTGCAAGCTTGGAGAGTTGCAGATTTACGGGACTATTAAATAAGAATATGCTGTTAGTTATGGGCTTGAGAGGCAAACCTGTAAACCATACTTCGCTCGTCAGTTGTGCGGCCGTGAACGTGATCAATTAGTTTAACTGGTAGTTACAAGTTGGGATGGAGCCAATGGAAACAGAGATCGTCAGAATTACGTCACTGAAAAATGGAGGGGGGATTTTAAAAGTCCTACGGGGTTCAAGTAGGAGTTACAATCGGACCCACATTCCGGTTATAATGCAACTATCACATGCGAGTTACAGTATATGTATTAACACATTGATTGCCGGGATCAATATAATACAAAAAATTAAACATGAAATAAAGTATTTTTCTTGGCCGATTTATGAGCTTGAGAAGGTTGTGCTATTAATTCTAAGACCAAACATCACTTTCCCTTTTAATAAAAGTACAGTAGTGTGGTAATATTTGCTTTTAAAGTTGGACTTTAACCCCCTTGCGGGTCCTCTCTAGTACTCATTGGCTTCTTGACTCCATTTGCGAGTTACAAGTTTGATCGCCAGTGATCTTGATGCAATTTAATAGCTCAATTGGAACATAACAGTTACAGGCTTGAAAAAACAAAGGATTTGCGGCCAAGAAGTTCCACGTTCCACATCCTGTAGGCTTTTTTTGGCCTTGCTGCGTCTTAACTCGCAGGTCGTCTGCGGGTTGCTTTAAGAGGCTAATTTAATAGCCTTTAGTCTTTCGAGCTACGCTACGAGCTACAATTTATAAAATCGTAGCAATTTAATGGGGCTGCATATTAGTGGTGGTTTGCTGTATTTCCTTCTTTTCACTTTATAAGTTTATTGGAGAGCTTGTAAAAATCTAGTAGAAAATCGAATTTTTTTACTTTGATGGTCTTTTCATAGTTTTTTTAGCAGGCATTGTCAGTATAAAATGTTGGGCTTTTGAGAAAAGCTCTCAGGTCCTAAAAAGACCATATACTTCATATACTTGAATGTACAAAGAACTGAAAGGAAGAACCTGTCATGCTGCCATGATTTTGGTCCTTTTAGAACCTGTAGAGTCTAGGAAGCTCCACACTGGCATTATGGAGAACTTTTTGAGGGCTAACTGAATTATATAAAACAATATCATTATTTAAAATTTCATTTTTTTTAACGTGATTTTCACTGCTCTTCTTGAAAATGTAGAGCAGTATTGATAAATTCTGTGTCTTTTTAACATTATTAACCATATTTTCAGAAAGCTAAACACTGAATTAAACAAGAATGATTCTTATAAAGTGACTGTTTATGCTTGAAGCATATACTGTATGCTACTATAGTCTGGGCTATTAGCTAGGTATAAAAACAAATTCTTAGCTGTATATCTCGTTATTACTCTGTGGGTTTTGTAATCACAATTAATACATTAACGTTTTTTTTAAATATATTTTCAGTAGCTGCGCCTCTTTTTTGTGGCTACTAGCAGAGATAAGGGGCAGTCATTATCTTATATAAATTGCAGCTTGTGTATTCAAGTTCTCTGTGCATTAGCACACACGTTACTTACAGCCTTATTAAATTGTGATTCGGCCAATTGAATAGGGCTCTATATAAGCACATAAGAAGTTTTTAGGTAGTGAACTTCTATCCAAAAGCAAGGTCTTCACTAACTAAAAACTTAAGTAAAAATAATATGATCTGTGCTTATATAGAGCCGTATTCAATTGGCGGAATCGCAATATAATAAGGCTATTAGTTTCCTCCAGTTTGAAGGATTCACCTGTGCTCAAGTCAAAAGGTATTGAAATTCTGGACTGTGGCAGCCCTTATAAGACAGAGTTGCCTACCTCTGTCTTACAGGTTAATGTGAGGATTCTCTAGCTTTACACTTCTCCACATATAACCACATGGAAACAAATGTCAGCTCTGTGACCTTGGAATTGTTGGAGTTGAAGTTATTTTGCTTGTGGTTAATATAACTGGAGGAAGTGCCTTGATGAGCAGCACAGTACAATCAGAGAGGAACTTTGTTATTCATGCATCCCAAGGCAATCAGCACTTCCTGGATAGAGCTGAGTACTCCATAGAAACATCCAATTAACACATATTTCATTGCAAGAACATGGTGCCATTGCCACCTGCATTCTTTGCCTAAGGGTAAACATGGCTTTGCTCATGCCTTGAGCACTGTAATCATTTACGTTCTTCTACATATCCTTCTACCTAGCTGAAATTCCTCAAGTGGATTCCACTCATGAAATGCATGCATGAAAAAATCTTCTCCATCGTTTCAAACATATTGACTTATCTGCTTTTTCCTACATTTCAGATCTCCTTTTGCAGTTCTTTCAATATTTTCACATTTTCAACAATTACAGTGCGTTTCGCCTAAAATAATTGCATTGGTTTCCTGCACCCATGGAAGGCAATGCAAATTAAGGTCTTGCTCTCATTACCTTCAAGACACATTTAGAAGATCATAATCACTCCAGTAATCAATGCACCTACATGTACAAAATTCATGTCCTTATACTGTATATGCACATGGCTGGATTTCTCACTAGGCAAACAAGACAGCTATACAGAGATGCCTCCCCGAGAAGGGTTGCCTCATTTGCATAACAATGTTCCTAAATGTAAATGTATTTCCTTTTACCATATAGCCCCTTGTGTCTAGCCAGGCGCTGAGAGCATGTTCATTATTTGAACGTGGAGGAAGCTTGGGAAGACATGGGCAAGTTTACTGTGTCTGCACCACCCTGCCTCTCCATGAAGCTGTGCCTCTCACTGCCTGCCTACCACCAAGTTCTTCTTCAAGCTAGGATTTCATCTTCTAATATCTAATTAGTAAGTAAAATGTGAGTCTTGTCCTTGACTTTGAGAGGATTTATGTCAGACATTTAATTGGACGATTGATGTTTTATTTATAGCTGTATCTATTTGATTATCCACATTCTTCCTTTTCCAATTCACTGTTTCCTTTACCATCAGAGAGAGGCCACTTTTGGAGACTTCTCTACATATACTTTTTCCTAATCTACCTGTACTAAGCTTTATTGCACCACTTCCATTAACATAAATAAAAAGATTTTGACAACTGATAAAGCTCCTACTACTTCCCCCATCAATAAGGGTAATTGCATTCAAATGTTATTTAATAAATAAAATATAAATTAAATGATATTATCAACAGTTTATTGTGTGGAAAATATAATTAAAAAATGCATGTATGATGTACATGCCGATGAGTAAAGTAGGTATTCTAAGTAATCTGCTTAAATATATTACATTATGCACCAATGCATAGTCACAACCTAATGCATGCTATTTATGTATTTAGTCAGTGAGACATATATAGCATTTCTGGTTTGTCTTGTTTACTAGTAGTAATTATATGGTTAAAATTCATAACTTAAATGTATCTCTCTCTCTCTCTCTCTCTCTCTCTCTCTCTCTCTCTCTCTCTCTCTCTCTCTCTCTCTCTCTCTCTCTCTCTCTCTCTCTCTCTCTCTCTCTCTCTCTCTCTCTCTCTCTCTCTATATATATATATATATATATATATATATATATATATATATATTTATTTATTTATTTTTTTTTTTTTTCAATACGGCCTAGCCTAATGGACCTTTTCAGAAATGGCAACTGAATACTAGCTATGTCACTTGCTGGCTGTAATGTGTCTATTTTCCTCCAAGTATAAACATATTTACTTTAAACTTGTCATCTAGACTTATGACCAGGGACAATCAGTTTGGACTATAAATATGAGGAAAACTTAACCTTTATTATTGTGTAGTTAAAAAATGAAATAATAAGGGTTAATAAATATTCACAATGTAATGGCAACTAATAAAATCCATTATATACACACAACTCTACTCAGGCTAATTGGTACTAGCTCCTAATCGACATAAGTATGTCCATACTGTGTGTCTCCAATACACTGTTGACCGGGTCAATGCCTGGGTTAACCGCACCTTATATATCTCAACACTAATGTTACCCAAAATCAACACAGTGATGGCATGAGTCATCTAATTGTCATCTAATATCAAGTCATCAATAAAGTACCCATTTCTATCTGGCAAGTAATACCAGTAGAAATCGTCTTTTTCAGGTGTGCTTTTTTCACTACACATTGCTCAATTTTCCCCCAAGCCCTGGTCATTTGAGTCTAGGTGGCTCTGGGTCATTTTTCTATTTTGTGAACACTTATTTCAGGTGTAGAGAGTGTTTGGCGGTATAACTATTACATTGGACTAATACAAATATGTTGGGGTTAGTAACACTTTAAGGGGTGACCAATCGATGCTTCCAGTAGCCAACTGTGATACCTATTTCTCTTCCAGTCTCAGGGCTGGGTTAGGGCCCAAGATTAGGCTCCATAGACTTCAATGCAAAATCTATGGGACTTTGTAAATCATCAGGTATTCTTAAAAATGATTTCAAAACAGCAATTGAACCACTTGTTTCAATGGACAAAGATCAAGTGGTGTCAAGTGATTTGCAAGTAATGGCCCTTTGATACTATGTCTTGTGGTTGACCACATAGTAGGAAGTACTTACTAGCTGACTCCCCTCTGACTCAAATCCGAGGGGCCGTCGGCCATGGAGCAAATAGATCCAAGTTCCCCAAGATTCATTGGGTTTTACCACTATTCCCTCCCCACTCAGGAGGTACCCCAAGCCCACTAACCAACCGTACAAATGACAAGGTTACATTTTCCGTAAGAAGTGAACATTTAGGTGCCCATGTATAAGTGTGGATGGTGTACTTTTCACATACTACTTGTACATTCTTTGCAATGACTGATAAACATTTGACATTTGAAGGTATGAAATGTTTGTTGGTTAGCACATAACATACATACTCTATTTCTGATTCTCTAAATAAACAAGCAAACCGGAGACAAAGTTTGGAACATGCCAAGTCATTCTTGTAACTTTGACTGCCAGAGGCTGAGGCTTTATAGGACCCACAGAATGTAAAGATTTTTTTCGTTGTGATATCTGTTTAAGATAGCAAGTCCGAAGTTGTTATATGGGTCAATCACATCTTTGCTATGAAGAAACACCATGACAAATTAGAGGTCAGAACATGCCCAGGATACTTTTGCTTAAAGTACAACTGTATTTCAGGAACAAAGTCACATATTTGTAAAGTATGTAACAAACTAACAACACTAACAGCTGGGAAAGACATGAGAAAGAGAAAATTAAATTAAAGATTACCCTACTTTGTATATTGCAAGTTTTGATCTTGCCGGACTTGAGTACTTCCACAAAGCTTGTAGACTGAAGACATACTGTATACTAACCTATTAAATATAAAATAAATAAAGAACAAACATCCAAAAATAGCAGACTATATATATATATACATATATATATATATATATATATATATATATATATTAAACATAGCATACAAGAGGTCATGTGAGCCACATACATTGCAAACCTCTCTAACCTCAGGAGCCAGTTAATTGCCTTACCTGGGCAGCCCTGCACCTGAATTATGGGAGGAGCAGTTTTTGGACTGTTTGTAGTTTGTTTGAGCTGTATAAATCTGGAAATAAGAAAAATAAAGGACAATGGTTGTTAACAAACTATTAGAATATTTGTTTTTGCATCATCCAGGTTTAGCTGGATGAGAGCTGCTAAATGAGGAAAATCAGTAAGGCAAATGTTTAATTTCTATGAATGGTTTTGGTTTGATATTTTTGTAGCCTCTTGAATTATGTTCCAACTGCTGGAAACACAGAAAAAACACCCAGAGGAGATTGGTAACTTTTCATATGTGGTATTAGAAGTTGATTTAAGATGGAGGAACTTGTGAAAGCCCTGGCACAAGTCATTGCATGCCAGCAAGAAATGACACAGCAATTACAAAGACAAGCAGCAAAAGACAGAAAACTTCAGCTGGAAACATACCAATTACTTTTGGTCTGGGTGTAGCACCTGATGCTTACAAACAATACTGTGACACCACAGCCCAGTGGCAAAATTAAAGTTAAACTCTTCCTACAGAAAATGACCAGTGAAGAAGATGTGGGCTATTTGTTTTTGCATCATCCAAGTTTAGCTGGATGAGAGCTGCTAAATGAGGAAATTGTTCATCAGTTAAGGTAGTACTTAATGACAAGTGGAAGCATAGCTGCTGAACTTTAAAATAATTTCCTCTAAGTAAACTTGGCTCCAAAGTCACTGGGCCAGCACCATTATTCTACCCTTACTTATATGGTAAAGCTCAGAAAGCCTACTTTGACATGCATGCAAAACAGACAATGATTTATGGTAATCTGAAAGCAGAGATCCTTGCCAGAATTGGAGATACCAGAGTTAAAAAGATTCCACTCACATTGGAACAAATTTTGAATCGGTTTAATTGGCCAGGTATTTATGCAGCAGTAGCTCAGTATTGCGTTCCCTAAACAGATTGCCAGATGATAGCACCTCAACCTGATCTGATATTATTACTTTTTGAGAAAATACAGTCATGGAATTATATTCTATGACTAGGCATTGTATAGAATGCCTGTATTTCACACTTTGCCTCTAACAGATGTATTGTTATATCTTATGTACTAATAATATCACTATAACTGTGAAATGAGCTCAACATTACATGAAAAAAATATATACTATAATAGTCGTGTAATATATGCGAAACTGCATTTAATCTTACAGCTTAACAGAAAATGTTGGTGTATTATACAACTTTCTCCTAACGGACCTATTTTTAAAATTTAAAATTATCAGTAAACTATTTTAGTTATACCCTGATTAATTTGCTTTTATTTATACACAGGTTTTAAGTCACTACTTCAAGGTCTTAATGGTGATATTAAAACGAATAAAAAAGTAAAACAAATTATAACACATGTGTTATGGAAGTATAAATTAATGTCCTTATGGTTTGTGTCTAATTCCAGTCATATTCCATACCATCTTCACAGACTTTCTCATTAGCTGAGTTTTACTTTTCACCTGTGTCAGAGGAAAGAACATACACTACAAGAAAAAGAAAAGAAACCACAGTCATTGGAGTCAGAGAAAAACTTGTCAAAAGGAAACAAATTGTTTAATTAATTATAATTGCATTTTCAACTCATGCTCAATAAATGGTGAAAACTTCTGAAACAGAAAACTATGCAAATCCAGGGAAGAATCTTGATTCTAGCATGTAAATTACTTTTTATTGCACAACTTATTGCGAGTCGCTGTCCCCCTGAGCTTGAAACACTCTCTTATTATGATTATAGTTATTTTGTTTATGTGCTTTATGTCGCAAGCTTCTCCTGAGAAACTCAGTAAAAGTACAAAATAAAGGTGCTGTAATAACATGTATTTGATGCCTATGTGCCCCTTAAAGATTGTGAAAATAGAGACAGATTAAACCTTTGAGATTAATAATTTTTCTTATATTTTTATACAACACTGTACAATTAATTAACAGCCTTATTAAATTGTGATTCGGTAAATTTAAAAGGGCTCTATTTAAGCACAGAGCATATTTTGTTACCGAAGTTTTTAGTTAGTGAACTTCTATCCAAAAGCAAGGTCTTCACTAACTAAAAACTTCTGTAAAAAAGGCTGTAAATATATATGTAGTGATGTTTTAGGCATACCTTATACTTTCTGGCATACTGTAAATACATAAACACAAATATATTTATGCATCTATATATGTGTATAGTTCTTTACAAGGTGTTTAATTTGTTTTCTGCTATGTACTCAACCCCTGTACAGCGCTACGGAATATAAATAAAGATAATAATAATATAGTAATGCTAGTATGGGTATACAGCAAAAGAAGAGGAGGAGAAGTAAAAGGATCATGAGGGTTGGATATTAGGTATACGTTTTAATGGACTAGGTCACTATACAACCTAAATATGTCCCTGTGTGAAAGTCAAATTTCTGACCGATATTTTAGATTAACAATTCATTTTATACAGTGATACAGTTGTGAAATGATCTCACATTATGAGCTACCAGGATGGAGTAATTGTACAATACATAACCTTTGTATTTTTTATACAAAATTATATTTAAGTTATGTGATGAGTTTTGTAAAATGTAGATCTTAAATGTTATGTCCAAACAAATCTAATCTAAATCCATAAATAATGAACAAAAAAAACTAGTATCATCAATAAGATGTTTTCTATTTTCGTGATATTCTAGTTTCATATCTTGGTTCTAGACCATGTCATTTCATTCCATACTGTACAATCACATGATGTAAAAACCATATACATGACAACAAATGTTGGTCCAGTAAAAAGGTATTACTGTACATGATGGTACTCTTATTTCTCAAGAAATATATTGAAATTATATCTTTCCAAGTAACATTTATGTACTATGCACTAGATGTAGTAACATACTACAGATATTAACTTTATTTATTTTGTACATGTTTTTAAAGTATTTTCTAAATATTCTCTTTAGCTCTGTGCATATAAAGATAGTTTTACACCTTTTGTATACATTTTACCAACATGTTTATATCACTGTCTCATACAAGCCATTTCTATCTTTTCTTGCTATTATCCACTCATATCCAACATTAGCGTTGTGTAATTAAAATTGTATTAAGCTGTATTATCTATTATGTATTGCTAAACTGTGTAATCAATTTCATTTGGTTGTGTTATAGTGAATGGGTAGTGACAGATAGATGTTTATTGTGCTTCTCTACCAGAGTTTAAATCAATATCTAGTTAATCAGGATAAAATGCTCAAGAAATATTGAACAAGCAATCAACATATTACTTTATACAATCTTCTGTTTACAGGAAGGAGAGTAAAAAAAAGACACAATATTTTACTTAACTGTCTTAGCTATGAATGGAAGAACTTTTAAATGTATCTATATAAGTCACAAGTTGTGCAAATATGTTATTGCTTTAACTGCTCAACATACACGGTTTTCTTCTGGATGGCCTATTATAATATTATATTGACCCGTAGTTGTCTTTTGAATGCAACAAATAATGCACCGTACATTTGTAGGAGTATGTTTAATAGTTCTGAGAAATATCATACAATACTGATATTCAATATGTGACAGTTATTTTCATAGATTAATCCTTACTGTGAATCTTTACATTGTAAGGCTTCAAATCCCTGTAAGTTACAGTAGCATGTACAGTAAAACAGCTTAATATTTCTCGATGCAAGATTATGTCTCAATTAAACCTATATATTTTTTATAAAAGATAATTTAAAAGCAGAATCTACTGTATTGGTCCGAATATAAGCCGCACCTTTTTTCCGATTTTTGAGTTTGCGAGTTACGGGTGCGGCTTATATTTGCGACTGTAAAAAAATGACTGCCGATTTGCGAGCTTGCGATTTACTTGTGCGGCTTTTATTTGCGAATGTAAAATTACTGCAGATTTGCGTGCTTGAGACTGCATTGTAGCAATTGAATAGCGATTGCGAACGTAAAATTACTCCCAATTTGCGCGATTGCGAGTTAATGGTGCCGATTTGCGTGCTTGAGACTGCATTGTAGCAATTGAACAGCGATTAACGGTTTTAGTGATTCTAACATCTTGTAAGTCCTGTAACTTACAAAATACGTTACAGTACTAACTAGAAATCCTGTTTCTTGCAATGGCTGAGAGTCTTTTTCTCTCCAATTTTAAGGATGCTGCTTATATTTGAGTACCATCTTTTTTCAATTTTTTCCCCTTGAATTTTTCAGGTGCGGCTTATATGCGGGTGCGGCTTATTTTCGGACCAATACGGTATATACTGACAAAATGATCCTTCCAGTCTGCTCATGTTGCTATCTGCTTTAGAACCTATATATTGTCTTGTTTTTTTCAGAAGCATGTTTGAAATCCCATTTTAGTATTCATCTACACCATACAGCTGATGTCTATTATATACTGATAGTAAAGTTTTCTTAATAAATGCCTTATACTTACTAACTACAGTCCATTTATAAAAAATCCTTATAGGGTTTCCAAGTCACAACTAGAGTGAACTGAAATGGACCCCTCTCACATTTGCCTTGGGGTCATTGTTATGGGGATTCCTCCAGATATCCATGACTAGTATTCCTCAGCCAAGTCTCATGTGCTCTAGGAGTAAGACAGAAGTGTGATATATCAAAATGTGTCTTCAGGTGATTAGTTGTCGGTGCTGGAATGGAAGATTGTCACCTATTATAGGCTGTGTACTAGGAAAGGAGTACAGGAGCAGCCTCACAACTCCTCCTCTGTTGGCTTCTTCATCTGTTGCTTGATTGCTTTTGCTAAACATTTAATGGACTGGATCACATTCAGCCCTAGAGCACACATTGAAATGTGTATAACAGGCAAAATAATATTTATACAGACAAAAATAATATAGCCCACTCACTATTTTAATTTTCAAGTAATTAAATGTACAGTTCAACTGACAAACAACCACACGTAACAAGAGATTCCTGCTGCCTTCTGCTGATTTATATCATGGTGCTTCCTCGTTGCAGTTAGATTAAACAATTCAAATGTGCTAATTCAGCTAGAGATTTGCAACTCATATATGAACGCTCTTGTTGAGCAATAGATACATACATACGTGCTGTTGGTCTGTGTTAGGTGTAATCTGGCTACCATAGTAAATAGGTGGGCCTAGTCAGAATCAGGCTAGGTAATCAACACACTACTGAGGAGGTAGCAGGATGACTTAAGTGAGCAATGCAGTACAATGGAATCTAGAGCAGAGGGGCCACACTTGGGCTTGCTGCACTGGGGCCCTCAGTTGTAGGTGTACCCATGCCCTATTTCTTTGTTGCTTTCTGATTACTTTTTGGGTTTTGCTTATTTTTTTTTATGTATCCTTCCTCCTCTTACTAATGTTATTAATGTTTTGAATTATTTTTTAATTAGAGCGCAGCCAGTTTTAAGATGGGGCTCTAGCCCTGTTTCTGTTCTCTTAATGTATTTATACAGAAATAGACACACATGCATATAAATATATACAAATACATACATGTGTGAGAGGTATTATTATTAGGAGACATATTAGGGAAGGGAGTTATAACTGCAGTGTGGGGCCATGATTCTGAGTTTACAGAGGGTCTCCCAGAAACCTAAATATACCTCTGGCCTTACTTCAATTATAATAATCGAATAACCCTGTTTTTAAAGGTGTCATAAGCAATTTCAAAATCAGAACATGTTTTGAGATAGCCAGAGTGTAGGAGCCACAATTCTGAATGTACTGAGGATTATTAACACCTAAATATACCCCTAGCTTTACGCCACTAATGCTAATCAAAGAATCCTGTTTTTAATGTTGATATACATAATTTGGAAATGTCTTGAGATAATTTATCTTTAATAATTAATCACAAAAGCTTTTCTATTATTTTAGTGACCTATAGAATTACATTGTCATCTTATAATAACGCCATTTTTTCCATTTTATTGCTTTTACTTTGGAAAATAAATGTTGGTCATTAAAAAAAAGTTCCATCCTTTTCTTTTGCATTTTCTTCCCTAAGCATTGCTATAGTTTGAAAGCAACTCCTGGTTTATAAATGTGATATTTGCAGTGTAATGGCTCCCCAGACCATTCATTTGTTAGTATCCTATAGGAAATTAAAATATTGAGTATATTATTGTGACATAGCTGAAATCATTGAACTGAAGGACAGTGTCCAGAGGCTGTAAGTTTAAAGTCATCAATAAAACCCGATTTTTTTTACCATTATTTTTGTGCAAATACATTATTGTAGAAAATCCATAACATTGCACGGACTATTCCTGATGTTAAGTACATTTATTAAAACTGTATTTATATTTATGTCTAAGGCTGGACTACATAGGCCAAGGGGTACAGTAAAACAATGCACTAACATATCTTACTTTATAAATAATAAATGTGACAAATAACATCCATGTTCTGCATTAATTATATGTTAGCATTCAGCTGAATAACTTACGAAAGTAATGAAAAAAAATACTGTTTAATGGATAAATAAACATGTTGTGAATATTTAGCCAAAGACATTAATAGAAAGAAAACCACGCAAAACCTTGTGCAGTCAGTTCTAATATATATCTTTTAATTCATTGTAAATATCTGTACATGTTCTATCTATACTTAATCTCATAATTTCAAGGCATATGGATGCTGCAAACATAATGCATTATCTGTCCATTTACATCATAAATATAAAATTACCATATTGCATAGTATGATTTTTATATATTTATTTATATAAATAATTCTGACTTTATTACTTGAGAAAAGGCATTTCACGCCTTCTTAGCTGATAACAAAACCACACAATGAGGGCCATTTATTTTGAATTTCCGTAGGAATTACCATTATACAGTAGGATACATAAACAATTTCTATTGCTATTTAAAAGCACTGCATATTAATATTTTAAACTGATGTAATTGCTTCTTCCTCCCGAAGAGGTTTCATTTGTTTCTGCTTATCTCCAGTAAAGAAGAGTATGTTATACACCAAAAATGAGAATTCTGTAGATAATTCTAATTATGTTCAGTTTATACTGAGCACTTCAGACACTAAAATTTGATGTGCGCCACTTGTAACAAACAATAATGTTTATAGGCTAGCTTTAAATTATTGTTGTAGATTGGAGTTTTGAAAGAAAAATGTGATTCATCTACTAAACTACACATTAAACATAACTATGACCAATATGGTACAATCAGGGAAGAAGAATTGTTGATTTTAATGTACTAGTTTTAGCATTTGGTGAAAATGAGAGCAATATTGTTGTGCCGTTTAATGAGCATATACATTATAACTTCACAGCTTACATTATAGTGCAAGGTTACTAAATGGTGAATTCAGAAAGTTAAAAGATACCAAGAATGGGATAGATAATATGGTATTTTTTGTCTGGAGCAATGAGATATCCTAAGGATTTCAAAATCCTTCCAGAGTAATGAATCTTCCGTTTATTTTATTTACCACAGCAACAGCACCAGGAAATCAGTGATTTTGTAAATTTATAGATTTCATTCCTGTGCTCTGCCAGTGGGTTTAAGCTGCGTGTGCCACCCTCCCTGGTAGTTTACAGAGCCTGGCAAGCAGTGAGAAGTTTTTTCTTCTGTAGAGTTGAAAAATGAAACCAGCTTCGGACAAGTTAACCACTGACTTTTTCAATTTGTCCCTTGATGTCCTATCACATTCTTTGACTGGAGATCCAAGGTTTTTCTCTTTTTCAATTTCTCTCTAGTTTGTTCTGAAAAATTTTAAAAAACAACTCTTTTATACAATTTGCTAAATGTGAAAAAAAACAACTCTTTTATACAATTTGCTACGGTGTGTGATTTTAAATGGGGTTACATTTTTATGTTGTCTTCGTATGGTAACTTACCAAAAATTCTAGGCATAATAAAAAAAATAATAATAATAATATGCTTAACTGAAACTAATTTTCACTTATATAGCCTGTCACGATCTGCTTCTTCTAGGGGGCTTGATATGAACCTAGTTCAAACCTACCCCAGCAGAATCATGTAGTTCCTGTTCTCTGTGGCACAAAAGATGGCCTCTGAAGAGGGCAAGGCCCAAAAGCTACAGGCAGAGAATACTGGATCCAGGTTACTTAGTGGCCCATAGCAAGACCACTCCCCAAGTCAGGATACAACACACAGAAATAGTCTCACACCTTGCTTATGTGAAAACTATCTCTCAACAACCTTTATTTTGGAAAACACCATCTTTTAAACATGCATACAAAATTACCAGGAGGGGCTACCTTTAGCCAGCCCCTAACTGCCTCTGGCCAATCAGGCAGGGTCCCTACGTGGGAACCATGAGACTCCTCCCAGGTCCGCCCACTAGGTGTGGCTACCTAATTTAATTGGCTTTCAAGGGAGAAACATCTCCCTGCCCTCTGGACTTTGCCCTGATTCTCTGAGTGAGAATCCCTGTAGACCCCCTGGGGTTATGGTGCCTCAATGTCTGTACAGACCCCTTTGTTCTGGCCTTGCTATCACTTCAAGTGTTTACTTTAGGTGATAGCTGGAAGGCAGATGGGTGATCAACTCAGGTTACATATGCAGTCAATATGGATGACTGCACACAACATGGCTCCAACATTCCAATACAATATATTTACAGATATTACCACTACAACATTTTATAACCCACATGTTATGAGGCAGTACTTCCCATGTCAGTCCACTTAATGCGTTATGACGACTTTATTAGTGGTGACGTGGTAAACTGCCTCTTCTCTTAATGCATAACAATAACAGTGGGACTCTGCCCTGAATATATTACATTATAACAGTGGCTCTGGGAGCCCAAAACCTTCTGTTCAATAACATGTGGCAGATAACAGTTCCAAATCCAAGATGGCCACTGGCTGATTCATGACAACACCTCCCCAAGCGTGCAGGGAACATCCTTAATTTTCCCAGCTACGCTGATAGTCATGAATCTGCTGGTTTGGCCAGGCCGTCTGTATGCTATGCCAGTTCTAGTCTGTTCGCACACAGTCCCAAGGTGTAGCGTCAAAGCCTCCCCCAGTGCGTGGTCTTGCCTTGACTGTACAGAGGAAATTGCTCTTCCCATGCAACCCCCACCCAAAGAGTTCAGGACCCCATCTCTCTCTTCTTGGCAGCAGCATGGAAGTCACTGGGGACACAGTGGGTTGCACCCATACACCCTTCTGAGGCAAAGCAGTACTTTTGGGTGCCCCATAAAACAAACCCTGTCCCATAGCAACCCCTTCCCTCCAGCCAGTCCCCACAGCTGGGCTGGGGTCCCTAAAACAGTCTCTGGGCCTATGGGACCACAAGGGGACAGTCCACTACCCCCCCCCCCCCCCCAACATCATATTACTGTTGGGAGGCCAACAACACACCCACTGCAGAAAAGTACATACCGGGCTGTGCTGACCTCCAGCATCCATGATGATGCTAAGACCTGGGTGCTCCTTTCCTGCTGCCTCCTGAACATCTGTAGCTTGGGACAGCTCCTCCTGGTTGTCCTCTATTGCCCTTGGTGGAGTAACTGTGCTCTGTCTCTCTGATGCAGGCTGGGGGATCTCGCAATTCCCACCCAGCCAGTTCTTTGGGGCCCTCAGCTGACCCTCTTCTTCTATGACCTTTTGCTTGGTACCTTTATCCCAGTCCTCCAGGTTTAACTGGGCCTTTGGAGCGGTGTCTGTTCCAGTGGGCCTCTGGACATTGGTTATCCAGGGTATCTCCCCACTTGGTTCACCCTCTTCTATGGTGCCACACTGCACCCACGGCTCATTTGCCAAGGCTGGCAAGCTTCCTGCCCCTGTCTGGCTCTTGGTGCCCCTGGCACTCTCTTGGTGCCCCTGGCACTCTTGCTGTGTGAGGCCTGGTTCCCTGTAACTAAGAACCAGTTCCTTTCCCTCCCCACAGTCCATACATTTATTTTCTGACCCAGCCTCGGCAATATTTAGCTGGGTCTCTGTAGTACCTGTTAGGTGGTTCTGTTCCATGCCTGACTGGCATGAGCCCTCCCAGCTGGCTGGCCAACAACCATCCAGGGATACTTCATCCAGTAAGTCTATATAATCCACCTCCAGCTGTGGATCCTGTTGGATCAAAGGCCAAAGTAAGTTAACTGTATGAGAGCCTGTCTCCAGTCCCAGCATGTGACAGCGCTTGGCAAACAGACACAGCTTTCTTTTCTCTGTCCCCAAGCCACAGTCCGGATCCCCATGTACTATGTCCCAAAGTGCCTTTTCCAGCCCCAATGAAAAATTATGATGTATCCCAACAGGTCCAACCCAATAAGCATATTGATCTTCCAGGGCGACCTCCTCATATACCAATTCTTCCAGCCATTCCATTAGCCTGTGACCTGGCCATAGTCCCAGGAATGCCATCCATTTATTTAGAAGGCCCATTCCTCTACAGTCCTTTCCAGTCACCAGAACATTCTCTATCTCTACTGGGGATAAGCATTTCCCCTCCACAGGAGCTGAGACAGGGCCATTGCTTACCCTTCTCCTGTTCCCCTTTACCTCCTGTGTGATTTGTATCCGGAGTTCCCTCTGCTGATCCTTAGTAAAACTTGCAGGCATTACCTCCATCCATCTTTGATACCGTCTGGACACTTCCTCCTCCTCTGCTGCAGACATCTCTTCATAAGCTGCCATCCTTCTGTGTTTTATACAGAGATCCCCACCGCTGCCAGTCAAATGTCACGATCTGCTTCTTCTAGGGGGCTTGATATGAACCTAGTTCAAACCTACCCCAGCAGAATCATGTAGTTCCTGTTCTCTGTGGCACAAAATATGGCCTCTGAAGAGGGCAAGGCCCAAAAGCTACAGGCAGAGAATACTGGATCCAGGTTACTTAGTGGCCCATAGCAAGACCACTCCCCAAGTCAGGATACAACACACAGAAATAGTCTCACACCTTGTTTATGTGAAAACTATCTCTCAACAACCTTTATTTTGGAAAACACCATCTTTTAAACATGCATACAAAATTACCAGGAGGGGCTACCTTTAGCCAGCCCCTAACTGCCTCTGGCCAATCAGGCAGGGTCCCTACGTGGGAACCATGAGTCTCCTCCCAGGTCCGCCCACTAGGTGTGGCTACCTAATTTATTTGGTCTCTGGCTTTCAAGGGAGAAACATCTCCCTGCCCTCTGGACTTTGCCCTGATTCTCTGAGTGAGAATCCCTGTAGACCCCCTGGGGTTATGGTGCCTCAATGTCTGTACAGACCCCTTTGTTCTGGCCTTGCTATCACTTCAAGTGTTTACTTTAGGTGATAGCTGGAAGGCAGATGGGTGATCAACTCAGGTTACATATGCAGTCAATATGGATGACTGCACACAACATGGCTCCAACATTCCAATACAATATATTTACAGATATTACCACTACAACATTTTATAACCCACATGTTATGAGGCAGTACTTCCCATGTCAGTCCACTTAATGCGTTATGACGACTTTATTAGTGGTGACGTGGTAAACTGCCTCTTCTCTCAATGCATAACAATAACAGTGGGACTCTGCCCTGAATATATTACATTATAACAGTGGCTCTGGGAGCCCAAAACCTTCTGTTCAATAACATGTGGCAGATAACAGTTCCAAATCCAAGATGGCCCCTGGCTGATTCATGACATAGCCCAACCAAAAACAGAGTTGTTATTAAAACAAAAATATTAACCGTGCATCAAATTTTTGCTTTAGTATTGAAGTGCTATGCTACATAAAGACTCGGTATTGCAGACGGAGGTCTTCAGTCCCTTAATATATGAACAGTGGAGATTAATATATCAATATAATATCACAATGCTAGTATAGTATTGACATAAACAAGTTAATGCAATAAATTACTGTTTTTGAAGAGTCAGGTACAGTAGCTGGTTCCTGATATCTCTCTGGTTACTTTTCAATGGGTAAGTCGCCTGTCCTAGAGTTTGCAGTCTTGTTTTATTTAATTTGTGATATAAATCTGTTTTCGGTCTCTATTTAAGGATATAGTAATACAAGTTATTTCTTACATTATTAAAATAAGCAAATTATTAAAGCTTGGCTTGAAGATCTAATTCTAACAAAAAGGTTCAGACTGATAAGGTCCAAAGAAGCTCCATCAAAATGCTAGAATACACTATCTGCAATTATGTGCAATTTATTATGATGAAATGGCACAAAGATGTTGTAAAGGCATATTTAAAATTTTATGTGTGTCAAGGCTAAGGATGAAAAATATCCCATCCTATATTCTGGTTATTTACCATAGAAGAAGACAGTATTTATAAAATGAGACAAATTAACTGGGGTGGACCATCCCATGGAACGTTATACCAGGAATAGGCTGACTGCTGTTCTATCCTTATCGCCTTTCATGTAGTATGAGAGAAGATTTCTAAACCCCCCAAAAAAACAAATAACGTACATAGTAATACTGTGATATGTAGGTGAATAGTCCTATGTGCCATACATACTCTCTAAATAGGTCCTCTCCATCAAATGATGATTCAAAAAAATATATCGCTGTTGAATGTTCTTATAAATTATGAATCTACATGCTGAATTGTAATAGAAAGCAGAAATTCTGACAAATCAGGTTCTTCTTAAAGAACACTAGCTTTTCTAGTAAATAATAGTAAAAATATCTTGCCTCAACTGCTGCAACTTACTACTTGCTGGCCTTCCCATCACTCATCGGTCCACACTTTAAACCATAATAAACAACTCTGCTAGGCTCATGTACCATATGCAATTCTCGGTGTCTGCAGCACCTCTCTGTCAGTCACAATTTAAAATCATGACCGTAACATATAAAGCCTTCAACAACAGTGCACTCCCTTATATCTGATCTTGTCTCAAAATACTCCCTCAACAGTACTCTTCGCTCTGCTAATTGCCTTCTTCTTTCCTCCTCTCTTTTCACCTCCTCTCACTCCCTCCTTCAGGACTTTTTCTTGTGCTGCACCTACTTTATGGAACTCCTTGCCTTGCTCCACTAGAATACGTTCCTGCTCCAAAACCTTCCAAAAATGTCTAAAGACACCTCTTTTGTAAAAAAGTTCATCACTTCCAGCCTTAATATGCACAACTGCACACTCTACATCATTATATCATTCACACCCACATCTACAGCGCAACACACAGACACCTCCACTTGCTTGAGCCTATTACCTTCACACTACCATGAATTGAAGAACATAAATTTGAATAACTTTGTGAAAACACTGCATAACTCATGATCTGTGAGCATCCATTCATAAGATTCCATACTACTATTCATACATGTAGAGCACGATGTACATCAACATTGTACAAAACAATCATTACAAGTACCGTATATGTTTTATGAGATTGAATTTTTGGTACAAAAGGAATTAAAAAAATCATTATTGAGGATTTAATGTAGGTCGATGAGGCAGAAAGAGTTATACTAGGCTATGACTACAATCACTGCCCTCTCAAAGTATTTGCCATGATTTTTTCAAACTTCACCTGCACTGAGCTATAAATAGTGCTCTCATGTTCTCAAGATATTATCATTTAAATTATAGTAAAAAATAATATTTTCTATTTTTAGTTAGTTATTAAAATGTATTATTACAATTTAACAAATCTAATTTTACTTCTATTTTAATAATAGTCTCATCACAAGTAGTCCCTGTAAATAAAATATGCTTTTTACTGTAATTTAAATGATTATATTTTGGAATATTTTCATATAGGTACTGACTTCACAATAGCATTACTGTAGTGATCACTATAATTGTTGAATCGTATAAATAGTAAAATTCGCAATGAACTCATTGAATGCTATTATTTTTCATTGTTATTTATAAGGATTATGTTTTTGGACAATACGTATTATTATATTTTGCCTTGTACTTAACCCCGATAAAGAGCTACAGGATATATTACTGTGTTACAAATAAATGATAATAATTTTTCCAGTGATGTTATGTTTAGATGATACATAGATGCACAATATCAGTTTGAATTTCACAATATTATTCAGATAAATATACATAAAAAAAGACGGATATCAAATGAATTTCTGTTTGATCTGTAATCATTTTACATATTCACCACATTGCTGTGTAGAAGACTATTGCTATTTCTGTACAAGAAGGCACATTTTGTATCTACAAAATAACTGGCTCCCCTGAGCTACAAGACATTCAAATTCTGTACAATGAGCAATTCATTCTAACACCAAACATGCCAGGAATAAACTAAATAATTTATGATTTACAGAAAAAAATACATTTGAACAAATTTAGATAAATGGTTTAAGACTTAAGGCTAGTTGAAGGGAACTACTAATCTTTTGATATCGATGTGGTACACACTTATACAGACTCCAGAATTTATTACCTTCTTCACAGCATGGAAGGTAACAGTTTTCTTTTTAAGAAATAAACTGCAAAAGGTTTTTTGAAACCCTGCTAGCTTCTGATGTTTACACCACCTCAGCGGTAATGTACTTTTGCACTATGCTAATGCTACTATAAACATCAACACCTGTTCAGAATAAAATGTAGTGACTGTTTGGGTGGCACAGAGCACATCATTTCTTAATCCCTTAAGTATTAAGTATACTTTCACCTCCTTTCCTGTTAAAATAGCCAGCCAAGTGCCTGAGTATAAAGGTCCATTATTTTTATCTAAATAATTGTATGAACCTGTTATATAAAATATTGGAACACTTTTTGGGGAAATCAAAGCTCGCCTACAAAGAAATGCATAGGAGAGAGGTATGAAGAACTAGGAAGACATCACTGTTCTAACAACTAATTGGCATGTGGGCATCACAATATATAGATGAAAAAATATATTGCATGATAAATAGGACATTTTGAGAACCACTAAAAGTATATTTTTCAATGTAAAAGTAATTCTTTATAGAAAGTAAGCATGCATATATATATTTCATATTTTTATCAAAACATAATTTAAATGTGCAGCTCCTAGGGTACTCAAATTTAAAGTGATGATTGGGACTCACAAATGTTCACTCCATTAATCAAACTACATTAGTTAATTTCCTATTTGTGTAATTAACTGGTTTAGTTTGACAGTCAGTAGTTGTTTGCCCTGCCCAGCATTCATATCATCCATATGTTCTTTAGGATCAGTTAGGGAGTGATTATCGTAGTTAATCTCTGACCAGGTAGCAAAACCCCCTACTGTCTTCTTTTTTAACATGGGAACATCTGAGCAAAGTTATTGAATAACATGCTTGTTCTGATCTTTATACAAAAAAAATTATCCAAACAAAAACTGTTATTATTAATATTGAATGGACATAATAAAAGGCAGCAGGCTATGTGGAGATTGTGGGTACAGTACCAAAAGGAACACGTGAATATTCCTCTTTACAAACTTTTTCACAGACATCCACAGGAACCATCTCTTACAGTAATATATATATATAAATGTTTGCATACCCTGGCAGAAATTGTGAAATGTTTCCATTCATTTTGAAAATATGACTGGTCATGCAAAAAAAAATATTTTATTGAAGGATAGTGATCATATTAAGCCATTTATTATCACATAGTTGTTTGGCTCCTTTTTAAATCATAATGATAACATAAATCACCCAAATGGCCCTGATCAAAAGATTACATACCCTCAAATGTTTGGCCTTGTTACAGACACACAAGGTGACACACACAGATTTAAATGGCAATTAAAGGTTAATTTCCCACATCTGTGACTTTTTAAATTGCAATTAGTGTCTGTGTATAAATAGGCAATGAGTTTGTTAGCTGTCATCTGGATGCACTGAGCAGGCTAGATACTGAGCCATGAGGAGCAGAAAATAACTGCCAAAGGACCTGCCTAACAAGGTAATGGAACATCATAAAGATGTAAAAGGAAATAAAAAGATATCCAAAGCATTGAAAATGCCAGTCACTGTTCAATCCCTTATTAAGAAGTGGAAAATTCGGGATCTATTCATACCAAGCCAAGGTCAGGTAGACCAAGTAAGATTTCAGCCACAACTGCCAGAAGAATTGTTCCTAATACAAAGAAAAACCCACAGGTACGCCCAGGAGAAATACAGGCTGCTCTGGAAAAAGATGGTGTGGTTGTTTCAAGGAGAACAATAGGACTATACTTGAACAAAAATGAGCTGCATGGTTGAGATGCCAGAACGAAGCCTTTACTGCACCAATGCAAAAAAAATCCCAGTTAAAGTATGCCTGACAACACCTTGACACACCTCACACCAAAATAGAGCTTTATGGTCCCAATCATAAGCGCTATGTTTGGAGAGGGGTCATCAAGGCCTATAGTGAAAAGAAAAACATCCCCACTGTGAAGCAGTGGACTCACTGATGTTTTTGGGGGGTGTGAGCTCTAAAGGCACAGGGATTCTTGTGAAAATTGATGGCAAGATGAGTGCAGCATGTTATCAGAAAATACTAGTAGACAATTTGCATTATTCTGCACGAAGGCTGCATATGGGACGCTCTTGAACTTTCCAGCATGACAATGACCCTAAGCACAAGGCCAAGTTGACCCTCCAGTGGTTACAGCAGAAAAATGTGAAGGTTGTGGAGTGGGCTCCCGATCTTAATATCATCAAGCTTCTCTTGCAGTTCATGCAAGACGACCAAAGACTTTGCATGACCTGGAGGCATTTTGCCAAGACAAATGGGCAGCTATTCCACCTGCAAGAATTAGGGTCCTCATAGACAACTTTTACAAAAGACTACACACTGCTATTGATGCGAAAGGGGGCAATGCACAGTATTAAGAACTAAGGGTTTTGAACATGGTCATTTTTTTTTGTTTTTTTTGGCATGTTTTGTTTTATGTTTGTGCCATTCTGTTATAACCTACAGTTGAATATGAATCCCATAAGAAATAAAATAAATGTGTTTTGCCTGCTCATTCATGTTTTCTTGGTACATATATTACCAATTCACCAAGGGTATGCAAACCTTTGAGCACAACTGTATGTGTGTGAAATACATTTCTCCTTCCTCACACCTCTCCTACCTCCTCTCACTCCCCTCTCTTTTCAATCACCATCTTCCTCTCCTCCTTCCTCTCTCCACTTTCATCTCTCTCTTTTCTCATAGTTACATAAAAATTGAGGTTGGAAAAAGCCTTTTAGTCCATCAAGTTCAACCTTTTAAGACCTCCTCTGATCTGCAGCATTCAGTTTAATTATTAATTGTTTATTGAACCAGAAAAAGACAAACAGAAAAAAAAAAGTGAAGCTTTGCAATCATCTCAAAAGGGGAAAAAAATGAAGTCCTTTCTGACTCCAGATACTGGCGATTGGACTCCTGACTGGATCAATACTCTCTAATGAACCAGGATGATACTGAATGCTCTTTATTTACAAAAATATCAAATCCCTTTTTAAAGTTATCTATCGAATCCACTATCACCACCATCTCCATTGATAGAGAATTCCACAGTTTAACCACTCTTACTGTGAAGAACCCTTTTCTTTCTTTAAGGTGGAATCCTTTTACTTCTAACCTCAAAGGATGTCCTCTTGTCAGTTGAAAATTTCTTGGCACCACAATTTCATGTGACAAAGCCTTATATTGACCCTGGATATATTTATTATCCAAGGTAATCATATCCCCTCTTAGACACCGTTTTTCGAGATAAAACACATTTAATTTTATTAGTCTTTCTTCATAACTTAGCCCCTCCATTCCCCTTATTAGTTTTGTTGCCCTTCTCTGTATTTTTTCCAGCTCTAAAATGTCCTTTATGTAATGGTACCCAAAACTGTATTTCATATTCCAAATTAATCGTACTAGGAATTTGTATAGTGACAGAAGTATATTTGCTTCCCTTGCTTCTATACCCTCCTTGATACATGCTAATATTGTGTTTTGCCTTTGCTGCTGCTGCTTGGCATTGAGCACTGTTACCTACGTGGTTGTCCACAAGCACTCCCAAATCCCTTTCAATATATGATACCCTGAGATTTACTCCATTAAGATTATACATTGCATGGCTATTTTTCCTTCCTAAATACATACATTTACATTTATTCATATTAAATCTCATCTGCCATTTAGTCGCCCATTTCTCTAATTTATGCAAATCCCTTTGGAGGGAAATTACATCCTTTTCTGATTTCATTACCTTTGCACAGGCATCCGTTAGTTTGCACAATAGTCTTCATCAGCTGTCTTGGTGAAGGGATCAAAAGAACCTTAAAGGTCTGCTGGGTATGTTTGGCCACAACAGCCTTATCAAGAAGGAAGCAGATTTTCACACTTAGTTTACACAGAAGTCTTCTACGCTGCACTATATCAAAAGCCTTTGCAAAATCCAAAAATACTTCATCCACTGAGTTACCTTGATCCAAGTTCCTACTAACCTCCTCATAGAAATTAATTACCGTATATACTCGAGTATAAGCCGAGTTTTTCAGCCCTTTTTTTAAGGCAAAAAAAGCCCCCCTCGGCTTATACTCAAGTCACTCTCCACTAGCCCCCCCCCCCCCCCCCTGGGGGGGCCTAACCCCCCCCCCCCCATGTCTCTTTCCCTCCCGGCACCCGGTATATGCTAATGACGCAGCGCGCATGTGACGTCACATGCACGCCGGGTCAAGGAGCGGAGGCCGGAGCACAAGCAGGTAAGTGAGGGGATATGAAATCTATACATTTGAGCTGTGCCAATTATTTAAACAATGAAAGATTATTACTACTACTTACGCTATTTTATGGCCATTTTGAGCAGAAGTAGGAAATCAATGCTTCTGATACATTATCAAAGTTGGATTTTCTGATGTTTTGAGTTTGTTACATATGTTCAACTCAAAATTCAATTGCATTCATGATTAAACTGCATTTGTGTCAAACACATAGTTAGCCATGCAATAAGTCTTACCTCATCTAATTATTTATACTATCTCATAGTTAATATAACAAGAAAAAAAGCAGAATGTTGAAAGTTTGAACTGAAGCATGTCTGTAAATGGCAACGAAATTTTTAAGTTGTGAAAGTTTGAAAATCCTTTTTTTAATACTTATTAAGCATTTTGACCCTTGGTGTCAAAATACATTCCTATCAATGCCAAAATCTTAACCATAAAATGAATTTGCTAGGATTAAGGTTTTGGCCATAAAAAAACTAAATGGAATACTCTTCCTTCACTGATTGCTTAGCTGATAAGTTGCCAGGAGTTAAAAATGCTTTAAGGTTGAAGTTGGAAGTCTATATTTAATAATGCACTCTACAATGTTTTGTATTACAGAAAGTTATGTTGGCTATTCCTGTGCATATTAAACATTCTATCTCAAAAACACAAACCAGTAGTACTCAAGGTTTTTTTCATAATACTGAATATTTTTAGATTATTTCTTACAAACTAACAATTAAAGTAAAGTAAGTTGAATGTGGACATTAGCTTTGTACCACTACTAAATAGCATAAAGACTCTGGGCCCTATCTATTGAAAGCTTGCAAATGCCTTAAACTCATACTTTTTGCTTCTGGTGTTTATTTTTAAATGAATGTTTAGATGTATTCTATTGACTCCAGCTTGCAAATTCAGACCTCCAGGCTGAACTTGTAAACCCTGCCTTTTTAAGACTGATTTCAGGGGTATGATTGGACAATATATAATAATCTAGTCAAAAAAGGCAGAAAAACACTCATGGTTTACAGCCTTATTAAATTGCGATTCGGACAATTAAATAGGGCTCTATATAAGCACATAGCATTTTTTTTTTTTACAGACGTTTTTAGTTAGTGAAGACCTTGCTTTTGGATAGAAATTAACTAAAAACTTCTGTAAAACAAATATGCTATGTACTTATATAGAGCCCTATTCAATTGTCTGAATCAAAATTTAATAAGGCTTTTAATATGCAAAGATTATTTATTAAAATATAACTTTTAATTTCTATGGGTATAAATGCATGTATAAACAATACCACATATTTCAATAAGTACTACCAGAGTGCATAGGATTTTGTAACACTATGTGGCACAAAAATGAATATATATTTCTGTACTACACCTTCAATGCAAATAAGGTAAAAAAAAAAATACCAAAAATAATCCAAAGAGGATAATCCAGCATAACTATTTGTGCACACTTGTCCAAAAAGTAATCATAAAAAAATATATGGTAGACTTGAATAATCTGTAATCTCCAAACAATTGATAAAGCTAGTGAAGCAAAATGTGACTTATGAGCGTTACTTTCTTACCTGGGAACTATGGGAATATGAGGAGGTTTTACTCAAGAAGAGCTGCAGAGACTGTGATGTCTGTTGAATATTCCAACAACAGTGGATACATGGCTGTGTAGTTTGGTAATAACATGACATTTTCCTGAGTCTTAAAAGCATTAGATACAATTGCTTATGTATATTGACAATATCGCAAGCAACAAAGTAGAGCTTTCCTTTTTATATCTTTTTACAAATTCAACAATTGGGACTGCCTTTGGACGTTGAGGTATGTTATCTTGATTGCCATCTACCGAACATATTGACTGCCAAATATATTTATTATACATCTTGCTAAGATTATTGAATACAGTGACTGTCAAAATTATATCTACCCTGCTGTTATTACAGATTATTGAAGTCTATCATATATTTTTTATGTTAACTTTTTGGACAAGTGTGCACAAATATATAGTACTAGCAACTTGCCCCCTCTTCTTTACTGGCCTCGCGATGAGCGCCATTGCCGCTCATCACAGGCCTCGCAAAGAGCATTGAAGGCCCCCATTGCGAGCCTCTCCCCTCCTCTACTTGATGGGAGACGCTCATTGCAAGCCTTGCTCTCCCTCTACTTTACTGGCCTCACAATAAGCGCCTTCATCACTCATCACGGGCCTCGCTCATTGCGAGTCTCTCCCTCTGTCTGCTTCCTCCCTTGTGTCTCATTTTCCCCTCCTCTCCCTCCAGTGTGTCTCCTCCCCCCCCCCCCTGTGTGGCCCTCTGTCTCTTCCCCCCTCTCCCTCCCCTGTGACTATTCCCACCCTCTCTCTCCCTTGTGTCTCTTCCCCCCTCTCCCTCCCTTGTGTCTCTTTCCCAGCCGGTGTCGCTTTCCCCCCTGTGTCTCTTCCACCTCCCTCATGTCTCCTCCCCCCATTTCCCTCCCCTGTGACTCTTCCCTCTCCCCTGTATCTCTTCTGCCTCCTCTCACTCCTCTGTGTCTCTTCCCTCCTCCTCTCCCTCCCCTGTGTCTCTTCCCTCTCCTCTTCCTCCCCTGTGTCTCTCCCCTCCTCTCCCACCCCTGTGACTACCCTCTCCTTCCCTGTATGTCTCCCCCCTCCCCTGTGTCTCTTCCCCCCTCCTCTCCCTCCCCACATCTCTCCCCCACTCCTCTCCCTCCCCTGTGTCTCTCCCCCCTCCTCTCCCTCCCCCGTGTCTCTCCCACCTCCTCTCCCTCCCCCGTGTCTCTCCCACCTCCTCTCCCTCCCCTGTGTCTTCCCCTGCTCCTCTCCCTCCCCGGTGTCTCTTCCCCCTCCTCTCCCTCCCCACAACTCTCCCCCCTCCTCTCCCTCCCCCGTGTCTATCCCCCCCTCCTCTCCCTCCCCTGTGTCTCTCCCCCCTCCTCTCCCTCCCCTGTGTCTCTCCCACCTCCTCTCCCTCCCCTGTGTCTTTCCCTGCTCCTCTTCCTCCCCGGTGTCTCTTCCCCCTCCTTTCACTCCCCTGTTTATCACCCCCTCCCCTCGTTCCCCTGTGTCTCCCCCCCTCCTCTGTGTCTCCCCCTCTTCCCCCATGTTTCCCCCTCTCCGTCCATGTCTCCCCTTCCCTTTCTCTCCCTCCATGTGTTTCTCTTTTTCCCCTTTGCCTCTCTTCCTCATGCCTCTCCCTCCCTCCATGTCTCCTTCTCTCCCCCTCTATGTCTTCCCCTCTCCCTCTACTTTACTGGCCTCACAATAAGCGCCTTCATCACTCATCACGGGCCTCGCTCATTGCGAGTCTCTCCCTCTGTCTGCTTCCTCCCTTGTGTCTCATTTTCCCCTCCTCTCCCTCCAGTGTGTCTCCTTCCCCCCCCTGTGTGGCCCTCTGTCTCTTCCCCCCCTCTCCCTCCCCTGTGACTATTCCCACCCTCTGTCTCCCTTGTGTCTCTTCTCCCCTCTCCCTCCCTTGTGTCTCTTTCCCAGCCGGTGTCGCTTTCCCCCCTGTGTCTCTTCCACCTCCCTCATGTCTCCTCCCCCCATTTCCCTCCCCTGTGACTCTTCCTTCTCCCCTGTATCTCTTCTGCCTCCTCTCACTCCTCTGTTTCTCTTCCCTCCTCCTCTCCCTCCCCTGTGTCTCTTCCCTCTCCTCTTCCTCCCCTGTGTCTCTCCCCTCCTCTCCCACCCCTGTGACTACCCTCTCCTTCCCTGTATGTCTCCCCCCTCCCCTGTGTCTCTTCCCCCCTCCTCTCCCTCCCCACATCTCTCCCCCGCTCCTCTCCCTCCCCTGTGTCTCTCCCCCCTCCTCTCCCTCCCCCGTGTCTCTCCCACCTCCTCTCCCTCCCCTGTGTCTTTCCCTGCTCCTCTCCCTCCCCGGTGTCTCTTCCCCCTCCTCTCCCTCCCCACAACTCTCCCCCCTCCTCTCCCTCCCCCGTGTCTATCCCCCCCTCCTCTCCCTCCCCTGTGTCTCTCCCCCCTCCTCTCCCTCCCCTGTGTCTCTCCCACCTCCTCTGCCTCCCCTGTGTCTTTCCCTGCTCCTCTTCCTCCCCGGTGTCTCTTCCCCCTGCTCTCACTCCCCTGTTTATCACCCCCTCCCCTCATTCCCCTGTGTCTCCCCCCTCCTCTGTGTCTCCCCCTCTTCCCCCATGTTTCCCCCTCTCCATCCATGTCTCCCCATCCCTTTCTCTCCCTCCATGTGTTTCTCTTTTTCCCCTTTGCCTCTCTTCCTCATGCCTCTCCCTCCCTCCATGTCTCCTTCTCTCCCCCTCTATGTCTTCCCCTCTCCCCATGCCTCTCTTCCCCATGCCTCTCCCTCCCTACATGTCTCCTTCTCTCCCCCTCTATGTCTTCCCCTTTCCCCCATTCCTCCCTCTCCCCCTCTATGCCTCCCCCTCTCCTCCCATGCCTCCCTCTCCCCCTCTCCCTTGTCTCTTACCTCCTGCTCCTGCTCCCTCTGTTGTCTCCTCCCCCTGCCAGCAGACACAAGCAGAGAGCAGGAGCAGGGGACCAGGGGAAGGGGAAGGAGAGCCACGTGTGGTGAAAGCAGGTGGCCCTATGTTATCAATATGTGGCCCTATGTTATCAATGAGTGCTGCTTATAAATGCTCAGCAACCACTGAAAATAAAGATGAATATACTATTGCAACATATTCATGGATATATGAGTTAAATAAAACTGAAACATATTACATTAGCTTTTCCCTAGATGGAGTACTAGGTTTCAAAACGTTTTTTTTTCTCTGACTTATGTTTGAGTACCTACCCAAAAATGTAGCTTTAGCTTGGGATTTTGTGACCATTCTTTGTAATGCTTTCATATATGGGACATACGTGTAAGAAACAATGGGTGTAGCAAGAATGAACAATAAATGAAAACATGCCAAGAAAATGTATATGCAAAGTAAAAACTGGTCATATAAGTAGTAAATATAGTGTAGCTAGACATGCTGTAAATATGTGTATACTACAGCAATAAATAGTAAATGATATCTGACAGTGGTGTGTTTTTGAAACATGCAGTATGGAATATAGAATTTAAATCAACTTATTGGTAAAAATAAATAAAGAAAAGGACTAACTGATTGCATGTCCAGCATGATGGAGATTGTTAGCTTTGGTTTTCATTAAAAACCAATGCAATCAAGCTAGACCCATGCCATTAAATTGTTAAGTGGCTAGGTTATTTTAATGAAAATACAGTTCCTTTATCTATAATTAATACAAATTGATAAATGTAAACTTTTGCTTATAAATAATTTTGGTACATATTTAAAGAAAGTTTTTTGTGACAAATACAATACATTCTACAAAATCAGTTGTTCTACAATTAGGAAACACACATATATATATATATATATATATATATATATATATATATATATATATATATATATATTGTAGGTGTAAGTATATAGACATGTACTTATTTGTATATTTCTTGAAAAAATGATCCCCTGTTTGCATCTGCCAAATTAATTTCCCGTGCTGGTACCAATATGATATTTACAATACACTAATCATCCTGCTGAAACATGCAGTATCACAAATCCACTATTATTGTCTGCCACACATCACACCGACTATCCAGGTAACACACTGCAGCTGAAATATCACTAAACTGACCTCTGCTAAGAATATAAGAAGAAACAGCTCTCTGTTAATTGCTAATATAATTCATTTAAGAAAGCAAGCTGGAGATATCAGGAGAACCCATTAGTAGATTACAGACCCTTAGTAGAATAACCGTAATGCTTGTCAAATGATCCTTAGAGTTCAAGTAGTACAACCCTAAACATTTCTCTTCAAACAACGCATCTTTCTGTACAGTGAAAAACATTAAAACATTTTGATACCCCACATATAGCTCAATTTGGCATGACCTGCAGTCCCAAGGAAGCCCCTGCTGGATTTGTGCCTTAGATTTTAACTACATGGGCATGTGGGCACTTCCCTCCACTCAGACCCACAGAACATATAGTAAACAATGGCCTCTTCCAGTCTCATAATATTATCAGCTTATATATCATATTCTCATCCAACTATATAGAGAAGATTCACAATTAACTGACAACTGGTGGATGAAGGTCTTACATTATCACAGTAGTTATAATGAGTGAAAGGTAAACATCATGTTTCATATACTTTGAAACTTACAGCTTCAAGGTTTGGCAATTAAACCACTAAGAAGCACAGCTCATTTAAGTGAAAACTATACCTTAAAAAACTCCAAGCATACAAATTTCTATATGCTTAGACCAAAAAAAAAAACTGAATTAAATATTTTAATTCTGAGTTTAAATTTAGATACAATGAGCCCAATTCAATTGCAAGCCCACATCTGGCGGGATCCTGGCCGTATGTCTGCGGGTGTGCTGCGGGCTCCCATTTGTCTCAGATTCTGGTGCTATTCAGTTAAAGGAACCCGCAAGTGACGGGCCCAAAGCCACCTCAGTAAACCATGACTCGTTCGTAGCAGTTCAGGGCGGGAACATGATCGATTAAGCAAGACCATAAACTCCCATTTCGAAACAGCCAGTAAAAAATTAGACCGCCATCATTACAGCAGTAAAACATGGAGGTTACATGTCAATCAATTAAGTTCAGGGGTCCGACATGCGATCAGACTTGCAAACCCTCAAATACTAAATAATAAAAAGGAATGCCAATACTGTGGTGGCCTGATATGTATTAACTCATTGATCCCCAAGATCGATATAACCCCGAAATCAAACATAATACATTTTTTTACTGCCAATTTGCGAGCTTGAGACTGTTGTGGAATTAACTCTAATGTCTTTCATCTCTTTCTCCGTCATTTACAGTGCATTTACAGTGCTGTGGACAGGGGTTAAAACCCCTTGTGGGTCCTCTCTAGCACTCTTAGTAATTTCTTCTACATTTTACGTTTACGAGTGTGAAAACATTTGCAGGCTTGGGAAATTAGAGCAATTGAATATTGATTTGTGATTTTAGCGATCGGAACACTTGCAGAAGTGAAAGATCAAAGGCTTCGGGACGCTGTAAGTTCCAGGTTTAACCATCGCAAAGTTTTCAAACCTGTAAATCCGTAAACCGTCTGGAGCCCGCAAAAAGACGCCAATTGAATATCAAATTACCTTACGGCCTCACTTACGGGCTCCAGTAACTTACAATTGCTAAATTGAATCAATGTTTATAACTTTTAGACTGTCATCCACATTACTTGAAGACACATATTAACGACATCTTAAACAAAACATCTATATTCGTTTGATTGTTTTACATGTAAATTAGAGTGTTACCAGCAAGCTAGCCATGCGTCCTTAACACTACGACTTCAGTGTTAGCATGATATACTAACCATCGGGATCCATATGGTAGGGGTCAGGGAGACATGGAGTTAAACAATACATAATTTAAAAAAAAAATGTTTAGGTTTATATGATGTGATCTGTAATGACCACATATGTATCTGTATTTCAGACAATATATATATATATATATATATATATATATATATATATATATATATATATTTGTATTGTTTTTTTAACTTTCAAGGCGCATAATGATGGTTTTAAAAAAGCATAACAATGTCTTTGTATCAATATATTTCATCTACAAATATTCATATTTTTTGTAATACTATAATACCATACAGTGTATGGCTTCTCCTTTTATTTAAATTTTTTTTGTATATTAAAGTGTTTTAAATGATTGTTGTTGCTCAGTCTATCCGACTCTCCTTGACCCTATGGACCATAGCACTCCAGACACATTTATCATGGCTGTGCTTATCCATAAGGTTTTGTTGACAGAGATCCTGGAGTAGGTTGACAGTTCCTTCTCCAGTGAACTGCGATTTGTCTCACCTCTCTATGACCTGCTTTTCTTGGGTGAGCCTACAAAGTATAGCTCACAGCTTCATTGAATTACACAAGCCCCTTCACTCAACAAGGCAGCGATCTAGAAATGGATATATATATATATATATATATATATATATATATATATATAATATATATATATACACACACATCTAAAACTATATATGCTGTTTTTTCAACACAACTTAGTCTTTGTAGAGCTTTGTACTTTCTATGATTATAATTTGTATTTCAGGATAAAAAGAAAACAACTAAACAGTGCAAAGTATGAATTCTATTTTCCTTCTCTGCTCTGTTGAGTATGCTGACACTTAATTTTAACATTTAATTATGAGCAGACAACAATCTGTCAAGATCACTGAATTATTTTCTTGGCCTGCATAACATAAAATACATGCATTATACTTAAACAGGATAAACTATCTTATAATACCAAAATAAACTTAGAAAGTATTCTTTACTCCACAAATGTATGTATTTTTACCTGAAAACCATACAAATCATACCCGCACCAACTATATAAGTATGTGTGCATAGATATCTAGATATACAGTATCTCACAAAAGTGAGTACACTCCTCACATTTTTGTAAATATTTTATTATATATTTTCATGTGACAACACTGAAGAAATGACACTGCTACAATGTAAAGTAGTAAGTGTACTGCCTGTATAACAGTGTAAATTTGCTGTCCCATCAAAATAACTCAAAACACAGCCATTAATGTCTAAACCGTCGGCAACAAAAGTGAGTACACCCCTAAGTGGAAATGTCAAAGTTGGGCCCAAAGTGTCAATATTTTGTGTGGCCACTATTATTTTACTGTACTGCCTTAACCCTCGTGGGCATGGAGTCTACCAGAGCTTCACAGGTTGCCACTGGAGTCCTCTTCCACTCCTCCATAATGACATCACAGAGCTGGTAGATGTTAGAGACCTTGCACTCCCCACCTTCCGTTTGAGGATGCCCCACAGATGCTTAATATGATTTAGGTGTGGTGACATGCTTGGCCAGTCCATCACCTTTACCTTCAGCTTCTTTAGCAAGGCAGTGGTCATCATAGAGGTGTGTTTGGGGTCATTATCATGTTGGAATACTGCCCTGCGGGCCAGTCTCCGAAGGGAGGGGATCATGCTCTGCTTCAGTATGTCACAGTACATGTTGGCATTCATGGTTCCCTCAATGAACTGTAGCTCCCCAGTGCATTCCCAGAACAGTCAGTCTGAAGGCTCCATATGGCTTTTAAGGACTTCTCATGTTGGCCCCCACAATGCTCTCTGTGGGGACAGAGTGTCCTACTCAACAATCCACAGTCCATTTTATGCCTCTACAAAAAGCAAATAAGTTTCCCTTGTGCTCATGAACACTTCTCTTTTATCTATACCAACATTACCAGTTAATCCACCAGTATATAAATGTATTATTATTATTATTATTATTATTATTATTATCATCATTATTATTATCATCATCGTTCCATCTACCTTTTTTTCCCACAGTGATTTTACCTATTTTGCCATGAGTAAAATATGAAATGTTATTATTTACTATATAATGCATTGATTGAATTATTTGTTTGAGCCTCCTTCCAGTGGTGGAAGCAGATCTAAACACCTTTACAGTTAACAAACCAATTCTTCAGAAAAAGGATATTACACATTTGACACCACAGTCATTTTTAAACAAGACATTTGAAATATGGACCTAGCATATTATATAATTACATTTTGCTCGCATCAAGTTCTGCCATTTTGGAAAATCTAGGTCATAGTCTTTACATAGTGACAAATAACACAGCCGGAAATATGAGCAGCTGGGTAAGAACAGATAGAAAGAAAAAGTTCAGTGATCTTGCTGGAGTTTATCTGACAAAATCCCTTTATTTGAAGGTTAGCGGATTTGAAAGAGCACAATCACAATATTAGGTCACATTATCTCCACTACATCTGATAATTCAATTTCACTGCTATCTCCACCACCAAAACGTACTCTACTTACATTTCTGACATCATTATGTGGGTGATTCTGTTTCATATCCACTGGGAAGTTGGCAAACTGCATTTGTTAAGTGTGGCTAAATTAATCTCCATTGCCACCAGAATGTTAGCTTTATGTTAAATCCAATAAGCCTACGAAGCAAACAACTGCAATTAAGATGATTTTAATACTTGCTAATTAAACTTGGTTTTATACTTACAAAAACATTGTATTACTACTATTACTTCACGGTTTAGTATTTTAAAGGGCCACTGTAGTCATATATCTAAAATATACTGTTTTGAAAAGCTACACTTTAAAATTAGCTAATTTAAACTTTATTATTTAATTATACAAACCTCTAATTATTTTTATATACCTTCTAATTATTTTGATAATATTTTTTATAATCACTTTATACCTTTTATATGCAGGTATACTGCTGTGGAATCACCCATTTCAGTATCTTCTGATGAACTTCTTGAGGTGACAGGTGTATAATATTATTATTATTATTATTATTATTATTATTATTATTATTATCATCATATCCCATAGCACTGTACAGGGGATAAGAACAAGGAAAATACATTATTAACACATTCAGAAAATGGGGGGGAGGGGCTGTTTTGAGCTTAGAATCTTTGTAGAAAGTGCTTATTTCTCCAAAGCACCCTACAAGACATGAAACTCGCTACTTACAATCTAAAGGAAATAAAAGGGGAAGAGACCTGGGGAAGAGTAACAGACAAGGAATAGGGTCAGGAGGAAAGTGAAAGTTAGAAAGAATTTTATTTAGTTGGAGAGGGAATGGATTTGAGGTGAAAGACTCTAGTATTTAATATATTGTCTGAACCCTAGTTGTGAGATAATATAATCTGAAAATAGGAACATCAGGTGATTTCCATGGCTATATAAATTTAATCTGAATAGGGGCAGGTCGGTGAGGGGCAGGTAGGGAAGGAAGTGCTCTCAGGATTTCCCAGAGTGAGGCCTATATGCAGGTAACAAATTACACTCAAAGAAAATGGAAACATGGTATGAGGAACAGATAGAACAGGAAAAGAGAGGAATGAGAGAGAGAGAGAGAGAGAGAGAGAGAGAGAGAGAGAGAGAACTTAAGAGACAGGAAGGACTTGAGACATGTGAGTAGGAGATTTAAGGAAATTATGCAAGCCATGGATCGGGGAAGGATAGGGGAGGGTGGGTAGCTTCCCATTACTCCTACAGAAAAAAATGTCAGTTTGAAATGCCACATTCTCATTGTATAGATAGAAGCTTTGACAATGAAAAAATGTCAGTACTTTAAATATGATTAATAGAAAACTCATTAGTTATAGTGGCACACCCTCCTGAGAAATTAAAACTGAATAAACAGAGAAAAATAAAATGGTTTCCTTCAGAAAAAAATTAAGTTTTAAAATTTGACCATTATTAAACTTAGTTATTTAAAATGCCATATATATATATATATATATATATATATATATATATATATATATATATATATATATATATTTCTAATCATGTGGTCCTTTTAAGTAATCATTAAATTATTCACTGAAAATTCAGTTTATAAGGGCAAATTTGATGGTGACTTTTTATTCTGTGAATTAATTATTATACAGTATATCAGTTTTCTCTCTCAATCTCTATTGTGAACGAGCATTGTTATATATGTATCACTAATTCCCTTTTTGTACACATGATATCTTATTTTAAACCAAAATTGTTTAACATCAGCAGGCAGTTAAGGCGAAAGAGTGACCAATTTTCTTTGTTACTTTTGCCCTTTGTAATAATTGTACTTGGCTGTGTGTGAAGCCTGGCTAAGCAGTGAGCTGGCAGTATTTGACACATGTAGGTGATCCAACATTTTGCAAGCCAGGATGATTTAATTGAGAGAGCGGTACTATTTATTTCCTAGTATATATATCAAACTCTTGTTCATAACATTTTTTGCTTATGAGACATGCCTTTATTGCCAATGAAGATTTTTAACAACATTTGGTCATTTATGTGAGTAATAAATTATCAAAGCATGCATTCAGACGCATATAGTAATATTCAAATATATAAATACAGCTCCTTTCATCTCAAATGTATTAATTTGTAAAATTTACTTTTTTACATTATTGAAAATTGTTATAACTTATTTTGTATTGAAAGTTTTTTTTTTTAAGTTTATAAAAAACATTTCTATCAGAAAATAAACAACAGCTCTCTAAATGAAATAGAGTAAATATCAAGTTCCCAAATGCACTGGATCTTCAGTGCCTATCCTCAGTGCACTATAGAAACACACAAGACTCTATTTGAACTTTTGTAGCAACAAATTACAGAAAAAAACAAAAAAATCTTTATTATAGAAAAAACATAAATAAAAAATAGTGTATGTGCAATAATGTGTATATAAATATAAAATATATACCATACAGTATATCAATAGCAGGCTGGTTAATAGGGGTTAAGGCTATATAAATTACCCCTTGTTAATAACGTAAATGCCCCACATTAAATGTAATTATCTAAATTAAACCAGCACCTGTCCAGTTGAGAAGGCAGATGGCGGCTTACAGTTACTAATATTACTTGAAAAAGTGGATCTCTATGTTTTCCTTAAGGAAAAAATGACCAAAACGCTCACAATCTTTTGAGCTTAAGTAAGGTCTTACTAGGTCAGCATAGAGATTATTGCCACAAGTTAGGTTGACTAATAATTTTGATAGACAGCACAATGCTGTAATCAAAAAGCTCCACTAACCCAAAAGTAATAGGTTAACTGATCTCAATAAATTATCTTATGGGACAAGGTGTACTAAGAAATAAAATTAAAAAAAATCACTGTTACCTTATAGTAGTGAAGGGATAGGGTATTGTACGCCACAAGTGGGAATGCCTACCCCCACAGCCTGCTACTCCGTTCCCGACATGGGTTTCCCTGTCGTTAGTGTTTCCGATGGACCATTATTGAGAGGAAATCACAGGTTTTTAAAGGATCCCGCGATTCGCGGGACGCTCTGACGTCACCGCGCTCACCCTCACGCCGCGACATCATCGCGTACCGCGTGATCAAATTTCTCGCGAGACTGACAAACCAAGATTGCGAACTCACGTTAATCGCGAGATTTAAGGGTAATGTTGCCTCCACAGCCAGTAACTGTGTCTATGATCATACAATACTTTAAAACACCTTGGCTACCAATTAATATTTTAGGAATATTAATGCATCATTATTACAATGAACCAACAAAGAATGTATGATTTACAATAGCGTCAATTATGGATAATCAGTATTAATTCAAACAAACAGTTTCAGAGAGGAGTTGTTTATAGGTGATAAGTAAACAATTATATCTCAAAACCTATCCTACTCCGAAAGGAGCCAAAATGAAAAAAATAAAGAAAGGGGGAGGGGAATCACAAACTGCGGACACACACGGACCCTCAATCAGTAAACTCCATAGGTGAACAAATATATGAAAAGCGGGAGATCAATAAATGAAATAAAAAAAGGAGAAACCCCTTAAAGGGACATAGAGGAGGTAGGAGGGGACAGTAGAAACTAACTAGAGAGGAAAAAAGGCAATTAGATACCAAAGCCCGTACTGAAACCCTTATCCATCTCTAATGGTAAGTATTATAGATCCCTAGATAAGAAACGATTCTATGACCTAATTGAAGATTTACTGGGAACTCCTAAAATAAGAGATATCAAAAAAAGGGAGATTCTGAAATGGTAGAGGAGAATGGTAAACTGCTCTTGGAATATATAATTTAATAGAAGTTGGGGACTATGTTTCCTATAAAGCCTGTTTAAAAATAGTAGGAAGAGAAAACTATTGCTCAAATAAACGGAGTGAAGGTAAATCCTTCATTGAGACCATTAGGTGTTAATGTTTTTAAATGAGAGATCCACCAAGCTTCTCGTTGGAGTAATTTGATTTCCATATTTCCCCTTCTGGGGGAGGTGTTAACTTTTTCGATACCCATAAACTTTAGACACATTACATTTCCGTCATGGATGGAATTTACGTGTCTTGCGACTGCCACGTCCTGTTTATTGATTACACTGTTAATGTGCTCCAGAACTCGACGACGGAGCTGACGCGTAGTTTTTTCTACGTATTGTAGGCCACATCTACATGAGATGAGGTAAATCACTGAAGTTGTTCTGCAGTTGATATGGTCTCGAACTGAAAATTCCTTCTGATTAGAGAAGCTGGTAAATTTAGTTGTAGTACGTATATGTAGACAGGCTTTGCATTTTCCACAAGGCTTGGATCCAGCTGTCCGTTCTTGGAGCCAATCACAACCCGTATTTTTCTGTGCTTCAAAATGGCTATGAACTAATTTGTCCTTAAGGCTTGGTGCTCAACGATAAGTAATTGACGCTACGTCAGATAGTCTTGACTATAATTCATTGTCGGCCAATAGAACATGCCAATGTTTTTGTAATATAGAGCGGATGTTATCTCCAAATTTATTGTACGTGCCAATGATTCTAACTGGTTGTTGCTCAGTAGATTTCGGCATTGTAGAATTGTACAGCAGATCAGCCTGGGAACGTTGTTTTGCTTTAGCATAAGCTTTTTTCAGGACACTATGGGCTTCATTCTATTAGCGGCCGTAAATCGTCCGTAAGGCTGCGATTCCTTGCGGGGGTTCTGTTAACTCGCGATTCTATTATACGGCCCCGCAAGGATCTCCTTTTACGGCCGGCCGCATATCTTGGAACCGGCCGTAATCTCAGAAATCTAAAAACGCAAAAATAAATTCAAGCCTGCACTGTACAGCTCTGTAAATGCCAGGGATCATATTGGGGGACATGAGGATTAAAAGAAACCCACTCTCAAGCTTGCACATCAGCCCAAACCCGAGTTTAAATTAACTGTTTATTTTCCGGCTGCGGCGTGGGCGGGTCTGAAGTGCTCCAAGCACTCTGGACTTTTTACATGGATATTTTACGGATATTAAAAATAAAATATTTTACGGATTTGAGTATAGGATAATTATGTGATATTTTTTCTAACACCTAAAATCCCTTTATAGTCTTCTCAAAGTGCAGGATGGCTTTATTTGAGCTATTTTATGTGCTTAATTGGTGCTAGCGGGACCTCTTTCCTGCAAGTAAGCTGCGGCTCGCTTTTAGCCTTGCAGAGAGGTTTCCCGGAGCAATTGAATTGCAAAACTCTTGCGGCCGTTTTAGATCAAAGGCTTTCCTCTGGCGCGAGCGGCCGCAAGAGATAGCAAGGCACCGGCCGCAAGCCTGCCGGAGCCTCCGGCCGTAAGGGAATAGAATAGCAGAATAGCTTGCGGCCGGTCCTTGCGGCCCCGTAACGGCTGCGGCCGCTAATAGAATGAGGCCCTATGAGAATATCCTCTTTGCTTAAATCGATTGTAAAGGTCTTTGGCTTGTTTTTCCATTTCTGTTGTACAGTTACGGCGTATCCTCAGATACTGACCGAATGGGATGCTCCGTATCAGATGTCGCGGGTGGTGACTGGATGCCAGTAGTAAACTATTTGACGCGGTGTCTTTTCGGTGTGTTGTCGTCATGATGGAATTATTCTCTGTCTTTGAGATTAACAGATCCAAGAATTTGATCTGATTCGTATTGAGGGTATATGTTAATTTCAGACCTATAGAGTTTTCGTTAAGTATGGAGATAAAATCCATAAGGCTGGATCTGCTACCATTCCAAGTCATAAACACGTCATTAATATAACGGATCCAAAGGCCAACCTGATCTGTGTATTTGGCCAGTTGTTCTCCAAAGACTACAGTTTCTTCCCATATGCCAAGATGTAGATTGGCATATGAAGGGGCACACGGTGTGCCCATGGCTGTCCCCTTAATTTGTTTATAAAAGCTATTGTTATACATGAAGTAATTCTTTGTTAATACAAATTCTAATAGCTTTTTAAGACGCTTTTGGTATCTTGGGCATATGATGCCAGTGTTGCCACAACCGGTCTTAAAACGTAATCAATGTATGTGCTTGCATGTTCTGATAGGCTATTTTTGCCAGAGACTATTGGACGTCCCGGCGGTATTTTCAGATTTTTGTGGACCTTCGGCAACGAATAAAAAGTTGGAATAGTGGAGTGTTTGTTGAACAGATAATTGTACTCTTGTCTTGAGATGATGTTGTTCCAAAGGCCCTCCGTCAATATCACATTGAGTTCCTTTTTAAAATCCGCTGTAGGGTCAGTTGTTGATCTTTGATATGTACTCCTATCGTTTAATAAACTTAGGTTTTCTTGATGATAATCAGTTTGTCGCAGAATGACCATATTCCCTCCTTTGTCTGAAGGTTTTACTACTATCTTTTTTGTAGTTGGGTTAAAGATCGCAATTCTATTGCTGTCAAATTGGTTTCTTTTGTATAGTTATTTGCTAGAGTTTCCAAATCTTTTGGTACCAATTTAACAAAGACTTAGACTTCGGGAGATATACTAAAATTTGGTGTAAATCTGCTTATGGGTTTGAGATTTGTGTAAGGTCCCTCACCAGGAGAGGGTACATCATGATCTTCATCCCAATCAATTATCATCTCTCTTAGTGCTAGTTCTTCAGAGGCGCTCAGTTTTAAGGAATCAAATTCAGCATCCGTTGTCTTTTTATGGTGTTTCATTAGTACTAATTTTCGGGCAAAGAGGTGGATATCTTTAACCCACTCAAAAAGGTTGAAATTATTTGTGGGAGAGAAAGACAGTCCTCTATTTAGTAACATAAAATCTCCTTCAGTTAATATCAGGTCCGAAGGGTTGATAACTGGATTGTTGATATTCATATTACTCATTTGTATCTTGGTTGAGCTCTCTGATTGCAATCCCGTAGCCGTCTCTGTTCTGGATGTTGTTGGCATGGATCTAAAGAAAATCGGGCTTGATGGTGTTGTGGAACCTTCCACCTTTCGACCTCGATATTTTCTAGTGCCTCTATTCACAAAACGGTTACGGCCTTCATCCAGGAGTGGTTCCACATTATTGCACATACACTATTTTTTATATATGTTTTTTTCTATAATAAAGATTTTTTTGTTTTTTTCTGTAATTTGTTGCTACAAAAGTTCAAATAGAGTCTTGTGTGTTTCTATAGTGCACTGGGGATAGGCACCGAAGATCCAGTGCATTTGGGAACTCATAATTTACATTTATTAAAAACATACATGAATGGTATAACTACTCCAGACATGGACTCCTTGCTCACTGGGAGTACAGCTGCACCTCACTGAGGAGACCCAAAAGAGGCTGAAACATATGTCTGGGGTTTGCTGTTTCTCCTGTTCAGGGTATAACTGCCTGGCATTTCAGGGCTGGATCACTCTAGTGAGTGAGACCAGACTGATATACTACCAGATATTTCTCCATATGAAGGGCACAAGTGGCTAAAAGAGGCTGCTCTCTCAGTAGGTAACCAGACCTATAGAACAAATCTACTTGTTCGTTCTCAGATGAGCACCTCTACCTCTTTTTGTTTAGTATAACTACAATCATTGTAATATTTTAATGTTATATGTTTACATAATAATATTAATTGGAGAACTAAATATAGAATACATAAATGGTGGAGATGTATCTGTTTGTTAAGCCACTATAATAATAATTCATCAAAAGATTGATATATTTTCACCTTTGTCTTTATTTATCACTGCATTCTTTTAATTATTTTCATTATATTTCTGTTTTTTGAGAGAACATTTTTGGTTATAGTTTTGTAGCTGCTCATCTTGGTGTATATTTGATTGTGTTGTTTTAATTGCTTGGTGGGTGCTACACATTTCCATTTATGTTAATGTTACAATAATAATATACAACAATATACCAATAAAGTTATGCACAGATTTAGTTTCAAAGTATAAGTTTAAGAAGCTTTAATAGTAAGAATAAAATAACTCACACACACAAGTACAGCACAAGAGACATTATGGACAGAGGTCTGTTTCTTATCCAGGAAGGAAGACATTGGTTACAGATGGTACACATTGAAGTATAGCATTACAACTGTCCCATAGGTCAACTGGGGGTACAACCAAAGCAACCTTCACATTCAAATTTCTACCAACATAAGCACCTTTTACAAGTAGATATTTTGTAATTCTAATCTTCAGAACCTTGGTAACATCTTATTCCAGGGTAGTCAATACATTTTAAACAACGTACAAGTGGAAACATATTCTAATGAAATTATTTTACTTGTTCCTTTACATTTATTGAGCATGTTCTAGATAAACTGTTTCTGGATACAAGGAAGGAGCCCATCACATATGGAAGCATTAGACAGGTAATGGGCTTATATAAGAAAGGTCAGAGGCATGAATACAGATCAGAAATCTGCATATTAAAGGGGTCAAGGGATTATTTATCAACACATTTTATGTTTCTAAAATGAAAGGCCAAATGGCTTGAACTAAATACATCACACTATGCATAAAGAATGGTTACTACTCTATAAATGTATGCCACAGAAATGTTTATATTTTCACCACTACCATACAAAGTATGGAAACACTCACATTATAGTGAAATCACTTCAGAAAAAACACAAGCTTAAGTTTCCAAGACCAGGAAAAATTGTATGGCTTAACTTAAAAAGACCCCACAAAAAATGAATAACTACTATAATATTGATGCAGATTAAAAAGAACACAGCTGCTGTAAAACACAATGTAGCAAGGAAACCTATGTTTGAAATGTATTCTGTATATAGTTTAAATTAAATAAAGTTTAAGCATAAAGTTTCATTTGATCCCATCTATTGCAGATTATTCAATATAAAATCTGGAACCATGGTGGAGAAAAAATTCGGTAGATTCAGAAAATACTTCATATATCTGAAGTTTGTAACAAATGAACAGCTGTATAAGCCACTGGCATAAAATATTTTTTAAGGTAAAATCTTTATTTTTGTAGATAATGCTTGTGCCTGAGAGATGCCAGGTTTGTGTCTTCCACACTTCCTGAGTGCATAGGGACTGATTGGGCGTGTTCTGCTAATTTCTCTATCTATTCAATAGTGGAAAGAGAGAGGGAGAAGGGAGTTAGTGGTTTATTGGTAGATTCAAATAAGATTTCAGCATTGGACACCTTCCCCATTGTTCAGTGAAAGGCATCTTGCAAGTATTCATGCAAGTCTTGTCACCAGTGTATTCTTTGGAAATGAAATATTACTGTCATGGCAGCTTTCTATGCATTAGCAGAATCTGATAAAATGTAGGCTTTCTTTTCAAATGCTTGTATGGCCATGGTTTACACATGTGCTACTGTTGTTAGGTTGTTGAATACTTCACAAACATGATTTTTTTTCCTAATCTACAGTGTCCCTGTGATAGTCTGTAGTTAGCAGTAAAAGTTTAAAATTTACAGTTACACTGAATATGTGGTTAAGAATAAACTATTTTACTATAGCACAGATTAATGAACAAGCAGTAGAAATTATGTCTTTTTGTTCAGTCTAATATATTGCACATACTGGAATCGACTTCTGTATCAAAAATCCTGTATCACATTATGTCCTATTGTTGTGTTTTTCTTTTGATAAATTAGTTGCTATTTTATGCACCAGTTTTGCAGCTGCTTGATTTTCATTAGTGATTCTTTTTGTTTTCACTACATTGTTTCTATTGAGCATTAATGTTCATAAATCAGCAATGATTCAATGATGTTCTTCAGTTTTTTCTGTTTTAATTGGTATGAGATTTTCAAGAGAAACAACCTCCTCCTGGTCTCTATTAATCACTGCATATGCATATGTTTCTTGAAAATTGTTTAAATCATGTGTTTCTGCTATAGAAGCCTACATATGTTACTATGTGAAATATAGTATGTTACCTCTCTAGCATCTCATTAGTTATAATTATTTTCTACGTGTTTACTATGAATAATTACTGTCACATATGCCACTATGTTCACTACAGTTGTGTGTGGATATAAGGGTTAACTACAACAGCAACTTGCCTTTTTATATAAATACTAGCGACTTGCCCTTCAAAAATGACGGGGCAATAACATTTGAAGCCATAGCAATGCTGTTTGCCACACAATGTAAAGCTTTTGCTCCTCTGAGGACCTTCGGCGCTCATTGTGAGCCTCGCGCTGATCTCCTTTGGTGCTCATTGCGTGACTTGTAATGAGCACCTTCGGCGCTCATTGTGTGACTCGCAATGAGCGCCAATGGCGCTTATTGCGAGACTCTCCTCTTGTGTAGTTAAGCTCCTCTGAGCACCATTGGCACTCATTGCAAGCCTCTCCCCTTGTGTACGTTTGCTCCTCTGAGCACCTTTGGTGCTCATTGCGAGCCTCTCCACTCGTGTCCTTCAAATGGCAATGTAAAATATGCTATTTAGTGTTTTTTTTTTTATTATTAATTGATTAATTACATAATGAATTAATATACTTTACCTGTTTCTAATTAATATATCCAGCAATCAATATACTGAAGAGCTAACAATCTGTTTTGATTTTCCTGCAGCATACAATGTACAGTTGTTGCTGGCCTGAGGAGAAAGTTTTAACAATGTGGCAAATGTGCAGTATAAATAGGCTGCCTGTGCAAGGCCAAACTGTTTGTTTAGTCGTGTAACGCGCCATTTTAGATTCGTAATTTTATCACGAGGCTTGCAGGCGATGGGCACCTTCGGCCTTCGGCGCTAATCACCTAAGTTCTCCGTGTTTAAATGCCTCAACTGATCGCCTCGCTCGGAAGACTTCTGTGCTTCAGCGGCTCGCCTCGCTCTGCGAGGCTCAGAAGCGTGACGACTAATCTCAGTTTGACAATTAGATAATGTGATTACCAAAATGATCAATATTAATTGCATCCACAGACTACTACATAAAGCATTAATACTCTTTAAGGCCTCCAATACTCACATCTTTTGAAAATGACTGTTCAGAAATGTGCAGTACATTTTATTATATAAGTATTCACCCCTCTTGGACTTTTCCACATTTTGTAGTGTTACAATCTTGAATCAAAATGTATGAAATTGGGATTTTTGGTAAATGATCAACACAAAATAGTTCATAATATCCAAGTTGAAAAAAAATCTACATTTTTTTTTAAATTATTTCCAAATAAAAAACAAATGTTTTGATTGAATACATATTCACCATCCTCCTTCACTATAAATAAACGTTTGTAGAACTAAGTCACATAATTAGTTAAATTGTGTCTATGTGCAATTATAGTATCACATGATCTCAGGCTCTTTTATCAGTGAAGACAACCTATTTTTCTAGTGTGCTCTTCTATGTTTTCCAAGTTTGTACACACTTGAACTTGTAGTGTTTATATATAACCTGACCCACAGATGTCCTTCTCAGGTTTCACTCAGTCAAAACTTTAATACAATAGTCAGAAAATCTTCTTGCCAACATTAACTGGCCCATTACTTAATATTTATAGGAACCCATTTGGTAACTGAGAATAGTTCCATTTACATTGCTGTCATATTGTATTAATTCATTGATTATTACAGGAAACCACAATCTATTATGATTTCTAACATACTATATGACAAACGGTGCTTTAGTTTGGAAGTGACTTGTAATATCCTTATTTAATAAATATTTTATTTTCTACAGGCATATCCAAGTTTCATGGATTAATATATTTCTGCAGTCCTTAGGCAAAAATCATCTTATGTGTATGCAGCACATCATAAAACAGTTTATTTTTATTAATATCGAAAAATCCCTCTAATGATCATGTTCACACCTCCAGGGGGTGTCAACACAGGCATCTGACCTCCCACCCAATCAGCATGCAGCATCAGGAGAGCAATATTAACCCATTATTTACCTGCTGTATCTCCTTGCAGCTTCCTGCCTCTATGTCAGCAGCAATACATAGCGCATATCAGTGATACACTACATATCCCTAACTGCATTACAGCACAAACAGGAACCCCAGGGTTTAAATCAAATATTTCAGCTACCCTGCTTGGCCACAAAAAAAACGTTTTAAGGGTGTAGGGTGTTAACACTAATTTGCAATGGTCAGAAATTACAAGAGATTTTGCTGACTTCAATGTAAGTGTTTAAATGTTTATTTTGGGATTTTTTCTGCAAGAAAATGTTTGCATACACTACGAATTATCTTCTATCAGATGCATTCATAATCCAGCTCACTAAGATATGCCTTTAAGTACAAATTATTCAATGGGTAGGATATTTTTATTGACCTTGCTTTAATCAAGAATTAACAGCTCCATAATAAATAGAATAGAACTAGCGACTTGCCCATCAAAAATGACGGAGCAATAACATTTTAAGCCATGGGTATGCTGTTTGACACACAATGTAAACCATTTTGTACTCTGACTACCTTCAGCGCTCATTGGGAGCCTTGCGCTGACCACCTTTGGCTCTCATCACGTGCCTCGCAACGAGCGCCTTTGGTGCTCATTGCGAGCCTCTCTTGTCATGTAGTTTTGGTCCTCTGAGCACCTTCATCATGATAAAGAGAGATAAATATATTTATATTTATATGTAGTTAAGTATTAATTAATTATTTATGGAATAAATTAATTTACTTTAAGTATTTATAATTAATATATGCAGCCAGCCTGAAGAGCTAACAATCTGTTTGTATTTTCCAACAGCATAGAATATACATTGTGAGTGTTGTTGACCTGATGATAAAGTGTAATGAATGTTCCAAGTGTGCAGTATAAATTGGCTGCGTGCGTGAGGGAAATGCGTTTATTGTGTAAAGCCGCATTGTATAATTGTAATGTTATTAATGTGTTTTGCGGCTCGTGAGCATTTTCCGTCTTTTGTAATAGTGTATTTTCTAGTTTGTAGTTTAATGTGTAAAGTGCTACGCATTTGGCAGTGTTTTGT